>OY821750.1:8919278-10196014 GCA_963682055.1 Primula veris | reverse complement strand
AATAGGAAAACATTTAATCTTAATGCATTCGGAACTATAGTGTATGTGACACTAGTAATGAATATAATACATTCATAGTTAGTTTGTATTGTAACTAAAGTTACTACAATCTCTTATGAATTTCGTTTTCTCTTTCTTTGTTTATAGTTTTGGTATTATATTTCTTTACTTAAGCTTTAGAATTTAGAATTATTAATCTTTATGTAGTATCATTACACAAATGTTATGTAATTAAAAAGACAATATATAATTTTGAATGGGGTTGTCTGAAATAAATTTAATTGGTTGCTGAAATGCTCTATTTACAAAAACCTCTGAAAAACACTAAAAAATAATAATCAAATTATTGAAAATTGTGAGCTTGCCATGTCGAGCCCTGGTCACATATTGTAGTAAATAACCGGTAAAATACCCAAATAGTGTTTGACGGTATTGGTCATAGACTAAATAGTGTTTTTGTTGCATTTTCTAGTTCTCTTTATTTCCACCAATATATTTCTACTGACTAGACCAATTAACTTAAATAACATACGGAGGTCATCAATCCTAACACGTTTATATCGAGAAAATTACAGCTATGTTTTCGATTAGGGAGTTTTCCTAACAATTTATACTATTCAATGTAGAAGTCGTCAATTCCTAACATGTAAAAATATATATAGTTGTACTATCTACAATAATAGTCAAATAGATAATAAAAACCAGTAACAAGTAATAAAAATGATAGCCAAGTTCATAAAAAGAACTTATCTTGCAAGCGGTAATTATTGAATTGACAAACTATCCCAAAATATATGTAAAAGTGAAAATATTTAGAGAGAGAGATGTGTTATGAGACTCAAATGAGCTCTGAAAAAGTGAATAATGAATGATATATGGGGGCTAGAGGCTATATATATGTGTCTCAAACCCTACAAAAATTAAAAGCCCACGACCTAACTTGTTACGCCCAACAAGTTAGCATCTTTTTTGGGTTGGGCTTCATTGTGGTCCATTTTTGACTTTTTTAGGAGTTGATTTAGATCCTCTATCTTCTGATTTCTTCATTTATGGTCCTTACTTGGGTTTTCTTTCGTCTTTGTCTCGTATTTGTGCTAATTATGCTCTTCTTTCTGCAAAAACAAAAAAAATGTGCAAATAAACCAGGAAAAATACATAATTAACTAAATATCGCTTAATCAAACTGTAATAGTAACAAAACAACGCTAATAACTATCTTTTTAATCCCATGAAAACTACCATTTCTTGGTCCAATTAGTTACCCTCCACGCCTCTAATACATGGACTACGAGGATCACAAGATCCTCACAATTACCTCAATTTATACACAAGTCGTACAATCGAAAAGTTTAATATCAACTGATGGGGGTATAATTTTAGGGTTCTTATTCCCTTATTAATTAATATGACCCTGACATCATTATACTCCCTCCATTCCGAAATTTTTGTCCATCATTAAGAAAGTAAATTTTCTATAGACATGCAATTATTGTTTTGTCTAATAGTTGAAATACCCATTATACCCTCATGCATTACAATAAAATTTGACATCAAAGACATAACTAAGGCTTCAATGGAAACATTTGTGAAACTTTTAGTTGAATTTACAAAATGTACAAACAATATGTAACTTTCTAAAAAGGAAAGATGGGAAAACATTTTAGAACAGATGAAGTAGCAAATAATATTAGGGTTTACTACGATTGTTCAGAATGACCTAATAAATCAATAAAAGAGAATTTATGGAGATATTAATGCTATATTGATGACATATACGTAATAAATGTCTTAGGGCCAAAGATATAATATATTCGTTGTTATTTATAATATATGTAGGATTGCCATAATTAATCCATGATTGATATGCAGGATTATATGATGTATCCAAAGATATAAAGAGATATGAGTAATTTCACTCTTATGAGAGTGGAAGATCTGTTTGTATATGTAGAGGATATATGTTCATATATGCGGAGGAAATAACTTAAAAAAGGGAAATACTGCTCCTCCAAGAAAGGATAGATCTAATATTATTAATAAGAAAGTAAGGGCTAAAAGATCTATGAAAATATGGCAATACTGGACCGAGATTCTCCCTACTTCAGCTTATATAAAGGAAGTAATACTCATCAATGAGGTACACACAATTTAATTATGCAATTCATACTGCAATACATAAATATACCTTAAATGTTCCCCCTCCAGACAGTTGCTCTTGACGACGGATGGCGAACGATGGTAAAACCACCGATTCCCCCTTGATCTTGGCTTTAAGTGTGCAGGTATGGACAATTATACCAAGAAACACGAGTCAACCCTAATTCAGGAAAGAGAGAGATATCGATGATAAAGGATATATTAAAGAATACAACATTGATGGCCTAAACGTGAACTCTAGACAAGACGAAGGTATGCGCTACTCACCCTGATGAGGTAGGGTTTAAGTTTGAGTCCCATATCATTGACCTTGTACAAAACTTAGAATCGATGTGATTCAAAGTATGGCCAACGTTAATTTCACACACTTCCAAATTTATAAATGTTAACAAATGTTTCCCCAATATAAACTTCTCTTTTTCTCGCATTAAAATATGGTATATGATCTGATATTTGGGAAAGATTGATTGAAAAAATGGCACGCTCAAGTCGATATAGAATTCGAAGGCTCTGAATTGATGTTTTTAAGTGTACAAAAACTGTCAAGCCTTTGTATGTTGAAGGAAAATAGTGTGTTGATTGTTTTCAAACATTAATAGGTCTAATTATAGGCTCCAAGGATGACCTAGCTGTTGTTTGGGCTACAAAATCGATTTTCATAATTCAACTTCAAAGTAAGTGCTTGGATGTTAAGTCACTGACTCAAATTTGAATTTTTTTAATTTTCGATAATCTTAAATATTTATACTGATTCCATGAGTATACAGACACACACACACACACGCACACGCACACACATATGCGTGTGTGTGTGTGTTATTAAACATCAGTCTAAGTAATAACACTTCTCTCTATCAATTCCACAACCCTAAAACCTAAAAAAGCTAAGGCCTCCTCCGCCTAGGGCGGGGGAGCCACCTCCGCTCCTCATTCCCCAAGGCCATTCCCCAAGGCCGCCTTTTCTTCCCTTACTCCCTATCCTCTATCTCCTCAACTCCATCTTCGTTTTGTCCTCGGATCCTCATCTAGTCATCTCCATCTCAATCCTCCTCTACCGTTTCAATGAAAAGAATATCCTCTCCTTTGCAGGGCGGGCCTGATCTCGAACCTGTTTATCTCGCATCTCCTTAAAATGCCGGTTTAGATTTTATCTATGTTTAACTTTTTAATGCAATGGTTAATAATTGGTAAATAAAAAAAATTCATAAAAGTAAGCTGTAAATCCTATATCGAGTAAGTTTCTATACGTCTCTTTAAATTGAATTGGATGTATGGTCATGATTTTGGGTCCTAATATTTATTATGAGCATTTAGATCAGGTTAATTAGTGTAGTGATATTAGTCTTACTAATTGAATTCCTAGGGCCCTCCATTGTGCTATTTTATCCAAAGCAAATTAGCAATTAAAGAATTGTTAGTTAGAGATACTCGATGAGAGGTATGTCTCTCAAAAAATGTTTTGTCAAAAAGCTAGAGATATTAGTATATGCTGCCACAAGACGTGTAAAAGTTTTTTTTTTTTTTATTGTTTTTAACATTTCTGCTGTAATATGGTCGTTTCGATCATTCATTAGTATTATTAATGAAATAGTAGGTCTTTCTCACAAATTTATATATATATATATATATATTTATATATATATGTATATTTATATATATATATATATATATATATATATATATATATATATTATAAACATCTACAAGGGTCACTAATTATTTAAATTTCTTGCAAACAATTTTAAATCATTTCTTAATATGATTAATCAATATTTAAGCTAGATTAATCATTTCTTTATTCTTTGATCTTCATTTATCTTTATGATCAAGAATATTACTGGTTGTCTTGAATATTATATTCCTTTATGATATTATTTTTTTATTTTTATATAATGGTGAGGAAAACCCACTCTTTATTTTTTATTGATTTTAAAATAAAAGTGGATGAAAAAAAAACACAAAGGACTAAATAGTTAAGAATTAGAAAATAGAGGCTTAAACGCTAATAACTGAAAATTTTGGCTGACGGAACAGTAATTAAAAACAGCTCAAGGACTAACTTGTATAAACAAAATTTATAAGCTTATTCACTTAATTGTACTTGTACAAATAAGACACTGACCTTTACTCTCTCTCTCTCTTAAAAACAAAATTTAAAAGCTAATTCACTTACTTGTACTTGTACAGATAAGCCATTGACCTTCATTCTCTCTCTCCCCTAAAAACAAAACTTAAAAGCTAATTCAATTTGATCTTCTCCATTGATTCTAAAATTGGATAACGCCATCTCATCTGCTGGTAGACCTTTTATTTCACACGGGAAATCATTTTATATTATAGGAATTGATGTTCAGGCCTGAGATTCTCCCTTGTTTTGCTAATAAATCTGCAACTGTGTTAGATTCTCTAAGAACATGTTCAAGATCAGATTCGATTTTCTCCATCAGGTGCCAAATCTTGTAAATTATACATCTAATCTTCCAAGGACACTCTGTTTTTTCTATTAATTATTAAAATAAGCTGTTGCGAATCTGATTCCATTTGAACTCTTGCGAATATGTATTCTGCACATATTTGAACTCCTTTAAGCATTGTTAAAGCCTCTATTTCTAAGCTGGACTTAGCTTGAATTTGATCAGCAAAACCTCTAATAAATTTACCTTGAGTTATTCTGAATATACCACCAATACTCGCTTTATCACTTTTTTCAATATAGCTACCGACCACATTTAATATTACGTTAACTTCGTCTGGTGGTTTCATTTCATGACTTTAGGAATTTTTTCTCCTTTTGTAGCTGTCCTAAAATCGAACCATATAACATTTATATACTGATATCCACGCATCGTAGGGACTTCAGCAATTCACATTAGAACTTCTTCTTTTTCTTGGACCTTTTGCAAAGCATGATTCTTGATTCCATGGTCATCTAAAACTTATAACCAACACTAGACTTATTGGGTTGGGTGAACCAAGTAGTTGTTTTAAGGTTGGTTCGTTCTATGATTTTAGCGGTTCAATTTTTGTGTTACGGTTTACAGTTCTAAACGGCTCTTAACTAGAGAAAAGGAATATAGAGAAGAGGGGGGTGGGGGGGGGGGGATGTGTTTTTAATTAAATTAGTGCAAAATGAGTCAAAATGGCAAATAAATGATTATATTATTTATTTGAGAGAATTATTGAGTATTTATTTAGCATCATGCAACATCAAAGTATATGATAATGAATAAAAATGTGTCGCATCATGTAACATCATATAGTAGTATCATGTAGCATCTCTACAAATTTTTAAAAGTGTTTTGACATATGTATATTTTAATAATTAAATACCAATTATATGTATATTTTCATCATTTTCTCTACTTATTTCTTGTGGTTGTGTTTTCTAGAAAGATAGTTTATTCTTATAATGTCACCAAGGTATAGAAAATCAAAGACGCAAATTTACACCAAGGAATAAATATTGAATACCAATAATCACTGAAATTCCTATCCGCTATTCTAGTTGCAGTTATGCAGTGAGGTTCCAAGTACAGTTACAACTGAGTTTGGAACCTAAGTATAATGATGGACAGAACTGGAATGATTAAATGTACTTGAATTAAATGACACACACATTTAACAACAGAGTTCACCCAACTAGGCTACGTCTCCGGGACACTTACCCAGATTGATGATATTATAATGGCTTACAATATAGGATTCAAGTCTTAATGAAAAACTCTCAGACTCCCTCTAGGTTTTTCTACCTATCTCTATATTGCTCCTACCTTATAACTATCACTCAAAAGATCAATGGCATCACACCATTGTTTTCGTTTTTAAACCTTATTGTGTATTCTCTCAAAGTTGATTTCTTTATAATTTAGAACACACTGTTTTACAAGCAAATCTATTAACTATATAAAGAGTAAAAACAATCTTCTTTCTTCAAGAACTTGTTGATTGATTTGTACTCTTCTGATTGATCAACCTTCCCATATCTTGAATGAGATAATGCTGTAATTGATTGACCCAATCTTCTTGTTAATACCTGTTAATACACTAGCATGACAATATGAGTTACTATTTCCTTAAACAAGGAACATATAAAACAATATCTTATTAGAGATACAATCTTAATAAAACGTGAAACCATAACTCAATATATTCGATCTAATTAGATCATTGCTGATTTGTAAACATATAGATTGAATGAAGAGATAAAGACATTGTATAATAAATGAGATATAGTTTCCACAATTAAAGAAACATTATCTTTTCAAACTAATCTCCATATTCCATTTAAACTATTTCCATTGTTTATCACTTAAATATTCTCAATAAGAGCAAACTGAATCTTGTTAAACAAATGAGAATATACCCTGCATACTTTTATTCACACCAAAGATTTTAAAGATTAAGTAATGCAGTTAGACAGAATAAAACAGAATACTGGGTATTGACAGGTTGGAACAGTAATTGCAACTGAGGTTGCAACCTCACCTGTAAACATTAAACTTTTTTAATTCATAAAAACCAACTTGAGTTATTTTGTTCAAACCAATTGACAAGAAGAGTTAATAGGCCGGAAATATGGTCATAACAATCACGAATAAAATAAATGAATAAAATCATTAACATGGCATCATAAGTCATTTGAGTTATGGGAATTTCGTTATAAAAGCAGAAGCTATAATGTCACAAAACCCTAAAAAGTAAAGCCTGAAGAATCACTCCCTCTCTTTCTATCAGGGTCTTATTTGTTTCTATGTCTTTGACGTGACTAGTAATCCTCGATCTCTTTTTCTCTCTCTATCAAGATCTTCTCTGGTTTCTATCTATGTATCAATGCATCTATCTATATAGTTTAAGCCAGATTGTTTAAAAACAGGTTTACTGCATGGGGTTCCACCAAGCATTTTACCCTATATGGAAACCCTAATCACTATTTTAATGTATTTTTTTTAATCTAATTTCAACGTTTGTTTTTCTTGATATAGTTGAATAGTTCCCAGATCTATAATACTCCATCGGTCATGTGTTTTGGTTTTCCTTTTTGATATGTTCCAAAATAAGCAATAATTATCACCTTTCTGGTAAAAAAAAAAAAGAAGCTTTTTTGTGAGTTAAAATATATCAAATTTATAGTTATAGCCTCACAGTTTAAGTAAGATTTGGTTTTTGGTTGAATTTTTTATGTTTTGATTTTTTTTAAAAATTTTAATTGAAATTGTTGAAAATCCTTATAATATAACAATTTTCAAAGCAGAATACTTATTTAGAGACATTGAGTAAGAAAATCTTCCAAGAACGTTGCAGGTTCTTTTATTATAATTTGATTTTATTAGATAGATTATTTAGTAAATTGTATTAAATTAGAAGTGGGAAATCTTCAAGTTAGGTGATACAATGTCCAAAACAATTGGTGTTTGATGCATTTCAGGTCTTCCAAAAAGCTAATCCTGTAAAATTAGTCTCGTTCAATTCATGATTTTAGTTGGCTAAAATTCTTATTCTAACTCCAAATTTACGATAGCATTCATTCAAATTCAATTGGTATTCTTTTCAATTTGTCAAAAAACTAAATTGGTCTGATTAATGTTCGTCTTTAAACTTGGTGGTTTTGGAAAGATTATTGAATGACCTGATTTTGAATACTAACACGTGATTTAAGCAGACTATTTAGGGTTTCATGGAAATATGCATATCGGCAGTCCTGAGGGTACATCGTTGATGGCATTTCCCACTTCACAAATGAAAGGACCGTTTTTCATTGCTCTTTAAGTGTTTGGTGGACCTCCGCTTAATTGGGTAAGCACTTCTTCCTTTTCGGTCCGCATCTTTGTATTATAATAACCCGCTCTTATATATATCCAACGAAGCATGCCGTGTCTCGTGTCTGTTTGTAGATTCCGGTACATCAAAAAAGGAACTAATGTTTTGTACAACGCATAAGGTAGAAATTTAGTTGAGAACTGTTTTATTCAAACTACAATTTAAATTGTAAATGACAACATATACAAATGTTTTCCTATGACAACTTTCGTTAATTCAAATAACCCCAAAAAGTTGTGGCTGTTTCTTAGTGTAAGTTTGGTTGTCGATTGTGGACATTTTATTTAACGTAAAAAAACATCCAAGACAGTTTATCTTTGGCTATATTGATTGATTTCTAGAACAATGCAATTTCTATTATCAAATCTTTTTGTGCTTTCATACGAGCTTAGTTAATAGTTACCCACATAAATGTGATATAGATGCTCTTCATATCTTTAGTAATAGCCATAACTTATGTTTTAGCTCAGCTATGAATTAGTCTCCACTGCGTAGTTGTAGATTTTTGTTTCACTGCTCTTGTGCTGTTCTTTTTAGGAAAAGTTAACGTACTTTTTTACAGTCGGCGACCCCATCATTCTCGTTATGTCTTTAGAGTTATTGCATAGTTATTCATATTGTGACTATGATCTCACACATTTTCTTTCTACTTGTAGCCTTATTATATCTAGGTGAAAGACCTATCTTAGTTTATTTAGTACGATATCTAAAGATCCGCATAAAATAAATTAATATAACTTTAGAAAGCTAGTGATCATCAATATCAGATTAGTATTTCCTTTCGTGACATAATCATTGTTGAAAAGAAATGACCAAATTTCTTTCGAACCTAACCAAGTAGGTTTAAATCTTAATTATATCTTGCGGCCAAGTTCTGCAATTAAGTAATTTGTCAGAATTTATAATATTCAGATCTTTATAGCACCCAACTAATGATGCTACCTCACCGTATTTCCACCTTGCCAACCAAAAAGCTCGAAGAAACAAAGTCCATCATTCTTCTACACTTCGGAAGAAACCATTATGATTTCAAATTGTATAACATAGGAGTATATGGTTCGATAAGTTAATATACTCCATTAGAAACATTCAACGAAACACTCGCAATATATCATACCCTTGTTTACGGTAGGTATGAGGGTGATTATCTTTGATTTTAAATTTGTGATTGTCGTTAATCTTGTATGGATTCTGATGCATTAATTCAAACAATTCCCAATCATGGTCCTTGATCATGAAAAGACTCTTGAGTAGTCTATAATGCAATATAGTGCTGGAAGGACTTTATCTTCTTATTAAATGACTATCTACATAAAACATCTTGATGAATGAGATTATATACTCGTATTCAAATCAAAGTAATGCTTTCTTTGAATATAACCGATGTGATAAAATTTTGTCATATTCTCTAAAATAAATAAATACAAGTGTCGTGAATCAAAGACTATTCTATATTCCTGCTGAAAATTATCTGGTTTAGCCTAAATTTGATCAATCTATCTCAACTATCAATATGTTGGCTTGATGCCCTTAATAAAGTAAATCATATAATCCAACATATCTAAAATATCACACTGTCACATCCCTAAATTGATGTAACCATCTTTTAGATTTCAATCTTCACAAGCGGTACCGTGATTCTATACCAATTATATTTGCAGAAGCGTCACACACACTCAAATTATTAAACAATAGAGGAGTATACAAAAATTTAGTCATTCTAATCTAAACTTGTAGTCAATGGAAGAACATCTTTCCAAAACATTCAAACACACCATAACAATTTCTTGTGCTACATTTTTTTATGTTTTACCTAGTAAATCATCATAGACCATAGCACAGTTAGGTAAGTTGGTAACCCATCATGTATTTGAGACTGTGACTCTCAGTTTAGCACAAATTTAATTATTCTATCCATCCTATCCGAAGTTTAAGATTCTACATGTCTAAAATTTTCTAATGGATTAAATGGTCCATTATTGTTCTTAATCTAAAGGACATCTCATCCCATTCCTGATTGTTGGTGAAATAATTTCAAATTGTACACTATTTTTTAATGCTAATCATTGACAAATTACATTTTGATCATTTGTATCAATCCATGTAATTTTTGTTCGAAAATTGCATAACAAAGTATCACCCTTTACCTTATATCTCCCCTTTGTTTATCCTTTTTGGTTGGAGGGGGCCGGGGGCCTTGAGCTGACATCCTTTAAGTCATCTTTCAAGTCAAGAATGCCGGTCGTGAAATCGTAAAACTCCTCCCTTTTTGTTTTTTTGATTGGATGAATTGTTTTCTTGTAAACCCCATGTTATACAGATGGGAGTCTTTTATTTCTAGAAGCTGTCGATAGAGAATTATCGGAAAATTTGCGTGCTTCCATTTTTTATTTTAAAAATGGAGGTTTGCCTAGAAGCAGCCACTTTTGAAAGAGTGTGCCTCGATTGCTCCTTCTTCTTACTTTGGTAATAGAACCCACATTAGATTGACTAGTGGAACTATTAATTTTTCTTATTTTAGCGTCAATTTGGGAATAAGCTAGTGGTTCTTAAGATTAGGGACAAACATGCTATTTCTTCTTGTGCTTATACCATGGACGTGTTGATGTGGTCTACGTTTATGTGCTTGTAGCATAAAGTAGTATCATTTTACTATTTCACAGGAGTTACCTACAAACATTTCACAGGAGTTACCTACAAACATTTATGTTGCATTTTTTCTAAATAGTTCCTAGTAACCCACTTTTGCTTCTATATTGTTTTATCATTCCCTTTTCTTGTATCTTTAAGACGAAAGAATTTTCACATGAAAGAATAAAAGCCTGTTATTGCGACAGAACTATGTTCAGTTCCAAAGAATCCATCGTAGCTATCATTCACCGCTCGTTACTATCTACAACTCTCCAAATCCGCTATGGATGTCTTTTATGTTGTGCAGAAGCACCAAGTATTAAGAAATAAATACGGAATAACAAAATATAAATTCAATCAAGTGTACCAATATTTTATTCCAAACAAAACCAATTATCCTCACACTAACAAACAAACGACAAAAACTAACAAATAAATTTAAAAGGAAAAAGACTAACCTTTCACAAAACCAACTTACTATCTTTCTAACTCTCATTGTTTTCTTTCTTGTGTGTCAAATACAAAGGTATAAAAAACTATATGTAAATTCCAAGCGGAGCCTATTATACATTACTCTCCAATGTGAGATCAAGTAACTATATTTATACTCTAAGAGAAGCCTAATATATATCATGTGCGATAAATCATTGTACAACAAAATACATAAACTTATTCTTAATTATTAATTTAAGTGAAACTCTAACAAATCTTCACATTGCATTCAATTCCAAGCGAAACTCTTTCGAACAAACTCCACCATTCCAATAAAACATTATCGGGCAAACATAGACGCAAAATATACATCAACTAATCATATTCATAAACGGTATACTATTTTCCTCAATCAAATAGTTTGAACAGTAATTGCACATCCTACCCTATCCAAAAAATATAATCTATTCTTTTGAGTTCCTTTCATAACTAAACGCGATGCATGCTTAACTATGAGACCTTCACCTGCTAAAGTATATCTTTTGGCATCCAAAGTTGCCAATGATATTAGATTCTTTTTAAATTCCGGTACATACCTAGCATCTTTCATTATTTCAAATATTTTATCAGAAACTTCCAATCCAATACTTCATATACCTTTTACCGCAAGTACTATCACCGACCTTATAAATTTCCGATTCATCCACTTTTTTTATTTCAAAAAACATTATTTTATCTAAGAACATGTGAATTTAAGCTCCAAAATTAAGTATCCAGTCTGAGAAGTCATTCGGTTTCATGGAGCCTAACAACAAAAAGTTAGACTCGGATTTTTCATCATCGACATAGTTTGCAGCTGATGCATTTAATTTTTTTAATTTCAGGTAATGCACCTTCCAATGTCCTTTCTCTCAATAAAAATCACATTTATCTATCGCTACACTACTTTGTAACCATTAAATTTCTCTTTATAGGTTCAATCTTATTTCCCCTAACCATCAAATGTTCTTTACATGATAACATCTTTTGTCCTATACTCATTATTTATTACAACATTCGACACATCATCATATTTATTTTTTAGCATACAATAATAGTGGTAAAATAACCATAAGACTCATGCAAATAATTCAGTAGCAATAATGCATTATCTTTATCATCAATTTCAACATCTAAATCCAATAAATATGCAAGTATCTTATTATACTTGTTGAGATATTCAGTCAAAGAGATTCCGAACTCATATTCAAAGTGAAATAATTACTTTTTTCAAATACAGTCGATTTTTCATACTTTTAGTCATATACCTGTTCTCAAGTATGCTCCACAGTTTCTGCGTATTGGTTTATTTCATCAATGAATATTTGATTTACTTAGTCAAGAACAATCTCATTACACCACATGCCTGACGGTTTAATTTTTCTCATTCAACATCTTTAATCTATTCTAGTTTGTCTTTATTTAATGTAACATCCAGATTATGATAATTAGGCACATCCGTCATCTCATGCCGCCATATCTCGAAATTGGTGTGTCCATCGAACTTTTCAATTTGATCCGATATATATACCAAAAATTGCGTAAGTGCATTTAACACTCATATAAATTTAAGCCTCTTTTAAAATGATTATTGATGATAATGATTAACTACACCTCATATACTACACGTAAGTACTTAATAAACCCCTAAAAAATGTCACTTTTGGAGTGCGATGACATCCCCTAATTTAGTTAGTGGTCTGTTTGAGGTTCGGAAAATAAATCTCGCATTCACCAATATAAATAATCTTTATAAATATTAAATGAAATTAAAAAAAAATGCAAGAAGAAGAAAACTAAATTAAAATTAAACACTACACTATTCGCTACACAATTCGATCATGAATATACACATTAATGGCAAGTACTATTTTTCAATGAATAAATGAATTTGTCACTAATGAATAGCAATAAATAATCCGCGTGCTATCATTTAGGTTAACATATATATATATATATATATATGGGAGGATATATATATATAGACATCAACTTAAACATTTTTATGCAAAAACGCTTCAAATCAAAATTTGATTAATGCAAATCTTCATGGTTTCACGACGAGAACACAAATATGCATCTTGTTTTTTTTTTCGAGATGTATAATTGCATTTATTGAATTTTTAAATTTTACCTTAATTTTTAAAGCATGCAATTATACATCTCGAGAAAAAAACAAGACATGTATTTGTGTTGTCGTCATGAAAACGTGGAGATTTGCATTAATCAAATTTTAATTTGGAGCATTTTTGAATAAAAGTGTCTAAAATTGTGTCTAAATTGATGTCTCTCTGTATATATACGAGCTTATGCTTTGCGGTGGATCCATCTTCAATGGGGTACAGAAACATTACCATCTCAATTCATTTCTATTTCATTATTATTTCCCATTTTTTCTTTTATTTTTATTTATTAGTTGATGATTAGATAGGAAATCTAACTAATTTTGAGTGCTATTATTTGATCTAAGTTTATTGAGTAAAACCCTGTAATTCCATTTTGGGTTTGTCACAGGTCCTACTTTTAGTTTCTTTCCATACACACAGTAAGACTAAGTTATAGATTAATAAATACCTTATCAAACCCAGAAAACATTCTCATACTTTAGTCCCTGATTTAAATAAACTTCTCCCTCTATTTGTACCAAGGAAGTGAAAAAAAGATAGCAGACCACCCAATATCGTCCCATGCAGGACCCGGAAGAACTACAGGAAAACAAAGTCCCCATCCTCAATAGCGGTCACAAAATCCAAAAATATTTGATCCAAATATTTGGATTTAACTGTAAAAGTTGTTCATGATATGTCTGATAATGTAATCATAATTAATAAAAACATAACCATCGAGGCTGAAACTGTCCTCACTGTTGGTTTCCCATCGGATACATTTACAGATGATAAAACACACAAGGGGATAATTTCTATAGTTGGGGGATTGAGAAAATAAATTATGTATTCGTAAGGAACGACATTATTACAAAATGGCACGAAACGTGTGGAATTGGATCCCGAAAGAGATGTTAATCAAAATAGTACCTCCATATTGTAGCAAGTTGTTGGTATCTTCTTAAAACTGTTGAGATTCGTATGGGTACATAAACTATGGGGTTGCTATGGAGAAATTTAAGGTTAATCATTTTTGCAAGAGATATGGCAAAAAGGGAAAATGCGAGCTTTTTAAGGTTTTTGAAAGCTTTGAATCCAGAGTTTTTTTTTTTTATTTTGCTCTTTAAAACAATGGTTGCTAGTGAAATATAGGAGAAAGTAGGTAAAACTGATATATTTGATTTGGAACTCAAAACAATTTTTTGTTTGTGAAAAACAAAAGGCTTTGGAGTGTATGTTCAGGATAAAAATAAATCAAAACTTCTCATTGAAGTTAACACACAAAAACCCACACAGACAAAGATCAAAAGACGAGATCTAATTAGATGAAAGTAAGTATCGGGGATCCCTAGTATATTTCTTTTCTTCTTTTTCTTGATGGGATGTTTCCGAGCGTTTGTCTAGCTATTTGATCGATGTCATCATCTCTGTCAAACAAGTTCGCAGCCTTGTTGAAGAGGACAACATTCCACTATAAGAAAAACAATTACATAATAAACCTAATAAATTCAAATGTTCCACTAGTTTTATTTTGTTCTCTCTTTGTTTCCTCTCTAACTCTCTAATATGTCTCAGGAATCAAAAACCAGCCTCCTACTTTAGACTAATATACATGCCGAGAGAGGGGAAAAAACAAAAACGCCGACAAAATAAGTTGAGTAATTTAGAAAAAAATATGCATGTGGCAGTACTAGTAATAAGGCCCAAGTTGGGCAATAATATCACTACAACATGTACATATCTATTTTAATTACTCGTCAACTTATATGAGTTTTTGTGTTTTCCTCTCTCTTTCGGAAGTATTTGAGTCTAAAGTAGGAGGTTTTTTTTTGTTGGTACAGAGACATATTGGAGAGTAAGAGAGATAAAAAATAAAAACAAAAACTAGTGAAGCATTTGATTTTATTTGGTTTAATATGTTAATATTTTTGTTTTTTTAGAATGTTGTCCTCTTCAACTAAGTTGAGAACTTGTCTGGGATGGATGATGACAATGAAAGTTATCCTAACTTAGGGCCATCAATAGCTCTTCACAAACCTTCCCGAAACACCCCCAACAAGAACAAACAAGAAAGGAAATCTACCGGGGAATCCCGATACATACTTAGTTTCATCTTATTAGATATGCCCTTTTGATATGTATATGCGGGTTTTGTGTATTAACTTCAATGAGAAGATTGCTTTTATCCTCAAAATTCGCTTCACACCCTATAGTAGTTTATAAACAAAAAATTGTTTTTACCAGTACTTTCTCTATTTTTTCAATAACAACCATTATATGAAAAAGCGTGCTTCGTAGTAAAAAAACGTTGATTCAAAACTTAAAAAAACCTTACAAAATCTCGATTCAATTTTAAGACCTAAAACTTTACGCTATTTACGCTTTTAGCATATATCTTGCAAAAACACTTTAACTTAGATTTCCCTGTAGCAACCCTACACAGTGTTATGAAGATATCAACAATTTACAATATGGAGGTGCAATTTTCATAAACATCTCGTTTGAAATCAACACTTTTTCGCACCATTTCGTAATGATGTGGTTCTTTATGAGTATATAATTTATTTGCTCAATCCCCACAACTATATAAATTATCCATGTGTGTATTTTCCCTTCTATAAGCGTATCTCATGAAAAATCAGCCTTTACCGTTATGTTTTTATTAATTATGATTATATTATCAAACAAACCAGAAACAATGGTTTGTACAGATAAATCCGAATATTAGATCAAATATTTTTGGAATTACTGACCACTAATGACGATGGGGCTTTGTTTACCTGTATGTTCTTCTGGGTCCTCAGTGGGACAGTATTGGATTCATGGATTGTTTGCTAGCTTGTTTTCCCTTCTTTGGTACACATAGGGATAAGCTTATTCAAATCGGGGACTAAAATAGGAGTAGGGTTTTGGTACGATATGAGTAATTCATTAATCTATAACTTAATCTTACAATATATTCTTCGGTTTTACATATTGCAAGAAACTAAAAGTAGGACCTGATGATAAACCCAAAATGCAATGACAGGGCTTAGCTGAAGAAACTAAGATCCACTAAAAAAATTCAAAATTCAGCTAGATTTCTTATATACTCATCAACTGATAAATAAAAATAATGGGAAAAATAATACTGAAATAGAAATGGTTGAAGATGGCAATGTTTCAAGTTCCTATTAAAGAAGGTTTCGCCATAAAACATAAGCTATATATATACATATGGAAGCTTATGCTTTGTATATATATATATATATTACCTAAATGATATCATGAGGATAATTTATATCATTGTGTAGAACAACCTCTTATCCATCAATCACAAATTTTGTTTATTCCCCATCTTCGAAAATGTGTACTTGCCATTGATACGCTTCTTCATAATCAAATTGTGTAGCGTTTCATTTTACTTTTGTTTTCTTGTTCTTGCCATTTTAGTAATTTGATTTCATTATTTAAGGAGATTATTCAGATTGTTGAATAAGAGATTAAGTTCAGAACACTCGAGCCGAGTACTAAGTAAGCTAGAGGATGTGATGGCATTCCAAAAGTTACCGTAGGGGTTTAATTAAGTACTTATTACAATTATTTTTGTTGTACATGAGGTGTAGTTATTCATTATCGATCAATAATCATTTCTAAACAACTTAATTTAATAATAGGGTTAAATGCAATTATTATGTCCTTTTTAGCCACTAATATGAGTAAACTTTGAACCGACAGTTTTTTTTGCCAATCCCAAATTTTATGTTCTCGCCCCACCACTACAAATAAGCTAAATTTATCGGTGAGCAAAATCTCGTGACCAACTCTGAAACCATGCTACTACCCGATGACTATTTTCTCCTTTTTGAGCTATATCATTATAAGTGTACATTTAAAATACTTATTATATGAAAAGTGTGGAAATGGTACTGATAGAACTTGAATTTTAGATCTAGTGCGTGAATTTTACTTACAGGCTCAATGCGATAGCTCATTTATAGGGCTTGCCCCGTACTTCTTGTTAGCTCTTTATGACCTGCGCATAAATAGCTAATATTAAGTGAGACTTGGTGGTTTGACCTCCTCCGCCTAACGGGCCAGTGAGAAGGTTAAACCTCTAGGATTTTGATAGTGAATGTAAATATCTATTGAATGTAAGTAGGATTAATAATACCCGATATTTAAGTGTATGTCCGAGTTCATATGGGTTCAGATGATGTGTTTCTTAGATTACGAGACCCTTATATAGGTGTTGTAGGCGATTTAGGGAGTATCTTTCATGATTGCTATTATCTTACCAATCATATATTCGCTATATTTTTTGTTTCTCTAATGTCATGCTGACATATATCCTGCCATATCTCTTGTATTTTTCCACAGATTTGACTAGCCCGAAAGGGCCACGCCGTTTCTCGAGGGGAGCTCTTTCAAAAGAGTATGTCTCTTTCGTTAGCCTTCAGAGGCGTTGATCTTATAGATTCATCCCTTCAGATACTTGAATGTTGGACTACGCTTTCGGTGTTGATTCTGAGTTTGAATCCGCGGGGGCTTTTACTCCTCGCCTCAAGACTTGGTCTCACGATGAACTAGTCACTTAATTACTTATATATTTATATATAAATAACGATATCTATGTATTTTTGTACATGTGAAGGTTTTTAACCGTGATAATGGGTTTGGTTAGTACTTGAGTCCGGATATTCATACATGTTTTTTTGTTTGTTATTAGTAGTTTTTTTTGCTATTAGTCGTTTTTTCCTTGGTGTTGTTATTAGTAATTCTTTTGTTGTTGTTATTAGTAGTTTTTGTTGTTGTTGTTTGGTAATAATTTTACTCTACTCAATTTTAATAAAAATTATTGAAACGTTATTTGAAGTTTTTGTTGTTGTTGTTGTTGTTATTATTAGTAGTTTTTTGTTGTTGTTGTTGTGATTAGTTGTTTTGTTGTTGTTATTAGTTGTTATAATTTCAAATTTATTGCAATGCAATGTCTTTTTGAACTTTATTATGGGCTCGTTTCACTTTATTTCATTTTCAGAATAAGAAGAAAAATTAGCTAGTTTCTTAGTGTGTTATTGATTTTTTAAGTAGAAAACTGACTACTCCAGTATTTGTTAAAAAGCTGGATACACCATATATAAAAGCTCCCACAAAAATAAAAGCCACAAAAATAATCTACTCTACTCTATAAAAAGTGCAAAGGTGCAGTTTTGGTCCCCGATACATAGTTACATGTGAAATCTGAAAAAGAAGAAGGATGTAATAGAAATACATAAAATTAAAGGACCAATTAGCAATTAAGTATCGTTCTTCAAACTATAACTAAACTAAACTTCTTCCTTCTCCGATCACTCTCTCTCTCTCTACTCTCTCTCTAAAACAAGCACGATGCCTTCCCACCACCGCTATCTCCTCCTAATTTCCCTACTAATAATCGCAAAATCAACGATTTCATTCTCCTTCGAATCAGACGAGCTATTACTAGACTTACCAGACGAAGAATTCGTCAGATCAGTCTCAACACAGTCGTCGTCGAGATCTGAACCGGTGATCAAAAGAAGGTCGTCTGATCCTGATTCCGATTCTAAGATCGTTTTCCAGCTGGACCACGCTTTCGGTTTAGATTCCGAGTTCGAACCTGCGGGTGCTTTTACTGCTCGACTCAAGACTTGGTCTCACGGAGGACAGGTCACTTAATATATATCTATATATATATGTGTATATATATATATATATGTGTGTGTGTGTGTGTATACACACTCTTAAAGTATTAGTTCTCACTGCATATATATATATATATATATATATATATACCCACGCAACGTGTGATACGCTTAATGACATAAATCTCGTAATATATTTTATTTTAAACATAATATTCAGATTTGGTATCATTTATTATAGTTATGGAGGTTAAAACGAATTGTTAATTAATTTAGGTTACATTCATAATTAGGAAAATATAGTGAGGATAAATAGTTAATTAATTAGATTATGTATATTGGTAATTATTAAAATTAGGAAAATATAGTGAGGATAAATAGTTAATTAATTAGATTATGTATATTGGTAATTATTAAAATAGAGTGAGGGTACGTTTGGAAAAATTGGGTAAAGTTGGGCAGTCTCAACTTTTCTTGGGTTTTATTATTAAAATTAAGAAAATATAGTGAGGATAAATAGTTAATTAATTAGATTATGTATATCGGTAATTATTAAAATAGAGTGAGGGTACTTTTGAAAAAATTGGACAAAATTGGGCAGTCTCAACTTTTCTTGGGTTTTATTATTAAAATTAGGAAAATATAGTGAGGATAAATAGTTAATTAATTAGATTATGTATATTGATAATTATTAAAATAGAGTGAGTGTACTTTTGGAAAAATTGGGCAAAATTGGGCAGGCTCAACTTTTCTTGGGTTTTATTATTAAAATTAGGAAAATATAGTGAGAATAAATAGTTAATTAATTAGATTATGTATATTGGTAATTATTAAAATAGAGTGAGGGTGTTTTTGGACAAAATTGGGCAGTCTCAACTTTTCTTGGGTTTTATTATTAAAATTAGGAAAATATAGTGAGGATAAATAGTTAATTAATTAGATTATGTATATTGGTAATTATTAAAATAGAATGAGGGTACTTTTGGAAAAATTGGGCAAAATTGGGCAGGCTCAACTTTTCTTGGGTTTTATTATTAAAATTAGGAAAATATAGTGAGGATAAATAGTTAATTAATTAGATTATGTATATTGGTAATTATTAAAATAGAGTGAGGGTACTTTTGGAAAAATTGGACAAAATTGGGCAGTTTCAACTTTTCTTGGGTTTTATTATTAAAATTAGGAAAATATAGTGAGGATAAATAGTTAATTAATTAGATTATGTATATTGGTAATTATTAAAATAGAGTGAGGGTACTTTTGGAAAAATTGGGCAAAATTGTGCAGCCTCAACTTTTCTTGGGTTTGCTTATATTAATAGTATATATATATATGAGGTTTGCTTATATTAATAGTATGATATGATATGACGTATTTATATAGATTTGTATCTATACACACACACACAAAGAAACAATTAATTTAAAAGAACATGAAGTCTCGGATAGTATTCACTTTTTAGATGCCCTAATTAGATAGATTTTTAGAAACTGTTTTTAGGTTTATTCTTGGATAATTAGTTATCGTAGCATATTTCGAAAATTTAAAACCAAATTGCTTGTTGTGAGATTACATGATGTGTTCACGGAGGAATACTTATCTTGTTTGGGTTTATTAAATAAGAATATTTGAGAATGTGTTTTTTAAATGTTTTTTTTAGTGTGGTTGATCCTTCTCCTTATGTATGTGTATATATTACATATATTATATATATATTTATGTACATGTGATGTGTTAGTAACCGTGTTTAGTTTAGTAAGTACCAATGCAGATTTTGAAGATAAAGAAACGGAAAGGCAAGAACAACATCCGTAAAATTAATGTGTTGTTTTATACCGTTGGTGTGATTTGTTAATATATTGAACGAAACACACAAATCTTGGTCGCGACCCTATATATATAATAGTCGGGGGAACAACAATACTTTGTTTCATTATTATGCAAAGTCTGGTTTTTTTTTGGTTGCTAAATTTACATTGTAAAAGTCAGTATGTGACACACAAACCTTTTTTTCATTGTTATGCAAAGTCTGTTTTTTTTGGGAAGCGGGGGGGGGGGGGATGGATTTGATTACAGCCATTATTGCGGCAATAACCCATCTCACCGTCCATTATGTTTACACGTTAAAATTAAATTTTCAAACTAGTCTACCTGATCTCTATATTCTCTCCTTTTCATTTCTTCTCCCATCAAAATTCAAATTACCACCGATTACAGAAGAAAACAAAAAAAAACAGTAGTGAGATATTTGAGATACATGATTTTACTTCCACATATGAGATAAAATCATATTTATGGTTGATTTACATCAATTTCTTTTTTTTTTTTGAAATAATTAGCACAAAGGCCACAAAAAAAAAAGTCTTAATTCGATTTACAGTCTTTCAATCGAGATAACTTGGGGGAGTTATAATTTTCTTTGTTTTTTAACTGAAATAATCAGTAGAATCGAATTCTGAATTTTCAGATTTCTATGGTGTTGGCCCTGGGGTTATTCAATTCTTTTGTTTTTGCCTTTATAAATTTGATTGGAGATGGTTACTCTATATTTTGTAAAAAGGAAGTGTTGAATGATTAGAATTTAGAGGCAAATAATAGTTATGGTAGTGTGTACAATAGTTTTGAATGGTTATTGTATTATGTTGATGAATCGAGAAGAAAGTAAAGTGGGTGAGAGAGAATATAAGATGGCAACAGAGAGGTGTAATTATCTAGTTTGGATGTGAAACTTAGGGCCAATTCAATCTGAGTCATTAGATTTAAATCAACGCACAATAACAACTATGGCCGTAATAATGGCTGCAATAAATTGCCGCCTCCCCGCTTCCTTTTGTTTTGTTGCTAAATTACATAGCAAAAGCTGGTTTGTGGCCTTAAAGGCCCAGTTCCAGCTGGACCACACGTCTAGTGTAGGCACCGAGTTTTATAAATTTGGCAGAACCACAAACCTTTTTTAAATTACTATGCGAAGTCTGTTTTCCTTTTTAGCTAGATTACATGGTAAAAGTCGGTTTGTGGACCCTAAGTCCGGTTCTAGCTGGATCACGCCTTTGGTGTAGACAACAAGTTTTAAACAGTTGTCGGACCACAAACAAAATTTTAATTCTAATGCGAAATCTGGATTTTTTATGCTAAATTTCATGGTCAAAGTTGGTTTGTCGACTATAAGGTCCAGTTCCAGCTGGACCACGCGTTTGGTGTAAATTCCGGGGTTTTACCGGCGGGCACTTTTACTTCTCGCCTCAAGACTTGGTCTCACGGTGGACAGGTTGCCCACTTACAAATATTTAGTCTTTTAAACGTTATCAAAAACTTAATGAAGTCTGATTTAGCTTCAATCAGTGAGGACTAGTGTTTAGAAAATCCCCGCCTTTAAATTTCCAATTAAGTGCAAGATCGGTCGGTGTTCGGCTTGAGCTAGGCTTAAGCAATATGAGCTAATTAGTTGATATTTTGGTACTAGTTGACTTCAACTTTGATTTGCCCTCAACATGTTCTCGTTTTCTACTATGCTAGATATTGCTTTTGAATCGGTTTTTGGATTATGGATGAAACGATAGATTTTTTTATTTATATTCTTAGTTTGAAATGGAATCATTGATACGATGTCAATGCCATTGATATATTAGAACCCAATAATAGGACAGAAAATGTAAAATTACGTCCCATCCCCTAGTCCTCTAGTCCGTGTATTGCTGCCCCAACCCCGGCTAGTGGCTTTTAAAACACAGGTCAGGTCAGGACTTGTTTGCTTGAAACTTTCAAGTTTTTCGCCCTCATTAAGTACTTTGCAGTGGGCTGACACCGCTGACCAGCTTAGAGACAAACTTAATTTTGATTTTGATGCGTGAAAACCAGAAATTTCAGGTTGAATAAGTTCAGTGTTTTTGTCAGCCTCAAATAAGTCATCTTATTTGCTTACTAGCTGCTTCGCAGCACTCATGATTTATCTAGTTTAGTTTCGTGTGTATTCATCTAAACATTGTATATATATAACTGCCTAATTACGTGTTACTGAAGTTATTCAGTATAAACTTTAGATTTGTGGGCAGGCAAAACTAAGGAATTTGATTGAGCAAGATTATGTCTAGATCTTAACGAAAAAAAGAAAGAAATCCTAAGCTTAGAAGCTGAAACAATGAAAAAGGCCAATGTATGTAACAACTAACAAATGATCTTCAAGTGTAACTGTTTGTTCTTTTATTAGAAACCGGCTTATATCATAATAGATCTGTTCAAGAAATAAAAAACAGCTTTTACGGGTACAAATCAAGAACTTCTCTATTCAATGTGTCCTTTATATCCTTGCATAGTTTAACACTGAATTAATTGTAACAGAGTCTCACAAAACTTAGATTTTCAAGGGAGGATTTCACTGAAGAGAATAAGAATAAGTTCAAGGTAATTTTCCTATCTATATATGTTTACCACTTGTTTTTTTCACCATTTTCGAACAATAGGATTTAAACAACAAACTTAATACAAAGTTCTACTTGTTGCTCTCATACCCTTCTCCAGAGATTGTTTTTATATCTCATTGACAGCTTCAAATAACTTGCTTCTAATCTTGATGTTAAAATATTTACAGAAGCTATTGAAAGATGATGACTTCTACAGGATTAGAGTGCCGTCTAATGTACTGAGTCCTACTGGGAGAGATTATATTATTTCTTCAGTGAAAGCGGTGAGCTTTCAATAATTGAATATGCGCATAACAAGGATCATTCAGTTTTACTAAAGAAAACATCATTATCTGAGTACATTTGCCTAAAAACATAGTAACAATCATGTATTTCGAGTTTTCGACTTGTGTTTTCCCGAGTAAACCACTGTTTCAAAAGGCGGTCCCTAGGCGCTAGGCGGCACCTTGCCGCCCCGCTTTTATGTAGGCGTTTTGACTTTGTAGTTTATTTCAGGTCAACACATATTTGATGGGTCAACGCCGTTTTAATAGGTTAAAAGAACACCTAATGAACAAAAGAAACATATTAAACATAATAAACTTAGGTTTGAAACGTGCAACCTCTTTCCTTGATTGATAAATAAGGATTGAACAACTTAGTGTATGTTCAATTCATTGCTAAAATCTGCAAAAAGAGGATGCAAAGGAAAACCACTCAAATGCGATGATGATTAAGCTTCAAAACTGAGACCAGTCTTTTAAATTTTGATATCTTGTTGATTTTGGATTAGATTTGCATTTTACATTTTAAATTTCAAACATCTATTTGAAACACATTTCATGACAACTGCTCAAATGTTGTCATCGTGGACTTAATTGAATTGTTATACTATAACTGTGAGCTAATAAACGTGAAATGCTTGATTTAACATGACAATCATATCTACATGTCTATTGCATGAAAATCCAAGAAAAACATGTATAAACACTTAAAAGTCGTTTTCCTGCCTGGGCGGCGCCTAGGGGGCTAGCCGCTGAGGCGACCCCTTCCCGCCTAGCGCCTTTCGAAACCTTGGAGTAAACCATGTTACACAGAGAAATAATTTATTTTTTTGTCAACATGAAAGTGTAATTGTACGTTGGAAATGTACATAAAAAAATGCCTTTCTAGCCACAGCGGCACAGCGGCACAGCCACACCCTATGCTCCTATAAACATATTGTTTTACTCCCATCATCATAGCTCCCATTGCATCTAAAACATTTTGATGTTTGTCAAGATACTGAGTTCTGATTGGACGATGGACTTCTGCTCAATCAAATTTTGGCAGCAGAAGGAGCTTACTTTTTTCTATTATTGCTTATTTGCTAGTGGCTGGTTGCTGACAGCTGTTTTTCTTTATCTCCAGAGATGCCTTCCAAGGGACCGCTTGGATGAGCATTTTGTTATCAATATGGTAATACTTTGATCTGAATTACTACCTGATGATCTTTTTATTGTCGTTTGTGGCCTTTTATATTCAAATATTTTAACTGATACTTGAGAGTTAAGACAGATTGATGAGGTTGAGGATAAGTTATGCAGTTTTAAATATCAAGAGGGGAGTGGAATACCACATGAATACCTTGTGTTAAAAGAATGATACATTGTACCAGAGTATTTACATTAGTGACAAATATTCTGGTGTATGCGATAAATTTTCTATAATTGGTGTATTTGTTGTGATACAACATATGCTTGTCTGTCGTGCCAAAATCTAGCTTTACTTCATTCTAATTGAGTTGATATATGTACGATGAAGTTGTACTCAAAGTTTGACTTCTTATGGCTAACTTATCACATGAACGTCTGTAACCTGTATAGTTCAAATAATGAAATACGTCTAAATTAAAGCACTGCTATTAATAGTTGTATCCTTACATCTACTAGCTTAGCCTGTGTGGCTGCTTTCCTGTTGTGAGAATTTTTTGAATAATCAATTGTCTTCCCTTCAAGATATGTTGATTTCTCATCTTTCTACCAATGCCTATTCTTCTTTATTACATTTAACACTTCTCTATGTTACAAGTCCAGTTTATATTTTTTTCCTGAAAATTTTAGCACTGGTGCTGACAAATTATCTACTCGTAATTGGATGATATCATACCTTTTTGCTTACAGGAAGGTGCTAATATCTTAGCAGTGAATTATGGTTCTCCTGGCGCATGTCCATACCCTCGTCAAGAAAAACTTGTAAGTTTTCCTTCAGGTTCATTTTCTTCTCTCACATGAAGGGCTAGTTTTACTGCATATTTGAAGTAAAAAAGATGGCTTACTGAGACCAATAAAACTATCTAGCTTTTCCAGGCCAAAGAAAAAAAGCAAATAATCTCGAAGCAAGAATTGCTTAAAAGATGCAACAATAGGAGTCCCAACATGACAGAAGCTCGATTATTTTGATCTTTTGTAACTGATATTAAGCTCATGTGAGCACCATATAGATGGGTAGAGAATATGAATATTTTAGCCCTCAAATACATACCCCTAATATCCCTTTCCCCCCTCCATTTCAGCCTGCAAAGTGGACCTTCAACTCACACACCATCTTAAAGACGTCTGAACAGGCTCCAAGGTAATAGATATTTCCTTTATCCAACCATAATAAATCCTTAGTTTTTTGTCTATTAGTATTTATGCAGTAGTGAACACATACCTAGTCTTTAAATTGCACATATTTAGTAAATTAATGCAACTTTGAAACAGAACCCCATCATTTGCGGAGGAGATCCTTCTGGGCGGTGGTGAAAATGCTGAGGGTGAAGCTGTAAAGCTACCAGAAAAGTCTTTCTGGGCTAAATATGTAAGTAATCTTATTGGGGAGTTATATTTGTATGACACTGCATTGCATAAATGAACTTCATCTAACGTGCTAAACGGTTGTTTTTCTAAATGTGAATAACAGTAACGTCCCTGGCTTTGGAGACCTATTTTGATTTGGTTCCCAAAATTGTAGTTGCATTACTTTTGACGCCCGGATGTTTACCTGTAATACCCATAGTTTTGATTACAACAGTATTGGTCCGCATAGTTTCACGCACGGGGTCCTTTCCTATGAAGACCAATAACTCATCTGTGACACCTATTATTTTAACTTACTCCAGATTATGGGGACTAATCATGTTTCATTGAAACTATGGGAGCTAAACAGAAAGTCTGCCTAATGTGTTGGGACAATTAGTGTTGTAATTTCAACTATACGGATCAACTGGGAATTGGATCCAAAGTATGGGGACTACTGGTGTGCTTCACCGGTTCTAATTCCGACTAAATGAATCTTACACTTTTCATTTGTATCTATTTCAGTGGATGTATGCAATCCCGCTAGCGCTAATGGTGATGAATGCTGTCACACAAGCCATGAATATGCCTGAGGAACAACAGGGCGGAGCAGCCGCTGCTCAAGGTCAACCAATTCCAGCCGCTGGTCCACGCGGCCAAACTGCTGCTGTGAGAAGGAGATAGGTTTCGTTTTGTTTTTTGGTTTTAAGTTTGTTTCCTTTTTATTTTATTTTTGGAATAGTCTCCACTGGCATTGGAATATATTTCGGAAATCGTACACGAGAATTATAAATGTATTGTCCATGATTTCTGGAATCTTTTATCATGCTTTGCAATAGAATTATGTGTTTGATTCTAGAAGATTTATGCAGGAAAAAACCATATGAGAATGATAGCTGAAGGGCTGGGTCCGGTTCGGTTCGGTTTTTGGCAAAACCGAAACCGAAACCAAGCATATTTTTCGGTTCGATTTTTTTCGGTTTCGGTCTTTTTCTGTTTTTTTTGGTTCGGTTAACGGTTCGGTTTTTCCGGTTTTTTTTCCAGCCCTAGCTGAATATCAATACAAATCATATATGCTGCATTTCAGTTTCAAATTAGTTTCAGTTGCCTGTAGTTTGAATTCAGGGTTAATTTCCTTTTAGTGACCTGTTTTTTGAGTCAATTTTGATTTAGTAGACTCGCGTTCTTAAAATTTGATTTACTGACCCAAGTTTATAAACGTTATTGATTAGGTGACCTCCCTTCGGTTTTTAGGATGGAAAATGTTGAACTTAACTTTACGAGTTTAAAACCATAACAATCCAGTCCTTATTGTCTGGAAATTAACAAATCAACCACTAAATTGACGAAAGTGACAAAATCAACCCTTTGTAAGAAAAACACATTTTTTTTGTACGAAAGAAATATCATTATGGCGAAGCCTTCAGATTTTTAAGTAGGTTGGATGACAAATCGGTCATAGGGTCACTCTGGGATATAAACAGTGAGCAACTTTCCTTGGAAAAAGCGATTTCACAACTACTCAGGTTCTTGCAAAAATATATATAAGGATCTAAGGATCTGAAATATTGGACTAAATAACCAGGTTAGATCGATAACGGTGCTAAGCGTGGTCTAAGACAACTCTGTGAAGTTATGTGGACAAAACCTCACAATTTCACAAAGTGAAGGGAGATATGAGAGTAGAAGCTGGTGTTCGGAAATATGAGAAGAGGAAACCCTCCCCATTAACATGAGATGGTCCCCTTCGTGAACAAGAAAACACCGCGGGTGCTATTTACGATTACTAACAAGTCTAACAAATAATAAACAACGGAATTAGGTGTCACTCTTGATAAAATTAAAATAACGAAACCCTTAAATAACGAAATGAGTGAGAACTAGGCCTTATGTGGCAGCTCGGGTCGTGGTCCAACATGACCTCAAGTAAAATAATTTGCACCGAATAGAGCTTAGACTAAAAGAAAAAACTTGCCAAATATGAAAAAGTTGTCGAAAATCAAGGCTAAATTGCCTGAAAGAGTTTTGAATGACTTAATTTGACTCGAGTGAAATAAACACACCCAGCGTATGTACAAGGACAACATAAAAGTGTACATCATTTGGTTCAGTAATGAACCTACTGGATAATATAAAAGCAAATGATTAAACACCATTGTACCTGGAACTTATTTTTTAGTTTTAGGAAAATGTCAAAAGTTCTAAACCTTAAACTAGATTGGAAATAGCAGCAACATGGAAACCTTGTACAAAAGCCAATCTAACTTTGAGCAAGTGTTGTTTCATTGAAGACCGCGATTATGGACAAGGGGCTTCTCCTTTTGGTGACTAGTCCAAAAGTCTCTGTCATGTCTAGTTCCTCGGGTTTGATCAGATCAGGGAGCTTCCAGTCAAAGTGATATAGAAGTTGAGCGAGTACAAACTCGACGACAGCAAGACCAAATGAATTGCCTGGACATGTCCGTCTTCCTGCTCCAAAAGGAATATATTCAAAGTTATTTTCATTGTACTCAAACATGTTTTTCTCGAATCTCTCGGGTATAAAATTTTCTGCATCCTCCCAGAAGTCTGGATCTCTTCCAATGGCCCATAAATTCACATGAACTACAGTTTTAACTGGTATTTTATATCCATTAATTTCACAAGCCTCTGTACATTCTCTGGGAGCCAATAAAGGACCCGGAGGATGGAGCCTTAAAGTTTCTTTGATAACCAAGTTTAAGTAGTGCAATCCACGCGTATTCTCTTCTTTCAAAATCTTGGTTCCCTTCAAACTATGTCTCAGCTCGGATTGTGCTTTCTCCATGATTCTTGGGCTCCTAATCATCTCGCACATGGCCCATTCGATAACAGATGCCGAAGATTCGGTTCCAGCACCAAACATGTCCTGCATGAATAAAGATGTTAAGGTTTCTAGATCAAATAGGGGAAACAAAGAGACATGTAGAAGATGACATAATGACAGAAGTACGATAACAATAAATATGATTAAATTGTTCTTACGAGGATGACAGCTTTGATGTTGTTATCAGTGAGAGAAAACTCTTGCTTATTTTCACGATGAAGTCTTAAAAGGACGTCGAGTAGATCTTCTTTCTCATTTTGGGCATGCTCAGTCATTCGATGATACATTCGACGTTTGTGAATGATATCATCTAACATTAAATCAATGTTCTTATGAATCTTTAGAATTTTCTTCTTTGTCCCATTAAAATTACTTAATAAACTAACGGAAGGAAAAAGATCCCCCAAGTTGAAGACCCCCGCCAATGAAGATGCTTCAAATGTAAGAGAGATTAGTGCACTCTGGCCTGAAAACTTCTCACCAAATGCCGCTCTACAAATAACTGAGTTGGTTAAAGAGATAATTTGAGTACTCAAATCAAAGGGCGATCCAGCTGATCTCTTAATAAAAGCCACCAAGTTTAGAACCTCATCCTCTCTTATTGAACTAAATGACTTGACACGTTTGTTACTTAATAGCTCAACTACACAAATCTTCCGCATTTGTCGCCAGTGATCATTGCATGGGGAGAACAGAATTTCAGCTTTATTGTAGAAAAGGATGTCAGTGGCCACAGTGCTAGGCCTCCCTCCAAAGTTGAGATCGTGAGTTTTCATGAACAATTTTGCCATTTGCGGTGACGAGACAACAACGTTTGAGATTTCACCAAGCTGTAAGTGCATCAGCGGTCCGTATTTCTTGGATAATTTGCTCAGAGTATGGTGTGGCAGGGACTTAGAAGCCAAGTGGTGCATGCTCCCGATTATCGGCAACTTCCATGGCCCAGGGGGTAAATTTTTATCTTTTGATCTCTTGTTGACTCTAATTAAATTCAACAAGAAGATTGTAGATATGAAAATGAAGATGGTGGTGGCAGAGAAGGATGATTCAATTTCCATTTTATTTATATAAATAGCCTTCAAGATCCCTGCCATGCATAAAAAAATATTTAGTTAAGATGTCCAGAACAACCCTTTGAAAATCTACAAATCAAGTAAAGAGATTCATGAATGTCAAGTAAAGAGATTCAGTTAGTGTTTGACCGAACTGTAAAATAGTTGATTGTCACCCGAAGTCAAAATTAACCTGCATTTGTCCATTGACAGCACGACTTCGCTGTACGACTCTATCATATTATTTAAATTACTTTCTCAAAATTCAAGAACATTATATGATTATGATTTATGATTAAGACACCTAATTGTAGTAATACTTATTTATAAAAGAAAATCATTGTTACCCACCCAACCACAGATTAAGTTGTCTTCATCAAACTTCCAAGTGTGTAATGTAGTTAAGACTTGTTTGGTTTCAACTTTTAAACAAATAAGTTTTGATTATTTTAGGTTGATCAATGGAATATTTTTTAACTTTTCTGAATATAGTTTCATTCCGTCAAAGGACTAATTTGCAATATTCGAATTTCAAATCGGTCCCTTCCTATTTAGGTAGGTTTGATCAATTTGCAAATTTTGACACTATAAGAAAATATCGGAATATGAAAAAATAATGTTTGGATAGCAACATACACATTTTTGAAAAGTGTTGGCAAAGTGATTATCAGTAATTTTTACCAATAAAATGGCAACTAATCATCTCTAATCACTTACCAACAATTTCAAAAAGGTGTCTGTTGCTATTCGGACATTTTCTTGTAGGGTAAATTTTCAAATCAGTCCCCTCTTAACTAGACAGGTACTAAGGTACTAAATATCTAATCTCCAATATTGAAACTTATGGTTATTTTGGTAACGGATTTTTTAGTGGATTTTTTATATTAAAAATCTATGGATGTTTGCTAAGTCAGTTTCTGAAAATACGATATTTGGGCTAAAAATCTAAAAAAATCAGATTTATATAATCAATTTTTTCAGTAGATTCTCAAAACAGATTTTTTAAATCTGATTTTGTACTAAACATAGCCCTAGGGTCCGTTTGGCAACAGATTTTTTTACGTGATTTTTGGATTTTGTATTTTGAAAATCTTTAGGTATCTGGCAAGTCACATTATTTAGTTTTTAAAAATCTAATTTTTAAGCTGAAAAAGATAAAAAAAATCAAGATTTCCAATAGATTTTTAAAATATGATTTTGGACCAAAAAATCTATTACCAAACATACCCTTAGTCCATTGGTATGTATCGTTTCAAGATAAATCAATCCATCCATGTACGTAACACGTACGTATATGTGTAATAGGTAAAAATCACAACCAATTTTTAGGTATATTTTCCGATAGCTTTTTAAATAAGAATGTGAGTTTTTAGATATTAAGTGTCTATTTATGTACTAATCAATGATTAGCTCAATGAAAATCAAATAGGGGGGCTAATACCTTGCACTAGGTATTGTCATGTTGCTATGCATATTTATAATATATAAATGCATAGCCGAGAGAACGTTCTTAACAACAATAGAAGCAACTGATAAAGAAGGAAAAAATTTCATAAAAAATAATGAAAACTCAGACTAAAATTTTCTATTATATGGCTATTTTAAATGACAATTCAACGTTAAAGAAAGAAATAGATCTCAAATATGAAAACGATATCCGAAAATGTGCTATGTACCCAAAGAAAAAAATATCTAAATAGGGGTCGATCCAGTTTGAGAAGTGACAGCAATGTTAAAATGAGAATTTTTTTGAGGAGTGTCCAAATCATTATTTTTAATAAACTATGGTAACATACATTAAGAAAATATAATAATTTAACGATTATCGGAGGTGTCATTGCTTCCAATGGTTATCACTTTAATTACTCACCTGTTTAGAAGTAATTTTGTGGGAGGAAAGCAAGGAAAAGCTTGCCTGAACTTGCATTAAACTATGATGAGAAGTTATGGATAGAAATACTGTTAAATGAGGTATTTATAGTGGGTTTGGACATATATTTATTTTGATAGCCGTTTATTTAACTATGGAGACGCCTAGAACTACCCATGTAGGCCATGTTTGTTTGTGAGATTAAATTAAGGGATTGATCTCATTGGGTTTACACGTAATGTTTGTTTGTCAAATAAATTTTGGACGTAAGTGTCTTAAGTTGTTATGGAATCTACTCAATGGCATCATTTAGGATAGCAACTTTAGGTGGTACTTGTTAAAATATAGTGTTCTGACGATATTTGAGTTGAAAGGTTATATGATAACTTGAATAGTACTCGATCGGTTTGATAGGTATAACTTTGTACTAATTAAGTACTTAGTAAAACAGACAAAAAACTGTCACATCATATTAAGAACCCATGACCGTTGGATCAAAAGTTATTATAGTAGTCCATATATAACAATCATTTAAATACATCGGATGATTAAGAAGAACAATCTAGTTAACGGTGATAATCATGTGATCATTTGCTACACCGTTCACTAAGAGCGCAAATAAATAAATAAAAAAGCAAACAAAAATATTAATTTTTTGTTTCCACGGCCCTGTATTTTCGGTGGCCAAAGTTTTCCGAATTTTTTGTTGCTCATTGACAGGGAAAAAACTAAAGAAAAGTGACGTAAAAAATGTTAGTTAACACTTTTGAACTTTGAGCCAATATTATAAATATCAAAATAGTTAAGTAATCTGAACTATTGGACTACACACTTCATTTGACACAATTGTTTTTAAATATATAAGTGTTGTGCTTTTCATTTTGTTACGTCCCAAAATAAGTGTTTACCTTCCTAGTAAACTTTTTCATTTTTATTTTTTGAAATATGTATGTGTGGTAGTGAAATCATATCAAATTTACAAAGCTCATATTATAAGTAAAAAATAGTTTTTATTTGAAATTTTTAATTTTTTTGATTCTTTTTGTCGAATTTTAAGTGAAATTGGTTTAAGTTTTTAAATATCACAGTTTTCAAAGCACGACATTTATTTCGGGAAGGAAGGAATATGTTAATATTATTGATGATAGTTCCGAACACGTTGTTACAATTATGAACTCTTGTTTTGTGAGAGTGTTGGTTGTAAGTGAGAACAGATTAGGCGAGACTGCCATGAAGAGTTAGAGATGGTCGAGAAATGGAAAATAGGGAAAATATACGAATTGATATCTGTTGAATGTATTTGCTTGCCGATGTGCTTCTTCCTATTTATTAATTATATTTGAACATGTCTGAAAAAGTAATGGGCAAATTCGAAAAGCAGGTACCAAAGTAGGTAGGGTGATCATTATATTTCCTTAAATAGATGTTTCTACAGGCTGGACTTACGAGATGCAAAGGACGACTACAAACATGGGAGAGGCCCTACATGAGATTGGTGATGGGGTTGCCGCTAGTGCTGCAAATGAGCTGATACGAGGTTTGCTATTTTCAAGCTCGGCTCGTTTACTAAACGAGCCCTAATATGTTGCTCAAACTTGGCTCGTTTACAAACGAGTTGTTCACGAGTCTGTTCATGAGTCTTTTTTCAACACGTTTTTTGACAAATTTAATATCGTTTTGCATAAAAAAATCTTTTTTACTTAGCTAAAATAAGTGTTAAGATAAGCAATAATAAATTTAGTTATTGTGATTTCAGTTTTAATTAAATTTAGTTTAAAAAACAAATTTATTACTTAAATTGAATAGTATTTATTCATCATCAACATTATATTAGATAAATTTTACATATATAAACAGTAATATATATGAAAAAAATATTAAAAATAATTAAACGAGCTTTCAAACGAGCCGAACATGTGTACGAGCCTTATTATTGTGTTCAGACATGCCTCGTTAGTAAATGAACAAACACGAGCGGAGTCTTTAACGAGCCGAACACGAACATGTTTATGAATGGCTCGGTTCATTAGCAGCCCTAGTTGCCGTCCCAATCATTTTATTTACCAAAAAAAAAAAACTTTTTCTGTAGAGATATATTATGAGTAACATTTTTTAAATGTTATGTTTCGCAACTATGAAAAAATCACGTAATATATTTAGCCACCTCGATACAATATGGTGATTCCGCCGGCTGACTATAAGTCAAAACAATCAAATAAAATGCAAAATTTAATCAGATTTTCAATTTCCGAAAAAAAGTGATGAGAAAAATAGCTCTCCATCATGATAGAAATACAATAAAGGTATATAATACATCAAGTATGTTGTGTGACGTATTAACTCAATATATAATATAGAGATAGAACGAAAGAGCTTTTATTTATTGATACTTGTCAAATACAAGAACCCTTAAAACTCTTTATTTATAAGAGGTGAATGACTTTACATGGAGGTAAACACTAACTTGGAGCCCAACTAAAGCCCAAGAGTAGGAACCAAGACTATCCATAAATAACCTACAACACTACCCCTTGGATGTCTCTTGAGTTTTTCGTCTTCGTTTTCATTTAGCGTGATGAGCAGCTGAGTCAAAACATAAATTCATTCGCTAATGCCAAACACATAAAAATCTTAGGGTTGGAAAACCCAATGTGGGAAAAAACAGGTACCTAGAAAAAACTGTGTAGCCGAATGATATAAACCGAAATACTATGTAAGTCACTAACCACAAAAATAGTTTGCATCATCAAAATCTTGGCAGACCAAACCCAATTGGAAAATCTCTAATCGAAGAAAAATGAGTGCAACAGTGGTAGTAGTAGGGGATCAAACACAAAACAGATGCCTCATCAAAACTTTGCCAGAGTAAACCTAGTGGGAAAAATCTCTGGTCGAAGGACAAAAAAGTACACAGTAGTAATAAGTATACGACATGATACTCTCCCTGATTTTGGCAATCCTGAGTGAGGTATAACAGGGAACGTGTCTCGTTAAAAACCTTTTCAAGGAAAATCCAGTTGGAAAAATCCTTGTACTAAGGACAAAAAGAGTACACAAACATACAATAGGATGCTCCCCCTCACTTGCACACGACATGGTGCAGGGATAATAACTAGTAACAACTAAGCATTCGTTAGGATGCTCTTTCTTACTTTCACGTAATAGGGTGCCAAACATACGTTAGGATGCTAAAGATACATTAGGATTCTCTACTTTCACACATCACGGTGTTAAACATACGTGATGATACACACAACATGGCGTTGAGCATGCGTCGGGATGTTCCCACTCACTTGCACTCAACAGGGTGTGAGTATTCATTTTGAACATAAAATGTCTCAAAATAACTTAGACAGACTATGATAGTTGTGATTGATTGTGTCTCATTAAAACCTGGCCAAGGTAAACCCAGTGGGACAAACCCTTGATCTAAGGACAAAAGCACGCTGACAAGTTTTTGTCAACACAAGAATTCATTGGGATGCTCTAGCTCACTTGCGTACGACTGGATGCAATGATTTCAGCTAAGTAGTCATAAACATTCTTCTCGATACTCTCCCTAACTTGCACACAACAAGGTGCAAGAGTTTTGAATCCCAAAAGTTGAATAACCATGAGCATTCATATTATGCTTCATTTTACTTTCCCACGACAGGATGCAATAAAATCTAAGCATGGGATAAGAATGAGCATTCGACGGGATGCTCTTGTACTTCATATACAAAGATTTGTTTCGGCGATATATGCTCAAATAGCATAATCTAGTCATGTCTCGCTTTATCGATACTAGCAACTTGTAATTAAATATGACAATTGGTTCATCTAGATCGTGAGATAGAGCATATGTACTTTAGATATGGATAATTTCAGCTCGAAGCCATATATACTCTCTAGTCATCTCATACAGTACAAATAAGTAAGAGTGATTTGTATGGGTCTCTACAAAACCTCCATAAAATCGCCTTATTCCCGATGGTAAAGACAAAACCATAATGAGAATATCACTTATGCGGGTCAGATAAGTGACCAATATCGGTATAAACGAAAATGGGTTGCGTTAATTCGAGTACCAAAGGGGCTAGGTACACTCGATGACACAAATGGGATAAACAATCCCCTTTACATAGTACCTTTAAGGTAAAAGGAAAAATATCTTTAATGCCATTTCAATGGCAGCGTGTTAGCGCGATGCTGTGTCGAGATATACCATTCACAGCAGACAAGATGTTTGTCCTAGCACATTAGACTAAGTACAATGATGCGCTTATTGTACTTAGATGTGAACATCATAGTTTGATATCTCTTCATCGTCACATCAGGAATGGAACGGGTCTATATCAATGTCTAGTAATCGAACGATCATGGGAGAATCTGATGACTAAGTGTCATAATGACTAAAGTGTCATAACACATTCCGGGTGTAGTTAGAATTATGGACTTAGATCTATCATTACGGGACTCGATCTTTAGGCCAAGACACTACCGTGTCTTCCCAAGATCCTTCATCTCGAAGGCAAATCTAAAAGTGGATGCGTTAGAAACATGCAAGGGCATCATACTTATTCAAGTATCCCAAGATGATCAAGTACTCACTTAGGCGGGTATACCAAATCTGCTCGGATTCTATTAATCCATACAGTGAACGTCTCAGTCAATTGAGAACATGTTCTTTGGTCAGTAACTACTTTATTCAAGCACATTAAGTCACACATGACCTTCATCTATATCTCTTTGTTAGATCCCCATAGAGATAAAACATGACCACATCCATAGCTGCATACTCAGTTTTCTGGAAACTACTAAACTGAATAGGTAGTGGAACGTATAATGTCAATTATGAGGAAATGATTCATCTCGTAATCAATTCCAAGGTGTGGAGAAGCCTTGCGCAACTAGGCGAGCAATGTACATTCTCATTATTCTTATTACGCTTCCTTACGAATAACCAAATAAACAAACTCATTTAGCATTGGTGGTATTGGAACGAAAGGTCCAGACACGCTTCGTTTCGCTTAGGAATTTGACTTAGAATGTCAGTTTTCATTAGGACAGTCTATTTTTCGTTGACTACAGATAACAATATGTGGTTCCCTATCATCATTTTCTTATATTATCAGTCGACACCGAATATATGAACAAGCATCTATGACAGTTTTGTTTTGCATCAATATCGTCTAAGATATCATGATCGACAGATACTTCGAGATTTTTAGGATGAGTAGGAATCACACATCTTATTGATCCTTTATAATCTCATACGACAAACGAGTTTCAGTTGACCTATTCAGGGGTTGAGCGAATTAAGGATCGGTCAAATTCCTCATTACTCGGGAAGGACGACAGACTGGACACGGCATTTGGTTGGTGAGTTCGGTCGAATCAACGTGTTTTGATAGGAACACGGCGTCCAACATGGACGTCTTTCCTTGCAAGCATATTTGCAGCAGTTATAAATGATCTCGTGACATCTCATAAAGTCATTCAATGCAATTGGCATTTGACTAGACTTAGGGGAGTCTATGCTTTTACTTATCACTTAGTGCAATTTGGGGATCAAGATAAGACTAAGTGGGTTATGCCACGTTACTTCTTGTCATTCCTTATCAACATTAATGTGCAAAACTCCCCATAACAATGGGAAAGATAGTCTCAGCGATCACTTTTGCATGTCATGCGATAAAGAGATCGCTTGACAAGGTTAAACTATCAAATGATAGGCATTGGATACATAATCGACGTATATCCCGATTTCCAGAGATCCATATTTTGAATGTTTTAGCGGCTCAATCAAAATATTAATTAAGCACTCAAACACATGTTCTAAGACATCTAGCTCATAACCAGTAACCAACTGGTACACATTTAGTATTTGACTGGCTATGGGACTCAGATGGACCAATGCAGCAATACGCAATACATTATAACCCCACACAGAAATAGAAAATTTGGTGCGCAAACCAAAAATAATGCAAAAAAATATTTGCAACTGCATGATCAAACTTTCCATAAGTCCATTTTGGGTATGAACATAATCAACCGGATTTTCAATTTCAGTTCCCAAACTCATGTAATACTCATCGAAATTTTGATGTAAACTTTATGGCATTATCAAGTCAGCTGGACTTATTAAGATAATCCGGATCATGAGGTCTCAACTTAATGATTAGAGTAGCAGTTGGGGAAGTGCTGCATTTCTTGTGGACAACAATAATCATGTCATCATATTGTTGATGCATCAACAACCATAAATTTTTAATTGTCCATCTTATGGTTGGATAAGTCCATAATAACTCCTTCAATTCTTTCCAAGAATTCTACGAGTCCATTTTCGTAATCTTTTACACATACTTGTCTTTCAAATAAGGCATTAATGACATGTGAATTTCGGACTAATCACGAAATATCTCCTCAAGAAGGATCCAAATGCGATGTGATTATAAATCAAGCATCGTCTTTTGACCCAGGAATATCTCATCTGGTCATTGCCACAATGTCCAAATGCTCTTGTCGATCGACGACAGGTGAATGATAATATAGACAATCATGTCACGACATCTAAGACCTTTTATCAATCGATGACAGGAGAATGATAAGGTAACTTTTAAATCCTTTGAAAAACATGGTTGAAACCACTTTAAAGACATTTCAACTCCTCAAGAATACGCTTTTGGTCGTATTGAGTGGATCTTGTGTAAAGAAATATCAATTCTTTCATGAGCTATTACCAGATATCACTGTTTTTCTCAAATATCTTATTACTCAACAAGATACAACATGACCTGGAGTATAAGGCCTCATTTTTGGCAGATCAATTTTGCTTTTATCAAATATTTTGATTTGGAACGACATGTCCAAAATTGTTGTCACCGAGGATTTTTTAGGCAAGTAGTTGATGAAATTATGTCGTACACTGTTACCCACTATTTCCAGACAACCAACTACCCAACAAGTATTTTCTAAAGTTTCATAATTTAAAGTCGATCACATTTACAAAGTAAATCGCTCAAAATTACTTTAAATTATATCGAGAAATTTCAAAACAGAGAAATCATAATCCAAAAGTATGGTCCAAATGGAAAAATACATAATCCAGATGAGCTACAAAGGCTCAATTATATATCAAAACAAACACTAAAAGGTACTAAACTTCCATTGAGCCACAAAATCGGTGGTGTCAAGAGTTTTCTTTCAGTTAATTTTAACCACATGTGATTCAACTTTTCCACCCTCATAATAGTTTTGAACTATTTAAGGAGTAGACGTTGTTGGCCCGTGTGACTAAATGTTAGAGGGGAGTAAATAAGGTTTTAGGTGTTTTTGACGGAATTAAAACTTACATGCAACTAATCAACCCAAATAACTCGATAACTATATAAGACAATAAATATGCGATGATAAATAATAAATTGAAGTATACGCAAAATTATAAATAAATAAGTTGTGGTAAGTAAATAGTAAGGGAAGAGAGATTGACACCGCGATATATAGAGGTTCAGCAAACCCGCTTACGTCCTCTCCTCGGAATTAACTTTACCGAGTATTTCACTATAATCTTCTTTCCAAGATTACAAATCCTACCGAGCTAATCAATAGATTTGCTCACCCTCTATCCGAGGATTCAATCTTGATACAAGTGTAAGAGTACACAAAAGGCGAGTCAACGACTCCCCCCCAATCAATGAGTATCCCGAATGACTTGACCTAGAGCTTTTAAGCTAACACTTGCTTAATAATACTCTACCCAAACACTCACTTACAATTGAGCTTATAAGTTTGCTTTTTAAAATAATTTATTCACACTCACTATTTTATTGCTTTTAAATAAGCTAATTGGTGAGATTTTGATGTTGCTAGAGCTTGATCTCCTTTCTCCTCGTTTTTCCCTTTTTGAGCTTTTTACTTTTTAATGGAGTTTTGGGTTTGTGGTATTGATGGAGGTTGAAAGAGAGTGAGAGAGTTTGGTATTAGGGAGAGAGTGATGTGTGTATAAAGGTTCAAAAGTGCTTATGACCGTTACTTTTTATTTTGGGAAAAGTATGTTGGGTAATAGCTTTTTTTGGTAATTAAAAAAGTGCCGTTTTTTAATTCTGACAGATGACCCACTAGTGGGTGTTTTCTGACCCATTGGTGGGTGAATTTTTTCTTGGTTCTAAATATTTGACCCATTGGTGGGTTCTGTGTAACCCACTGGTGGGTGTTCCCTAAAAAAAATCCTCATTGTTCTGTCCAATTGACCCACGGGTGGGTCTGTAAGACCCATGAGTGAGTTATCACGAATTTACTCGTTCGGTCTCCGAATCGACTTTCGTTTGAACCACTGACTTCGTTATTAAATGCTCTATCATTTTATGTCCTGAAATATACATTCTATACTTTTGTATAAGGTCAAATATTATATCATCAAATAGAGAATTTGTAAACTAAATAAAACCATTAATACATTTATAATCAAAATCAACGTTTGAACTCATGGTTCAACAATCTCCCCCATTTTGATTATGATAAATTAATGATGATTTTACAAGTATAAATATATATCTCCCATTTTAAGAAATTGTCTTTCTCTAAATATCAATTTTCTCCCCCTTTGACATTATCAAAATGCAATAAAAAAATTTGGGACCCAGTGGAGGGTTTTGAAAGAAAATAACAAAACATGAAAAATGTTTATCATGATGCATATAGCCCAAATAATCACATATATGTAAATATAATAGAGTATAATGTACCAAATATGTGATGTCAAGTCTGCTATCTATTGGCATTTGCATTGAGCGTTACCAAGTCCGAGTACGTGGTACCATTTGTTGGTGTGTCTTCCACTTTTGTCGATTAATGAAACTTCCTTCTTTATGGTGGAGTCACTTTTCTTGACTTCCACGACTATGTCCGGTTTTTTCAACCATTTGTTGATTTTCTCCTTTTGAACGGAGATATCTACAACACGTGTTTTGTCATTTGTTCCCCAATTTATTTTAGGTCCGACATTGTTAGTGACACGGGTCTTAACTAAACAAATTAAGTCGTTTCTAGCTACATGAAAATGATGCGGACATCTAGAAGAAATATACTCATTTCTACTATAATGTACACAATGCATAGTCTTTTTCGCATAACGAGAATTATATGACTTATTATAAGAATTTTTAGAAGTTTGATGAACGGGTTTAGTTTGAAAACCTAAACCTCTTCTATCATTGCAAGGGTTTGGCAAAACTCTTGAAATACTTCCTTTTGTAAAAACAAACTTTTGTATAGGCGGAATAGAAGTTGTAGACATGCTAGAAGATTTGACAAAGTGAGTTGTTCTTGATCCAAAAGTGTTGCAATCGAAACCCAAACCGCTTTTGTCATTAATATGTTTTTGACTACTCAAAATTTCGTCCAACACGGTTTTCTCTTTGGAAAACCTTGAGATTGTTAACTCGAGTTTTTTGACGATAATGACAAGCTCATCGTTTTTCTTTTTGAAAAAGTCATTCTCGTTTTTCAAAAACTCATTTTGAAGAACAATAGTATTGTTCTCATATTTCAAGTCTTGTTTTTCATCATCAATATCATTAAACGAAAATGATGATTTGAATTAGACTCATTTTCAATTTTATCTCTTTTCAAGAATCTTATTTCTTCATTGAGAGAAGAATTTATTATTTTAAGAGATTTAACCTTCTCTACAAGTTTAGGAAGTTTTTTGGAAAACACACATGAATTAATTCATCATGAGATAAATTTTTTACCTCATCATTGTCACTTTCGCTTGAGGATGAGCGGTTTTGTTCATGGTTCTCTTCCATGGCCATATAACAAGAAAGATGAGAGACTTCATCTTGGTCGGAGCTATCGCTAGAGCTTGAAGCGATTATTTTCTTCTTGCCTTTGCTATTACGATTCTTGGCGCAATCTCTCGCCATGTGTCATTATTTGTCACATGTATAGCAAACAAAATCGTTAGAAATAATTGAATTATTTGACGATTTACCTTTGTGTTTGCATTTGCCTGTAATTTTTAGTACTTCCTTAACGATTTGAAAGATTTTCATTGAATTTTATCGTCATCGGATAGCTCATCACTTTCGTCACAAGTTGTTCCTTTGAAAGCTATCTCCTTCCTTTTCGAGATTGGATTGTGGCTATTAGAGTGATCTTGTAAATAATGAGGGAACTCGTAAATGCATCAAGAGTGTATGTATTCCTGTCGTGCATGCGCCTCTTAAATTACGGTGACCATTGGTTCCCATTCTTTCGGTAAACTCCGAATCACTTCTGAGACCATTTCCTTACAAGACAAAGACTTACCATGAAACATTAGTCCGTTAGTAATAATTGTAAATCTAGCAAGCATATCGGAGATAGTTTCTCCCTCACTCATCCTAAAAAGCTCGTACTCGTGCACTAAAAGTTGGAGTTTGCAATCCTTAACTTGCTTAGTTGAACCACTAACTTATCCCACATATCCTTGGCTGTTTTAGATGTGGAAATTTTGCTGTACTCGTTAGGGGAAACGACACAAATAATAGCATACATCACTTTGGCGTTAGTAGAGTAGACTTCTGTTGAGCTAATCTAAGTCCTCTACGGGGATTGGTTTCTCGCTGTTTTCGGATGTAGGCGCAAAATATCCTACTTTTATGGTCATCCAAAGTTTAACGTTGTAACTTTGCAAGAACATACTCAAGAAAAAAATACATTTAGTGTACTGTACTATCTTCTTTTTAACGATTTAGGTACCAGACTACCAAAGTTAACAATTGGCGTACTGAACTATCATAATATTCACAATTCAGGTACTGACGTTAATTTAGTTAGATGAAATTTAGTTTCACTTTTCATTTTGGTCATATTCTTTCTAATTTGTATAAATTTAATCATATCTTTTCGAAACATTACAATTTAGAATATTTCTACTAAAACACATACATATACATACATAATAAGTATGTCAGTTTAAAAAACATATTATTTGACTAAATTTTCTTTGATTTTTTTTCTAAAAAAAAAATTATAATTTTTTTAAATTTCTCTAAAACGAAAATAAAGTAAGTTTTAGATTTATGACATTCGAGGAAAAATTATTTGAGGCCACATCATTATCTGAATACTTTCATGAAAAAACAGTAAGAAAATTGTTATTTTTTTCAAAAAAGTATTCATTTTTTGTAAATAGAATATATTTGTTAAGTATTTATAATTTATTTTTATACACAAACATCACCTAAAATTTACATTATTTGCAATAATATGTATACATGCATTATATTATATATATTTTTATACATACATTAATATAACATATATATGTGTGTGTGTGTGTTTGTGTATTATATACATATACATATATATATATATATATGATATAATTTTATATTTTTGAATTTATACTAAAATGAGACATTTTAAAAAATTAATGGTTAGATTTATACAACTTACAAAAAATAAGACCAAAATGGAAACTGAAACTAACTTACATCCAACTAATTTAACAGTGGTACCTGAATTGTAAACATTATGATAGTTCAGTATGTCAATTGTCAATTTTGGTAGTATGGTAGCTAAATCGTTAAAAACATGTATTACAGTACACTAAATGTATTTTTTCCCAACATACTCATCATACTCTTCCAATAGAAAAAATTTAACCCATCAATAAACGGTGGAGTGTAGGGGATGAAGCTATACAGGAGGCAAAATTAAGTATGTTAGCCATCGAGATCTTAACTCTTAAATCGTTAGATTCCTATATGCAAGAGCATCGGCTGTAATACCAATTGTTGCCCCATGCGGCTAAACCTTAGAGGTGGTGAATAAGCTTTTAGGCGTTTTTTACGAAATTAAAACTTACACGCAACTAATCAACCCAAATAGCTCGATAACTATTTACGACAATAAATATGCGATGATAAATAATAAATTGAAGTTTACGCACAATCACAAATAAATAAGTTGCGGAAAATAAAGAGTAAGGGAAGAGAGATTGACACCGCGATATATAGAGGTTCGGCAAACCCGCATACATCCTCTCCTCGGAATTAACTTTACCGAGTATTTCACTATAATCTCCTTCCCAAGATTACAAATCCTACCTTGCTAATCAATCGATTTTCTCACCATCTACCCGATGATACAATCTTGATATAAGTGCAAGAGTACATAAAAGGCGAGTCAACGACTCCCCCTCAATCTATGAGTATCCCGAATGACTTGATCTAGAGCTTTTAAGCTGACACTTGCTTAATAATACTCTACCCAAACACTCACTCACAATTGAGCTTATAAGTTTGCTTTTTAAAATAATATAACCACACTCACTATTTTGTTGCTTATAAATAAGCTAATTGGTGAGCTTTTGATGTTGCTAGAGCTTGATCTCTTTTCTCATCGTTTTTCCTTTTTTGAGATTTTTTCTCTTTAATTGAGTTTTGGGTTTGTGGTATTGATGGAGGTTGAAAGAGAGTGTGAGAGTTTGGTATTTGGGAGAGAATGATGTGAGTATAAATGTACAAAAGTGTTTATGAACATTACTTTCTACCCGGAGAATTCATACAAGGAGGCCGAATTAAGTTGAGGCGTCTCACTCACAAAAGTTCGGTGAAAGAGTATGTGAAAGAATTACAGAGCTACTCTTGGAGATTCTGAACATAACCAAAGTGGAATCTCTAATCAACTTCATCGATGGGCTACAACATTGGGCTAAGGTTGAAGTGGAAAGGAGGGAACCACAAAACCTTGCTAGTGCTATCGCAATTGCGTAATCCCTTGTGGAATATAAAAAGAGTGAACATACGGCTCCAAGGTTCAAGTTTTCTAAGGATCAAAGGGACTTTAAAGGGAAAAGTGGGGAAGACAAGGATAAACACGTCATGGGAGGTGAACGCAAGCAATTCACCTTTCAAAGGAGGCCATCCTATGATAGAAAAGGAGAAAGACCCAAATTTGAATGCTACCTTTGTAGCGGTCCCCATTCTATCCAAGATTGTCCACAAAGAGGAAAGCTATCTTCCCTTCTTCAAGAACATGAGGAACAAAAGGAGTAGGAGGCTAAGATGGGATCTCTACACTTGTTAAACTCGATCAACACGGAGGTGGAAGTCATGAAGGTTAAGAAGAATGGATGAATGTTTGTTATGTCTATAGTAAATGGACTCCAATCTAGATCTTTACTTGATACCGGTGCTTCACATAATTTCCTTGAGGTAGGTGAGGCCAAACGCTTAGGTATAATCTACACCAGGGAAAATGGTTGGCTTAAGATGGTGAACTCTAGTGCTAAACCGATATATGGAGTAGCTCGTGGAGTAGGGCTACATATTGGGGAGTGGGGTGGTAAGGTGAACTTTTCAGTAGTTGAGATGGATGACTTTCTGATGGTCCTTGGTATGGAGTTTCTAGATAGTGCGCAAGCTTTCCCTATTCCCTTCTCCGATAACATGTGTATTATGGGAGACGGAAGTGCTTGTATGGTCCCGATGGCGAGAGAGAATGCCCTCAAAGCAAAGTCTATGTCGGCGATGCAAGTGACTAAAGGCCTCAAGAAAAACCAACCGACATACCTTGCCGTCCTCAAAATAGATGAACCACCGGCCTCACCCTTTGAAAAAGTTCCAGGAGAAGTTTCAAAGGTCCCTGATGGGTTTAAGGAAGTGATGCCTACCGAGTTACCCAAAGTGCTACCACCTAGGCGAGAGGTGGATCACAAGATTGGGCTTGTCCCGGGTGTCAAACCGCCCTCTATGGCACACTATCGAATGGCTCTACCGGAGTTGAAAGAGTTAAGGAGACAATTGAAGAATCTATTGGATGCGGGATATATCTAACCTTCGAAAGCTCCCTACGGTGCCCCGGAGTTGTTTCAAAAGAAGCATGATGGCTCCCTCTGAATGTGTATTGATTATCGGGATCTAAACAAGATCACGGTAAAGAATAAGTATCCTATCCCGCTTATTGGCGATTTATTCGATCAACTTGGTGGTGCTAGATGATTCTCAAAATTAGACTTGAGATCGGGGTACTAACAAGTTCGTATCGCTCACGGAGATGAGGAAAAAACAGCTTGCGTTACCCGGTATGGTTCCTTTGAATTTCTTGTTATGCCTTTTGGTTTGACGAATGCTCCGGCTATGTTTTGTACATTAAAGAATAAGGTTTTCCAACCCTTCTTGGATTGCTTCGTGGTAGTGTACTTGGATGACATCGTTATCTATAGTAAAAACCTTGGAGAAACATATTGATCACCTACGACAAGTTTTCCAAGTCTTGAAGGAAAATAGCCTCTGTGTAAAGAAAGAAAAGTGTGAATTTGCTCGGGGTGAAGTGTCCTTACTTGGACACAAAGTCGGAAGTGGGAAGCTAAGGATGCATAAAGCCAAAGTTAAGGCGATACAAGAATGGGAGCCACCAAAGAAGGTTCCCGAGCTTCGGCCCTTCTTAGATTTGGCTAATTACTATCGGCGCTTTATAAAAGGGTACTCTTCGATAGTGGCCCCCTTAACTGATCTTTTGAAGAAGAATAAATCTTGGGATTGGAACGAGAAGTGTGATGGAGCCTTTCAAAAATTGAAGATGGCGGTAATAGAAGAACCCGTCCTAGCTCTTCCCGATTATACTAAGTCGTACGAGGTGCACACCGATGCTTCCGATTTTGCTATTGGAGGGGTGTTGCTGCAAGAAGATCACCCGATCGCCTATGAGAGTCGGAAGCTTAATGATGTCGAACGAAGGTACACGGTGCAAGAGAAGGAAATGACTGCGGTGGTGCATTGCCTTAGAACTTGGAGACACTACCTCTTGGGGAGTAAGTTTGTTGTAAAAACCGACAATGTGGCCAGAAATTACTTCCTCACCCAAAAGAAGATATCCCCGAAGCAAGCAAGGTGGCAAAAATTTCTTGCCGAGTTTGATTATGAGTTGGAATATAAATCGGGAAAGTGCAACGTTGTCGCTGATGCCCTAAGTCGAAAAGCCGAACTTGCTGCTATGAGCAAACCCGAATTTCCCTTATTGGAGAAGATTAAAGAAGGAATGGAGCATGACCCTAGAGCTAAGATGATGATCGATTATGTTAGCCAAGAAAAGATGAGGAAATTTTGGCTAAAGGAGGGTCTCTTATACACTAAAGGCGAGCGGGTATACGTTCCGAAATGGGGGAGTTTGAGAAGAGAAATACTTAAAGGATGCCACGATTCGAAATGGGCTGGACACCCTCGTGTACACCGCACCCTTGCGCTCCTCGAAGACGGATATTATACGCCAAAAATGCATGACGATGTTGAGTTGTACGTGAAGACTTGCCTTGTGTGCCAACAAGACAAGATGGAACAAAAGAAGCCAGGTGGGTTACTCAAACCACTTCCCACATCATAAATACCGTGGGAAAGTATCTCTATGGACTACATCACTTGCCTACCAAAATTGGATGGAAGTTGCTCTATAATTGTGGTGGTAGACCGCTTTTCAAAATGTGGAGTGTTTATACCGGGTCCAAAAGAATGTACGGCGGAAGTGAAGGCCCAATTATTTTTCAAGCAAGTGGTGAAATATTGGGGAGTCCCGAAAACTATTGTTAGTGATCGAGACTCGCGATTTACCGGGCGATTTTGGACTGAGTTGTGTAAAATGATGGGGTCCGATCTAAACTTCTCAACGAGCTTTCACCCCCAAATCGATGGTCAAACGGAGTGGATAAATGCGATCTTGGAACTATATTTGAGGCACTATGTGAGTGCTAATAAAAAAGATTGGGTTAAGTTGCTCGATGTGGCCCAATTCTCCTATAACTTACAAAAGAGCGAAGCAACGGGAACGAGTCCATTCCAACTAGCTACGGGACAACAACCACTTACCCCCAACACGGTTGCGACTGGATATTCGGGAAAGAGTCCCGGGGTAGCTTATAAGTTTGCAAAAGGGATTCAAGAGAAATCTGAGATGGCAAGAGCCTACCTTGCAAAGGCGTCCAAGAAAATGAAGAAGTGGGCGGATGAAAAGAGGAGATTAGTGGAATTTCAAGAAGGAGAACTTGTCTTGGTTAAACTTATGCTCCACCAATCCAAGACCTTCAAAGAACTACACAAAGGATTGGTGCGAAGGTACAAAGGACCCTTTCGAGTATTAAAAAGAGTTGGCAAAGTGTCTTATAAGTTGGAGCTCCCACCAAAGTTGCAAATGTTACATCCGGTTTTCCATTAGCCTTCTAAAGCCCTACTACGAAGACAAGGAGGACCCAAGTAGAGATGTATCCCAAAGAGCTCCAATGTCAGTAACCGTCGCGCATGAAAGGGAGGCCGAGTGTATATTAGCCTCGAGGATAAAATCAAGAAGATGGATGCACAAGGCATATGAGAAATATCTGGTCAAGTGGAAGGGATTGCCTTACAACGAAGCTAGTTGGGAGCATGAAGACACATTATGTCAATTCAAGGAAAAGATAGAAGACTTTTACAAGGAATGGAACAGAGCAGGGGAAAAAGCCAAGGCGATAGCAACGAGGACGTCGCTAAATCCAGTGGGGGTGAATGCTATGGATGAAGCATAACACGGACCCTCTAGAATGTAATTCTACTACTTACTATGTAATTCTAGAATGTATTAGACTATATTAGAATATGGGAGAGTGTAACGGAACCCTCTAGAAGGGTATGGATATGTATAGAATGTAATAGAAGGTAGAAGATGGGATAAGGATCTAGATCATTCCCTAGACTTGTATATAAGAGGATGACCCCTCTCATTTGTAATCATCAAGTTTCGAGTGAGTAATAAGAGCTATATACATTCTCCTACTTTCTCTCTCTCTAAATACTTTTGAGTTGAGTGTGAGGGTTAAGTGAAATTCCTATCCGCTGTTCTATTTGCAGTTATGCAGTTAGGTTCCAAGTACAGTTACAACGGAGGTTTAAACCTAAGTATAATGATGGACAAAACTGGAATTATTAAATGCACTTTAATTAAATCACACGCACATTTAACAACGGAGTTCACCCAACTAGGCTACGTCTCCGGGGCACTTACCCAGATTAATAATATTATAATGACTTACAATATAGGATTCAATTCTTAATAAAAAACTCTCAGACTCCCTCTAGATTTTTCTTCCTATCTCTATATTGCTCCAACCTTATAACTATCACTCAAAAATTCAATGGCATCCCACCATTGTTTTCATTTTTCAATCCCCCCCTTTGTCATTGGATATTACAAATAATCTGAGTTTATTCAAAAACAGCTCCACCTGCAAATTTGTTAGCACACACAGTATTTAGTGTATTTTATCATTGCAGTGCTTTTGAGTTAACCACTTAAACTCCCCATCCAAGTTAGAATTGTAGATAATTTATAAACTCAAATAACCATCCATTCATCACTGTTACAGAACTTATTCAATCATTAAGAAACATAGTTCAGAAACAAGTTGCAGAACAAGCATAAAGCCAAAAAGACTGACACAAGATAGTTTTAACACATAATTTGCAGAAATTGAAACAAACATAAAGCATAAACTTTCATTTTTCTCCCCCTATTTGTCACAACCAGGACAAACTAGGTCTTAAAAAGGCCTTCTAGAATGAGGAGCTCTTCTAGAAACAGGTTCATCACTGACTACATCTTCATCTTCACTGCTTAAGGGGTACCCACCGTCACTGTCACTCTCATTGTCACTTTCCTTGAGGTTTCTGAGTAGCTTATTGAGGTCATAGTCATGGGTGTCTAACTCAGCCTTTTTTTCTTGATTTGCAACTAGTTGTTGTAGCAGATACCTTCTAATACCCTTCTTCTTAGGAGGAGCACTAGTAGACTCTTTTTCTTTTCCCTTTTCATCAGTAATGTCATTGATATGACATTTCTTTAGAAGTTTAGCAGAGATATAGAGAGCAGAAGAGCATTTTGTGGATTTTTCAAAGGATTGCAGTAAGGGATTTATCAAAGAAGGGGGTACCAATTCCACTTGTAACAGAAGAATACCAGAGATTAAGCAGGAAAAAGGTAGCAAGACAGTGCTAGATTTGACATCAGAAAATTCTCTTACCAGATTGAATACATGCTTACCAAAGTCTATGGGAATTTTAGACATAATCCTATAAATGAGCACAACCATATCTTTGGTAATCTTAGAGGGTTGTTTGGTTGAAGTCCAATTAAACTTAGAAATTTTGTGCAACACAGCTGCACTGAGAGTCAAAGCAAATGTTTTAATGGAATTTCCATCAAACTGGTCATCTTTCCCTGTAATTGCCAAAGCTACAGAATGTATATCACAGTCTAGATCATCCTCAGGTCTGTTAGGACTTCCTAAAAATTTATTAATCAATTCAGGGTTAAAATCAAGAGTATGACTCCTCATAAACACTCTTCCACAAGCCATATCACCCTCATCAAACACTCCTCCATGTAGATTAGCATAGAATTCCCTAACTAGTTCAGGAAAATAAGATTCAGGAAAGCTTATTGTTCTAGCAAGACCCACATCTTTTAACAAATTTTCAACATGCAGTTGAATATTCGTATAACTAGCCAGATTCAACTATCTTTCAGAGTGTATTCCCCTAGTGCTAAGTGTAGAAAACCTGTCAGATATAGTTGTGTTTCAGAACCTAGGATCAACTTCACTATTTAGAGTGTCATAGACAAATTTAACAAAAATTGGGTCATTCTGTGTATCTCTACCAGGATGTTTCTTGATTCTACGCCTTTTAGGTTTGGGAGAGGATGATTCACTTACCTTAGCTTTAGAACCTCTATGAGTTTTGGTCATATTCATAAAATCACCAAGGGTATTGTCATCTTCATAGTTCAGATCAGGTTGATTGTGAGAAGAATCAGACATGGTTGGATCTGATGTTGCAACTGGACTTGGAACACGAGAAATTAGGTTTTTCAGAAAAATAGTGTTTTTTAAAAGAAATAAGAGAGGGATAGTGATTCTGATATGTGTTGTTTTATCTTTGTAAAAACACACGGTTAAATAGTAATTAAGCCCATATCTTTTAAATTTTGAAAAGATGTACTCAAATCCCCTTTTTGAACCAATTTTGCCCAAAAATAGGCACATTTCATTCAACATATATTCAAATTTAATAAAGACTCATTAAGATTCTGTTTAAGGCAAATACAACAAAGAATAAAAGATCTACATTCCTATTTAAAACAGATTTATCCAATTTTTCTGATTTCTAAGTAATTGAAAAAATAAAGGAAACTTGACTTGTTTCAAAATAAACACAATAATAGATATTATAGAATTTTGAACAAAAGATACTAACAATTTACTCAAAAATATATATTTCTCATAGGATGTCCATTCAATAAAAATTATAACTGAGAGCTTATATTGAACAAATCTGTTTTTTCTCTACACAAAAATTGGCTTGATCATCTCAGCAAGAATAGAGTATAAGCGATGTCAAAAGCAATTTAAGACTTTGTCTTGACTTTATCAATTTAATTCACTTAGGAAACCAACATATGCTTACTTTGATCATAAGCAATATGACTTTCTTTGTAACGCTTTTGATTTTTCTGTTTTTCAAACAATGTTGGAACTGTGGTTGCAATTGAGCTTGCAACTGAATATGAAATATGCACTTTGTGCTTGCAACTCTATTACCAGAGAGGTTTTTAGGACAAGTTATCCCACATATATTTTTGAGACATCAATCAACGGCTTTTTCAAGATACAAACATCATAGCTCAATCAAGACTTATCTTAGACAAAAAAAGTATTGATGTTTCTCTCAGAAAAACATATATAACAAGAGTATTCAATTAGATATATAGTGACATACCCCAATATCACTTCTTAAAGTTTCAAACTTGTTTGTATCAAGGGGTTTTGTGAAAATATCAGGTAATTGTCTTTTAGTTGAAACATGTTCTAAAATTAAGCTCTTTTCTTCAACCAATTCTCTAATAAAGTGATGTCTCAGATCAATATGTTTAGTTCTGGAATGTTGCACTGGATTCTTGCTAAATCTATAGCACTTTTATTATCACAAAACAGAGTTGATACTTCTTGTTTGACATTATATTCAGCTAACATTTGTTTCATTCAAATTAGTTGAGTGCATCCACTACCAGCTGCAATGTACTCAGCCTCAGCAGTTGACAAAGAAATGCAATTTTGCTTTTTACTAAACCACTACACAAGGTTATTTCCAAAATAAAAACAACCACCAGAAGTACTTTTTCTATCATCTATATTACCAGCCCAGTCTGCATCACAGTAACCAACCAAATAGTGATTTGTGTCTTTAGAGTACCAAAGCCCAAAGTGAGTAGTGCCTTTAACATACCTTAAGATTCTTTTCACAGCAAGAGTATGAGATTCTAGAGGATTTTCCTGATATCTAGCACAAACTCGTACACTTAAGCAAAGATCTGGTCTGCTAGCAGTCAAATAAAGAAGGCTTCCAATCATACACCTATAGAGATTAGGACAAATACTCTTACCCTTATCATTTTTAGAAAATTTAAGAGTAGTACTCATAGGGGTTCTTTTCTCTTTACTCTCACTTAAATCAAATTTCTTAACAAGATTATCAGCATTATTAGTTTGGCACAGAAAAATGCCCTTTTCATTTTGCTTAACTTGAAGTCCTAGAAAGTAAGTTAATTCTCCTCCACCATTCATTTCAAACTCAAGTTTCATATCAGAAATAAATTCAGCAATTTTGTTATCACAAGTAGAGCCAAACACAATGTCATCAACATAAATTTGAGCAACAATTATATCCTTAGGAGTTTTCTTTGTAAACAACCTTTTGCCAACTCCTCCTCTGTTAAAACCTTTTTCAATTAGGAACTTAGTTAACCTTTCATACCAAGCTCTAGGAGCTTGTTTTAAACCATACAGGGCCTTTTTTTCAAGAGAAAAACATATTTAGGAAACTTGAGATCCTCAATACCTTTAGGTTGACTAACATAGACTTCTTCTTGTATGTTACCATTCAAGAAGGCACTTTTGATATCTAGTTGGAATAACTTAAAGTCGTACATGCAAACAAGAGAAAGTAGCATTCTAATAGATTCTATTCTTGCTACAGGGGCAAAGGTTTCATCAAAGTCTATTCCCTCAATTTGAGTGTATCCTTAAGCCACAAGTCTAGCTTTATTCCTAATGATTATTCCATCTTCATCACTCTTATTCCTAAAGATCCATTTAGTACCTATGACATTTTTATTGATTGGTCTGGGTACTAAAGTCCACACATCATTTCTCTCAAATTGAGACAGCTCATCTTGCATAGCTAAAATCCATTCACTATCTTCCAAAGCCTCTTTTATATTCTTAGTTTCTAACTGAGAAAGATAGCAAGCAAAGTGAACAACATTACTTCTTTTACCTCTGGTTTTTATGCCTGAGTTGACTTCTCCTATGACATCTTCAAGAGAGTGATTCTTCTGAGTCCTAGCATAACGAGTTTTAATTGTAGGTTGGATTGGAGGGCCATCTTCTTCTTCATCAGAATCTGTTGTACTCTAGATTCCAACCTCGGTTGCAACTGGACTTCCAACCTCTACAGGACTATCACTTTGATGAGTTTCTTCTATGTCTTTACTTTTGATTCCAGACTCATCATCATCACCTGTAGTCTCATAGACATCTTTCAAATCATCAAATAACACATTATATGATTCCATGACACATTTTGTTCTTAGATTATAGACTCTGAAAGCTCTACTGTTTTGAGCATAACCAAGGAATACACCTTTATCACTTTTGGGGTCAAATTTCCCAAGATATTCTTTATCCTTAAGATTGTAACAAACACAACCAAATACTTGAAAATACTTGACATTAGGTTTTCTAGCTTTCCAAATTTCATAGGCAGTCATGTTAGTACCTTTTGTAAGATATACTCTATTAACAATATAACATGCAGTATTCACAGCTTCAGCCCAAAATCTTTTGGCAAGTTTCTTAGATTTAAGCATGACTCTAGCCATTTCTTGAATGGTTCTATTTTTCCTTTCCACTACACCATTTTGTTGTGGAATTTTTGGAGCTGAAAACTCATGACTTATCCCTAGAGAATTGCAGAAATTTCTGAACTTACTATTTTCAAATTCAGTTCCATGATCATTTCTGACCCTAACAATTTTACCAATAGTGGATCCTTTTTCAAGTTGCAGTTTCAAGCAAAGTGTTTTAAACAGTTCAAAAGTTTCATTTCTATCTTTTAAGAACACCACCCAAGAGTATCTAGAGAAATCATTTACAACTACTAGAATATACTTTTACCACCAATACTTTTAGTTTGCATAGGACCCATTAGGTCAATATGAAGAAGTTCTAATACTCTCTTGGTATAAATCTGACTAGTACTTTTATGAGTACTCTTTGTTTGTTTGCCTATAGCACAATCACCACACACATTGAGATTTAATCCTGAGATTAGGAATGCATCTTATCAGTTCTTTTCTAACAAGTTTATCCAAGGTTTTATAATTCACATGACCAAGCCTTTTATGCCAAATATCAACATTATTGGTTATAGCTTGATTGCACCTACTCTCAGGTAATCCTTTTTCAGTTTTCTCAAAAACATAGCAACTATTTGCTGATCTAACTCCTGTCATGATCAAGTCATCATTCACATCAGTAATCAGACACTTATCTTTGTTAAACTGAACAAACATGTGGTTATCATAGAGTTGGCTAATACTAATAAGATTAGCTTTTAAACCATCTACAATAAATACATCATTAATTTCAGGCATTTCAGTTTTGTTCAAGATTCCTTTTCCAATTATTTTACATGTGTCTCCACCACCAAACACAACAGTATTTCCTGTAAGGTTAATGACATTTTTGAAAGCACTTGCATTACCTGCCATATGCTTAGAGCAGCCACTGTCAAAGTACCATTCATTAGTAGTAACAACATTTAAAGAAGTAATGACAGCTTTATTATTGTCAATTAAGTCATTTTTAGTTTTAACCTTCCAAACCCAATTCATTTTTTTATAAGAAGAAGACAACCAGTTTTTCGGAGAAATATACTTTCTGTACATTTATAAATAACATCTGATTTCTAGATGTCCAGGTCTTTTGCAAAAGTTACACAATTTTAAATCAAGTGTAGCTTTAGCCTTAAAATTATTCAGTCTTTTTCTGTTTGCAACTGTACTTCTAACATTATTGTCAAAAACATGAGTTTCAGCTTTTACTAGAGCTTTAACAAAAATAGTTTTTCCAGTGCTTTCATAACCACAATAACCCAAACCACTTTTGTCTTTTGAACCTCTAGAGTAGGACAACATGTCATCTAATTTTTCTGATGCAGACACATTCAGCAGTTTCATTTTCTTTTTGGTCTCAGTTAACTCAAACTGTTGTATGTGGAGTTGCTCAGTGAGATTCTTTATATCATCTTTTAGATTAGTATTAAGTTTGTTGATGATCAAAGATTGTTCACTCAGACTTTGATATTTTTCATAAAGAACAAGATACTGCTGAGTAATACTTTCATCTGAGGGTTCTTCCTCATCACTGCTATAGGTTTTAAGATCAGTTGTAAATAAGGTTGAAACTGACCCACAATTACTCTCATACACAGGTTCTTTTTCAGTGATTTTTCCCATAATATTCACAAAAGTTAGATTCATCCTCTTCATCACTGTTACTCTCAGATTCACTGTCACTGTGAGTGGTTATATAAGCATTTTTGTTCCTTTTTAAAGTATTTACACATTCAGCCGGAATGCTACCATAACCTCTACACTCTCTGTATTGAATTTCTCTAGGCTGATACCCTATGTCATCTTTTTGTTTAGGATTGCTCTTTCCCTTAAACATATTATTAAGACTAGATTCTGGCCTAAATTGATTGTCTCTTTTATGAAAGTTTTTGGATGTTCCAGTATCATTCTGCCTTTTCTTGTAGAACTTTTTGTAAACCTTTTTAGCAAAGAAGGGTAGCTGTTCTTCATTGCACATATTCTCACAGAATTTAGGTTTAGGTTTCTTAGCTTGCAAGGCTATTCCCTTTTCTGTTTTCCCTTTTTTGTAAAATTTTTAACTCATAAGTGCTTAGATTTCCTATAAATTCTTCAAGTTTTAGGTTGTCTAAGTCTGTTGATTCCTCAATAGCTGTTACTTTAATTTCAAACCTTTCTGGAAGAGAGCTTAGGGTTTTCTTCACAAGTTTAGCATCACTATATATTTCAACTAAGGTTCCAACTTGATGAGAAATATGCAAAATTCTATAGTTAAACTGTTCAGTAGTTTCATCTTCCTCCATTCTTAGATTTTCAAATTGAGTAGTTAATTGTTGGAGTTTATAGGCTTTTACTTTAGGGGTTCCCTCAAAAGTTACTTGTAAGATATCCCATGCCTCTTTGGCAGTTTCACAATGAGATATATACCTGAACACGCTTAGAGTTACACCAGCAAAGATTAAATTTATTGCTGTTCAGTTTGCACTTGACTTTTTGTCCTCATCAGCATGCCATCTGTCTTCAGGTACATATGCTAGTTCACCTTCACCATCAGTAACAGTTGGAACTTCCCAACCATATAATACAGACTTTCATGCTTGTTCATTTTGCTGTTTGATGAAAGATTTCATTCTTATTTTCCACACTCCATAGTTAACTCCTCCTTCAAGCAATGGTGGTTTATTAAATGCGTTTCCTTTCCTCATTAAATCCATATTTACCATAACACAGGATCCACACTAAGTGAAATCTAGTGTGAACCTCTGATACCAATTGAAATTCAAATCCGTTGTTCTAGTTGCAGTTATGCAGTTAGGTTCCAAGTACAGTTGCAACTGAGGTTGGAACCTAAGTATAATGATGGATAGAACTGCAATTATTAAATGTACTTGAATTAAATCACACAAACATTTAACAACGGAGTTCACCCAACTAGACTGCATCTCCGGGGCACTTACCCAGATTAATGATATTACAATGGCATACAATATAGGATTCAAGTCTCAATGAAAAACTCTCAGACTCCATTTACGTTTTTCTGCCTATCTCTATATTGCTCCTACCTTATAACTATCACTCAAAAATTCAATGGCATCCCGCCATTGTTTTCGTTTTCAAACCTTATTGTGTATTCTCTCAAAGTTGAGTTCTTTATAATTTAGAGCACACACTTTTTACAAGCAAATCTATTAACTATTTAAAGAGTAAAAAAAATCTTCTTTCTTCAAAAACTTGTTGATTGATTTGGACTCTTCTGATTGATCAACCTTCTCATATCTTGAATGAGATAATGCTGCAATTGATTGACCTCAATCTTCTTGTTAATACATGTTAATAGACTAGCTTGACAATAGAAGTTACTATTTACTTAAAAAAGAAACATATAAAACAATATCTTTTTAGCGATACAATCTTAATAAAACGTGAAACCATAACTCCATATTTTCAATCTAGTTAGATCATTGCTGATTTGTAAACACATAGACTGAATGAAGAGATAAAGACATTGTATAATAAAAGAGATCTAGTTTCCACACTTAAAAGGAACACTATCTTCTTAAACTAATCTTCATATATCTTTTAAACAATTTTCATTCTTTATCACTTTAATATTCTCAAAAAATATAGATAGAATCTTTTTAAACATATGAGAATATATCCTGCATACTTTCATTCACATAAAAGACTTTAAACAATAAGTAATGCAATTAGACAGAATTAAGCAGAATCATGCGTATTGGCAGATTAGAAATGTAGTTGCAACTGAGGTGGCAACCTCACATGTAAACATTATGTTGTCTTAATTCTTAACCATCAACTTAGATTATTTTATTCAAACCAATTGACAACAAAGAGTTAATAGGCCAGAAATATGGTCCAACCATTAAGCCTTACTTAGTAGCAAACAAGGCATGAGTATTGCTAGCTAAGTGCCGCACGAGCTTAAGAAAACTAAACCCGTGACAAAAGTTATCTTGCGACCATTACCTACAAGATCCCAAAGAACCTTGGAGGGATTCAGTGTTTTCATCCTAAATCTTCCAAGAATCAATCAACTTGCAACTTACATACCAGAAATGATTGAAGTGATTGGTCTTCTTAGACGCACGAACCGCCATGTTGTCACCAATAAATGGGTTTTTCTCCGATGCAGTCACGACGAGTGACGAAACAAGGGAAGACGAGGGAAACCAACCTCCTATCTAGCCCCCATCCTCTAAAAACTATAAAAATTATTAAAAAAACTAAATAAAAAAATGTAAATATGCGTTTTGTCCTTGTTTTAGTTTGAATGGAGTTTTCACGAACATCCAACACTGATGTTTTTTTTCATTTTCCAAGAGGGATGAAACTGTCAGTTTTAGTTGTGGGAGAGGACATCATCGTGAAATATTTGTGAAAATTGGGAGAAATTTTCAAAAAAATTGTGTTTATTTCGTAATTTTTTATTTAAAAAAAGAAAAAGAAAACTCTCATGTATTTTCTTTTTATAATAATTGAAAATTCCAACAAAATTGAGAAAAAAAATAGAAAACATGAAAAAATACAAAAAAAAATAGTTGAGTCTTTTTTTTTTTTTCACTTGAGCGAATATTTATGGAGTCATTAAGACATTTTTAGATTTTCTTCCAATCTTGCGTTTTGTCCTATGGTATAGTACTTTATTAGACAGGTGCAAGTGACAGAAGAATTAATTGAGACCACAAGAATAGGAGCACGATGGATTATGACATGGCGTCCATCAGTTATCTTTCAACAAGCAGTTGTTTACCTCTACGCGGTAAAACACTACAAGGTGTATTTATTCAATAAACTCCAGTTTTTTTTTTTTTTTTTTTATATCTTTCGGGTTTAGGCTATTTTGTTCTCTTTATATATATTTGTGTAAGGATTGCATGTATCACATATTGCATGATAAAAAGATAATATATATAAAAGTTTAGAAAACTAAAAAATTGAAAAAAGAATGCTATAACGTTTTGAATTATTAGTTAGAAAACTCGCTTTTATACGTGAACATGAAGTGAGAATTTGACATCGAAAAATAATCATACTAAAAAATAAGGTATTAAATCTTTAGATAAGTATGTGTTTGATATTAATTTTTCCGCTCAGTCCAATTTAGTAAGTAATAATATTGTACAAGTTACATGCTAGATCCATTGTGAAAAATGTATTATCGATTACCAATCTTCACGCGACAGTCCCTAGAAACTGGAAAATTGAAAAATTATAGTATGATGATATTAATTATCTTAATAAATTTGAAATAATACAAATATATTATTTATGTTATTAGAGATAAATAAGTTTATTAATTTTATAGTTATATTAGTTTTTGTTACATCATTAATATCTTTTAATTTTTTAATTCTATCTAACTTCACAAAGAGTCTTAATATATATATATATATATATATATATATATATATATAGTTACACGAACGAGACGTTAAACGAAATGGAGAGAGTGGAGAAGATCCTAGAGAGAGAAAGACAAGGCAACCGGCGGCGGCATAGAAATGGAACAAAACATATCACCTCCTTCGGAAAAAGCTGCCAAGATTTCATCTTTTAGCTCCCAACATCATGGGTTATCCAAAACTTTCTCAGATGTACTTTGCGATAAAAAAAGGTACCTATATTCCAATAAAAAAGGTGAGAAATCTCAAAGGAGAAAAGGCAGTTTATTTTACATTTGAAGAAGTGGAAACTCTGTCTCAACCTTTTTAAGTACTTTCTGGTAGGGAAGTTCACTCATGACAGGCCAAGTATAGATGATATTAATTCTTTTTTGAGCTATTTAGGCTTAAAAGCCGAGTTTACAGTAGGTATCTTAGACCATAAACATTTCTTTTTGAGATTCTTTCACGAAAAAGACTTTTTACGACTTTGGTTAAGGAAAAATTGGTATATTCAAGGTTGTCACATGAGAGTTTTTAAGTGCACTTTCGACTTTAAACGTGGTTATGAGCTCTCTTTAACTGCTGTTTGGATTAGCTTATATAAGTTACCAATGCATTTATACAATAAATCAAGTTTATTCTCTATTTCAAGTGCATTCGGCATACCACTCAAGCTAGATACAACTACTTCCAACTATTCTAGATCTAGCCAAGCTAGAATATGTATTGAATAAGATTTGAGAAATTAAGCTCAGACAAGGTATTAATTAGTTATGGTGATAATGGGGATGAGAATGAGTTTTGACAGTATTGTACCTATGAACAGTATTGTATGGAGAAAATTCCCTTGAATATTCTCATACAAAACCAAATTACATTAGAGATAATACAACTGGAGAGGATACCTTTAGCAGTAGCACAAGAAGTTGTTGAAACAGTTACATATCACCCTAATGCAACATTATGTGAACCTGCATATAAGGAATCAGAGAATGTTAATACACAGAATAAGGACTCTGACACTGAGCAAGTAAACCTAAATGATGGAGAATTAGTGGTAGACCTTTACTTTTATAATTGTGAAACTGAAGTGGATGAAAATGAGGAGAAAAAGAGGGAAAAAGCTAAAATAGAAAGGGTTTAAAATAGCAAAAGAAGATAGAAAAGTTAAAACTCATGGCTATTATGATCCTTATGACTTTGGGGATTATTGTAGTTGTTAGTTAAATTGTAATTCCTTAGAAGTAAAAGTTGATGCCTAGCTTTTAAGCTTATTTTAAGTGTAGATCTACAAAAGAAAGGGTAGGCTAACCAAGTGGTGAATTGGTTAAAGGTTTCTCCAGTACTATCACTGCTAAATTCAGACTATAAGCTAAAGCGTTTATTCAAGGATTGGATCTTATTTATAATGAACAGGCCAGAGTTGAGACGGATTCCCAACACTTTATTGATATTATAGAAATTAAAAGACAATGCTCTGGAGTTACTATTCAGATCGTATTAAAAAAGGTATATTTAAAGAAAATAAAGATAGGCATACGTACAAGATCATATCGCTCAGACATAAATACCTCTAGAATTGATGACTCCTTGAAATGTTTTGTGAAGCTAAATGTGCAGGAAATTCCTTATCTAAGATGTAGATTATAATTTCCCTTATTTTTTAGTTTGAGGAAGCGTTTAATTGATAATTACAAAACTATGTACAATTTTAACCGACTTATAACTTGTATTAAAATTGTCGAAATGATTTTTTTTTAAATTTAATCATAAAATTTAATACTTGAACTATATGATCGATTTTAAAAAAAAAAATCATTCCGACAATTTTGATATAAGTTTTTGACATGTCAAAACTGCACGTAGTTTCGTACCGGACAATTAAATATGAACGAAATAAGTATCGGTTACCGTAAACGCTTCTCAGAGTTGGAATTGTCTACACGTGTGCTAGAGATTGTAACGTCTTAAAGACTAGTCCTGCTTTTTTACATATTTTCTTTTAAGTATTACAAGTTGTAATGCATCTATTTAGTGCACTGTAATAAGGCAATGTGCCATAAATTTTGAAAATTAATGAAAATAGTGGTTTTCCCCACTTCTAATTAAAAAAATAAAATGGAGAGAGTTGTATTTATATTCAGTTCATAAACGTTATATTTTTTTTTATTATCAAGTTTGTTTATAAATGAACGAACTCTACCGACAAACTTTTTCACGAACATCACATCTCATTTATACCCCTAAACTAATGATTTTAATAACTCAGGAGAGAGGACATCAATGAGGAAAAATAATAAGTAGTTTTTCTCTACAAATTAAAGAGTGACCTTTGTACTTGTAGCACCAATTCCATTTGGCCTAGTATGATTTTATTTGATCTACATAGTTGAAAAGATTACCATTAGTACCTAGTTTTTCAAATAATAATATTTTGGTCTTTTCTTAAGCAATACAAAAAGTTTAAAATTATATTTTTTATTTTTTGCTTTTATTAAGTATATTTATTTACAAATTATCTGTAGTTTGTTTCCTTTCAAAAATGTTACAAATTTCACTCAAAATGTTAACAAACTTCTTTGTATATTTATGGTTAAATTTTTTTAATAGGAAATGAAAATTTTAGATTTATCTAAGGTGACCTAACAGCAGTAATGCTAATGAGACAGGTAAATTGGGAAAGACTTCGTGCATGACAGAATAGAAATATGATATGGCATATGGCCCATCAAAAATTAATAAAATGTTAACTCTCTCCCTCTCTCTCTTTTAAATAAAATACTCCAAAATAAAATAAAATCCCCCTATGTTCTCAATTCCCCTAAAGCAAATTGATAATATCCTGCTCAAAATTATTTAGCTCATCAAACAATCCTCCTCTAGATGAATCGGCTAAATCCAAAAACTACACAAAGTTACAATATACCAAAACATTTGTAAACAGATACACACATGGGTAAAAAAAAAACTGAACATATATAAGCTGAAACCCACATACATATATAACCTGAATTGCACATATTAAGCTGAAACTTTTATTAATCAATAGCAAAATCCATAGAATCCTTGGCCAAAACGGTTAATCCTAACTATAAAAAAATGTAGAACTACCAAAAAATTGAAAAAAAATGGAGATTTATTCCACCCCTCTTTCAAAATAATTAAGAATGCATAAACTCTAAATCAATTTGCACATCTTCGCAACTTCAGATTCCGCCTAAGAAAGTTCTTGGTAGCAGTTTTCCGTCTTCTAAAAGAAATTACACGGCAGTATCGTTTCTGTAAAAATATAAGAAAATAATCAAATGAGCGTCATCAATACGGATTAGTATTGATTTATAAAGTAAAATAAAATAAAAAAGTGCATAACTTCGAAAAACTTACATTAGTTTCATGAATTAACGGCAGGTTCGTTAAGATCAATCAAGGTCACACGTCTTTGTGAATTTTCGAGTTCTGGCACCTTTTTTTTCGATTTACTAATTTTCTTCGATTTAGTATTCTTCGTAGATTTTTCCTATAAAAAAATACAAATGAACAAATTCAAATATTTTAATAATACATATAACGAATTAGAACTAGTCATATATTGGTGGGAGTACACTTACTATGTTTGCCTCCTTATTCTTTGCATCTGTACATTGCTTTTTTTTTTTCTTTTTTGCCTCTTTCTCATATTTTGAAAGTTTTCTCTTCATTTCTGGTCGTCCGTTTTTAAGGCCTTGACTTGGATCACCCACATCTAATGCATTGTCTTCCGTAGTGCTAACATCGATAGATATGGGACTCCTAAATGACATTTTATTCATGAATTGTTCTTTATTCACTTCAATAAATTGTGTCAAATTATCCTTGAGCTTATTAGTCATGCTTTCAGAAAAGATCATGCCATCGGCAGCTTCATTAAATAAGCCAAGCACTTCATCGTAACGACGCCATTCAATTTTTCTTTGCCTTTTAGTATAACCTAAAACCACTTTTGTGTGACACGGTACTATATTTTTCCGCCATCGATGTAAAATGTACTTCTCTAGAATCATGGACAACTTTTTTAATTTCCAAAGTCTTAACATGTGCACACATACCATCCCTTTACTTTCGAACATTCGACAAATACAATTTGTTTCTCGAGTTCTTTCATCGAAATGAACTAGAAACTTAACTGTTTTGTTGAATTTTGCTGTAGTACCAGCTTTGAAAGTATGTTCAACCATAAATTTTTCAATTCCATCAACTACATCACCGACTTCCAGCTCGTAATTTATCAACTGATAAAGTTGTTTTCGAAATTGCTTGAATTTTGTTATAGTATATGCATCATGGAATTGACTTTCAAAGCCAAAGGCGGACGTATGTTGGTACTGTGAGCTCCTTGACTTAGCATACGCTTCTTCCTTTTTAACTTTCTTACGTAACACAATTTCATATTTTTAAACAAACTCTTTTAGTGAAGTTTTTCGGTAAACAAGGCCTTTAAAAAACGAATTTATACTCTCGCTACGTTGGGTTGTGGACATCATTGCCCAAAAAGTATCTGTGACAAATGTCGGTACCCATTGGTTGCGCTCATCGTACATGGGACATAACCACTCATGATCTTCTAAGTTGTGATCCATGATCATTTTAGCCCAATTTTCTTCAAAGTCTGATATGGTGTATGAGTCATAAACCGCACTACTGATTGCGTTCTGAATATGCTCCCAATTTTTGTAACTCTTGAACTTATCCGAAACTTTTTTCATGATATGCCATAAACACCACCTATGTCTTGTATGGGGAAAAAATAGGCTTATTGCTTTTTTCACGCGGAGGGATGTTTGACATACAAGTAAGCCACTTCTTAAATAACCACACAAACGACTCGGTATTTTCTTGGGTTATAAGACCACATCCAAGCAATATGGACTGCCCATGATGGTTGACACCAACGAATGGCACGAAAGGCATATTGAACCTGTTGACAAGGTAAGTGGTATCGAATGTCACGACATCACCAAACTCTTTGCAAGCCACTCTGCTCCTAGCATCTGCCCAAAATATACACTTTTGTTAGACAATTTTCATCATTAAGATCAATGGAATAGAAAAAAACCGTTGTTGTCAGCTTGCATTTTCTCAAAATAAAGCATCATTGCTTGGGCATCCCCTCCTTTGATTGCACTCCGCCTAACTTTATCCATATGATTTCGAAGATCCTTTTCTTTCCTCGATTAATCATCATTGTCATCAGCCACTTGTTGCAATACGTCAACAACTTTGTTTATCCTAATACCCGCTTTATAGTTCAACTCAATCTCTCTCTGTATGTGAGCAGGAATATTTCTATAGCACATCAAATATTTTGTCCCTTTTGGATCCATTTCATGGTTGTGTTCTAGTTCGATAGAGTTTACCTTCCATCGGTCATCAAACTGTCTTGTTATTTTCATTGTTGCTTTACAATTTGTTTTAGTTGTCGGATGACTAGCTATCGGGTCAACAAACTTTCTTGGTAATCTATTTTTGTGGCAACTGAACTGTACCCAATACTTTATTCCATTTTTCTTTTTTGAAATTGTCACAGCCAAACCCTTTACTCTAACATAAGTAGCATAAAAATTTTGAGCTTGAAGTTCAGAATCAAACAACATACCCACTTTTGGTTCTGTTAACTCCATTACATTATCACCATTTACTTCACGATCTTCTCTTATTTCCGCATTTAGATCTAGACGACCCTCTGTCATTTCTGAATCCAAGCAGAAAACACCTGTATAAAATTTCATGACAATAACATTAAGATAAAAATGACATTTCAACCTTTGATAAAGCTTTATAATTAACTACATAATAACAAATTTTGTAATTGTCTAATTCATAATCGAAAATTTTACTCCTTTCAACTATTAAACAAACATAAACAGCTAAAGCGAACTAATATTAATTTTCAGAACTCATGATTACTTTTAATTTCAATTATCATGAAAAAAGAGAGTTGAAATCACTAATTATCTAACTTTCCAGTGCTGATTAAGCTTTTCATACCACCCTTCTTGTTTGGTTGTAGCTTTAAACTTTAGTTTTTTTTTTTCATATAAGAAGTTGGTGTGTATTTCGTTCACCACTGTAAAAGTTACAAGCTTTTACGCACTTTAAGATAAAGGAAACATCTTTCTATGTTACTTAAGCAATTCATCTTAAAAGCTACAACCAAACAAGCCCACAACTGAAATAAAGTATGGATACGACATTGAAATACATTGAAACTTGAAAGGAGAAAATGATGATTATATAAAAAAAAATGCGTGATGACTAAAATTAAACTCACTAAGTATATTTAAAACATAAGACTGTAAGTCAGTGATAAACACTGATTCGTATACACATATAATCAACATGTTAGTCAGTCATTGGTAACAAAACTAACCAGAAATTAAATTACTAAAACCAAAATTATCATCGAAAAAAATAAAAGGAATTGCAAATCTTATAAAACGATTAAGAGAATTGCCTACCTTCTTAGGACGACGGATGGACCAATCAGAGTATCTTGGATGATTGTATCGCTAGGTTAAGGAGGAAGATAATTTTGAGCCGGATATTATCAAAATTATTTTTGAGGGGAATTGAGAACATGGTAGGATTTTTTATTTTATTTTGATGGATTTTATTTAAAAGACAAAAAGAGAGAAAGAGAGAGGTAACATTTTATTAATTTTTGGTGGGTCATATGCCACATCATATTTCTATTCTGTCATGCACGAAGTCTTTCCCAATTTATTTGTCTCAATAGCATAACTGGACCTAACAGCTTGGGGCCGTCCCTGCCTCTGTCCCTGCCTCTAAAGTGGAATTCATGTTGTAGTGAAGAAATCGTTCCTTGTTTAGCTAATATAGTATATATAATTAAAGAAATACATTTTTCAATTATTCATGAGGACGTATATACTTTCAAAGGGATGTCTGAAATAAAATAAATAAATTGTAAGACTTAGATCAAGATATAACATAATTACACAAGTGTTGAAGTGGTATTAATATCGGTCACATAAGACTTGTACATAAACACGACTAGCTCAATATTCAACTCAATATTCTGGAAAAGATTTATTCTATTTACGTAAAAGCGAACTATGTAACAGTAACTCACTTTCGTAGGAATCACGGTTGCATTTAGCTTATGCAACAAGCCGTTAAACCTATAGGTTGCCCTAAAGGACGAGTTGTGTCTCGTGAGGGTTTACAATGACAATACCCACAAACATCAAAATTATAGTTAAAGTGCAAAAAATACATCAACCTATAAATAAGAAGCAGAAGCTTAAACATAATAAAGCCAGGTGACCACAATATCCCATTCTTAATCCAAAATAAGTTTAACTTTAAATAACTGTAGCTTCATTATATTCGGGGATCAACACCAATGGGTTCCTCATTTTTGCGGTTAGTCCAGCAGTTTCCTTCATGTCCATTTCCCCAGGTTTGATTCCATTCGGGAGTTTCCAGTTAAAGTGATAAAGGAGTTGAGATAGAACAACCTCAGCAATTGCAAGACCAAATGATGCCCCTGGACATATCCTTCTTCCTGATCCAAACGGAAGAAACTCAAAACTGTTCCCACTATAATCGAATTTATTTTTCTCAAATCGTTCAGGAATAAATTTCTCTGCATCCTCCCACAAATCAGGATCCCTTCCAATCCACGCCACATTGATAAGAACGTTGGTTTTAACTGGTATGGTATATCCACTAATTTCAACAGGCTCGGTACTTTCTCTTGGAATCAATAGAGGACCGGGAGGATGGAGCCTTAAGGTTTCTTTTATAATTAATTCTAAGTAAGGCAGTCCATGTTTATCAGCTTCTTCCGTATTCTTACTTTTGCTGAGACTAAGTCTTACTTCAGATTGTGCCTTCTCCATAATTTTTGGGTTGTTAATCATTTCACACATGGCCCATTCAGAGAGGGTTGCAACAGCTTCTGTTCCAGCAAAAAACATGTCCTGCATGTATCAATATGTTAGAGTTGTTTAGTTAAACCATGACAGTGTTTTACAGGTTCCAATGAAACGAAAATCTTAACCTTTTTATCATAGTTTAGTGCTGTTTTACTCAAAGTTTCAATCATCACATAAAATATCATTCTTTGCCTACATCTTTCTTATTAGTCGGAGACTTCTTCTTCTTTATTAGTTTGATAAATGTAATGTTATTTAGCAATTTCGTGAGAGGTGGTGATATAAGGAGAGAATATTTGACACATTGTTACAGAGACTCGATAAGAACCGTTAAATCAATGATATCGAGAAAGATCAATGACACTCAATGAGTGTCTGCAAGAACGAGTGTGTGTCAACTGTTAAATAGTCTCTCATTATATATCAAACAAAAATGGAATGGAAAACCAAAGCACCTAGATGAACAAAAAATGTTAAGATGATATGCATTTCTTACAAGGATGACGGCTTTGATGATGGTATCCGTAATAGGAGAGTCCTTTTCTTTTTGATGTCTTAATAATGCATCGAGTAGATCTTCCTTGTCATTTTCCCCATCGGCTAGTTTTCTGACCACTCCATTGCACTCTCGACGTTTCTTAATGATATCATCCATACTTGCATCTAGTTTTTTCTGAACCCTCTGCATGTTCTTCATAATACCAGTGACGACAGATATAAAACTATACGAAGGAAAGAAATCTCCCAAGTTGAAACCACCAATCAATTCTGTTGCTTCAGACACATGAGAGATTATCGTGCTATGGTCAGGCAATTTCTCACCGAATGCTGCTTTAGAAGTTATTGTGCTGGTTAAGGAGAAAAATTGGCGACTCAAATCAATAGGCGATCCAAGGGATCCTGCGATTAAGGCAACAAAGTTCGAAACCTCATTGTTTCTGATAGAACTAATTGACTCGACACGTGTGTTACTTAATAGCTCGGTTACACAAATCTTTCGCATTTGTCGCCAGTTATCACCAATGGGGCCAAAAGCTATATCAGAACTGTCGTAGCTAAGGATGTCAGTAACCAAATTGGTATGTCTTCTGCCAAAGGCGAGCTCATGAGTTTTTAGGAATGCTTTGGCAATATTCGGTGATGAGACAACAACGGTTGAGATTTCACCAAGTTGAAGATGCATGAGCGGTCCGTATTTCTTGGATAATTTGGTTAGAATATCTTGTGGCAAGTCCCCGGTTGCCAAGTGGTGCAAGTTCCCAATGATTGGTAGCTTCCATGGACCAGGGGGTAAGTTATTATCGTTCGATCTCTTGTTAATTTTAATTAAACTCCGCAAGAAGAAGAAAGTAATAATGAGGAGGAGGCTGGTGGTGGTAGAGAAGGCTAACTGGAGTTCCATATTTTATTTATTTTTATAGGCTTTAATATTCCTGCAATGACCTCTATTCAGCCAAGTCCATACAACTCATTATTGAAATATGTGCTCAATCCGTCCCAAAATATTGAGCCTCTATGTATTTACGTGCAATTTTGACCAACAAATAATTCATATGTAAGTTGTCGAAATCAATTTTTTCAAAAGTTAATTATATAGTTAAAATGTTAAACTAAATGAACAAACTAAACATGAGATGTTTACCGGTCAAATTTGCACGTATATACATATAAGCTCAATATTTTGGGACGTAGAGAGTATAATCTAATTATTAAAATGTTAAAAAACATTATATTTGATATAAATAATAAATGTATAGCATAATCATACTGAATGGACAAATATATATATAATTACCAAGAAAAATAGTAGAGTAATAGAGTTCCATGGAACCTACTAATTTTAAAAGAAAGAATTGTGTTATTCTTTTTTAAATTGGTATTGGAGCACTAATTTTAAGCAGTTACATTAAAAATTTGTGAAGATAAGCATCGGCGTCTCTGAATGCGTCTAGGCCTAGGCGGAATTTCTTCAAACTAAAAAATAATCAAGAAAAAGTTGAATACAAATAATTGATATTAGCTACTAGTTAATTAATGGATAAATTAACAAAACATACTACTTTTTAAATTAAATTAACAAAACATACCTAAAAAAAATTTCATTATCAAAAACATACCAAACAAATTTAATGCTGTTTATTTTCTTATTTTCTCCATTTTTCTCTCTCTCACCGATTCTTGTATGTACACTACAAAATAATGTTTGATTTAGTGAGAGTCAAAAGCTGTCACAAACCTGTCGCTAATTTAAAAAGTTGTCACAAATCTGTCGCAAATTGACTAAACTGTCACAAAGCCGTCACAAAAACCGTCGCTAATAAGCTCGTAACAAATAATACCGTCACTAATCCCGTCGTTATTTGAGTATTTTTTTGTAGTGGTATCTCTCTCTGATCTTACTCTCTCTCCCCTCCATTTTTCTATGTATCTTTCTTTCATATATCACTATATCTCTCTCGCCTCATCCACCACGAAAATCCGCCACTGACTACCGAGCACCATTTAAATTATATAGACATTCATATACATATAAATACATATATATACGTACGTAATACATAATTATTACACTGGTTGATACCCCGTAATATATGAAAAATATATAGAATTGGTGAGATTGTTTTCTATTTATTGAGCTTTGAAACTATTGTAAACTTTGTGAATTTCAAGTTGAAAGAGGAGAATCCATATGTACAGTATTTAGAGAAATCAATATGTAGGGTATGAAGTCTTAAAATTAAAATATGAAGTTTTGAAATTAGGATATGAAATTTTGAAATTATGGTGGGTATGAAGTTTTGAAATTAGGGTATGAAGTTTTGAAATTATGATATGAACTCTTTTTTAGATATTTGATTGTGATCGAGAACATTTAGGGTATGAAATTTTAAAATTAGGATATGACGTTTTATAATTAATATATGAATATTTTGTGAGTTTTTAGTTATTTTTAGAAAGAGATGGGTGATTAGCACGTGTTAGAAGAATGTGCGATTATCGTGTGTTAGAGAGAGATGTGCGATTAGAGAAAGAAAGTTGCGGTTAGAGAGATGTGTTAGATTAGAGAGATGTTAGACTATGGTCTGATTAGAATTGAAGAAATAATAAGTATATATAATTATATTTTTAATAATTTAAATTATTAGGATATATTTTTATTAATATAATATAGATAATATATGTTTTTATTAATTGACCAACAATTAATTAGAAAAGATCACGACAAATATAATAAGACGGCCAAATACTTGTTTTTATAAGTTAAAATTTATTCTTACAAAATATGTATGACAGTGGCCTTCTATGGATGGACAAGACAGTGAGTCTGTCAGCTAGTGTGAGCTTGTGGATATGTATTTTCAATATAATAAAAAATGCACAAGTGTACCGTTTTCTTTTATAAAATAAAGATATAATGGTACAAATTCATTGTGTTGGGATTCCTTCTTGCCGGACAGTATTTAAAGCTTGTTTGGCGATAAATTTTAGGAAATTGAACTTAGCTATCTGAGATTGAGAATGAAACCTAGTTCATCCACCTTACAGTTTCTAGATTTTCGGAAAAGCTAGAAAAAGTCAAGATCCAAATTATTCTGAGAAATAAACAGGCAAACCAAGGTTAAAGGCAAGAACCAAACAACTTTTGTTGTCCTTTACCCCCAAGGCCAAGTGCTACTAAAAGCTGAAAAAGAAAAGGAAAAGGTGGGACAGATATCTTGTAAGCCTTCGGTTGAGATGTGTATTGATGCATGCTTACTTTGAGATTCATTCTAATTATCTTTCTTAACCATGACAATGGACTGCTTCTGTTTATTATGTTTTAAAACAATTCATATCCCGCAATCATCCTTATTTATAGAACTCTTAAATATCACGCAGTCATCATTTTGAAATCACTGATCTCATACCAACTTACAAGAATTGATCTATAGACCTTGGTTCCCAGTTAAATCCTAAAAAAAGATCTTAGAATTTTCTCATAACACTACAAGAAAAAGTTCATTTAGCATCATAAAACTTTTTGAGTTAGGTTGTTAAAGTGGTTGTGGCTAAAGTTTAACAACAAATAGCAACATAACTTGTTGCTAAAATTTTCCTAAAATTTAGCCACAACCACTTTAGCAAAATAAACGAAAAAAATTTATGATGCTAAATGAACTTTTTCTTGTAGTATAATTTTTTAAATTTGAAATCTGCAAATGTATGTAGAACTCTCCGCGATTATGTTTTAGGAGACGGTTAGACTCCTAAATTTTGTGACTGTTTGACTTGGGACATTTTAAATCTTAATGTATAAATTTCTTATAATTACCCGTCATTTGTAGTTTTATTTTTATTAGATAGCATAAATTTCTGATGAACAATGAGAGATATGAGAGCTATTGGATATAGCCTAACAGATCTGGGTATGGAGCAATCAAAAGAAAAAGCGTAGGATCATATAGCTAGATATGAACACAAAAACAGTGATAAACATGAGGGCATAAGAAAACAATAGGATGCCATGTGCATAAGTTAATTTTCAAATTAACAACTCACTGCCTCTTTTAACTACAAAGAAGATGGAATGTGCTTAAAAAGAAGGGTTTGTTAACACAATCTCGACTTTCGAAACGATAACATAACATAATATAGCAACATGCAGTAGTGTTTGAGACAGTAAATAACATTAGTTGATAAATACTAATTGAAAAGACAAAAATATTTGAAGGCAAGGTGTTACGAAGAAAGAAGTTTTCTGTAGGAAGGAGAAATAAGGAAGAAACAAAGTTAGATGTAAAGATATATATAGTCTATAAATTGGCCTTGTTCATTCTCAAAAACAAGAATTGGACCTCAAATTTAGAAAAAGGCGTCCAAAAACGTGTTGATCATGTATGCCTATATTTGAATTATAAATTTTGAGAGAGCATAATTAAGGAAAAGTGTACCTGAACTTTCATTAACTTATAAAGTGAAGTGATGGCTAGACTACTGTGAAATGGCCTATTTATAGTGGGTTTTGAACAAATATTCAAGTCGTCCGTTGTTGTTTCTAGTGCCGAATCAAAACATGATCAAAAAAGAGGTTTTAATTTTTTTTGTGGTTTTGTCTTTATTGTGTAGGATCAATGTGAGTAGGAATAATATGTGTATAAAAATCCTTTCCATTTGTTTTTTATCCAAACACCCCATGAAGGGGTTTGTGGATCACTATCTGTATATAAATATTTAATAGTATGACGTGTTAGGACCAGATTTCTAGCCCATATATTATTTGTTGTCTATTGGTTTGAACTAAATAATTCTAGTTGGATGATAAGAATTGAGACAGTTTATTGGTTTCAAGTGAGCTTCCAACCTCAGTTGCAACAACAGTCCCAACCTGCTGGTCTGCAGGATTCTGTTCAGTTCTTTAATTCTGCATTACTATTCTTTAATGATGATTATCTGTTTTAAAGTATGCAGGATATATTATCATATGTTCTTAAAGATTTAGTTTATGTATATTGAGAATATTAAAGTGATAAGAAAGATGTTTCCTAAAAGTAATAAGGATATTAGTTTTTAAAGATATGTTTACTTTAAACTAGGCAACTAAATCTCTATTATTATGCAAATCTTTATCACGTGTTTCAATCTATGGTCCTTATCAAAATCAGTATGATACGGTTAAGATTGAATGAAATAAGGAGTTAATGTTTCATATGTATATTTAGAAAGATTTTATCTCTAAAAGATACTATCTTATATGTTCCTTATTTTAGGAAAAGATTAACTCCTATTTCCAAGCTAGTTATTAAACAGGTACTTTCTTATGAAGATTGAGGTCAATTCTACGCTGAAGGATCTTGTGCTATAATGGAAAGATTGAAGCCAATCAATAGAGTCAAAAGCAATCATAAAAGATCTTGAAGAAAGAAAATTGTTTTTACTTGTTTATATAGTTGATAAGTATGTTTGTAAAATGTGTGTTCTAGATTATAAAGAATTCATTCTTGAGGGAATACACAGTGAGCTTTTAAATGGAAAACAATGGTGGGATGCCATTGATATTTTGAGTGATAGTTATAAGGTAGGAGCAATATAGAGATAGGCAGAAAAACCTAGAGCGAGTCTGAGAGTTTTTCATTAATACTTGAATCCTATATTGTAAGCTTTTATAATATCATAATCTGGGTGAGTGTCCCGGAGACGTAGCCCAGTTGGGTGAACTCCGTTATTAAATGGGCGTGTGATTTAATTCAAGTACATTTAACTATACTGTTATGTCCATCAATATACTTAGGTTCCAACTATGTTTGCAACTTCACTTAAAACCTAATTGCAAAACTGCAACTAGAACAGTGGATAGGAATTTCAATTGGTATCAGAGCTTCACACTAGATCCTACTTAGTGTGGATCCTGTGTTCTGGTAAAGATGGACTTAATGAGTGAAGGAAACGCGTTCAACAAACCACCATTGCTTGAAGGAGGAGTCAACTATGGAGTGTGAAAAATCAGAATGAGATCCTTCATTAAACAACAAAATGAACAAGCATGGAAAACTGTGTTGTATGGTTGGGAGGTTCCAACTGTTACCGATGGTGAAGGTGAACTGGTCTATGTACCTGAAGACAGATGGTCTGCTGATGAGGACAGAAAATCAAGTGCAAACTCAACAGCAATAAACTTGATCTTTGCTGGTGTAACTCTCAGTGTGTTCAGGTATATCTCTCATTGTGAAACTGCCAAATAGGCATGGGACATTTTACAAGTAACCTTTGAAGGAACTGTTAAAGTAAAAGCTTTTAAACTCCAACAGTTAACCACTCAATTTGAAAATTTAAGAATGGAGGAAGATGAAACCATTGAACAGTTTAATGGTAGAATTTGTCATATTGCCCATCAAGCTGGAACCTTAGGTGAAAAATACAGTGATGTTAAACTTGTTAAGAAAACTCTAAGGTCACTTCCAGAAAGGTTTGAAATTAAGGTTACTACTATTGAAGAATCAACAGACTTAGATAATCTAAAACTTGAAGAACTTATAGGAAATCTAAGCACTCATGAGCTAAAATTCTTCAAACAAAAGAGACCAGAAAAAGGAATAGCCTTTCAGGCTAAAAAATTTGAATAAGGTTTGTGAGAAAATGAGTGATGAAGAACAGCTGGCCTTCTTTGCCAAAAAGGTTTACAAAAAGTTGTATAAGAAAAAACAGGATGATACTGAAACATCCAAAAACTTTCAGAAAAGAGACAATCAATTTAAGTCAGAATACAGATTTAATAATAATCCTCAAGGGGAGTGGAATCCTAAAGAGAAGGATGACAGAGATTATCAGCCTAGAGAAATTCAATGCAGAGAATGTAGAAGTTATGGTCACATTCAGTCTGAGTGTGCAAATACTTTAAAAAGGAACAAACATGCTTATATAACCACTCACAGTGATAGTGAATCTGAGAGTAACAGTGATGAAGAGAATGAATCTAACTTTGTTAATTTTATGGGAAGAATCACTGAAAAAGAACCTATGTATGAAAGTGACAGTGAATCTATTTCAACCCTAGTTACAACTGCTCCTAAAACCTATACCAGTGATGAGGAAGAACCTTCTGATGAAAATATCACTCAACAGTATCATGTCCTTTATGAAAAATATCAATGTCTGAGTAAGCAATCCTTGATCATAAACAATCTTAATGCTAATCTAAAGGATGAGGTAAAAAAATCTCACTGAGCAACTCAACACACAACTGGTTGAGCTAACTGAAACCAAGAAGAAAATAAAATTGTTGAATGTGTCTGCATCAGAAAAGTTAGATGACATGCTATCCTATTCTAGAGGCTCTAAAGACAACAGTGGTTTAGGTTACTATGGTTATAAAAGCACTGGAAAAATTACCTTTGTTAAAGCTCTAGTTAAAGCTGAAACTCATGTTTTTGACAATAAGGTTAGAAGCACAGTTGCAACCAAGAAAAAACTGAATAATTTTGAGGATAAATCCACTTTTAGGTTAAAACTGTGTAACTTTTGCAAAAGACTTGGTCATTTAGAAATCAAGTGCTATTTAAAAATGAACAGGAAGTATATTTCTCAGAAAAACTGGTTGGCCTCTTGCCATCAAAAGATGAACTGAGTCTGGAAAGTTAAAAGAAAATCCACCTTAATTGCAAATAATAAAGCTGTTATTACTTCTTTAAATGATGCTACTTCTAATGATTGGTATTTTGATAGTGGTTGTTCCAAGCACATGACAGATACTGCAAGTTCTCTAAAAAATGTCATTAATCTTACAGGAAACACTGTTGTGTTTGGAGGTGGAGATACAGGTAAAATTATTGGAAAAGGAACCTTAAACAAACCTGGAATGTCTGATATTGATGATGTGTTTCTTGTAGATGGTCTAAAAGTCAATCTTATCAGCATTAGTCAACTGTGTGACAACAAGATGATTGTTAAGTTTAACAAAGATAAGTGTCTTATTACTGATCGTAACAATGATTTGGTCATGACAGGAGTTAGATCAGCAAATAGCTGCTATGTTTTTGAAAAATCTGAAAAAGAATTGCCTCAGAATAGATGCAATCAAGCTATTACTAACAATGTTGATATTTGGCATAAAAGGCTTGGTCATGTGAACTATAAAACCTTGGATAAACTTGTTAAAGAAGAATTGGTAAGAGGTATTCCTAAACTCAGTTCTAAAACTCTAGGTGTTTGTGGTGATTGTGCAATAGGTAAACAAACAAAGAGTATTCACAAGAGTACTAGTCAAATCTACACTAAGAGAGTCCTAGAACTTCTGCATATTGACTTAATGGGTCCTATGCAAACTGAAAGTATTGGTGGTAAGAAGTATATTTTGGTAGTTGTAGATGATTTCTCTAGATATTCTTGGGTGGTGTTTTTAAGGGATAAAACTGAAACCTTTGAACTGTTTAAAACCCTTTGCTTAAAGCTTCAACTTGAAAAAGGTTCCACCATTGGTAAAATTGTTAGGGTCAGAAGTGATCATGGTACTGAATTTGAAAACAGCAAGTTTAGCAACTTTTACAACTCTCTGGGTATAAGTCATGAGTTTTCTGCACCAAAAAGCCCACAACAAAATGGTATAGTGGAAAGAAAGAATATAACCATCCAGGAAATGGCTAGAGTCATGCTTAATTCTAAGAAACTTGCCAAAAGATTTTGGGCTGAAGCTGTTAACACTGCATGCCATATTGTCAATATGGTTTATATTACAAAAGGTACTACCATGACAGCTTATGAAATTTGGAAAGGTAGAAAACCCAATGTCAAGTATTTTCAAGATTTTGGGTATGTTTGTTACATTTTTTAAGATAGAGAACATCTTGGAAAATTTGATTCTAAGAGTGACAAAGGGGTTTTTCTTGGTTATTCTCAAAACAGTAGAGCCTTTAGAGCCTTTAATCTAAGAACAAACTGTGTCATGGAATCATATAATGTGATATCAGATGACTTAAAAGATGTTGATGAGACTACAGGTGATGATAAAGAGTCAGAAATTACAGGAAAAGAAACAGAAGAAATTCAGCAAACAGGCAGTCCAATAGTGGTTGGAAGCCCAGTTGCAACTGAGGTTGAAACCGATGTTGAAACCCAAAATACAACAGATTCTGAAGAAGAAGAAGAAGAAGAAGAAAGATCTCCAATTCAAACTACAAGCAAACCTCGCTATGTAAGGACTCAGAAAAATCACTCTCTTGACAATGTCATAGGAGAAGTCACATCAGGTATGAAAAGCAGAGGTAAAAGGAATGATGTTGTTCACTTTGCTTGTTATACTTCACAGTTAGAACCTAAAAATATAAAAGAAGCATTGGAAGATAGTGAGTGGATTTTGCCTATGCAAGATGAATTGTCTCAATTTGAGAGGAATGATGTTTGGATTTTAGTACCTAGACCTAAGAGTAAAAATATTATAGGTACAAAATGGATCTTCAGGAATAAAAGTAATGAAGAGGGAACCATTGTTAGGAATAAAGCTAGACTTGTAGCTCAAGGATACAATCAAATAGAAGGAATAGACTTTGATGAAACTTTTGCTCCTATAGCAAGAATAGAATCTATTAGAATGCTCCTCTCACTTGCTTGCTTATATGACTTTAAGCTGTTTCAACTTGATATTAAAAGTGCCTTCTTAAATGGTAACATTAAAGAAGAAGTCTATGTTAGTCAACCCAAAGGATTTGAAGATCCAAAATTTCCTGAACATGTCTATTTACTAAAAAAGGCTTTCTATGGCTTAAAGCAAGCTCCTAGAGCTTGGTATGACAGGTTAACTAAGTTCTTAATTGAAAAAGGTTTTAATAGAGGGGGAGTTGATAAAACTCTATTCACTAAGAAAACTACTAAGGATATCATCATTGCTCAAATTTATGTTGATGACATTGTGTTTCGCTCCACATCAAATAGTAGAATTGTTGAATTTATCTCTGATATGAAGCATGAATTTGAAATGAGTGGTGGAGGTGAATTAACTTACTGCTTAGGATTGCAAGTTAAACAAAATGACAAGGGTATTTTTCTATGCCAAAGTAAGTATGCTGATAATCTTGTAAAGAAGTTTGGTCTAAGTGATAGTAAAGAGAAAAGAACTCCTATGTGTACTACTTTAAAATTGTCCAAGAATGATAAAGGTAAGAGTGTCTGTCCTTGTCACGCCCCAAAATCCATAAAACGGATATCGAGGCATGACCTTTTTAAAACAAAAGAAAGTAGAACCTGTTGGTACGAAATTAAAAATTTTAAAAGAAAACACAAGCGAGCTAAAGGAACAATTAAACAATTTAATAAAAGTGTTTGCCAAACGCGGCTACAAGACAAGATAAAATAAACGAATGTAAATTGCCCGTACGCTACAACCTCAAAATATAATATAAATGAAAAGAAAGCGGAAGCCCCAAACCCATGATGTTGCAAAGCAACAGCTCTTATCCAAACATGCCAACCTATGTGGTACCTGAAATACAAAATTGTAACGGTGAGTCCCACGCACATAACTAGACGGGACGGCACCAAACACCGTCACTCCATCCCATAAATTTAGGAGCTCACAAATTCTACAACTACGATAATCGACGTATAAAAAGAAATATGACATTCTACAACGGAATAAATTAAATAAATTAAGTAACATCAACACACATCTATAGCATACATGGACCTCTCACGCCACCTACCCCAGTCCGTAAGGTAGGTCATTCCCTATCCCTTCGGCCGTCTTATGTCCCAGGAATTAGGGAGAGACATAGACCATTGCAACATAAAAGTAGATTTATAGTGCGCACTTGGACCTCTCACGCCACTCGTCCCAGTCCGTAAGACGAGTCATTCCCTATCCCTTCGGCCGTCTTATGTCCCCGGAATTAGTGAGAGACATAAACCATTGCTAACATAAAAGTAAATATAGTGCACACTGGGACCTCTCACGTCACTCGCCCCAGTCTGTAAGACGAGTCATTCCCTATCCCCTCGGCCGTCTTCTGTCCCCGGAATTAGGGAGAGACAGAGACCATTGCCACTACAGCTAAATCACAAGGCCTCGGCCAATAATATAAAATCATCCAAATAACACAATCTCATACGTATAAATATTAAGGCCTCGGCCAATAATATTATACTATTCAAATAATACCATCTCATACGTCACTTAACGTAATACAACATAACACATAACCACGTGTACTAAAAATTCACAACTAGCCAAACGCTATAACAACATAAAATCACTTTCAGGCATTTTAACAAACGTCTGGTATGCATAAATTACAATTCACCATTATTCAACATAAATTTATCCAATTTCATCAATAATTACATAATCACATAATCAACGCATAAAACATGCAAACCCATCCATAATCTCATTAATTCGAAATTAATATAACTAACTCATCAATTTCTCCCATTCAAATAAGTGAATAATTCATACAACAAATAAACTCAATTAACAAATTAAGAACATAATTAAGATAAAAGGCAAAAACCCCCAATTTAAAATAACCGTAAGACATAATCCTAACATACACCCTCGTCTAGTCGCAATGGATAACCTCCGTTACCTTAGCGTGTAGAAGAGATGCTTCCGGTAAGAACCCGCTAACGTGGTCTCTTCTTCTTCTTCCTAAGCTTTGGAATCTCCCTTTTTCTCTCTTTTCTCTCTTCTATTTGGCTGGTTTTTAGGTTTAAGGTTTTAAAAAGTGGCTGAAAAGTGTTTAGAAAAACTTTTTTGAGATAGTTTGTGGTAACGAACTATTTGGTCCCCAAGGTTCTAAAACTTAACTCTAAATCCAAAAATATAGTTTTACTACTCAAAAATAACAAATCTTTAGAAACAAACCTATTGGGTCCTTTTTATTTATAAAATTAGTAACAGGTTTTTAAAATAAAGTTTTTCGGAAGAGTTTCGGTTTTTGGCTAAAAATTAGTCGAGTGACCGGTTTTTGGTAAAATTTTGAATAAAACATTTTTCGATAAATTAAATCATAAATAAAACCATTTATAAAAATACGGGATGTTACAACTAACCCTCCTTAAAAGAATTTCGTCCCGAAATTTCCTATCTAAACAACTATACCCAGAAATGATAAACTTTTACAAATAAGATCATAAGATTTTATACGTCCAATTCGTGTCATAATCTAAGAAATATAATATACGCAGGGTTCACAACCCGTAACAACTCCGTAACTCAAATAAAATAACTCCAGATAATGCACCATGTAAGAATAACCGCCTGTATACAATATCTAACAGAATAAAAGACAACAATGTAAAACAAGCGGCTGTAACATAAAAGGAAATAATGTAAACTAAGCTGACATGCTTCTAACTCAACAACTCACATGCTTCTAACTCAACAACTCACATGCTTCTAACTCAACAACTCCATAACATCTACAAAACTCAAATACGGTCTTTCTAGTAAACTAAAATCTAATAAAATAAACTCTCAACCCAGACCCAGGGGTGTCACACGGCTGAATAACACGTGCGGCGACACGTGCTAAACAAAGCTTAAATGAAATAATTATTAAACACGCTAAATAACTCATTAAATAAGCTCAAATTTCTAGCAAAAGCTTCATTACATAGAATCTCGAAAATTACGTTCATTACAAGCAGTTAATCTCTTACAACTAAAATAAAAATGTAATCGCAGCGGAATTTAACACATAATCTTAAAGGTCTGTCTGGTCCTCAAACTGACTCGATATCAACCCTACTTAAGTGCTCGTTAACCTGAAAACTTTTTTTTTTTAAAGAGAGGGGTGAGCCAAACGAGCTCAATGAGAGAGAAAGCCTCACAATATATTATACGGGTCGAAAATAAGATTTTTTTTTTCTTTCAGTTTCTTGGAACATAAAACTTGTTTAATAAAAATTCTCAATGCATAAGTATTTAGAAATTACTTGAATATAAAAGATAAATAAACTTTTCACTTTTCTTTCATCAAAACTAAACCCATCGCAATAGTAATAATAAAATCTTTTTTCTTTCTTTTTATGATAAAAGCAAAATGATAACATGTATATCTTAGAGTACCAAGCCCGATGGACTTCTTCAATCTCTTTACCGTCGATCTTTTTCTCAGGTGTATAAATCATACGTGCACTACGTAATTAAGGTCACCACAGCATGACGGCTGAGTCTATTCCTTAAAACATTCCGGTTAACAAAACTATGTACAATCGCTAAGTTAACCGTTGAGAACTAAACTCTTTCGTTTAGTTGCCAACGTCACCCCACTTTCCTCTTCCCCTTATTCGGGATTCTCCGTTGAACTTATTCTCATGGTCCCAAATACAAATCATAAGCAAATCATAAAATAATAAATTTAGAAACCTTATACAGATACACTGTATATAACCTTTATCTTTATAAGATATAAACTAGTTCTCTTTATACAGATCCAATGTATATAAATCACTTCTTCTTTTTCATTATTTTCTTTCTTTTTATTTACTTTTTTTTTCGTAACAATATAAAAACAATGTTTCCATATATAATTAGTACTTGAAAAATAATACCCATGAGCCTGTAAAATATAATCAAAAGTTGCAACGGAATATTTATAATAGCAAGACAAAACCTACTCACCTAATATTAATCCGAAAGAACAGAAACATTTCTACAACGAATAATCTAGTGCTTAGCTTTCCACTAAACCTTTTCCCTTGCTCAACATAGGACTTTAATTCTCTCATCTTTGTATACTTTCGTTACATACATATAATTTTAATACAGTAAAGGAGTATAGAATCTAATCAGGGAAATGCTACCTAGCTTTCTTTCTTTATTTGCACTAGTGTAAATATCTATATTAACAAGGAAGAATTCATTATAGGGGCGTGTATATGGCATAACAATTGGCTTAGCATTTATACTACAATTCTATACCAATTTATTACTTCCATCTCAATTTCTCATGCAAGGTTACCTCCTTAATAAATTACTAGCAACAGAAACTCTTTGAATACATGTAACATTATTTCTCGTTAAATATTCCACGCATAGTAGTTATAGGAATAAATACAAACATCTCGTTATAGAAACCTCAAGATAATATTTACTATTCTTAATTGACATTTACTCTTCAGACAAGGCATCGGTTTTATATATGAATACAATCAAATCATGTCATTAATTATCTTAGTGAGGCATTCAAAGACCTATAACTCACACCATTATTCCTAATCATACGTTTATACATTTCAATATTTCTAACCGAAGTAAATTACATAATTACTAGGCCCAATTCTTACCAGCTAATCCCTAAAAGTACTACCACGTATCAATCCATGGTAAATCATTTTACCAATTAAATACCTTTAAATCCTTTAAAACTCTATAGCTTTGATAGCATGTAACCGTAAGGTCCTTAAATCACTTAAACAACTAAACATTAGTATTCTTACTTATGAAAACTAAATAGTCACATGAGTAATTATTTAGAAGAATAAATATTCAAAATAAAAAAAATTAAATTACGGGATTTTACACCACCACTTAAAGAAGTTTCGTCCCGAAACTTTATTTCTTTAATAACTTGAAAGAAAAAAAAAATAATGTTTCCGAATAATATTATATATGCTTTCTTAGACGTGATTAAATCAGCTCACATAATTTTTTTAACCAACCGGTCTCCAAAACAGTTACTTGTGTGTGCATATAGCATAAGATGAGTCATTCCCTATCCCCTCGGCCGTCTTCTGTCCCCGGAATTAGGGAGAGACAGAGACCATTGCCACTACAGCTAAATCACAAGGCCTCGGCCAATAATATAAAATCATCCAAATAACACAATCTCATACGTATAAATATTAAGGCCTCGGCCAATAATATTATACTATTCAAATAACACCATCTCATACGTCACTTAACGTAATACAACATAACACATAACCACGTGTACTAAATCCACAACTAGCCAAACGCTATAACAACATAAAATCACTTTCAGGCATTTTAACAAACGCCTTGTATGCATAAATTACAATTCACCATTATTCAACATAAATTTATCCAATTTCATCAATAATTACATAATCACATAATCAACGCATAAAACATGCAAACCCATCCATAATCTCATTAATTCGAAATTAATATAACTAACTCATCAATTTCTCCCATTCAAATAAGTGAATAATTCATACAACAAATAAACTCAATTAACAAATTAAGAACATAATTAAGATAAAAGGCAAAAACCCCCAATTTAAAATAACCGTAAGGCATAATCCTAACATACACCCTCGTCTAGTCGCAATGGATAACCCCCGTTACCTTAGCGTGTAGAGGAGATACTTCTGGTAAGAACCCGCTAACGTGGTCTCTTCTTCTTCTTCCTAAGCTTTGGAATCTCCCTTTTTCTCTCTTTTCTCTCTTCTATTTGGCTGGTTTTTAGGTTTAAGGTTTTAAAAAGTGGCTGAAAAGTGTTTAGAAAAACTGTTTTGTGATAGTTTGTGGTAACGAACTATTTGCTCCACAAGGTTCTAAAACTTAACTCTAAATCCAAAAATATAGTTTTACTACTCAAAAATAACAAATCTTTAGAAACAAACCTATTGGGTCCTTTTTATTTATAAAATTAGTAACAGGTTTTTCAAATAAAGTTTTTCGGAAGAGTTTCGGTTTTTGGCTAAAAATTAGTCGAGTGACCGGTTTTTGGTAAAATTTTGAATAAAACATTTTTTGATAAATTAAATCATAAATAAAACCATTTATATAAATATGGGATGTTACAGTCCTAGTCTTTACAGATCTATGATTGGAAGTCTTCTTTATTTAATTGCTAGTAGACCAGATATTTACTTAAGTGTAGGAGTATGTGCCAGGTGTCAGGCAAACCCTTTAGAATCTCACCTTCTGGCTGTCAAAAGGATTTTAAGACATGTAAAAGACACCATTCACCTTGGTCTATGGTATTCTAAAGACACAAACCATTTTCTTGTTGGTTACTGTGATGCAGATTGGGCTGGTAATATAGATGATAGAAAAAGCACTTCTGGTGGTTGTTTCTATTTTAGGAATAATCTTCTTTCATGGTTTAGTAAAAAACAAAACTGCATTTCTTTATCTACTGCTGAGGCAGAATATATTGCAGCTGGAAGTGGATGCACTCAACTCATTTGGATGAAACAAATGTTAAATGATTATAATATTAAACAAGAAGTGTTAACTCTGTTTTGTGATAAAAAAGTGATATAGATTTGGCAAAGAATCCAGTTCAACATTTCAGAACTAAACACATTGATCTAAGACACCATTTTATCAGAGAACTTGTTGAAGAAAAAAGTTTAATTTTAGAACATGTTTCAACTGAAAGACAATTAGCAGATATCTTCAATAAACCCCTTGATACAAACAAGTTTGAATCTTTAAGAAGTGATATAGGAGTATGTCACTATAGATCTAATTGAATACTCTTGCTATGTATGTCTGTTTTGAGTACCTTTAATACATTTTATTTCTAAGGTAAGTCTTGATTGAGCTATGAAGTTTTTGTCTTGAAAAAGCCGCTAATTGGTGTCTCAAAAACAGATGTGGCATAATGTTGAACCATGGGGTTTAATAATCGATTTTGATTATAAGTTTGATTATGTTTTAATGATCTTACGATTTGTCTATTTCGATGATATAATGCTTTGTCTTTTTCAAAAATCGAAAATGCTTATTTCAGGATGCCAGAAAGATAGAGCATTCGATAACGAAGCCAAAGGTTCAAGCAGAACCAGAATCGGAGCTAAACGAAGAAGTTATGAACATTCGAAGTAAACCGAAAATTGCAAGAAAATGACCGATCATTTTGGACAAAACGACCGATCGTTTTGGTCCAAATTCTTCCAGAGAGGTCGTTATAAAAACGACCGGTCGACTGTAGAAAACGACCGATCGTTTTCTGCAGATTTCAAAAACGACCGGTCGACTGAAAAAAACGACCGATTGTTTTTCAGCCGAATTCAGAAACAGCTTTTTAGCTTTTTTGAATAAGTAGCTTTAACCTCTGGATAAAACCCTCAACCATCTACCCAACGGTCATACATAAAACAGACTTTTCTGGTCTTATAAACACACCCCAATCACTCTCAAAACATAACCATTCACCATCCTTCAACCTCTCTCTATCAAAAACCCAAAATCACCATTTTGGAGAAATATTTCGAAAAAGAGGGAAATTGAAGAAAAAGAGATTCAAGCTCAAAGCAAGATCAAACATCATCAAACATCATAAATTAGCTTATTTAGAAGCAATCAAATTATGAGTGTTGTTTTATTTTCGATAAATTTGTAAAGAGCAAATTATAAGCTCATTTGTGAGTGAGTGTTTGGGTAGAAGCTTTTAAGCCAAAGTGTTGGTTAAAAGTTCTAGGTTAAACACTTGGGTACTCATATATTGAGGGGGAGTCATTGACTCGTAAACGTGTTCGCTTGCACTTGTATCAAGAGTAGGAACCTCGGGTAGAGGCTGAGCAAATCGTTTTGATTAGCTCGCATAGGATTTGTAAAATTGGAAAGAAGATTTTAGTGAAACACTCGGTAGCACGAATACCGAGGAGAGGACGTAGGCGGGTTTGCCGAACCTCTATAAATCTTGGTGTCAATCTCTTCCCTTACTATTTACTTTCTGCCTCCCTTATTATTGCTTATTATCTTGCTTGCGTATAGTAATCCTAGCATTTCATTAACTTTTGTTAAACACTTAAGTTTAGAATTGTGATAGTTGGGTTGTTAGTTGCACTATTTTTTAATTCCGCGAAATACGCCTAAAACTTTATTCACCCCCCCTCTAAGGTTTAGCCACACGGGCCAACAATTGGTATCAGAGCCAAGGCTCTTGCATATAGAAATCTAGCGATTTAAGAGTTAAGATTCCAATTGCTAACATACTTAATTTCGCTTCCGGTATGGCTTCATCGCCCAATACTCCACCATTTTTTGATGGGGTAAATTATTCTTATTGGAAGGATAGGATGAGCATGTTTTTACAAAGTTACAATGTTAAACTTTGGATGAGCATAAAAGTAAGATATTCCGTACCTACATCCGAAAATAGCGAAAACCCAATCCCCGTAGAGGAATTAAATGACGCTCAACTAGAAGCCTACTCTACTAACGCTAAAGCGATGTACGGTATTGTTTGTGGCGTTTCCCCTAACGAGTACAACAAAATTTCTGCTTGTAAAACGGCTAAGGGTATGTGGGATAAGTTAGTGGTTATCCACGAGGGAACTAACCAAGTTAAGGATTGCAAACTCCAACTTTTAGTTCATGACTACGAGCTTTTTAAGATGAGCGAGGGAGAAACTATTTCCGATATGCTTTCTAGATTTACCACTATTACTAACGGATTAATGTCTCTTGGTAAGTGTTTGTCTTGTAAGGAAATGGTTTCAAAGGTGATTCGGAGCTTACCGAAGGTCACCGCAATTCAAGAGGCGCACGACATGAACACATACACTCTTGATGCATTAACGGGTTCACTCATTACTCACGAGATCACCCTAAATAGTCACAAGCCAATCTCGAAAAAGAAGCAGATAGCTTTCAAAGGAACAACTTGTGACGAAAGCGATGAGCTATCCGATGACGAGAAAAATTCAACGCAAATCATTCGAATCGTCAAGGAAATACTAAAGCTTAAAGGCAAACTCAAACATAAAGGTAAATCGTCAAATACTTCAATTATTTCTAACGATTTTGTTTGCTATGCTTGTGGCAAGGAAGGACATATGGCGAGAGATTGCGTCAAGAATCGCAAGAGCAAAGGCAAGAAGAAAATATTCTCTTCAAGCTCTAGCGATAGTTCCGACCAAGACGAAGTCGGTCATGTTGCTTGTTATGTGGCCATGGAAGACAACAATGAACTTAGCCAATCGTCTTCAAGTTAAAGTGAAAGTGAAACCGGTGAGGTAAATGATCTATCCTACAATGATTTACTTCATATTTGTGATGTTTACTCTAAAAGGTTTCCTAAACTTTCGGAAAAAGTTGAATCTCTTAAAAGGATAAATTCTTCTCTCAATGAAGAAATAAGATCCTTGAAAAGAGATAAAATTGAAAATGAGTCTATTCCGAAATCGTCATTTTCTTTACATGATGTAGATAACGAAAAGGAAGACTTGAAAGATAAAAACAATGATCTCGTTATTCAAAACAACTCTTTACAAACCGAGATCAATTTTCTTAAAAATAAAGTCTCTAGACTTGCTAAAACTCGTTCAAAATCCCCTTCTTTAGATTGCGATTTAGTAGAAAATTTTGAAGAGTTAAAGGATGCTTTCGATAAAGTTAAAAGCAAAAACAAGGTTTTGAGTTCTCATGCTTTTAACTTAAATGACAAGCTCAAGATTTTACAAACCGAGAATGACACTTTGAAAACTAAAAACAACGAGCTTGTCGTTTCTATTGAAAAACTTGATTTAACAATTTCAAAGTTTTCTAAAGGCAAAACCCTTTTAGATAACATGTTGAGTTGTCAAAAATATTTCAATGATAAGAGTGGTTTAGGTTATGATTGCATTAGTTCTAATTCAAACAAAACCCAATTCGTCAAAGCCTCTAACATTTCTAAAACTCCTACCCCGTCTAAACAAGAGGTTGTTTTTACCAAAGGGAGTACTTCCAAGATTTTTCAAAAATCTTTTAATGATAGAAAAGGTTTAGGTTTTCAAACTAAATTGGATACTTCGAAAAACTTTTCCAAAACATCGTATAATTCTCGTTATGCGAAAAAGTCTAAGCATTGTGTACATTGTAGTAGAAATGAGCATATTTCTTCTGGATGCCCTTATCATTTTCATGTTAGTAGAAGCGATTTGAAATGGGTAGTAAAGACCAATGTCACCAACAATGTCGGACCCAAAAGAAATTGGGGACAAAAAGACAAATCTCGTGTTGTAGGTATCTCTATCCAAAAGGAGAAAATCAACAATTGGTTGACAACACCGGTTACATTCGTGGAAGTCAAGAAAATCGACTCCACCATCAAAAATGACGTACCATTGATCGACAAAAGTGGAAGGCATACCAACAAATGGTACCACTTATTTGGACTTGAAAACGCTCAATGCAAATGTCATTAGAGAGCGGACTCGACATCACATATTCGGTATACTCTACTCTATAATATTTACATATATGTGATTAGTTGGGGCATATGCATCATATTAACATTTTTCATGTTTTTCTTTTTCTTTGAAAACCCTCCACATAACCCCAAATTATTTTTATTTATTGCATTTTGATAATGCCAAAGGGGTAAAAAAAAATGATATTTAGAGAAATGTGATTTGTCCAAATGGGGGAGATTGTTGAACCATGAGGTTCAATAATTGATTTTGATTATAAGTTTGATTATGTTTTAATTATTTTACGATTTCTCTATTTCGATGATATAATGCTTTGTCTTTTCCAAAAATAGAAAATGTATATTTCAATACGTCAGAAAGATAGAGCATTCGATAATGAAGCCAAAGGTTCAAGCGGAACCAGAATCGGAGTTAAAACGAAGAAGTTACGAACATTCGAAGTAAACCGAAAATTGCCAGAAAACGACCGATCGTTTAAGACAAAACGACCGATCGTTTTGGTCCAAATTCTTTCAGAGAGGTCATTATAAAAATGACCGGTCGACTGTAGAAAACGACTGATCGTTTTCTGCAGATTTCAAAAACGACCGGTCCCCGTCTAAGATGATAGCACTCTTAGAAACTTCATGGATCAATCCCAAACCAGTACTTAAATAGTATAAAACTTACCCCTTTAGTCCTTTGATTTTCGTCTTTAATTAGTTGTGATTGGTTTTCCTGCTTTGTCTAATACTCTAACATAATTCAATTCATCCAAATCATGTCTAATCCCCGTCTTACACCAAACATGAAATTAGCACTACATCGTGCAAATGCGCAATTTAATGCATGGCTTTGAAACAAGTCCCGAATGGATAAGTCAATAATCAAAATATACAAATTTGATCACTTGACTCGCTTTTTTTATGACCGGTGTTTGGGCCACTTTATACTCATTTCGACTAAATCTATAATAAAATGCTAGCATAACAACCCTGTGTCATGTGAGCCCAGTCAAAAACAAATTGTATTTTAGCGTTAGAGTGGACTCAAATCCCTGCTTATTGATATTTACTATTGGGAGGAGTCCTTCCACTAGTGATGTGTATTGAGAATATATACAAAAACTATGGTAGCATTGGCATTATTATTTGGATAAAATTGTTCATCATGTAAGTTTTGTCATCAAAATTCATATTTTAAAAATTAAGCACCTGGTATCAATGTTTCACATTATGTAATTAAGTTTTGTCATCAACATCTATAGTTTAGGAATTATGCACCTGATATCATGTCATTTATTAGTAATTTCTTAATGTAATTATATTGGTTATGAAAAGATTGACGTACTATCTGCAATATATGCCATTGACTTAGTAGTGGCCGAATTAGTATAATATTTTTTTCCTTTTTAATGTGGGGTGCTTGAATCGACTAAAATCGATAAAATAAAGAAATAATTATACTCCATCCGTTTTCAATTAATTGTTTTTTTAAGAAATTACATGTAATTTTGACCGGCTTATAACATTTATCAAAATTGTCGAAATAAAAAATTTCAAAACCAAATCATATAATTTAATGTTTGAACTAAGGGTGGGTAAAAAATCCGCAAACCCGCCCCGTAACCCAATCCGTGCGGATTGGGGCGGGTTGGGTGTCAAAAAAAGTCAAATCCGCCCCGCCCCAATCCGTAAAAAAATTCGTGGGTTGGGGTTTCCAAACCGCGGGTTAATCCACCCCAATCCGTTTCAATCCGCATATATATATATATATATATATATATATATATATATATTCTCAAGATCTTTTTTAATTACTATCTATTATCTAACAAAATGAGATGCAAAAGGTAATAAAATTGATGTAAACTTTTAATGGAATTTCAATATGTTGTCACATACCAATTCAACTTTTCATTGTAAATTTTTGCAGTTCAAAGATGTTACTACCCTACCCTCAATCCTTAAACAATTGTTCGACACTGCCTAAATAATCTCTGTTGATGGTCATACTCAGTGGATTATTAATTTTGATTTCAATTGTTATGTAGTTTTCTGATTTTGATTATGTTGATGAAGAACAATCTGTTTTGTTTTGTTTTGTTTTGTTTTAGTTTTGTTACTTGTTCCAAACACTCTAAACGTATTTTAGTTGGCTTTTAGTTTATATTCCTATTTGAAAGATTTATTTTTTTAAAAATATTTAGGTAAATTATGCGAAATAATGAAAAATTAATGACTAAAATGATAATTCAAGAAACAACCCGCACCCAATCCGCCCCGCTTGGTTTGGATTGGGTTGGGTTGGGTTGATGTTTTAATTATAATAGGTTGGGTTGGGTTGGAATTTGAATTTCACTAATCCGTTCCAATCCGTCCCGCCATTTATTTTACGGGGCGGGTTAGAATTGAGATCAATCCGCCCCAATCCGCCCCGTGCCGACCCCTAGTTTGAACTATATGATTAATTTTTAAAAAATTTCATTCCTATAATTTTGATATAAGTTATAGACCGATTAAAATTACAACTAATTTAGATTAATCAGGAACAAATGGGTAATAACGAGGTAAAGTCATTTTTTGTTCATATGCGGGGTAATGATCGATGTAGCTCATTTTAATCTACTCCTAGTTCCCGCTCCATAACCAATGTCTGATATTATTGCAAATCATGCGCTGATTAATTCAAATATTCAATATACACAATGACAGCCTCATTGCATATTATTAGTTTACTACTCCATTATTTAAAACCAAGTGGACATAGGCGTAAGCATTGCATGCGACAAAATCTGAACAATGGAATCAATACAACTCTATAGAGAAAGAATATACCGTTTCGATCTGTCTAGGGCTGTAAATGAACGAGGTAGGAGATCCATCATAAGTTGGTTTTTTGGAGCTTACCCTAGGAGAGTTAAAAAAGGGTCAGCAACATACCGAGCAAACCTATCACAGTTTTGTTCGTGATTGGATCGTTTGTTCAGTAGGTTTGCTCGTGTTTGGTTTGTGTTTGTGACCATGGGCGGAACATACATGTGATTGGGGTTGCCACGGCAACCTCACAATTTCGATTTTTTTTATTAGTGTTTTTAAAAATAATTTATATATAAAATATTATGTCAAACTCTTAAATTATTATTTTTTAATCCCTCTCAAAAATATATATCGTTAGTGGAATAACATACTATGATTTTGTATGTGATGATAATATATAATTACTACTTAAAAACTAACATATAGCCAAGTGATCGATAATAAAAGACATTTTACACCAAATTACCATCTTTACACGTAACACACATCTTGAAAAAATTATAAAAAATAATTATAATTAGAACAACAGATAGTGGTGAGTGCAAACAAAATTTATAAAAGAATTTTTGCTGGTTTGTATTTTAATTAAGTGAAGTGAGTACAGTGAAATTGTGTAATAGATATTCGATTGTTCGTATATATATAGTATTTAATATAAATTTAGTTTTTTCAGCTTTCATATTTTTTTACGTTCGTTTCTTAATCTTTTTAGTCTTTATTCTTAATTATACCTTTTTGTATCGTTTTGTTTTTTATTTTATTTATTTTTTAGTCAATTTTGAAACGTTGAAACTTTCGAGACGTGACTGCACGTGACATTATTGTTGTGGATTTTTTTGGGAGTTTGAAAAAAAAGTGGTAATTGTCAAAATTGATCGAAAAGAAAAGAAAATGGAAATCAAATACATTTTAATTAAGAAAATACGGTTATAAAATGTAGAAAATAAGGTAAAAAAATTCGTCTTCTCCGTGTTTATACTTTGAAAATTATTATGTGTTTCTATTAATTATTTTGGGAACCCCATATATTTAGTTCTGCTTCCGCCCCGGTTTGTAACGAACTTCTGAAATCGTGTTTATGATTGTTTGTTAAAAATAAATATTATTCGTGATCGTGTTCGGTTCGTTCGTTCGTTAACCTGTTTTTTTTTTTTTATAAACCTAAATATAAATATATCTATTCCAAATTTTGAACAAAAAAAAAAACATCATTGAAAATGTAATTGAAATGATAGAATATGGTTAAAATTTTAAAAATAATGTGCATATGCGTACATGTCTCTCTATATATATATAATATAAGGAGAGATTATATGAACATCAACTTAGACATCAAATTGGACACTTTTTCGTAAAACCGCTCCAAATCAAGATTTGGTTAATGGAAATCTCCATGGTTTCACGACGGGAACACAAATATGCGTCTTGTTTTTTTTTTCCGAGATGTATAATCACATGTTTTCAAAATTATGGTAAAATTTAAAATTTCAAAACATGTCATTATACATTTCAGAAAAAAACAAGGCGCATATTTGTGTTCCCGTCGTGAAACCGTGAAAATTTGCATTAATCAAATATTGATTTGGAGCGTTTTTACAAAAAGTGTCCATTTTGGTGTTTTGTATGGTGTCCATATATTCTCCCTATATATATATATATATATATATAAATTAATATAACATTAATAATATTTAATCTAACGGATATTTAATCAACACTCGATCACTAACTCTTCTCTCCATTTACAACAAATCTCATAGTCTAAAAGGTCATATATTGAAATCGCAATTATCACTAAAAAAAAAATGTCAGCTTACTATCAAAACGTCTGTTAGTAAACTGAATGGTAAAGTGAGTGTCGCTAAATTTATCAACAGTTTTTGTTGCTAAAATTTAGCAACAATCACTTTACCGACAGTTTTCAAATAGTAAATTATTGATATATTAACTTTTTCTTGTGGTTTACATAAATGGTTTGGTAATTGGTATAAATTAATGGAAAGCATGTAAATATACATGGGTAATTTCAAAGTAGTTAATGACCGACTTTGAGTTATAGATGGGTGCATCACATGCATGCTCGGGTTGGATTGGGCTCGGGTCTTTGGATTCAGAGCTTGAATGTTGGCATGACAAATAGTGTTTAAGGGAATCTGTTTAACGTATAACTCGTCTTTTTTATTTTGTCTGTTAATTTATTTATTTTATTTTTTGTCCTTTACTTCTCTGAAATTTCAATTTTGCCCGGTAGTATATTATTATATTTAGCTTAATTGAATCTGTTTGAAAGTTTTTGTCTTTTTTATTTCAGTCTTGTACTTTCAGAATTTGCCAAATCAACCCGTGCATCTATTCCATTTCAGAAACAATATTGTTTATCTCTTTATTTATTTATGACTTTTCTATAAAGTAAAACCAACATATACAATATGGGCATTATCAATCTATTTCTATTGTATGTATCTTGGAAAACTCCATGATTCTTAAGCAATAAAGTATGGGCCGACCCTTTTTTTTAAAAAAAAATTATATATTTTCTCATGATTTTTTGGGCATAAAATTCCGCATGTATCATTTTTTTGTTAAGATGAGCATATATATTGAAAAGTACATGGATCAAACGGGTCAACATACACAAAATTGTGCCCTTTTAAATTTCTTTATTGGGGAATAATTGCAAAGTGTATGTAGTTTATGGGGATTAGATGCAAGTTTTCATAATTTATCATATGAGTTATTTCTAAAAATACCTAATGTTTGTTAGGTTTATTTGCAATTTCCTCTATAAAGTATATCTGACTTGGCTGAAAATGCATAGTTGTAAGTTGCAAATAATACCACTATAAAAAAATATCAAAATAGCGACGGTATTAGTAACGGTATTTTTTGTTACGAGCTTATTAGCGACGGTTTTTGTGACGGATTTGTGACAGTTTAGTCAATTTGCGACAGATTTGTGACAGCTTTTTAAATTAATGACAGGCTTGTGACAGCTTTTGACTCTCACTAAATCAAACATTATTTTGTAGTGTTATGCGACAAATCTGGGGCCAATGCATGGAATATTGGTCACTCGCAACATAAGGCCAATCGTTATAAATATTTTATACTTAGATGTCATGACATGTACCGATTATTTTTTGCTTATTTCTATTTGATATCTAATCAATGGCCGTAAGGCTTGGCATTTTCATTTAATAAGATTAGCATTGATTCTCTTTCTAAGATTTGTCGCCTACTACACACATAAAATTGAGTACTCATCCCCATATATGAGAATCAAATACACCCTAGAGGTTTTGATTTTTTTATTTAAAAAACACTCCCTTTTGTTTGAGATTCCATTTATAAACACTCCAAAAGTTAAGACCCTTTTAATTTTAATTTTTTCAAATAAGCACTGCTTTTATATTTTTAGGAATTTAAACTTCAGTATCAAATTAGATTCTTGTATTAGTTTTTTTTCTCACTCCGAATAAGATTTTAGTAAAAATTATCAAAACATGTCAAGTTTGAAACTAAATTACCAAAAACGTATCATTTAAAAAATTATTAACCCAAAACATAACTTTCAATTATCCCCCTCTCTATTTTTCTCTCTCTTCCTTCCTTATTCACACTTACTCTATTTTCCTTCTCTACTACTTGCTCATTCCCAATCTCTATCCTTGTTTTTATATATCCGTCTCTCTATTTGTTATTATTTGTTTTTTATTGTTATGGTGTATATTGGTAAATATGATGTTTATTTTTGATATTTTGGACCCAATAGCCGAGTTATATATCAAATTGGGGAGTTTTTGGTCCTTTTGAGTTGATTCGTGCTGCTGTTTCTCTCATACGAGTTCAATAGATTGATCGATTCAAATCTCAGCCCAATTAAGGATATGAACTCCAGAAAAATGGTATTAAATCTAAAACGAGGGTATGACATCTACCAATAAGGGTTTGAAGTCTAGAAATGAACGTATGGACTAAATAAATAAGGGAATGAACTATTGAAAGATGATATGAACTCTAAAATGAGTATATGATCTCTACAAATAATGGTACGAAGTTTACAAATACGAATATAAAGTAGGGGTGGACACGGAGGGATTGGGACGGATTGGCCTCAAATCTAACCCAACCCGCAAAATAAATGGCAGGATGGATTGGGACGGGTTGATAAAATTTAAATCTCAACTCAACCTAACCCAACCCGTTACAATTAAAATCGCAACCCAACCCGCAAAATAAATTACGGGTTGAGGCGGGTTGGGTTTAGAATGATTCTTAAATTTTTATTTTGCTCTTTTATTTTTTATATTTTGCATAATTAACCTAAATTTTAAAATAAATTGAATTTTTCAAATAAAAATACAAATTAAAACCAATCAAAATACATTTACAACGGCAAACAAGTAACAAAACTAAAATATAACAATGATGGAAAGTTGGTATCTTAAAATACACACAATGTATATATATATTGCGGGTTGAAACGGGTTGAAGCGGATTAACCCGCGGTTTGAAAACCTCAACCCTAACCCAACCCGCAAAATATATAGTGGATTGGGACGGACCGGATTGATTTTTTTTGTACACTCAACCCGCCCCAATCTGTGCGGATTGGGTTACGGGTTGGTTTTACGGATTTTTTATCCACCCCTAATATAAGCTCTAATATTGAAGTATGGACTATATAAATAAGGATATCTATTTTAGAAAAAGAATATGAACTATAAAATGAGGGTATGATCTCTACAAATAAGATAATAGTATGACGTTTGTAAGTATTGATATGAACTCTAAAAATGAGGATATGAACTATAGAAATAATGGTTGAACTCTACAGATATGATATGAACTCTAAAATGAGAGTATGATATCTACAAATAAGGATACGTTTTATAGAGAGATACATCGAAAAGAAAGATAGTGGATGTGGTTATGGATGGAGAGAGAGCGGAGTGAGAAAGAGAAGAGAGGGCGGATAAAGAGTGAGGAGAGAGCACAGAGGGAGAACAGAAGGAGAGCAGAGAGAGAGAGGAGAGAGAGATGAGCAGAGGTTTGATGTTTTACTAAAGATATGGTTTCGGTTTTCAATTTATTTGAAAATATGTTTTTGATAATGTAATTGGGTCTATATATGTTTTTGGTCATTGCCCTTACCTTTTAAGTACCATCACCGGATATTAACACTCATATTCAATTACAAAAATAATAATAATGTATTTATAAGGTAAATTTGTAGTTTCATTTAGGTAAGTGTCGACCAATGTTAAAAATAAGGATTTCTAATGTAACTGATGTGATAGTAACTTTAGAAAAGAGGGTCCAGACTCTACTATTATTATGGAATACTCACACTCCACTCATGCTAACCATTGGATTTGCTATATTTTGATCTTTGGGTAAAAATAGAATAACTATGATATAGTAAGATTATACCAAATATTTATCTATGTCCATCCCTCCAAATTAAAATCATTATATATATATATATATATATATATATATATATATATATATATATATATATATATATATATATATATCATGAAAACTAAAATAATGGGGGGAAATTTTATAAATAATAGTAATTATATTTTTATTTTAATTAACGGTAGATTGGGGTTTTCCAATATTTCATTAGGGTTTTATTAGGTGATATATTTTAATGTTGTTATAGGGCAATAGGTGATGTCTTGGTCCCTACTCCAATAGTTCTTACTTGTGCCCTAAGTAGTGTTTTATACCATATGTAACTCTACCCTCTATTATATAAAGAGGGCTAGGGGGTCTCTTGTATGCATCTCTCTACACTCATATTAATGAATAAACACTATGTCTGTTATTTATCTATATTCTCTCTCTATATCTATATACATATATATATGAGCTAATATGTCACACAACACGTTATCAACACGAGTAAATCAGAGTGATTCGTTTGGAGTCTTAACAATACCTTCAAGATATCGCATATTCTCAATGGTGAAGACATAACCATATTAGGAATTATGCGGGTTTGATAAGTAAACGGCATCGCTATAACCGAAAAGGGTTGCATTAATTTGAGTACCGAATGGGGTAGGTACACTCGATGACCCAAACGGAATAAACAAGACCCTTTCCATAGTATCTTTAAGTTAACGGAAAAATGTCTTTAATGTCATTTCAATGGCAGGGTGTTACTGCGATACTGAGTCGAGTTATAACATTCATAACAGACGAGATATTTATCCTAGCACATTAGACCAAGTATAATGATGCGCTTATTGTACTTAGATATGAACATCATGGTTCGATATCTCCTCATCGTCATATCAGGGACAGAATGGGTCTATATCAATGTCTAGTGATCAAACGATAATGGAAGAATGTGACGGCCACTGTCATAATGACGAAAGCGACATAACACATTCAGGGTGTAGTCTGAATGATGGACTTAGAATAAATATTTATGGGACTCGGTTTTGAGGCCGAATCACTGCCGTGTCTTCCCAAGATCCTTCATCTCGAAGGCAAATCCAAAATGGATTGCGTAATAAACACGCAAGGGCATCATACTTATTCAAGTATCCCAATATTGATCAAGTACTCACTTACGGTGGGTATACCACATCCGTATTTGATTATTTTAATCGTATGAACGTCTCAATTAATTGAGAACATGTTTTATGGTCGGAAACTACTTGATTCAAGCACATGAAGTCACACCGGAAACTTCATCTAAGTTTCATTGTCTAAATTCCCATAGAGGCCAAACATGACCACCTTCATGACTGCATGCTCAGTTTTCTGGAAACTACTAAACTAAATAAGTAGGGGAACGTTATAACGTCCATTACGAGAAAGTAAACCATCTCATAATCAATTCCAATGTGTGATATAAGCCTTGCGCTAGTAGGCGAGCACTGATACAATCTCATTATTCTCATAACGCTTCCTTACGAACACCCAAATAAACGAACTGGTTTAAAACTGGGTGGTGTTGGAACGACATGTCCACACATGCTTCGTTTTGCTAAGGAATTTGACTTGGAATGTAAGTTTCCATATAAGCCAGTCTGATCTTCGTTGGCTTCAGGAAACGGTACATGCTTCCTTATCATAATTTGCTCATATTATCAGTCGTCACCGAATATATGAACAACTATCGATGACAGTTTTGTTTTGCATCAATATCGTCTAAAATATCATGATCAACGGATATTTTGAGATTTTAGGATGAGGAGGGATCACACATCTCCTTTATCCTTTATAATCGCGTGCGACAAATGAGTTTCAGTTCACCTCTTCAGGGGCTGAACGAATTAAGAACCGGTCAATTTCCTTGTTACTTGGGAAGGACGACAGACTGGACAGCCGATGACATCGTCCTTTGCTTGGCGGGTTCAGCCGAAGCAACATATTTCGACAGAAACACAGTGTCTAACAGGGACAACTTTCCTTGCAAACATATTTGTAGCAGCTATAAATGATCTCGTGACATTTCATAAAGTCAATAAGTGTGTGTGACACTAGTTAGACTTGGGGGAGTCTATACACTTATCACTTTGTGCAATATGGGGATCAAGATAAGATTGAGTGGGTTAATGCCACGTTACTTCACATCGTTCCTTATCACGTTAATGTGTAATTCTCCCCCTAACGATGGGGAGGACAGTTTTAGCAATGTCACTTTCGCATGTCATGCGATAAAGAGATCGTTTGTCAAGATTACTCTATCAAATGATAGGCAAGGAATTCATCATCGACGTATGTCCCGATTTTCGGAGGTCCATATTTTGAACGCTTTAGCAGCTCAATCAAAATATTAAGCACTCAAATACGTGTTCATATGAGACGTCTGGCTCATAACCAGTAATCAAGTAGTACACAAATAATGTTTTGAGTGATTATGGACCTCAGACGGACCAATGCAGCAGTATGCAATATATAGTGACCCCACATAGAAATATATATAGGTGCGCATCACCAAATAACACGTGCAATCATTTGTAATTGGTTAAATTTTCTGTGAGTTCATTTTGGGTCTGAACATAATTGACAAGATGTTCAATTTCAATTCCCAAAGTAAAGTAATACAAATCGAAATATCGATTTTAACTCTTCAAGATTATCAAGTCGACTAGACTTTTCAGGATAATCCGGATCATAAGCCATCAATTTAATGATTTGGTAAGTAATGCATTTATGTGGACAACAATAAGCATGTGTGTAATTTTGGGGGAGCATCCCGAAGAATCTACACACTAAAGCTAAGATTAAGGGGGACATATGAGATCGTTGCACATAGTTGTGTGCAAGTTAGGGGGAGCATCACGAAGAATTCTTATTTGTCTTATATGACTACTTAGTCAAAAATTCTTGCATCCAGTCGTATGTAAGTTAGTAGGAGTATCCCGATGAATGCTCGTGTTGATTAACACTTGTGAGTGTACTATTTTATCCTTAGACCAAGGGTTTGTCCCACTTGTTTTATATTGGTCAAGTTTTAATGAGACACAATCAATCACAACTTTCATAGGCTATCTCAGTTAACGTGAGAAATTTAATGTCTAAGATGAATTATCGCACCCTTTTGTGTGCAAGTAAGTGAGGGCATCCCGATGAATGCTTATTTCTTGCTTATTACTACGTAGTCAAAATTCTCTCATCCTGTCGTGTGTAAGTGAGTGAGGGCATCCTGCCGAATGCTTGTATACTTTTTTTTGTCATTAGTTCAAGGGTTTTTTCCACTGGGTTTACCTTGACAATGTTTTTAATGACACATATTTCTAATCCCGTTCTCACTAATGATTGCCGAATCAGGTGAGTATCCAGTTGTTTATTTCTAACCATCGTGCACTCTTTTATCCTTCGATTAGAAGTTTTTCGCACTGGGTTTACTTTGACAAAGTTTTGATGAGGCACTTCTTATTTGTTTAGTTCACATGTTACTGTACTGACCGCCGTGTACTCTTTTTTCTTCAACCAAACTTTTTTTCTCACAGGGTTTTGTTTTGCAAGGTTTTAACGAGACACAAGTTCGGTAATCAATTTATATGCGCACTTATATTCTTTTGTGCTTCGGCCTTCATCATTCGGCAACACCATTTTACTTATAAGTGTCGGTTTTTGTCCCACTTTGGGTTTTCCAAACTTATGGTTTTATGTGCTGCCATTAGCGAATGAATATTTGTTTCGACTGAGAGCTGCTTATCGCACTGCATGAAAACGAAGACGAATAGCCCAAGACATCCAATGGGGAGTGTTGTAGGTCATTAGGTGGTGTCTTAGTCTCTACTCCAAGGTTCTTACTTAGGCCCTGAGTAGGGTTTCCTACCATATGTAACTATATCTTCTATTATATAAATAGTGTTAAGTAGTCTCTTATATGTATCTTTCTACACTCATATACACCCCGTCTGTTATCTCTCTATATTCTCTCTCTATATCTATATTCATATATATGTGATCTAATATGTCACACAACAAATGTTATATTTTTATTTTTATTTAACGGTATGTCACATAAGGGTTCTTAATATTTTGTTAGGGTTTTGTTGTTTGGGATTTGATAGGTTTTTTTTGTTAGTCATCCGAATGGTTAATAAAAGAAGTGTGCGAGGAAGGAGTGTGGTACTCCATTCCGGAACTTTATGCTATTACATCTCTACAAATAAGAGAAAAATGGTATTATGCGCACACTGTGCTTTGTGTCTCAACTTGTTTGATCTATCACATATTGTCTAAAATACTACAATGGAACAAAGTTTGTCTCGTCAAAGATTTAAGCTTTTCTGGTTTAGCCAATTACAATATTGTCATCTGCTAACAATTTATCTTATCATTCACTGATATATTAGTAGATAATATATTAAAAAATAGTGTAAGCCTCCTCCTCAATCCATGGAGGTAAGTGCTATGCATCAAAAACAGAACCCAATGGCTCAAATTGGGTGATCATAACACAAATTTTGATCCACAAAAGTATCATACAGAGAATCACAATAATAGAATTATGAGTACTCAGAATGAGGGAGGTACTACTCTCGACTCTCATGAGGCTATTAATGAAGAATTTATAAATTATTTCACAAAGCTTTTGAGAAAGAACTGTGAAAATGCTTGTCCTGGGAAAGAAATTCTTGCTAAATTTATTGAATTTCCGATTTCTCCCGATTTCTCCCATTCAGTTTGGTTATTTCATTGCTCCTTTCGCTGATGATGAGATTAAGAATTGTTTATCAAGCATGAACCCTTGTGAAGCACCCGGTCCAGATGATTTAAATGAACAATTTTTCATTGATGCTTGGAGTAATCTCCCTTAAAAAACTCCTAACACAAGTGAATGATGCTACTATTATAGCATTGATTCCAAAATGTGAAAATCCATCCACAGTTAAGGAGTTCAGACCTATGCTTATCAACAACAACAAAAAAGTTCAGACCCATGTAATACACTACAAATGTATTACTGTACAAAACTTACTGCAAGTAGATTAAAGCCTATTTTAGGTGATTGAATTGAGAACAATCAGTCACGTTTTGTGGAAGGCAGAATTATAAGTGAAAATATCATGTTGGCCCAGGAAATTATGAGAGATTATCACAAAGAATCCTCTAAGCTACAAAGTGACAGGACAGCCGAGAACAATCTTCAAACAAGCTTATGCAAAATTATCTAGGAGCTACCAAATATCCTGAAACTCGCTATTTAAACGATCAGTTTTAGAGACAAAATTACAACAACGGGGGGAACATTTTCCATAGGGGCAAATAATGTTACATAAACAAAACATCACATAACCTTAAAGTACATGTAATGTGCCAACATTGACAAGAAGTAGCAGAAAATACTTGTCGTTCCCATGACCTAACACAGTGTTGAAACATCCGAATTTTGGTACGTTTTATGCAAATGTTTTGCTTGTAAATCACTTGCAATGGATGACGGGACGAGTCTCAAGCTTATTAAGTGAAACACCCGAAAGACTGCATCACAGTTCATCCTGCAAAAGCACAATAATATGTCATCTCAGAATACATATTTCAGTCAATTATATTGTTTAACAAATCAATAAAAAAAACTTTGAAAAGAAAAGTGTGGTTTGGTGCCACCTCATAACTTCTCTTAGTGCACGCTACAAGACAAACTACCAAGTAGTTGTTTTTCGAGCCAAGTTTGAGTGATCTTAGGGCACTTATTAACATATGCTTAATTAATACAAAGATAATTAAAACCGATAAAGAGATTTTTAACTTACATGATAGTCATCCATATAGTCGCGGCGATCACGCTGCATAACAAACACAAAATTGTCAGAAATTGCTTGCATATCAGTTTGTAACCTTGCATCAACAATACCACAAATAAATATTAACACAAAGAAACATGCAGTGGACACATTAAAATAATTTAATAGCATAAGATGTATTACTCTTTTGTATCTGTCTTTGTAACGCTCTTTATCTCTGTATCTTCGATCATATCCCCTTTCCTTCCTCCGCTTTTCACCTTCTTCTCTAGCTCTACGAGCTTCCTGCTTACATAAAAGGGTTAATAATCGATTTCAAAGACCTAGGATTGTGACTGAAGTTCACAGCATAATTCTAAATTACAAGACGTGAATTTAACACGGAACCTCTTCCTCTTGTGCTTTCCTCACTTTCTCTGCTTCTTCAAAGGCCTCCTTTTCAGCCTAAATATAAAATAGGAAAATCAAAAGTTAAAAACTGAAGTAAATGTGGTCCCTTCCCTTTAGACACAATAAAAGGAATATGAGTGGACCTCTCTATTAGCAAATACGTCTTCCACCACTTGCTTTGCATATGCTGGATCATCACATATCAAAACGTTATCGTAAACTGAGCCGGCCTTGACCTGTGAATTCAATGCGTAGGCATAAACATACATGTAAGTACATGTTTTTGGCCACAATGCAAAGTATATAATGTTGCAAATTGAACTGAATTCGTAGATTACCTGCCAAACTTCGATGCCCACATACTTGATGGGTTTCATGACATAGAGATCTGGGTCGTCTTCAAATTCTGTTCAGGGAGAAAAAACTGAGTGATAATTTTTAATATTTTAGCTAAAGTATGAAGGTACATCAGTGATATATTTTAAATATTCATAAAGCATGATCTGTTTGTCTATTTTCAATCTTCGTACTCCTCGTGTGTCCAATATAGATGCAGTCATTTGTAAATCAAACTTTTCAGCTATATTGACAAAGGCAGTTTCTATCAAGTTTCCATCATCTTTTGGTGTTTTTTCTGATCTGGGAAAAGGATTCATATATCCAGATCGGTTTTCGAGATGGCCATAATTTTCATATAGCAGTTTCGGTATTATTTCAGTACAAATTTCATTGATGGACTAGAATAGAACATCTACACTATGCAGTACCTGGGTTATCAATCCATGGAATCTTCCACTTCCCCTTGTAGTTAGGATTCTTTACTCTCTGTCAATTCAAGAAAAAACCATATTCTGAATCAACAAACCCATTGATGAGCAAAGGCAAGCTACGTTATTGCTATTTATTTTCTTTTTTTTGCTGGCATACCTTGCGCTTCCATGGTCCCTTATACGCTGGATTTGGTATCTTCGGTGCTTTCCACACCCCATCCTCGTCTTCATCCCAACTATCAGGCTATTAGAGTACAAAGTGAAAGTTACAAACATGAACTTATATGACGAAATGAGGAAGTCTTCCTTTTGCACTTCACGAATACCTAGGACCATTAGTGACTCAAAAATACATTGGTTCCGCTGATTGTGGTTTTAAATAAAAAAGTTGGCATAGCGGAGGCTGACATATGTTGTTCCATCCAAATGAAAGCTACTCTTTTTCAGGCCAACAAAAAATACAAGTCTCAGGCCAACCAACCAAAATATTTTGAAGTAGCTTATTAGCAAAAAAACTAAAAAATACATTGGCTAAAAATCTACAATCAGAAGCCCGTTTTAAGTTACGTTTTTCTTCTTTGTTTGAGTAAGCATTGCAGAATAATACCAGAGTAACGAAGTATATAGATGGAATTTAGTGTAGCCTAATCTCAATGTAAAACTTATATTCATCAAAATCTTTACTGACATTGTATAAATCAGTGTGATCAAAACTGCATACCCGCTTAGCTTTGGGATCCGGAATTTCGGCTGGGATTGAATCGTACCCCTAAACAGTCAAACCAAAATATTTCATAAAAGCAAGAAGACAAAACTTGGCGAGTACAAGACAATATTTCGAATAAATGATACCTTAGGCTTGACAGCATTAGGATCGTCGATGTACTCCTTGTCATCCCAGTCTGCAGGCTGTGACAGAGGAATCAACCCATTTATTGTACGCAATCAAGAGTTTTTTTTTTTTTTTAAATAATCAACTGTATAAAGGTTCATATCAGCATTGGCACAAAAGCAGGTCAACGGACACTAGAATTGTTAAGCTGTCATCTATATGAGTTTCCATTATAATTATTGATATTGTTTTTGCTGATTAAGGTGTTCAAAATTATACATCTGTTGGGAAAAATTTCTTTTCATTCTGTTTCTACTTTTGTACAAGGAAAATGTATTTTACAGCTAAGTACTATATATTTCCACCTTGATGAGAGGAATTTTCTATAAAAGTTGTTCTGGTTTTGGATCAGAAAACATTTCCTACCATTATTTTTTCGGTTCTTGCTCAACTCTGCCAATGTTTTCACATTGCCAATCCTAAGCGCGGATCATGGAGTAAAGTTGTGATAGGTTGCCAGCCAAGATGAAACTTTGCGAAATCCATGATATTAATGAAACTAAATGAAATTCGTTGGAGCATACCCTTCAAGTGATGCACCACATCCGACCCCGATTGTGGTGGGTTATTAGCGTGTCAAGTGTTCTAACGTTTTCATGGATGGACGCATGTAAAGAAGCTAGTCCATGAGAATAAGGTTCGTTTAGCTTCTTGCAATATATGATCATTGACCGGAGAGAGGCTAGGTGAGATGGAGAAAAGCTATGAATAGAACAAAATTGATTATGCCTTCAAGATACTAAATGGGTAGGTGAGAAATCTAGGCAGCTAGCACTTTGAGATTATAAGCTATAGTACGCATAAAAATAAAGAATGATTGCAAGGAGCTGTGACGAAATGCAGATATGTTTTTATCTATTAAGCTAGCATAAGGGGAGGAAATTATAAATATTTTAAGCATTTATGCACCAGAAGTAGCTATAAATGACTCTAGTAACAAGAAATTTTGAAAAGATTTAGAAGAGAAGGTACAATATATATTAAGTGAAGAAAATTTAATCACGACTTAAATGGGCATGTGGGTAATTTGGAAAGATTTACACGAGAACGTACAATATATACCAGATGAAGAAAACTTGGTCATAGGAGGGGACTTGAAGGGGCTTGTGGGCAAAATTCGAGATTGTTTTAATCATGTACACGGGGTTATGGTTTTGGAGATAGAAATAGCGGGGGAGATAGCATATATTATGCTGATACATCATTTGAGTTGAAAATTGTAAAACTTGGTTTAAAAAGAGAGAGACGCATTTGGTGACATATAGAAGGAAGTCAAATTGATTATTTCATGACTAGGAGTACAGATATATGTATTTGTAAGCATTGCAAAGTTATCCCATGGAATGTCATAAAACAATATAGGCTTATAGTTTTATATATTTGTTTAAAGAAATGGGTAAATTGAGATGTAAGAGTTCGAACATCTAAATATAAAATGGTGGAAGTAGCAAGGGTTAGAAATGGTAGCATTTAGAGAAAAATTAGTTAAATAGACTAAGTGGGAGGCAAGGAAGAAATGATTACAACGTGCATAAAGTTGACATGTTGTATATAAACGGTAGCGAACGACACACTGGGAGTATCTAAGGGTAGAGTGCCTTCTGAAAAGGAATCATGATGGTTGACTCGGGGATAAGAAGTAAGAACTGAGGTCAAGAAAAAGATAGATAGCGACAAGACATTAAATAAGTGTAAGGATGACCACGCCTATGATAGATTCAAAGGTAGCAAGAGACAAGTAAAAGAAGTCAATCGTGAGTCCAGGGCTAAAGTTCACAATAAATTATATAGAAAACTAGATAAAATGGAAGGGGAAATGAAATTGTTAAAATCGGTAGAATGAGAGAAAAGAAAGGTGCAGATTAATTGGCGTAACAAAAAGGAAGGATGTTTGATGAATGGAGAAAAAGCACATTCGTAATATTACACTGTTATACAATAGTAAGCGTGATATACAAAACTATCCAGATTAGAAAGTAATAAAAAAACTCATGTACCATACAAAGGAATTATGGGAGAAAGTAACTAATCTAGGTTTGAAACGTATTATTGATAATTAAAAAAACATTCTAAATTTATATCAGGACGGTTAAGTACTGAAGCAATACATTACTTAGACGAATGATGGAGAAATATAGGACGATTTACAAACAGTTTTTATTGATTTAAAGAAACCTTATGATTTAGTTCTTAGAAAAATGATTTAGTGGGTTGAAAGAATATATATTCAATACATAAATATAACTAAGAACGCCTATGAAGCAATTACAAACATAAGAACACGTCTATTGTTGCAAAAAAGGATGATTTCTTATATGGTTTTACAAAGTCGACCCTGAATTATTGGGATAAAGGGGTAACTTGATGTTGATGTTCTTTTTACTTGCTTGAATAACATTCTTTAGCTTCTGCTAGAGCCAGACAAGGATTTCTAGAAAATAAGAAAACTAAAATAAATCCGATCGTTCTTAAGTGGAACCTAATTAAACTGAAACAATCTATTATTTCCATTGAAAACCAAAGAAATTTAAAATTAAGGAAAGTGTGAAAACCATTCTGTATCAAATTCAATCCAAAACTCTCAACCAAATAAACACCAAATGCACATTCCTCGATTATTATGCACATAAAATTGAGAGTAAAACCTTTTTGGCATTGACATCCTTGATTTTCCGAGGAGGGAGAATATCCCAATCTGTATACAAGCTACCAGAGTCTCTCTCTCTATTGTCAACTAAGATACTGTAAGTAGCATCTGGCCTCAGAATAAATGTGTAGAAATGAGTTAACTTATCAGTCTCACATTGAAGATCTTTCTTAATAGGGTAGTTCTGTCCCTGATATGAGAGAATCACATGTAGCTTCTTTGTTTGTGTGCCACAAAGATCCGGCCCAAACATTAAGCTGAAAAATAAAATTTATTAGAAATAACGTGAAATTGACTTCCAAAATTACAAACAAATACTTAATAGCCAATGGTCCGTTTAACTGTTGGGTTCTGCTCTAAATAAATGATCAGATTTCAATATTTATACAACTGCATGCAAACATTAGCAGTTACACTTTTCGATTATTTGATATACTCAGCGTACCAAATGGAAAAAAAACCACATGTCGGGGTACCAAAGATACGAAAGCGAATTATTGTATACACTATTCTAGAATGTTTATTATATTTTTATACACAATTCTACCATGAATTTCTTTTTTATTCACCAATCTGTGAATTGTTTTCTACCTAGTGTACAAAATTGGAAAAAAAAATCAGTTGGAGAATTCATTGCTAATTATTGTAGGAGGTTATACTGTATGAAATTGAACCTTGACAACATCTTTTCAAAGAGGTAGACAGAAACATTATCTTTCGTAGCCTTCCAAACCAGGTTGTTAGGAATCACCCAAACATATTTCAAAAACAAGGTACTTTCAACAAAATATTCAATTTTTGACCTATATAAAACACCACATACCTATAAGGAGTATCCCCTCCGAACTTCTTCTGATTAACAAATCCAGAGAGAAGTTTTATGTAACCACCACCACACTCAATGTCCTGCTCTAATTTTATAGAATATTGGAGAACCAAAGTTCTGTCTTTATTGTTGAACTCTGGTATTTTCGCGGATATTGCAAAGTGCTTTGCATCTGAAGACGTTTGAATACCTGAAAAACACATTCAAAGATTTCAATATAACACACTCAATACACTGGTTGGCACTGCCTGCAATACAAAATCATCATCAGATGTTTACTCCACAGTTCACTGCTAGAATGTAGATTCCAATAGCCATGTTAAGTGGCACCAAGCAGCACATCATATTATCGATGTTTGCCATAGTGTAGATAAATTTAATTTCATGAGTTTGGACACTAGGGTGTTTTATTCAATACGTTTCCCCTTGTCAGTTTCTTCCACGTTTTCTCTGCTCTGAGACTAAAAACCACATAATCTTTGATAACTCGACCCGTCTTCTTTTTAATTTATGCATTTGTGTGCATCATCTGAATTTTTATACTCATTACGCCCAAGTCTGGGGCTTTCGGGATATTTCTTTTAAAATCCAGAGTAGATGGGTGAGCCATAAAAAATCTTACTTTAACTATGGTTTGCAATGTTTCTTGTCGCAAACAATGAAAAGGCTATTGAATTAATCGAACAAGCAGCTGCATAAGGAATTCAAGTACAAAATCCAAGATGCATTGATGGAAAAGAAATCACACGCATCGAATGGATAGCTATCTCGAATGAACCTATTGATTTTTATATTGGATTAGAAATTGAGAGGACTCGCAGATATCGTGTAAAAAGTGCGTCTAACTTTCAAAAGGGATGTTATCCTATCTATGAGGCTGAATAAAGACATACAACTTGGCAAGATATTATCCGCAAAATATATGACCCATGCTCATTTAGGTTCTTGAAATTATGTCGGTGGTATAGCTATTAATATTATCCACCCTTACTTGTCATGTGAGTAAATCTTGTATTAAAAACTGGACTAGTAATTACATAAGCATAATAATAGGCTTTTTCGATTGTATTTCAGAATTCAAATATTTGTAGACAACAATTGTGCTGGGTAAGAAATAGCGTTTTAAGCGATTATAACTAGCAAGGCATGTGAAAATATACTCATAAAATTCATTACCCTTATCATCAGGGTCTCCTGACCACTTTCCAGCTGTGTGTTTCCATGAACCTGCTTTTCCTTCGCTTTTTTTCCAGTCCGATTTGACCCATCTACTCTGCCACCCGTCTTTTTCCATGCAAAAATAAAATAAAATTACAAAATGAATCGCGTCGGATACTCATATAATGGAATTGTAGATAGCTTGTAAGTTGTCAAATAGAGAGATATCCTAAGGCTTCGGTTTGTAACTTGAAGGTTAGTAGTAATCCATAAGTATCTTGAATAGCCATTATTCGGACAAGACCTTGTTGCATATGTAATCCCTGATGAATTTTATGGGAGGCCTAAAAAAAGGGCTCCCTTTTCACAATAATTATAGTGTTTCTGAACAAGTGCCAGTTTTGCCCAGCTTTCAAAAACATAACTCGACTTATTTGAGGATTTTCACATAAAAATTGAATTCATCCAACTCAAAACATCTAGCTTTTTCAAGGCAGTAACCAAAATAATTCAGCTTTTAATCTGGTCATCCAAATGCAGCTTACAAGACAAAAATCAAGAATGATGAGCTTAAAAGCTGCAACCAAGCAAACCTTTAATGTCAAATTACTACAGACTTCAGTTCAACACAGTAACACTATCCATTTTCCAATTTTCTCTTTTGTACTAAAAATTCAATCTTTCACTCTTTTTAAAAAATTCAAATCTTATTAAAGAGGAATCTTTCACTCTTATTTTGGCTTATATTTAGCATATATGACAACAACAACAACAACTACAAAAACAAAACTTGTATTTCAGACTATTGTTGTTTAAGCTATAAGATTTTTTTACCTCTTTGACCACCAAAGTTGTAAAAATAAAACCTTTAAAAATAGTCAAAAGGTAAAATACTTCAACTTTGTACTGATGAACAAAGCAAATCTTAAGTTATTTGCTTTCAATTTGTAATTTGCTTTCATGGGTCAAATTAAAAGTTATTTGCTTTAAAAACCCATAAAAATAAATAGATCATACAATTATACAACCAATGAAAGTAAATATATAAGCTAATAACTAAAGTATTAAATGAAGATAGAAATAAAAGGTTGGGCATATATAGAAGTTACCTTCAAATTGCTCCTCAAAAATAATTTCTGAAAATGAAATGGGAACTAAAAGAGAGAATAAAAGAAGTGGAAGAGCTTTTAGTGACTTCATTTTTGGAAACCATAAGGTTGATTCTCTCCAAGTGTTGAATATATATATAGTGTCAATTACATGATAGTCTCCATAGTTTCATCCATATTCTTTTCTTTGTTGTCCTGGTTTGAGTTAAATGTACTTATTGTCCTGAATTTCTTAATATGTGACAAAATTGGTCCTTATAGGTGCAAAAATCATTTAAATCATTACACTTAAAAGGGGTATTACACTTAAAGTAGTTAGGGGTGGGCAAAAAATCCACAAACCCGCCCCGTAACCCAATCCGTGCGGATTGGGGCGGATTGGGGCGGGTTGGGTGTCAAAAAAAGTTAAATCCGCCTCGCCCCAACCCGTAAAAAAATTCGTGGGTTGGGTTAGGGTTGGGGTTTCCAAACCGCGGGTTAATCCACCTCAACCCGTTTCAATCCGCATATATATATATATATATATATATATATAATTTCTCAAGATCTTTTTTAATAAGAGTTTCTATATTATAATATTATTCATTTAAGAAAAATTATATATATAGACAAAAAATCTTTGGATTGTCCAAACTTAAGCTTAATGATTCGATTGATATATTGTCTTATAAATTCAATGTATTATCTCGTACTTACAAAAAGAAGGAATTTTTAATCTGGGTCTAGGTAGTATGGGTGGTTAATTTATTTTTAAAAACTTTATTTGTAATTGAAGTATAGCCAAATATGAAGTTATATAAAGTTATTACGAAATCTGTAGCTATTGAACTTGTGGATTCAATTAGCTATTGAACTTTATTTTGATTATGTTGATGAATAACAATTTGTTTTGTTTTGTTTTAGCTTTGTTACTTGTTTCGAACATTCTAAACGTATTTTGGTTGGCTTTTAGTTTATATTTCTATTTGATTTTTTTTTTTAATATTTAGGTAAATTATGCGAAATAATGAAAAATTAATGACTAAAATGAAAATTCAAGAAACAACCCGCACCCAATCCGCCCCGCTTGATAATGGGTTGGGTTGGGTTGGGTTGAGGTTTTAATTATAATGGGTTGTGTTGGGTTGGGTTGGGATTTGAATTCCACTAATCCGCCCCAATCCGTCCCGCCATTTATTTTACGGGGCGGGTTAGGATTGAGACCAATCCGCCCCAATCCGCCCCGTGCCCACCCCTGAAAGTAGTTATAGTCCTGAATTTCTTAACCCGCTAGGAATAGCTTCGTGGGCTAAAACCTGCTATAAATAGCTTAGGTATAGGGTTTGAGTCTTGAAGGGTAGATGTGAAATCACTTGTTTTTTTTTAAAGATTTAATTTTTTTAAATAGTAAGATGAACATTATGGATGGGTATGTTTTGGTCTTGAGTTGGTTTGCTAATATAGATTTCATCGAGCTTCAAGTCGGTTCAATTTCTTGGATTTTTTGAACTATCCATTGTTTTTTTCTTCGAATATTGTTTTGATTTTACCTCAGGCTTAACCAAATAGCATTACGATATTTTTTATTCGTTCTTCTCGATCTATATCTTTGTTCTGTTTGTCTTAATGGTTCTAGTATTCATAGTCGTCTAAGTTGTTAACTTCCAAAATGTAAATTTTTTTATTGTAAATTTGATGGACTTATGGGTAGGCTCAACCTGTTGAGCTAAGTGGCCTAAATACTTAATGACATCTATATATTTTTATAATTTGTTAGTTTAAAGACTATTTTAATTATTTTGATATTCTTATTTTCTCGAAATCATTATGGATATTGCTTAGAGATCACATTCGTGTTATGAGTAATTCATTAGTGAACAACTTTAAAAACCCAAGTTATTTCCTTTTTTCTCTTGGTAACGAAATCACTTGTTAACATAGTTAAAGTTACCCCATGTTTTTGATTTGCATCAACTAACAAACCCTATTGGTGGTGTTGCATCAAAATCAGATGATTACACAAATATTCATCGTACTACGATACCAATTTTTATTGTTATAAAATTATTACCGACTATAAAAACCGAACATATTTGCCGTTTTTTTTAAACATTGTAGATCACTCTATCACGTTATTTAAATATATACAGTTTACGGTGCTTACAGAATCTAGAAGGATCCAATAAAAATTTAATTGAAACCGGACCCTTTAGACTTGGTGAGAAGTGACAACAAAAACTGGAAGTTTAATATTCTACTCCTACTTTGGTTAAGTTTTTAACTCGACCCTCCTAGCTTTAACTGTAAGTGTAACGATTCGGTCCTCCGACCAGACCGCCACCATCTGCTTCTTATCACCAATATTGTCCGGTTTTGCCCAATTTCGTATCGCTTCTTGGGCCGCACGGCTTTAAAAGGTCTTGCTGATAAGAAGGATGATACGTTTACCTTATATACCATATAGGTACTACATATCTAAATGATGTGTAATACCTCACTTATTTTTACCACGGTATTTTCCTACGAAAATCCGGGTTTTTACACTCTTCCCCCCTTCAGGCACGTACTCGTTGGGCACGTCGCCCTTCCGGGGTTACCAGTGCCCACATCGGCTAGATAGCAGCTCTGATACCAATTGTAACAACCCGGTTTTCCGACCAGACCGTCACCATCTGCTTCTTACCACCAATATTGTCTGCTTTGTCTCAATTTCGTCATCGATTATTGGGTCGCACAGATTTAAAAGGCCTTGGTGATAAAAAGGAGGATACTTCTACCTTATATACCATATAGGTATTACATATATAGGCGATGTGGGATAGCTCATTTCTCTTTACCATGGTATTTTTCTACGAAAATCCGGATTTTTACAGTAAGGGTGTTTAATGGTGTATTATTTGGACGGGATTGAATTATGAGTACATATGTATCATAAAGTACTTTGTTTGTTTAGCAAAATATGCATGAAACTATATTGGCCTAACCCTTGGTCTACATTAGACACAACAACCATGTAACTAACTGAAACAATAGGTAATTAAAACTATGGGGACGAAGAGTGTACATAATTCAAAGTTAGATAACTAATAGCATTGCAACTCAAACTATGAGGATTAGATCAAAACTTTTCTTGCTTATTTTGTAGGGACATTAGAGACCTTGACTCTAAGTCTACCTAAGAGATGACTAGTTTTTTGCACCTTAGCTACATTCTATACTGATTATTATTTAATTCACTGTTCACTCTTATAAATTGACCGTATAACACCCATCTTATTAAAACATGATCATCATATATTTTTTATATTTTATTTTCATTTTTATCCTCATTTTTATTAATGTACAGTCTATTATAAATTTAAAAATATGGACAAACATGTAATTTTACATAACATTGTTTTCTATTTTGAGAAAATAGACTTATACCGTCAAATAAACCAAAATAGCATAGTGAACTTATAAACCAAGGGAGTGGTGCCTTGTTTTTTTAAAAGTACTGTCAACAAAAAAAATATTAATTTTATACACTTTCCTAATATTTTGGTATTGTACTTCCATGTTCAATTAACTTTTTCCCATGTTTTCATAATGTTGTTTTTGTGACAAAACAGTGCAAAATCTGTGTGTATATAAATTCGTCAGGATTTCCTAATTGTTGTTTTACAAAAAAAATACTATGAACATAATGTTGTTTTATAAAAAAAAAATCGTCACGTAGCTATTTGCACATCAGTGTAAAATATGTATATATATAAATTGGCTTTAATTTTCATATTACTCATATTCTCTGGCAGTTACTCATGGACCACTTAATTTACTTTAGTGGTAACTTTATAGTTATACTTGAACTCTTTTTAACGTGTATTCTAATTTTTTAATTTGAACTATCCAATGGGAGTCTCTATTGACGTTGCACTAGCCAATAGAAATGTTCAATTTTATCCCAATTTCCACTTACAAGCGATTCTCTTCCACCGCTTCTAGCTGTTCCAACTTGTACTCTAATCGTATTTCGAGACAGACCCGTATCGATGCGGAACAAACAAACACACAACGATTTATAGAAGGATCTCATTGCGAATATTTGGCCATTCCACGGATTGGACAGAGTTTATGACTAATTACTTAATTTAGTAAAAAAAATCGGAAAAATGTGTGCTTTTAATTAAGTGATGTCTTTTATTTAATGAATTTTGTATGTTTTTTTTTTTTTTATGAAATATGTATGTTTTTTTTTATGGATTATGTGTATTTTTCAATGATAATTAATACTATATGTAATATTGTCTTTTATTATCTTCTAAATTTTCTTTTATTATGGATTGATATTTAGTTATAATTGTTTTTAACATAATACTAATCTTAATTGAACAAATTATTCATTTTATAATTAATAAAAAAATATAAAACATTGTCTCGAACTACAAACTGCTAATTTTGACTAGTCACTCCCAAATTATGTGTTATTGTGAAGTTCAAATCTTCTATCATCTAATTTCTACCCCATCACGTGCCCCTTATTTATTTTGGCGCAAATTGAAATTTTCACAACTTATTTCGCAAATTCATAAGGTTTCATAATATGTTAATAACATTTGGACATGATATTGCTCCAGACGTTTTTTTTTTAAAACTTAATGTTTAATTTACACTAATTTTTACATTTATTCTAAAATAATATGTGAGCGGCTTTCTCTTAAATATAATAATTGGAATATATTCAAACATGTCTAATTGTAATTCTAAAGATTTTTTCAATATTTTTAATAAAATATTTTGGGTTAAACATGTAAAAAGGCCGGAAGGGATAGAGAAGTCCTGATAGAATATTTGGACTCGTTATTATGATACTACAAGCTTTTATTTAAGCCCATGAATGTCAAATTAAACTATAAACACACTTAGTTATATATTAGTATTTTTACTTTTGAAAATTATGTTGGTTTTATATTTAATTTTTTGCATTTTGGGTTTCAAATACCTCGCAAAATACAACTAAATACAAAGAAATCATTAGAACTTAATAAATAAATAAAAACTAAAAATATGGATAAGTAACTAGTGTATCCATGGGCGGACCCAGGAGGTGGCTGGGGATGGCCGTGACCATCCCGACGGAAATTTTTTTTTTTTTTTTATATATATATGTGTAATATAAGTTTTTTTAAAACATATACATTGATAACCCTCTAATTAAACAAAAGAGTTGTTGGTGTAGTGGTACAATTGAATTTATGGTAGTGCAAGGTCATGAGTTCAAATTGTTACATTACAAAATAATGTTTGATTTTTTTAGAGTCAAAAGTTGTCGCAAGTCTGTCATTAATTTAAAAAGTTGTCACAGTCGCATATTGACTAAACCGTCGATAATAACCTCGTAACAAAAAATCCTGTCGATATTTGGGTATTTTTTTGAAGTGTTAACTACTTTTTTTTAAACTTCTATTTTTTATCTTGAAATTACCAAATTTTGTAAATTTCATATTTATTGTATGATACGTTAAACATAGAAAAAATTATTTATTTTTGTATTAAACCTATTTATTTTATCTTCTATTCGACATATTTTTTACATCACGGTTCCTCTAAAAAAAATCATTCACCTTTTATTAGAAAAACTAATACTTTTAATAGTATCGGCTGATTTTGGTTATGGAAATAGACTAAAAAATAAAACAATAGAAGGGCATATTTGACAGATGAGAAATACAAAGAGTAGTCTACCTTTATGTGTTTAACAAGTCTTTGCGTTGACGATGGCTGTTTTTATTGGACTTGATCAAAGTAGTCGAGTCTTCCCCACTAGACATATGTCTTACTCTCGATGACTAGGACTGAAAATGAAACGAAACGAATCGAAAATAGTTAATTTTATTTTTGTTTTCGTTTTTCGTTTTTCGTTTTCGTGATAAAATAAAAAACTTTTTTTCGTTTTCATGACGAAATAAAAAACTTTTTTCGTTTTCGTTTTGTTAATGATATGAAATTTTCGTTTCGTTTCGTCTCATGAACCCATTTTTTCTTGTATCGTGCTTTTTCATATCGTTTCGGATAATTAGATTAATTTTTATTAAGAAACAACACTGCGTGTTTTTTTATAATGGATTTTATTACATAAACCAACAGATTACACATAATACAGTTAACACCTCAAATTATATATTTTTTATAATGGATTTTAAATTGATATTAATAATATTTATACTATACATTTATTATATATATATTTATTTATTAATCATTAGACGAAAACGAAATTTAACGAAACGAAAAAGGTCTTGATCATTATCATCTCGTTTACTAAACGAAATATATAATTTATTTCATTATCATTTCATTAACTAATAAACAAAAACAATACGAACCCTTAACAAAACAAACGCAAAAATTTTCAGAAATTTTCGCCTTTACAGCCATATGTACGACAAATTCAAGTGTTTGATCTTTTCGTCCTTTTGCCCCTCTCATATGCGCAATACTAATGTCACTGGTGTAGATTACTACAAACTATACCCGCAATACAAATGTCACTGGTCAGCTTAATCGGAAAAGATGCAGTTGCGTGAATTTTAAAGTTTCTCTTTTTAGTTAGGTTTAAGGAGTCCAAATCTTATCTCCGTTATTCTGTAGTCATTTCTATGCCCTCTTACTTATTTTATCTAAAAAAAATTCTAAAAAACTTGAAAGAAATTATACAATTACTATAATACATGTATCAATACATTTCAATAATTATTTTTTTAAAAAAATCCACACGCAATTTATTTTGAAATAAATGTATAAATTAGTGTAAATTAAATATTAAATGTTAGAAAAATTGTCTAAAACAATATTATGTCCAAATGTTTTAAAATTTGAATATAATATAATATAAAAAGTTATAAATTTGCGAAACAATTTGTGAAAATTTAAAATTTGAGTCAAAATAAATAAGGTAACACGAAATGTGGTAAAAAATAGAAGTAGAAGATTTGGACTCAGTTTGAAGAGTATTAAGCAATTACCAGTACTAACAAAAGATTTTAGTAGCAAACTCATCTAGTCATAACCAATTCTGTTGTCAAACACCGCCACTAATTCGTAAAGGCACTATTGTACAATACTAACCTCACGACATGCTTCCGGTATTGATAAATTCATATGTTTGGTATAGGCTCGGAAACAGAGAGCAAGTGGATTGTCCAAGTGGTACGGGCCTTCGTATACATTTCTCGTTACAACTCTATGATTTACCTTTAAAAACTTTAGCTCTAATACCAGCTAGTTATATAGTTGCTGCTTCAACACCCGATCAAGTATTTGCCAACAAAATAAGCCATTTTTTGATAAAGCCATAACTTTGGTCGGTCGCGTTAGGCTTTTCAACAATGATATAATAGTAAATCAACCGTGAATAAAGGACACTTCCTGATCTTTATTATTGCTCGGATTATTATCCTTGTTCGGACTATTACACTTGCTCGGACTAGTATTTCGGTTTTGACAATTGTGCTCGATATGACTATTTAATCTCTCGTCTTGATCTTTCTCCCCTTTTATTCGGTGCTCGGCTGTCTTTTCTCGGTTTATTTCTAGAAGTGGTGTGCGTTGGTTAGTGTCTCTCTTTTCTCAACTTCTCTCTATATTTTTTGGATAGATTTTCTGGTCCTTTTCTAGGAGGGGTAGTTGGCTATTTATAGGCAACTGCGCCTTCTAGGATATTGACAAATGTCTTCATCTCAGGGATTTTTCAGACATGGGTCCCCCTTTGATTGGGCTTGGACTTTTAATAGTAACACCTCAATTCTTATAAAAAGTATGAGACGACCCATTTAAGCGTTGGATACCCATTTATAAAGTGGGTTGATTATTACCCAAATAGAATATTCGGGTCTAATTTTTATGTTCTATCAAGTGCTCCCTGACTTCCTCGGCGTGGTTTCCATGTCGGGGGAGTCATGCTCGGTTTGTCGAGAACGTTACTTCGGTCTTGTTTTTCCCAATGCTTCATCGAGAAACGCAATAGACTCATGACGGTTCCCGGGGGGCACATTTAATGTTTTCTATCCTAATATCTTTCTTCGAGGAAAACTCCTATAAAGGGGTGTGCTCCCTCCATAATTAGGCATTTTACTACTAATTTGCCCGTGACATAATGGCTTCTTCTGGTTCTACTGGTGAGAGCTCCTTTAATTATATTTCATATTTAGAAACGGAAATCAAGAAATCTCGTACCGCGAATAAGAAACTCGTGGCCAAGGTTTCAGACTACAAGAAAAGGTTGTCTGACATGGATTCTGATCATCATGTGACGATGGCCGATCGGGATTGGGCTTACGAGCATATAAAGAAGCTCGAGGCTAATCTGGCTAAGCAGAAGGCAGCAAAAAGGGCCTATAAGCTTGCCTTCAAGGAGTTGCATGCTCGGTCTAAACCGAGTTCGGATGACGATGAAGAAGGCTCTTCCTCGAAATAATTAGTCTTTTGTAATTTCTGTCGTAATTTCTCTTGAATGGGAAGTCTTCTCCTCAGTTGTAATCGAAGTTTTTGAAGTTAATAAAATATTTCCCTTTTCTTGTTCCTGTCTGTTTATCTTCTTGATGTCTTTTTGGATGACTTTAATTGGATTTGGAACTGTGGTTAATTTACCGTAAATGCTCTTGGGAAGTTCACGAGGTTGTATTTCTTCGAGATGACCTTTGATCTACTCCTTGTTTCTTCCTATAAAAGGACTGTCCCAGTATTCTTTATGTAATTCATTCTTTATTAACGACCAAATGGCTTTTCCTCTTGAAAACTATGGTGACAACCTTCCTGAATACGTTGCTCGTCTTAAAGAGGAAGTTCAGAAGGTGCGCTATCTAGAGAAGAGGGTTGCCAGGTTGTCGGTGGAAGCTCGTCGGGCCGCCGAACTAGACGAGCGATTGGATGCCCTGGAGAAGGAGCATCAGAGGTCTTTGCTCGACAGTATTCGCGCTCGTGCTCGGATCAAAGAGCTCGAGGCCTCCAGAGATAGGCAACTAGCTTCCAAGAGGGCTTACAAACTGGCCCTTAAGGAAGTGTATGCTCGGTCGAAGGGGAAACCAAATGACGAAGCGGGCCCTTCCACGAAATGATTTTATTGTTTTTTCATTGTATTTCCTTTTATTGCTTCTTCTGTAACGAAGTACCAATCAATCAATAAAGACATCTTTCTCTTGTTTATATCTGAATTACTTTTCCGATGCAATTTATTTTGACTGCGCACGCTTATGGCCTCATCAATGCTTTTTCTTGGGCCTAGCGTTTGACCTTATCCAGTGGACCTTCTTACTCTTTATATCTGGGGACCAATAGGATTTCTTGAGCCCTGTGCATAAAAATCTTATTCATCAGAGTTTTCTTGATCTCTGTGCAAAAGATCTTAGATATTTATTTGAGCCTAATGCCTTTCCCCAGAAATGACGCGTGTTTCAATGCCATTATTACTTGCCCTCTTTAAATATTGGTAAGAATCCAAGCGTTTTGTGAACAAGAGTGGCTTTTAATTACTCACGCTTTTTTAGAACCTTTGGGGAATTCAAACGTTCTTTCTTGAACAGACATCTTTTAATTGCCATCGCTTCTTAGTACCCATTGGCGAACGGTTGCGACTCTCAATACCAGCCCTTATCTAATTGATCTATAAATACCTGCTTACAGCATGGTTACATCCACAATTCTCATCATATTATTTTCCCCCATATATAGACCCTCATCTTATAATTTCCCTAAGATGTCTGGTCCTTTCACTCCATCAACATTAGCTTTGCAAGTCGAGGCTTTTGAAGCCTCTTATAGCCATGTACAAAGGCTGTTGAGGGATGCCGAGGAGGAACTGAAGGTGATGCGTTATCACCATACCGAGATGGTTCGGGAATTAACTTGGCTAAGATCCGAACTGGCTTATAGCCGACGTGCTCGTCAGGCTCTAGTCGAAGAGAATGAGGTGCTAAGGGGGAACCCGACACTGAGGGACAGGGATGTCTCTGCCGGGCCCTCTCATCGATACCAATCGACTTCCCCCTAACCTTCCCCCTTCTTTTTTTATCTCTCTCTGCTTTTCCCCATCTTTTCCCATCTCTTTTCTTTCTATACTTTTCAGTCTCTCTTCTCTCTATCCTCCATTTTCTTCTTACTATCTTTTCCTAGGTCTTTCTTTTTCTTCTTTTTGTTTTGTTTCTTTTACGTCCTTTTTATTTGTCTGTTTCCTTCATTTCTTCTTCCTCTGCTCTTTCTCTTTCTTTTTTCTTCATCTTTTTTTTTTTGCACCACTACGATGTAACAATCAGCCCTGTGATCCTAAGGGTTTTGTGTTACATCTAGGGTTTTTGTCGTTTTTCTTTTCCTCTTCTTGCTTTTCACTTCTGTTCCCTCCACTTTCTTCCCCTTTTGTTCTCTTGGACTCTTCTTCTTTTCCTTTCTCTTTCTTCTTACTATCTTTTCCTAGGTCTTTGTTTTTCTTCTTTTCATTTCTCAGTTTCCCTCATTTCTTCCTCTTCTTCTTATCTGTTTTTCTTCTGTTCCTCCTCTTTCTTTTTCTTCATCTTCTCTCCCATCACTCTTTTTCTTTTTCTTCTTTTTTGCACCACTATGATGTAACAATCAGCCCTGTGATCCTAAGGGTTTTGTGTTACATCTAGGGTTTTTGTCATTTCTCTTTTCGACTCTTCTTTCTTATCACTTCGTTTCTTGCACTCTTCTTCTTTTCCTTTCTCTTTCTTCTTACTTTTTCTTTTTGGCGTTTCCTGCTCACTTGGTCAGCTGATATAGTCGATCTTCTTTGCCTGATCTTCTGTACTAGCTCTTCTCGGATGTAATAGGTCTTTATCTCGGATGTAACAGATTTTCTTTTCGGATGTAATAGACCTTGATGTAATAGACCTCGATGTAATATTGTCCTTTGATGTAATGAACAATGATGTATTCCATCTTCATTAATGAAAAGTATTTTTGCCCCTTTATTTTTGCACTTTTTTTTTTTATATTGCGCCTATGGTTTGTTGTTTGTCTGGAAGCTAGATCTTTGAATATCTCGTATTTATTTCCTTCTGTATTGTCGTATCAGATATCAGTAGACGTCCCCATCACTGTCGAATATAGGTGCATGCTCCCTAGTAAGTCAGGAATATGCATGCTCCCTCCGTTCTATAAGTACTTTTCTTTTCTTTGGTAGTTTATCATCTCTTTTTTCTTCTTGCTTCTCTCCCCCTCAGCCCTTTATTTTCTTCCGTACTATAACAATTTCCCAGAATGTCTGGACCTGTGGTTAGATATCATGCTCAGATGAAGGGCTTGGACACTGAGGTATCTCGGGTCCGCCGTCGGATGGCAATGCTTGAGAAAGAGTATGGCGTTCTGGCCTTGAGCTTGTTCGGCTCTTTTCCCGAAGAGACGGTGAAGTGGACCGAGATTTCGGCACTGAGTCGCCAGCTCGATCACTTGTTACAGAGAAACCATCTGGCCAACTCCTGGTATGATGCCGAGGAGATTTGGGACCATTCTCAAGATGAGTTTGACGACTCTCCTCAAGGCCTAGCTTGCATAATGGTAAAGAATGCTCGGCTCGTGGAGCGCGTCAGGGTTTTTACTACGGAAAACAACAGGCTCTCCTCGGAGAATGACAATTTGGTCGCCGTGAACGATTCCTACCAAGCTTGGTTGAATTGTTCTGCTCGTTTTGCTTTCTCTCTGTCTGGCAGTTCGGTTTTTCCACCCATTGATCCTTAGATTGGGCTGGTTTTCTTATGTATTTCCCCTTTTGCAATTTGTTTTATCTTCTGTATTTGATGAATCAGTTGTATTTTTTCGTATCTCGTGCCTGTCTTGTGAACCATTGTAACGCTTCGTACTTTGTGCCTTTTGATTCTCTATAAATGCTCCCTATTGCCTGTATCTCATTACCAATTTCTACCTCTCTCTTGTTTTATAATTTGCTTCTAGCTTGCTTTTGCGTGAGATGGCTCCCATCACTAGGTCTGCCTCCAAAAAGAAAGCCCTTATGGAAGAGGAGCCTACCTTTTTGCTACCTCGTCCCCCTGGCTTTGGGGAGGAGGATTTGACTCCTCTTCAACTAAAAGAAATTGAGATGTCATGGCTGAAACATGATCTCATGTGTGCTCGGACTGAAGCGAGGAGGTTTAAACAATATTGGGACGAGGAGGGCACTGCTCGTTTCAAGGCCGAGCAAAAATGCGAGTCTCAGTCTTACGCCTTGAAACAGGCTGAGATGGCGATTTCTCGTTTGGTTAGGGAGAAGGAGCGTCTTGAGGAACTTTTGGTGAAGAGGGATGTTGCTATGGGGGATAGTTCGAAAAAGTAGGATGGGTGTATTTTCTTTTTCTGTTGTATTGTTTGTGTTTCCCCCTTTGTGGATGAATAAAACTTGTCTTGCACTTGATTCTGTCCTATTTTATTTCCTGTTTGCTTCACTCTTTTATGTTGATATCATTTGATGTCCCTCAGCATACACCGAACAATATGCCCGGTTATCCCCCCGGAGAGCCTTGGTAGACTTGATGCTCCCTGCCGTCAAGCTAGGAACGGTCTTCGTCCACCTTGTTCGGTGTGCCCTTTGGGTAAGAATTGGTTTGGCGTCGAGGAACTTTAATCGGGGGACATTCTCGGTGTGATAATAGTGGTAGCGTATGTGGGAAGCTTTTCGTGGTAGGGTCCACTGGCCGTTTATTTAGGTGTAATGATGTGAACTGCCTTGGGTAGTGGGATGCGCGCTGACGTGGCGAAATCTGGAGCGTTTATATGTTAAAAATAGCAGCGGTTGTTGACTTTTGTATGGTTGGAAAAAAGGTAAACCTCTGTTACACGAAAGGACGGTTATTATTTTATTCTTATTGTGACTCCACTCCTTTCTACTGTGCCAAGTAATCCTTTTTTATTTTTATCACAGAATTTGCTGAAGAAAATATCTCTCTCTCTAAAGCATATTCTTCCCGCCAAAAAGGAAAAGAGTTCGGCCGCTTGATCTAGGGTTTCGTGGTTTTGTTGGAAGACTTGCTGCGGTTCGCGCTTGCTTGCTCATAATGATTACTGTAAGTGATTTTTCGTTCTCCCCCCTTCCCTTTTTTAGGAGTTGTATTTGATTTGTCGTTGTGGTCATAGGTGTGGCGTTGGTATATGGTTCAGGTTATCTCTATATGTCTAATGATTCTTATGTATCTGGTTAATGCGAGTGTGGGGGGGGGGGGGGGGGGGGTGGTGGCGCTCGTTATATTGATGTGGTTCTTGTTTGTGTATTTGGTTAGTATATTGATGGACTTTTGATGATGTTTGGATAGGAAATTCTAAGCCAAAGTGTGGCCCAAGTTGGCACATTCGTAGAAAAGGATTTTAAGGAGCTTGCCGGAATACCTGACAACATACATATCCGGCTTCCTATTTCTGACGAGGAGGTGCTGGGATTTGTTCCTGCCGGCGAGGTGGCCGTGCGCTCTTCGGCATTTTTTACTGGGGGTCTTCGACTTCCTTTTACAAACTGGGTGGCTTCGTTCTTTGAGGCCGTCCAGATTGCTCCAGCCCAACTGGCCTTGAATGGTTACCGTACGCTGAATGGTATTCAAAGGTTATCGGAGTTGGCTGGAATACCGATTGAATTGAAGGACGTCTTTGGAGTCTACAGTCTGAGCTTTGAGCGTCGCAGCTCGTATTTGAAAACCCAGCGTACCTATTGCCGGCTTGTTATCGGTTTGCCGGATACCAACAAAGAGCGCAATCTTGGTATCGTGATAGCTTCTGGTGAATGGGGCTGTCCGGGACACCAGATTCCTGGACCGACCACCAACGCTCCCCCTATGCCCGACCTCGGCGCTCCCAATGTGGAGGCTCTGTTAGCTCTTTGGAAATGGTGGGGGCCGGGACCGACGCCGGATCCGGCGAGTCGTACTGCTCCGGTGCTGCTCGGGTACCCTATGGGGTCGGTGACCAAGGGGAATCCTGCGCCCGAGATCCCCAAAGAGCCCGAGGAAGAGTTCTTGAAAGTGGTCCGGGCTCGAAGTGCTGCTCGGCTCGGGAAGAAGCTCGTTCGGTCTAAGCGTCATGCGTCTGACCCTGTTGGTGGAGTAACGAAGAGGGCCAGGGGAACCGATACATCGGTTACCGAGGAGGCTGATATCGTTGGCTCGGGCGAGGGGGCGGTTGCTGCCGCCGAAGGAGATACCGCCGAGGATGCCTCTGCGCCGGGCGAGGTATGTGTATATGTATTATGATTTTCTTGTCTTTTGGTTATCGGTTTGTTCGCTAGTGCTTTGCTTTATTATTTATCTTGTTTCAGCTACTGACTTCTCCATTAGTTACCCTCGCGCTTGCCCGGTCGATGGGTATTGTTGTGTTTCAGGGGTCGGTCGATAGCCTGTTCGGACATATCAACATGCTAGTGGCTATGGGGAAGGAGACGATGACCCTGCCTGCGGTCTCGCCTGTCCTTGCCGAGGCCGCGTTGAACCTGTCTGGTATCTCGCCCAGCCGTACAGAGGATGTAATCGAACGCAGGACCCCTGAGACTAATGCTCCAGAGGAGGAGGCGGTCGAGGAAGTGGATATGGAAGGCGGCGAAGAGAGTGCCGATGATGTTGTGACGGGTGGCGAGGATGAGGCTCTCGATGGATCCGAGAAGGTGTTGGTTGACGGGGTTGCAATGACCCGTTACATTGACCGATGTAGGGGTGAGCTGCTGGAGCAACCGCGAATCTTGAAGATGGGGTATACGGCTCTGAAACCTCTTGCGTTCAAGGATGCAGAAAGACTAGCTGCTCAACCTACAATGTCGGTTATAGAGCAGGCCCACGCGGATGCGCTGAGGGTACGTGGGGCTCGTATTTCGCTATATAGGTCTGGTACTTGTATTCTGTTTGGAATCTAATGTTTTGAAGTGCAGATTGCTTTGAGTACCGTGGCGCTACGGGATCAGCTGGGAGCTCTAGGGGCTGAGAAAGAGAAGCTGGTGGCCGAGAAGAACGCCATAGTCGAGGAGAACGAGCAGAAGATAAAGGATCTGCTTGCGGCTTTCGAGGTCGAGAAAGAGAAATTGGTCGCCGCGAATAAAACCCTGGGCGAGAATTATGACAAGCTGTTGGTGGACTTTCTGCACCTGACCGAGGATGTCGATAAATTGAGGGCGGAAAAAGAGTGCATGGTCGTTAAGTACGGCGAACTAGAGGAGGAGAACTTGCTCCTGGCAGAGGACGTGGAAGCCGAAAAGGCTAAGGTGACTGCCCTGAAAACGGCACACGTAGAGGAGCGGACAAAGTTAGCAATGATGGCCAACTTCTCTGTATACTGTGCTCATGTGCGGGCGCTCAATTTTGCGAATGTTCCTTTGTCGGATAGGGCGTGGTCGGGGTTGGTGTATCCGTGTCCGCATGGTGCACCGCCGAAACCCTTGGACTGGGCGAATCTTCGTGAAGAAGAGCTTCCTCGGCTACCGGGACAGACAATTTCGACAGCGCTGCGTCCTCACTCTATGTCGGACCCGTCCACTCCTCGACCGGATGCTACTGGTGTGCCCCCACCAGTATCTCCTCAGGTGGAACCTTGACTATCTTTCTAGCGGTATGTATGTATATTTTTTTATTTTTTTTTTGGTCTCTTGTGTATCTAGAAACAGATTCTTTTGGGGAAGTGATAACATAGGTACTGTATTTTATTTCTGTTGGGCTTTCTTGGGTTAATTTCTTTTGATGGTCGTCATATTTTGAAGGATGTGAAAACAAAATATTGTCAGGTACCAAATAACCCCCTTGCCATGGTGGTCTGGACCTCGCCTAGTCGTAGTGTAGGTGACGTAATAGAAGATTTGGAAAGATCTAAGGCGTCCCTTACCGCGAAATTGACTTGTGCTTGTCAGGAAATCGAGGGTCTGAATATTCATATTTCCAACTTGACGATTCGGTTACGTGATTTGGGAGAGAAATTTAGTAAAAAGACCGCCCATTATACGGCAAACAAGGGTAAAGCGAAGGAACTTCTCGGTGCCCTACGACGTTCTCGTGATGAAGCCCGAGGTCGTGTGACGAGCTTGAACTTGGTCCTTGGGGCCGTTTTCGAGGACGCGGACCTGCTGCTATCCTTTGCCAAAGCGTATTGGGCCCGAGCTCGCGCTTTAGAGGTGCTTGAGCATATAAAAGGAATGAGTGGTGTATCCCGGTCAGAGCGCATTGTTGATGCGAAGGCCGGGGTAACTGAAACCACTGTCGCCTTGAACCGAATCGAGACGGTCATTCGTGAGCGTTTGGGGACGCAAATTAATTCATTGCCAGATATTCATTTTGCCGATGTAGTAGAGACTTCGGCGTCTGTTGAGGGGTTGTCGGAGTAATAAAGTAGCTTGTTTTGTCGTTTTCTTTGTAGCTTGTATAAAAAATTCTCTCTCTTTTTTTTTTTTTTTTTTTTTTGTAGCTTCTTTTTTTTTTTCTTTTTTTTTTTTTTGTATATTCATCTCTTCTCGTTCTTCCCCCCCCCCCCCCCTCTTTTTTTTTATAGGCACATGCTACTATGTCGCACCAGGCTGGTTCTCCATGCCTAGTTAACCCGGGGTTAGGACCTACTGGTGCTGCCCGGGACGAGGTCTCATCTGGTGCGGCTAGTGAGGTGCCTGACAGGTGGCCCTACATTGTTTTGATGAGCAAAAATGTCAAATTGACCGACCAATGTGCTCGACTGCGGACCAAGCTGAAAACCCAGGCGGCCTTTTTTCGAGAATACGTTCGCCGTGCCGAGCATACTGTTGAGGTTCAGGAGCGTCGTTTGGATCGATATTGGCGTGCAAAGGACAAGTACTTCGGCAAATTAAAGTTGCTTGTGACCAAGGCCAACGTGTTGGTGAAGTATTTCCGTTTGTCCCGTGCCAGATACGATGCTTCCGCAGCTATGATCGAAGCTCGTAGTAACCTCTCCTTTGACGATGATCGCCATAAAGCGGCCTCGGATGCTCACGAGTTCGCGAAAGAAGCCGAGTTCAACGCGCGGCTTCAGACGCTGACTTGTGTTGGGGCTCATACGACCAATTTTGATGCCCTCATTTCTGAGGAGCGTTTTGATGGTGATGAGTCTGATGGGTACACAACGACGGATGACGAAGAGATTGAGCTCGGTCAATTACCGTCGTGCTCCTCCTGCAGTATCTCTTCTTAAATGAATCTCTTTAGTGTCGATGATCTTCTTGTTGCCTCCGTAATGCGGGCGAGGACTATTTATGTTATTTCTTTGTTCCTGTTTTGTACCTTTCCATTGCCGTATTGCTATTTGATTGATTGGATCGATTTTTCCTTGCTAAATCATTTGTTATTTCGTTATTCCTATTTTGGAGATGCTTCTTGTTGATATTTCGTTGTTTAGATTGATTCTCCTTCATTGTTTTAGCCAATTTGTATTGTATCGCCGCCGTAATGTGGACGTGAATAATTCCTTGCATTGTACCTGCATATGAATTTCATAGTATTCCTAGGCGTTCCTTTGAAAACACGCCATGTTGGGAATTTCATAGTATTCCTAGGCACTTCGGCCATGTTGGGAATTTCATAGTATTCCTAGGCGTTCCTTCAGTAACATGCCATGTTGGGAATTTCATAGTATTCCTAGGCACTTCGGCCATGTTGGGAATTTCATAGTATTCCTAGGCGTTCCTTTGGTAACACGCCATGTTGGGAATTTCATAGTATTCCTAGGCACTTCGGCCATGTTGGGAATTTCATAGTATTCCTAGGCGTTCCTTCGGTAACACGCCATGTTGGGAATTTCATAGTATTCCTAGGCACTTCGGCCATGTTGGGAATTTCATAGTATTCCTAGGCGTTCCTTCGGTAACACGCCATGTTGGGAATTTCATAGTATTCCTAGGCGTTCATTCGGTAACACGCCATTTACGGAATTTCATAGTATTCCTAGGCACTTCGGCCATGTTGGGAATTTCATAGTATTCCTAGGCACTTCGGCCATGTTGGGAATTTCATAGTATTCCTAGGCGTTCCTTCGGTAACACGCCATTTACGGAATTTCATAGTATTCCTAGGCACTTCGGCCATGTTGGGAATTTCATAGTATTAGTAGACAACATGATAATATATTTTATTCATTCAAAAGAAGAAAGATAATGCCATTAAGCAAGAAGGGTAAGGTAGCACCTGTACTTGTATTCGGAGGATTGCCTATACGTAGTACTTCTTTAGGTTAGCCACATTCCAAGAATTCTTTTCCCCTCGGCTGTTGGCGAACAGGACGCTTTTGATTTTGTAAGAGACTGGACTTGTTTGCTTGACGATTTCGTATGGGCCTTCCCAGGTAGGGCTTAGCTTGCCATGTATTTCGTTGCGGGTATAGACCGTCACTCGTCGCAGCACCAGTTCTCCTACCATGAATTCTTTGGACCCTTTTACTCTCTTGTCATAGGTTTGCTTCACGCTTTGTTGGTACTTAGCTAGGGTAAGGGCCGCTATCTCTCGTTTCTCGTCTATCATGTCGAGCTCTTCTCTCATTCGTTGTTCATTGTTTCCCTGCTCGACCAACGTCGTTCGGAGCGTGGGTAGCCCGATCTCTGTCGGTATGATGGCCTCAACACCGTATGTTAAGCTAAACGGGGTTTCCTTGGTGCCCGTCTTGGGTGTAGTTCGGCACGACCATAAAACGTTGAGTAGCCGCTCGGGCCACCTCCCCTTTGCCTATTCAAGGGTGGTCTTGATGCCGTCTAATATTGTTCGGTTTGACACTTCGGCTTGCCCGTTTCCTTGTGGGTATGTCGGCGTCGAATAGAATTTTCGGATACCGAGTTCCTCGTACCACAGCTGTAAATTGGCATCTTTGAACTGGGTTCCGTTGTCGGCGACTATAGCGTACGGTATACCGAACCTAGTTATGATGTATTCCCAAACGAATTGTTTGACGTTGATGGCTTTGATTTCTCGGAGGGGTTTGGCTTCGACCCATTTGGTGAAATAATCAGTCGCAACGATCAGATATTCCACATTCCCAGGTGCTCTTGGGAGTTTACCGACCAAATCAATTGCCCATTGAGCGAACGGCCATGGTGCCGATACCGGGGTCATCATAGATGAAGGGAGCCGTGGTATCTTGGCGAATCGTTGGCACTTGTCGCATCGTTGGACGTACGCATCGGCGTCTCGCTTGATATAGGGCCACCAATATCCTTGGGTCACTGCCTTGTTTGCAAGGGATCACCCTTTGATGTGTGCTCCGCAAGATCCTTCGTGGATTTCCTCCAAGACCGGCAGTTGTAGCTCGGTCGGGACGCACAGTAGATGGGGTCCCCGGTAACTGGATTTGTATAGTTTATCGTCCTCGGATAGCCAGAAGCGAGGAGCTTTTCTTGTAATTTTCAACGCTTTTATCTTGTCGGCCGGAAGCGTTCCACTTCGCAGATAATGGGTCATGTCCTCCATCCAACCTAGTTCGTACTGTATCGACGTCACCCGGCCTACCCTTTTTATTATGCTCGGGGTCGGCAGTAGTTCCACTGTGATCGACCGGGTGTCGGTCAATGTTAATGTCGAGGCTAGGGTAGCCAAGGCATCGGCATGTGCATTTTCGGTGCGATTGATTCTTACTAATTCGCACTGTTCGAAGGTTGCCATCAAGCTTTGGACTGTCTCTTGGTAGAGGATCATTCTATCATCTTTCGCTTGGTACTCGCCGATGGCTTGATTGACGATGAGCATGGAGTCTGAGCTTGCAATTAAGTGGGAGCATCCGAGGGACCGGGCAATAAGCATGCCATTTATCATGGCCTCGTATTCTGCCTCATTGTTGGTAGCTCGGAAGCCCAGTTTTATGCTTTTTTCGATGATTGCTCCCTCTCTAGACTTTAGGACGATCCCTGCTCCTGATCCGTCCTTGGTGGCTGATCCGTCGACATGTATCTGCCAGTGTGATTGTGGAGAGAGTGCCAAAGGCTCGTCATAGCCTTCGGTGAATTCTGCGACGAAATCGGCCAGGACTTGTCCGTTTATGGCATGACGGGGTGCGAACTCGATATGAAACTGGGATAGCTCGACCCCCCAGGCGGCAACTCGGCCGCTAATGTCCGTCCGTCGAAGTGACTCTTTGATATGAAATTTTGTGTATACCCGGACCTGATGAGCTATGAAATAGTGTGGCAACTTTCTGGTTGCGACGACCAATGCCAGACACAGCTTTTCCAAGGGTAGATAACGTGTTTCGGCTTCGACCAGAGTCTTGCTGACGAAGTAGATCGGAAATTGTTCGCGACCTTCTTCTCTTAGGATAACTGCGCTCATAGCTGCAGTGGAAACTGCTAGGTAGCATGCCAGAATGTCTCCTTTGTTCGGCCTTACTAGAAGTGGCAGTGTCCTCAAGTACTCTTTGAGATTGTTGAATGAGACTTCACATTCCGGGTCCCAGACGAATTTTCTATCCTTCTTGAGTGATTCGAAAAATGGCCGTCCCTTATCTGCGGATCGGCTAATGAACCTGCTCAGCGCGGCCATCATTCCCGTGAGCTCTTGTACCTGTTTCTTATTCTTGGGCGCTGCTAGGTTTCGTAGAGCCGTTATTTGATCGGGATTAGCCTCTATTCCTCGTCGGCTAACCATATGCCCCAAGAATTTCCCTTTGCTGACGCCAAATGCACACTTGCTCGCATTGAGTTTCAGTTTGTGCTCGCCCAGCATTCGGAAAACGTCCCTGATATCTTGAAGGTGGGATGTGGCTCTTTCGGTCTTGACGACCATGTCGTCTATGTATACCTCCATCGTCTTCCCTATATGATCTCGACATACCCTTGTTATCATCCTTTGGTATGTTGCTCCCGCATTGCGTAGGCCGAACGGCATTACCGTATAGCAATAATTTCCCAAAGGTGATATAAACGAAGTCTTTTCTTGATCTTCGCAGGCGAGGGGAATTTGATGGTATCCTGAATATGCGTCAAGGAAGGTCATCTGTTCTGCCCCCGCAGTTGCGTCCACCAGTTGATTAATCCTTGGAAGGGGAAAGTGGTCCCTCGGACAGGCTTTGTTGAGGATTGTGAAGTCTATACATACTCTCTCCTTTCCGTTCTTCTTAGGGACGACGACCGGGTTGGACAACCATTTTGGATAGTAAACCTCTCTTATGGCTCCAGCCTCCAATAATTTTTGTACTTCAGCGATTATAGCTGCTCTATGCTGTACAGACACTTTCCTGCTCCTCTGTGCTATCGGCTTGTACTCGGTGTTTACACTTAGGTGGTGGCATGCTTTATTGGGGTCTAGGCCCGGCATATCTTTAGGGCTCCAGGCGAATTTATCAGTGTTGCTGAGAAGGAATGCTTTCAACTCTTCGGATTCCTGTTTTGGAAGGTTGTCGCCGAGGAGGAAGTAATGCTCCTCGTCCATATCTGGTATATACACCTTCCTGAGTGTCTCTCCTACTTGTTCTTCGACAACCCTTTCGGCTTTGGATATTTGGTTGATCAGCTTCTTGGTGCTGGTGGGTTGTTCCACCATACTTCGTTGTTTTTGGAGAGTCGCGGTGATTTCCTCGTAGCGTCTTGAATCCTCTTGACATCCTCTGGCTGTCTCGATCTCTCCCCTGTCATTTGGGTATTTGACCTTTTGGTGATAGGTCGAGGGTATGGCCTTCATGGCATGTAACCAAGGTCGGCCCAATATTGCATTGTGACCAGAGTGGTCATTAACCACTAAGAACTCCACGGGAACCGACACGGACCCGGTTGTGACACTGAGGACGATCTTACCCAACGGTTTAGTCGTTTCGGAGATGAATCCGATCAGTGTGACGTCAGTAGGCCGTAGATCTTGTAGCTTGAGTTCCATTTTGTCGAAGAGCTCCCTGTACATGATATCACAAGAGGCTCCTTGGTCGACAAGTACCCTGCTGACCGTGTCTAGGCCAATTTGAACTCGGAGGTTAATGGCGTCTCCATGGGGGTAAATCACCCCTTCTTCGTCAAGATCCGAGAAAGAAATTGGCGGATGTCGTCGTTGTGTGCATTGTCGTTTAGAGGTCGACGCCTGTGATGCCTTGGATACTTGGCCAAAGTGGGCCAGCTGCCGTTGTCGCGATCGTTCCCCGCCTGGACCCTTGGGTCTTGTCATATGAACGACGTTGATCGTTTTGCCTTGCCGGTTGTCGGATCCTTCGATGGCCAGTTGTTTGCCTTTATTCCCAGCTCCTTTGATGAACTTGGCTAGGTATCCTGCATCGCCCCACTGGTTCATTCTCCATCGCAGGTTACGGCAATGCTCAGTGAGATGGCCGTGATCCTCATGATATGCGCAGAAGAGCTTGGAATCTCTCTGATTGGGGGGAGTGTTGATCGGTTGCGGTCGGGAATACCAACTTTCCCTGCATATATCCTTGAGGATATCTTCAGCAGACAAGTCAAAAGTGTATCGCAGCTCGACCGATCCGAAAGTATTTCGGTGTTCCCTTTCTTGGGGCCGACCTTGTTGAAACGGCTTGGGTGGCATTGGGTAGGTGAGCTGGAGCGGTTTATGTTCGTTGGTCGGTGTTGGGTATGCGATCTGGAGCGGTTTGGGCTCTAGTGCTCGTGGTCGCTCTACCCTGCTATGGACCTCGGGCTCTTTGCCCTTTCTGGTCGGTTGGAATGCTTCTCCCTGGTTATTCCTAACTCTTTTGCGACCCACCTGTGCCTCGCGGACCGACTCTCTTCTCGGTAGAGTTCGGTTGAGGAAACGCAGTTCGTCGTTTTTATCGGTGAGGTGGGTACAATAGGCTAGCAGGGAATCAGTGGTCGGGAAGTTTTTGCCTATGAACTTCCTTCTCGCCCAATAGCCATTAGGGATGGAATTGATAAAGTTTTGGATGGCTATATTATTGGCATATCGTGGAATCTGGTTTGCTACGTCGATAAAACGTATGCAGTAATCGTTGAGCCTTTCATTTGGCATCATCGCCATTTTAAGAAGGGTTTCGATACTAACCTTCTTTTTCCGATGAGCAGCGTACCGGGTGGAGTATGCTCTTAGCAATTCTGCCCAGTCTCTAATGGATCCCCGTGGTAAGTTGTGATACCATGACGAAGCCTCTTGACCCAAGCTGTTTTTGAAAATTTTGCACATCAGTGCATGGTCATCACTCCACAGTTCCATCTTCGTCTTGTAGTGCCTCAGATGGTCGATAGGGCAACTCTTCCCATCATAGAGCCTGAATTCGGGGATGACGAATCCCATAGGATTGCGGTACCGCGTGATCTGTTCAGCACACGGGGTTTCTTGGCATACGTTCCAAGCCTGTTGGAACGCGTCATCTGTGACTTGGTAGTGGGGAGGGTATCCTCCCTGATGTGGTGGTGGGCCATATCCTTCCCCGATCCTGTATTCGGGATATCTACCGTCCTTCGTGTTTGTGTGGACACGTTCCATATGAGTGTTCGGATGGACGATAGTTATTGGGACATTGCCCCCTTGGTGGGGGACTCTTGTATCGGGTCGCCGACCCGCTGCCTCCAGGGCTGCCCTGTAGGCAGAATCTTCCACTTCATGGCGTGGGTCTTTGTCGGGTTGGATAACTGGCAATACGATGCCGGCCGCTGTCATGGCCGTCATGCATGCCGCCAGCTGAGCTTGTAGCTGGGCGTAGTTCCTTTTATCGGCTAACGGAACAACATGTTGTACCTCCACCGTGGGTGGTGTAATCACCCTCGGAGAATTAGTCGGTAGTCGGGGCGACTGTCCGAGTACATGATCCTCGGGCATGCCAAACTGATGAGCTTCGTCCATTTGTAAACGAGCACCGGAGTTGACCGAGGCTGTAGGCAAAGGGACTCTTGAGCTCGGCCCTGCTTGGGACCCGGTTAAGCATCTTCGTGCACGCCTTAATACGGGCACGTCTTGTTCATCCTCCGAGGACGAAGGGTGTTCGTCGACAATCCCTTCGATGAAATGTCGGGGTGGTTCGACCGGTTGTTCTTGGTTGACGTAGGAGGTTGTTGGTTGGTTTCCGGATTGGATAGCTTCATATCTGTCATGGATGGCGAGTAGATCGTCGAGGTCTTGTTGGCTAATTTGCGTGTTTTGGTTATTGGTTTCTATTATCTCGGGATGGGTTTCCTCTACATTGGTAACCATTGTCGCTCGTCTGGCAGAGTATTGGTATTCGAATTCTAAACTAGTTGGGAACTAGATGATTCCCGGAGACGGTGCCATTTGATAAAGCCATAACTTTGGTCGGTCGTGTTAGGCTTTTCAACAATGATATAATAGTAAATCAACCGTGAATAAAGGACACTTCCTGATCTTTATTATTGCTCGGATTATTATCCTTGTTCGGACTATTACACTTGCTCGGACTAGTATTTCGGTTTTGACAATTGTGCTCGATATGACTATTTAATCTCTCGTCTTGATCTTTCTCCCCTTTTATTCGGTGCTCGGCTGTCTTTTCTCGGTTTATTTCTAGAAGTGGTGTGCGTTGGTTAGTTTCTCTCTTTTCTCAACTTCTCTCTATATTTTTTGGATAGATTTTCTGTTCTTTTTCTAGGAGGGGTAGTTGGCTATTTATAGGCAGCTGCGCCTTCTAGGATATTGACAAATGTCTTCATCCCAGTGATTTTTCAGACATGGGCCCCCCTTTGATTGGGCTTGAGCTTTTAATAGTAACACCTCAATTCCTATAAAAAGTATGAGACGACCCATTTAAGCGTTGGATACCCATTTATAAAGTGGGTTGATTATTACCCAAATAGAATATTCGGGTCTAATTTTTATGTTCTATCATTTTTATTATCAAGTTTACTAGAAAAGGGACACGCAAACGGATCTATTTTTATTGTCCTAAAATTAAGACAGCCTATCATAATTTTTTATGAGTCATTGAATCAAAAACAATTCAATCTAATGGTCAACAAAAACTATGAAAAAAAAGATAAGTAAAAAAAGGTTGACACGATTTCATATCCGATACTTTTTTGGTACGATTGATAAATTTGATTTTTATTTTTTTCTTCATACGGTGCACTATAATTTAGGATGTGCCAACAAATAGAATATTTTATTTTAAATTTTAAATTAATTTTACGGTAGTAGTTATTTTGGATTCATTAATAGAATTTTAGTAGGTGTCACACATTTATCGGGTTTACGGTAGTATTACTCCAAAATAACGTACCGTAATCACATTGTGAATTTTCTTTTTAACTACTCGTATTACCGAAGAGTGTAGGTAGACAATTCTACATAGTAATATTTTCATAATTTTTGTTGAATATTAGATGAGATTTATTTTGATCCAATGAAAAAAAAAAACAACATATGAAAAAAAAAAAAAAAACAAGGTAGGGCAACAAAAATATCCCCGTAAACAGCCTATTAAGGGCTACAAATGTAGCCAAAGAAAAGGAAACTCAATAGTTTAGTAGCTTTTAAAACATCAAAGCTACGAAAGAAGGGCCTATAAGGCAGCATTGCCTTACTTAGTGTCTAAATATTTTTGACTCTTTATTTTTCACTTCTCTTATTTTGAATCCAAATAGTACCATCATCCTCACAGTTCTGCAGCGGAAGCTGTACACAACACGATTGATTTCAATATATGAGTACATCCAACCCACATGATAAAAACGTCAAAAACGAGACAAGATGGATACGACCGGTCCCTAAAACAGACCCTTTGCAGAATTAAGTAAATAAATAATGGGCAAACAATTCGATTTTATACTAAACTTCTCAAAGTTTGTTTCAATAGCCAAATTAAGAACACCTCTATCGCGTAAGTGGTCTCATTGAAGAAGCATAATTTTGTAAAAGTTCCCACAATCACGTTTCAAACCCCTCTTGTCACGTAAGTGGTCTCATTGAAAAAACATAATTTTGTAAAAGTTCCCACAATCACGTTAGGTTCATTTTTAACACCATCACCCAAACAACAAATCCCTCCATTGCAATCAGAGTACAAATCCTCTATCCCTTATTATCTACCCCTTCTGTATCCCTTACCTATTTTATCAAAAAAAAAAATCTAAAAAAGTTGAAAAAAATTATACAATTACTATAATACATTTATCAATACATTCCAATAATTATTTTTAAAAGAAAATACACACGCAATTTATTTTGAAATAAATGTATAAATTAGTGTAAATTAAACATTAAATTTTAGAAAAATTATCTAAAACAATATAATGTCCAAATGTTTTAAAATTTGAATACAATATAATATAAAAACTTATAAATTTGCGGAATAAGTTGTGAAAATTTAAAATTTAAGTGAAAATAAGCAAGAAGACACGAAAGGGGTAGAAAACAGGAGTAGAAGATTTAGACTCTTAACATCAACGTATGCATAAATGTTACTTTCAATAAATAGATTGATAGACTCTTAACACATGAATCTTCACACCTATATCTTTTGACTAATACATGCCGCGGATTATGGGCAAACGATTCGATTCAAAACCAAATATATAGAATTTTTAGCTTCGTGTACATCATTTCTCCATTATTCTCACACATTTTTGTACAACATTTCTCCTATAGGGTTACAACCAACATGTTCCTATTTTAATACTTTAAGTACTCAAACTTCGTATGACCATACTTACATGAATAAAAGAATTGTTTCTAGATCTTTTCCATTTTCCTTATTTCATATGACCATACTTACGTGAATAAAAGAATTGTTTCTAGATCTTTTCCATTTTACTTATTGATGCAAAACGGAAAGGTACTAAACAATAAGAAAACAAACTTCTAAACGTAACAACCCCAAATCGGAAATCCTAAACCAATAAGGAAACAAAATACTAAAGGAAACAAATTCTTAAACGAAATATGTTGTTTTTGATACTATTTCGAATACAATAAATGAAAGGACAATAAAATAAAGAAGACAGAAACGCAATGGAAATAAACAATTTTATTTCTCACAATTGGAATATGAATTACAATTCCTGACTCAACAAATAAATAAAACTGCTGGATTGTAATAAAGAAACTGCCGGACTGTTATAAAGAAACTGCCGGACTGGTTTAACAAAGAAACTGCCGGACTGGTTTTACAGAAACTGCCGGACTGGTTTTAAACAAACTGCCGGACTGGTTTTAAACAAAACTGCCGGACTGGTTTTAACAAACTGCCGGACTGGTTTTAAACAAAACTGCTCGACTGGTTTTAAACAAATAAAAAACTGCCGGACTGGTTTTAAACAAATAAAAACTGCCGGACTGTTTTTTGTAAATACTGGAAATTACAGAACTGAAAAGTAAATAACAGAATCGAAAGACTGAAAGTAAACAGTACCGAAATGTAAATACAGAAAAGAAACAGTACAGAAAAGTAAATTACAGAAATGAAACGGTACTGAAATGAAATGGACAGAAAGTAAATGACTGAAAAATAAATAACAGAAAAGTAAAAGAAGAGGCAACTGCTGAGCAGTTTTCCTTAAACAATATTTCCCGAACCACCTTTAAAGGTTTCTGGTTTCGGGACTTTGTTCCCAAGGTACAACTTCTATCTCAGAGTGGCTCGTATGGAAACAGGCACCGAACCACAGGTCGAGTTGTTGGTGGTGCGGTTCTCTCTCTCTCTATATGATGCTTATGCTGTGAGTTGTGTGTTTGAAGGTGTGTTTGAATGAGAGGGGGAGGGATGCCTTTTATAGGCTCTACTGAAACCGCAACCATAAATATAGGTCATCAATTCTGGGAGTTACACCCCCAGAATCCGCTCACTTTAATTCTGAAACCGCAGCAATCAATTCCATTTATTGCTGGCGTTTCTCTTGCTGGAAACTCTAGGGACTGCTTTTGTAATTTATACAAAACTCCCTATTCGGGTTTGGACCCAAGACCCAAGACCCGAGACATTCCCCAAATCCCAAATCCCAAATCCCAAATCCCAAATCCCAAATCACAAATCCCAAATCCCAAATCCCAATCCCAAGCCCACGCCCACGCCCGTGCCCGTGCCCGAGCCCGAGCCCGAGCCCGAGACCCGAGAACCGAGACCCGAGACACGAGACACGAGCGAGCGCGCGTGTGTGGTACACACTAATACTCTTAGGTGTATGTGGACATGTTAGTTTAATAACTACATGGGTTGGTATGGTATATATATTGTAAGATTAACTCTTAATCTTCCAATATGGGATTATTCTAAATGGTTTTCTCATTAACCATTTCGTTTTCCAGATTTTCCAGATTTGAGCTTCCGAGGTACCAACTTTGAAGCCACTTTGTATTCACACCCATTCTCCGAATAGGTCATGTGATATACCGTTACGAAGCTCGTCACACGGGCTACTCAACCACGTTGAGTACGGTATAAACAACTCAGCGCTGTTACACGAAATAATGACTCGAAGTTGGTCCAGTGACCATTCGAAAACACCCATGTTTTCACATGTTTTTCCAACAATCCCCCACATGAATGCAATTGGCTGAAAATAAAATGCTCCTAAATGCATACGAGAGAAAACCGCAAGAGTTCACTGCATAAGGACAGGTAGCGCGCGCCTTCAACCTACCGTAGTGACGTAAAATCTGATATGCTACTATTGGGTAGCCTTTAAGCCTTGAACCCTTTAGCGTTTGTGCATACCAGGGTAATGCGCACACAGTGTCCCCTCTACACCACTTACTAAGCCCTTTGGTTGTTGTCCATATTTGGCCGTGGACTGCCTTGGCAAAATTCAACCGAGTGCTCTAGTGATTTAGCCCATGGCTCATCACATAGTATCGGCCATACACACTCGTCATAGGTGATTTCAAGTCAAGGGTGTCCTGACTCACCCCTCTCGACCTTCGAGATACTTGTTTTCATTAAGAGCCTCATGTTCACCCTTAAGATGGTCTAGGTCTATCACTCTTTCATCCTAGAAATGGGCTGGGAACTTAAGTTTCCGAGTGCTTTGTTCGGTCACCCCCACAGTTCGGTTTTCCCGTTGAACCCGAGGCTGGAGAATCCAGTTCGGGTTGGGTTGCCTCTGAGGAGGTTTCCAGTTTGATGGGCTTCAACCCTATTCCCCTCGATGAAACTTCAACTCCTACCTGAGTCAAGCCTTTTGTAAATGGATCCGCTATATTGTCTTTAGATCTCACAAAATCTAATGACACCACACCGTTAGCTAACAATTCTCTTACGGATTTATGTCTCCGACGAATATGTCGGGACTTTCCATTATACATATGATCCTGCGCCCGTCCAATAGCCGACTGACTATCGCAGTGCATGCTTATTGCTGGGACAGGTTTTGGCCACATTGGAATTCCTTCCAGAAAGCTTCTCAGCCAATCAGCCTCTTCTGTTGCTAGATCCAACGCTATGAACTCGGATTACATAGTTGATCTAGCTATGCACGTCTGCTTGGATGATCTCCATGAGACAGCTGCTCCTCCCATCACGAACACATATCCGCTAGTGGATCGTGTACTGTTGGAATCCGAGATCCAGTTTGCATCAGAATACCTTTCCAGTACAGCTGGATATCTGGTATAATGCAACCCTCGGTCTGCTGTGTATCTCATGTATCTGAGAAGTCTCATGATGGCCTTCCAGTGTTCCTCATTGGGATTACTGGTGTACCTACTCAGTCTACTCACTGAGTTGGCTATGTCTGGTCTAGTACAGTTCATGACGTACATCAGACTGCCTATTATTCGAGAATATTCCAATTGTCTCACACTCTCCCCAAAATTCTTTTTCAGGGTGGTTGAGATCTCTATCGGAGTTCTGGATGTAGCTCTACTATCTTTATCAAATTTGTCAAGCATCTGCTTGACATAGTGAGTTTGAGATAGCGCATATCCGTCTGATGTCTTGGTAATTTTCATACCAAGTATTACATCAGCGACACCCAAGTCCTTCATCTCGAACTTTTGTGACAGCATTCTCTTAGTGGAGTTGATGTTATCAATACTCCCTATTATAATCATGTCATCTACGTAGAGGCAGACTACCACGTAGTCCTTTTCATTTCCTTTTACGTAGACGCATTTGTCACATTCGTTTATTCGAAAACCGTTTGATAGCATCACTCTATCAAATTTTTCGTGCCATTGTTTAGGTGCTTGTTTAAGTCCATACAAGGACTTCACAAGTTTACACACCTTGTGAGCTTTACCTGGAACCACAAACCCTTCCGGTTGTTCCATGTAAATTTCCTCTTCCAACTCACCATTCAAGAACGCCGTTTTAACATCCATTTGATGTATTTCCAGATCGAACAGTGCTGCGAGAGCAATGACTATCCGGATTGACGTCTTCCTGGAGACAGGAGCATAGGTGTCGAAATAGTCGACACCTTCGGTTTGTCTAAAACCTTTTACTACAAGTCTCGCCTTTTATTTCTCGATCGTTCCATCGAGCTTTCTCTTCCTCTTGAAGATCCACTTGTGTCCTAGTGGCTTACACCCGGGTGGTAAATCCACTAGTTCCCAAGTGTGATTTTGTAATATTGATTCAACCTCATTGTTGATCGCCTCCTCCCAATATTGGGCTTCCGGGGATGACATTGCTTGTTTGAATGTCGCCGGTTCGCCTTCTATCATGAAGGTTACAAAATCTGGACCGAAAGACGTTTCCTTTCTAGCCCTTTTACTACGTCGAGGCTCTTCTTCTTCTTCCTCCAACGGTTCACTTGCCCCCACATTTTCCTCACTGTTTGACTCCTCAGTCTCTACAGTTACAGAAGACTTGCGGGGAAAGATCTCCTCGAAGAAAGAAGCTTCTCGAGCTTCGATGATAGTATCTACATGCACATCGGGATTATCCGACTTGTGCACGAGAAAACGATAAGCACTACTGTTTTGTGCATATCCTATGAACACACAGTCTACCGTCTTTGGCCCTATTCTCGTTCTTTTTGGAAGCGAGACAAGGACCTTCGCGAGACAACCCCAAACCCTTAAGAATTTATAGCTCGGCCTATGGCCTTTCCATAGTTCATAAGGTTGTTTATCACGCTTCTTATGCGGTAGCTTGTTCAATACATAGTTGGCGGAAAGCAGCGCTTCCCCCCACATGTTCTGGGGTAACCCAGAACTTATTAACATGGCATTCATCATTTCCTTGAGCGTCCTATTCTTACGCTCGGCAACCCCATTCTGCTCCGGAGAGTATGGGGCTGTGGTTTGATGTACAATGCCACTTTCTGCGCATATCTGCGCAAACGGTGCCTCGTATTCACCGCCTCTATCACTCCTCAACATTTTAATCTTTTTATTGAGTTGATTTTCTACTTCAGTCTTATAAAGAGCGAATTTCTCTACCGCTTCGTCTTTACTTCTCATTAAGTAGACATAGCAGTATCTAGTACAGTCATCTATAAAAGTGATGAAATACTTTTTTCCTCCTCGCGTTTGTATAAACTTTAAGTCGCATACATCCGTGTGTATTAGACCGAGAGGTTCAGTACTTCGTTCAATATGTTGATACGAAGACTTGGTTAATTTTGCCTCAACACAAACTTCACATTTATGTTGTTTATCAAAAGCAAAATTAGGCAGTAGATTCAGTGATATTAATTTCTTTATAGAATTAGAATTCACATGACCTAATCTACCATGCCATAAATTAAATGAATCGCAAGAATAAGCAAACGAAGTTTTATTAGCCACTTGGGCAACATTAACGGTTACATTATTCTTGGTACTGGCCTCAGCCTTAGTACCCACAATAGCAGACTCGGCTTTAGGAGCCGGAGTACCAACATTTAATTTAAACATGCCGTTGGTCATATAGCCACGGCCTACATACATTCCATTTAAGGTGATTACAATTTTAGCAGATTCAAATACAAGTTTAAACCCTTTGTTCACCATAACAGACCCGGAAACCAGATTCTTGCGAATTTCCGGCACATGGAGCACTCCATTCAGTGTGAGCTCCTTTCCCGAAGTCATCTTCAGCAGCACGGTTCCTTTTCCTTCCACCCTGGAAGTAGCCGAGTTCCCCATGAAGCAGCTCTCATTGTCCACGGCCGTATAGGTCTTGAACATCCATTTGCTGGCACAGATGTGACTAGTGGCGCCTGTGTCCAGCCACCATTCCTTTGGGTTGCTCCCCACCAGGTTCACTTCCGAGACCACCGCACTCAGGTGCATATAGTCCTGTCCAGCATCATCTCCTCCCTCAGCCACATTAGCCTGAGCAGGTGCCCTCTTCCTCCCTTTCCCTTGGAACTTCCTCTTTGGGGGGGGGGGGGGGGGGGGGGGGGGGGGGTTGGGCTTGTCGATGCGCATCTTACAATCCGCGGCACGATGGCCCGGTTTGTTGCACACAAAGCAGTCTCCCATGAATTTCTTCTTGAGAGAGGCACCGACTCCGCTGTCAAAGCGTTTCCGCTTAAACACAGCGTCCTCAACCACATGGGCCTTGGCAACCGCGTTGCCTGCTCCGCCACCGCCTTTCCTTTCGGATCGGCGGTTGCTTTGCTCAACATTGAGCCTCTCAATGAGTCCCTCCAAGGTCATAGCCTTTCGCTTGTGTTTCAGGTAGTTTTGAAACTCTTTCCAAGAAGGTGGCAGTTTCTCAATCATTAATGCCACTTGGAAAGGTTCGTTGATAACTAACCCTTCAACATCAAGCCTATGGTATATGAGTTGGAGTTCCTCTACCTGCTCGATAACACTCTTCCCATCAGTCATCATGTACTCGTGAAAGTCTGTGACGACAAATTTCTTTGCGCCAGCGTTATTCACTTTGTACTTTCGTTCGAGAGACTCCAAAAGCTCCTTTGCAGAAGCCTTGGGCTCGAATACACTGAAGAGAGTGTCATCCAGAGCACACAGGATGTAGTTCCGGCATAGGTAGTCGCCGTGTTTCCACGCTTCCACCGCCGAAACCGTCTGCACGTCCTCATCGTCCTCGCTTAGGACGGGTGCAGACTCCTTAAGAAACTGGGTCAGATTAAGGGCAGTTAAATAAAACAGCATCTTTTGCTGCCAACGTTTGAAGTTGTTGCCCCTAAACTTTTCCGGTCTCTCCAGTTGAGAGGTTGGCAACATTGGCATCGCCGGTGTTGCCGGAGCCTTGCCCTTTGCCCTGGCCGCAGCCACAAGCGCTGCCTTGGCCGCAGCCTTAGCAGCAGCCTGTGCTGCGGCCGCAGCCGCAGCCGTAGCATCAGCCTCTGCCGCAGCAGCGTCGGCCGCAGCCTTTGCCGCAGCAGCTTCGGCCTCAGCCTCAGCCTGAGCCCCCCCACTCGCAGCGCTCGCATTGTTATGGCTACTGCCAATCACAAGTGCGCCCTGCACGTTTTCCGAAGAAACGGTGGGTATTTGATCCTCATTAGTCATCTGAAATGACAATATAAAAACCGTTTAGTTTCTCGCAAGAAAACTAAATTATTTATCGCAAATACTAATTATAACTTAATTAGATTGCTTCAAAAGAATAAAAACCAATGAAAGAGATTCTAGCGTGAAAATCAAATTACTTTTGATTTCACTAAGAATTCTTTATAGTATTCTAGAATAAAAAGATTAAAACCAATTCGGATTTATTCTATGTGCAAATTTCAATTTCTAGTAAACTAGCAATGATTTTGCGAGAATAAAAACCGAGACGTCAACAACAATAAAATAAAAAAGAAAAGTCCTTTCTTATTTCGAAAAATAGAAAAACCAAAAAATAATATTGTTTAAGATTGTTGGTTTTGATACTATTTCGAATACAATAAATGAAAGGACAATAAAATAAAGAAGACAGGAACGCAATGGAAATAAACAATTTTATTTCTCACAATTGGAATATGAATTACAATTCCTGACTCAACAAATAAATAAAACTGCTGGACTGTAATAAAGAAACTGCCGGACTGTTATAAAGAAACTGCCGGACTGGTTTAACAAAGAAACTGCCGGACTGGTTTTACAGAAACTGCCGGACTGGTTTTAACAAACTGCCGGACTGGTTTTAAACAAACTGCCGGACTGGTTTTAAACAAAACTGCCGGACTGGTTTTAACAAACTGCCGGACTGGTTTTAAACAAAACTGCTCGACTGGTTTTAAACAAATAAAAAACTGCCGGACTGGTTTTAAACAAATAAAAACTGCCGGACTGTTTTTTGTAAATACTGGAAATTACAGAACTGAAAAGTAAATAACAGAATCGAAAGACTGAAAGTAAACAGTACCGAAATGTAAATACAGAAAAGAAACAGTACAGAAAAGTAAATTACAGAAATGAAACGGACAGAAAGTAAATGACTGAAAATAAATAACAGAAAAGTAAAAGAAGAGGCAACTGCTGAGCAGTTTCCCTTAAACAATATTTCCCGAACCACCTTTAAAGGTTTCTGGTTTCGGGACTTTGTTCCCAAGTTACAACTTCTATCTCAGAGTGGCTCGTATGGAAACCGGCACCGAACCACAGGTCGAGCTGTTGGTGGTGCGGTTCTCTCTCTCTATATGATGCTTATGATGTGAGTTGTGTGTTTGAAGGTGTGTTTGAATGAGGGCTGCCTTTTATAGGCTCTACTGAAACCGCAGCCATAAATATAGGTCATCAATTCTGGGAGTTACACCCCCAGAATCCGCTCACTTTAATTCTGAAACCGCAGCAATCAATTCCATTTATTGCTGGCGTTTCTCTTGCTGGAAACTCTAGGGACTGCTTTTGTAATTTATACAAAACTCCCTATTCGGGTTTGGACCCAAGACCCAAGACCCAAGGCCCGAGACATTCCCCAAATCCCAAATCCCAAATCCCAAATCCCAAATCCCAAATCCCAAAGCCCAAGCCCAAGCCCAAGCCCAAGCCCAAGCCCACGCCCGTGCCCGAGACCCGAGACACGAGACACGAGCGAGCGCGCGTGTGTGGTACACACTAATACTCTTAGGTGTATGTGGACATGTTAGTTTAATAACTACATGGGTTGGTATGGTATATATATTGTAAGATTAACTCTTAATCTTCCAATATGGGATTATTCTAAATGGTTTTCTCATTAACCATTTCGTTTTCCAGATTTTCCAGATTTGAGCTTCCGAGGTACCAACTTTGAAGCCACTTTGTATTCACACCCATTCTCCGAATAGGTCATGTGATATACCGTTACGAAGCTCGTCACACGGGCTACTCAACCACGTTGAGTACGGTATAAACAACTCAGCGCTGTTATACGAAATAATAACTCGAAGTTGGTCCAGTGACCATTCGGAAACACCCATGTTTTCACATGTTTTTCCAACAAAATAGACTCTCAATTCTGAAAGGGAAATTAATATCAATTCGTAAACTGCAATTTGACCCCCAAAATATTTTTAACCCCTCGTTTAGTAAATTTTGTCTCAAACTCATCCGCATATGACTATCTTTTACTCCCTCCGTTCCAAAAAAATGGCATCGTTTGAATTTTTATCAATATTAAGAAAAGTTAGTTAGAATAATTAATATGCTTACAATTTTACTAATTTACTCTTTCACTAATATTAATGTTGTTTTGACTCTTACTACCTCGGTAAAGATATAGAGAGGGAATATGGAGAGACAACAATAGAGGGTATTTTATTCATATGATATGTGAATGAATGTGTGTGATACAATACACTAACTCTCTTTATATAATAGATGGTAGTGTTACAACACATAGCAGACCAAAGTAAAAGTCATAGATTAAGGGCCAAATACTCCAACTAGAATCTTATAGAGTCTTTTAGAATATTTTACAACAAATGATTAATATTAGTTGTTATTAATACTCATTTAATAGGGGTATATTTGAAAATTTAAACATGAAAACCACATCGTAATTGCAAACGGGGCCATAATTTAGGACAAGTAAAAAATCAAAATAGATTATATTTTTGTGACGGAGGAGGGAGTACTAAACTAGTGAAGACTGATACGCGTAGTTATGGATGGGGCTGCAAACAAACTAAAGCGTTAAAGAATATCATGTGTTTGGCCCGATGACAACACGGCTCTTGTTTGTTCGTTAATTAAACGAACCAAACATAAACATAAAATTTACGTGTGTTAAGTAAACGGAGCGAACATGAAGACGACACCGCTTGTTCGTTAAGAGCTTAGCTAGGTAAGACTTAAGAGTTCAAAAATAAGTTCAAATTATTATTATAGATTATAGTATGGGCTGATAGATAAGAAAGATGTATGGCATAAGTTTAACAAAAAAACAAATTCTTAAAATCCACATATATTTAACCATCTTGTGCATACAAGTCATGTTAACAAAGAACGAGTATTACACTCAAAAAACAAAAACAAAGAACGAATATCGTTTACCTGAGAAATCTAACGCATGTTTAGGTACACATGTATACTTATGTTGCGACAACAATATACTTTATCCGTCCCTAAATAAATGTCCACTATTTCATATTTAACTGTCCCGAAAATAAGTGTCCGCTTTACTAATTTATCAATAAAAAAATGATAAAAGTACTATAATATTCTCAAAAATTGACAATAATAATTATTTAATTTAAATTAGGGCTATATTTGTAAATGTACAATGCAATTAATAACATTTTTTAATATTTACCGAATACAAGGAGGACAGTTAAAAAGGGACGGAGGGATTATATAATTTTATAAACAGAGTAAACTCAATTCTAAAGACTTAACGAATCGCTATTTGTTTGCCAAGCCTTCGGTTCATGTTTGTTCATCATAAATGAAGATAAACCAAACATGAACGAACATTCTTAATAAGTTTACTCGATTCGTCTGCATCCCTAATTCTGGACGACCAATAGATGGTGCAAACTCTAGTTCGATCCAAGTCTTGTTTGAAAAATAAAATGAAATACTAACATGTATGAACATGAACACCTTTTATTTATAGCGGTTTGTCGTCGACCGATGGCTTATCTACAACCAATCACAGGGGGAAACTAGGGACATCGTAAGTTCGGATTTGATTCAAATATTCAATTAAATTACATTTTTAACATAAAGATGCTAGAACAAGAATAAAATGGACTGTTAGCTACCCTAACATATAACCCGCTCACCACCCCATTCAGCATCTTCCAAAACTCAAAATATCAAAAAAAAAAAAAAAAAAAAGGATTGACTTAAAAAAAAACAATTTTTTTGGTATTAAGAAAAAACACCAATTTTAGTTTTGGGAAACTTCTACTTTGACATTAGAAAACTGTATTAAATGCTCAAAGCATACACGCCACACCCCCAAAGTCAAGTCAATTTTAATAAGTTTTTGAATGTATTTTCCTAAGCTGAATACAAGTATCTTGAGTCTTCTCTAGTTGAGTGTCCATTTTGTCACCTCCTAGTGTTAAATGGCACGGGATCTTTAATCACCACCGTACGTTACATCACCTTTTTTTTAAATAAATTGAATATTAGATCATTGTTGTTTATTTATTTTTGTTTTTTGAATTAATTTGAATAACTACTTATGACTACCCTAAAATTCTAGTTAAATTATTCATTATACTATTTTTATTTATTCATCAAAACTTTATCTAGTTATTACACAGAAACGGTACAATATATAGTTCATCCGTCTCGAAAAAAAATGTAAGGATTTGAACCAGTTTCACTTAAAATTTAATAAAAATGTATCAAAAAATTAAAATTTTCAAATAAAAACCATTTCTTGCTTATAATATGATATTATAGTTGTAAATTTGATATGATTTTACTATCAAAAAAATATATTTTAAAAAATAAAAACAAGAAAATATACTAAAAAGAAAAATTAACACTTATTTAAGACATTTCAAAATAAAAAAACATAACACTTGTTTGGAGATCGAAATTGTACACTAAATATACGATTGTATACACATGACATGACACATACGTATATAAATTACTAGTAAGTTGGAGTATAAAATAGAAGTACAAGTTAAGTCGAAACAAAAAAGCAAAGTACAAACTTGTGTTGTGTTGTGTTGTGTTGTTCAGTGCAAAGGTTAATAAAAAAACATGTTTACACTTATCATAACTCTTGTTAGCCTCGTCTCAATCGCCTTTCTTCTCTTTAAATTCTTCACTAATGATGGTATTTTTCTCTTACCCACTTTTCTTCATGCATATATATCATTGTTTAACTAGTTTTATTTGCATAAGTTAGCTTTCTCCTTTCTGGGTATGGTTTGTTTGGCTATTTTCATCCATTTCCTTTGGTGATTTTTACTATCAATGTTAAAAAATTTATTTATTTTTTGTAATCAATGTTAAACTAGTTTTATTTGTATAAACCTTGCTAATTTCTTTCTGGGTATGGCTTGTTTGGCTATTTTCATCCATTTCCTTACGTGATTTCACTATCAATGTAAAACTAGTTTGCTTTTGTGAAGGAGCAAAAAAAAAAAAAAACTAGTTTTATTTGTATAAAGCTGGCTTATTTCTTTCTGGGTATGGTTTTGTTTGGCTATTTTCATCCATTTCCTTAGGTGATTTCACTTTGTTGTCGAAAAAGCAAGTACAAACTAGTTTTATTTGTATAAAGCTGCCTAATTTATTTATGGGTATGGTTTGTTTGTGTATTTTCATCCATTTCCTTAGGTGATTTCACTTTGTTATCCAAAAAGCAAGCGAAACGTGAAGAAATCGAACACAAGGTGTGTGTTTTTTTATGTGTGGAGAAGTGGACCTTTTTTTAATCTTTTTTTTTGGATATTTAATTATGTTTGATTATTATGGTATGTAGGTTGTTTGGATTACTGGAGCAAGCCGCGGAATCGGTATGCTATTTATATAGAAATATGATATGTATTTATTTTTCGGTTTATTTGATTGTTAGTTTAGGGCTGTGCATAAAAATACTGGAAAAAATGTGACAAAGCCAGATTCGGAGTATGAAAATTGCCGAACGAAACTAAAGGAATTGAAAATTATTTATACTCTTGTTTAAGTATAACCTAAAATTGCACAGAACTGGAAAAAACCGAATTGAGCTGGAAATTGAAAACACTAACATGTATAGGAAATTACTTAATAATCAGAATACAAACATTTATATGCAGAACCGAACTAAACCTGATTAGTTTGAATCCTTAAAAAACAATACTTTGATGCAAAACAAATTCGGTGTAAGTTTTTCCTCGAAACCACCTACAATAGATAAAACCACAATGTGATCCTACTCACAAACTATATCAGGGTCAGTTTGGCAAATTTGGCTGTTTTTTGGTGGAAGCATGTTGCTGTTTTGCATAGTATTTTCTTGTTTTGAAATCCATTTATTTTTTTGTGTTTTATGAGATATCTGTCATTTTGTCACTCACACTTCTTCGATCTCTCCTATTATCTTTAGTTGACGGGTTTAATGTTTCATTTAATGGCTTTTTGGGAAAGTAAAGATAAAAAGTGTAGGAAACTCTGGTAGATTCACTGTTTGCTATTTAAGATTATTTATCCAGTATCACTTTGGGAACTTCATTGTGATTCATTAACTGAATATCTAGTTTTTTTATTGGTTGAAAAGGGGAGGCTATTGCCAAACAATGTGCCAGCTTAGGAGCTAAACTTATCCTCTCTGCTCGAAATGAAGCTGAACTAGAAAGAGTCAAGAGTGAACTCACAGGTAGATCCTTCTCTAATACTTAGTGTGTATATTAATCTGATTTATCTAGAACCATTCTTTTTTCTATCATTTTGTCTTCCTTATTTAATTGATATATCTATAATGCCTGGTAATTCTTGACACTTTCCAATTGTGTACCAAAAAAAAAACACTTTCAGAGAGTAAGGCTAAATAATGTTGTTTATATCTATTTTCTTGTATTGCTTTCGGTATTTTCTGCAATCAGTGTTTAAATTTTGGGTGGTTATGGGATTTGATTGCTGACTAAATCCAAATGTTGGGGACCATATTAAATTATTTATCACCCATCCCATTTTGAAACTTAATCTACTATTGCGTGAGACGGTGTTATATCTTAATATATTGGATATTGTAGGTGCGGGTAAATATGCACCTGATAAAGTAATAGTTTTACCTTTGGATTTGGGGTCCGATGAGGATTCTCTTATGGAAGCTGTAAAAAAGGCTGAATCTTCTTTTGGTGGTGTTGGCGTGGATTATATGATCCACAACGCAGCTTTTGAGCGCCCTGTAAGTAACAAAATTCTTCTTTATGGTGACTTGATTAACCATCGGAAATTTAGAATTGAATTAATTATTAGCATGTATACAGGTTGAGCTTTTGGTAAAATGTACTTTAAGTACCTAAGGATCAAAATTTCTTTTCAGTATTATCCATTAGCAAAGAAGCATTTCAACTTTTAAATGTAGTAGATTACGAGTAGTATTTACTGTACATACAATCTAAAATTAAGTAATGATAATACTGTAAATCTTTTCTTACTTTTAAATATGATATAGCTATATAGTCGCTTAAACTAAATTCATATACGATATTTCAAGCCACTTCAAATTTTATTTGCATGTGAACAAATGTGTTGTTGTCTGGTTTCCTGAAAACTAATGCTATAAGTGGAAGAAAGGTTTGTCATTAGGAGAAGAAAGATGTCTTTCTGTCCATGTACATAAGGATGGCACATTTTATTGTGTTAAATATAAATCCTTGTGATAAAGATTAGAAAAGACTTCTTGTGCAATGAAGATGTATTTTGAGCTGATAATATCCTGTTATTTTTGCAGAAAGCACCAGCAATGGAGGTCGGAGATGAGGGTATGAAGGTATTTAGCCCTAGTTTGGTGTGAAGGAATGGAAGGAAAAGAAAAGAAATTTAAATGCTTTTGTCTCTGTTTAGATTCATGCATGAAAAGATAGCAATGACAACAAAACTGCATAAATTTATTTATATAATCATTTCACTCCATCCATTCCCTGGTACAAACTGGAATTATGCAATATTATCTAATCTTTTATTGTTGAATTTGCCGGCCAATGGTTCTTCTTTGGAGTAAATCGGATCAGATGGAAATATTGCAAAATATGTATAGTTCCTTATGATGGGTTAAACTTTCAGAACCACTGCTTTTAACTTTTTAAACTTGAAACATTTTTGAGCAGAAAGTCAATTTTCTGTCATCAAATATGAACAGTTGAACCACCCAAGAGTCTATGAGTTACATTTGGAGCCTCAATTATGAAGTTTAACTTAGTAAATGTTTTCTGTCTTTCCTACAATTAATTTTTTTTCTTGTCTGCAAGCAGGCTACATTCAATATAAATGTTTTTGGGACGATAACCCTCACTCGGTTGCTGGTACCTTCTATGCTGAAAAGGGGAAGGGGCCATCTCGTTGTGGTATGTAAACTCATTTTGGACGGAGGAAATAGTCGTATTGATCTATTCTTTGTTTGATTTATTGGTGGATGATGTGAGTTCGAGTATTCTGTATTCTGTAGGATTTATGGTCTATTGCCCTTATTAGTCAATTTACGAGTATCTGCACTAAGACATTCAAGAAGTTCAGCTTAAGCTTTCCTTGATTAGTCCCGCTTCGGCTTTGCTAATAAATTCTTATCAATCACAAGAAAAAAAAAGTACAAAACTTTTGATATTTATGTCTAAATTGTTCATTATAAATGGTTAATCAAGACATTTTTACTCTCTCTTTCAGCTACACACAGAGACACACACACACACTCTCTTGCTTCCCCTGGTGTTTGCTGTGTTACAAATTGAAGATGATTTAACACCTATTGTTTACTGACATCTATCTGTTGCTCTTTAAAGTTATCTGAAGTATTCTGTAATGTTTTTAGTATTGCATCAATTGCAGATGAGCAGTGCGTCGGGTAAAACACCATCTCCAGGTCAAGCTGTATACTCAGCTACTAAATTTGCTCTAAATGGGTACTTTCACACCCTCCGTTCTGAGGTATGACCATACTCTGCAGCTTAGCAAAAACATGTTGCTGTCTTTGTGAATTAGTGTAAATCAGATACACATATCTATTAAGTTTTAACAGGAAGTGGACTATGCATTCAGTTATTATATGCAACAGAAACGTGTTTACTAGTTAAACCCTATGTCTTTGACTGGGATTTGAGAGAGAAGCTTAGTCATAAAAAAATCCATTTACGAGTCATATTCATTTTTTTCTTGCCTATTGATCTAAATAAAAAAAATCGATATTGGACTAAACTCACTTTTTTTTTGCATCCATTTCCTATTAGCAGCTAGCAAGTATTCTCATTTAGAATCACAGAAATTAGATGCAAATAGTGTTTGATTTAGAGGAGATGGGTGATAAGCCTGTTATCATTATTGTTTATCTGTCTTAGATATGATTGTTTATACTTTTATTGTGATTGTAGCTGGTGGGTAAAGGACTCAAAGTAACTGTCATATGTCCGGGCCCAGTTGAGACTTCAGGATGTGGCTCTTCTGAGGTGATATTATTTTCAAAGTTTTTAACATTATTAGTTGTCAATCGAATTTGTATTTAAGTGATAAAGAGGATTACTTGTTTTAGATCATATACCTTTTTTCCCGCAAGATCTAAACGAAAGAAGTGTCTAGTTTAAGAAATATGTTACTTTTGGAAAACATATAAGTGTGTTTAGTTGCGATCATATATAGTTGTTTAATTTTTGCTTATTACATAAAATGAAGTGATCTCATACACTTGAAGAGGAAATAAAATGTGAACCGAAGTAACTCAGTGTTCTACATCTATTTAACCTAAACCACCTTTTGTTGCTTGATAGTTGATACAATTTATATTGGTGTTAATACTTGAGTCCAAGGTTCTCCAAAAGAGAGAGAGAACATTTATAAGCATGCTCTCAGAGTTTATTTCTCCTTTGTGAACATGCTAAAGACTCGAGTCCAAATTAATAGTTTGTACTTGGTTTTCTGATTGGCATGCTTTCCACTGATTTGGCATTTTATACTTTAGACTAATATTCTGCTATTATTATTATTTTTGATACTCGAGGTGTCGGAGTTATACTATCTTTTTGTCATCTTATTTAACTATTTCTTTGTTTGACCGGTTTCATATCGTAAGCTCATGAAGGCAATACCCAACCATTAAAGATCTTTCTCACTTTATTTTTCTCAGAAGCGTATATCTGCAGAGAGATGTGCCGAGTTGACTATTATTGCTGCAACCCATAATTTGAAGGAAGCCTGGATATCTTATCAGGTACCATTTTGAAATAATTTCTGATCCAAGCATGTGGTAATATGATAAAAACTATGAAAGGGAAAAACTGACAATGTAACATGACCAACAATAATTTGTTGCGAGTACAATGAGACATGCTACATTGAAGCACTTTCAATTATTTGTTGTGAATAACTCCCTCACAATAAACTGAACCCAGACGCTTGGTTCTCTTTCTTCTTTTCAAATTTTTATTTCCAAACTAGTCTAAAATTACATCACGTTACAGTGATTGGATGACACATCTCTGAGATTTTCAAAGAGACATTGATGTAAGACAAGGTTGAAAATATTTGTAAAGTTTTTTAAGGAAGGGGGAGAATCAGATGGAAAATGAGAAAGAAAAAGGACAGGAAAAGGTGAATACAATTTCAGTGTCGTATTCAATTAATCAATCAAAGCCTCCTAAACAACTTTGCATATTCCATTAATAGGGCAACAAACAAGAGAGGTTCAATCCCTAAATCCTAACATCTCTCAGGAAACCCCTTTGACTTCTGTAATACATGGACCTTTAACTTTCTAATACATTTGCACTAAAATGCATTAACCAAATTCAATGAATCAATATAGTGAACTCAAACTCCTTGTAAAATAACCAAATACAAACTAGGTACTTTAATACACCCCCATGTATCTCTTCCTTTGATTTGCTGCAGCCTTTTATTGATAATAGTGCTGCTTGTTTGATTTATTATGCTTTGACATTTTTCTTCTTTGACATTTTTTATCTCTCTACTAACGTAAATGCATTCGTTCAAACAAAGGAGGCATATATTTAGTAGACAGGAACATGCACATTTTTTCTACACTGCAGATTAAAAAGGACAAGTGAATCTCTTTTATATTTATCAAGCATGTAATTTTTTCCCATTCCTGAATGAATGACTGGGTTGCTCAACCCTTGCTTACAATATTTGATATTTGTATTTCTGACTGATAATGATTTTTTTTTGTAGCCTGTACTTGGTGTTATGTACTTGGCACAGTACATGCCAACACTGTGCTATTTGCTGATGGATAAGGTACTGTACTACTGTATTATCATCTCGACTTCAAAATTACACCATCTTCTGATGTTTTAAGTTACTTAGAAAATGGTTTTTAGTTTTTGAGAAATACTTGCAAAATTTAGTTGGGAGAACTTGTTGTTAGGGATGCACCTCCCTTCAGGATTTGTGTTTGTTTGAAGCAGTAGCTGGTAGTTAAAAATGGGAAAGCGTAATTAGTCGGTAAAAATATATCTCCATTTTCTTTATGATTTTTACTAGACAAAAATTTAAAGCCTTTCTTGTTAAAATACAGAATAGAGTTCGTTACTTCCTTAAATAAAGCAGGTTACTCCCATAAGTGGAGCCAAACTTTCTTAGAGTACGACTGTATGAGCAAGCAATGCATATGAATACGTTTTTCTAGAAGATATTTAAGGGTTTTATTAGCTACACAGGAATGTGAAATGAAATATCAAGATGTAGGATAACGTGCTGCTTCGCGCGTTTTACTTTCTTGTACTTCATGTTTCTTTTGCGACTAATCTGTCTGTGCTTTTGTGCTTTTGTGTTCTCTGATAATCACCGAAATCCTTTTTTTTAACTGTCATTAGATTGGAGCTAAACGGCTCGATGCTGCTGCAGAGAAACGTAGTACGTACTCATTGAGTTCTATAATATGGGGAAATAAAAAGGCTGAATGAAGCTTCACACATGCTTATACTGTTAGTAGGTCTTGTTTACATGTCTGACCGTGAAAATATGAAATAATCACAATTGTCTATGTTGTGAGAGTAGCATTTGATTTGTAATCATTTGTCGAAATTTGTCTTACAGTTAACTTGTAGTTCTACTGCAGTGTATACGGAACAGATTTTTGTTGTTTTGGCAACTTTTTATTTTACTTTCATTAGATTTCAGCTGCTTATTTGGGACAATATTGTGCAGTTAATGAGAACAAGAAGTTTGAAAATTGCACTACCCAAATCCAAATGAGACCTTCAAATTGCTTGCCCGTGTTCGAGGGTTAAGAGAAAACCGAGTTCGTCTTGTTTTCGTGGATCAGAGAAACAAAAACTCAACTTACAACTGGTCAATCAAATGGCAGAGCTTCTTTTTAAGTTATTTAACTTTTAAGCACGTTTCCTAAATCTGAAGCCATCCAAACATCCTTAAATGAAACTATTAAGTTACAGTCCTGCGTAATTATTTCTATCATGAAGTACAGTAGATAGGAACATAGCTAGTAAAGAAACAAAGAATGAAAACAAGAAGGATAATATTTTTGTACCACCTACTCTTTGTATCATCACTATAATATTCAAAATTACAAAGGCTAGCTGGTGCATTTCTTAGCCGAAATCGATAAAGAATCTTTCGAATAATCCAAAGTTCCCAAAATTATAGCAAGCGAGAATACTTGATCTCGCAACTTGCTATTAATGAACTTCAGTTACAGACCCTAATAAAATTTTCGCATCAAATGGACAATCCTAAGTTCATTGCCTACAAACATAGATGAATTAACCAACACAAAAATCGATTAAGTAAACCAAGCTAATGTATACATCTTTCCTTGTTTCCCCTCTTCCATATATCAAACTTCTTAGACATCATTCCACACGGTGAATGGTTGAGCGCCAGCTTGGCAAGCGACCACGGGATTTGCTCTCGTCGTAAGTGTTGGAACTGCTGTAGGGACCCAGTTATTACACGCAGAGCTTTGGTCGTAAATACTGCTTGCCTTGCCAACACCGCCATTTTGTTGCGATCCATAGTACATACACCTCCCATTATAAGAATCCGACGAATTACCAAACAGGTTTTCATACCCATACCCATTCTCCCCAATAATATTTCCATCTTGTTGGATAATCGTCGCCATAGGAAGTGCATAACCCCCAGTTCCGCTCCCATACCCTCCAGTGCTGTCCACCCCAGCACTAGCGTAGAGGTTAGAATTCGACCCCGAGCTGTGCTCCATAGATGACGAGTCGAGCCCGATCATGTTGTGTAGGTACGAAGACGGTGCTTGGAAGAAGTTGTGGGTGTTGTAGCTATTCCCCATTGTGTCTTGTAAAGTAGTGGTACTATCAATATCTTGCTCTTGTTTACACCACACACCCCTTTGTTGTTGTGTTGCATAAGATGATTGGTAATGGTAAGGAAGGGTTTGTTGAAATGTGATGTTAGTAGGCCATCCATATGGAGTGATGCCATGAGTTAGGGTTTCTTCGACTACGGTCCTCGGGGGCTCAATGGCCATTTCAGCGTCTTTCAGACGCTTGGCCGCTCCTCCAATTGGTAATGTGCTGCTCTCGAGGATGCTTTTGACGTCATATCTGTTCATGTCAAAATTCGTAACGGCATTAAGTCCACGGAATTTTATTGCTGCGATGTCGTAGGCCTCGGCTGCTTCTTCTTGGGTGCCTAAACAAAAGGAGGGTCTATTATATATTTGATTGTGAAAAATAAAATTACTGTAAATTATTTTCAAAGAATCAAGTATACTGTTAGACTATACAAATATAGCACAACAAATTAGTATACTTACTGAAGGTTCCCAAATAAAGATCTTTGTTCCCTGCAACTCTGCCGATTCTTGCTTGCCATCTTCCATGTTGATGATGTCTGTCAAATAGAAATCGGATTCAAGATTTTATGCACATGGAATGTCATGGATAACAAATGTAACAAAATACGAGTTTGTAGAAGTTCTAACATATACTATACAACATGACTAGAATATCGAAACCATCAACTGTAATATAAATTGTAAAGTGTATAGAGGGAATGATACTATTTTGTACTTCATATACAACTTTCTTATGAAGTCATGCAAGCTTCGAACTGTTACCTTGTAACTCCTCGATACATCGATGCACCACGGGAGAAGCCACTGCTTTTTCTGCAATTAGAATGAAGAACTTGTAAGAAAAAGTTTGCCAATTCCATGCATAATGATTTATTGGTCATTCACTCATGTTTCAGCTAAGGTATAAGTAAAAACATAGTAATTCTGTAAGTTATTCATAAAATTTTATTTCATATTTAACAGCCTAACAAGTAATTTACATCATGTAATATTTATATACACTTAATTTGGTCGTCAACGAGTCCTTTAAGGATTGGACTTTAAAAAAGTTCATGATGTCATAATTAGACTTTGCAATGTTTGTAATTTTCATTGAATCAGGAGAGTGTGGAAGTTAGCTAGCTTTAGGATTTTTTTATCAAAGGGCTAGCATATAGTGTTTTTACCTTTGTTTCACCATTTAAGGGATATTTTTGCTTAGGGGGGGGATTAATTTGACGTTTGAAAAGAAGACGCATTGGAGTACTAAAAAATAAGTAATTGAAACAAATAAAAAAACCTTGCTGGTTAATCTAACTATGAGAGCCCAAAAAATTCTAAGAATCAGATAGGTATCTGTATAATTAAAGGGTTTACTAATAAATAATGTACCTTCGGAGTGATGCAACAAACTCTTGCCTTGTCATATTCTTCATCTCTTCTATTTCCTTTTCATAGTTGCCCATCTAAAAAAATTTAACCCATACATATTAGAAAATTAATTTTAATGATACATTATGTTACCTAAAGCTAACTACATTGTGTATTTTCCGGTGACTTATTATACTAAATAATAGAAAAGGATAGAGACCTAAATAATACTAACAGGCGGTTTGTAAAGTGTTATTTGTATCAAGAGCAAACATGCATTAAGTGCACATTTACTTGAAACATGTTCCTTATATCTTTCAATTTGTAAAACATACCTACAGGAGTTTAATGATTAAATTAAGATTAGGAGAAAGTAGAAATATGAAATTAAGGAAGGTTTTGTTGAGAAATTCTGTCTTACCAGGTTTTCTTCCCAAAAATCTCAACCATTAAGGTAGATAAGTGGAATTATTGGGTGAAACAGTCTACTTAACTTTATTTAGAACAAGTGAATGAATGTTGTTTAGGTTTTAACATGTACTATTTTATATTGGATAATGGTAAATATATACTAGAAAGAAATTGTTTTTTCTCATCAAAATTTCAATCTAAAAATCTTACCGTGAACCAATCGTTTTATTTGTAATTTAAAAAAACAATTTTCATTTAATGCATGATTGGTATACCTAATCCGCCACATCAGCCGGTAAAGTTTTTGGATAAGTTATTTGGGTTGCTAAAGCACCACTATTGTAAGCATGATATGTTTTGTACTATCATTTTACTGAAACAAAAACGTTACGGCTTTAATTTGCTACAATCAAAGTTGAATCAACAAAAAATTACATATCACGTACTGGGAAATTAGTAGTGGTAGTGGTACCCCAATACTTCAATGCTGCTAGATCATATGCACGGGCTGCTTTATCTTCCTTGTCATAACCTCCTAAATATTTATTTATCAACAAAAACAATTAACACTTAAAAAATAGATTACAGATTTCTGATCACACTACATTGAGAGGACTCAGTTGGAAGATTTGAGTAAAAAATAAATGCTAAGGATATATAAATTAAAGAACAAAATATATTCAAAACTTACCCAAATACACTGCAGATGATTAAGCAAGTTCCCGGAAAAATCACAAAAAAAAGGGAAGAAACATTTCACAATTAGTAAGTATGAAAGAAAATAAGCTGATTGAATGTTCTCTGTTTATTTAAATGACAACTACTTAAAACTCATTACTATGGCTCCGTTTCGCAACAAATTTTTGTAGTTAATTTTTGGATTTTGGATATAAAAAAATATATGGATGTTTGGCAAATCAAATTATTCAGCTTCTAAAAATCAGGTTTTTTATGTTGAAAAAAATTAAAAAAATCAGATTTTTAAAATCCAGTTAAAAAAAAAATTAAAATCTAATTTTGCACCAAAAAAATCTGTTACCAAACACATATATTTAAGCAAATAAGTAGCAATGACATTCATTAATAATACCTTGCCTCCCTTTACGAGTCTGCCCTTCTCTTCTGCAGCTATTGTCCCACAAGTGAGCCTCATATCTACCTGTCCATCTATGCCTGTAATACAAACCAAATTTAAATTATTATCATGCACACATTTAGTGTGTTAAATTATTGTATAACATATAGTGTCAATTTTTTTTTAAATAACCTTGACAATTATATGTAGCTGGATATAAAAATAGAACTTAAAGAGATTCTAGTAAACTTATTTTTCTTTAAAGGAGAGTTAGAATAAAAAGTCCCTAATTAAAATAAAATATCACCAAATATTATATGGCGTATGATAAAGTTTACTACATTTTGGTTCTGTATATTTTCTGATCAAGTCTTGGCCGGATCTATGAATAAAACTCATTCAATAATGGAAAAGTTTTCTTAAAAAATCGATTCAATATTTATTTGTTTACAAGAACACCTATGTTGAAAGTCTGAAACTAAACAAAAAGGAAGCAAAGAAATGAAGAGGTAACATCAATGGTTTACATGAACATATTTTTATCCATAGAAATATTTTCTTGATTAAGGCATTAATAGTTAATTCATGTACCTTGTTACCCCCCGGTATATAGAAGTCCTTTGGCCAAAAGTATCGATAGATTTCTTAGGAACTGCCTCTATAGCTCCCGTTTGAGAATTAAGTTCACTTGCATTTTCTTTCCCTGATGACACACTACTCTCTCCCCCACCACCACTTACCGCCATAAGCGGCAGCGGAGACTCTATCTGCGACTCTGTGCTCATCGATAACGATAGAGCACCACCACCACCACTTTTAGTTTCTGGTATTGAAGTGGGTGTAGGTTGGTTCCTTAGCCAGTTCTTGATCATAGACAGACCAAAATTGTTGTTGCCACCTCCAGAGGCATGTGTCTCTGAATGTGGCATTTGTTCCACACGAGGCGGAAGTGAGCAGTTTGCATACATATTGTTGTATTGGTCAGAGAAAGAGTTACCGCCGAGGAAGTTTTCGAGCTTTGGTGCTTCGTTTTGGTCAAGGTTGTGGCTAGTGGTACACGTTGAAGAATTTGTGACATGGCTAGTAGTGGTAGTATGAGTATTGGTACCCATATATTGGTGATGATGCTCATTATCCATGCTCATTTCATTCATATTCCAATCTGTAAAAAAGCATTTTTTTAAAAAATAATTACAAATGTTGAAGTCACCAAATAGATCAATGTTTAAAACTTTTAATAACTTTTTCAAATTTTTTTTCATTATTTGGAACTTGAAAAGAGCAATATTGTGGTATTTGGGGACGGATTATTACTTTGCTTTAATCTTTTATCATCCTTACACTATCGCAAGGATTTTGAAGAGAGAATTTTTTTGCACAAACTCAGAAATCCGTCCATATATGCATGTAAAGATCGTTACATTCTCAAAAAATAAGCTCGGAATAAAGGCGTGGTGATTTTAAATGTAAATAAGAACTTTTTTCAACTATCAAAGTTCAGTTGTTAATTCTATTAGAAAAAGAAGAAAGCCAAATAAATGATTTGGAAAATTTTCTTTTGTGCTTAAAGGTTTTATGTCAAAGAAAATGAATAGGAAAATTAACAAAAAAACGCAAGCATCCTTCTATGCGTGCATGTAAAACGGAATTTCTTTCGAATATAAGCTAGAAAATACTCGGGGGTTATAAGTTCCAATTAAAATGAAAAATAAAGGTTGTATCCACAACTTTGTAACTAGTTTTATTTGTTTCCACTTTTAAGAATATTCTTAAAACCCCAAAAAAAAATTAGTGGATGTTTTTCTTGTTGTTTTATTTTATAAAAAGGAGTATTTTATATCATGCTCTTTCTCTCATACAAGTATTTTTCTAGAAGAAAATAGCAACAACTTCAAAAAATACAACACAACAAGTAAATAAATCCGAAAAAAAAAGAAAAAGTTATAGTTGTATTTTCTCTTGATTCAATAAAAAGACAAAAACACAAAACACTAGACTGAAAGGTCTATTAATATATGTTTCTAAGATTTTGAAAATAAGAACAGTGCTTGTGTTTTTAATTAGAAACAAGAGGAAAATAAAATAAAACTAGAACCTTGTGATTGAGTAGTAGTATTTGATCTGCTAAAAGCTTCTAATATCCCAAAAGGGGGTGGAATATTGAGAGAAGGGAGAGTTGAGTGAGAAGTAAGGTCATAGCAATCCCCGGAGGCGGAGATGTCATCGGAGTTCAAACCTAAGCGGCCTGACGATGAGTTGTGGGATTGTTCTTGTGGAGATAGAGAGAAACCTAGCCAGTTGTTCACTGAGCCCATTTCTTATTTTGTGTTTTCCAAAAGCTATGTGTTTTCTCTCAAGAAAAATAAGTTCAAAAATCAGTACTAGATTACTAATGGTTATTCATGCATGAGGCTTAAAGAGAGAGAAGAAAACTTGAAATGAGGACAAAGCAAGAAGAGGAAAGGTTTATATAAGAGAGAGAAAATTATCTCTTTCGAGGCAACAAGTTTTGAATGGGTTACTTGAACTACTTCTCTTCTTACTATGTTTATAGACTTAATAGTGTATTTATAACATGTACGAAAAAGAAAAATAACATGAAAAATCTGTTTATACAAGATTTCTCTTTCTCAGTCTCGGCAAACTTCGGCGCTGATCGATGAAAGAGGCCGAAATATATATTTTTTTATTAAAAAATATATTGATGGAGGTTAAAATATAAGTTTTTTTTTTTAAATCTTATTAAGCAGGATCAATGAATTTCACCTTTACGTCTATTAACAAAACTCGAATATTGCACCTTCTAGTGATAGTGCGGACTCTCACCCACTAGATAAAATCCCGACCCGACTCGTGTCCCGACCCGAGAATAGTCCCGACCCGAATGTTGGGTTTTTTTCCGACCCGACAAACTTTGGGATCGGAATCGGGTGACAATTTTGATTTCGTCGGGTGTACCGACCAGACCCGATTTTTTAAATAATTTATATTTTATATAAAAATATTAATTAATTTATATTAAATGCAATTGATGAGAATCGAAAATTTTACCTCCATCATACAATGTAAGCACTCTATCATGTGAGATACAATCTTTTTTGTTTTATATATTTGTTATAATTATATAAGTATAATATAGATTTATAGTTTTGAATATATGAAACTATTAAAATAAAAAATATACTTAAATTAAAAGAGTATATTGTTATTTTCAAGAAAGATAAATGATTATTATTTTCCGATTATAAAAATTATAATGATAATGTATCTCATTTCGTATGATAATTGTTGCTTGTTTGAATAAAACTAAATATTAAAAAAATCTGATAAAAAACGTATCAATTTTTTTATCTACTCCAATATTTGTAGTTTCACACTGTTTTTTCTACTGCATGTTAGTTTATTTTTTTCATTTATTAGGAATGTTATTTTTAAACTAGCATTATGAGTCGTTTTAATAACATGTTTAAACTTTTCAAATGAAAATTGTTAAGAAAAAATGACGTCGTCGTAAAATAAAAAAATATGTTGGGAGATTCGGGATACACCTATCCCGACCCTACGGGGTCCCGAAAAAGTCGGGTCCCGACTTTTGTCGGGATCGGGATTGGGATTTTTTTTTCACTTTCAAAAGTAATCGGGTCGGGATACGGGTTGAACGTTTACGGGCCGGGTCCCGACCCTAACCCACCCCTACTTTTAAGGTATACTCTCTGTATTAATCGTAATATATGCAGTGATAATATTTAATCTAACAATTAATAAGCATTTAATTAGGGTTTTCACCCGCGTATGGGAGGCTATTGTTTGAGATAAGCGCGAATATATACTCATAAGCAAAAAAGACACCAAATCTATTCGGGTTGCATCCCACCCAGATATGGTCAAACCAGAAAGATTTATTCCTTAATGTATAAGAAAACGGAATCTCGTATGAGATTATAGCACTCTACGAGAAGCGCATTTCTAACCATTCGAACCAGTACTATCTTGAGTCTGAGAGGGAGGCAATATTAATTACAAGGGGTCTTCACCCATCTTATTTATAACGAGGAACGTGGCCCATCAAGGACGCCCCTCCTCGAAGGACCGGCAGCATGGCACATCCACATGAGCAAGTCAAGTCGGATGATCAACATGAAAGTATATAAAGATATCAATACAATATATCTCACATATGGCTATAAAAATATATTGTGATATTATTATTTATGATTGTCAAGAATGTGTCAATCAAATATTTAGTCCATTTGTCTATATAAAGGCTAATTGATCACGTAGAAAGATATTTTCATCTCTCTATATACACTAAATACGAGAATCTCTAAACTCTACTCATATTAAATACATATTAAATATATTATACAGTACTTAAAAGGTTCACCTCTTCGTACAACTCATTCGGGCGACGGAGGGTGAACGGTGATAAAACCACCAAGTCATCCTTGATCTTAGCTTTAGGGTGTAGATTATGCATAGCTACAAGCGAAGAAGAGGGACGAGCCCTAAAAAGCATTTTTTTTATTCCAAGCACCGGAAAGTACACAAGATCTGAACATAATTTTCAAGATTTATCATATATATATATATATATATACACGTTTTTTCCTCATGTATTGTATCTTGGCTCTTACTATAATGCTTGCTTCAACACAGTTGGTTTGGTTAAGTAGCACTCAGTATAGTAACAGGTTCGAGATTCAAATCTATCAAGCAGCTTATTTTTTCGTATGCATTTACTTTTAATTTGAATTGTTAAAAACTGAAATCGATGAGTTTGAGGATCGAACTTGAGACCTTAAGTACATTTAAGTCGGGGGCTAGTCACTTTGTTTTGAATTGTACTATTTTGTTTTTCATATAATTGACGGGAAAATCCTTTTTTTATTTACCAATTGATGGAAATTAAAAAGTGGGGAGAGCCTTCAAAATAAAAGACAGAGTATTAGATCGATAGATGATATTGATGTAAAGATCAAATCAAGTATCAATAGATCTATGCATTTGCTTCGATTTTGATTCTCTTTCGCACAAGGCAGGTTTTAAGAAATATGAACGATATAATATATGTACAACTATGTAAATGTACTAGGAAGTAACGGAAATTAAATGACACGAACAATTATCCTGGTTCGTCTCTAATAGAGACTACATTTAATCCCAGAGTCTAAACGGTTCTTGACTTTTTCACTAAATCTTTCTTCAAGTGAATCGTACCACTTCTCTTCTTTTAGAAAAAGCTTCTCGTTTAAGTGCAAAGAAACCCCTTATGATATCTTTTAAACACAAAGCATTTATACATGCGATGATAGTAGTATTTGAGATTATAAAATTCCCCTCATTCGTTGATTGAACCACCATAATTTGGAATCAATCAAGAGTTTACAAATACACTCACTCTTTGATATATGTACACATATCTAGTCTCGGATCAAGTGTGAGGTTGATATTTTAAGAAAATATATGAATGTGAAAGTGTAAGGTTGGTTTACTCTGGTGTGTCATGTTTAAATGCAATGGAGGACACCTCTATTTACATTGTTGGAGGTGAGGTAGCCGTTTTAACTTTAAATTCAAAATATTCAACAAATTAACCCGTTAATTTCTACTTTTCTGGGCTGGTCGATGTGGCATCTTCTAAAACGAATATCTTCTTGATTTTGAGTCTATTTGAACGTTGATGGATGTTAATAAATCTTCAAATGGTCAAATGTATTTTTGGAAGTCTTTTTAAATCATTTCGAAAGCTTCAAAAATTGTCCGCGTTGTTCTGGATTTTCTAAAATTACTAGAAACAACCGTTTAATTTCTTCAGTAAAGTTAACAGATTAATTTTCTTCTAATAGGTTGAAACTTTTGTGCCAATTCTCGAATGTAGTCGAAGGCTTTTCTTGTTCTTTATTTTTAGTCCTTTGTACCTTTGTTTATCTGAAACATTCAATTGAAATATTAGTACGACTAACGAGTTTTCATTAAATTAAAATAAGTTTGATTTGTTATTTATCAAAACTATTCATTAATTACAGATTCGTCTATCAATCATAGTTAATTACAAATTGGTTCAACATTTATTAACTTTGCATTTTTAGATAATTTATCCCTAGCAAATCGTCGAAAAACTAACATAGTTGTAGTTAATAATTCCAAATAATTTTTTAGATTGTTGTTAACATATTTTCTAGTAGTTATAGATTGATGAGGACCCAATTGCAACACCATTTCATTATTAGAAAATATAGAAAATAAGTTAATCATTGACAGAAATTGACAGATTTAAGACTAGTTAGAAGAGATTTTTTTTGTATAAATAGGTTTAATTAGAGAGAAGTTGGAGTTAGTTGAACTGTTGGTACTGAATAATAATAATAATAAAAGGCAGCCTAAAAAAATTTATATAATATATCAACGAAATAACGATAAAAAGATATGATATAATCTTATCATAACACTGATTTGATACTATTTAGTATTCCATCCATCACTAAATAATTGACCACCGTTATAGTTTGGGACATTCATAAATAGTTGATCACTTTCATATTTTAGTAAAGTAATCCATTTTAAATTATCATTCTATCATTCATATATCACACACAAATAATCATGATGTAATATTTTTTTATATTATTGTGAATATTATTATAACTTCATCCAATAATTTTCACACACTCTTAAATTTCACTTTCCAAATATATCTATTAATAAGGGACTGAAAGAGTATAAAAGACATGAAACATTGATACTATTTGGAATATCAAACAATAATAAAAAGATATACTAAATATTACTCAGATATAACTCGGTCTCATCATAAAAATGTTACTCGATGTCTGACTGGGAAAAGAAAAAAAAAGATTTCGCATTTCATGGACTCACTGCAAGAAAATTAGGCTTTACTGGCAAATGATTTAGAGACAATCGAGATTTGTTTAAATGGTATTATTTGGGACCAAAATAATTTTCTCTCTTCAAATCTGAATATATAAAAAATGTGTCCTTAAATACAATTCTATACCAACATATAAGCACAACTAAGTTTTGTGTACAAACAGATTTGGAAACAAATATTAATTGTCTAATTATGTTGGTAAGTGATTATCTTTAGAGCAATTTTTAAAAAAACTTTGGTCTCTAAAAATTAGATTTTGGGTAAAAAAAATATTTTGTCCCTAAATTTACCTTTTAGTGTTTATGGAAAAATTTGCCTTTAAATCACCGGTTACTTGTAGTGATTGTAAAATAAAAAAATTGTTTTGGATATAAATATTGGATAATTTGTAGGATAACTAAACATGAATGAAAGTTTTCTCGAATATTAATTAATGAAAAATAAGTTCATATTGTGTTGATTGTTAGAAAATACGATTAAAAGCATGTTATTTTTGGTTTACTATTTTCTTATCAGACGTGATTACATTTTTATGAGATTTTATATTGACAATATGTTATTTGTTTTATTTATTAATGCGCAAATAACTGTCTAATATTATAATTCGTAAATAGTCTAGTGTGTATAGTATGACTTACACACGGAATATTAGGCTATTGGTTCTTATATAATATAAGTAAATTGTTTACAACTTTAGATAAAAATAGACAGATCATCGGTACAGTTGTACTGTATAATTTTAATAGATCTATCTTTATTACAAAGAACAGAGTATTTCAACTTTATACGCTAGTGCAATCTGAGTGTATTAAACATGACCGTAACAAGACAATTTAATTAACGTCTTGGGTCATATAATTTATTTAAACTCTTAATTTTGATTTTATTAATTAAACATGTACGAGAAATGATAATCATTATAATTCATAAAATAGTGTGATTCTTTACGAGTCACAAACTCAGTGAGTTGCACGGTGACGTTAATTTATTTAAACTCTTAATTTTGATTTTATTAATTAAACATATACGAGAAATGATAATCATTTTAATTCATAAAATAGTGTGATTATTTACGAGTCACAAACTCAGTGAGTTGAATGGTGACGTTTCAACTATAGTGTTCATTAGTAAATGAAAAAATCCACGTCCCGATATTGGGATTGATGATACCCCCTTAAAATCTTATAAGTATTTTTGTATCAAACACTGCATGTGGATTTATTAATCTGATACATTAATTAAGTTAAGTGGTATTTATTAAGCAATAAATATGCTTACTAAATATAAATCGTCAGTGATTTAAATTGGTAAGTGAGTGTATGTTTAATCTTAACATGGGGATGATTTAAACATAATGACATGAAACGAGTTATCTTCAAGAAGATTCGGAACATAAGAGAGATTTCCATTAGAGTTATTTAGTGGAATGAACTCTAAATTAATCAGATAAGAAAATATTCATGTTGATAAGTTTAAGTTCGAATCTGATTAGGATAATTTCTTCTTTATTCAGGTTATCAGGTCCCTAAAGTAGCCTATATAAACATGTTTCGTATCACTACGAAAATACAAATTTTTTATAATATACATTTTTAGAGAGAGAGAGCTCACTCTCTTTACAGAAAAAAAGTGTTTTTTAGCAATACGTTAGAAGAGCCGATTATTTCAGAAAGACAAAGCTCAACATCACTGTAAATTTCTAAACATAAATGATAAAATAATAACAGTTTTAAATAGTACACAACTTTAATAACCTTTTCTGGATATTTTTTCCGCTACTATAATACTTTCAATCTTGAGTGTACGTTCTCCATATTTGTTAAAGCAAAGCACAATATTCTGAAAAACTACTCGATATAGAATGCAATGCGGAGTATTGTCAAGTAAATTAGCAAGTGACCGTGCATATAATTGTTTGTTACAACGACCAACTAAGAGTGTGAATCTAATTACCGATTATCAGAAGCGACAGCATCACATAATTTCGAAAATTATGAATTTTTCGATTTTTAACAATGTATTTTCACTAAATTACGTTAAAAACGGTGATTTGGCACCTCTCATTTTTATATTCTAGATATCGACACCCCCATATAACATTTATGTCTTGGCCCTTGCAAATCAGTGATAACTAGGTGCCCAATTCACTAATTGAGTATGTACACAAGTGAGTGTTAGTACATAAACAGAGCTTGAATAATGTTTATTTAACTTATGATCCTCGTCTCCTTTGTCAAATGTGTCCATTTTCCAATATGAGAATCTAAGTCAGGAACAGGGAACTGCCTTAAAAACAATAAAAGGTACACGAGTTACTGATTCTTTAATATTTGCCCTTCTGTTGTGTGATACTAAATACAGTGGATAAAAAACTTCTTTTGTATATTATTTTTCTTGGTCGTATCCAGCCAAAAATAAGAAAGTAAGAATAGCAAGTTGAACTTATCTTCGTATCACATATAACTAAAATAATCATGACGGTTTCTTTTAAATTTAAAATAGTAACACATCGGGAGAAGGACCAAAGACCAGCAACTTGTGACCATGTGATATTTGCTTAGTTTAGAAACAAAGTGCATAATGTTCACTTGGACTATTTAAAATATATACTACTATCAAGCTAGCTCTCTTAATATACTCCTCAATTAAACCTTTATACAGTACTTAGTTAATTACTTTCATGGGGTTCATTGACTAATCCCTGGCTTTTAGCATATAGTCAAGGACTGACTATATACAGTCTCTCTGACATATTGATAGTGGCATACTAATTGCAGTTTAAGTGATTTTACATCATAAAGGTTCTAAAATTATCATCCAATGTGGCAATCAAAAATACCATTGTCAAATCCGGTGCCCTAATACACAATACTATATCCCGTGACCTATAAGGTTGTGAAGCCATCATGCACAAAGTGTACTATAACCTTCCGATCAGATACAACCAAATAAGTTAGGAATTTTTCAATATATAACAGTATCTATCAGTAAAATTGAAATCCGCTACCATACATTCTCCGATTAGGGTATTGGAAACCACAATCTATCACTAATCCCGTCTACGATCTAAACTTTTTTGTAGTGATCTTTCAAGTATACTTTGTATGTTGTTATCGCTTACATGCTCTTAATTGTCAGTAAAACTCAACAACGAAACTAACAATGAGGAGAATCACAAATTAAAACAATACTTTATATATACAACTAGAAATAAGTTCATTACTCGATTGATTTCACTATGAGTGTAATAGTTGCTATCAATTTGAGGTGATTTCTTTAATTTGTTGATTTCGGTAATATATTTCATGGAATATCTATTATTTCTTTTCCGTAAAATACTTTCGAAATCCACTGATAGTTACAATAAAACATTTTTACAGTCATAACCAAGCAACCACATAATATATTATTATTGACAAATTACATTTTGATGCACCAAACTTTACACTTTTTTCAATTTTATGCACCAACGTTTCAAAATTGAAGGAGAAAAGGTCACTTTTAGAGTTTTGAGGAGTCACTTAAATTTTGTACTTGATTCCAGCTTCTTTATCAATCTTTTTATTATATTAAATAATATTAAACCTAAACCTAAAATCTTGATTAATCCCAATATTAGTAGATCTTAAAATGTATCAAATGTTGAAGTGTTCTAAATTACAAAATTAGTAGAAAGCGAACAAAGAAAATCTAAGTTAACCTATTGATGAAAATTAGTAGGAAGTTAGTCTTACAAATTTTGATTTCAATTGGTGAAAGTAACAGTAAACAATAATATCAGATATAGATCAAAAGAAAAAAAAACATAATTGTTAAAAGAAAAGATAAAAAGTTTATAACAAAAGTCGTAGCAGTGTAAATAGTAATTGGTTGCGCTCCAAAATAAAATGGACGAACAAAACGCAGTTGTTTGATTTTGTGTAGCTATACATTGTCATGGAGATTGTTGATACATATTGTTGGACTGCAGTGAAACTAGTACTCCATTAGTCATATATATGATCAAAATATCACAATTTACAAAGTGAAAAAAAGTCTTAAACTTTTAGCTACCAAATATACCTATTTACAAAGTGAAGAATCACTAATACTTTTAGAAAGGATATTCATGTTATGTCAAGTTGAAAAATGTCAATAATTTGGTGTCAGATATCTGGTCCTGCATGCCACTCCCTCTTAACCAACCCCCTTCGTCTCTTTTCATTTCCCCTCTCTTTCTCCCTTTATGAGATTGTGCATTTGTGTGTGTACAAAAGATAGGCCTTCAAATTAAGACGGCCTTGAATGCCCATACTTTTTCACATTCCATCCCCCATCCTCTCACACACTCGGAATTTTCTAAGATTATCCTCTTTCTGTACTTCTTATGTTCTAGGAGTATTTTGTTAGTATAATACGAGATACTATCATTTTTCTTGGATAACATCGATAATATAAAGCATTTATTTGTTGTTGAGTTTACTACTAGTTTTTTTTTTTTTTTAACTCGTTGCGGATTTGTAAATTTAAATTGCAAGCTGAAAAATAACAAAATTTTACTACACTTCTTTTTTAGTTGTTAAAAAGTAGTATAAATTTAAGAAATGGTCATCCTTATTTAGATTTTTTCAGTGGGAGGCTTACAAAAACTAGCTTTATATAAATAATATGAGATTTTAATAGTTACATGTGAAAAAGCAAAAACAAAACTGGAACATTTATTGGGTTTTTTCAGAAATTTGAATTAGTATAAAAGATCCCGAAAATACAATCTCTAGATGTTTTGAATTTCATAGAATATTAATAGTATTGTTTTTTAAAATTGACAAACATACACTAGCACTAGCAGTCTAGCTAGCAGAATAAAAGAAAGTTAATGTTGTAAAACTCGGACCCAGTATATATCGAGTATACTAGTTGTGGCACTAAATAAGTGTAACCCTACGAATATACGTGTAAATTTGAATATCAAATTTTTCATATATAAATTAACGAAAAAAATTCTTTCAAAAGTCAATAATACAATTAATGGTTAAAACTAGATGATGAAATTTTTAGATTTATATTTCAGCAATATAAATATGAAAATTTTGATGGTAAAAATTACATGTATTTTCATGATGAAAACTTATTTAGCTAGCGAGGTATCGAGTGTATATATATATAATTATTATTTTATTGAAATGAATACTACTCTTATCATTCATTACTATCTATAATCATCAACATGCTCCCCCGCTTGCAGCGGGGACTCTTTTTCTCTCTATAATTAACTTTCACTCTCTAAGTCTGACAAACACAACAATAATTCATACATGACACTGAGACCGACATTATTTTTCTCATATTTGCTTTACGTGTATACATTGTGGGAATCCATGCCAATATCATACGCTAGTCATGTGAAAGAGAGACCATGAAAAATGTACTAATAGTAGTATTTTTTTTATTTTTTTTATAAGCAACTAGTAGTAGTATTTAATTATGGAAAGGTTTGCTTTTTGTAGCCCTAGGAGAGGACACTAACCCTTGTCATTCGGGTCAATTATGTATTGCTATTTGCTAGGGTTATATTATAGTAGTTCTCAAGATTGAGAGACAGATTGGAAGAAAATCAATTATTCCTGTGTATGTGCATGGTAGACTAGTATATACATTTACTTGATGTAATTCTCTTAGCTAGATACACCCACGAGTTTAGGTTATTCAAATGAAAAACATAATAGAATTAACCTCTGCTTTTCAAAAATTCTTCAACTCTCCCTCTAATTCTCTAATTTAGTGTACTTGATTTTTACATGCTCTCAAATTTGCTCTTTTATCTCTGTGATTGGTAACTTAAATTTACAATTTTTGAAAATGAGCCTAAGATAGATCAAACAAATAGCGATTACACTTGGAGGATGTGATAACACATTAAGGTACACTACAAAAAAATACTCAAATAGCGATGGGATTAGTGACGGTATTTTTTGTTACGAGCTTATTAGCGACGGTTTTTATGACGGATTTATGACAGTTTAGTCAATTTGCGACAGATTTGTGACAACTTTTTAAATTAGCGACAGACTTGTGACAGTTTTTGACTCTCACTAAATCAAACATTATTTTGTAGTGGTATTACCTAGAAAGACAAATAATCATCCACTCCTTGGTTCTCTCTCTCACAAAGAAAGACAAATACAATCTAATTTGTTGTCCTATAAAAAATAAGGTCTATATCAAAGTAAAAGGGAAAAAAACCGAAAAAGCTAAATCCAAACGACGTATATAAAAATTCTAACATATTTAATATTTTCTTTTTCGAAGAACTTGCATTTAATCATTTCCATTTAGTATCAACATAACTCAAATAATACGGTCATAACGAATATATCAATTGGGATTTGTATCCAAGTCCATATGTCGAAAACAATTTCTCCATCAGACAAAGAAAGACAAATACAAACTTATTCCGCTACTTATAATGTCATGTTCTCATCTACCTAGTCTTTAAACCCTATCCCCAATTTATGTAAAGTCTAAATGGCTACTGAGAAACAACTATTACCTAAGACAAAATTAAATAACAATAATGAGCATAAATTGTCAAGTTAAAACCTTCTACCAATAACCTTTTTTTCATTGCATCAATATCATAACACAATTTAAGATAGTCAATAATGGTCGTCAACCCCTAAATTCAAAAAATTGGAACTTCTAAAATAATAACTAATCACCAAAGAGTTCAAACAAAGTCGAATCAAGTAATAAATCTATATTCCTATAATTAAAATCCAAATACTTAATGAGAAGTTCCTAAATGACCTACGGACAAGTATATAGTGTTACATTTTAGAAAGTATATCTCACAGAGACAAGACCCATTAGAGCACGAATCCCTAAACACATACAACAATTGATTGGACCGGATATTGCTGGTTAGGCTTTTGAAATAAAAGTTATACTTTTATTAAATTAAGTCAGTACACCTTGGTTTTATTAATCTTAAATTGCATATTCAAGTGTCTTTAAAATTATTTCATATATTTTACCATTTTGTACCCAATAATCTAATTTTGTTGTAATTTGGTCTTTTTAGGTCAAATAATGTGAAGATGTCAAATGAAGAGGTCAGAGTGGAAGATTGAAGGACTTAAAGCACAAGAAAACCCATGCTAATAAGTTTATATTCGGTCAAAATAAGTCAAGACGAAAAAGGAAACAATAAATTGCAAAATAGCAACCAAGTGCATGAGAAAATATTCAATACAGATAAGTTTATAATTAGAAGATGAGTAATATTTATGGTTTAAGTCACAATTTTTTCCGAGATAAACCCAATAAATATATATATTATTATTATTCAAAACTATGTATGCTTCGAGTTTAGTTTTTATAAAATTCTTTCTCTTTCTACTCTTCTAATATCCTTTCCCTACGCCTTTTTATTAGTGATTCTTCACTTTCTCCCATCGACTTCAATACCTTATTCCCTTAATTCTTTATTAAATATTTATTACTTGTTATTTAAATTATTAGGGCAATCAACTCATCAAAACGGATTGAAAACGCGTGTATGACATGTTCTGCTTTGTGTGCATGATAGTTTATGAGTAAAAAGCTTGCAAACCAAAGGCGCAAATTGTATCGACGTAAAAACTACGAAAAAAGCCGTGTTTAGATATAGTTTTCTTATTCTACATAATCTATTTGGACGAGCTGGTCTTACAAGTTATATGAATCTTATACTAAGGTAGACTCTTGTATTCTTACGAGATAAAAATGTTTTATAAAAAGACAAAATTCAATTTCAACCAAGTTTTTGGCGTTGTTGCTCGGGATTATCCTTGATATAATGTTATTATATTTAAACACAAAGAAAAAGTGTGGTATTTTATTTTCTTTAAATATTTTACTTGTTTAAGTTACATTTATTACACCAAGGAAGAAGAAAAGCAAATAAAATTGTTAAAAATGGTCGTTGGAACCAGCTCATCTATAATAAACCTCTCATCCAAAGTAGTTCACGGGTTCCCAAAAGAAATTATCTCAATTTATTTCTCAGAGTTTGATTTATTTAAAATATTTATTATTCTATTAAATAATCATGTTAATATAAGTTTTAAAATATTTAAAAGAAAAAAGTACAACAATACAAAAGAAAATTGTTATTTAATTAATTTATTATGATATTTTTAAATTGATTGCTTAACTAATTACAAAAAATTATTCCGAGTAAAATACTATTCTGGAATTTTTTTAAATAATAAAAAAATATATAAGGGTTTAGTTAATGCATTAAATAATAATTATTTTAATTTTTTAACATTAATTTTATAATTAAAAATAAATTAAAGAATTGATTAATATAATCATGTTTTTTATCTTCAAAAAAACAGAATTTATTTTATTTCCTTTTTTATTAATCTTAAAATTAATTAATTAAGAATATATGAAATATAGAAAATTACTAAACTTTATTTTCCAAAATAGGCCCATTCTGAAATTCAAATTACTAAATAGGGTTAAAAACCCTTGACTTATTTGTTGTGTCACTCAAACCCACCAGAGACTTAACTCAGATTTTACACATCAATTAGGCTCCCTTTCTCTCAATATCTTAATTTTATGTGCTGATTCTTCAACTCAACATGAATCCTCAATGGAACCCTAGCCTATGATTTTCTCATGTCTAAGCCAGTTGTACTAACTACACAGAGCCCCCAATGTGTCTTTAAAATCTTTGTTGTAATTGGGCGGCTTCTTTTCGGAACCCCAAATGATGAGGCAAGTGAAGAAGATTTGGAGTATAGAGACACCAAGCTTGCAGAGACGACGGGAATGAAAAAATACAAGTCCAATCGGTTCGAGAAGGTCCTCAAAACGTTATGAGAAGTAGCACAGCCGGCCCATGATTTATGGTTACATTGACCCAAAAAAATTATATTGCCCGTCAAAATAAGTTGTTATAATGTAAGTTTACAAAGTATATATGAACGGAGTTGGGGCATTAAACCCACTAGAAATAGTATAGTGGGCTATAATCCGCACTATCAAATATGAGATGTAGGGTTCGAGTTTTGTTAACGAGAGTATGTGTGGAATCCTTTGATTCTCTTTTATAAGATTTTTAAAAAAAATTGGAGTTCAGGCATTACTAATATTACATTTAAAATGACACTGTCTTGATAATATTATCATGAAATAATTAGGGGCATTACTATATTTTATACTCCATCTAGGCAAAACAATATCTTTTACCTAAAAAAACTCTAGTGAGGTTCGAACTTGAGGTCAATCGTTATAGATGCACCTAAGTACACACTAAGCCAAGTATGGGCGCTTACCTAAAAAGGTTTATGTAAAACATAATTGGTTTTTAATGGGCTAACAATTTTGCCTAACGTTGGGCTGTCGTTTCGGCTAGGCCATTGGCAATTCCCTTGGGCCGGCCCTGAGAAGTAGATCAAGAGCATCTTATAGACGCGTTGTTGGAGAAGATTAAGACGACTATAAAAGCTCAAGAAGTTGAGGAGGGTAAAATGGGGGAATTAGACGAGGTGGTGGATCTTCTGCCCATCTTACGTTTAAACATGGAAAATGTTAAAGAAGACGAGTATCATGAGTCTAACATACAGGAGTGTCATATTGTTGACGAGGAAGATGACATGGATATGATGTATTTTTCTGTACAAGTGGCTATAGTAAGGATATGACCGAGGAAATGGCAAAGCATATTCACATAGGAGAAAGATATTTACCTAGTTCAGTCTCATCCCTACCCTCCATCTTGGAATAAAACCAACCAACCCATAGTTGTGATTTCCATAGACATTCAAATCCTCACCCATATCTACCCAGAGCTTCACCTATACCGAAACCTAGATTGGAGCCAAAACCACGAGCATATTTCCTACCTATGAAACCGCAACTCCAATCGAGTGTACACCCTACATGCAGACTTTGTTGACTCCACTTCGATTGGTCTTGTGACCTATGATGACTTTTGAAGGATGGAGGATAGCTTGATGAATTCCATGAAATTGTTGATCAAAAAAATTCTAGAGGAAGAGCCAAAAGTAAGGAGGAGCCTAATCTTAACCCAAGCAAGACAATGTTTTACCTAAGTTAGAATCAATCGTTGAGAAACCTATTTGATAACCCGGGAAATTAAACCCCTTAGTTTGTGGGAAACAAAATTTTAAGTAAGGTTTCAACGGTCAATGCACTTTGATTCATATTCGACATAGAGAAAACAAGGGATTAAGTGATGTAGGGATATTTTATAAATCTCATAAAAGAAAATAAGAATCAAACTAGTTGGTTTGAGCTGCTAGAAAATGAGAAAAAAAATATGATAGAACCGAGCAGAACGCATGATGTTGCTAGTGCTCAAATCTATAATCGCAATTAGTAACTCAATTTAAGTGAATCTGTTCGAGGACACTACTCGAAGAAGATTTTAGGTAGAATTGTTTTAATGCAAATTAGTATAAAATCTTCTCCTGCCATTTACTTTTTGTTAATTACTTACAAGTCTTTAGTTTCTGCATTTTTAATTGTTAAGTAAATTAGTGTGTATATTTGTGTTTCCCGAAGAAAAAAGAAGATTGTTTTCCAACTTGATGTTAAATCAAACGGTCCTGAAGAACCCAACGGGATTGAATGTATTTTTCCCGTTAAGCCCTTTCTATTCTCAATACGAGGGACATGAGTTACGTATCATTTAGACAATTCTTAAGTTTTCGCTTTCCAACGAGGAGGTGACATACGTAGTCATGTGACGGCTATGTTTTCTTTTGTCATACAGAGAGAGAGAGCGTCTCATCGATTTAGTACTTGTTCATGTATTTAATGTGAAATCAATCAATAAATATAGGTTAGAGTTTGTTATATATTTCTTTTATATTTTGTTTCTTGATTTCTAACTGTAGTTGCACTAAGAGAATATACATTTTTAGCTCGTTTTTATTTCACACATGTCATGCCGTTTTCTGCTTCCGTTTCCAGAGTTAGTAACTAAAGGGCATATGGTGAAGATTAACTTGTCGCAATTTTTTTTCTGCAACGAGTGTTAAATACCCAACCGCACCTGTGTATTTGTGGTATTAACTTTCGAATACAATATTTTTACATTTGATACTAAAAAGATTGCCATTACACAAATAATTGGCATTCAAATTTAAGTCATCAAGATTCACTACAGAAAAAATATCACAATACCGTCAGACACCTAGTTGTTCAATTGATGATCAGTTGAGTGTTGCTAAACTTTAACGATACTAAAAGCATACATTTCTTGTTTTCGTTTCACATGTCATACTGTTTTCTTCTTTCGTTTTCTGAGTTGGTAACTAATCACATGCGATGAAGATTAGACGTGTCATAAATCTCTTGTTATATTGCTCCTAAATTTAGTGACACTGTATTTATCATCATTTTATCATAACAATTTCTTATCTTATAGTGATTGCATGCCACCGCAAAAATATGTGAACAAATGATTTGACATTTTAATCCGATTATTTGAAATTTTCATCTCCAAAGAAATACTTGAACTAAAAAATTAAAGATGTACACACATATTTTCATCAATATTACCACAACAAGCATATGTAAACAAAAGTGTTTTTCCATTTTGGACTTTGGAGGAGAGGGCAAGGAATAAGGACAAATTAGGATTAGTTTAAGGTGGGTGACAGTAAGCTAAAAAAGAGAGAGAGTCTTGAATAGAGCAAAAAAACTCTTCACCCTTACAGTAACAGGTTTGACCGTCAACAAGGAAACAAGGAATATGAATCAAATTAAAAGACGGTAAAACACATGCTCTTTGCATTAAAGAAATATAATTTGACTACAAAAATAAATGATAGCTAAGACTAGCTAAGCTCTAGGTAATCCCATCCTACAATAATGTTTTACGTTTTGATATTTGACCACATGTAAAATTAATCATTTCAATCGTCTCTCAAGAAAAATTAATCAAAATATCATCTCTCAAGTTAATTTATTTCACTAGCGCTTATAGAATGTACGACACAAGAATTTCAGAGAAATGATTTGACAATAGATAGAGTTGTACTATGCATGCAATATTTGGAATGATTTATAATGCTATCGGAATTTACAAATGGAACACACGTATATATATATATATATATATATAAAGTTAAATTAGTTTGGATTTATTGATCTTGCTTAATATAAATTCCATAAACTCGGACTTGTGCTAACAAATATCCCTGCCAAATACAATTTGTAAATTTATATAGATTTGTGATGCTACAAAAGTTATGGAATTTACATAAATAAATATATGTTAATCTGAACAAATATGATATTATAGATTTTACAGCTTACATAAGAATCACTGTTAATCTGAACTAATATGATTTTATAGATAAGCAAGCAGCTTATACATATATTCTCGTTTACACAGTTGAGATATTAGGGGTTTTATCTCTACTAACCTAAGATGGAAGGATTCGGGGATATTTAGTCGTTTTGTAGGTTTTATTTTGTATTAGTGCATCCGTTGGGCTTATATTTTTTATTTTATTTCAGTCACCTGGAACATGCATGCTCTTTCTGAATATTGTACTTGTGCCCTATATCAAAATAAAAGTATTTATTTCTTGAAAAGAAAAAAAAAAACTGACACACTTGTAAAGGAAGTATAAGATCAATTATAAGTTTCACTGCATTTGGACAAACATCATAGAACTTGCTAAAAAAAAAAGTAGGTCATAGTCTCATATAAAAAGTATATTACTCCTAATATATAAACCATAATTATGTAAGACCAAACGCAATAACTCAATAAGAAATATCTTGTATAAATATATAGTAATATATATATATATATATATATATATATATATATATATATATATAGTAATATAGTAATATATATATGAAATAAAAACTAAGTAGTGGTGGGAAGTGGGATTACATTGGAGAAATCAGCGGAGCACCCGTGCCTCCTCGTAAACAAACACAAATCAATTAAGTACTAACACTATATTTGTATTCTACTAAATAAATTACTCTTAATTAATATACACATATATACTACTACATCATTTATCAAAATACACCTTACACACTCCTTTATTCACTTCCCCTCTACATTATCATTATATATATATATATATGTAATTAAACAAGTTTCAAAATTATCCTTCCTCGAATTCAGTTGGGATTCCCAATGAAAAGTGACCATTTATTTTCTTAAAAATAGGGAACCCTATGCAAGCTCATGCATGCATGAATATAATCTCTTCCTTAAACTATTGAAGTATTATAAAAGTAAGGTTAATTCTACTTTACCAAACTGTGTTTTTGATTTAATAACATCAACTTTTAAAAACTTGAATTAGTGACCTTAGCTTAGCAAATTTATCGATTTACTGACCTCCTATTAGTTTTTATATTGTTACGTTAAACTTTTTTTTTTCTATAGTAACGTTAAACTTTTTGAATGGTAACGATAAACGTTAACTAAAGGATTTTTTATACAATTACGATTCATCCTTTATAGTTTGGAAATTAACAAATCATCGGCTAAATTATTGAAAATGAAAAAATCAAAAATAGCTTTTTTAGAAAAAAAAAATTATTTTCAAGCAAGAAATTTTTCTTTACCAAAGACTAAGAAACGACTTTCAATAGACTTTATTTTGAGAAAAAAAATTCCTAAAAGAAAGCAACACTTTTTTTCCTAAGAACTTGATTAATTGTGGAAGGAGATATCTATATAAAACAAATTTTTCTCTACACTTAGTTAAAAATTGTCGAAGCAATAAGTTTGCCTTGATATTCATTTTTATCATCAAAGTTATCCTTGATATTCATTCCATCGTTAATTGTAGGTGTAATCTGGTTCTTTTTTCTCAAAAACTGGTTCTTTGTTAACACATGTTCAAAAAACAATATACTTCTTAGATAAAAATCGCAACAAATACTGAATATTTGAGAGTATATTTACATTATTAATTGCTTTTTGAAAAAAAAAAAAACTTTCAAAAACATATATAGGACAAGAAGACTGCAGTCTACAAGTATTTTTTTAAGGCATGCCTAAAACAATGCTGGCCAGATTAAGTAGGCCTTGAAAATCCCATGATTGTCCTTAAGCTTTAAATTGTTTCCCTTGTGTTTGATGATCAAATTAAACACTGCCCTTTGGTAATTGGGATATGAAACAGTGTTCGGGATTCAAACTTTTGTTTTACTTTGACCCTTCAACCCACCAGTCATTTTATTATAAGTTAAAAAGTAAACAAAGTTAAGTGTACAACTGTTAGTATTTACGAGTTGATTCAAAAAATATTCAAAACGTTACATTCATTTGTTACATTTCTAGCCCTTGAGAGCATTTTTGCCTCCTCCATAATATATGATCACAAGTGTTTGTGTCGTAAACTTTTATTATACGTTTTATGTGCATATATGAGTAAAATTGCTGTGCCACATAATTCTTGTTTCAAGTCAAATTGCTTCCTGACATTCTATTCTTTCCTTTTTTGATAAAACGAGAAAATATATATCCACCCAAAAAATGTAACTAAAAACTTCACTCGCTGATGTGGCGGGCTAAGTGTACCAATCACTTTTGTTTCGATATTGAAAGCATATATATTTTCATTTAATATATAATTGTTCCATCTAATTCGCCACATCAGCAAATCGATAAGGTTTTTGGATAAATTTTGCATGGGGTTATAGCAATAGTACTCTACTCATGATCTTAAACAATAAATTTTTTAATTTTTGTTATGTCATAATTATGAGTAAAACTCCCCAAAAAAGACTAAATAATTTCTCTCCCACAACACCCTAGCTTTTAAAATTTGTGTAACCAGAAATCCCTAATAACAGAACATCTTATTGGGTTTAGTTTTTTTTTTAATCCTTTTTAACATCAAAATTTTGAGTAGATATTTTGGAATCCCATGCCCTAAGTTGATCTCATTTGGCATGAGTATACGTGTAGTATTACATTTCTTAATTTGCTAACACGCGTGTATCAATGTGCAACACGTGTACACAAAGAACAATAAATCGATCTCTCGGTAAAATCTAAAAAGCAGTCATGCAACATATTTTATGTTCAATATTTTTATTGCAATACAATTTCCTTGATCGATTAAATACAAAATTCCATTAACTTACAGAATGAGTATTCTGCTGGTACGTTATTCTAGTATCTTATGATTCTTTTTTCTTTAGATTTTTTTTTTTTTTTTTTGGCAAAAAAACAATAAATTAATGCTTCTTTTTTCTTTAGTTACAAAGTGGAGTATAAAATCTTACGAATCTAAAAATTAGCATGCACTTTAAAGTGTGTCCATATGCTAGGGAAAAAAATATTGTCGAAATTTGTGAATTTATTCATAATGACTTTGATTTGTAAAAAGCAAATTAAGTAAAGGGAAAAGTGGCAAGAATACTTACTTCTGTAGTTAAACTGTAAAATAGGGACAAGCAATTTGGAAAGGAAATAACGCATTATGTGAACTCATTTTCTTAGAACGTTTTCAATGAATAAATAAGACATATATTCGAGCAAACTATTACGTGAACTCATCAGGGCCGGGTCCTGAGCTTTTTGAGGCTTGAGGTGAAGTAAAAAAAAAAGATCTCTTAGAAAATAATTTTTTGATAAAGCTTATGATCATTGGCTAAATATTTTTAAATGTTTCTCATTTTAAAACTCGTTAAAAAATATGTCATGGATAGACCATAAGTAATAAGACAATTTCCTCATTTAAACATTCTTCTAAAAAAATTGAAAACACCCATGGGACATAAAACTTGATTTTATTTCTTAAAGGTAAAAAAGATTAGAAAAAAAAAACTGCAATTTTTGTTGGCTTTGAAGTGGTTGGTTACTTTCAAGTTCAAGAAGTATAAAAAAAGATATCTATTATATGATGAAAAAAACATTAGCATTAGAAAATTATATAAAACCAGTATCGTAAAAATAAAAAAGAAATTAGTGTGTAAGACATGAATTGAACTCAAAACCTCACATAAATCTTCAAGATGAGTTATCATCCAGGCCAACACTATTCTATAACACAAAGTTGTAACAGATATATTGTATAATATTTAGCTATGAATAATTTTAACTACTATACACAATATCTGATTTTTTCTGAATGCCCCCATAAACTTTTGAAGCCCTGGGCCGTAGCCCTGTCTGCCCTGGGTCAAGACCGGCCCTGAAACTCATTTCCGTAGAACTTTTTTTTCTTTAGAATGTTCAACGATGAATATATATAAGGCATTTTAGAGAAAAAAATATTAGAGACGGAAGACATGGGCATAATTGTGTACGCTAGAACACTCCTTAAAAACTATCATATGTCATGTTTAAAATTGTTTGCAACGTTTCATATTTGGTATAATTGTTTAGCTAGCGAATGTATTACATATATATACCTCCTTTGCTAAAGTAAATTGATGTAACTCATTTACCCGAGTTAACTCTATTTAGGGGATAACCGAGACTGTTGACAAGTCACACTCGTGTTATGAGACAAATACTTCTACTTTGAGTCGTTTTTTACTCAAATAGAAAAGAGATTAGAACTTCAAGCTCAATCTTTCAAAAATGCAAATATTGCAGGCACAAACCCTACCCATTGACATGAGATAAACCTTTTTGCGTAATTGCTAATAAGTTGAACAATAATCAAAACATAACAATTAGGTCTCACACCTAACAATAATAAAATAAGAAAAGTTGTAAATAAACTAAGCAATAAAGAACTTGACCGAGCCGGAGCAAGGTCTCATGCTGCTCATGTGTGGGTCCAACACTCGCCCCCTCTTTGAATAAGGATGCATTTCAGGCATCATTAGAAGGCTCTGCACTACACCACGTGTCGACCCGACCTGAACCTAGAAAGGTGACTGACACTCGACTTCAAACCACACTCAATGGGTCATAGTGGACTTTAGCAATAGGCCACATCAACTAGCCTACAATCATCGTCTTTGCCCACTTATCTCCAAGTTCAGAGATCCAAACGTGTAGAATCAGCTCTGCCAAAACATGATGGTGTGGGTTGGTCTTCATGTGAGGCATAGGACAATAGAATGAGCCCCCTTTCCTAGTAGCAGAATGGCAGTTGAGAGTGGTTAATCTTGTAAAATGCATGTGCAGTCATCAGCGGTTTGCAGAGAAGAAATACAAAAGAACAAAATATCAGAAAAGGGGAATGCTTATCGGAAACATTCGGACAAAATCTACAGCAACTTGTAGAAATGCCAATGAGGATATAGCCCGCTTCTAGGGTGTGACATTAAGGACATCAAATGAGGCCACGGTTGGAGAATAGCAACATTGTTACCACGGTGGACCTATGGACACCCCTTCCGCTCCGATCCGCACGCCACCTCTCTTCTAACTTGGGAACCGTTTTCTTACAATAGATTGTTACCATAACTCGAAACAAAAGTCATCTAAATGTCAAATATACTTTCATGACCATCACTGTAAAAAAAGTTTCCAATCCGAGACGGCTAAATCTGTCAGTAAAATTGAAATCTGTCGTCATGCCGTCTCCGATTAGAGCGTTGGGAAGCAAAATCTGTCACTAATTCCGTATGCGATCCAGCTTTTTTTGCAGTGCATGGCCCAATGACTAGATATTGAGTTTCCTGGTACTCTGAAAAAATCTGAATGCAATTTCGGCCTGGTTTTTGTAATATAAAATCTTGAAACACATGGTTTTCAGGAAAATGAGTCTTATCTCGGCAAAGTTTTATGGTACCTATGAAGCAGACCTAATTCACCTCATTCAGGTTACTGCAGACTGCAGTTATTAAACTTTTGAATTATGGCACCCAAAAGAAAACATTTTAACAATCGTGCAATCCCAATATATTATAGACAATTTCTCTGTCATCGAAGTACAAAGCCACACATTCTACAAGTTACTGAAAGTGCATCACACGCTACTAGAATATTTAAACACAGTGCATATGTATGCATATAAGTATACAAGTAATATAGGAGTGTAGAAGTTAGAACAGCACACGGTGACGAGGATGACAATTTTTTACTAAGAGCCGGGAATTTATTTATTTTTTGCTTCTTTCCTCCCCCGATTCATCTGAACATGCACACCACGGTAAAATTATTGTACAGGGTTATTTGCTAGGTCAGCAATTGACTGCAGCCTAGAAAGTAAAAAATATGATGCCCAAACCAAACATATTTTCATGCCTACTGCTTTAATTAAACCAAACAAGTTGGAAAGAACATAAACAGGATAATTAAGTAAAGGCAGATAACAACACTGCACTTGGTACTGTAACGAGATCAATGTTTTATATTATAGTGGGAAATGGTAACTTGACATTATCGAACACAGATGTTAAGTCTATTACAAACACCATAAAGAACGAGATATTGTTACATTGCCAGATCTAATAGTAATAATAAACTCAACTACAACAAGAGTAGAACAATTTGTGTTCTAGCGCAAGCTAATTTTACAAAACTACAAAACTAACATATGCTGATATGCCCAAGCTCTCATTAAAGGGTTTAGGTCTAAACCTCGATAATTAAAACTGAACTTAATAGCAATACAAGCTTCTTCAACGTGTACCAATTACGATCAAGAAGAACTCTGAATAGAGTAACTGGAGAATTCTTATGCAAATGTACTTAAAAGCAAAACATTGGAGATCCAATAGCACACAGATATTCTAAGCTTAAATAATCATTCCTATTTCATTTACAAGTATATTTTGCTCACAGAAAGGAGAAAACTAATCGTTTCATTTACAAGTATATTTTGCTCACAGAAAGGAGAAAACTAATCGTTTGGGCTTATAATCATGTTTGTCCCTAAAGGAAGCTTAGTACTACTCCCTCCGTTCACAATTAATTGTCCACTACGAAACTACGTGCAATTTTCACCAGCCAATAACTTGTATCAAAATTGTCGGAATTAAATTTTTCAAAAGTTAATCATATAGTTCAAACATTAAATTATATGATTTTGTTTTGAAAATTTTCATTTCGGCAATTTTGATATATGTTATAAGCCGGTCAAAATTGCACGTAATTTCGTAGAGGACAATTAATTGAGAACGGAGGGAGTAGAATATATTCCAGTTGCATAGTCAAATTACACTTATCAACCTCTATTTGAAAAGGATTTATAGATTTATATGGAAGGCCGACCTGTTTTTAACACAAAAAGAACAACGCACATAATCAAAGTAACTAACTAGTTTAGGGGGAAAAGATCATTTCAATGTAAACCACTAGATTTAGATTGATAAGGTCAATTCATGAATGCAAATGGAAAATATTCCAGTAAGAATAACCTTAACTAGGTATGCCCAAAACTATTTTCCCTTTTTTCTCTGTGATGCTGAAAAATAATTGCAGAAGAAACAAACTGACTGATAGATTTAGGGTCCGTTTGGCAACAGATTTTTTTAGTGGATTTTTGGATTTTAGATTTTAAAAATTTGAGGGTGTTTGGCAAGTCAGATTATTCAGCTTCTGAAAATCTGATTTTTAGGCTGGAAAATCCAAAAAATCCAGATTTTTAAAATCTAGCTTTTCAGTGGATTCTCAAAACATATTTTTAAAATCTGATTTTGGACAAAAAAATCGGTTACCAAACATAGCCTTAGTGCAAAATTTAAGAATAGGTGTTCTATTGGGCTCTGTTTTTTGCTTCAAGGTAATTCAGTGCATGTAGTTCTCGAATTAATCTTTTCAGAGTTATTCTTGATCATAATTTTGGACCAGTTGGTGGAGAAACTCAAGGTGTTCCCTTCGCTACCTATTCTTAATACTGTACCAACAGCGGAAGTTAAGCGGCATATGAAACATCATCAGCCAGGTCAAATGATGCTTTAAATATGTAAAAGAAAATGGTTTGGCCTTCATTGAAAACTTAATCTATAAGAACCAGATTGTTGGAAAGTAAAAAACCCTTGTGTCAAGCAAGTGTATCACTGTCCTGTAGTTCAACCTGCAATGAAATCAAGTGATAAATCTTGTAATCTATGACATTTGATGCTAGATGACAATCTAACAATAGTAATAGGTCAATTTGATTATAATAAGTTTACAAATGTAGATATGATGAATTACACTTTGAAGTTACTAAAATTCCCAGAGTTAATCCGGATAATGGATTGTAATAAAAGTTGCATTAGAAAGATCAATATGGTCCTCCAGGAATTTCAAACGTGTCTTTTAGGTTAGTGATGTGATAAACATATGTTGCACTTTGGTAAACGATTATCATATTAATAGCATAAAAATAGAAGATAAATTAAGGAACATAAATTTAGCTTGACCAGGAAAAAAGAAATCTGGCAGTTAAGTTATAGATATAACAGAGTGGAACTACAGTAGTACCGAGGACACTATAATGTGATCCCTTTTCTCAATGTTGTGACCAATAAAGAACTCTGTTCTAAAAAGCTTGTTACGTACTTTTGGCTTCTAGACTTCTAGTTAAGTTTTAGCAAAACACATTAGCTAGGATGTCGATTTTAAAATCAAGGCTAGCAAATATATGTATATTTTATACACGATACTTGGACAAAGCAAAAGCCGGTATCAAGACCAGTACAAACAACCAAGGACCACGACAAAGTGCCTCATAATTCCTTTCTCCTCCCCCTTCAAAATTAGGAGAAAGCACTAAAAACAACCATTACAAACGAACAAACAAAACAGTGAATTAGGTCGGGTGGGCTAAAAAATAAACATATACCTATAGGGAGTAAAAATTACTCAAGAATTTCTCCTGCCACTATTAGAACGTTACCTACCATTTATAGTCTAAAGTAGCAAGAGAGATTTACAATAAACTCCAATCTCAGTGACCTGATTCTCCTATAAAAGTGACTAAAAATCGTGGAATGACACTCTCCACCTTGACTAAGTAAGTGGATTTGGACCTGACTGAAAGCTCACTCTGCACCCAATTTTGGAAAGAACAACTTCAACAACACTCCTAATACGATCATATAGAATCTCACAAAACAAGCAGTAAATGCAATCTGCAAATTTCAACCCCTAATTCACACTAACCTTCCTCATGGAACATATTTATATGGCAATAATCTTTTAAAAGCCAAGTTTATCAAAGAGACATTATACATGGTTAATAATATTGCTGTTAAAACAACTAGAGAGAGACTTTTTAACGACAGTAGGAGACCACAGTATAACATGCCCACTACAGCCCCTTCTCTAAACCGCCCATGGTCTAACCGCAGGATATAAATTATTATTGATAAGGCTATGAAATCAAAAATTAAGCATCGAGGTGTTTAGCACTGAACGAAACAAACTTGACACTCCTACAAAAGATCAAGACGATGCAGAATTTTGACAATATGATAAACAACTGAGCATACAAAAGAACGTTACCTAAGAAACGGTATTTAGTTTATAATTCTTCTCAGACTATGTGATGCAGAACATGGTGAGACAAAGTCACATTTATAGAAAATGGAGAAAAGGAAATGATAAGAATTAGTTGTTATGATAATTTTCCTTATTAAATACTTATATGTATATTTCGTTTCACATTATATTCCAATAGATGTGACTGTTGAGATGAAGTTAAGTTTCTGGAAAGTCGTAATATTAAAGAGTGAACCAGTGGACCTACTGGGAACGAACCAATATATTTTGTTCCTTTTCATCCACGAAAAATTAGTGCATTTAGTGATTGTAAAACTCGTTTTTCTTTTATGAAAAAAGTCTACAAATTTTGTTTTCTCGCTTGTTCTGCATTAGCATGGGATTGTTTTTCTGCAGCTCCTAAAAAAGCAAGCTGGATTTATTTGGTTGAGAAAAAAAATGGGTTCATCCAGCTTAAGGATTCTACCTTTTACGGACCAAAAAAACATAAAATATCAGCTTTTACGCAGATAACTCAAATGCAATCCAGCTCCGGGCTCAAGTACTGGAGCCAAAGAAGGTGTGTATACAAAGAAAATAATTGAAATCTAAGAAAAATATTCCATCAAAAAATCTAATAACAAAATAAGAATTAGATATAGATAAACGAGAAAACAAGAAAAACCGAGTTAAATGTACTATAGTCCTATTTATTTATTTTTGTTACCCCAACTTAAACTTAAAGCACATTTAACCCAGAAAAACTAGTTACCCAACTTATAAACAGTCTACAAAAATGTTTTTTATGTAGAAATAGATTTAAAAAAATAGACTTCCAATACCTGCTAATGCTAACAGATCCGGGTCAATAGCAGGACCTCTGGATTGAGAGAGAGAATTAGTTGCTTTCCAATTATGGGGATCTGGCCCACTCTATTGGAGAGTAGAGAAGACTAGCGTAAAGCAACAATACTAGCGTCCTTCCAACATAAGCAACCTAACAAAATTGAACTGATAAGTTTCGCAAACTATACAGTATTATGCAAATAGTACATCTAACAATGTTAGTTAATGTCAACGATGTACATCTCAATAAGCTCAAAAATATCAAAATATAAAATAACACTAAAATAAAAGGATATCATATCATATTTTCACTTTACAACATCAAGGTTAGTGATTGATAAGCATATGTGGCATTTCGTGAAAAATAAACATATCAAAACATTAAGGGAAATTAAATAAGAAAATTGAAATAACTAGACCTGCACAAAATAAATCCGGAATCGGTCTTAGACCAACTGAATAGAACTACTATACTAGTTGGAACACTATACATCTAAAACCTTATTGTCTATGTTTTGATCTATACACAATACAGAAAAGAAAAAGTTACTCTACACATGTATATACAAAATCCAGACCAAGTAAAAGTCAATCAGAAGGACAATATAGAAAAAGAAAAAGACACCTCACTGCACCTTTTTCCTCCCCTTTCATAAGTAGGAATCTTTAACAAAACACCAAAAGGATCGGACTACCAAAATGGAAAAAAACTATAGAAAGAAAAGGGTTCTGGAAAGAATCTTTCATAAGAAGGGTTGGTTGACAGATACATACACACATGCTTCTGTAAAAGAAGGCTTCAATCCATTCCCATAAAAAAAAAAACTCCGAATTTTACTCTAGGCAAATTTATGGACTGCTTCTCTTTTAAGTGTGACAAAAAAAAACGTTGAATATCACTTTTGTAAAATTACGGTGGCCAAGAGACTTGAACTTTGACTAAGAACCACGGATATGGACATGATTGCGGCGCTTACTCTACATCCTTTTTAGAAAGAAGTCGGACAACACTCATACACAGAAAACGCAGAGCAATAAACGCTACTACATTCAAACTGAAACCCCTTAAATCACACTCACTAACTTCATGGAACATGTTTATATGGTAAGAACCAATCTAAAACCCTAAAGCTATCTTTATAATCATGATTTTTTTTGTTTTTATGATCATAGAAAAGGATTGTTTAGTGATGATAGAAGACCACAATCACCGTAACAAAAGTACCTCTTTGGCACCTCTTATTTAAAAATAAAATTTTCAGTTATAGACTTATAGTTATATAATTATATGTCCCCTATATAAATATCCTTTCATGAATAAGTTTCATCTCCTTACCAAGAAGACCATGGTTATTCTGTGAACACAACTCAGCATTTATAAGACTATGAACAAAGAAATATAAGCCTCAAGTATTTAAATCTGAAAACAACAAAATTAGACATAGGATTTTGCTATTCTCCGACATTAGCTGCTACCTCTCGTATGCTACAGGTGCGAAGGAAGATAATGTAAATGTATAAGACTGGTTTGTTGTTTACATTTCTAAGTTAATCCCATTGCATAGATAATGTATGGGTTTTTTTGGTGAAAGATAATGTCTGGTAAATTGCAGAGTTGTTCAACCAAATGTTTCAAGTTCAATCCCAATCGTTGACTTTTTACATACACAAATTTAGGCATTACCAACTTTCTAGAGGTGGTACAAAATTAGTATTTTTTCTTGTTGTTCAAAAACTTAGTGAGTAATATACTTGTCTTGGATGTTTAACTATAGTTACACAGATCTTCTTCATTTTCCAGTAAAGTTTAGCGGAATCACACAGCCCCAGTAAAACTTATAAAGCAAAAAATCCATCCCCATATCTTCTATTTATTATCTTCTTAACACGATTAATGATGCTACAAAAACAATTCCGACTCAAGCAACCCAATCTTTAAGACCAGCCTTGCTCCCAAATTGTGGGCAAGGTAGTGGTGATGTAGCCTAAGGCTCTCTTTTTGGTTTTAAAAAAAAAGTAAAAAATCAGATTTAAAAAGTTATTTCGGAAATCGAACAAAAATCCACATTTTTTATTTCTAGATTTTCTTTAAAAGCTTTTTTTACCCTAAAAATCTGCTTTTTAAAAGCTAAATAATATGACTGTCCAAACACCAAGTGATTTTTAAAATAAAAATTTAAAAGCAGCCCAAAATATCTATTACCAAACAGATCTTTAAGTATCATTTTCATTGTAAAAACTAACACAAAAACCCAAGAGAGTCAACACACAATAAATAATCCAAATAATAAAAAGATGCAGCCTTTTCGAGCATTGAACTGCAGAAGATTTAACCTCATTGCATATCAATAATTAAATAAGGTAGACAATAACTCAAGAAGCCCGTTTACTCAGTCTTAATAATTTATAACTAGTTATCCATATTCCATATCTATGATTTAAAAAGCTCGCTTCGTAGTGAAAAAGCTCGATTCAAAGCTTAAAAGCTTGTTTTCCGCTTTTTAACGCTTTTAGCTTAGCTCTTGCAAAAACGCTTTAGCTAAATTTTCTATATTTAAAAATGTGATCCATATAGTGCTATATAAAGAATAACAGGCACGCCAAGAATTAAAAATATATCACAAGAGGAAAAAAAAAAAAACTTATTTCTCAGTCTTAAACATTCTATGACAATGGTCTTGAAAAAACATAAATCTTCAAAAAAAATTGTTCTTGCAAAAGGGTTATTTAACTAAAACAGAAATATCAAGAACTAAATGTAAATATAGACAAGTGATCACCAAAACCCATTTTGTCAGTCTTAAAATCTCTATAACAATGTTCTTGAAAAAGGGCTATTTAACTAAAACAGATATATCAAGAACTAAATATAGATACATAGAAGAGATAATAAACCCATTTTCTCAGTCTTAAAAATTCTATAACAATGTTCTTGAAAATGATTATTTAACTAAAACAGATATATTGAGAAGTAAGTATATATCAAAAGAGATCAAGAATACCCATTTTGTCAGTCTTAAACTTTCTATAACAATATCCTTGAAAAAAGGGTTATTTGACTAAAACAGATATATCAAGAACTAAATATAGATATAATAAACAAGAGATGAAAAATACACATTTCCTGAGTCTTAAAAAGGAAAATTTAAAATAAATAAAAGCAGCTTTTGTTACCTACTTAATCTTCTCATATCAAGGTTATAAAGTGGAGATAAAAAATGGGTTTTTCTATCAATAAATAATTAAAGATAGACAAAAAGACCCATTTTCTCAGTCTTAAACTTTCTATGGAAATATTATTATTTTGAGTTATTCAACTAAAACAGATATATCAAGAACTAAATATGACAAATAAGACAAGAGACCAAAAAAAAAACCTATTTTATGAGTGATAAAAAAAGGGATATTTAAAATAAGTAACAAAAACAACTTTTGTTACCTAGTAATTAATTGTTCTCAGATCCGGGTTATAATAAGCTGGTGCTGTGGATTAATAACAGAGAGAGAAGAGAGATATTTCTCTCTCTCTCTCTATCTCTCCCTGGGAGAGAGAACTCTCTCCCGGCTGTGATAACTGTACTAGGTTGTAAAATACTCCCTCCGTCCCTTTTATTTTGCTAAAATTTAATATGTATTATTAATGAGGTGGGCTTAAAACACTACAATATTTATTAATAAACTCTGATACCGTAGATTTAATCTACGGTCTGGATTAATTTAATTCAAACCGTAGATTTAATCTACGGTTTACAGTCAATGACTGTAGACCGTAGATTTAATCTACGGTCTGGATTAAATTATGCAGAAATTACACAGTCAGTCCCTGCTTTTCAAAATTACACGGTCAGTCCCTGTGCGAAAATTACACAGACAGTCCCTTGAAAACAGAATTTCACATTTTTTTTTAAAAAAAATAAACTTTTATACTATACTCTCTCTCTTTCTCTCAAAAACCCCCAATTTTCATCCCAAAAAACCACCCAAATCAATCAAACACATTACCTATCAAATTAATTAACAAAAAAACCCCAAATCATCAATCAAATTTATCCATAATTCAATGGTATATCTTTTATTCTCTAATTTATTATTTATATTGTGTAATTTCAATTTGTAAAATAGGAAAAAATATATAAAATATGCAAATTGATTATTCACTTAGCTATATATAATTGTTTGTTGTTTGTTTATATTAATTATAGAAATTATAATAATTGTTGATATTTGTCCCATTTTTGCATGTTTTTTTTTGTGTAATTTTAATTTGTAAACTAGGAAAAAATATATAAAATATGCAAAACCATAATTCACTTAGCTATATATAATTGTTTGTTGTTTGTTTATATTAATTATAGAAATTATAATAATTGTTGATATTTGTCTCATTTTTGCATGTTTTTTTATTTTGTGTTTGGTTAATTTCAATTGTTGATAATTGTTGATAATGTGTTTGGTTATGATTAAAAAATTGAGTTATGATTGTTTGGTTTATGATTAAATGTGTGTTTGGTTATGATTAAAAAATTGAATTATTATTGTTTGGTTTTATGATTAAATGTGTGTTTGGTTATGATTAAAAAATTGAATTATTATTGTTTGGTTTATGATTAAATGTGTGTTTGGTTATGATTAAAAAATTGAGTTATTATTGTTTGGTTTTATGATTAAATGTGTGTTTGGTTATGATTAAAAAATGGAGTTATTATTGTTTGGTTTATGATTAAATGTGTGTTTGGTTATGATTAAAAAATTGAATTATTATTGTTTGGTTTATGATTAAATGTGTGTTTGGTTATGATTAAAAAATTGAGTTATTATTGTTTGGTTTTATGATTAAATGTGTTTGGTTATGATTAAAAAATTGAGTTATTATTGTTTGGTTTATGATTAAATGTGTGTTTGGTTATGATTAAAAAATTGAAATATTATTGTTTGGTTTATGATTAAATGTGTGTTTGGTTATGATTAAAAAATTGAGTTATTATTGTTTGGTTTTATGATTAAATGTGTTTGGTTATGATTAAAAAATTGAATTATTATTGTTTGGTTTATGATTAAATGTGTGTTTGGTTATGATTAAAAAATTGAATTATTATTGTTTGGTTTATGATGAAATGTGTGTTTGGTTATGATTAAAAAATTGAATTATTATTGTTTGGTTTATGATTAAATGTGTTTGGTTATGATTAAAAAATGGAGTTATTATTGTTTGATTATGATTGTTTGGTTATAATTATTTGGTTATCATTGTTTTGGTTATCATTAATTGGTTATAATTGAGTTATCATTGTTTTGGTTATCATTAATTGGTTATGATTGTTTGGTTATCATTAATTGGTTATCATTGTTTGGTTATCATTAATTGGTTATTAATTGGTTATTTTATCATTGTTTGGTTATCATTAATTGGTTATTTTATCATTGTTTTGTTATCATTAACCGAGTTATATTTGGTTATCACAGTTAGAATGGCAGATCCAGGTCCACATATTAAAGGCAGGTTGGGTATTTTACGACAGACCGGTCACATTTCTAATCAGACTTGGGATGCTGGAAGAGAAGCGGGTAGAGGAGATGCAAATAAGATTAGGGTTTATAATTATAGTTAGCAGATACCGACGCTTGAAAGGGTAGTTCAAAATATGATTAGGGCTGGTTTTTACGGTATTCACAGTATATGTAATTATACCGTAGACCGAGGCTTGCTTACAGCCTTAGTTGATAGGTGGCGTGATAAGTCGCACACGTTCCATTTTGTCGGTGGAGAGTTGGGGATATCTTTACAGGATGTAGAGATTATGCTTGGTCTCAGGGTGGATGGTCTTGCTGTTACCCGGTCGGAGCGGAATGATAACAGGGCGAGCAGGTTAGATATGGTAGAGAGTTTGTTGGGTGTTAGACCGGCTGACAATCAAGTGGATAAAAACTGTCTGACAGTTAGACTTGATTGGATGTTACACACGTTTGGTGAATTACCCCCCAACCCTAGTGAGGAGCGTTTGCTATATCAGTCTAGGGCTGCCATGTTGTTATTACTGGCGGCACATGTATTTTCAGATAAGAGCAGTGATCAGATTCCACTATGGCCTCTGCCATTTCTGGAGGATTTTGACACGTGTGCTGAGTATAGTTGGGGATCAGCTCTTCTGGCCTGGTTAGAGGCTAATCTATGCAGGCTAAGACAAACGGAGTAAGCGGGGCGGTGATGTTTCTGGATATGTGGGCGATTACCAGACTACTGCCGGTTAGACCATGTGAAGAGCTGCCGGAAGATATCGAGCCACCTGAGGGCTTGCCTAGGTTCCCCCTCGGTTACAGGTATGATATTATTTAGTTTTTGTGTCTTGGATTTGTGGTTTTTTTTTTTATTGCGTCATCTATCATTTACTTAGCTGCCGGTTATATTTATTGTTTATCGGGTTTTGTTTGTATATTACAGATGGAAGATTTGGAGGCAAACTAACCTTACGCCATATGTCTACGGACATAATGTGGTCCACATACGTGACCAGTTTGACAATATGTCGCCTGAACAGGTAAATTTTAACTTTCGTATTATATGTAACTTACGTATTATATGTTGTATATGTTTGCATTGGTCTTATGTTCGCAGAATTTATTACTAGTATTTTTAAACCCTTGTTTATATATTCTAATTTTGCTGATTACAGATAGTGTGGCAACCTTACGGAAATCTCAATCAGTATCCGGAATACTGCACGCGGGGCCGTTATATGTGGCATTGTTCTGTGCCTCTCATTTGTAATGAGAAGATTGAGTTCCATCACTCGGACAGGTTCATGAGACAGTTCGGTTTTGTTCAGCAGGTCCCTACATATATTTGAAAACCCAGAAATGGTCACGGCAAGGATAGAAGATTTGGGATTGGGCAAAAACACGATTGGCCTTCACTTTTTGCAGAGTTTATTATCGTGTGGAATGACCGCCACAACCGGCTTGTGAATGGCGAATTTGGTACGGGGACGTCACCGGATTACATGAGATGGTATAGAGAGAGGACCCGCATCTTCATAAACCCACCTGAACTTGCCCCGCCATCTCACGGTTTCCGGGAGCATACAGGGTTGTTCAGTAAAATGGTAAAAACTAATTAAACTTCATTAATATTTGATTGTTATTTTTCTGTTTGTATATTTCAATACTTATAAATCGTTTTTGATTGGGTTTTTTTCTTCAGAAAGCGGTATTGCGCCGAAATTTCAAATCGTTCAAACATCATAAATTGAAAACGGAAGTGGACTTACTACGAAAGGACTTCGCTGAAATGGGATTGAATCCGTATGGGTCAGCTGATGAACAGTCGGATAAGGAGGATGACGACGACGACGACGACGACGACGACGATGGTGATGACGACCTACGTTATGACCCAAGAACGTTAACTAGGGCTTCAAGTTGTCGGCGTCCCGACGAAAGAGGCAGAGGGGAAGGCGAATCTAGTAGCCGGGGTAGAAGATCGACTGGAGGTCGACCCCCGACTACAGATCAGGGTCCGGGTCCGAGTTCAAGCGGTCATGGTCGTCGTGCTTCTTTTGCTGGGTCGGAGTACGTTCAGGATGATGTTCCGTTCGATTATCATAGTCAGCATTCAACCGACAGTTGGAGTCGCGGATTAGCACTTATATCCCACGAGCGTGCTCCGTATCCAGAATCGCAGCATCGACAGAGACGGCGTACGGAGCTAAACGAAATCGAAGAGTCTGCTGAGCCGTCATCGGATAGATTAACATCGGCCGGAAAGATGCTCCCTACGTCCAACTTTAAATCATTTAGTCGTTACAAAAAAAAATAAATGCACATTTGTGTTTTTTGTAAATGTTTTTTGTATTTGATTTCTATGTTTGATTTGTAAGTTTTATTCTTAGCTGACTTGGAATATTATAAATTCGTAAGTTTAATTTGAGTCGTATGTTTGATTTGTATGTTTCTAAAAAATATTCTGTATTTTAATTGATAGGACCAATATTGAGTTTTTACAAACCCTAAACCCTAAACCCTAAACCCTAAACCCTAAATTACAAACCCTAAACCCTAAACCCAAATTACAAACCCTAAACCCTAAACCCTAAATTACAAACCCTAAACCCTAAACCCTAAATTATAAACCCTAAACCCTAAACCCTAAATTACAAACCCTAAATCCTAAACCCTAAACCCAAAATTACAAACCCTAACCTTAAACCCTAAATTACAAACCCTAAACCCTAAATCCTAAACCCTAAACCCTAAACCCTAAATTACAAATTACAAACCCTAAATTACAAACTCTAAACCCTAAACCCTAAATTACAAACCCTAAACCCTAAACCCTAAATATTCTGAAATATACATGCAAACCGTACATTTAATGTACGGTTTGTACAGATTTCATACAAACCGTACATTAAATGTACGGTTTGTATGTATTCTGTACAAACCGTACATTAAATGTACGGTTTGTACCCCTGATTTAAGCAGCGTCATTTTATGAATGTACTTTTTGCACTGAATCACCTTTAATAACGTAAAAAAAAAAAAAACTACAAACCGTAAAAGTAATCTACGGTTTGTAGTGTAAATGACATTGGATACCATATCTATCAAAATAATTCCGACAACACCTTATCACTTTTGAATTATTATGATTTGACAACCCTATCCGAAAATGACTACTCAATGCATTATTAAAGTTTGGAAATGACTACACCAAAAATTCACTACAAACAGTAAAAGTAATCTACGGTTTGTAGTGTAAATTAACACTATAAATATGACTCCATTTTGCCAATTCTAACAAACCATAAAATCAAACACAAACACATTTCGGAAATCTCTAAAAAAATCCTCATTTCTCCCCAATAAAATATATAAACAACCACTTTTCGAAAATGAATTACAACTATGGTTATGACAACAACCAATGGAATAACAACAACAATGCGAATTCATCCAGTGGCTCAAACGATGAGCTAACTGATTATTCAGAGCACTTTGAAGTTGATGAATTGACTTGGGAAACAAGGGATGAAATGCTTGCTAATCTTCCTGATGTGGCTGGGAATTGGGGTTTCATCCTTACGATTCGTAGGTCTGGAGGGGGTGATGGGAGCAGAACACCGTATGTTGATATTGTGTGTGATAAATCGGGGGTTTACGAAAAAAAGAAACCATCTTCCGTAAAATCAGGTACAAAGAAAAAAGACTATCCATTTTTCATTAAAGGTTACGTAGTTAATGGTGAATGGATGTGTCACATAGAAAATGGACAACATAACCACCCACCTCCAACTTACCTCCAAGGGCAAGCACGACGTGCTCGTTTAACCCAAGATGAAAAAGAAATTGTTAAAACTTTAAGGCAAAGTAGTTTTAAAGTTGGTGCTATATTAGAGGCCATTAAAAATAGAAATCCTGACAATGTATCAAACACTAAAACGATACATAATTTTTTGGCCGGACTGAAATTTAAAGAACGCGATGGTAGAAACCTGATACAGGAACTTTTTAATTTGTTGGATAGACATCGCTACACATTCTACTATAATATGAACCCATCAACCCATTGCCTTGAGAACTTGTTTTTTGCACACCCCGATTCTATAAGGATGTTCAAAGCTTTTCCTGATGTCTTGTTAATGGATTGTACATATAGGACAAACCGTTTTAATATGTCATTTCTAGAAGTCGTAGGAATGACATCAACGAACCAAACATATTGTTTAGGTTTTGTTTTCATGAGTGACGAGACAAAGGAAAGTTATATATGGGCATTGGAAAAATTTAAAGTTACATTGGAGGGGTGTATACTACCTAGGATGTTTGTAACCGACAGGGAAATGGCCTTATCAAATGCTTTATCCGTTGTTTTTCCCGATTCGCATCATATTTTGTGCACTTTTCATATTGCAAAAAATGTTTTGAAAAACTGCCGTAAAAAGATCCCTGACGAGGAGTGGCAAACGTTTCTAGATGATTGGGGTTTATTGGTTGATTCTGAGTCGATAGAGGAGTACAATTATAACCGAACTAATTTCAATTCCTCTTACATATCGTACCCTGCTGTGATTAAGTATGTAGACAAGCTTTTAAATGATTATGCTGAAAAGTTTGTTGCATGCTATACCAACCATACAACACATCTAGGTAACAGAACTAGCAATCGAGCCGAACAACAACATGCTAAGCTGAAAAGATCCCTTTCCACAAATACTGGCACGCTTGAAACCGTTTGGGTAGAGGTCAATAGAATTCTAGAAAAACAGTTTGAGGATATTAAGATGAAGTTGGATAAATGCAAGTCTTATTTTCCACATTCTGAATGAACACATCTGTTTATAAATCTTAGGTCGTATATCACACACTATGCCTTTGATTTATTATTCCAAGAACACAAAAAATGTAGTGGCCAGGCTGATGAGAATTGTTCTTGCGGTTTCAAATTGTCTCACGGTTTACCTTGTCATCATATTATGAGTGAACATATTTTATTCGGGAAGCCTCTTCCTCTAGAATATATTCATCCATTCTGGAAAAAATTAGACGTAATTGATGATAATGGGAACACCGATGATTATGGGGTAGAGGGTGATCTAGAAGAGTTTAAAAGTGTTTATGCTAGCAAAACTAATGTTAAAAAATGGCGTATGAAAACACAACTCCGAGAGATAACCGTACCAGCCAGAACATCCATCAGTGACCCCGAAGTGAGAGTAAATAGGGGGAGACCTAGAAAAGGCGACAAATCTAGTAAGAGGGATAAGTCGGGATGGGAGTATGTGGAGGAACAGAGTGCTGGTGCTAGTAGGGACAAGGGTAAAGGCAAGGCGGATGAAACACCGGAGGTAAGGGTAAACCCAACTAGGAGGCCGCGAAACCAGAACCCTAAACCCACCCCCAATAGGCCAACCTTCCTGTACAGTGACCAAATATGGGTCATGTTACATAGTTACATCGAAACAGTTTATGATGTGTGTGGGGATGGTAACCGTGGGTTCCGGGTACTTGCAAATGTGACAGGTAAATAGTATGGGGAAGATGATTGGTATGCGGTAAGATGTGAGTTGTTTCAAGAGCTGCAGCAAATGAAAGGTGTTTACTATGAGCTGTTTGAAAATGTTGGCTTTGAAGCTTACCGGTATAATTATATTTTATCAAGTTTAAATTTTTATCATCCTACAGATCCCGCACCTATTGACAAATGGATGAGATTTCCGTCTTATGGGTTTTTAATTGCTTCTCATTACAATATTCCAATTGCATTGTTGTCCTCATGGGAAAATAATGATGGAGGGGTAAACGTGTGTAACAGTACTTTTTTACCTCTTTATACTGGTCCGCCTCGGGGAACGACAAATTACATCCCGACTATAATGGTGTTCGTCAACAGTTGTCACTATGCTCAGGTTATTCCTAAAGAAGAAGGGATCTTCCCAATGCCAGGAATTATAGCACGGTGGGAACAAACACGCACTGAGACAGCTGCACCATGGAAGGAACTTTTTCGACCAAATTTCAAGTTATATATGGCGCTGGAAAAGCAATCGGGAAAGCAAAAAACAAATCAAGAAGAACCTATAGACCTAAGTCCATAATCAGTTTTTTATTTTTAATTTTATGTAAAATACTATTTTTTTCAAGTTGTTGTAAATTTATATGATGTAAACAAATGTTTAATAAATTTGTTTTATGAAATTTAGTTCATGTAATTTAGTTAATGTTTGCATATTGGGTTAATTTCTTTTATGAAATTTATATAATTTATGATTGTTTCATTCAAGAAAATTGTCGATTGACACCAAATTGACGACTTAGTTATGTTTCATATTGCGTTATACAAGTGTTAAAAACAAAAAACAAAACTTCACAAAAATTGACGATTTAGTTAATCATTCAATAAATATCAACTTATACACTTAAATATAACATGAACAAAAAACATAAAATTTATCAAATCAATTTTTTTTGTGTAAATTTGTGTAAATTTTGTGTTTTTTTTGAGAGATTGTTAGAATATTGGTAATTTATTTTATGTATAATTTTAAAAAGAAGGCATTTAGTTTTTTTATTAAAAAAAAATCATGTTTAATTTGAAAAAAATATTCAGTATTTTAATTTTAATTATTAGAATTTTAATTTATGTAAAAAGAGTAATTTACATAAAATTAAAAATAAAAAACTGATTATTGACTCCAAATTGACGACTTAATTAATGTTTCATATTGCGTTATACAAGTGTTTAAAACCAAACAAAAAAACTTCTCAAAAATTGACAATTTAGTTAATCATTCAATAAATATAAACTTATACAATTGACAAAAATATAACATGAACCAAAATTGTAAAATTTATCAAAACAACTTTTTTTTGGTAAATTTTGTGTAAATTTTGAGAGTTTGTTAGAATATTGGTAATTTATTTATGTAAAATTTTAAAAATAAGACATTTAGTTCAATCTCACTTTTACCGTCTTTTTGTTTTAAACTACATAGTGCTAAATTTTTAAGTCGGGCTGTTTTCATTTTTGTTGTTCTCAAAGGGAAAAAAAAGTTTATGTCGAAATGGACTTTTTACTCGGTTGATAAATCATATGTTCACCTATAGCCTTATAGGGTATTGATAGTTACGGCTTGTGATCATACGATCTATTTGCAATTTTATAGCATCAGACTGTCGACCTTCGCAGCTTGAGAAATAAGTTGCTCGCACAACATTAAGCGAGAGTCATAGTACGCTTACAGATGTGTAGATTAATATTAAAAGAAGTAATTTATACTATATATATATATATATATAGAGTTACAAAGATACATGCTGTTATGTGGCAACATAAACAAAAATATACCGTGTACATAAGTTTCCATATTATTTTTGAATGCGGTACCAAAACCATTACTCCTGCCATTTTTTTTAAATAAAAACAGTAGTGGCCCTGAATAATTGTTGAAGTACTGTACGTGAATAGATACCTATATATATGACATCAATTAGGCTAATTTAAATGCAGTGACCTATGGAGTTAGGGGTGGCAAAAAACGAAACGGACCAATTACGGAACAAAAATACCAAAATCGAAAAACCGAAAAAATTTCGGATCGGTTTCGTTTTTCAATAAAACTGAACCGAAAAAAACTAAAACTGGATAAAAAAAAAACCGAACCGGAAAATATGTTCGATTTCGGTTTTACTAAAAACCGAACCAAACCGGATCGAACCATTTTGTGTGGAGTGTTGTTGGACTGACACTAAATTGGAGAGTTTTTGGGAGCTGGTCTTGCTTTGAATTTAATCAAACTACACACAGGTTGAATTTAATCAAACTACACACAAGAGAAGAAACTTTAATCAAACTATCTTTTGACTTCATACCAATAAACCAGAACAGAGTAATTTTACTGACAATAAAGTTAATTAGCCTAATTGTTTCGTTCAAGAAAACAAACAAAAAAACTTCACAAAAATTGACGATTTAGTTAATGATTCAATAAATATCAACTTATACAATTGACAAAAATATAACATGAACCAAAAACATAAAATTTATCAAATCAACTTTTTTTGTGTAAATTTGTGTAAATTTTGTGTTTATTTTGAGAGATTGTTAGAATATTGGTAATTTATTTTATGTAAAATTTTAAAAATAAGGCATTTTGTTTTTTAAATTGAAAAAAACAAAAAAATATCAACTTATACACTTGAAAAAAATATCAAATTATACACTTGAAAAAAATATCAACTTATACACTTGAAAAAAATATCAAATTTTAAAAATAAGGCATTTTTATGTAAAAAAAAAATCATATTTAATTTGAAAAAATTATTCAGTATTTTAATTTTAATTCTCAGATTTTTTTTTTATTTTTAAAGCAAAAAACCTGAAAAAGGCTGTAAACCGTAGATTAAATCTACGGTCTACAGTCATTGTAAACCGTAGATTTAATCTACGGTTTACAGATTTTAACTGTAAACCGTAGATTAAATCTACGGTTTACAGTCAATGACTGTAGACCGTAGATTTAATCTACGGTTACTGCGTTTAAAAGAAATTTTGCAGTGTATTAAGTGCACCTCATTATTAATTGCATTTTGAAAGTTATAAAATATAGTATTAATTTAATTATTGGGACTCTCTTTATTTAGTTGCAAATTTTGATCGGATAATATATGTAATCGATCAAATGTAAAATTTTAAAATTTGTTCGTATAACTTAACATTTGAACTATTTAATTAACTTTTAAAAAATTCGATTTCGATAACTTAAATATGAGTTATTTGTTGGTTAAAATTGCAGATTGTTTTGTATAGCCCCAATAATTTGGGATGGATGGAGTAATTATTATTGTCAATTTTTGGATGTATTCATTGTAATATTTGAGGATTGTTGTAGTATATTATTGGCCATATTCGATCTTACTGTATTGGGCCTATTTTGGGGTTTCCTAGCATATGTAACCCTACCCTCTATTATACATATGTAACCCTACCATCTATTATATAAAGAGGGTCAGCGGTCTCTTGATGTGTCTTTTTGTACAATCATATTAATGAATAAACACTTCGTCTGTCATCTCACTCTATATCTATACATATCTCTATATATATCTATAACGAGCTAATATGCCACAAAACAAGAATATTATATTGGATAAATTAACAAAACATACTATTTTTTAAAATAAATTACAAAAAACATACCCTTACAAATTTTCATTATCAAAAACATACCAAACAAATTTAAAATTAATGTTGTTTATTCTTTTCTTTATCTCTCTCTCATCTTACTCTCTCTCTCCTCCATTCTTATTTCTCACCAATTTTTTTATGTATCTCTTCATTCTTCTCTCTCACAATTTTTTCTCTTTTATCTCTCTCTGATCTTACTCTCTCTTTCCTCCACATTCTTCTATGTATCTTTCTTTAATATCCCACTCTCCCTTCCTCCACCACGAAAACTCATCACTAACTACCGAACACCATCTAAATTATATAGATATCCATATACATATAAATACAGATATATACATACGTAATACACAAATATTACACTATTTTATACCCCGTAATATATGAAAAATATATGCAATTGGTGAGATTGTTTTCTATTTATTGAGTTTTGACACTATTGTAAACATTATAGGTTTTCAAGTTGAAAGAGAAGAATTCATATGTACAATATTGAGAGAAATTCATATGTAGGATATAAAGTTTTAAAATTAGGGTATGAAGTTTTAAAATTAGGGTATGAAGTTTTGAAATTAGGGTATGAAGTTTTGAAATTAGGATATGAAGTTTTAAAATTAGAGTATAAAGTTTTGAAATTAGGGTATGAAGTTTTTAAAATTAGGGTATGAAGTTTTTGAAATTAGGGTATGAAGTTTTGAAATCAGGGTATGAAGTTTTAAAATTAGGGTATGACGTTTTATAATTAGTATATGGATATTTTGTGAGTTTTTAATCATTTTTAGAGAGAGAAGGGTGATTAGCACGTGTTAGAAAGATGTGCGATTATCGTGTGTTAGAGAGATATGTGCGATTAGAGAGATATGTTAGGTTAGAGAGATATGTTATATTAGAGAGAGATGTTAGGTAAGAGAGATATATGTTAAGTTCGGGAGAGATTAGATTAAGAAATAATAAGTATATATATGTATGTTTTTGCTAATTTAAATTATTATGGTATATTTTTGTTAATATAATAGGGGTAGGGTATGTTTTTGTTAATTGTCCCTATTATATTACTTTTATCATTTTTCATTGATAAATTATTAAAGTAGACACTTATTTTTTGACAGTCAAATATGAAATAGTGGACACTTATTTAGAAGACGGATGGAGTACAAGTGTGATAAAAAAATAAATGGATATAGATACTCCATAAAATAGAATTTTGGATGGTTAAAAGACGAAGAAATAGTGCTATTTTTTAATATATATTTTTATGAATGTTGGTTATATGCTAATTAGTAAAAGATTGTAAAAGTATTTTTGGAAAAAGTTGCCAACAATATTGAGTTGACTTATTATAATAATATGATATTAGTCAATAATTTGTATTTTGATAAACCGATGAAAACGTTAACAACATATGCAACGTTAAAATTTGTATTGTTAAGAGTTAATAATCCATGTTTTAAATACTAAAGATTATGTATATACATGAGTTTATGTAAATGTGGATGTATAGAAACGCCAATGATTTGTATTTTGAAAAACATATGAAAACTTTTAAAACAAATGAAACATTAAAATTTGTACTTTTAGGCATTACAAATTTGTATTTTAAATGTGGAAACCTATGCAAACATGAAAACCTAATTTTAGATGTGAAATTTGTTTGCATGAGTGAATAATTTGTATTTCAAGAAATAGATGAAAACGTTAAAAATAGATGAAACTAACAAAAAAAAAAAGATGAAACTAACATGAGTTGTGCATTGCATCGGTAGTAAAACATAAATAAGTTTCGACACAAGTCTAAAATTTAAATAAATCTGTTTAGAGGACTTTCAAAAAAAATTCTCAATTATGTTTGGTTTTTAATGTATAAATCAAAAATTACTTTAAAAAAAATATGTGTGTGCGCGCGTCCGCGTACATGTAATATATACGTATGTATGTATATTTATTAGTATGATTTATGCTATATAAATTAGCACATTTTTAAAGGTAATAAAATAATATATATGTTCTTTCTAAGTTGTTGAACGTTGTTCTGCTAATCGATTATTTTGATGATAACAATATTAGTAAAACATGATAAAAGCTCGTTTTGCGTACTAATCATTTATCGAGTGTGTTAAAGGCTTAAAATGATAGATTACGTAAATACGAAGCCAACGGTTCAAATGAAACCTTAATCGGATTTGAAACGGACTAATTACGGGCTTTCGAAGTATGTCGATAAAACCGAAACTTTGCCAGAACAAAAATCGACTGATCATAAGGCTAAACGATCGATCATTTATGAACTTATTTCTTCCAGTGAGCACAACACAAAAACGACCGATCGCTACCCTAAAACGACCGATTGTTTTAGGTAGAAATTCTTCCAGTGAGCAGCACACAAAAACGACCGATCGCTAGGCTTAAAACGACCGATCGTTTTAAGAAGGAATTCTTCCAGTGAGCACAGATGAAAAACGACCGATCGTTTTTCAGAAACGACCGATCGTTTCTGTAGAAATTCAAATTCCAGTTTTTCATCTTATCCTGAAAATTGGGCGAACTGCTGCAAACTAGCAGCTAATCTACTCAACAACTGCCAACGGTTATGAATTAATTGTTGAACATTTTTCACTCTACAAAAGGCCCCAAAATCCTTTGTTGAAGAGAACCAACAATTCACACAACTTCGAGCTTTCAAATTCAAAGATCATACAAGCTTATACTACTAAATTGTCTCACTTGTATCTATAAAATATTCTCTAGCATATTACTATTGTAATCTTATAAACATCGAGATATTATTTGTTAGTGAGTGATCCATTCAAATTCAATATTGTAAAAGAGTGTTTTATAAACTCATTTGTGAGCGAGTGATCGGGTAGAAGCTTTTCAAGCAAGCGTAGCTTAAAAGTTCTAGGCTTTTCATTCGGGATACTCATAAAGTGAGGGGGAGCTAAATCGGTTGATTAAGCTCGTTAGGTTGTAACCTTGGAACGATATTTTAGTGAATCACTCGGTAGTGAAAATACCGAGGAGAGGACGTAGGCGCGTTTTGCCGAACCTCTATAAATCTTGCGTTATTTCTTTTCCCTTAACTTTTACTTTTCGCATTTATTTATCGCTCATTTTTATTGCTTGCGTAGATTAAATTAGCAATTATTTGTTAACGAAAGTGTATAAGTTATAATATCCACTAATTAGCTTAGTTAATAACCCATAGTTTTTATTCCGCGAAAAACGTACGAAAACCTTATTCACCCCCCCCCCCCCTCTAAGGTTTAGACACCTACGGACCAACAATTGGTATCAGAGCTTAGCTATTCTATTTACAAAAATCTAACGATTTTATAGTTTAAAGATCCGCTATGTCTTCGTACGCCGACTCTAAATTCATAACTAGGCCCCCGTTCTTTGACGGTACAAACTATCCCTATTGGAGAGATCTCATGAAAAATTTCCTTTGTGGTTTCGAAATAGACCAATGGATTAGCATTAGTAAAGGTTATAAAACGCCTAAGAGAAATGGCTTAGATAAACTTGTAGAGGAACTAGACACCGATGAACGCCTCGCCTTTTCTCTAAATTGTAGGGTTATGACCTCTATCACTTGTGCGCTCTCGCCTAGTGAATATGATAAGATTTCCGGTTGTGACACCGCTAAGCAAATGTGGGATAAGCTAGCTATTATGCACGAAGGAACTAGTCAAGTTAAGGACTCTAAAATTAGCATGCTTATTCATGATTATGAATTGTTTAAAGTTGATGATGACGAGTCTATTGCTTCTATGTACACTCGTTTTACTAAAATTACTAACGATCTTAAAAGATTGGAAAAAGTGTATTCTAGCAAGGAGATGGTGACCAAGATCCTAAGGAGTCTACCGAGGAAATGGGAATCAAAAGTGACGGCTATACAAGAAGCCAAGGACATGAACACTCTCTCTCTCGACAACCTCATTGGATCCTTAAGCACTCATGAACTCGACATGACGACTCGAAAGCATGAGGATGACTCGAAAAAGAAGAAAGGCATCGCCTTCAAAAGCACAACAAATGACGATAGCGACAATGATTCCTCTAGTGAGGATGATGAAATGGCACTCTTCGCCAAACGCTACAACAAATTCCTAAGTTGGAAAAAGAAGGGTGGACAACGATTTCGGAAAAAAGGAGTATAAGGGAGAGCCTTCCGAAAAATCGAGCAAAAAGAACGAAATCATTTGCTATAAATGTCACAAACCCGGCCATATGCAAAACGAATGTCCCTTGAAGAAAAAGGACAAGTTCGGAAAGAAAAACGAAAACAAGAAGGCATTCTTGGCCGCATGGGGGAGCGATGATGATAGCTCCGATAGCGACAATGAAGAAGTCGCAAATCTATGTCTCATGGCTAGAGACGATGATACCGAGGATGTAAGCTATCACTCCTCTAACTCTTCTATTTCTAGTGATGATGATTTTGATATAAATAATGTGTTAGCCTCGTTAGAAAAAGCTAGAGGTAAAAACAAATCCTTTAGAAAAATGCTAATTACTCTACAAGATGAACTTGAAAATTTAGCTATAAAAAATGACTCACTCATGTCTAAAAATGCCGAACTTACCTTAGAAAATGATAAGTTAGTTAATGACCTTAGTTCATGCAAACTTAAGGCGGATAGCGCCGAACTTACTCTCGCTAAATTCACTAAGGGAAGTAAAATGCTAAGTACTATATTAGCTTCTCAACAAGGCGCATATGATAAAACCGGTGTAGGGTACAACCCACTCTTAACGGCAAAGCATAAAAATCTATTCACCAAACAAGTGGCGAAAAATGAAAGTAGACAACCAAATTATTCTCGTAAGAACAACTCGTATACAAATAACTTAGTTTATAATCGTTTTGTTAAACCAACCATGCATGTTAAATGTATTACTTGCAACCGTAGTGATCACTATGAAGATTATGTTTATTGCCCTTATAGATATAAAATAAATAGAAATGATTTGGTTTGGATTCCTAAGGGTCGAGACACTAACCCTCAAGGACCCAAAAATGGATTAGGGTACCAATGATCATTTTGTCTTGTAGATATGCTTGAGGTCAAAAGTTAACGAGGACAAGTGGTTCTTGGATAGTGGATGCTCAAGACATATGACGGGAGACAAAACAAAATTCACTACTCTTGCACCTAAAGACGGAGGTTTTGTGACTTTCGGGGATAATAGCAAGGGTAAAATCATTGGTATTGGTAGCATTTCTAAACCTTCTAATGTTGTTATTGATAATGTTTTGCTTGTTGATGGTCTTAAACATAACTTGCTTAGTATAAGTCAACTTTGTGATTTGGGTCACAAAGTCATTTTTGAAAAATCGCATTGCATCATTCATTGTATTTCGGATAATAAAACTATTCTCATGGGTCAAAGACAAAATAATGTCTATATGATTGATTTGAATAGTTCGGTGGATAATGAAGTTAAGTGTCTTGTTACTATCAACGACAATGGTTGGTTGTGGCATAGACGACTTGGTCATGCAAGTCTTGATTTACTTGCTAAACTTTCTAGTAAAGATTTGGTAATAGGTTTACCAAAAGCTCCTTATATAAAGGACAAACTTTGTCACGCTTGCCAATTAGGCAAACAAACAAAGATTTCTTTTAAGTCTAAAAATATTATATCTACTACTCGTTGTTTGGAGCTCATTCATATGGACTTAGTTGGCCCCTCCCGGACACTTAGTCTTGGCGGGCGTGCATATGCTTTCGTCATGGTTGACGATTTTAGTCGCTTTACTTGGGTGTTATTTTTAACTCATAAGCATGAAGCATTTAGAGAATTCTCTATTATTTGCAAAAAGCTCTAAACACGAAAGAGTTATATGATCAAAAGTATCCGAACCGATCATGGTAAGGAATTTGAGAATACTCCATTTCAAACTTATTGTGATGAAAATGGTATTGATCATAATTTTTCGGCTCCTCGTACGCCCCAACAAAATGGGGTAGTTGAGAGGAAGAATAGAACCCTAGAGGAAATGGCACGGACGATGCTTTGCGAAAATAATTTGCCAAAGTATTTTTGGGCCGAAGCCGTAAATTCCGCTTGTTATATTTTAAATAGAGCATTGATTAGGCCCATATTAAAAAAGACACCTTACGAATTATGGAATGAGCGAAAGCCCAATATTTCTCATTTACGTGCATTTGGTTGTAAATGTTATGTTCATAATAATGGTAAGGATAATCTAGGAAAATTCGATGCTAAGTCCGATGAAGGAATTTTCATCGGATATGCTATATCGAGTAAAGCTTATAGAATTTTTAATAAAAGAACCTTATTGGTGGAAGAGTCGGTACATGTTTCGTTTGATGAGAATTTACCGACGATTGATAAGCCTTTAATTGTTCATAATATTAATGATGATATTTTTCATAAAGCATCTTCTTCTAATCATGTTACATCTAGCTTAAAGTCTACGCCTAGCATAGAGGTTGAACCCGTTGTTGAAGAAGTCACTATAGAGAGACTTCAAACGGACTTAGAATCTAGCGTACACATTCATGAGGATTTGCCTCAAGAATGGAGGTTTGCCAATCACCATCCGCAAGATTTAATTTTGGGTAACCCGGGAGAAAGAGTGCATACACGTTCTTCATTAAGAAATATAGTCAATCATTTTGCATTCTTGTCTCAATTAGAGCCAAAGAACATTCATGAAGCGGAACTCGATGAGAGTTGGGTATTAGCTATGCATGACGAATTAAATCAATTCGAGCGTAGTAACGTATGGACTTTAGTACCTAGACCACGTGAGAAAACCATTATAGGTACGAAATGGATATTTCGTAATAAGATGGATGAATCCGGGGTAGTCATTAGGAATAAGGCTAGACTAGTAGCTCAAGGGTACAACCAAGAAGAAGGCATCGATTTCGATGAAACTTACGCACCCGTAGCTAGACTAGAAGCCATTAGAATGTTGCTTGCTTATGCTTCTTTTAAACGTTTTAAATTATTTCAAATGGATGTTAAAAGTGCATTTTTAAATGGCTTTATAAATGAGGAAGTTTATGTAAAACAACCACCCGGTTTTGAAAATCACGAGTTTCTCGATCATGTTTACAAACTTCGAAAAGTACTTTATGGTTTAAAACAAGCACCCCGGGCGTGGTATGAAAGACTTAGTAAATTTTTGATTAAAAAAGGTTTTTCTCGTGGTACTTTGGATACTACACTTTTTATTAAAAAAGATGGTAAAGACATGCTTTTAATTCAAATATATGTTGATGATATTATTTTCGGTGCTACTAATGCTCGCATGTGCGAGGAGTTTTCTAAGTGTATGCAAGGTGAATTCGAGATGAGCATGATGGGTGAATTCACCTACTTCCTTGGATTGCAAATCAAACAAACAAAGGACGGAATTTTCGTCAATCAAGCGAAATACACAAGGGACTTGCTCAAACGATTCAACATGAGCGATGTAAAGCCGCTAGGAACTCCAATGAGTCCGGCAACAAAACTAGACAAGTATGAATCGGGTAAAAGCATGGACCAAAAACTCTATAGAGGTATGATTGGATCTCTTTTATATTTAACCGCAAGTAGACCCGATATCATGTTTAGTGTTTGTTTGTGTGCTAGGTATCAATCTTGCCCAAAGGAATCGCATGTTATAGCCGTTAAGCGTATATTTAGATATCTTGTAGGTACTTGCAATTTAGGATTGTTTTATCCACATGATACTTCTTTTGAATTGCTTGGCTATTCCGACGCCGACTTTGCCGGTTGTCGATTAGATAGAAAGAGTACTAGTGGCACTTGCCATTTTTTAGGAAACGCCTTAGTTTCTTGGCATAGCAAGAAACAAAACTCGATTGCGCTTTCTACGGCGGAGGCGGAATACGTCGCCGCGGGTAGTTGTTGCGCACAAATCCTTTGGATGCGTCAACAACTAAACGACTTTGAATTATCTTTTGATAGTGTGCCTATTTTATGTGATAATACTAGTGCTATAAATCTTTCTAAAAATCCGATCCAACACTCTCGTACTAAACATATAAATTTACGACATCATTTTCTAAGGGATCATGTTCAAAAAGGGGATATTACACTTGAATATATAAGTACCGATAGGCAACTAGCCGATATTTTTACAAAACCCCTTAATGAGGAACAATTTTGTTTTATTCGACGAGAGTTAGGCATGTTTAATGTGTGAAATATACATATATATATGTATTTGATTAATTCAATATTTTTATATATTTTTTCTTGCCAAATTAGTGTCGTAAAGTGCAAAAAATTCCTGTTCTGTAACCTATTTACAGTCGATCGATCGTCTGTAAAAACAACCGATCGTTTTTAAACAGACGACCGATCGTTCCTAAAAACGACCGATCGTTATTTAGGTCTGCTCACTGGAACATTTTCGTTCCAAAACGACCGATCGAAACATAAAAATGACCGATCGCGGTCGTTTTTATGTTTTTCAGTGTTTATCTTTGAAACCCTAATCAAATTCCTTCAAAAACTCTTAAAAATTCCACAGCCTCTCTCTCAAAAAAATTCGTCCCCTTCTCAAAATTCTTCTAAAAATCCCAATTTTTATCCGAAAATGGTTCGTACTAAGAGAACCTCCCTCGTTGATGGACATGAGGACTAGTTCGTGCCTCCTTCCCCTTGGCTAACGCGCGTTCCTCGCGGTCGCCGAACCGGTTCCTCCACCGCTCCACCCTCGGGCCCCGGTGCCTCCTCCGGCTCTCTACCTCCTCTCTATCCACCCACAATGGGTAAAAGAGGTATATTGTCTAACTTCACTCTAGACATGCCTCTATTCCGTAAATGTTTTCCCGCTTTCATGATAGATTTAAGTTTTCAAAAACTCGATGTTATTATTACTCTCAAAATGTCCTTCTTCACTGAAAACATCTATGAGTTTTATCATAACCTAGTTCTTGATAGGGATCATGATGACGCACTCCGCTTGCGTTCATCATTCAATGGCCAACCATTCGTTTACGGTATAGACCGTCTACGAAACCTATTACGCCTAGATAGCGACGGTGTCCATGAGTCTAGTGATGAACATTGTGAGACTCTTGAGATCGATAACTTCAACGATCTCAAAAATGAAATTTTTCATCCCGTCCATAACAATCGCTCCAACAAGGCCCACGGCCTTCTTTTTCGCAATAAATTAGCCTATCATATCCTCTCTCATATTGTTTTACCTCATACTTCAAATTTCACGGATGTTACCAATGAGTACATCTTTCTTCTCGGGTGCATCCATCGCCGAGTCAAACTTGACTTCGCGACACTCATCTTCTTTAAGATGGACTCGCTCAAAACGAAGTCTAAGAATGGGCTACCTTACGGTGCCTTGATTTCGGCCATCTTAAAGGACCTAAATCTCGTTCCCGGTGGAACTTTGTTCAAAAACAAGGACAAGCATATTTGGGACACTTCCTATCTTTCCCAAATGTCCATTAAATTCCATAATACCGACAAGTCCATAACTTGGTCCGGTAAGCGTGTGTCCGGCCCCGACTATGATCCTCTTACCCCCGAAGAGGAAGAGTATGTCGGCCCTAAGCCCACACCGCGAGCTTCTCATGAGGACCTAGCTATCTCCTCCGATTCCATCCCTCCCACCAATATCCCTACCTCCTCTCGACGTCAAGGAAAAGCTCAAGTGGGATCTTCCTCTCGTGCCCCGCGCTCCGATAAGTTCTACGATGATCTCTACATCAACCAATATCGGAATGCACAAATGACTCGTCGAATGTTTCGATTCTTGCAACCGGGTCAAGAAGAGCTCGACCAACTTGATCGCGAAAGTGCCGAGCAAAGGGCGCAATTCCATGGCTATTTTCCCGACCTTGCCGGGCCCCACGACAACAACAAAGACGAAGAGGATGATGCGACCTCCCACCGCGACTAGGCGGATATCTTTGTATGTTTTTTTTTATGATGTTAAAGGGGGAGAAATACCCTCTTATGTTTTTGCGTTGTATTTCTAGTAGTTCCATTTTCGTTGAACAACGTTGTTTTTTAATGTAATAAGTAGCAGACGTTTTGCTTTATGAATCATGTTTATGTTGCTATTTATCATGCTTATTATAATCTATGACGTTGTGAGAATGTGCACTTATAGTATGCGTTTTTATCTTAATTGACTTTATTGAGATTGGTGCACATATATTGCTAGTTGATTGGGTTATGTGTATTTGTGTTTTCATTTGTGGCGATTGACCATTTTTAGGCAAAACTATGGCCGATTTTTCGCTTGCATTTGATCTTTCGTTATCCTTAATCATTTTTAGCTTTGTTATACTTCGTTTTAAATCGGATGTTATGACATTTACTTGTTTCTTTTCTAAAAACCTTTTATCCAAGTAAAACGTCATCTACACATCTCGGTTACACTTGTTATAGCAAAAAGAGCTTATAGTATGTTATAGTCAATATTTTGTCATCATAAAAAAGGGAGAGATTGTTGAACGTTGTTCTGCTAATCGATTATTTTGATGATAACAATATTTGTAAAACATGATAAAAGCTCGTTTTGTGTACTAATCATTTATCGAGTGTGTTAAAGGCTTAAAATGATAGATTACGTAAATACGAAGCCAACGGTTCAAGCGGAACCTTAATCGGATTTCAAACGGACTAATTACGGGCTTTCGAAGTATGTCGATAAAACCGAAACTTTGCCAGAACAAAAATCGACTGATCATAAGGCTAAACGACCGATCATTTATGAACTTATTTCTTCCAGTGAGCACAACACAAAAACGACCGATCGCTACCCTAAAACGACCGATCGTTTTAGGTAGAAATTCTTCCAGTGAGCAGCACACAAAAACGACCGATCGCTAGGCTTAAAATGACCGATCATTTTAAGAAGGAATTCTTCCAGTGAGCACAGATGAAAAACGACCGATCGTTTTTCAGAAACGACCGATCGTTACTGTAGAAATTCAAATTCCAGCTTTTCAGCTTATCCTGAAAATTGGGCGAACTGCTGCAAACTAGCAGCTAATCTACTCAACAACTGCCAACGGTTATGAATTAATTGTTGGACCTTTTTCACTCTACAAAAGGCCCCAAAATCCTTTGTTAGAGAACCAACAATTCACACAACTTCGAGATTTCAAATTCAAAGATCATACAAGCTTATACTACTAAATTGTCTCACTTGTATCTATAAAATATTCCGAGCATATTACTATTGTAATCTTATAAACATCGAGATATTATTTGTTAGTGAGTGATCCATTCAAATTCAATCTTGTAAAAGAGTGTTTTATAAACTCATTTGTGAGCGAGTGATCGGGTAGAAGCTTTTCAAGCAAGCGTAGCTTAAAAGTTCTAGGCTTTTCAAGCAAGCGTAGCTTAAAAGTTCTAGGCTTTTCATTCGGGATACTCATAAAGTGAGGGGGAGCTAAATCGGTTGATTAAGCTCGTTAGGTTATAACCTTGGAACGATATTTTAGTGAAACACTCGGTAGTGAAAATACCGAGGAGAGGACGTAGGCGCGTTTTGCCGAACCTCTATAAATCTTGCGTTATTTCTTTTCCCTTAACTTTTACTTTTCGCATTTATTTATCGCTCATTTTTATTGCTTGCGTAGATTAAATTAGCAATTATTTGTTAACGAAAGTGTATAAGTTATAATATTCACTAATTAGCTTAGTTAATAACCCATAGTTTTTATTCCACGAAAAACGTACGAAAACCTTATTCACCCCCCCCCTCTAAGGTTTAGACACCTACGGACCAACATAAGTTTGGTTAAATCACCTAATGAAAAACACTTATATGCGACTTGTAAAAATGCTTTTAAAGGTTTTGACTTTTCAAAGAGTTTAACCAAAAAAAAAAAAACGTAGCTTTAAATTTTTTTAAAATTAATTAATTTGTAGAAAAGGCACTTTTGAAAGGACCGACACCGCTCCCTTAGCATTTCCAACTACATTTTGATTTATGTTAACTCATTAACGTGAGTTAACGTACGATCATGGATATGACGTTTGTATTATAAAAATCCATCTTTCTAATATGGAAAGCATTACCAATTTAAGAGAGAGTATCATACTCTTGAGAAATAATATTATTATGTTATTTTTTGCAAATTTCCAAACATAGACCAAAATTAAAAATTACCATTTGAGCAAAATACTCTTGAGAAATAATATATATATAAATATATATGTATATATATCCCTCATTGACACATGTATGTAAACTCGGAACCGACAAGAGTTGATGGTCATTGCATACTCATTTCATTGACTACAAAAAGTGTGAAATAATACATAGAGGCACGGTAAGAGTTATGAGAATAAACATTTTTTTTACGACACTTCTCATATTATAATTGGAATCTCAAATTTTGTATGTCTATTACCTAGTGTGGGTAAAAAATCCGTAAATCCGTTCCGTAACCCAACCCGTATGGATCAATCCGCCCCACCCCAATCCGTTATATATTTTGCGGGTTGGGTTAGGGTTGAGGTTCACAAACCGCAGGTTAATCCGTCTCAATCCGTTTCAACCCGCAATATATATATATATACATTATGTCTATTTATAGATACCAACTTTTAATTATTGTTATATTTTAGTTTTATTACTTGTTCGTGAATGTTCTAAACGTACTTTGATTGAGTTTAATTTATATTTTTGTTTGAAATATTCAATTTATTTTAAAATTTGGGTTGATTATGCAAACTATGAAATGAAGGACCAAAATAAAAATTTAAGAATCAATCTAAATCCAACCCGTCCCAACCAGCAATTTATTTTGCTGGTTGGATTGAGTTGGGTTGTAGTTTTAATTGTAACGGGTTGGATTGGGTTGGGTTGAGATTTAAATTTCATCAATACGCCTCAATCCGTCCCGCCATTTATTTTACGGGTTGGATTAGGATTGAAACAAATCCGTCCCAATCCGTCCCGTGTCCACCCCTACTATTACCCTATAAAGTATTTGTTCTATCTATATATAAGCTGTTTATTTTATATACTGTTTGTAAATCTTACTAAAATATAAACTTATCCGTTACCGATAAGTTGGGTAATGACCACACTTCAGTTTTTGTTGTAACTTCTCTCACAAGAAGTAGTATGTATTTATAGTTACTCATACCAATATTATCCGAAATTATGACAATATTTTATTTTCTTCCATGTTGGAAGTTTTTCCGTCTTATCAAATTATGACAATATTTTATGTGTTAAACAATAGTTTAATGTGTATATTCCTCTACCAATGGTAAATTGGTTAAATGGTTCTTGTGTCTATTTCTTTCTCAATGTTTTACTGATTGTTTATCATCAGAGAATTTTTTTTAAAAACACAATTGTCTATTTTTATATTTTTTGTGAATATCATTATCAAATTATAACATGTAATTTGTTTCTTCCCAAAATAAAATCCTACTTTTAGCAAAACAACTACTAGGATTTAGTAAAAAAAATAGGTTCACAATTATAAATAGAAATATATCGATACTAAGTCCCTAACCCACAAACTCATCATAGAAAAACAATTATCACTTGAAAACCACATTAGTCATTTTCAGTAAATATTGCAGACACAATGTGTCCACTATAATATAGTGATCCTAGCCAGCAAAATTCTAATTAGAGATTAATAAACTTTAACGAATCCTACCATTCAACTATAATAAAACTTTTAACGATTCCTACCATTCAACTATAGTAAAATAAAATACTAACATCCTATCAGGTATATCCTGACTTTCAACCATAGTAAACTCATTTCACCTAATTTAAGTTAGGCATATGTGTTTTGAACCAATGTTGATTTGGTGACCTAACTTTCAAAATACTTGATTTAGTGATATGCATTATACATTGTTAATGATTTAGTGGTCTCCCGTCAATTTGTTAGATGCAAAACGTTAAACTTAACTTTAAAAGTTTTAAACATTATAGTGTCATCCCTATAGTTTAAAAACGAACAATTCAACCACTAAATTGATAAAAATAACAAAATTTTATAAGTTTTTTTTTTTGTTTTTGGAAAAAGACACATTTTCAATTTAGCAACTTTTCTCGAAAAAGGCAATTTAGTTTTTCAAGAAAATATGGGTTTTTAAAAAAAATTGTATAGTTTATTATTTTAAAAAGGTACTAAAATTTTTCCCCTTTTACCTATAGAATGTTTGCTTAAACTTTTTTTTAAAGAATTGTTTACTTAAGAGAAACTTTTCTAGAGTAAAAAACAACTTTGAAAAGAACTTTGTTTTTCAGAAGTTTATTCTCTTTACAATAAAACTGTTGTAGGATATTATTGAACTATTAGACATTACTCATAGTGGGCCTAAATTGGGCTTTTTATCTTGTATAACTCTAACATCTACTATATAAAGAAGGTTAGGGTCCCTGTATTCATACATTCTGATAATAAAAGACTTACTGTTCCCTCTCTCTATGTTCTCTCTATATCTCCTATATAATATATATACTGAGTTAATAAGACCACAACACGTTATCAGCACTTTGCTCACGAAGAATAAGAAATACGCTCGCGGATATTGGAGATTTTTGGTAAACGCACAGATATTGAGTATCTATAAATCTTGAGGTTTATCTTGATTTTTTTAGGGTTTTGCTATATCGACATTCACCAACATACCGTGCGTAAGGTACCGAATTCAAAACTTAATTTATTCCATATAGTGATTGCACTTATTATTTTATGGATAAATAAAACATGATAAATATACCGTAGTATATAATTCATGTGTATTAGAGTTTGTTACTTGTATGGATAACTAAAGCATGATCGTAACACAAATATTATTGATTATAAAATCATATTTGTTGATAAGAGCATACACAGTAATCCAAACTGCATGTATTTGTTGAAAAAAAAATCTATGCATGATAGATTTTTTTTATTTTTACTGTCTAACATGATCAACATGTCTATAAAAACTTATTGATATGTATTATGTATCGTGTACTGTAAAATTGTATTTTTATACAAACAAAATCAGTAAAATACATATAATCGGGTTGTAAATTGGAAAACATTTAATTGTAAAACATGTATTAATCTGTGGGATTAGATCTGTAAAAAAAACTGAAAACAGTAGGACTGTTTTGTAATTCTCTGAAACTATTGACTGTGCATGTTAATTACTAAATGACTAAACTGAAACTTGTCTGAAATTATGGACTGAAGCCGTAATAATACTGTAAATAGATATATAGTTTGCTGAAATTCACGGATAGTCCCTGTAGTATATTACATGTATAAAAACGGTATATATGTGTTATAAAAGTCAATATTCGGTCTATAAATTTTCACCCACATGCATATATATATTTATTAAAAAGACAAGTGAATAAAAATTGCATGTTAATTGAATAAATTGATATGTTTTCATGTAAATTTAACCACTTTGCATGTTAAAAATTACCATATATAGAATAGATTGGTAATTAAAAATATATTATTTGCTTGCATGTTAAACTAGCATGTATAAAATTACTTATATGACAATAAACTGTAAATAATTGACTGATATCTTGTTAGCATAATCAACATATCTTTTAATATTACCATAGATATAAATATTACATATGACAGTTAATTATTTGATTTGATCTAATTGATTTGATTTGATTTGGTATGATATAATTTGTGTGATTGATAATTCTGAATTGATTTAGATTATCACCAAATCTACTGCATGATCTACTGCATGATTAGATATATATCATGAATATATTTTATATTGCCTTGTATATATATATGGTTATCTAGAATAGATATACATGTTATTTATTGCAATGAATGGTAGAGTTGCGAAATCATATATATTCACATTTAAGTTGGAAAAATTATGAATCTTCCTTAAATAGGCTCACCTATTTGGATACGATGTCTAGGAAAGATATAGACGGAAGTCGATATCCTAATGAGGTCGGGTTTTAAGTGGCATTCGTGCCCTCCACCCTCACCGTCTTTCCTGGTCGTTTTTCAAGCAGAGCTACCGAAAGGGGTTCACTAAATAATAATTTCCCCGAGTGTGTTTATATAGTGATGTATGTTTAGCCGAACTGGTATTTCAGTATCGACCCGTCGTTCGATCAATGAGAACCGATTCACATGAGAAGCAAAACTAATGTTTTTGAACCTGTCGTTTCGGAAAAAAAGTTTGTGCTTGTGCAAACCATAAACATATAAACCAGTCATTTTATATGAAAAATAATCCATAACTCCCAACACATGTTGGATGCCATCTATGATGAGAAAAATAGCAAAACATACTTGCGAAATGACTGTTTAGACGTTGATGTTATTCCGTCACCACATGTTAGTCACCCTGATGTGTGAAAGTATGATGCCCAATTTTTTTTTTGGATGCCATCCTTGATGAGTAAAACACGAGTTTGTTGTTACTTACAAGATGAAAGATAAGGCATTGATGATATTCCGCCGCCACATTTGAGACGTGATGACGTCTATGATGAAGAAATGTCTGAAATTGACATATTGGAGCAATCTTTCACCAAAATACTAGCTTGGAAATTGTATTCCATAAGCAGTATCGTGAATTTATATTCACCATGTTCTTTTATCGCCCATCTGTTATTGGATAAGAAAATTACCCCGGTGAGTAGTTTTAATCCTATTGGGTCAATGGTGAATTGTTTGCCTGATATTAATGCTTTTTGTGTACATTATTTTTTCCACGAATCGAGAACCAAGACAAGTGTTATTTGTCTCGAACTGTCGTGATCCCGATGAATCGCTTAGCCAAGAAGATTTTAGACAATCGTCAAAATCAAAAACATGTGGCTCCAAGACAGTAATTGAAAGGAACAATATGGCCCGTTGTCACAAAGCAAGAGATAATGCTCAAGGAGCCAACTCTATGCTATAAAGACAAAGGTCATGCATGATTACTCCTTAAATAGTTCACAACTATTATAAAAGTGGAAAAACCGATGGTAATGTGGTTAAAGTTAATTGAAAGTAAACTCTTGAGACCCTCGATTTTGTGGCTCAAATGAGTTTGATACCTTTCTTTATTGATTTTGATAAATCATTGAGCCATTTTTTTCGCTCATCTGGATTATGTTTTTTCCATTTGGATTATGTTTTTTTTTTCATTTAGACATACTTTTGTATTATGGTTTGTCTGTTTACAAAATTTCTCGAAATAATTTAAAGTAATTTGAGCAAATTCTTTTGACAAATGTGACCAAACTTTAAATTATGAAATTTTAGGCAATACTTCTGGTCTAGTTGGTTTTTTTTGGAAATAGTGGGTAACCGTATACCACATAATTTCACCAACTACTTTCCTAAAAGAGTCCTTTGTGACAATGATTATGGACCTGTCGTTCCAAATCAAAATCTTTGGTAAAACCAAATTGATTTGTCAAATATGAGGCCTTATACTCTTGTAGGTCCTGTCGTACCTTGTTGAGTTATAGAATATTCGAGAAAACAAGTGTTATCTGGTAATAGCTCATGAAAGAATTAAAATTTCTTTACATAGCCTCCATTCAATACGACCAAAAGCGTATTGTAGAGGAGTTGAAATGTCTTTCAAGTGCTTGCTACCATATTTTTTAAAAGCATTTAAAGTTACCTTATCATTTCGCCTGTCGTCGATTGATAAATGATTTAGATGCTAAGACATTATTGTCTGTACTATGATTCGCCTATCGTTGATTGATAAGAGCATTTTGATATTGTGACATTGACTGGATGAGATATTCTCGAGTCAAAAGACGATACTTGATTTATAATCGCATCGCATTTGGATTCTCTTTGAGAATATATTTCGTGATTAATCCGAAATCCATGCCACTAATGCTCACTTTGAAAGACTAGTATGTGTAAAGATCACGAAATGGACTCGTAGAATTCTTGTAAAGAATTGAAGGAGTTATTGTGGACTTATCCAACCATAAGATGGACCATAAATATAAATGGTTATGGTTGATACATCGACAATATGGTCACATTTTAATGTTGTCCACATAAATGCAGCACTTCCCAAACTCTTAGCCTTATCATTAAGTTGATGGCTCATGATCCGGATTATCCTGAAAAGTCTAGTCAACTTGATAATACCAAAGAGTAAGAATCGAAATTTTGATTTGAATTACTTGAGTTTGGAAATTGAAACTGAACATCCTGTCGATTATGTTCAGACCCAAATGGACTCACGGAAAGTTTGATGATGCGACAGCAAATGATTGCACGCACTTCTTGGTCTTGCACACCAAGATTTATATTTTCGTGTTGGGTTATGCTATTTTGCTGCATTGGTCCGTTATGAGGCCCATAGACACTCAGACACCATATGCATACTAGCTGGTTACTGGTTATGAGCCAAAAGTCACATATTAATGCGTGTTTGGAGTGCTTAATTAATATTTTGATTGAGCCGCTATAGTGTTCAAAATATGGACCTCTGAATGGGACATAAGTCGATTATGAATCTCATGCCTATCATTTGATAGAGTAACATTGGCAAGGGATCTCTTTACCGCATGATATACGAAAGTGACATCGCTAAGACCATTTTCCCCGTCCTTAGGGGGAGATTTGCACGTTACCGTTGATAAGGAACGACGTGAAGTAACGTGGCATAACCCACTCAGTCTTAGCTTGATCCCTAAAACTGCACTTAGTGATAAGTAAGTGCATAAACTCCCTCAAGTCTAACTAAATGTCAGACGCATTTAATGACTTTATGAGATGTCACGAGATCATTTATGCCTGCTATAAAATGCTTGCAAGGATAGATGTTCCTGTCGGACGTCGTGTTCCTGTCGTAACACGTTGCTTTGTCCGAATACGCCAAGCAAAGGACGCTGTCGTCGGCCGTCAGTTTGTCGTCCTTCCCAAGATACGAGGAAGTTGACCGGTTCTTAATTCGTTCAGCCCTAGAGGTGGTGAACTGAAACTCATTTGTCGCGCGAGATTATAAAGGATCAAGGAGATGTGTGATTTCCTCCTCATCCTAAGAATCTCGAAATATCTGTCGATCATGATATCTTAGACGATATTGAAGCGAAACGAGACTGTCATTAATTACTTGTTCATATATTCAGTGATAACTGATAATATGAACAAATTATGACAGAGAACCATGTACCGTTGCCTGAAGTCAACGTAGAATAGACTGGACTAATGGAAACTTGTAATCCAAGTAGACTCCTTAGCGAAAGTGTGTTCGGACCTGTAGCTCCAACACCACCAATGTTAAACGAGTTCGTTTATTTGGTTATTCGTAAGGAATAATGAGAATAATGAGATTGTAGCATGCTCGCCTAGTAGCGCAAGGCTTCTCTCACATCTTGGAATTGATTATGAGATGGTTGATTTTCTCATTATGGACATTATAACGGTCCCCTACTTCATCAGTTTAGTAGTTTCCCAAAAACTGATTATGCAGCATGTGATTGTGGTCACTGTTTTATCTCTATAAGAATTTAGACAAAGAGATATAGATGAAGGTCCATGTGTGACTTTATGTGCGTATATCAAGTAGTTCCTGACCACGGAACACGATCTCAATTGACTGAGATGTTCACTATATGGATTAATATAATCCGAGCGGATGTGGTATACCGCCTAAGTGAGTACTTGATCAGCTTGGGATACTTGAACAAGTATTATGCCCTTGCGTGTTTTATTATGCGATGTACATTTGGATTTGCCTTCGAGATGAAGGATTTTAGGAAGAAACGGTAGTAACTCGGCCTGATGATCGAGTCCCGTAAAGATTGAATCTAAGTCCATGATTCAGACAACACCCAGAAGGTGTTATGACATTTTAGTCATCATGACGCTAAGTCGTCAGATTCTCCCATGATCGTTCGATCACTAGACATTGATATAGACCTAGTCCGTCCCTGATGAGACGATGAAGAGATATTGAACCATCATGTTCATATCTAAGTACAATAAGCGCATCATTGTACTTGGTCTAATGTGCTAGGACGAATATCTCGTATGCTGTGAATGGTATAGCTCGACACAGCATCGCGCTAACACGCTGACATCGAAATCGCACTAAAGACACATTCACTTACCTTATGGTAATTTTGAAAGTGGGCTAGTTTATCCCATTTTGTATCATCGAGTGTATCTGCCCCCTTCGGTATTCGAATTAAAGCAACCCTTTTTCGGTTATACCGATGCCGGTTACTTATCATATCCGCATAAGGGATATTCCTAACATGGTCTGTCTTTACCATTAGGAATAAGGCGATATCTTGGAGGTCTTGGAATGACTCCAAGCGAATCACTCTGATCTATTCGTGCTCTATGAGACGACTAGAAAGTGTATATGGTTTCAAGCTAGTATTAGCCATATTTGAATTACATATGCTCTATCTCACGATTCAAATAAAACACTTGTCATAGAAGACAACTTGTTGTTATCGATCAAGAGAGACATGACTACATTATGCTATTTAACATTTATCGTCAAAATAAATATTCACATATGAAGTTTAAGAGCATCCTGTCAAATACTCGTTTTATTCCACGTTATATTTTCTTGCATACAGTCGTGTGCAAGTAAATAAGGCATCCAGTCGAATGCTCGTACTCTTTATTCCAATATGAAATCATTGCACCCAGTCGTGTGCAAGTGAGGGGAAGCATTCAGGTGAATGCTTATTGCACTAATTACTACTTAGTCGAAATTCTCGCACCCTGTCGTGTGCAAGTGAGGGGGAGCATCCAGTCGCATGCTCGTGTACTCTTTTTGTCCTTAGACCAATGTTTTTTCCCACTGGGTTTTCCTTGGCAATGTTTTTAGCGAGACACGTTCCCATCATACCTCACTTAAGATTGCCGAAATTAGAGGGAATATCCTGTTGTATAATTCTTACCACTGTGTACTCTTTTGTCCTTCGTCTAGAGGTTTTTTTCACTGGGTTTACTCTAGCAAGGTTTTGATAAGGCACCTGTTTTGTGGTTGATCCCCTACTACTACCAATGTTGCACACTTTTTCCTTCGATAAGAGATTTTCCGATTGGGTTTTCTCTGGCAAGATTTTGATGAGGCACATTGTTTTGTGGTTAGTTACTTATATGATATTTCGGCTTATATCATTCGTTTACACAGTTTCTGCTAAGGTTTTGTCCCACATTGGTTTTTTCGGCCCTAAGGTTTTTATGTGTTTAGCACTATGAATGAACTCAACTCAGATCGACTGCATGAATACGAAGAATTCAAGACGTTCAAAGAGGGAGTGTTGTAGGATATTATTGGACTATTGGGCATTACTCATAGTGGGCCTAAGTTGGGCTTTCTATCTTGTATAAGCATAACCTCTACTATATAAAGAAGGTTAGGGTCCACTTGTATTCATAGATTCTGATAATAAAAGACTTACTGTTAGAATAATCCTATCTTTTGTTGTTACCATATATATAAACTAGTAATCGTGCCCCACGCTTTGCATGTGAGACGAGTAATGCGATAAAATTTAGAAAATAAGTGTAGTTATGATACAAATATTTGGAGAATAAGAAAAAGATAAAAGTATAAGATGAGAAGACTCAAAAGAATTTTGAGAGCTTAAATAGGGATAAAAAGTGTTATTAGTTATTACTTTTTCTCTATTTTTTATGAGAATATGGTATTGTGGTAATTAATAAAAAAGTGTAAGAGTATTTTTAGAAAAAAGTGGTAAAATTTGGCAGCCTCAAAAAATCTTGGGTTGGCTTATTATAATAGTATAGATATCACATATGTCAGTTAATTATTAGATTAGATCTAATTGATTTGATTTGGTATGTTAGAATCTTTATGAATTGATTGATACTCTTGAATTGATTTGTTTATAACACCAAATCTACTGCATGATCAGACAAATACTAAAAATATATTTACTGCCTGTTTATATATATATGTGGTTAATCTAGATAGATACGATATATGTATTTATTTACTGCCATGTACACTTATTTAAAATATGCTAATTTACGAAATCATATATTTCACATTTAAGTTGGAAAATTTATGAATCTTCTCTAAATAGGATCACCTATTTAGATACGATGTCTAGAAAAGATATAGGCGAAAGTCGATATCCTAATGAGAACGGGTTTTAAGTGGCATTCGTGCCCTCCATCCTCACCGTCTTTCCTGGTCGTTTTTCAAGTAGAGCTACCGAAACGGGTTGACTAAATAATAATTTCCCCGAGTGTGTTTATATAGTGATGTATGTTTCGCCGAATTGGTGTCTCTATATCGACTTGTCGTTCGATTAATGAGAACCTATTCACATTAAAAGCAAAACTATTTTTTAAACCTGTCGTTTCGAAATAAAGTTTATGCTTGTGCAAACCATAAACATATAAACCAGTCGTTTTATATGATAAATAATCCAGAACTCCCAACACATGTTGGATGCCATCTATGATGAGAAAAATCATAAAAACATACTTGCAAAATGACTGTTTAAACGTTGATTTTAATCCGTCACCACATGTTACTCACCCTGATGTGTGAAAATGTGATGACCAAAATTTTTTTTTGGATGCCATCTTTGATGAGTAAAACACGAGTTTATTGTTACCATCAGGATGAATGCTAAGGCGTTGATTTTATTCCACCGTCACATTTGAGACGTGATGACGTCTATGGTGAAAAAATGTCTGAAATTGACATATTGAAGCAATCATTCACCAAAAATACTAGCTTGGAAATTGTATTCATAAGCAGTATCGTGAATTTATATCCACCATGTTCCTTTATTGCCCACCTGTTATTGGGTCAATGGCGAATTGTTTGCCCGATATTAATGCTCTTCGTGTATATTTTTTTCCCACGAATCGAGAACCGAGACAAGTGTTATTTGTCTCGAACTGTCGCGATCTCGATGAATCGCTTAGCCAAGAGATATTTTAGACAATCGTCAAAATCGAAAACCTGTGGCTCCAAGACAGTAATTGAAAGGAACAATATGGCCCGTTGTCACAAAGCAAGAGATAATGTTCAAGGAGGCAACTCTATGATATAAAGACAAAGGTCATGCACGGTTACTTCTTAAATAGTTCAAAACTATTATAAAGGTGGAAAAGTCGATGCTAATGTGGTTAAAGATAACTGAAATGAAACTCTTGACACCCCCGGTTTTGTGGCTCAAATAAGTTTGGTACCTTTTTTTTATTGATTTTGATAAATCATTGAGCCATTTTTTCGCTCATCTGGATTATGTTTTTCCATTTGGATTATGATTTTTCCATTTGGCAATACTTTTGGATTATGGTTTGCCTGTTTACGAAATTTCTCGAAATAATTTAACGTGTTTTGAGTAAATTTCTTTGACAAATGTGACCAAACTTTAAATTATGAAATTTTAGGCAATTCTTGTGGGGTAGTTGATTTTTTTGGAAATAGTGGGTAACAGTGTACCACATAATTTCATCAACTATTTGCCTAAAAGGGTACTCAGTGACAACGATTCTGGACCTATCGTTCTAAAGCAAAATCTTTGGTAAAACCAAATTGATTTGTCAAATATGACGTCTTATACTCATGTAGGTCCTGCCGTATCTTATTGAGTTATAAAATATTCGAGAAAACCAGTGTTATCTGGTAATAGCTCATGAAAGAATTAAAATTTCTTTACATAACCTCCATTCAATACGACCAAAATCGTATTTTAGAGGAGTTGAAATGTCTTTCAAGTGGTTGCTACCACATTCTTTAAAGCATTTAAAGTTACCTTATCATTTCGCCTGTCGTCGAATGATAAATTATTTAGATGCTAAGACATAATTGTCTGTACTATCATTCGCCTGTCGTCGATTGATAAGAACATTTTGATATTGTGGCATTGACCGGATGAGATATTACCGGGTCAAAAGACGATGGTTGATTTATAATCGCATCGCATTTGGATTCTTTTTGAGGATATATTTCGTGATTAATCCGAAATTAATGCCACTAATGCTCACTTTGAAAGACTAGTACGTGTAAAGATCACGAAATGAGCTCGTAGAATTATTGTAAAGAATTGAAGAAGTTATTGTGGACTTATTCAACCATAAGACGGACCATAAATATAAATGGTTATGGTTGATGCATCGACAATATGGTCACATTTTACTGTTGTCCACATAAATGCAGCACTTCCCAAACTCTTAGTCTTATCATTAAGTTGATGGCTCATCCGGATTATCCTGAAAAGTCTAGTCGACTTGATAATACCGAAGAGTAAGAATCGAAATTTCGATTTGAATTACTTGAGTTTGGAAATTGAACATCATGTCGATTATGTTCTGACCCAAATGGACGCACGGAAAGTTTGATGATGCGACTGTAAATGATTGCATGCACTTCTTGGTCTTGCGCACCAAGATTTATATTTCCGTGTGAGGTTATGCTATTTTGCTGCATTGGTCCGTTATGAGGCCCATAGACACTCAGACACCATATGCGTACCAGCTGGTTACTGGTTATGAGCCAGAAGTCTCATATTAACGCGTGTTTGGAGTGCTTAATTAATATTTTGATTGAACCGCTATAGCGTTCAAAATATGGACCTCTGAAGGAGACGTAAGTGGATTATGAATCCCATGCCTATCATTTGATAGAGTAACATTGGCAAGCGATCTCTTTACTGCATGATATGCGAAAGTGATATCGCTAAGACTGTTCTCCCCATCGTTAGGGGGAGATTTGCATGTTACTGTTGATAAGGAACGACGTGAAGTAACATGGCATAACCCACTCAGTCTTAGCTTGATCCCCAAAACTGCACTTAGTGATAAGTAGGTGCATAGACTCTCTCAAATCTAACTAAATGTCAGACGCATTTAATGACTTTATGAGATGTCACGAGATCATTTATACCTGCTGCAAAATGTTTGCAAGGATAGACGTCCCTGTCGGACGCCGTGTTCCTGTCGTAACACGTTGCTTTGTCCGAACCCGCCAATCAAAGGACGCTGCCGTCGGCCGTCAGTCTGTCGTCCTTCCCAAGATACGAGGAAGTTGACCGGTTCCAAATTCGTTTAGCCCCAGAGGTGGTGAACTGAAACTTGTTTGTCGCACGAGATTATAAAGAAGCAAGGAGATGTGTGATTTTCTCATCATCCTAAAAATCTCGAAATATCTGTCGATCATGATATCTTAGACGATATTGAAGCGAAAAGAGACTGTCATTAATTAATTGTTCATATATTCAGTGACGACTAATAATATAAAAAAATTATGACACATAACCATGTACCGTTGCCTGAAGTCAACGTAGAAAAGACTAGACTAATGAAAACTTGCAATCCAAGTAGACTCCTTAGCGAAAGTGTGTTCGGACCTGTAGCTCCAACACCACCAATGTTAAACGAGTTCGTTTATTTGGTTATTCGTAAGGAAAATTGATGAGAATAATGAGATTGTAGAATGCTCACCTAGTAGCGCAAGGCTTCTCTCACACCTTGGAATTGATTACGAGATGGTTGATTTCCTCGTAATGGACATTATAATAGTCCTCTACTTTACCAGTTTAGTAGTTTCCGAAAAATTGAGTATGCAGCCATGAATATGGTCACGGTTTTATCTCTATGGGGATTTAGACAAAGCGATATAGATGAAGGTCCCTATGTGACTTCATAATGCTTGAATCAAGTAGTTTCTGACCACGGAACACGATCTCAATTAAATGAGACATTCACTACATGGATTAATATAATCCGAGCGGATGTGGTATACCCGCCTAAGTGAGTACTTGATTAGCTTGGGATACTTGAACAAGTATTATGCCCTTGAGTGTTTTATTACGTGATCCATTTTTTTGGATTTTCCTTCGAGATGAAGGATCTTGGGAAGACACGGTAGTGACTCGGCCTGATGATCGAGTCCTATAAAGATTGAATCAAAATCCATGATTCAGACTACACCTAGAAGGTGTTATGACGTTTTAGTCATTATGACGCTAAGTCGTCAGATTCTCCCATGATCGTTCGATCACTAGACATTGATATAGACCCGGTCCGTCCCTGATGAGATGACAAAGAGATATTGAACCATGATGTTCATATCTAAGTACAATAAGCGCATCATTGTACTTGGTCTAATGTACTAGGACGAACATCTTGTCTGCTGTGAATGGTATAGCTCGACACAACATCGCGCTAACACGTTGCCATCGAAATGGCATAAAAGACATTTTCCCATTACCTTAATATAACTGTGGATGAGGGCTTGTCTTATCCCATTTGCGTCATCGAGTGTACCTACCTCCTTCGGTACTCGAATTAACGCAACCCTTTTTCGGTTATACCGATGCCGGTTACTTATCAGACCCGCATAAGGGATATTCCTAACATGGTCTGTCTTTACCATTAGGAATAAAGCAATATCTTGGAGGTCTTGGAATGACTCCAAACGAATCACTCTGATCTACTCGTGCTCTCTGTGACGACTAGAGAGTGTATATGGCTTCGAGCTCGTATTAGCCATATTTGAATTGCATATGCTCTGTCTCACGATCCAGATAAAACACTTGTCTTATTTGAGGACAACCTGTTGTTATCGATCAAGAGAGGCATGACTAGATTATGCTATTTAGCATTTCTTGCCGAAATAAATCTTCACATATGAAGTTTAAGAGCATCCTGTCGAATGTTCAATTTATTCCACGTTATATTTTCTTGCATACAGTCGTGTGCAAGTAAATGAGGCATCCAGTCGAATGCTCGTACTCTTTATTCGAATATGAAATCATTGCACCCCGTCGTGTGCAAGTGAGGGGGAGCATCCAGGTGAATGCTTATTGCACTAATTACTACTTAGTCGAAATCATCGCACCTTGTCGTGTGCAAGTGAGGGGGAGCATCCAGTCGCATGCTCGTGTACTCTTTTTTTCCTTAGACCAAGGTTTTTTTCCAATGGGTTTTCCTTGGCAAGGTTTTTTTCCACGTTCCCATCACACCTCACTTAAGATTGCCGAAATTAGGGGGAGTATCATGTTGTATACTTCTTACCACTGTGTACTATTTTGTCCTTCGACTATAGGTTTTTTCCACTGGGTTTACTCTAGCAAGGTTTTGATGAGACACCTGTTTTGTGGTTGATCCCCTACTACTACCACTGTTGCACTCTTTTTCTTCGATCAGAGATTTTCGCATTGGGTTTGCTCCGGCAAGGTTTTGATGTGGCACACTGTTTTGTGGTTAGTTAATTACGTCGAATTTCGTCCTATATCATTTGGCTACACAGTTTCTCGTAGGTACCGGTTTTGTCCCACACTGGTTTTCCGTCCCTAAGTTTTTATGTGTTTAACACTGCGAATGAACTCGACTCAGATCGACTGCATGAAGACGAAGAATTCAAGACGTTCAAGACGTTATTGAACTATTGAGCCTCTTACTCATAATGGGCCTAAGTTGGACTTTTTAACTTGTATAACCCTAAGCTCTTCTATATAAAGAAGGTTATGGTCCACTTGTATTGATACATTCTGATTAATAAAGACCATGTTGTCTCTCTCTATATTTTCTCTCTTTATCTATATACATATATATGTGTGCTAATATGTCACACAACAATAAATAATAAGAAAACAATTAAAAAAATAAAGAGAGAATTGTAGCTTAAGAAAAGAGTTTTTTGGCAAAATGGGCCAGTTAGCCTCAATAAATATCAGAATGGGCTAACTTTTTTCAAAATTGTCAAAATGGTCCACCTATTCTATTTTCGTTAATTGAATTTACGAAGTCTTCATAAAAAATTTAAATACTAATTCATTAAAAGAATTAACGAAGTTTTTAAATGAAAATTCATATCTTCGATAATAAAATTGACGAAGTATTTATATAAAATTAAACCCAACTTCGTTAAAATATTTGACAAATTTCGTCAATTGTATTTTTAAACCAAGTTAACATTTAAAATTTTAAGAACTTAGTCAATTATTTTAACGAAGTTGAGTTTAATTTTTTATAAAATCTTCGTCAATTGTATTAATGAAGATATGAATTTTTAAAGAAATAGTATTTAAATTTTTTATAAACACTTGGTCAATTTAATTAACGAAGATAAATGAGGTATAGCTCATTCTGGTATTTATCGGGGCACACTAGCTAATTTTGAAAGAAAAAAAACTCTTAAGAAAAGATGGGATGGTATAATTTGTTTCTTAGGCGAGATAAAAGAGAAAGAGGTTTCAAATTTAAAATAAAAAGAGATAAAGTTACCGCAGAGGGGAGCCAGACTATACTTAATGTATAGTCTGAAAAACTCTCCTTTGTGGCACTATTGGATCAACAGTAGGGTCCACAGACTGAAGAATCCAATGATGCCAGAGGTATAGTTTTTCAGAGCACCCCTCCTCCTAAAGTTACAGAGTTGTGGGAAGAGAAATTTGTGGGAATAGTTTTATTTTTCAAACGTGAGAATCCTTTCGGTGGTATTGTAATATAATTAACTAAAATATAGGTTTATTTTTTTTCTTAAAGTGAGGTGCATTTTAGTAGCCTCAATAGTAACCAACTTTTTATCCCTTAGTTATTATAGTAGAATATATCATTCTATTATTATTATAATAAGTCGACACAAGTCAAATGAGTCTGTCCAATTTATTCATTTTTTTCCAAAAATATACATACACTTTTATATTAATTATAATAATATCATACTCTCATAAAAATATAAAAAGTAAAAACTAATAAAACTATTTATCGCTTTTTAACAACCAAACATTCTTTTAAATCTTAAATTATGTTTTTCTTTTGTATTATCCACATATTTATATAATAATTATACCTATTTTCTATATTTTTATTGGATTACGCGCCGCACACACAACACGTGAGACACGATTACTAATATATATATATATATATATATATATAGTAGAGGGTGAGCCAAGGCATTGCGTAGTGAAACGTGTAAACATATATAATGTGAAATATGTGTAAATATCATAATATAAGTGTCTGACCAATATAAAAATTTAGAAATTAGTCTATTTTAAAGTTGGATAACAAACGAGTAAAATCTTGAGAGAAATATCTCCATTTATATGTGGAGAGAAAAGAGATAGATACCATAGGAAAAAAAAGGCCAGACACGGTATATGTGGAGCAGTTGTTCAACCGCAGTTCATTTATTTATTTACTTATTTTGTATATTAATATATTTTTTTTTATAAAAAAATAAATAAATTTGTTTTTTTTGTAATTATACTATTATTTATGTGAGGAGGGGTTATGAAGATTTCAAACAATTATTTATAAAAAAAATACTATTATTTAATAAAATTACAAAATAGTAGTAAAGATTTTTACACAAGAATTAAAAAAAAATAACTGCCATCAAATTTCCGCTCTATCCCTCAACCATAATTGTCCCTCCTTTCGTTAAAAATTATAATGTAACGGATTATATATTTTTTTTTTTAATTCACACCTAGACATGTATGCTAGTTTAATTAATTGACAGAGATTGTAAAAAAATGCTGCAAGTCTTCCTAAGCACGGAGACATATATAATAGCATGATATAGATAGAAGTATATATATATATATACACAAGAGTTATATGAACATCAAATTACACATAAACTTGAAATTTTTTCGTAAAAACGATTCAAATCAAGATTTAGTTAATCTAAATCTCCATAGTTTCACGACGGGAACACAAATATGCGAATGATATGTTTTCGAAATTATGGTAAAATTTAAAAATTCAAAACGTGTCATTATAAATCTCAGTAAAAAAAACAAGACGCATATTTGTGTCCCGTCGTGAAAAAGTGGAGATTTACATTAATCAAATATTAATTTGGAGCGTTTTTACAAAAAAGTGTCCATTTGAGTGTTTTTTATGGTATCCATATATATAAATGTAGTACTCACTCCGTTACTTGTATCAAAATGATCGGTAGGGCTGAACGAAAAAACGGAAAAACCAAACCGGACCGATAACCGAACCGAAAAAGATCGTAACCGAAAAGCCGAAAATTTTTCGGGTCGGTTTCAGTTTTCAATAAAACCGAACCGAAAAAACTGAAAAACCGAAAAAAACCGAAACTGGACCGAAAAAACCCGATGCGGTTCGGTACAAAAAATAAAAAAACCAAAACAAAAAAAAACCGAATTGAAAAATATGCTCGGTTTTGATTTTGCTAAAAACCGAACGAAAGGGGAACAAACCCAGCCCTAATTATGAGAATTGAAAATTGTGAAAAGTTGATATTGAGTATATTTTGAAAAAATTCATATCAATAAATATATATATCTTACGACTTAAGTAATCGAAGAGTTTTGAACTTTTTTCTCAAGCATTGAACAGTGGGATACTTTTTCAAAAAAGAATACAAAAGAATACAAAAAGATGGAACAGTGGTCATTATTGGAATCTTTATATAATAATATAATAGTACTATTTTCTTAACAACCTCCACTCAATCTTACACTCATTCTCTCTCTATATATACTTAATTAAAGAACTATGTTTTTGTCTCTTATTGCCTTTTTAGTGTATTAAAAACCAAATCTTTGTAAGTCTTTCTATATTTCAATAAATGTTTGATTTTTGGTTTGTTTTTTTACATCATTTTTGGGTGAATGTTTTTTTTTTTTTACTAGAGTATTAATTTACCATTTTTGTTTTGGTTTTTTGTTTAGAGAAATGGAATTAACTGAAATGGCAGTGGATGGAACTGAACAGCATGCTTCTCAGCCTCTTTCTTTTGCCAGAAGGTTATTTTATTTATTTATTTATTATTTTGCTTCATTTTCATGTCATATTATTGTGTAACTTATTTAGTAGTTTGATGAGTTGTTTATTCATTAGTAGCATTAAATAGTTACTGTCAATACTGCTATTGAAATGGTTAAAGCATGATGATAGTTTTTTTATGTTTTGCTTTAATCATTATATAGGTAATCAGATTCTATTGATGGAATAAGGTTTATATGAGAAAGTGAAAGTGAAAGTTTGAGAGTAGCAAAGTCTGATTATAGCTGAAAATAGTATGAATATGCATTAATTTCAACATCTTTGTGATATACTCTAAAAGTGTTTTTTATTTTTGTGTATTTGTGAACTTGTGAAATTTGTTAAAGGAAGTGAAAGTTAAAGCTGAGCAATTCTGAGTCTAGATCAAGAGAGCATGGATAAACAATAAGTTAATAACTCAACAACTTTATGTTGGGGGTACATTTTACTAAAAAAAGTTTTTTTTTATAATTATTTGTGGAAAAAAAAGGATTACTAGTTACAGTTAAGCTATGTCATTTATTTCCTTCACTTATGAGAGAGTACTAATACTTAAAAACAGAGCTTGGTAATTACATTTGTCACTTAACAGCAAAGGCTTGTTTTAGCATACCTATGATTGCAGTAGCATTTTATGAGTATCTAATCTGCCTATTTTTATGTTACGAGTACATTTTACTAAAAAAGGTTTTTCTATTATTTGTGGAAAATAAAAGATTACTAGTTACAGTTAAGCCATCTCATTTATATCATTCACTTATGAGATAGTACTAATACTTAAAATATAGAATTATAGTAAAAATTGTCAGAGAACAGTAAGGGCTTGTTTTAGCAGCTATGAAGAAAGCTAATGGCTTATAAACATTCATGCACCCCTCTGGTTGGTTACCTGGTTAGCTGAACAAGACAAACTTTTTTCGCTTTCTGACTTGTAAGCTAAAATTTAATCTGTGCAATTCCGACCTTTTTTTTTCAGCTCAAACAAGCCAGCTTATTTTCTGTAGAACTGCAGCCAACCAAGCCTTAAGTGTCAATTTTCTTTTCCTTGCGTTTTTTTTTGTTCCCTCTTAATTTACCTTCTCAGGGTACCAGGTAAACATTAGAAGATTTGTTTTCTTCTCAACCTTTTTTAGACATTCTTTCCTTTCAAGTTATACTCTTTGATACGAAACCAACCTTGATCGTGTTGTTGAGGATTTTGTATCGTGGTTTAGTTGTTGTGATAATGTTTTTTTCATGTTAACTATTTTCTCTATGAGCTTCCTTAGTATAGATATCTACTTTTGCAGTTATCAAATTGAAGCTCTTGAGAAAGCAATTAAAGAGAACACAATCGTGTTTCTGGAAACCGGCTCTGGCAAAACGTTAATAGCTGTTATGCTTTTACGACACTATGCACATCTTTTACGAAAGCCTTCATCACATATTGCTGTTTTCTTAGTTCCCAAAGTTGTGCTTGTCACTCAAGTACGTGGATCTATATTCTTAGGGCTTTTTCATGCTTTTGTTATCTTGTTTCTTTTTGAGGATTAATTCTATCCTGGTCTTTACTTAAATTTATGAAAAACTCTGTTTAATTATTTTTGGTTTGTTTGGGTTTAATAATAATTATTATTAGCAAGCGGAAGTTGTCGAAATGCACACCGACTTGAAGGTAGGAAAATATTGGGGAGAAATGGGAGTTGATTTCTGGGATGAGGCTGCATGGAGGCAACAAGTCGAGAAATTTGAGGTGCTTGTTCCTTTAGCCTTTCTTTCTCTCCTTTACTTTTGTGGTACGCATGCTTCTGTTTAATTTACAGTCCTATAGAGGGAGGATCCCATGCCTTAGTGTCAAAATGCAGCACTAATATATAACTTTCTTATTCTAATGCATTGGAACTTTGGAAGTAAAATGATCATAACTAATTGACAGTTCTTCGCTGTCTGCAAATCACCTTTTATTCAGGAAATATTCTTCTGATTGGTATATTTTATGTATCTAGGTTTTTGTAATGACACCCATGATTTTACTGGATGCTTTGAGGCATAGCTTTCTGAAACTCGATATGATCAAGGTTCTACTTTTCGATGAATGCCATAATGCAACTGGTAGACATCCATATGCTTGCATTATGACGGTGAGTTCTGTTACTATGTTAATGTGGCAGGATTCTCTACCTCATTTTGTCTTTCTTAAACTTTTTGTTGCGGTTTCTTAAGGTTGTAGTATTAGTAATATACAATGCAAACAAGAAATTGCCAACTAGGTTGAGCATCACCAACTACAAATGCCAAAATGGTGAAACTCTTATAACTTATTTAGTGTAAAAGTCACACTACCCACTATTGTAACTCCAACCCGTTATGTTTTTAAAAATAGTTAGGTAATGTATTTAACATAGAAAAATTTAAACAATAATAAAATTTCGTTCAAAAATTACACAAATGAATTTATAAATCAGTCACTTTTAAATGTGTGTTTTTAATTTTTTTAGTACCAGTAATGTTGAATTATGTACTCTTTTAACTTGTTTACAGTGAGTTTTTAATATTGCGATGTTTTTGGTATACATTATTTTATAAAACGGTTTTACTAACGAGTGCTCCCGGCCATTATTTAAACATTTAATACCTTTCCAAATTTAAGTTGCATTCAATACAAATATTGTTGCGATTCTACCATAACATTATTGCATTAGCAAATTTATGCATTCAATTTACTCAAGTTATGGAAATTTTATCGATAAATTTCTATAAAAATTAAGTGCAACAAATTCCATACATGCATAGTGTGGATGAATAGTGTCACACCAAATTACAAAAAACGATGCATATTAATACCATTGGAAGTAATTCGGACACATTTATAGTGGGATAACGTCTCACTAAAGAAGTTCTTAGGGGTCTTTCCTTGTTGGAGCTTCTGTGGTCTAATATGGTTTTTCTCTTTCTCCCTCTTGTAGATCATGATGGGGTTTTCAGGATTAAATCATAATTTGAACACCAAAAACAGTTTTAAAGATGTTTATTTTTTTTGAGTTTTCCTTGTTAAATTTAGGTTCTCCCGCTGAAAAGAACAAGCTCTTTAACAAACAATTATTAGATGATAAACCTATTATCAAGAATTCATTTGGAAATCCAACTAAACATTTTATTTATTTTCAGATTATTTGTTTTACTTTTGGATCTCAGACGTTTAAGGCTTTAAGCTGGTTAGTCTGTTATGAGGAGTTTTGTTGGACTCGGCTCCACAGTTCTTTTGTAATTGGAAAACCATTTATGTTTTAAAACAATTCTAAGGTGAAACACTAGTGTTACTTATTTAAGCAACATCCAGGTTTCACTAGACTACTCTAAGGTCAAAATCTAGGCAGTATAACAATAACACGTGTTATAAAACGTTGTTAGTTTTTGCTTTCGTAATATTGTATTCCACAAAAAGTATATTCACTGTCACTTTCTTTGATTGGATTAAATTTATTTTGAGTGCAATTCAGGAGTTTTACCATCGTCAGCTACAAGCCAACAGCACTCAACTTCCTAGGGTTTTGGGAATGACCGCGTCTCCTGTAAAAACTAAAGGTATGTATACATGTGCATTTTAGAATACAAGATGATACTTTACTGAAGTTATGTTTTATTTGGCGTTGGTTTCTAGCATTTCTATCTGCACTTTTGCGTAGGCAGTTATGTGATGGAAATTCTACAGAGTTTGTGCCCATAGAGATTTTTTGACAGAGGAGTGAAATCACCTTTTAATAAATTTCGTTTTTTCCCTTTTTCATTTGTAAAAAAAACAACTGAAATTTATTAATTGAAACTTGACTGATTTGTCTAAAAATCCTGTTTTTGGATTTGACAATTTTTTATTTGTTTGAGTCTTCCTCTAGTCTACTCACTGGGGTTGTCCTTTTGTTAGAGTTGATCTTATTAAATTAATATTTTACCCAGGCCCAGGCTTGGAATTGACAGCATATTGGAAACATATTCACGACCTTGAGAAACTTATGCATTCAAAGGTATATTTTATTAGTTAATCGATGTTTTTGTTTCCTGGTAGCTCATAATTGTAGTCTGTTCTGAATTCCAAATGTTGGTATTGCCAAGATTTCTATTGGTTATATTTATTCTGTACTTTGAGAGTTCCTATTAACTTGGATATTTTACTTTGGCTTCGAAGGTCTATACGGTTGCAAATGAATCTGTGTTAGCTGAATATATACCATTTTCAAACCTGAAGTTGAAGGAATACAATCATGTGAACACCATATGTTCAAACTATGAGTCTTTGGCTAAAGAATTAGAACAGCTGAAGAAAAAGGTATAGATTTCTCTCTGGTTGTATTGTCATGTTTTTTTTCCCGAGTTTACATTAACTTGTTTGATTTTATGAAGTTGCATGTTATAGCTACTTTGGAGATATGCTGTTAGAATTGTTAAAGCTTTCCTTTTCTTAATTAGTATTTCCTTTAATTGGAAAAAAATGTTTGAAATTGGTTAGAAAAATATTATGCCGTGTGCTCACCGTCTTTTTATACTTTTGGGTATTAATTTGGAGCTGATGATTATGTTTATTTTTTATAATTTGGACATTAGTTTATTTATCTTACCCATTTCCAAGGCCATTTTGTACCGAGTTCTTCCTCTTAATTATTTCTCGTACTTGAAATTCATTGTTTGATAAAAAAGATCAAGAATAAGAATGTGGTATTTTTAACAGTAGCGTTTTCTCGAATGACAAACAAGGATTTTTTTTCTTCATTTTGAGTTAAATATGATGTAAATTGCTTTTCTGAAATCAGGTTTTACATAAAGTTTCAATTTCGTTTTTTGTTAATCTGTTAATTGATTTCATTGTGTGTTCTCAACATATATTTATGCATCTTTAGCTGAATATATATGTTTTATGGTTCTGATTTGAGTCTGTTTAGTTGCAGTTGCTTTTATTTTGTATATTGATTATTCCTTCGTCCTTTATCAGCATGAGGTTATTATAAATACATCAAATCTCAAAGAGACTTCCGCAGAGTCAGCAAGGAACAAGTTGTTTAAGCTATCTTCGACATTATTGTTTTGTTTGACTGAGCTTGGGGTTTGGTTAGCCTACAAGGTTAGGACTTAACGTGACATTCTAATTACACAAATACTCAGCAGAATATGCATTTTGTATACTATAGTAACTAAGTTTTTGCTCTTTGTTAGGCAGTAGAGTCCTTATCTTGTGAAGAGAGTGACCTCTTCTCATGGGGAAAATTGGATATATGTATTGAGACTATCATTAGAGATTACAGTACCGACGCCCTTAAAGTTTTTTCTAATCACTTACCATCTGGTAATTCTTCCATATAATAGTTATATACGTTTTTTCTAATTTCTCCCACATAAGTTTTGCTTGCTTTGTACTAAACAGTTTTTGTTTTATTTACTCGTTGAGAGTAGGGACTCTGTGGTCTACAATTGATGGTATAGAGGATTTTATGGATGAGGATTATACGTGTTCTAACATCAATGATTTCTATTTGTCTTCTAAGGTTGTTTGTCTCATCGAATCTCTTTATGATTACAGGTTAGTCACACAATTCTGTTCGCAAGACTCATTAATACTCCTATTTATTTTTCTCACAGAAATGTGGTCCTACCTAAAACTTTATGGATCACTAAAAGTTGACCTGAATACCTATTTCTGTTCTGATACCAATTGGGAGCCACCATATACTACATAATTGAAGTGATAGAGATTGAGCAATAAGTTATGAGTATAATTGTATAATTATTATGACATAGATCATTAATTAGTTTACATGTTTATATTCTTGCTTTGAAATTACTAAATGTCACAAATTAGGTGATCTTCTTGACTTTTAGTACAAGGTGATTCTCTTGAACTTTGGGACGAGGAAATGTGTATTCTTTGACAGATTCCGTCATATCAAATTGTTACAGTCTTAGCAAGATATATTTAGTTCTAGATACATTATAGGATTGATGTAGAATTTCATGTCCATAAGATTGATGGTTTATTTCTAAAACGCAGGCACATAGAGAACTTGCGATGTATAGTTTTTGTAGAAAGGGTGATCACAGCTATTGTTTTGCAAAAATTGTTGAGCGAAATGCTTCCAAAACTGAACAAATGGAAAACAGCATATACCGCTGGAAATCACAATGACTTTCAGTCGCAGAGCCGAACAGTCCAAAACAAAATTGTCGAAGAATTTCGCAAGGGCACGGTTCGTTTTAAGTTAATTTGGAAAATACATTCCTCCCTTTATGTGATGATAACATTTCTGTACACTAACATATTAACTATTTTCATTTTGTATACCAACCTACCAATATTAGCGTCAATAATCTTTCATTTTTCGGTGATGCAGTATACTTGGTGTATTAAATTGAAAAAGAAAGCATCGGTTCTTTTATTATTTAATTTATTCAAAGAATTTATACATTTTCTATCAAATCTTTCCTATTTTATTCTCAAGACGATCAGTTCTTTTTTACTGATACGTCAGTGTACACATTTGTTATTTACCCTTTTCCACAAAATGTATAAGGTATAAGATTTAAAATTATTAGATGTGATGTGTGCCATGTTTTCAGGTGAATATAATTTTAGCAACATCAATTCTTGAAGAGGGTTTGGATGTTCAAAGCTGTAACCTTGTTGTTAGATTTGATCTATCAACAACAGTTTGTAGTTTTATTCAATCTCGTGGCCGTGCTCGTATGAAGAACTCAGATTTTCTGTTAATGGTCAAACGGTATGTTTACATTTTCTTCTTACAAAAACTAGACAGTGTGATTGGTTGATGAATATGTTAAAAATAAAGTTGATGATACTGCTAATTATCATTATTCTTTTGATAATGTAACCTTCAAGTGCTATGAAATATTTTGTTTTCTATTTGATCTATCAGATCTTTGTTGTGGTCCATTATTCATCTTCGAAAAGTCAACAGAAAATGGATGATTGTTTCAAATTTCCATTTTAGTTTATTTTTTAGGAGCAAATTAAAGCTGTTATTGAAATTTATTTTTTCCCAAAGTTCAGTTAAGGGGGTATAACGTAAATTAGAATTAGAGAAAGCATTGTGTCTGTTAACATTTACATTTCTATAGTTAACAAGCAAAATGAAACGGTGGAAGTAGATTTTAACCCCTCTCCTTCAACACATTGGTGGTTGAGACTATTTCTGTTGCCATTTTTTTTAAATCCTGAATTAGTTTTTCTGATCCTTTTCTGCCATAGTGGGGATTTGTCCAGTCATGCTCAAGTGAAGAATTATATTGCTAGTGGAGATATCATGAGAGAGCAGTCTTTACAAAATGCTTCTGTACCTTGTCCGCCTCTCGATTCTGAATTACTTAATGAAGTTTTTTATTGCGTGGAAAGCACAGGAGCCATTGTGACTTTGAGTTCTAGTGTGGCTTTAATACATTTCTATTGCTCGCGTTTGCCTTCTGATGGGTTAGTCCATAATTTTGTACTGCAGTCTATGCAATTATATTTTATATATATACATATGGGGAGAGATCAGAAGACATCAGATCTTGACCCTAAATTTATTTCAATCAAGGTATGAGATTAGAAATTGGTAACAAAATCTTGTGCATCTATAGTATCTAACTACCTACACACACAAAAACGAAAAAGAACAGGAAGATAGACTCTCCCTCATCCATTATCTTCCTATTCCTCAAGTCGAAATCTTCATTCTCACTCTACCTCATTGAATCAGTTTTATAGGTGGCAAAAATCAGGGGTTATAGTAAAAAATCTTTGATTATTACAAATTTAAAAACTGATTGTTATGCGATCAAGAGCAAAAAAAATCGAATTGATTCTTAGATCTGCGAATTTAGTAATTGTAAAAAAATTAGCTTAATTTTATGATATATTATAAAATCTGATGCCATTGGTAGCAGAGATGATAATTTATTTGCATAAGTGAACCAACTTGAAAAATTGCAGAGCTCTTTCTCTCTCTGTATATGCTATCAATTGTATATTAATATATATGTACAGTTTTGCTTGAGAGAACGGTAGTTTCAGCCATTAATATATCAACTCCAGCATGAATATTTACTTGCAACTCAACAATGTTGTATGCAGATTGAGTTTTTTCTTGAGTTAATGAGTAAAGAAGTTGCACACCTTTTCCTTCCTATATGTTTATGTGTGTTCTTGATAAAGTACCATTTTGAACTTAATTCCCATTTAGTAACTTGGAAAGTCTCTTTCTTATTTAGTGCTATCTTTAATATGCTGTAACAACCTCATAGATAGAACTCACCCTAGAAAACCGGTTGACTAAGGGAGGGTGCCTATAGAGTTGTAAACATCACAAAGGTAGCTTACACTACCGATGTGGGATAATGTAGCTTACACTACACTAGCCTTAGGATCGTTACATATGCATGCACTAAAATAAACTGATTTGATGTGCATTCATTTCAGTAAATTGGCTTTTGAATATGAATACTGAATAGCATGCATTAGCACCAGATTGGGAAATAAGTCCAAAATTTGTCACTTTGTAATGTGTCTTTTTTTTTAATCTATTCCTATCATGGTCCCAACTTTGTAATGCATGTTGAATTTAGGTACTTTAAACCTACTCCGCATTTAACAATTGACAAGGAATTGAAGCTATGCACGATTAACTTCCCCAAAAGTTGCCCATTGCCATCCGTTAAAGTTGAGGGTCATACCAAGGCCCTAAAACAACTAGCATGCCTTGAGGCATGTAAACAACTTCATCAGATTGGTGCATTAACTGATAAACTTGTGCCAGACATTGTTGTTGAAGAAGCTGAGGCACAAGATATCGGTAATTTCATTTTCCTCTTAATGTATGTACTTCTTACAGTTTTCTATAGGGTTGGCCCTCCTGAAATAACTCACTTTTGCAAATAACCCTCAGGTCCACCTTAAGGATGATTACTTCGTACTTATTAGAGCGTTCGAATAATTATTTGTTTTATCTATGTACTTCATCAATACCCACTGTGTGAGATAATAGTAGCGTGAAAAAGCTCTTTTGGACCTTTTCTTAGACAAAAAGTTATATTAATGCGGAAAATTGTACTTATAAGAAAAAAACTGTTTTAACACGCTTTTGGTTGCTTGAGGTGCACCAGTATCAAATTTTATCATAGAATGAAAGAAGATTGTCCAAAACAAACCACCAAGCATAAAGTCATGCCATTTTGAAGTTGGTCAGTTTTTTTTTTCTTCTTGCAAAACTTATGATATTGTACATGAGTGTCAGTTGTAAAAGACAGTACTTTGGGTATTTGCAAATCGCTCATCGTACATAGGGGTTATTTGGTACCCCTTATAAACCATCTCTTTATTTTATTCAATGTTAATTTGTAGATTATGGACCCTACGTGGATGAGAAACCAAACTACTGTCCACCAGAATTGGTTAGCTGTGCAAATGATTCTGCGTTGTTATACCATTGGTACTTGCTTAAGCTGAACAGAAACTTCGAGTACAATGTAGCAGTTCAAAATATACTTCTAGCTGTGAGGACCGAACTTGAATTTAATGAAGACATTACTTTTGAATTAGAGGCAGAACGTGGCAGTTTGTCCGTTCGAATAGTAAATGTTGGAGTAGCCAGCCTTACATCTGAACAGGTATTTTTTATTTATATAAAAACGAGTTATTTACAATTTTGTACACGTTGATTCCATGATTATTTTTTATTTAGGACACCCAACTAACATTTCTTTTCTTAGTGCACAACACTTTCCTTGTTCTCTCATTTAGCAACTCTTCTCACTTTCTCTGTCAAATTGGATGGCACGTGGCATAACCTGGATGTTTTTTGCTAGGATTAATTAAAGTTTTGTACTCCCAACTATAAGGGTTTTTCAGTTTTGTACACCCAACATGAAGAAAAAAATGGCGGGAGTGTAGTATATGAGAAAATATGAAAGTGTGGTTCACTAAATTTAAAAAGTTGCTCCCAGGATGTACATTTCGAAAATAGCAAACAGTGAAAGTAGGTGTTTAACACTGTAATTAATCTTATCAGCTGTATTTAACAAGTATCAAAACAGTTTTATAGTTTTGCTTGTCATTATTTAGTTTTTGTTCTCCACTTTAAATTTTTAATTGGCTTCATATCTTGCTTTTAGGTTCTTCTATGCCAAAGGTTTCAAGTTTATATATTCAGAGTTCTTTGCGATCATAATTTAAAAAAGTTGGGAGATGCTCTGAAGGCAAAACCTTCAGAGAATAATCACCCGGTTCTCGACTATCTCGTTCTACCATGTACCAACCCATACAAAAGTATACCAAGAATCAACTGGACAATTATTAGTTCCGTTTTATTCCCTAGTAATATACATGGGTTCGCACATGCGAAAAATTGTGACGGTAAAACTTCTAATACAGCTTGTGGGTTAGTGTGTAAGTGCATGTTGGAGAGTTCGTTAGTTTATACACCTCATAATCAGCTCGTATATAGCATTGTTGGTACTTTCGATAACATGAATGCAAACTCCTATTTGAATTCAAGGAAGGGAGAAGCCACCACCTACAAGCAGTACTACAAATTACGGTAAGTTAAATTTCACCTTCTTGCACTTAATTGTTGAACATAAAATATTGGGAATGTAATAAAATCCTTGGTAACAGATATGGAATTGATTTGCGCTATGAGAAACAGTCCCTTCTTAAAGGGAGGCGCATTTTCCCTGTGCAAAACTATCTCCAGAGGTCTAGGCGCCAAAAAGAAAAAGGCAAGATTCTTTCCCATTATTTCATTTGCTCCATTACATTATTCATATACCACTTTCTTAATCATCATCATCATCTTCAAACGAAGCTTTTTCTAAATAACATGGGGTCAACTATATGATTCTATATAAGAAATCACGTTGTCTTGCAACTGTGGATTTTCTTCGCCATTCATTCTTATGTTTAAGCTTTTGTTCATCAAGTATTGCCTAACGTGCATGTCTTATCAGTCACTTGCAGAATTAATTTTCAGGTTTTGTACACCAAATAGATAATGCATCTTAGTTTGGGACAAAAATATGATAGATCAGCATACAATAAAGCGAAAGAAATGATAAATCAATGCATAAAATATAAACCTATGGTTTCTTTTGTATTATAATCATTGATACTAAATTGCGAAAAGAAAAAGTAAACTACTTTAGTAATCCCTAATTTTTGTAGGATGGTGTATAAACTGAAATCAGATTGAATTTTAGTGTAGAAAACTGTAATTGTCCCTTATTTTAAATGTTAAACCCCATATACCTTACCATTAAAAGGTCTCTCGTGGCCCAACATTTCAAGGGTCCTACGAGCGGACATTAAACAGGTGGAGGTGATCCCAACATCAGTAGATGTGCTCTGATACCATGTTGGTAAGGATGGGTAACTCATTATAAACCACAGGCTAGATCATATTCTAGTCGATGTGGGATAATTACTCTTAACACTAAATCTATATTTAAAGTCTAATTATTTTTGTTTTCGTGGTTTACATATATAAACCTACTAATGACATATATTTACCTACATATATTACCCTCATTGACTTGTCGTGCAATGAATTCTTTTTCGTTGTCCTATTTTTTATTTATGATCCATGTTCTTTTTTCTGCAGTACCTACTAATTCTATGGTGGAATTGCCTCCAGAACTTTGCTTCGTTGTTATGTCTCCATTACCAGTCAGCACATTATATTCTTTCTCATTTTTCCCATCAATTATGCACCGAATCGAGTCTTTGCTAAATGCTGTCAACTTGAGGAAGATGTATCTGGATGACTGCATGACAACTGGGGTTATCCCGACAAACAAGGTATTTCTCTATGTAATCTTTGGACTGGTTAAAGGGTGATATTGGTTTAAAATAAGCTGAACTGCTTCAACACGTGTTAAATCAATCTTTTATTGTCTGAATGTGTGTGATGGCAATTTGAATACAATTTACTTGTTAAAGGCATCACTTCTTTAAAATGTTCCATGCTGCACTATTTGTGCCATAGCTTGTGCTTTTTCAAGTTTTGTGGTGCTATTACTTTGAAATTTTAAAATATTGTATAGAAACCAAGCCTCGGTGTTTATTAAACAATATTGTTGAAGTCACTCTTCTATAATGTGTTGTTAGTTTTTAATGCGTTGAGACTTCTTACTTTACATGCAATTGCAGGACAGGTAAATGTAAAAATTAATTTTATTGATTTCTAGGTTAATTTGGTCAATTTTTAAATTTACATACTTTTCCTAATTTACTGCCAATGACCTTTGGGTTTGTGGGAAAGATGGGAAATGGTAGAAAGACTGAAAATATAGTGAGTGACAAAATTTTGTCAAAGGTAACACAAGGGGTTGGGTGAGAACCAAAATTATTATCCAAATCAATTAGGAAGTCACACGCATTTTGCAATTTTAAGGAAGATATGACCCCTGTTTAGATGGAAGGGCGAATAAGTCCCAACCAATTTTGGCCTCATTTTTTTAAAGAAGTTTTAATTGAGTTAAATTGTTTACAGATAATGACGATTCAATAATAATAATAATGTTTATTGCTGTAATGAAACATATTACTCTTTACAATTCTATTAGTGTAATTGCACTTACATCCGTAGTGTAATTGCACTTACATCCGTTTTATTCTTGTGTATCGTATTTATGATATTTGACTAACTGTCATGGTTATCCTTCCTTATATTTGCAACATGTATATTGTAAATAGATATTGGAAGCAATAACAACCAAGAAATGTCAAGAGAAATTTCATCTGGAATCACTAGAGACCCTGGGAGACTCGTTCCTTAAATATGCTGCAGGTCAAATGCTATTTAAATCATATCAAAATCAACATGAAGGTCTCCTCAGTTTGAAAAAAGATAAAATAGTGTCTAATGCTGCACTTTGCAAGATTGGATGTGACCGCAATCTTCCGGTAATATTTTTCTTCTGTGACCTGTGTACCCCATTTTAGGCTTTTGAAAATATAGATATTGTTATTTTTACATGTGCCGTATTCGGTTGTTTTTGTTCAGAATCTTTACCTTATGAACTAAAATTTTTGTTACGTGTGGTGTAAGGTTCTTTCTAATTCTGTAACTCTGTTTTGTATACTTTGTTACATTGTTAATATTGTGGTTTCTATGACTAATTTACTTTATAAATATTTTGCTGACCAATCTGCCGAGCACTCTTCCAACAGTAGATTATGTTCCCCACTAGATAATTTTATATATTAGGCATTTCTCAATGCTTTCTCCTTGAACTTCTCATGTTGATCTGACTTTCTGTATTGACATTTCTCTTGCTTTTTTTTTTTTTACATTTTTGTGGTACTTTCACTTTCAGTTTTTTATTCTACGGGTCGTGTACACGTTAACCTTTTTCATTTATAAAGTCCACATGTTTTTTTTTTTAATTTTCATTTTGAATTTACAGGGATTCATTCATACCGAACCATTTGACCCCAACACTTGGATGGTACCGGGTGACCACAGTAATAACATCTCACTAGAAAAAGAGTTGGTCTCGACAAAAAGGGAAATCTACATCAAAGGAACCAGAACTATAAAGAAAAAAATTGTAGCTGATGTTGTCGAAGCACTAATTGGTGCATTTCTTAGTACAGGTGGCGAATCAGCAGCTTTCTCTTTTATGAGATGGATTGGTATCAAAGTGGATTTTGCAAATACGCCATACAATAGGCACTTCCCTGTTCAACCAGATGAACATGTAAATGTTAAATATTTAGAGTCGTTATTGAATTATTCATTCAATGATCCGACACTTCTTGTAGAAGCTCTTACACATGGGTCTTATATGGTACCGGAGATACCAGGATGCTATCAGGTAATTATTGCCTGCATTTATCTGATAGAAATTACACACTAACGTATTGTCACTTTTTGATCTTGTACACAGCCTGCAAAAATAAACAATTACTGTAGTATTCATAAATTACATTTCTCGCTGATTATAGTACAGTCAACAGTGCATAGAGAAACAGCCAGAGATTACTAAGTCGAAAAAAACTTGGATTAAGACTAAAATAGGAAAATGTGATAAAATAGTGTTGGTCAAAAGAAAGTGATAGTATATATTTTGTTAACTATTTAGTACTCAACCTATGATTTGGTACACCAAGTAATCTAAATTCATCGTGAAATGCAACATTAATGTTCTAGTTGGTAAATTCTGTAGGCTGTCGTGCAGAAAGGGTGATACCCTACAAAAATTGTAACTTGACGCATAATCTAGAGGAACAAATTATCCTGAATTACTTACATATTTTTGCAATTCTGCAGCGGCTAGAGTTCCTTGGAGATGCGGTACTAGACCATTTGATCACAGTTCATCTATATAATAAATATCCTGGAATGTCGCCTGGGCTATTAACTGATCTTAGATCAGCTTCTGTTAATAATGATTGTTACGCTTTATCAGCAGTGAAAGCTAAACTTCACAAGCATGTTAAATATGCCTCGCAAGAGTTACATAAGCATATTGCTACTGCCGTTGCCAATTTTGATGAGAAGACATCCGTAACAACTTTTGGATGGGAATCCGAGTTAACTTTCCCCAAGGTTAGTTTGCAACATGTATCACATGCCTTGGTTCTAAAACACATTGGATGATTTCAAGAAGATTAGCCTTCATGTGGAGAATAGAGATATGATTATTTTGTGTTGATATTTTTTTGGTTGTTACTAGACAAATTTATTTGCTGACACATATATTCCTTTATAGTTGGTCGCTCTTGATAGCTAGCTTTTTTATATAAAGGAGTAGTTTTGCAAGAGTTTTATAAGTTCTAAAATGAAAAGCAGCTTGCAAATTAGTCATGTGTGAAGAACCAACTGTCTGAGATCTATCAAATTAGTTTTATTAAGTTAGAAAAGAAACAAATAGAATTTACTCATGTGTTTGTCTTGTAAAATTACACGTCCAGTATTGCGTTTGACATTCTGTCTTGTACCTTTTTTAAACTTAATTTTGCGTCTGCTTGGTTGCAGTTGTTAAGCAAGTAAGCTATATTTCTTGAGATTCAGGGGAAGCTAGGTTTATTCAGTTCAAACCTTCTAGCTTTTCAAAAATAATTGAAAAGCTTTGATTTTAACTGGTCGGCCAGATGCAGGCCTGTTTTTTAGCCTACAAGTAGAGCTTAAAACCTGGTGATCAAACAAGGGCTTAGCAGTTCTTATTAGCGATCATGCAGAGAACCATTCATGTTTGAAAAGATAATTAGTTTAAGTTTTTAAAACAATGAAGTATGTTGTAGTTAACTCTTTGAAACATAAATTTGATCACTACTAGCTCCAATGTAAATAATACTTTTCACTGAATTAATTTCTCCCATATTTTGTATCAGGTTTTGGGAGACATAATAGAGTCTCTAGCAGGTGCAATTTTTGTCGATTCTGGTTATAACAAAGAAACTGTTTTCAAGAGCATAAAACCACTACTTGATCCGCTTATCACTCCCGAAACGGTGAAAATTCATCCTGTTAGAGAGCTGACAGAATTTTGCCAGAAATATCATTTTATTTATAAAAAGCCGACAGTGACTCTTCAGAGTCGTGTGGCTTCTATTACGGTAGAGGTCGAAACAAATGATGGGGTATTGTATAAAAATACCTGCACGGCCTCGGATAAAAAGTCTGCCAAAAGACTCGCTTGTAAAGCTGTTTTGAATGCTTTGAAAGAAAGAAGCAGCTCTCTGTAGGTGGGAAAGCTTGAGGTAAAAAAAAAACCGCCATCGTATAATGAAGTGGGTGAACCATATGGGAGTTTTGCTTTATTTCCCATTTTGGGGACTCCTTTGTGGCGAATGGTTTAGTTACAGAAGTTTTGGTATTTTATTTTGAGATATATGAGATGCAGAAAACGTCGGGTTTTGTGATGATGCTGAAGTAAACTACCACTCGATTCTGAAATTTTTGTATGGAAGAACAAAGAGTTGGTATTCTTTTGGCAAATAAATGAAAATTTCTTTTATTTTTATTGAATTTTAAGCTCCTTGCAACTCTCTCTTTATTGATATCCACCTGCAACACTTCACTTCAGTCTCTTGTCTCCCTTTCCAACTGCTAACTTTTAAATTGATCCAATTTGCGTTAACCAAATGTGCTACTGAGCAATATCTTTTGTGATTACTGCCAATATGTTATAATGTGAAACCGTAATTACTACTCAGTTATTGCGAAACCGTAATCACTAAGCAAGCTTTTTTAACTTCTAGACAATGATCTTTTTTGCTCTTCAAGTCAAAGCAAACTCTGAAAAGTTTTAAACGAGCTATTTTATATGAAGAATCTTATTTATATTGTGTTTTTTTAGTTGCAATTCACTTGTGTTTACCGTTGTTGGTCTACCCTTTAAATATTCTTATTTAACATAAAGTACCACTTCCAAATTTTTTATTGAATTGGTACCATTTTCAAAAATGACATTCTAATGTACATATAAAAATTACAGTCTAATACAAAAAATGATAAAAAGTGAGAAAATTTTAGAAAATCCTAAAAATATGACAGTATAATGGACATAAAAAATGATAAGTCTAATACAAAAAGGACACTCTAATTAATGGACATACATAAATGACAATTCAATGGACAAAAAGTGACAAATTAATACAAAATTAACTGTCTAATGGGTTTAAAAAATGACTGTTTAATGGATAGTCTAATAAATAGTCAAAAATTATAATAATTGCCAAATTCATATTATTATTATTAAGGTTATGAGTCTGATAATAATTATTTAATATCCATAAAACCTAATTATAATTAACTATATTAATTGAAATTACATCTAGAGGTTCGTGTTACAATAAACAGAGAATAAAGAACAAGTCATCCGCTACACTCAATGTACATGCTGTCGATCACTCATTCTACACGTCGCCGTTCATTCACTGTACATCGGCAAAGACAATAGAGGGTTCGCTACAAACGTCCCTGATGAACTCCACAGTGGCAGACCACATCAACGACGGAGGAAGACGAGAAAGAGAGAACGACGAAGGAAGATGAGAGAGGAGAGAGAACGCAGAAGGGGAGAGAGAGTGTTGGCCTAGATGGAGATAAACATATAGATCAAATAAAAAAATTGTTAAATCAAATAGCAAAAAAATATTTGTATCATCAAATCAAGTATTTTATTATTATAGAGTCAAATAAAATAATTTTATAATATAACAATCTCTTTTTCTTTTCTTTTTTGTATTTTTGCAATTATTTTAAAAAACTTAATATTTAGGATAAATTAATAAAACATACCACTTTTGAAATTAAATTACCAAAAACATACCCTTACAACTTTAACTATAAAAAACATATCAAACAAATTTAAATTTAATGTTGTTTATTATTTTCTTTATCTCTCTCTCATCTTACTCTCTCTCTCCTCATTCTTGTTTCTCACCAATTTTTCTATGTATTTCTTCATTCTTCTCTCTCACCAATTTTTTTCTTTATCTCTCCCTCATCCATTCTTCTATGTATCTTTAATATCCCACTTCATATCTCTCCCTTCCTCCACCACGAAAACCCGCCACTAACTACCGAATACCATCTAGATTATATAGATATCCATATACATATAAATACAGATATATACATATGTAATACACAAATATTACACTATTTGATACCCCGTAATATACGAAAAATATATGAAATTGGTGAGATTGTTTTCTATTTATTGAGTTTTGAGACTATTGTAAATATTGTGAGTTTCAAGTTGAAAGAGAAGAATTCATATGTATAATATTAAGAGAAATTTATATGTAGGGTATGAAGTTTTGAAATTAGGTATGAAATTTTAAAATTAGGGTATGAAGTTTTAAAATTAGGGTATGAAGTTTTGAAATTAGGATATGAAGTTTTAAAATTAGAGTATGAAATTTTCAAATTATGGTATGAAGTTTTTGAAATTAGGGTATGAAGTTTTAAAATTAGGTTATAACATTTTATAATTAGCATATACATATTTTGTGAGTTTTTAATCATTTTTAGAGAGAGATGGATGATTAGCACGTATTAGAAAGAGTTGCAATTATCGTGTGTTAGAGAGATGAGTGCGATTAGAGAGAGAGAGTTGCGGTTAGAGAGAGATATGTTACATTATGATTTGATTAGAATTAGAAAAATAATAATTATATATAGGTATGTTTTTGATAATTTAACTTTTGAGAGTATGTTTTTGGTAATATAATAGGGGTATGATATGTTTTTGTTAATTGCCCCTAATATTTATTACAAGGTTATCAGGGTCGATAACATCCAACTCATGAAAATAGAACAACAATTCAACTAGGTGGAATTAACTTACAGTAAGACTTATGACGTACGGGTACGCATGAGCATGGTCAACGGGGTAAAATAAGGAACCTTAAAGGCGGGGTGCTGAAATTACATAAAAGTTAATGCTTAGTGAAATAATAAATTATTGGGGGTGTCAAATTATTATTTTTAATAAATTTTAGTAAAATTATATGGTAAAAATTATTTTTTTTTTATTATAAATAAATGGCTTGATTTCTTTTTTACGTTAAAAAGAAATAGACAATGTAATGTGACGTGGGGACATGACCTCAGAAGTCCAATTTCTTTATATACTTTATTACTTTACTTTAGTACTAGTATATAGGAGCTTGGTTTTGTCATGTATGGTTTATTTCTTGGGTGTATAAAGATCAAGTCTTTGTAGAAAAATCAAAAGTCTTTCTAAGTTATTGTATATTCCAACAAAAATTTGATTTTTGTTGGTTTTTTTACTCACACCTATGCTGTTTTTTTTTGATATAGTATTAATTAATAATTTTTATTGGTTTATTTTAGTTAAAGAAGAGAAATGGAAACATTTGAAATGGCAGTGGATGGAACTGAACAATTGCCTCTCCCTTTTGCCAGAAGGTTATTTTTTTTAAAGGAAAAATACTAATAAGTCACACTTTCAAAACTTAGGCCCTGCTTGTTTGAGTGATTAATAATACCAGTATATAGAGTACAAGTGGTATTAGTAATGAATGTGGGATAAGACTTGTACTAAGAATCCTATTGATTAGTCTCATTTTTCTGTTTGATTGACTGACTACGGTTAATAATTAAATCGGATTAATATGTAATGAAGTGCTATTATACCGTTTTGCCAAAAAAACAAAAACAAATTGAGCTGGTGTAGTTTACAAAACATGAAATTTCATAAAATAAAAATCCTTAAATCACACTGACAAATAAACAATAACAATATACAAATAATTTAAAAATTCAACTTTCAACTTTAAAAAAGCAAGAAGTGATAAACACAAAAACACAGCAAAAAGTCTCTATTTACGATTACAAAACCCATCAAACTCTAATTGACAAATAAACACTAGCCACATATACCAATTAGTCCATAAAAGGGTATAAAAAAAAGTAGAGAAAAGAAAAGGACAAATTTTCTAATTGAAAAGTTTTTAATTTCAAAATTTCACCTTTTATTGCACGAAATAAGGCATCCATTAATGAAGTATTTTCTTTGCTATGGATTGGATGTGTGTATCAGTGTTATCTATTGGTTCTTTTTAAGTGAATGTGTATGTATTTTATCTTTGATATGATTATATAATGAGAAAAGATGGATGACAACTACAAAAGGAAAGACTATTTTGGTAATGGTCCGGACAAGGATAACTTATACCAACCCCTCTCTGTCTTTCTATATACATCTATAATCATCATTTGATGTCCACTGGGTACTTGTAGTCCAAATCTTAAATAACACTGCCAAACAGAGTATAAGTGAGGCCAACAATATATCCGGTCCAATCCCCCTTCCATATCCGGTAAACAAACGAGGCCTTAATACCTGAAATGTCACACAACATAAGATCACTATTCTCATTTAGTCACACTTTATATAAAAAAAATATAAATAGATCTAAAATTCTAATTTTACAGTTCGAAGCATCTCTCTGCGACCTCATATTTCTCGGGAAGTGATATTGATTTGATAAAAAAATATATTAATTTGATATAGGAAGGAGTTTGATTGTTGATGGTTAGTGTTTTTTTTTGGAAAGTTTTTTTTTTGGGTAAATTGGGTGAGTTTTTTTTTTTTTTGGTAAAATTGAGGATAATTGTAGTGGTAGAGTGATGTTGATTTGATAAAAAAATATATTAATTTGATATATGAAAGAGTTTGATTGTTGATGGTTAGAGTTTTTTTGGGAATTTTTTTTTTTAATTTGATATACGAAGGAGTTTGATTGTTGATGGTTAGGGTTTTTTTTTTGGAAAGTTTTTTTTTTTGGGTAAATTGGGAGAGGTTTTTTTTTGTTGGTAAAATTGGGAATAATTGTAGTGGTAGAGTAATGTTGATTTGATAAAAAAATATATTAATTTGATATACGAAGGAATTTGATGGTTGATGGTTATGGTTTTTTTGGGATAAAATTGGGGAAGTTTTTGGGTAAAATTGAGGAATTGTTTAATATATTAAAAGTAAAAACGAACTGAAGAAGAGAAGAACAGAAGAAGAAGAAAAAAGAAAAAATTTGCAGCCACACGTGATGAAGAAAAGAAGAAAAAAATAAAAATTAAAGCCACGTAGACGTGGGATTGATGATCCCACGTCTTTTATATTTGTTAGCAATTATAATATGTAAAATAGAACTCCCCATATTTCTCACTATATCGCTCTATCTCTCTAACGGATCACTGCCGTCACCCCCTACGGAAACTCTGTAAACCCACTAGATCTTCGACGGAGAGGCCCTCCGCTGACAGTGGCAACGACGATGACACGTATATCTATCTATATATAATTATATATATGTATGCATTCTCTCTATAATCTATTTATGTATATACGAGAGAGTTTCAAAATTGAATTGTAGAATTAGAAAGAATATGCTTCCTAGGCTTCTATTCAATATTTTGGGAAAAACTATATTCTAGTGTTTTTTTTTTACACATTTGATGATTTACACTAATGTCATCTTTGGTTTGTTATACTTATACATTCTTATCCACATGTATGTAGGCTTGATGGTGCAAGTTTTACTGCTTTTTTGTTTAGATTAAAAAAAAAATCTATTTTTTTTACACAACTGTGGATTTAAAATTTTTTGGTTTAAAAAGGAACCAACTTTTATGAAACTCGTATGCACTTTCTATTGACCCGTATGATTTATTATTATTATTATTTTTAATTTTAGTTATTTATTTCGGATTTTTTTGATTTTTTATTGCTGTGAATTTTTATATTTTTTGACATTTTTATGCAATTTTATGCACCGTATGCAATTTTATTGACCTTTTATGCACAAGTTTACACTTTTATCGATATTTTATGCATCCGTATTCACTTTTATACACTTTTATGCACTCGTATGCAATTTTATTGATCTTTTATGCACTCGTATGCACTTTTATTGACCTTTTATGCACATGTATGCATTTTTATGCATCTGCATCGAATGTAAGTTTTATGCCCTTTTATTGAACCGTATACACCTTTTATGCACTTTCTATTGACTCGTACGATTTTTTATTTTATTTTATTTTTTCTTAATTTTATTTATTTATTTCGGGTTTTTTCGATTTTTTGATTTTTTTTTATTTTTTTATGTACTTTTTATGTACTTGTATTGACATTTTATGCACCCGTATCCACTTGTATGCATATTTTATGCACTCGTATATAATTATATTGACCTTTTATGCACTCGTATGCACTTTTATTGATATTTTATGCACTTTTTATGCACTCGTATGCACTTTTTATGCATTTTTTATTCACTTTTAATGCACATTGTATTGACTTTTTTTTTCTTGATTTTAATTATTTATTTCGGGATTTTTCGATTTTTTTGTGAATTATATATTTTTTGACTTTTTTTGCACTTTTTATATAGCGTATGCAATTTTATTGACCTTTTATGCACTCGTATACATTTTTGTTGACCTTTTATGCATCAGTATCCATTTTTACACATTTTTATGCAATTTTTATGCACGCATATGCAATTTTATTGACTTTTTATACACCTGTATGCACTTTTCATGTACGTGTATCATATGCAAGTTTCATGCACTTTTATTGACCTATATGCACTTTCTATTGACTCGTATGATTTTTTATTTATTTTTATTTTTTCTTGATTTTATTTATTTATTTCGGTTTATTTTGATTTTTTGAATTTTTTTGGGTTTTTTTGTGAATTTTTATTTTTTTTTTGACATTTTATGTACTTTTTTTTGCATCTATATACAATTTTATTGACATTTTATGCACTTTTATTGACCTTTTATACACCTTTTATGTATCCGTATCCACTTTTATTCATATTTTATTAGCTTTTTATGCACTTGTATGTAATTTTATTGACTTTTTATACACTCGTATGTAATTTTATTGAACTTTTATGCACTCGTATGTAACTTTATTGACTTTTTATGCAATAGTATGCATTTTTATAGACATTTTATGCACTCGTATGTACTTTTTATTAACTCGTATGTTTTTTTTTTCTTGGTTTTATTTATTTGTTTCGGGTTTTTGTCGATTTTTTTGTGTGGATAAACAATTTTTTTTTGTATGAATTTTTTTTTTTTTTTTGTGAAATACTATTTTTAAGTGAGTTTTAAAAACAAATAATGCCCCATAGGTACCACTTTTGAAATTATATTCCTCCTAAATACCTTCATAATTTCATATTCTCTATAGATACCACTTTTTAATTATTTAATTTATTTACTAAAACGCCGTACATATATTTCATAAAAAATGAAAAAAAAACACATAAAATTATATAAAATGCAAAAAATCTCAAAATAAATGAAAAAAATCATGAAAAATTGCAAAAATTAAAAAAAAATGTATTTTTATTAAAAAAAACACAAAAAATCACAAAAAAATAAAAAAAATCACAAAAAAATTAAAAAAAATCACAAAAAATCACAAAAAATAAAAAAAATCACATAAAATTATAAAAAATGAAAAAAATCACAAAATATTATAAAAATATAAAAAAAACTAAAAAAAATCATAAAAAAATTATAAAAAATGAAAAAATCACAAAAAATCACAAAAAATCACAAAATTTTAAAAAAATTACAAAAAAAATAAAAAATGAAAAAAATCACAAAATATTATAAAAAATGAAAAAAATCACAAAATATTATAAAAAATGTAAAAAATCACATAAAATTATAAAAAATGAAAAAAATCACAAAAAAATCACAAAAAAATATTAAAAAAATAAAAAAATCAAGAAAAATCATTGTTATTGAACTTTATGCACTTTCGACTGTACTAGATGCACTTTCGACTGAACCAGATGCATTTTTAGCTGAACTATATGCACTATCAGCCGAACCAGATGTACTTTTAGTTGAACCAGATGCAGGTTTTACAGAACGATATGCACTTTTATTGAACTAGATGCACTTTTGTCTGAACCATATGCAGTTTCAGCTGAATTAGATACACTTTTAGCTGAACCATATGCACTTTCAACCGAACCATATGCACTTTTAGTTGAACTAGATGCAGGTTTTACAGAACGATATGCACTTTTATTGAACTAGATGCACTTTTGTCTGAACCATATGCACTTTCAGCTGAACCAGATACACTTTTAGCTGAACCATATGCACTTTCAGCTGAACCATATGCACTTTCAGTTGTACCAAATGCACTTTTAGTTGAATCAGATGCATTTTTAACAGAACTATATGCACTTTCGACTGTACTATATTCATTTTCGACTACACTATATGCACTTTTGACTTAACTATATGTACTTTTCACTAAATTAGATGCACTTTAAGCTGAACCAGATGTACTTTCAGCTGAACCAGATGCACTTTTAGCTGAACTATATGTATACTCAGTTTTATTGAACTATATTTACTTTCGACTGAATTGTATGCACTTTCAACGGAACTAGATGTACTTTCAGCTGAATTGAATGCAATTTCGACTCAAATTTATGAATTTTTGACTAACTATATACACTTTCGACTGAACTATATGCACTTTTATTGAACTATATACGCTTTTGACTGAATTATATGTATTTTTGACTGAAGTAGATGCACTTTCAGCTCATTCAGATAAAAAAAAGGCACATTTATCATGGAAAAACCATTTTTTTGTATAAAAAAAATCACTTTTCAGTATAAAAAGTGTTATATTGACAAAAAAAAATTATATATTTTTTGTAATTTTTTAAAAAGTTTATGATTTTTTCATTTTTTTTATAATTCTCTTTTTTTTTTGTGATTTTTTTCATTTTTTATTATTTTTTTGTGATTTTTGTTATTTTTTTATAATGTTTTGTGATTTTTTGTGATTTTTGTGATTTTTATATAACTTTTTCGTTTTTTTCATTTTTTTGATTTTATAATTTTTTTTATAATTTTTTATAATTTTTTGTCATTTTTTTATAATTTTTTGTCATTTTTTATATATTTTTTTTTGATTTTTCGGTATAAAAAGTGACAAAAAAAATTATATGTTTTTTTTTGTAATTTTTTAAAATTTTTTTGATTTTTTTTTTATATTTTGTGATTTTTTGTAATTTTTAAATTTTTTATAATTTTTATAATTTTTTTTGATTTTTGTATTTTTTTAATAATTTTTTGTGATTTTTGGTGATTTTTTATATTTTTTTATTTTTTGTGATTTTTATAATTTTTTTTTATTTTTGTGATTTTTTATAAAAATTTTTATGATTTTTTTTATTTTTTATAATTTTTTATGTTTTTTTATGATTTTTTTATGATTTTTTTTTCATTTTTTGTTTATTTTATATATTTTTTGTGATTTTTTTCATTTTTATAATTTTTTTGTGTTTTTTTATTTTGTTGTAATTTAAAACTATTTTTTTTTTGGTTTATAGAAAGATAAAATATGTATATTATATTTTGGTTTATATGATAATTTAGTAAATAAATTAAATAATTAAAAAGTGGTATCTATGGGGAAACGTGAAATTATCAAGATATCTAGGAGGAATATAATTTGCTATGAGATACTTATAGGGAATTACCCCTTTTAAAAAAATATTATGCTTTTTTTTTTTAATTTTGAAAATATTGTTATTTTTTTCATATATATATATTTTTAGATTTAATAAAGAGAAATAATAATTTATAGGTTGGGATAATGGTAATTTTGTAAATTGGTTGAACTTAAAAAAATGTGACTTATTGAGGATGTAAACATTAAAAATGTGACATTGTGAATATAAAATATCATGAGTAATAGTGAATTAGCCCATCCTATCTGATCAAGAGAGTCTCGATGGATAACAATTCAACAACTTTATATCAGGGGTAGATTTTACTAAAATAGAGAATCAAAGTAACATTTTTCAGAGAACGGTAAGGGCTTGTTTTAGCAGCTATGAAGAAAGGCAATTGCTTATAAAAATTCGCACAACCAGTGCCGGCCCTGTCGATCAGGTTGCCCAAAGTCAAAAGATAAAATGGTTGCCTCGTTTTGTTACTAAAACACATTAAAATTTTATTTTTGTTGAAACAAAATTCTTTATGATTTGTTAATTCAACTTTAGATAAAAAAAAATTGACTACAAGACTAATACTAATGTATAAAAGTACTTGAAGTACATTTCGGCAAAAATAAATAGAAGAAAAATATACTAAAAGGGTTATCTTAGCCCAAAGTTCTGAATGAACTCTGTTTAAAAACGTGCGTGTGAATTTACTTTCAAGTACGTTTTTATTCTGAGTTATATCCATTTTTAAAGTTCGGTTAGAACCGTGGTTGCAACTGCAGTTATAACCACAATTCTAACTGAACAGCGTAACAGCAACCGGAACAGCGAAGTCGGATGTAGCCCACAGTTGAAATTCCGACTTTGCTGTTCCGGTTGCTGTTATGCTTTCTATAATTCTTACAAATTAAGCGTAAACAAATCTAATCAAATTTGTTAGCACACAGAATATATATCTTGAATTAGCACATAATATATTTATTTAAAAAGATTCACAAGTGACAATCTTTTTGATAGATTTATATATGAAACAATATATCTCCTAACATAATTCAAACTTATACTCATCAAATAAAAAACCAATCATTCGTATAATACTTAATAAGAAAAAAATCTATTTAGAAAATTTTAAGAAATAGAACAAATATTTTTATAAGCTAATATATATTTTTTAAAACAAATCAGATAATTAGCTTTTTTTAATACACAAGTATTTTGGCATAATGTAATACGAAAACAAATTTAAGTGTAAGAGTTGCGATAATGTTTTCTTTTATGTTAAAATTTTTCTCTGAGTTTCCTTACTTGGTATGTACATTTTCAGTTTTCAAATTGAAGCTCTTGAGAAAGCAATCAAAGAGAACAAAGTCGTGTTTCTGGAAACCGGCTCTGGCAAAACGTTAATAGCTGTTTTGCTTTTACGACACTATGCACATCTTTTACGAAAGCGTTCATCACATATTTCCGTTTTCTTAGTTCCCAAAGTTGTGTTGGTTCTTACTATATCGAAAAAGCAATAAAGTAAAAGATAAGGACTGAAACGAAAATAAACAATTTTATTTTACTTTGAAAGGAATATAACTCGATTATAAATTCCTGACTCGTACAGAATTAAATTGCAATAAATAAATTCCAGACATATTTAATATAAATTATTAAACTGCTGGACTGAATTGTAATTGTACAAAACTGTCTAACAGAATAGTATAAAGACTATACTGCTGGACTGTTTGTCAATTAAAGGAAACTGGCAGACAGAATAGTATGATTACTAAACTTCTGGACTGTTTCTGTAAATAAAAAAAATTACAGAACTGAAATATAAATTACAGAACAGAAAAAATCTGGAAATTAAATACTGGAAAGTAAACAGTACTGGAAATATAAATTAAAGAATGTAAAAGACTGGAAAGTAAATTACAGAATGTAAACAGTACTGAAATGAAATGAACAAAATGTAAAATGACTGAAATAAAATAAACAGAATGTAAAAAGAAGAGGCAACTGCAAGCAGTTTCCCTTAAACAATATTTCCCGAACCACCTTATAGGTTTCTGGTTCTCGGGACTTTGTTCCCAATGTACAACTTCTGTCACTGTGTGCCTCGCGTGGAAACGGCACCGAACCACATGTCGAGCTGTTGGTGGTGCGATTCTTTCTCTAATATGATGCTATGGTATGCTGTGTTGTGTGTGTTTGTTGTATATGAATGAGAGGGGGAAGGCAGCCTTTTATAGGCTTTTCAGAAACCGCATCCATAATGGTCCATTTAATTCTGGGAGTTACACCCCCAGAATCCGCCCATTCAATTTCTGAAACTGCAGCACTCAATTTGCAATTTATTCTAATTGAATGCTGGCGTTTCAATTTGCTGGAAACTCTACGGACTACTTTTGTATTTTATACAAAACTCCCTTTTCAGATTTGACCTAATACCCAAGACCCAAGACCCAAGACCCAAGACCCAAGACCCAAGACATTCCCCAAATTCCAAATCCCAAATCCCAAGGCCCGAGACCCGAGCGAGCACGCATGTGTGTGGTACACACTCATACACTTAAGTGTATGTGGACATAATAGTTTAACAACTATATGAGTTGGACTTGTATATATATTGGAAAATTAACCCAGCCTCAATGGTTTTCCATTTATTCATTTCATTTTCCAGCATTAAGGTTTTCTCTTCTTTCGAGAACCCAACTTTGAAGCCGATTAATATTCACACCCATTCTTCGAATAGGTCATGCGATATACCGTTTCGAAGCTAGTCACTCGAGCTACTCAAACGCGTTGAGTACGACATTAACAACTCAGTGTTGTCACATGTAATATCGACTCGAAGTTGGTCCTATGACCATTCGAAACACCCATGTTTAAAACGTGTTTTCCAACAATCCCCCACATGAATGCAATTGACTGAAAATAAAAATGCCCCTAAATGCATACGAGAGAACCTCAAGAGTTCACTACATAAGGACAGGTAGCGCGCGTCTTGAACCTGTCATAGTGACGTAAAATCTGATATGCTACTATTTGGTAGCCTTAAAGCCTTGAACCCTTTAGCGTTTGTGCATACCATAGTAATACTCACACACTGCCCTCTCTACACCACTTACTAAGCCCTTTGGTTGTTGTCCATATTTGGCCTTGGACTGCCTTGGCAAAATTCAACCGAGTGCTCTAGTGATTTAGCCCATGGCTCATCACATAGTATCGGCCATACACACTCGTCATAGGTGGTTTCAAGTTAAGGGTGTCTTGACTCACCCCTCTCGACCTTCGTGATCCTTTTTTTCATTATGAGCCTCATGCTCACCTTTTAAATGGTCTAGGTCTATCACTCTTTCATCTTAGAAATGGGTTGGGAACCTAGATTCCCGAGTGCTTTGTTCGGTCAACCCCATAGTTCGGTTTTCCCGTTGAACCTGATGCTGGAGAATCTAGTTCGGGTTGGGTAGCCTCTGAGGGGGTGTCCAATTTGATGGGCTTCAACCCCATTCCCCTCGATGAGACTTCAACTCCTACCTGAGTCAAGCCTTTTGTTAATGGATCCGCAATATTATCCTTAGATCTCACAAAATCTAGGGATACCACACCGTTAGCTAACAATTCTCTTACGGATTTATGTCTCCGACGAATATGTCGGGACTTTCCATTATACATGTGATCTTGTGCCCGTCCAATAGCTGACTAATTATCGTAGTGCATGCTTATTGCCGGAACAGGTTTCTGCCACATTGGAATTCCTTCCAGAAAGCTTCTCAACCAGTCAGACTCTTCCGTCGCTAGATCTAAAGCTATGAACTCATATTTCATAGTTGATCTAGCTATGCAGGTCTATTTGGATGATCTCCATGAAACAGCCGCTCCACCCAGTACGAACACATATCCACTTGTGGACCTTGTACTGTTGGAATCCGAGATCCAGTTGGCATCAGAATACCCTTCCAGCACAGCTGGATATCTGGTATAATGCAACCCTTGGTCGGCCGTAAATCTCATGTATCTGAGAAGTCTCATGATGGCCTTCCAGTGCTCCCCATTGGGATTACTGGTATACCTACTCAGCCTACTTACTGAATTGGCTATGTTCGGTCTAGTACAGTTCATGGCGTACATAAGTCTACCTATTATCCGAGAATATTCCAATTGTCTCACACTCTCCCCAAAGTTCTTCTTTACGTTGGTTGAGATCTCTTTTGGAGTTTTGGATGTAGCCGTACTATCTTTGTCAAACTTATCCAGCATTTGCTTGACATAATGTGTTTGAGATAGCGCATATCCGTCTGATTTCTTGATGATCTTCATTTCAAGTATTATATCAGCGACACCCAAATCTTTCATCTCGAACTTTTGTGACAACATTTTCTTAGTAGGGTTGATATTATCAATACTCGCTATTATAATCATGTCATCTACGTAAAGGCAGACTACCACGTAATCCTTTTCATTTTCTTTTACATAGACACATTTGTCACATTCGTTGATACGGAAACAGTTGGATAGTATCACTCTATCAAATTTCTCGTGCCATTGTTTAGGTGCTTGTTTAAGTCCATATAAGGACTTTACAAGTTTACACACCTTATTATCTTTACCTGGAACTACAAATCCTTCGGGTCGTTCCATGTAAATTTCCTCTTCCAATTCCCCATTCAAGAACGCCATTTTCACATCCATCTGATGTATTTTCAGATTGAACAGTGCCGCAAGTGCAATGATCCGGATAGACGTTTTCCTGGAGACATGAGCATACGTGTCGAAATAGTTGACACCTTCGGTTTGTCTAAAACCTTTCACTACAAGTCTTGCCTTGTATTTTTCAATTGTTCCATCGACCTTTCTCTTCCTCTTGAAGATCCACTTCTGTCCTAGTGGCTTACACCCGGGTGGAAGATCCACTAGTTCCCAAGTGTGATTTGTAATATCGATTGCTTCCTCCCAATATTGGGCTTCCGGGGATGACATTGCTTGTTTGAATGTCGCCGGTTCACCTTCTATCATGAATTTTACAAAATCTGAACCGAAAGACGTTTCCTTTCTCGCCCTTTTACTTCGTCGAGGCTCTTCTTCTTCTTCCTCCAACGGTTCACTTGCCCCCATATTTTCCTCACTGTTTGTCTCCTCAGTCTCTATAGTTCTGGAAGACTTGCAGGGAAAGATATCCTCGAAGAAAGAAGCTTCTCGAGCTTCGATGATAGTATCTACATGCACATCGGGATTATCCGACTTGTGCACGAGAAAACGATAAGCACTACTGTTGTGTGCATATCCTATGAACACACAGTCTACTGTCTTTGGCCCTACTCTCGTTCTTTTTGGAAGCGAGACTAGGACATTCGCAAGACAACCCCAAACCCTTAAGATTTTATAGCTCGGCCGATGGCCTTTCCATAGTTCATAAGGTGGTTTATCACACTTCTTACGCGGTAGCTTGTTCAACACATAGTTGGCGGAAAGCAGCGCTTCCCCCCACATGTTCTGGGGTAACCCAGAACTTATTAACATATCATTCATCATTTCCTTGAGCATCCTATTCTTACGCTCGGCAGCCCCATTCTGCTCCGGAGAGTATGGGGCTGTGGTTTGATGTACAATGCCACTTTCTGCACATATCTGTGCAAACGGTGCTTCGTATTCACCACCTCTATCACTTCTCAATATTTTAATCCATTTATTGAGTTGATTTTCTACTTTGGTCTTATAAAGAGCAAATTTCTCTACCGCTTCGTCTTTACTTCTCATTAAGTAGACATAGCGGTATCTAGTACAGTCATCTATAAACATGATGAAATACTTTTTTCCTCCTCGCGTTTGTATAAACTTTAAGTCGCATACATCCGTGTGTATTAGATCGAGAGGTTCAGTACTTCGTTCAATATGTTGAAACGAAGACTTATTTAATTTTGCCTCAACACAAACCTCACATTTATGTTGTTTATTGAAGACAAAACTTGTTAGTAGATTTAGTGATATTAATTTCTTCATTGAATTAGTATTCACATGACCTAATCTACCATGCCATAAATTAAATGAATTACAAGAATAAGCAAATGAAGTTTTATTAGCCACTTGGGAAACATTCATGATTACATTATTCTTGGTACTGGCCTCGGCCTTAGCACTCTCACTAGCAGACTCGGCTTTAGGAGTCGGAGTTCCAACATTTAATTTAAACATACCGTTGGTCATATAGCCACGGCCTACATACATTCCATTTAAGGTGATTACAGTTTTAGCAGATTCAAATACAAGTTTAAACCCTTTGTTCACCATCACTGAGCCGGAGACCAGATTCTTACGAATTTCCGGCACATGGAGCACGCCTGTCAGTGTCAGCTCCTTTCTCGATGTCATCCTCAACATCACGGTTCATTTTCCTTCCACCCTGGAAGTAGCCGAGTTCCCCATGAAGCAGCTCTCATTGTCCACGACCGTATAGGTCTTGAACATCCATTTGCTGGTGCATATGTGACTTATGGCACCGGTATCCAGCCACCACTGCTTTGGGTTGCTCCCCACAAGGTTCACTTCAGAGACCACAACACTCAGGTGCATGTAGTCTTGTCCAGCATCATCTCCTCCCTCAGCCACATTTGCCTGAGCAGGTGCCCTCTTCCTCCCTTTCCCTTAGAACTTCATCTTTTTTTTTGGGGGGGGGGGGGGGGGGGGGGGTGGGCTTGTCGATGCGCATCTTACAATCCGTGGCACGATGGCCTAGTTTGTTGCACACAAAGCAGTCTCCCAGGAATTTCTTCTTGGGAGCAACACCGACTACGCTGTCAAAGCGTTTCCGCTTAGATGCAGCGTCCTCAACCACATTGGCTTTAGAAACCACGTTGCTTGCCCCGCCACCGCATTTCCTTCCGGATCTGCGGTTGCTTTGCTCAACATTGAGCCTCTCAATGAGTCCCTCCAGAGTCATAGTCTTTCGCTTATGTTTTAGGTAGTTATGAAACTCTTTCCATGATGGTGGCAGTTTCTCAATCATTAATGCCACCTTGAAAGGTTCATTTATTACTAACCCTTCGACATCAAGTCTATGATATATGAGCTGGAGTTCCTCAGCCTGCTCGATAACACTCTTTCCGTCAACCATCATGTACTCGTGAAAATCCGTGACGACAAATTTCTTTGTGCCAACGTTATTTACTTTGTACTTATTTTCGAGGGTTTCCCAAAGCTCCTTTGCAGAAGCCTTGGGCTCGAATACACTGAAAAGAGTGTCATCACGCGCACAAAGGATGTAGTTTTGGCATAGGTAGTCGCGTGTTTCCACCGCCGAAACCGTCTGCACGTCCTCATCGTCCTCGCTTAGGACGGGTGCAGACTCATTTAGAAACCGGGCCAGGTTAAGGGCAGTTAAATAAAACAGCATTTTTTTCTACCAACGTTTGAAGTTGTTGCCCCTAAACTTTTTTGGTTTCTCTAAATGAGAGGTTGGCAAAACGGACATATCCGAAGTAGCCGGAGCCTTGCCATTGGCTTTGGCCGTAGCCGCTACTTTGGCCGCAGCCGCAACCATAGCATCAGCCTGATCCCCGCCACTCGCAGCGCTCGCAATGTTTTGGCTACTACCAATTACAACTGCGCCCTGCACATTTCCCGAAGGAACGATGGGTGTTTGATCTTCATTAGTCATCTGAAATGACAAGACAAAATTGTTTAGTTTCTCGCAATAAAACTAATATTCTTAATCACAAATACTAATTATAACTGAATTAGTTTGCTTAAAAGAATGACGCCTAATAAACAAATGAGTGAGATTCTATCGTGAAAACCAAATCACTTTTGATTTCACTAAGAACTTTTTTTTTTAATATCTAGAATTAAATGATTAAACCAAATCGGAGTTATTCTATTTGCAAACTTCAATTTCTAGTAAACTAGCAATGATTTTGCAAGAATAAAACCGAGATGTCAACAAAACAAAATAAAAAGAAAAGTCTTTCTTTCTTTCCGAAAATAGTAAAACCAAAGGAGATATTGTTTAAGATTGTTGGTTCTTACTATATCGAAAAAGCAATAAAGTAAAAGATAAGGACTGAAACGGAAATAAACAATTTTATTTCACTTTGAAAGGAATATAACTCGATTACAAATTACTGACTCGTACAGAATTTAAATTGCAATAAATAAATTCTAGATAGATTAAATATAAATTATTAAACTGCTGGACTGAATTGTAATTGTACGAAACTGTCTAACAGAATAGTATAAAGACTATACTGCTGGACTGTTTGTCAATTGAAGGAAACTGCCAGACAGAATAGTATGATTACTAAACTTTTGGACTGTTTCTGAAAAATAAAAAAAATTACAGAATTGAAATGTAAATTACAGAACAGAAAAAAACTGGAAATTAAATACTGGAAAGTAAACAGTACTGGAAATGTAAATTACAGAATGTAAAAGACTGGAAAGTAAATTACAGAATGTAAACAGTACTGAAATGAAATGAACAGAATGTAAAAGGACTGAAATAAAATAAACAAAATGTAAAAAGAACAGGCAACTGCAACAAGTTTTCCTTAAACAATATTTTCCGAACCACCTTATAGCTTTCTGCTTCTCGGGAATTTGTTCCCAATGTACAATTTCTATCACTGAGTGGCTCGCGTGAAAACGACACCGAACCACATGTCGAGCTGTTGGTGGTACGATTCTCTCTCTAATATGATGCTATGGTATGCTGTGTTGTGTGTGTTTGTTGTATCTGAATGAGAGGAGAAAGGCTGCATTTTGTAGATTTTTCAGAAACCGCAGCCATAATAGTCTATTTAATTCTGGCGTTTCAATTTGCTGGAAACTCTAGGAATTAATTTTGTATTTTATACAAAACTCCATTTTTAGATTTGACCCGATAACCGAGACAAATCCCAAATCTCAAATCCCAAATCGCAAATCGCAAATCCTGCGGCCCGAGCGAGCGCATGTAGTACACACTCATACATTTAAGTGTATGTTGACATAATAGTTTAACAATTACATGGGTTGGACTTGTATATATATTGAAAAATTAACTTTTAATTCTCCAATATGGTATAACTCTCAATGATATTCCATTTATTCATTCCATTTTCCAACATTGAAGTTTTCCCTTTTTTCGAGAACCCAACTTTGAAACCGATTAATATTCACACCCATTTTCCGAATAGGTCATGCGATATACCGTTATGAAGCTCGTCACACGAGCTACTCAAACGCGTTGAGTACGACATTAAAAACTCAGTGTTGTCACATGTAATATTGACTCGAAGTTGGTTCTGTGACCATTTGGAACACCCATGTTTAAAACATGTTTTCCAACAAGTTGTGCATGTCACTCAAGTACGTGGATCTATAAACATGTTTACTATCTTGTTTCGTTTTGAGGATTAATTCTATCCAGGTCCTTGAACTTGAATTTAGGAAAAACTCTGTTATTTTTTTTGTTTAATTATTATTATTAGTAAGCGGAAGTTGTAGAAATGCACACTGACTTGAAGGTGGGAAAATATTGGGGAGAATTGAGAGTTGATTTCTGGGATGAGGCTACATGGAGGCAACAAGTTGAGGAATTTGAGGTGGTTTAGCCTTTTTTTCTCCCCCTTTGCTTTTGTGGTAGTGGTAAACATGCTTCTGTTTAATTTACAGTCGTATAGAGTATAGAGGGAGGATGCCATGCATTACTGTGTCAAATTATGGCACCAATATATAACTTTCTCTTTATAATGCATTGGAAGTAAAATGATCATAACCAACTGACAGTTCCTCGTTGTCTGCATATCAACTTTTATTCAGGAGTTATTCTTCTGATTTGGTATATTATATGAATCTAGGTTTTTGTAATGACACCCGTGACTTTACTGGATGCTTTGAAACATAGATTTCTGAAACTCGAAATGATCAAGGTTCTACTTTTCGATGAATGCCATAATGCAATTGGTAGACAACCATATGCGGCTTTTTAAGGTTGCAGTTGTAGTAATATACAGTGCAAACAAGAAATTGCCAACTATGCTGAGCATCACCAACTACAAACATCAAAATGGTGAAACTCTTACAACATATTTAGTGTAAATTTCATACTACCCTCTATTGTACCCTCAACCCATTTACACCAAATATCACACCAACGTATATTTTGTAGAATATGCTCTTGTTTCTTAATATTCATGTATAAATTAGTTCTCAATGTTTTTTAAATTAGTTATGCACTGTATTTATTATAAAATATATATACAATAATAAAATCTCTTTACAAAAGTACACAAATGAATATACAAATCGGTCACCTATAAATGTGTGTATTTTAATTTTTTTTTGGTATCAGTGATGCCTAATTATGTATTCTCTTTTTAACTGTATTCTGTAAAGTTTTAATATTGCGACGTTTTTGTTATTCATTATTTTATAAAATTATGACATTTAAAAGAAGAAAAGATAGTGTCACATCAACTTACAAAAAGGTGCATTTTGATATCGGCGGGAGTGATTCGGACACTTTCTTTGATTGGATTAATTATATTTAGAGCGCAATTCAGGAGTTTTATCATCGTCAGCTACAAGCCAATAGCACTCAACTTCCTAGGGTTTTGGGAATGACCGCGTCTCCTATTAAAACTAAAGGTATAATACATGTAATTAGTACACATGATGATACTTCAGTGAAGTTATGTTTTATTTGGCGTTTATTACTTGCATTTCTATTTGCCTTTTGCATAGGAGGTTTTGTGAAGGGAATTATCCAATGTTTGTGCCCATAATTTTGTTTGACAGTGAAGTGAGATCACTTTGTGTACAAAAGCTGAAATTTATTAATTGAATCTCGACTGATTTGTCTGTAAATCGGCCTGTTCGTGGATTTTTACACTTTTGTTTGTTTGTTTGAGTCCTGCTCTAGTCCACTCACCGGGTCTGTGCATTTGCTAGAAATGATCTGATTAAATTAATATTCTACCCAGGCCCTGGCTTGGAATTGGCAGCATATTGGAAACAGATACACAACCTTGAGAAACGTATGCATTCAAAGGTATATTTTAATATTTTATCAGTTAATCGATGTTTTTGTTTTCTAGTTGCTCATAATTGTAGTCTGCTCTGTATACCATGTTGCCATGATTTCGGTTGGTTGTATTTATTCTGTATTTTGAGAGTTCCCATTAACTTGGATATTCTACTTTGGCTTCGAAGGTCTATACGGTTGCAAATGAATCTGTGTTAGCTGAATATATACCATTTTCAAACCTGAAGTTGAAGGAATACAATCATGTGTACACCCATTGTTCAAACTATGAGTCTTTGGTTAAAGAATTGGAACAGTTGAAGAAAAAGGTATAGATTTTCTCTCTGGTTTTATTGTTATGATTTTCTTTTTATCTGAGTTTACACTATCTTGTGAGTTTCTTGTTATGCTAGTGGACCCTAGTTGTTTGATTTTATGAAGGTGCATGTTATAGCTGATTTGGAGATATGCTGTTATAAACTTATAATTGTTAAAGCTTTCCTCTTTTTTTAATTATCTCCTTTAATAGAAAAAAATGTTTGAAATTGGTTAGAAAAACATTACGCTGTGTGCTCATCATCTTTTTATACTTTTCAAGGCCATTTTGTACCAAGTTCTTCCTCTAAATTATTTTATCATACTTGAAATTCATTGTTTGATAAAAAAGATCAAGAATAAGAGTTTAGTTTTTTCACCACTGGAGTTTTCTCGAATGACAAACGGGTTTCATATTGGGTTAATTAAGATGTAAATTGCTTTTCTGAATTCAGGTTTTATAAAAAGTTTCAGTTTCAGTTTCAGTTTCGTTTTCTGTTAATTTGTTAATTAATTTCACTGTGTGTTCATATGTTTAAGCATCTTTAGCTGAATATATATGTGTTAGGTTTCTGGTTTGAGTATGTTTAATTGGAATTGCTTTTCTTTCGTATATTGATTGCTCCTTCGTCCTTTATCAGCATGAGATTATTATAAATACATCAAATATCAAAGAGCCTTCCGCAGAGTCTGCAAGGAACAAGTTGTCCAAGCTATCTTCAACATTATTGTTTTGTTTGACTGAGCTTGGGGTTTGGTTAGCCTACAAGGTTAGGACTTAATGTGACATTCTAATTACAAAAATACTCAGCAGAAACTGCATTTTACATCATAAAGTAACTATGTTTTTGCTCTTTTGTTAGGCAGCAGAGTCCTTATCCTGTGAAGAGAGTGACCTTTTCTCGTGGGGAAAATTGGATATATGTATTAGGACTATCATTAGAGATTACAGTACCGACACCCTTAAAAGTTTTCTCTAGTCACTTACCATCTGGTAATTCTTCCTTAAATAGTTATGCACTTTTTTCTAATTTCTTCCACAACTTTTAGTTGCTTTGTACCTCTGTTTTAAAATTCGCGCTACGTAGCGCGAAATAGCATTTTTTTGGTAAAAAACGCAACGAAAAATCACGATTTTGGGTGGAATTGCGCTAAAATCGCGCTATAGGGGACCAAAAGCGCAAAAAACGCGAAATTCTGGACCAAAAGCGTAAATAGCGACTAAAAAAAAAACAGCGGATCTAAATAATTAATATATATTGTATAATTTTTATAAAAGTGTCTGCAGTCTAGATGGTTGAGACAGTGTTGTGTTTTCCAGCAGACCTAGGTTCGAAACTCACTAATAATAATTTTTTTTTTTTTTTTTTTATTACTATCTAATATAACTATACATTTTTTTTTTTTTTTTTATATATTCTAAAGTTTAGTGCATATTTAGGCAAAAAAAAAAAATACACCGCAAAGCGCTACATAGCAACGCTATTAGCGCTTTTAGCGTTTCTCTCGAAAAAACGCTACGATAGCGATAACGCTATTTAAAACACTGCTTTGTACTAAACGGTTTATGTTTTATTTACTTGTTGAGTGTAGGCACTCTGTGGTCTATAGGTGATGGCATTGTGGATGATGATTATATATGTTCTAACATCATCGATTGCTATTTGTCTTCTAAGGTTGTTTGTCTCATCGAGTCTCTTTATGATTACAGGCCCTACCTGAAATTTATGGATCACTTAAAGTTAACCTGAATACCTAGTTTTGATCTGATACCAATTGGGGGACACCATTTTATACAAAAATTGAAGTGATAGAGATTGGGCAATAAAATATAAGTATAATTGTATTATTATTGTGACATAAATCATTAATCAGTTCACATGTTTTTATTCTTCTTTAAAATTAATAAAGGTCACAAAAGTAGGTGATCTTCTTGAACTTTGGTATGAGGTGATTCTCTTGAGCTTTGGGACAATGGAATGAGTACATGAACATTTTGACACATTCCATCGTACCAAATGAGTTACGGTCCTAGCAAAATATATTTATTTCTAGATACATTATATGATTGATGTAGAATTTCATGTCCATAACGCAGGAACATAGAGGACTTAAGATGTATAGTTTTTGTAGAAAGGGTGATCACAACTATTGTTTTGCAAAAATTGTTGAGCGAAATGATTCCAAAACTGAACAAATGGAAAGCAGCATATACTGCTGGAAATCAAAACGACTTTCAGTCACAGAGGCGAAAAGTCCAAAACAAAATTGTCGAAGAATTTCGCAAGGGCACGGTTAGTTTTTTTTTTTTCATTTTTTATTCCAACCTACAAAAATTAGCCTTTAGTACAGTTATCTTTCATTTTTCGACGATGCTGTATACTTAGTGTACTAAATTGAAAAAAAAAACATAGGTTCATATACCAAATAATTTAGAAATTCAAAGAATTCATACACTTTTCTATCACATCTTTCCTATTTTATTCTCAAAACCATCAGTTCTTTTCTACTGATATGTTAGTGTGAACATTTGTTATTTACTCTTTTCCACAAAATGTCGTTATAAGGAATCATATTTAAAGTTCTTGAAAGTGACGTGTGCCATGTTTGCAGGTGAATATAATTGTAGCAACATCAATTCTTGAAGAGGGTTTGGATGTTCAAAGCTGTAACCTTGTTGTTAGATTTGATCTATCAACAACAGTTAGTAGTTTTATTCAATCTCGTGGCCGTGCTCGTATGAAGAATTCAGATTTTCTGTTAATGGTCAAACGGTATGTTCACATTTTCTTCTTACAAAAACTAGATAGTGTGATTGGTTGATGATACTGCTAATCATTGTTATTCTCTTGATAATGCAACCCTTCAAGTGCTATTAAATATTTTGTTTTCTTTTTGAAATAGAAAGGTCCTTAGTATCTATCAGATCTTTGTCGTGGTCCATTATTCATCTTCGAAAAGTCAACAGAAAATGGATGATTGTTTCAAATTTCCATTTTCTTTCTTTTTAGGAGCAAATTAAAGCTGTTATGGAAATTGAACTTTTCCCGAAAGTAAATTAGAATTAGAGAAAGCATTGTGTCTGTTAATATTTACATTTCTATAGTTTTAACCCCTTCCCTTCAACACATTGTTGGTATATTTAGTTTTTTCTGCCATAGTGGGGACTTATCCGGTCATGCTCAAGTGAAGAATTATATTGCTAATGGAGATATCATGAGCGAGCAGTCTTTACGAAATGCTTCTGTACCTTGTCCACCTCTCGATACTGAGTTACTTAATGAAGTTTTTTATCGCGTGGAAAGCACTGGAGCCGTTGTGACTTTGAGTTCTAGTGTGTCTTTAATACATTTCTAGTGCTCGCGGTTGCCTTCTGATGGGTTAGTCCATAATTTTTGTACTACAGTCTATGCAATTATATTTCATATGTAAACATATGGGGAGGGATCAGATGACATTATTCAGACTCTGAAATAGACATTAATATAGGGTCTGAAAAAGACATCAGATCTTGACCCTTAAATTTCTCTCAATCAGAGTTAGAAATTGTTACCAAAATCTTGTGTATCTAACTACCTACACACATAAAAACAAAAAAGAACAGGAAGATAGACTCTTCCTCATCCACTCTCTTCCTATTCCTCAAGTCGTCATCTTCATTCTCACTCTACCTCATCATTTCAGTTTTATAGGTGACAAAAATCACGGGCTATAGTCTAAAATCTTTGACTATTAAAATTTAAAAACTGATTGTTATGACATTAAGAGCAAAAAGAATGTTGATTCTTAGATCTGCGAATGTAATATAGCATATATTGTTAAAAAATAAGCTTAATTTGATGATCCATTATAAAATCTGATGCCATCAGTAGCAGAAATGATAATATATTTGCATATGTGAACCAACTTAAGAAATTGCAGTTTTTTCTCTCTCTGTTTATGTCGATACATATTATCAATCTGTTTTGCTTGATAGACGATAGTTTCAGGTTTCAGCCATGAATATCTTTACTCCAGCATGAATAATTACTAGCAACTCAACATTGTTGTATGCAGATTGAGTTTTTTGTTTGAGGGAGGGTGAGTTAATGAGTAAAAAACTTGCACACCCTTTTCCTTCCTATATGTATATGTGTGTACTTGATTAAATAGCATTTTGAACTTAATTTCCATTTAGTAACATGGAAAGTTTCTTTCTTATTTAGTGCTACCTTTAGTATGCATGCACTACAATATGTTTTGTTAACTATTAATAGGAAAACGTGATAAAATAGTGTTGGCAGAGAGAGAGAAAAATGGTATATGTTTTGTTAACTATTAAATACTCAACCTTTGATTTTTCTATTTTGAGTTGGTACACCAAGTACACTAAATCCATTGAGAAATGTAATGTTAGTGTTCTAGTTGCTAAATTCTGTAGGCTGTAGTGCAGAAAGGTGATACCGCTACAAAATTGTAATTTGACCCATAATTTAGAGGAACAAAGTATCCTATACTTATTCCTTTTTTTTTTTAACTCCGCAGAGGCTAGAGTTCCTTGGAGAAGCGGTACTAGACCATATGATCACAGTTCATTTATACAATAAATATCCCGGATTGTCACCTGGGCTATTGACTGATCTTAGATCAGCTTCTGTTAATAACGACTGTTACGCTTTATCATCAGTGAAAGCTAAACTTCACAGGCACGTTCTACATGACTCGTCAGACCTACATAAGCATATTGTTACTACTGTTGCCAATTTTGATGTGGAGACATCTGTGACAACTTTTGGATGGAAATGGGAGTTAAAATTCCCCAAGGTTAGTCTGCAACATGTATCACATGCTTAAGTTCTAAATTCGCTGGATGATTTCAAGAAAATTATTCTTCATGCGGAGAATATAGATATGATTATCTTATGTAAGATATTTTTTTTAGTTGTTTTCAGAAGTCCTTGTTTCCTGACTCGTTAATTTGTAGTTGGTTGCTCTTGATGGCTAGCTTTTTATAATAAAGGAGTAGTTTTGCATGAGTCTTATAAGTTCTAATATGAAAAGCAGCTTGAAGATTAGTCACGTGTGGAGAACCGTGTGAGATCTATAAAATTAGTTTTCGTAACTTAAAAAAGAAGCGAAAAGAACTTGCTCTAAGCTGCAGGTGTTTGCCTTGTAAAATTACGCGTCCAGTATTGCCTTTCACATTCTGTCATATACCTTTTTAATTTAATTTAACGTTTGCTTGCTTACAGTTTTTAAGCAAATAAGCTACATTCCTTGAGATTCAGAGAAAGCTAGGTTTATCCAGTTCAAAGCTTTTAGATTTCCAAAAATAGCAGAAAAGCTTTGATTTTAACTGGTTGGCAAGATGCAGACCTGATTTTTAGCCTAAAAGCAGACCTTAAATCTAGGTAATCAAGCAAGGACTTGGTAGTTCTTATTAGCGATCATGCATAGAACCATTCATGTTTAAGAAGTTAATTCGTTCAAGTTATTCAAATAATTAAAGAAGTATGTTGTAGCGAACTATTTGAAACATAAAGTTGAGCAAGGGGTTTACAATGAAAATAACACTTTCCACTGAATTACTTTTTCTCATGTTTTGTATCAGGTTTTGGCAGACATAATAGAGTCTCTTGCAGGTGCAATTTACGTCGATTCTGGTTACAACAAAGAAACAGTGTTCAAGAGCATAAAACTGCTTCTTGATCCGTTTATCACTCCCGAGCCTATGAAAATTCAACCTGTTAGAGAGCTAAATGAATTTTGCCAGAAACATTACTTTATTTTAAAAGAGAAAATAATGACTCTAGAGAAACGTGTGGCTTGTATTACGAGAGAGGTTGAAATAGATAGAGTCTTGTATAAAAATACCTGCATGGCCTCTGATCAGAAGTTCGCCAGAAAACTCGCTTCCAAATCTGTTTTAAATGCCTTGAAAGAAAGAAGCAACTCTGGAAGTGTAAAAGCCTGAGGTCAAAGAAAAACAAAGGAAAAAATAAAACTCCGCCATCGTATAAAGAAGTTGGTGAACCAAGGGGGTGTTGCGTTATTTCCATTTCGGAAACTCCTTCGTGGTCAGTGGCACTAGGGGTGGAAATTTATACTACACTGTACCAACCGACCGCAATTACCACTCATACCGTACTACTTGTATCATACTTGCGAACTACCGTATCTATGGTACGGTATTATCGTATATCGATTTTGGATACCATAGTATTATACCACTTGTACCGTATTACCATTCATATATAAAATACTCATATGTAACTATGGAGTAATAGAATTCTTTAACATTTAAGATACAAGTTAAGTTCCATAAAGTATGTTGATTTTATAATCTTGTTCATCTATTTACTATTTATAAATGATATATTCTCTTTTAATTTTCTGTGAATGAGACATTTTGCATAACATTGTGTGTTATTTTTCGATATTGGTAATGTACTTACCATACCATTACCATACCGAACCTGTAGTATATCGAAAGTGCGGTATACAAAAGTATGACACAGTAATGGTATTTACATTTCACGTACCATACATTTGCGGTACTGAAATTCTTATCCGCTGTTCTAGTTGCAGTTTTGCAGTTAGGTTTCAAGTGAGGTTGCAACCACAGTTGGAACCAAGTGTATTAATGGACAGAACTGTAAAAAGTTAAATGTACTTGAAATAAATCACACGCACATTTAACAACGGAGTTCACCTAACTAGGCTACGTCTCCGGGGCACTTACCCAGATTATGATATTATAAAAGCTTACAATATAGGATTCAAGTCTTAATAAAAAACTCTCAGACTCCCTCTAGGTTTTTCTGCCTATCTCTATATTGCTCCTACCTTATAACTATCACTTAATAAATCAATGGCATCCCACCATTGTTTTCTTTTATAAGCTCACTGTGTATTCTCTCAAGAATGAGTTTTTTATAATTTAGAACACACACCTTTTTACAAGCTAAGTTATAAACTATTTATACAAGTAAAACAATCTTCTTGCTTCAAGATCTTTTATGATTGCTTTGACTTGTTTGATTGGCTTCAATCTTTCCATGTATGAGCAAACTCTTCAGCGTGGATTGACTCCAATCATCATTGGTAATTCCTGTATAATAACAAGCTTGATAATAGGAGTTAGTCTTTTCCTTTAACTAGGAAACATATAAAGATAATATCTTTTAGAGATAATATCTTTTCATATACATATGAAACACTTAACTCCATATTACATTCAATCTTAAACATATCATACTGAATTGATAAGGAACAAAGATTGACACAAGTGATAAAGATTTGCATAAGAATAGAGATATAGAATTATTTATGTAAAGGAAACATAACTAATCTCTTTCTATCTTTTAGGAAATCTTTCCTTACCACTTTGATATTCTCAATATAAACGCATGCTAAACCTGTTAAGATCATATGAGAATATATCCTGCATACTTTAAAACAAATAATTATTAATAAAGAATAGTTATGCAGATTAACATAACTAGACAGAATTCTGCTGAACAGCAGGTTGGAACTGAGGTTGCAACTGAGGTTGCAACATTACTTGAAACCTCCAACGCTGTCTAAGCAGGTTGTAACTGTGGTTGCAACATTACTTGAAACCTATCAACATGGGTTGTAACTGAGATTGCAACATTGCTTGAAACCTAACAACACCTGTCTTAGTTCATAATAAACATATAGGATTATTTAGTGAAAACCATTAGACAACAAATAGAATTTAGACCAGAAATCTGGTCCTAACAATCTGCCCCTTTGTCATTGGTTTTGACAAATCATCTAAGTTTATATAAACAATAATCCACCTGCAAATAGTTAGCAGTACAGTCTTTTACTGTATTTCATTTATCAGTGCTTTTGTAACACCTATTTAGCTCTCCCTGCAAGTTAGAATAGTAGGTATCATATAAGCACAGAATATATCCATTCACAGAGTTTCAGAACAGATTCAATTTCAAAAACTGTCATACTTCAAAAAACAAATTGCAGAAATTGTAAGGCCAAACATTGCTGGCACAGAATAGTCTTAATACAACAATTGTAACTGAACTTTAAAACAGCAACATAAAGTATGAAATTGAAATTAAAGCTTGAAACTGTAAATATTAAAGTGAACCATAAACTCATCTCCCCCTATTTGTCATAAGCCAGACAAACTAGTCACGAGGTATGTCTGAATATGGTGCTTTCTCCCTACCAGCAAAGGACCTAAACCTCCTATACGTTTTCCTACTCCAGAACCTAGGATCAACCTCATTAAACTTAGGATTGTAAGTAAAAACAGCAGAAATAGGTTCATCCTCTAAGTTTCTCCTAGCACGTTTCTTAGTTATCTGTTTCTTAGATGAGGAAGACTCACTTACCTTTGCTTTTGAGCCTGGACTGGTTTTTGACTTATTCAAGAAGTCCCTAAGAGTGCAGTCATCATCAACGTTAAGATTGGGGTTTTTAGGAGAGTTGGAAGACATGGTTGTAACTAAGGTTGCAACTGGACTTAGAACTTCGCTGTATGGGTTTTTCAGAGAACTTAGGGTTTTTGGTTAATAGAAAGAGAGAGAGAGTAATTCTGATAATTGTGATTGTTCTGGGATATTAAAAAGAGTTTAGTATAAATAGCAATAAAGTCCAAATCTTTTTACAATTAGAAAAAGATACACTCAAATCAATTTGAAACAGAATTTTGCTAAAAATAAGGAAATTTCTTATCAACAAAATTTTTAAAAATTAAACACAAAGAAATCACGAAGAAAACAGTTTTTCAGTAAGATAAATCAAGCAATAAATAAAGATCAACAGTCCTTGTAAACAGATATACCCAAGATTTAGAATTCTAAGTAGTTGAAGATTTCAAGGAAATTTTTGACTTGATTCAAGAGAAGATGGCAATTCAACAAGACATTTACACAGCAAAAAAATAGGCATCTAGCAATTTACTCAAGAAGATATGTTTATCATAGAATAACTTTAATAGAAATTAGATTTTAAGAGCTTAAGTTGAGCAAATTCATTTTCTTCTCTACACAAAAACTAGTTTGATGATCTCAGCAAGGAAAGAGTATAAGTGATGTCAAAAATAACAAGACTTTGTCTTGGCTTTTTCATTCTAGAGTGTTCGGACAATCACTGAATTTTTCAGTATTATGAGTATGAGGTTTCAACTGATGTTGCAACTGAGCTTGCAACCAGTATTATTAGCAAGTGGTTTCTACTGGGGTTGCAACTGAACTTGCAACCACTGTGTAAAAAATGCACTTTGTGCTTGCAACTCTATTACCAGAGAGGTTTTAGGACAAGTTACCTCACATCTATTTTTGAGACACCAAATAGCGGCTTTTTCAAGAAAGAAACTTTAAAGTTCAATAAAGACTTACCTCTTGAAATAAAAAGTATTAAAGGTACTCAAAACATACATACATAGCAAGAGTATTCAATTAGATCCATAGTGACATACCCCTATATCACTTCTTAAAGATAGGGGCTTTGTGAAAATATCAGCTAATTGTTTTTCAGTTGAAACATGTTCTAAAATTAAGCTTTTTCCTTCAACTAGTTCTCTGATAAAATGATGCCTTAGATCAATGTGTTTAGTTCTGGAATGTTGAACTGGATTCTTTGCTAAATCTATAGCACTTTTGTTATCACAAAATAAGGTTAATATTTCTTGCTTAATGTTATAATCATTTAGCATCTGTTTCATCCAAATAAGTTGAGTACATCCACTTCCAGCTGCAATATATTCTGCCTCAGTAGTAGATAAAGAAATGCAATTTTGATTTTTACTAAACCATGAAACAAGGTTGTTTCCAAAATAAAAACAACCACCAGAAGTACTCTTTCTATCATCTATGTTTCCTGCCCAATCTGCATCACAGTAGCCACTCAGAAAATGGTTTGTGTCTTTTGAATACCATAGGCCTAGGTGAATTGTTCCTTTTACATACCTTAAAATCCTTTTAACAGCTAGAAGATGAGGTTCTAGAGGATTTGCCTGATACCTGGCACAAACTCCTATACTTAAGCAAAGGTCTGGTCTACTAGCAGTTAAATAAAGCAAACTTCCAATCATGGATCTGTAAAGACTGGGACATACACTTTTTCCTTTATCATTTTTAGACAGTTTAAGGGTGGTACTCATAGGGGTTCTCTTCTCTTTACTCTTACTCAGACCAAACTTCTTAACAAGATTGTCTGCATACTTACTCTGACATAGAAAAATGCCTTTCTCATTCTGTTTAACTTGCAATCCTAGAAAGTAAGTTAATTCACCTCCACCACTCATTTCAAATTCATTCTTCATATCAGAAATGAATTCTTCTATCCTTTTATTAGAAGTAGAGCCAAAAACAATGTCATCAACATAGATTTGAGCAATGATTATATCCTTTGTAGTTTTCTTAGTAAACAGAGTTTTATCAACTCCCCCTCTGTTAAAACATTTTTCAATCAAGAACTTGGTTAATCTATCATACCAAGCTCTAGGAGCTTGCTTTAGACCATACAAGGCCTTTTTCAGCAAATAAACATGTTCAGGAAATTTAGGATCTTCAAATCCCTTAGGTTGACAGACATATATTTCTTCATTAATCACACCATTTAGAAAAGCACTCTTTATGTCAAGTTGAAACAGTTTAAAATCATACAGTCAAGCAAGAGAGAGTAACATTCTAATGGATTCAATTCTAGCTACAGGAGCAAAGGTTTCATCAAAATCAATTCCCTCAATTTGTGTATAACCCTGAGCTACCAACCTTGCTTTATTTCTGATAATCACTCCATCCTCATCACTTTTATTTCTAAAGATCCATTTAGTCCCTATAACATTTTTATTAGAAGGTCTGGGTACTAAAGTCCATACATCATTTCTCTCAAATTGAGACAATTCATCCTGCATAGCTAAAATCCATTCACTATCTTCTAAAGCTTCTTTTATATTCTTAGGTTCTAACTGAGAAATATAGCAAGCAAAGTGAACAACATTATTTCTTTTACCTCTGGTTTTCATAGCTGAAGCTACTTCTCATATGACATTGTCAAGAGAATGATTTTTCTGAGTCCTTACATAGCGAGGCCTGCTAGTTGACTGAACATGAGAACTTTCTTCTTCTTCTTCAGACTCAGCAGTATTCTGGGTTTCAACTTCAGTTGCAACTGGACTTCCAACCACTGTTGGACTGCTTGTTTGCTGACTTTCTTCAGTTTCTTTTCCTGTCATATCTGACTCTTCATCATCATCTGTAGTCTCGTTCACATCTTTTGAGTCATCAAATAACACATTATAAGACTCCATAACACAGTTTGTTCTTTGATTAAAGACTCTAAAAGCTCTACTATTCTGAGGCAATTCTTTTTCAGCTTTTTCAAACACATAGCAGCTGTTTGTTGATCTAATTCCAGTCATAACCACATCATTGTTAAGATCAGTAATTAGACACTTATCTTTGTTAAACTTAACAATCATCTTGTTGTCACATAGTTGACTAATACTAATAAGATTAGCTTTTAGACCATCTACAAGAAAAACATCATCAATATTAGGCATTCTAGGTTTGTTTAAGGTACATTTACCAACAATTTTACCTGTATCTCCACCTCCAAACACAACAGTGTTTCCTGTGAGATTAATGACATTTTTTAGGAAACTTGCAGTACCTGTCATGTGGTTAGAACAACCACTGTCAAAATACCAATCATTAGAAGTAACAGCATTTAAGGAAGTAATAACAACTTTATTATTAGCAATTGAGGTAGATTTTTCTTTAACTATCCAGACCCAGTTCAAATTTTTATTGACAGAAGCCAACCAGTTTTTCTGAGAAATATACTTTATGTTCCTCTTTAAATAACACTGGATTTCTAAATGACCAGATCTTTTACAGAAGTTACACAGTTTAGTTCTAAAAGTAGATTTAACCTCAAAGCTATTCAGTTTTTTTTTGGTTGCAACTGTGGTTGCATCTCTAGTTGCAACTGTACTTCTAACATCTCTGGTTGCAACTGTACTTCTAACATCTCTGGTTGCAACTGTACTTCTAACCTTCTTCTCAAAAACATGAGTTTTATTCCTGGTTGCAACTCTGGTTGCAACTGAGCTTCTAACCTTATTGTTAAAATCTTGAGTTTCAGCTTTAGCAACAACTTTAATAAAGGTAGTTTTTCCTGTACTTTCACAACCATAGTAACCTAAACCACTGTTATCTTTAGACCCTCTAGAATAGGACAGCATGTCATCTAATTTCTCTGAAGCAGAAACATTCAGCAGTTTTATTTTCTTTTTAGTTTCAGTAAGTTCAGCCAGTTGTATGTTAAGCTTTTCAGTAAGACTTTTAACCTCATCCTTTAGATTAACATTAAGTTTGTTTATGATCAAGGATTGCTTGCTAAGGCATTGATATTTTTCATAAAGAACAAGATATTGCTGAGTAATGTTTTCATCAGAAGGTTCTTCCTCATCACTACTATAGGTTTTAAGAGCAGTAATAATTATGGTTGAAACAGACTCACAGTCACTTTCATAAGTAGGTTCTTTGTCAGTGATTATTCCCATAAAATTAACAAAATTAGAACCATCCTCTTCATCACTGTTGCTCTCAGAATCACTATCACTGTGAGTGGTTATATAAGCATTTTTATTCCTTTTTAAAGTATTTGCACACTCAGACTGAATGTGACCAAAATCTCTACATTCTCTGCATTGAATTTCTCTAGGCTTGTAATCTTTGTTATCCTTCTCTTTAGGATTCCACTTTCCTGTAGAATTGTTATTAAACCAAGATTCTGACTTAACTTGATAATCCCTTTTCTGAAAGTTTTTTGAGGTACCAGTATCATCCTGTTTTTTCTTATAAAACTTTTTGTAAACCTTTTTAGCAAAGAAATCTAGTTGTTCTTCATCACTCATTTTATCACAGACATTAGGTTCAGATTTCTTAGCCTGAAATGCTATTCCCTTTTCTGGTCTTTTATGTTTGAAGAATTTTAGCTCATGAGTGCTTAGATTTCCTATAAGTTCTTCAAGTTTAAGATTATCTAAGTCTGTTGACTCTTCAATTGCTGTAACCTTAATTTCAAACCTTTCTGGAAGAGACCTTAGAGTTTTCTTAACAAGTTTAGCATCACTGTATTTTTCACCTAAGGTTCCAGCTTGATGAGCAATATGACAAATTCTGCCATTAAATTGTTCAATGGTTTCATCTTCCTCCATTCTTAAATTTTCAAATTGAGTAGTTAACTGTTGGAGTTTAAAGGCTTTTACTTTAATAGTTCCTTCAAAGGTTACTTGAAAAATATCCCATGCCTCTTTGGCAGTTTCACAATGATAAATATACCTGAACACACTGACAGTGACACCAGCAAAGATCAAGTTTATTACTGTTGAATTTGCACTTGATTTTCTATCCTCACCAGCAGACTATCTGTCTTCAGGTACATACACTAGTTCACCTTCACCATCAGTAACAGTTGGAACCTCCCAACCATACAATACTGTTTTCCAAGCATGTTCATTTTGCTGTTTAATGAAAGAGCTCATTCTGATTTTCCAAACTCCATAGTTGACTCCTCCTTCAAGCAATGGTGGTTTGTTGAATGCGTTTCCTTCCCTCATTAAGTCCATTTTTACCAGAACACAAGATACACACTAAGTAAGATCTAGTGTGAAGCTCTGATACCAATTGAAATTCATATCCGCTGTTCTAGTTGCAGTTTTGCAGTTAGGTTCCAAGTGAGGTTGCAACCACAGTTGGAACCAAGTGTATTAATGGACAGAACTGTAAAAAGTTAAATGTACTTGAAATAAATCACACGCACATTTAACAACGGAGTTCACCTAACTAGGCTACGTCTCCGGGGCACTTACCCAGATTATGATATTATAAAAGCTTACAATATAGGATTCAAGTCTTAATGAAAAACTCTCAGACTCCCTCTAGGTTTTTCTGCCTATCTCTATATTGCTCCTACCTTATAACTATCACTTAATAAATCAATGGCATCCCACCATTATTTTCTTTTATAAGCTCACTGTGTATTCTCTCTAGAATGGGTTCTTTATAATTTAGAACACACACCTTTTTACAAGCTAAGTTATAAACTATTTATACAAGTAAAACAATTTTCTTACTTCAAGATCTTTTATGATTGCTTTGACTTGTTTGATTGGCTTCAATCTTTCCATGTATGAGCAAACTCTTCAGCGTGGATTGACTCCAATCATCATTGATAATTCCTGTTTAATAACAAGCTTGATAATATGAGTTAGTCTTTTCCTTTAACTAGGAAACATATAAAGATAATATCTTTTGATATACATATGAAACACTTAACTCCATATTACATTCAATCTTAAACATATCACACTGAATTGATAAGGAACAAAGATTGACACAAGTGATAAAGATTTGCATAAGAATAGAGATATAGAATTATCTATGTAAAGGAAACATAACTAATCTCTTTCTATCTTTTAGGAAATCTTTCCTTACCACTTTGATATTCTCAATATAAACGCATGCTAAACCTGTTAAGATCATATGAGAATATATCCTGCATACTTTAAAACAAATAATTATTAATAAAGAATAGTTATGCAGATTAACAGAACTAGACAGAATTCTGCTGAACAGCAGGTTGGAACTGAGGTTGCAACTGAGGTTGCAACATTACTTGAAACCTCCAACGCTGTCTAAGCAGGTTGTAACTGTGGTTGCAACTGAGGTTGCAACATTACTTGAAATCTATCAACATAGGTTGTAACTGAGGTTGCAACATTGCTTTAAACCTAACAACACCTGTCTTAGTTCATAATAAACAGATAGGATTATTTAGTGAAAACCATTAGACAACAAATAGAATTTAGACCAGAAATCTGGTCCTAACAGGTACGATAATTGTATCGTGAAAATACCAATTGTACCATTTCTACCCCTAGTCAGTGGTATATTTAGAGAAGTTTTGGTATTTTAACTTGAGATAATATGAGATGGAGAAATAATCGGGTTTGGTGTATAGGTCAGTGATGATGCCGAAGTAAACTATGAATTGGTTTTCAATTTTTGTAGGGAAGAACAAAAACTTGGTGCTCTTTTGGCAGATAAATGAAAATTCTAATTTTTACGGAGTAGTATTTTCAGCTCCTTGCAATGATCAATTTACTCGCATTTAACGTTTCCGTCTCTTTATTAATTTTACCTGCAACACTTGACCTCGTCTCTCGTCCCCCTTTCCAAACCTTAAAAATTGTTCCAATTTGTGTTAACCTCCCAATGGAACGACGACTTCCAAATGTGTCACTCTAAGCAATATCTTCCGTGATTAATGTCAGTTAAAATGCAAAACTGTAATTACTATTCAACTTTTGCGAAACCGTAATCACTAAGCAATTTTTTTAAACCTCTCAACAAACCTTTCTCTTGCTCTTTGAGTCAAAGTGAGCTCTAAAAAGATTTGAAACGAGCTATTTTGATTATTACTGTCACAACTTTGTACCAACTAATATTTTTTCTAACAACCATACACAACTAACGAGTTATCTTGATTTGCTTCCTGGGTTACAGGCCTTGATGCCTTCAGCTGCAATACAGAACCATCGTCATTGTTTCGTACATAGATATTGTCTTCTATACAACTAGCACGTCTTGCGATTGGGTTTTGAAGTTTGCTTTTGACACTCATTTACAAGCAAGAAAAAGTGATACAGAAACATACATATCCACAAACACAACTCTCTCTCTACAACAAATGACTTCTTGCTAGTTGCTTCGAGAAAAACTGATAAATTAACCATGAAAACTAACCAATTGCCTAATTTGAAAGCATCTATAAAGAGCTCTAAGCAAACGCTGGTCTTCAATAGTTATTATTACCTAATATTTTTTGTTCTAGTTTTTAAGAACCTGTCTATCCTACCATTAAACGTTCATCACAAGTTTTTTTTTTCTCCTTTCAAAGATTTTTCTATCACTTTTTCTTCCTTTAAAAACATCAATCATAGTCAAGATTTTGATACTCGATTAATTAGTCATCGTCATAATCATCATAAATTGGTGGGAAATCATAATTGTGCCAATATTAATCATATAAATTATTAGACGAATGTACTCTTGTCTTTCCTGCGCTGTTTCCGAAGCACAACTCATTTTTTTCTTAAATATTTTCAAAGGAGGCCGAGTATTCCGTGAAACACAGAACTTAGACTCGGTCTAGCCTTTTTTGTGGCCCAAGACTAAAGTTTACGTCCAGACCTCATGTTTAGAAACATTAGTTAGCACCAACTATGTCACGCATTTGTATTGATGACATTATACACTTAGTTATAATATCTATTTTAAAATTTTAGTTCTAAAAATATTCTTTTTTTTTTGTTAGAAAATTTAGGGCTTAGGTGCCAGACTTTAGGGACTGCCGACAAGGAAAAATTCATTTGCTAATACAAAATTATGATGGTAAATAAGAATTTATGTTGCTAAATCCGATTTACTAATAAAAAAGCAACATAAGAATTTATCTTGCTAAAGTGGTTGTGGTTAATTTCAGCAACAAAATACCAACATAAATTGATGTCGGTAAATTCTCAAGTTTTGGCCTTTAATAGTCACATTTGCAACATAAAGTTTAGTGTTGCTATTATGTTGCTATAAATTATATATATGTTTTCGATTCTATTTTTTATTTTCTTGTTTGTGTTGCTAATTATGATATTATATTTAATTTTATTATAAATGAATTTAATTAATATGTTGCTATCTTGCAGGTGTTATGTCACTATTTCAGATTTTAACTAATTAAAAAGTGATAATTGTGTTACAGTTGTGTTGCTAAGTTGTCGCTGAAAGCGAAGATAAAATAATCATAATACCTTTTTATAAGCAAAATTGTATCAAAAAACAGTATTTGAAAGAAAATAATTTAAACTAACAGAAACACATTCAAGTTTTAACTAAACTTGCACAATAATAATTCAAAGAGTGGGTTAATCATCCTCAAATACATACATACATACATACCAGACACTTATTATAACATTGCTTACAGACTAACATATTAGTATATTACCCAAGTAATTATAACCGGGTCTTCTTCATAAGTTGACATACACGAATGCGAGTTGACACCACATGATCTTTGCAAGCCTATACCACATACAACACTTTCCGTGTTTTCTCTGCCGACAATCTTCAGGTATATTTCATCATCGTTCAGTGTAGAGGACTCGTAATACTGTCGCGGGAGTTCGATCTTTCTCGCCTTAAAAGCTACCTGCAATTAAAGAAGTGTACAATTTGAAATGACTAACTAAATGAAAACCAAAATTTCTTCAACGGAACATTCATCTTGCTCAATTGCTGTCATTTACTGATAAACTATGGTCTGGTGAACATTTTACTTAACAAATAAGACCACCAGATCTATTCTGAGACATGTTTACACAATATGAACAAAGAACTAATAATTTGTCAATAAATCCTGCTCAACTATTCATGTATATCATCACTGAAGATATACATTGATAATAACAAAAACATTTGTCGAAGGATTGCAGAGCCAATACTGATCAGCTAGTATTTGGCTTAAATGATTACAGAAAAAACATATCTCAACTTTTGGCATTTTGGCTCAACATATGTTGTATAGTATGTCATATGGTTCATAAATCATGATTATAGCAATGCAACTGCAAATTCTTCTTCAAGCTAAGAGTAAGGTTATATTTTTACCGATGAAAACAAACATTACTTATGTTACTTGTCAACTTTACTAGAACTTGAAAGGGGTATTTATGTATACACTTTAGCTGAAAGGAATATGCCACATTGTTCATCAAATTCTTTATGAGTTTCTCAAACCTATAAACTTAACTAAATTGTTATACTGATGCCTTCAAAATGTTGTTGAATACTATAGCTTTCTATTATTAACAACTAAATACCTGCAATATAAACAAAGAAGAACAATTTACCAAGTAAAGGCAAACTAAACAAGTATCTCACTAGGCACACTCAATGTTGTATTTTTATAACTGTATCAAGATACAACCTTTTAATCATAAAAAAAAATCATTGCCTATATAAAAACAAGAATAAAATTTTATTTCTCTTACTTGGATGGAGTCGGACTTGTTGTCGACAAACCCTTTGTCACCTTGGTCAAACAACACAATCACATTTGATTTCTTCTTATGCTTAATATGAACTGTTTGGCATGCTCGGAAACAGTAATCAAACCTCCTGAATGCTAAGAGCAATTTCTGTTACTACGGTACTACGAGCATTGCGTTTCTTAGTTGACAACTCTAGAGCTTCAAGACTGTTCTATTCGCTGGTCCATCTACTCCAAGTGATTGCTGGACTATACTCTGTTTTTTTCGAGTCTTTTTTTTCGATCATTGATGAAATTACAGAACTACCTCCCTGCGCTCTTATTACATCAATCTTTTATTGGCCCATCCAAACCTTTAGGCCACTTTAAATACTTCTACAAATTTGAAAAAAAAAATCTTTTTAAAAAATATTGAAAACATAGACAAGTAAACAATAAGGTTATGGAATAATAGTGAATAAATGTAAACCAATGTGAGCTGCTATGGTATATAAAAACCACTTTTTAGAAGAAAAAAAAAACAGCTACTGTGACTATACGTTTACAGCAATGGTTCCAGTAGCCATATTAAGGAACTCTTCACTGTACATATTTCTTGTGTATTCATATATACTAAGCAAATAAATCATAATTGGCCTACACCCAAGACAGAATGCATTCTATTATTAGGTGCAGTTATTTTTAAGTATTTTTTCAATTACTTTTGGGTAGGTGACCAATTTTCTAGCATATACATTCTAGTTTTAATTAAATTTAGTCTCATCAGACCTTATCAAATAGTATACAACTTATAGCATTTAACAGATCAGAATTGTGGACATACTTCTAGATTCCATACCCTTCAAAATATTTTGAACATTGGATTAGTTAACTTACTTTAAATTCACCCCAGTAGAAGTCCTTCATCTCTTTGGAGACTTTGTTCCGATTGGACCCCTCTTTACACACTTCCGGCTTCGAGTTTTGCCTAACCTTTGAGATTTTGCACTCAATTAAATGTTATTAACTTAGTGTTTTAAGAAAATTAGTTAGTACCACTATAATACAATTTCAATAAAAAGTCATGTTTCAGGTGCTAACTAAAAATAAATCACGATGTTTAAGCTATTTTACAATGAGGGTTCAACTTTTATTTTTTCATAACCCGGGGCAATTAATATAAACATACTCTACACTTATTATATTAATAAAAACATAACTTCAATTAATAATTAATAAAAAATAAAAAACAAAAAACAAAAAATCTGATTCATATCTCTCAATCTCTTTCCGCGCTCTCTCTCCTCCTCTCACCCTCTCTCCAATCTCTCTCCTCCTTCTCACTCTCTCCGATCTCTCATCATTTGTCTCTCTTTCCGATCTCTCTCCTCATCCTCTCTCTATCTTTCCGATCTTTTTCTTCTCCTCTCTCTCTCCTCTCTCTCTCTTTAGTGGAGATTGAGACGGACACATCTGTTGGAATGAGCGGCGAGGGTGTATAGCGAGATCAAAAACTCGAGGTTGATGTCGAAGGAGGTGCGGTTGTCGAAAGAAAGACCCACGACGGCGACGTGTTAGTTCGAGATTTGAGAACGGGTAAGTGTTGGATTTGTTAATTAGTGTATAATGTTGAAAAATAAGTGTATAAATTATGTGAATTAATGGTATGGAGTGTTGGTTTTGGTACTATATCGAAAAGCAATAATAGAAAGGACAATAAATTAAAAGACATGAACGCAATGGAAATAACACTTTATTTTTCATAATTGGAATATAAATTACAATTCCTGACTCGTACAGAATTTAAATTACGCTAATTAAAATTCCAGACAGATTAATATAAATTATTAAACTGCTGGACTGAATTGTAATTGTTTGAAACTGCCAGACAGAATATTATAATTACTAACTGCTGAACTGTTTTGACAATTAAAGAAACTGCCAGGAAGAATAGTATAATTACTAAACTGCTGGACTGTTTCTGTAAATACTGGAAATTACAGAACTGAAAAGTAAATTACAGACAGTAATTACAGAATAGAAAGACAGAAAGTAAACAGTACTGAAATGTAAATACAGAAAAGAAACAGTACAGAAAAGTAAATTACAGAAAAAAACAGTACTGAAATGAAATGGACAGAATATAAAAAGACTGAAAAATAAATAACAGAAATAAAAAAGAGAGGCAACTGCTGGGCAGTTTCCCTTAAACAATATTTCCCGAACCACCTTTAGAGGTTTCTGGTTTCGGGACTTTGTTCCCAAGGTACAACTCTTGTCACTTAGTGGCTCGTATGAAAACCGGCACCGAACCACAGGTCGCTGTTGGTGGTGCGGTTCTCTCTCTCTAATGTGTATGCTATGCTGTGAGTTGTGTGGAATGTTGTGTCTGAAATGAGAGGGAGGGGGCTGCCTTTTATAGGCTCTATAGAAACCGCAGCCATAATTGTGGTCATTAATTCTGGGAGTTACACCCCCAAAATCCGCTCAATTTAATTCTGAAACCGCAGCAATTAATCTCATTTATTGCTGGCGTTTCTGTTGCTAGAAACTCTAGGGACTGCTTTTGTATTTTATACAAAACTCCCATTTCGGATTTGGACTCAAGACCCAAGACCCAAGACCCGAGACCCGAAACATTCCCCAAATCCCAAATCCCAAATCCCAATCCCAATCCCAATCCCAAGCCCACGACCGCGCCCGCGCCCATGACCCAAGACACGAGACACGAGACACGAGCGAGTGCGCGTGTGTGGTACACACTAATACTCTTAGGTGTATGTGGACATGTTAGTTTAACAACTACATGGGTTGGTATGCTATATATATTGTGAAATTGACCCTCAATCTTCCAATATGGGATTATACCAAATGGTTTTCCATTACCATTTCGGTTTTTTTCCAGAATTAAGCTTTCGAGAGCCCAACATTGAAGCCGATTTGTATTCACACCCATTCTCCGAATAGCCCAACTTTAAGTATTTTTTCAACAATCCCCCACATGAATGCAATTGGCTGAAAATAAAATGCTCCTAAATGCATGTGAGAGAACCGCAAGAGTTCACTGCATAAGGACAGGTAGCGCGCGCCTTGAACCTGCCGTAGTGACGTAAAATCTGATATGCTACTATTGGGTAGCCTTTAAGCCTTGAAACCTTTAGCGTTTGTGCATACCAGGGTAATGCGCACACATTGTCCTCTCTACACCACTTACTAAGCCCTATGGTTGTTGTCCATATTTGGCCGTGGACTGCCTTGGCAAAATTCAACCGAGTGCTCTAGTGATTTAGCCCATGGCTCATCACATAGTATCGGCCATACACATTCGTCATAGGTGATTTCAAGTCAAGGGTGTCCTGACTCACCCCTCTCGACCTTCGAGATACTTGTTTTCATTAAGAGCCTCATGCTCATCCTTAAGACGGTCTAGGTCTATCACTCTTTCATCCTAGAAATGGGTTGGGAACTTAAGTTCCCGAGTGCTTTGTTCGGTCACCCCCACAGTTCGGTTTTCCCATTGAACCCGACGCTGGAGAATCCAGTTCGGGTTGGGTTGCCTCTGAGGAGGTTTCCAGTTTGATGGGCTTCAACCTCATTCCCCTCGATGAAACTTCAACTCCTACCTGAGTCAAGCCTTTTGTAAATGGATCCGCTATATTGTCTTTAGATCTCACAAAATCTAATGACACCACACCGTCAGCTAACAATTCTCTTACGGATTTATGTCTCCGACGAATATGTCGGGACTTTCCATTATACATATGATCATGCGCCTGCCCAATAGCCGACTGACTATCGCAGTGCATGCTTATTGCTGGGACAGGTTTCGGCCACATTGGAATTCCTTCCAGAAAGCTTCTCAGCCAGTCAGCCTCTTCTGTTGCTAGATACAACGCTATGAACTCGGATTCCATAGTTGATCTAGCTATGCAGGTCTGCTTGGATGATCTCCATGAGACAGCTGCTCCTCCCATCACGAACACATATCCGCTAGTGGATCGTGTGGAATCCGAGATCCAGTTTGCATCAGAATACCCTTCAAGTACAGCTAGATATCTCGTATAATGCAACCCTCGGTCGGTTGTGTATCTCATGTATCTGAGAAGTCTCATGATGGCCTTCCAGTGTTCCTCATTGGGATTACTGGTGTACCTACTCAGTCTACTCACTGAGTTGGCTATGTCTGGTCTAGTACAGTTCATGACGTACATCAGACTGCCTATTATTCGAGAGTATTCCAATTGTCTCACACTCTCCCCAAAATTCTTTTTCAGGGTGGTTGAGATCTCTATCGGAGTTCTGGATGTAGTTCTACTATCTTTATCAAATTTGTCAAGCATGTTCCTTACATAGTGAGTTTGAGATAGCACATATCCGTCTGATGTCTTGGTAATTTTCATACCAAGTATAACATCAGTGACACCCAAGTCTTTCATCTAGAATTTTTGTGACAACATTTTCTTAGTGGAGTTGATGTTATCAATACTCCCTATTATAATCATGCCATCTATGTAGAGGCAGACTACCACGTAGTCCTTTTTATTACCTTTCACGTAGACGCATTTGTCACATTCGTTTATTCGAAAACCGTTTGATAGCATCACTCTATCAAATTTTTCGTGCCATTGTTTAGGCGCTTGTTTAAGTCCATATAAGGACTTCACAAGTTTACACACCTTGTGTGCTTTACCTGGAACTACAAACCCATCCGGTTGTTCCATGTAAATCTGCTCTTCTAGTTCACCATTCAAGAACGCCGTTTTAACATCCATTTGATGTATTTCCAGATCGAACAATGCTGCGAGAGCAATGACTATCCGGATTGACGTATTCCTGGAGACAGGAGCATAGGTGTCGAAATAGTCGACACCTTCGGTTTGTCTAAAACCTTTCACTACAAGCCTTGCCTTGTATTTCTCGATTGTTCCATCGAGCTTTCTCTTCCTCTTGAAGATCCACTTGTGTCCTAGTGGCTTACACCCGGGTGGTAGATCCACTAGTTCCCAAGTGTGATTTTGTAATATCGATTCAACCTCATTGTTGATAGCTTCCTCCCAATATTGGTCTTCCGGGGATGACATTGCTTGTTTGAATGTCGCCGGTTCGCCTTCTATCATAAAGGTTACAAAATCTGGACCGAAAGTCGTTTCCTTTCTAGCTATTTTACTACGTCGAGGCTCTTCTTCTTCTTCCTCCAACGGTTCACTTGCCCCCACATTTTCCTCACTGTTTGACTAGTCTTTACAGTTATGGAAGACTTGCGGGGAAAGATCTCCTCGAAAAAAGAAGCTTCTCGAGCTTCGATGATAGTATTTACATGCACATCGAGATTATCCGACTTGTGCACGAGAAAACGATAAGCACTACTGTTTTGTGCATATCCTATGAACACACAGTCTACCATCTTTGGCCCTATTCTCGTTCTTTTTGGAAGCGAGACAAGGACCTTCGCTAGACAACCCCAAACCCTTAAGAATTTATAGCTCGGCCGATGGCCTTTCCATAGTTCATAAGGTGGTTTATCACGCTTCTTATGCGGTAGCTTGTTCAATACATAGTTGGCGGAAAGCAGCGCTTCCCCCCACATGTTCTGGGGTAACCCAGAACTTATTAACATAGCATTCATCATTTCCTTGAGCGTCCTATTCTTACGCTCGGCAACCCCATTCTGCTCCGGAGAGTATGGGGCTGTGGTTTGATGTATAATGCCATTTTCTACACATATCTGCACAAACGGTGCCTCGTATTCACCGCCTCTATCACTCCTTAACATTTTAATATTTTTATTGAGTTGATTTTCTACTTCAGTCTTATAAAGAGCGAATTTCTCTACCACTTCGTCTTTACTTCTCATTAAGTAGACGTAGCAGTATCTAGTACAGTCATCTATAAACGTGATGAAATACTTTTTCCCTCCTCGCGTTTGTATAAACTTTAAGTTGCATACATCTATGTGTATTAGACCGAGAGGTTCAGTACTTCGTTCAATATGTTGATACGAAGACTTGGTTAATTTTGCTTCAACACAAAACTCACATTTATGTTGTTTATCAAATACAAAATTAGGTAGTACATTCAGTGATATTAATTTCTTCATAGAATTAGAATTCACATGACCTAATCTACCATGCCATAAATTAAATGAATCACAAGAATAAGCAAAAGAAGTTTTATTAGCCACTTGGGCAACATTAACGATTACATTATTCTTGGTACTGGTCTCAGCCTTAGTACCCTCAATAGCAGACTCGGCTTTAGGAGCCGGAGTACCAACTTTTAATTTAAACATGCCGTTGGTCATATAGCCACGGCCTACATACATTCCATTTAAGGTGATTACAATTTTAGCAGATTCAAATACAAGTTTAAATCCTTTGTTCACCATAATAGACCCGGAAACCAGATTCTTGCGAATTTCCGGTACATGGAGCATGCCATTCAGTGTGAGCTCCTTTCCCGATGTCATCTTCAGCAGCACGGTTCCTTTTCCTTCCACCCTGGAAGTAGTCGAGTTCCCCATGAAGCAGCTCTCATTGTCCACGGCCGTATAGGTCTTGAACATCCATTTGCTGGCACAGATGTGACTGGTGGCGCCTGTGTCCAGCCACCATTCCTTTGGGTTGCTCCTCACCAGGTTCACTTCAGAAACCACAGCACTCAGGTGCATGTAGTCTTGTCCAGCATCATCTCTTCCCTCAGCCACATTTGCCTGAGCAGGTGCCCTCTTCCTTCCTTTCCCTTGGAACTTCCTCTTTGGGGGGGTTTGGGCTTGTCGATGCGCATCTTACAATCCACGGCACGATGGCCCGGTTTGTTGCACACAAAGCAATCTCCTATGAATTTCTTCTTGAGAGAAGCACCGACACCGCTGTCAAATCATTTCCGCTTAGACACAGCGTCCTCAACCACATGGGCCTTGGCAACCGCGTTGCCTGCTCCGCCACCACCTTTCCCTCCGGATCGGCGGTTGCTTTGCTCAACATTGAGCCTCTCAATGAGTCCCTCCAAGGTCATAGCCTTTCGCTTGTGTTTCAGGTAGTTTTGAAACTCTTTCCAAGAAGGTGGCAGTTTCTCAATCATTAATGTCACTTGGAAAGGTTCGTTGATAACTAGCCCCTCAACCTCAAGCCTATGGTATATGAGTTGAAGTTCCTCAACCTGCTCGATAACACTCTTCCCATCAGTCATCATGTACTCATGAAAGTCCGTGACGACAAATTTCTTTGCGCCAGCGTTATTCACTTTGTACTTTCTTTCGAGAGACTCCCAAAGCTCCTTTGCAGAAGCATTGGGATCGAATACACTGAAGAGAGTGTCATCTAGAGCACACAGGATGTAGTTCCGGCATAGGTAGTCGCCGTGTTTCCACGCTTCCACCGCCGAAACAGTCTGCACGTCCTCATTGTCCTCGCTAAGGACGGGTGCAGACTCCTTGAGAAAACGGGTCAGATTAAGGGCAGTTAAGTAAAACAGCATTTTTTGCTGCCAACATTTGAAGTTGTTGCCCCTAAACTTTTTCGGCTTCTCTAAATGAGAGGTTGGCAACATTGGCATAGACGGCATTGCCAGAGCCTTGCCATTTGCCCTAGCCGCAGCCACAAGTGCTGCCTTGGCCGCAGCCTTAGCAACAGCTTGTGCTGCGGCCTTTGCCGCAGCCATAGCATCGGCCTTTGCCGCAGCAGCGTCGGCCGCAGCCTTTGCCCCAGCAGCTTCGGGCCTCAGCCTGAGCCTGAGCCCCCCCACTCGCAGCGCTCGCAATGTTATGGCTACTGCCAATCAAAACTGCGTCCTGCACGTCTCCCGAAGGAACGGTGGGTGTTTGATCCTCATTAGTCATCTGAAATGACAAATTAAAACCGTTTAGTTTCTCGCAAGAAAACTAAGATTCTTAATCGCAAATACTAATTATAACTTAATTAGATTGCTTCAAAAGAATAAAAAACAATTAACCGAGATTCTAGCGTGAAAATCAAATCACTTTTGATTTCACTAAGAACTCTTTATTAATATTCTAGAATTAAAAGATTAAACCAATTCGGATTTATTCTATTTGCAAATTTCAATTTCTAGTAAACTAGCAATGATTTTGCAAAAATAAAACCCGAGACGTCAACAACAATAAAATAAAAAAGAAAAGTCCTTTTTTTTTCGAAAATAGTAAAACCAAAAAAGATATTGTTTAAGGTTGTTGGTTTTGGTACTATATCGAAAAGCAATAATTGAAAGGATAATAAATTAAAAGACAGGAACGCAATGGAAATAACACTTTATTTCTCACAATTGGAATATAAATTATAATTCCTTACTCGTACAGAATTTAAATTATGCTAATTAAAATTCCAGACAGATTAATATAAATTATTAAACTGCTGGACTGAATTGTAATTGTTTGAAACTGCCAGACAGAATAGTATAATTACTAACTGCTGGACTGTTTTGACAATTAAATAAACTGCCAGACAGAATAGTATAATTATTAAACTGCTAGACTGTTTATGTAAATACTGGAAATTACAGAACTGAAAAGTAAATTACAGAAAGTAATTACAGAATAGAAAGACAGAAAGTAAACAGTACTGAAATGTAAATACAGAAAAGAAACAGTACAGAAAAGTAAATTACAGAAAGAAACAATACTGAAATGAAATGGACAGAATATAAAAGGACTGAAAAATAAATAACAGAAATAAAAAAGAGAGGCAACTGCTGGGCAGTTTCCCTTAAACAATATTTCCCGAACCACCTTTAGAGGTTTATGGTTTCAGGACTTTGTTCCCAAGGTACAACTCTTGTCACTTAGTGGCTCGTATGGAAACCGGCACCGAACCACAGGTCGAGCTGTTGGTGGTGCGGTTCTCTCTCTCTAATGTGTATGCTATGCTGTGAGTTTTGTCTGAAATGAGAGGGGGAGTGCTGCCTTTTATAGGCTCTATAGAAACTGCAGCCATAATTGTTGTCATTAATTCTGGAAGTTACACCCCCAGAATCCGCTCAATTTAATTCTGAAACCGCAACAATTAATCTCATTTATTGCTGGCGTTTCTGTTGCTGGAAACTCTAGGGACTGCTTTTGTATTTTATACAAAACTCCCATTTCGGATTTGGACCCAAGACCCAAGACCCAAGACCCAGGACCCGAAACTCACATATCCTAATTTCAAAACTTCATATCCTAATTTTAAAACTTCATACCCTAATTTCAAAACTTCATACCCTAATTTCAAAAGTTCATACCCTACATATGAATTTCTCTCAATATTATACATATGGATTTTTCTCTTTCAACTTGAAATCCAAAATGTTTACAATAGTCTCAAAACTCAATAAATAGAAAACAATCTCACAAATTCCATATATTTTTCATATATTACGGGGTATCAAATAGTGTAATATTTGTGTATTACGTATGTATATATTTGTATTTATATGTATATGGATATCTATATAATCTAGATGGTGTTCGGTAGTTAGTGGCGAGTTTTCGTGGTGGAGGAAGTGAGAGAGATAGAGTGAGATATTAAAGAAAAATACATAGAAGAATGGATGAGAGAAAAAGTAAGATCAGAGAGAGATAAAGAGAAAAATTGTTGAGAGAGAAGAATGAAGAGATACATAGAAGAATTGGTGAGAAAGAAGAATGAAGGAGATAGAGAGAGTAAGATGAGAGAAAGAGATAAAGAAAAGAATAAACAGCATTAAATTTAAAAAAATTTAGTATGTTTTTATTAGTTAAAGTTGTAAGGGTATGTTTTTGGTAATTTAGTTTCAAAAGTAGTATGTTTTGTTAATTTATCCTTTAATTTATATAGGAGAGAGAGTGTTAAGTTGCATTTTTACTCATTTAAACCCGACCTGAATAGAATTACATTTTTATCCGACCTGCAACGGATCGGATCGGATCGAGTTGAAACTCACGAAATTGTCATCCGAACGGTAAGTGAAGGGGCTGAGAGTTTTCATTTTAGCTGACTATCTTACATTATTTCACATCTTTTGTATTTACTTTCCTTTAGTCAAGTAAATAGATATAATAGTTGTCGGCCAATACATGTGCCATAATACATACTCCTACCGTTTTCATTTAATTTTTTACTACGAAACTATGTGTAATTTTTACCGACTTATAACTTATATCAAAATTATCGAAATGATTTTTTTTTAAATCTAATCATAAAATTTAACATTTGAACTATATGTTTAACTTTTGAAAATTTTCATTCCGACAATTTTGATACAAGTTCTTGGCCGGTCAAAATTGTATATAGTTTCGTAATGGACAATTAAATAGGAACGGAGGAAGTATATGATGTGTTTGTATGGGTAGAAATGAGAGCGACTCCTATTTAAAATATCTGCCATTATGGTACTGAAAAACGTAGCATGGGTACGATCTTTTCATCTCATTAAGCTATCATACATAAATTTTGGCAAGTCTCGAACAAACGGAAACCCCAAAAATAGAATGTGATGAGTACGTAATACTTGCATGAGTGACGATATAAACATAGACTATTTAACATAAGCAGAGACTCGTTAAAAATGATATACATTGATCTCACGACTCTAGTAACCTTTCACTATTTTATTGGAGCAGCTCTTTTTCGAGTCCAAAAATTCTCAATGAAGCGGAAAATCATAAAGAGTCAAAAAAAGACAAGAAAAAAATATAATTTTTTTTATTGAGTTTGTAAAATTCAAAACTAGATTTTGAAATTTAAAAGTCAGTTTTTATTCTTTTAGGTATTTTTTTGGGTTTTTCCTCATCATCATCATCATCAAACTACGCATATATCTCAAAGATTTAGGGTCGGCTATATGTAACCATATGAGAATTTATTCGTTCTCGCAACAATGAATCTTCCTTCGCCATACGTTTCTATCCAACACTATTTGTTGATCGATTTTTTGGGTTTTTCCTAACCTTATTAAAGACTTTTTTGTTAAAAATTAGAAAAAATAAATAAAAGACTGAGTTTTTTTAACATAGTTTCTAACTTAAATAACCAATTTATATAATTTTTCAAAAATAAATAAATAATTATTGTAATACATATTTATGTGTGTTTGTCCATATTCTTATAACTCCATGTAGTGACCATTTATTGAGTTTTAATGTTTTTAAATTACAAGTCTTTGGGTTCTCACCATTTATGTATATATAACTTGTAACATTTCTCAACAATGAGTTGAGTCTTGTTCATTGGTGATAGAGTATATATGCGTTCCTTCCTCTTTACCCTCTACCTCTTACATTACTTATCGTATTTATATTACCGTTGAGCTAATTAGCTTGCAACACGTTATCGACACTTTTGTTTGAAAAAAACTCAAAAACAAATCGTATAGCCGGAGCATTTGGACCATTTCCCGATTGAAGATTGAGGTTTATTTTCTCGGAGATTGGGTTATCAGTCGTGGAAATTGATTATAAAACTTTTGAAAATTTTAGGTAATTTGTTCTATCGACCTTCACCAACATATCATGAGAACGGTACATAATTTTTATTTGTATAAACGTAGAAATTGCATGATTAATCAAGAATAAAACCGAAAATTTTATGTTTAAGATGTATATTACATGATAGATGGTTTATTTTGATGAAAAATGGTTATTGTTACCCATGTATATTGTTGGGTACGTTGTAAATAAACACAAAAATGGACAAATAAACAGAAAATAGTTTCCTCAAATATATAATTATCAATTACAACCTTCAAAATTAAGAGTATCTAAATGATACCGAAATGGACTAAAATCCGAGACGAGGTAACTGCAAGCAGTTTCCCTTAAACGATATTTGCCCCGCCACCTCTGCTTTTGGCTTAATGGGGCACTTCGTTCCCAAGGTACAACGTCTATCGCATGTGACTCGGCGGAAACGGCACCGAGCCACGGTCGGGCCGTTGGTGGTGCAGTACTCTCTCTCTATATGTATGCATGTGTGTTTGTGTGTGAATATGTGTATATGCCATGTATGTTTTTTTGTCTTGAAAAGGTGTTAAAAAAAAAGTAACAAGACCATTCCTTTATGCAAAATTTGTAACTCATGAAAGCCATCAATATGGGGGAGAATGAATGGTTTTGTAACCACTAACTTAATTGCATTCAAAACAATTTTTCCAACAATCCCCCACATGAATGCAATCATTAAACATGCATAGTGCAACTAAATGCAATCGAGATAACCACGAGAATTCACTGCACAAGGACAGGTAGCGCGCGCCTTGAACCTTCCATAGTGATGTAAAATCTGATATGCTACTATTGGGTAGCCTTAAAGCCTTGAACCCTTTAGCGTTTGTGCATACCAGGGTAATACTCACACAATGTCCTCTCTACACCACTTACTAAGCCCTTTGGTTGTTGTCCATATTTGGCCCTGGACTGCCTTGGCAAATTCAACCGAGTGCTCTAGTGATTTAGCCCTAGATCATCACATAGTATCGGCCATACACACTCGTTATAGGTGATTTTCAAGTCAAGGGTGTCCTGACTCACCCCACTCGACCTTCGAGATACTTGATTCATTAAGAGCCTCATGCTCACCCTTAAAATGGTACAGGTCTATCACTCTTTCATCATAGAAATGGGCTGAGAACTTATGTTCTCGAGTGCTTTGTTCGGTTACCCGCACAATTCAGTTTCCCATTGAACCCGAGACTGAAGTTTCCAGTTCAGGTTGGGTTACCTATGCGAAGGTTTCCAATTTATTGGGCTTCAAACCCCATTTCCCTCGATGATGCTCCAACTCCTCCACGAGTCAAGCATTTTGTATATGGATCCGCATTATTATCCTTAGACCTTGCAAAGTCTAGGGATACCACAATTTTTGCTAGCAATTCCTCTTTCGGATTTGTGTCTCCGACGAATATGTCATGACTTTGTCGGGACTTTCCATTATACAAATTATTCTGGTCCCGTTTAATAACTGACTGACTGCAGCAGTACACGTTTATTACGGGAACAGATTTTGGCCACTTGGAATACTTCCCAAGACTTCTCAGCCAATCTGCCTCTTCTATAGCTTGATTCAACGTTATGAATTCTAACTCTACAGTTTCTCCAACTATGCAGGTCTATTTTACAGACCTCCATAAGACTGTAACCTCTTTAAGTACAAACATATCCATTAATGGACCTTGTACTGTTAAAGTTCGAGATACACTTGATATCTAAATACCCTCCAAACATTTTGGACATCTCGTATAATGCAGTTCATGATTGGCAGTATACCTCATGTATCTGAGAAGCCTCATTGGCAAACCTACTGAGTCTGCTCACAGAGTTGGCTATAACTGGTCTAGTGCAGTTCTTGACGCACAAGAGACTACCTATGATAAGTTAGGTGTTTGTTTTAGTCCATATAACGACTTAACAAGTTTTCCACACCTTGGCTTACTTTACACGGAACCACGACCCAATGGGTTGTTCCTAATTCTCTAGATCTCCATTTATAAAACACATGTTCTCATTAATTAATGATGCGTCCTTTTTTTTTTTTATAGAGATTAGAGTATAGACATTAAAATTATCAAAACCATCAGTTTACTTAAATTAATTGACTTTATTCCTCACGTGCCTATCAACCTCATTGTTGATGGCATCTTCCCATATACACATTATATGGAAAACATTGATTATTTCAATGTCGTCGATTCACCTTCACTCATGAAGGTCAAGGGACAAAGGAAGTTTCATTACTTACCCTTTTACCATGCCGATGCACTTCATCTTCCTTAAAAGATTCACTTTCCATATTTTTCCAGCACCGTTTGAGTGTTCACTTGTCTTGGGTAGCGTAATGCTTTGAACCCTCAACGTATTGGTCACACTCGCCAGGAGTTAGAGTTTTGCGGAAAACTTCTCTTTTAGAAAGTATGCTTCTTGGGCATAGAACAATGTTCTATATGCACTTTAAAGCCATATGCCTTATGCACTAGAAACCGATCAGCACTATATTTTGTGCTTATCCGATGAACACACAATCTACCGTTTTCGATCCTATCCAAATCCTTCAAGGAACAAGATTGAGACCTTTCTTAGGTAGCACCAAAACTTTCACGAACTTATAGTCAGGCACCATGCCTTCTATAATTCTGACTGTTTGGTCCAATTTCCTAAGCGATAGTTTGTTCAACACATAGCTTGCGGAAAGCTCACTTTCCGTACAAATTCAGAGTTTAATCTTGAACTTATCAACATGATATTCATCGTTTAAGAACTACATTTTTGCTCGAGAGCATAATAAGTTGTTCTTTAACGATTGGTGTCATTCCATCAACACAATTATGTGAACGGTGTCTCATATTCACCGTTTCAATCACACTGATCATGTATTCATATCCATGTGAATGTACCATTTCGGAACTAGTTAGACAATATCTAACACTTCCAAAAATAGTCTATCATTTAATGATTAACACTTAATCATTGGATTAAAGTTGGTAGATTAACACAACAGAACACCCATGATTAAACATGTTTTCTGACAAGCCTTAATCCTCAACACTAGAATTCACGTATTCATTCTTACTTGAATGAATATCTCAACTGATTTATCTTTACTTCTCATCAAGTAGACATATCAGTGTTTAATACATCCATCAATAAATTGAGGAAATATCTTTTAAACCCTTCTTGGTTTTGCACTCATCTCAAATGCATCGAACCATTTGGTTATGTACTCCGTTCGAAACTTTGAACTGAAGACTTTGCAATACATTGCTTCAAACACAAACTCATATTTGGGTTTCAATTTAAATAATAGATTTAGAAAAATAAAACATTTAAGCTTTTATATTTTCATCACCTACTATATCATGTCAAATCAGTGACTTGGTTGAATAATTCAACATGTCATTATTGACCACAAGAGTATCGACTAAAATGTTCATTTTGAACAAATAGTCACTCATGTATTGCTACAAACAAGCAAACTTAGCACACTTTGATCCTAGTGTTTTGGCTACCGAAAGGCTACTGCCCTTTAGCTTTCAATAACCACTAGTCATGATTCAGATTTGTATGCTTGCACTTGTTAGTGGATTTCCAAACGTTTAAAACGTTTTCACACATTAACCCCCCACAGTTTGTGCATTCCCTTTGTCCTCACTTAGGACATGCACACTGTCACGGAGAAACTTAATCGATTTCAATGTGGTAAATGAAACGATATCATTTATTTCAGACGTTTTAAGTCCATACCACTGAACCGTTAGGTTTTCTTCCACTCGCCCGTAGGCGCTTTAGGGTACGTTTAGATTCTCGATCTACAGGATCAACGGGTTACCCCCACATTTGTGGGACCCTTGGGATTCTCCCCCAATAATAGTAATATAATATTACTACATTACTATTCTCAATAATAGCAAGCTCAACATATTCACAATATGTTTTACTAACAAATTAATAATATGTTATTTCAACAAATTATTAAATGTTTTTTCAACAAATAAATAAGATGTTAATTTCAACAAATTATTAAATGTTCTTTCAGCAAATTAATAAGATAATATTTCAACAAATAATAAATTAGCCGATATTTGTTTATTTTTTAAAATAAACTCAACGACCATTTATAATTTGTTAATCAAATTATTTGCTCTTGGATGAATCAAGTCGGTTATTAAATAACCTTTCATCCAAATATGTAACCGATTCGTCATTGCAATTCGTAGATAGCTAATAAAGCTCTCCATAAATGCCAACAACGACTGTTGTTACAATAATTTATAACTCTCCAAATTACATTGCGATTAAACCACAATTAATAAGAAGTTATAAATACTCGTCATTAATCTCATTAATGATCACCGTGACAAAATTTGTAACCCTCCAAATTAAATTGCAATAAATCACAACTAAAAAGAGTTACGACCCATTATTTCACCACATAAATGTATTTAATAATGGTCGTTTAAAATTAGTAACCCCCGTCATTAATATGCACTCATGCAAAATTGATAGGAGTTACACCGGCACCCACAATGTTCTGGTCAGTTCCAGCACCCATTGTGTTCCGGACGTTTCCCGCAGGAAACTGTTTGTTATCTCAAATAACAAACACGCACAATCTAATTTCGAAAAATGAAACTAAAACTCCTCCTTCGCAAACACCAAATTTCTATAACCACGCATGGTTTCAAGAAACTGATTTTGCAAGAGTATTCTAGTTCATTCCCGAAAAAGATTATCAAATTCTGAAAGATTTATTCAGCTGTAAACACCAGATAAATCTGATATTACACAGAACAATCTCAGAATTTAACCAGTTCTGTCGTAAGCCCCAAATTCTCAAAATCAGAAAATGGTTTTACAAGAACTATTTCGAAACCAGTTCTGTCGTAATCCCCAATTTAATGGCTTTTACTAGAACTGTTTCGAATAATCACCAATCCTCCAATTCCATGTAAAGATTCATGTCTACATAAAAAACTCATTGGAAATTGTTAGTAATTTTATTAATATGAAACCAAAAAACATGTAAAATAAACTAACAATACAATCTAGTCTCTAACCAGATTACTCATGTAAATGTAAATAAAAAGGTTCACTATAAAATAAACATCATTATTTATTATAGTAACAACAACACCAAAGACATTTCATAAAACAAATAAATGGGGCCACCATTTCCAGAATGTAACTCTTAAAGCATTTAATGAGCCGTTTACTACTAAATAACCCATTTACTACCAATATTAATCACCATTTAAGTCCAAAAATAAACTCTATTATTTCCTGACTTAAAAACGATTACATACCCATTACGAGTCACCGATTTTCTGAAAGACAACTACTTGATCATTAGGTCTCAGTAATCCCACCAATTTACCATGATCAAGGGCAAACCTTAAACCCGATTCTTCACTAGATCCACCCGAGGTGCAGATGAAGTGAATAGCTAATGTGTTATAAGATGTTGAATAGAATGCATAAATAGCATGATGTGCTTCTGTCTCAGAGTGTAAGCTTGTAGGCGTGATGTTAACACATCAACTAATATACAAGTACATCCTTAGGTACTGTTTGGTTATGGTTTCTATATGTTGTCTTCTTGTTTAAAAAAGGAACCAAGCCTTAAACATGACGGTGAACAAGTTACCAACTTAGTACGTAGAGAACTTTTTCAATAATCCAAGCTTTAGATATCCAAACACACTCCTAGCTTAATATATTTAGAGTCCCAAAACTAGTCCTACAGTGCAAGCAAAAGTGGATCAATATTGAAAACTCATGACAAATACTAGCCATGTGTAACTTACAAACACAAACCATATACCTAATCATGCAGGTATACAAATTAAAAGTCTGGAATATCCATAACCAGGATAAACCACAAATAAAATTAAAAACATGATATAAAAATCCGAAACCATTATAGCCGTAAACATCAAATTTCCGAAACCAAAGATTAAGAGAAAATGATTTTACTAAGAACGATTACGGATAAAGAAATAATTTTCTGTAAATCCATACACCGAAATTATTGTATTAACGTACCAAACATAAAAAATATCGTTTAAGATTGTTGGGTACGTTGTAAATAAACACAATAATTTCTACGGAAAAGAAATGGACAAATAAACAGAAAATAGTTTCCTCAAATATATAATTATCAATTACAACCTTCAAAATTAAGAGTATGTAAATGATACCGAAATGGACTAAAATCCGAGACGAGGTAACTGCAAGCAGTTTCCCTTAAACGATATTTGCCCCGCCACCTCTGCTTCTGGCTTAATGGGGCACTTCGTTCCCAAGGTACAACGTCTATCGCAAGTGACTCGGCGGAAACGGCACCGAGCCACGGTCGGGCCGTTGGTGGTGCGGTACTCTCTCTCTATATGTATGCATGTGTGTTTGTGTGTGAATATGTGTATATGCCATGTATGTTTTTTTGTCTTGAAAAGGTGTTAAAAAAAAAGTAACAAGACCATTCCTTTATGCAAAATTTGTAACTCATGAAAGCCATCAATATGGGGGAGAATGAATGGTTTTGTAACCACTAACTTAATTGCATTCAAAACAATTTTTCCAACATATATAACTTAAAAACCGAGTTGAAACTTGTAAAACTAGAATCATAATTCTTCCGGAGCAAATATGACATAAACCAGAGACTATAGGACTTATCTATAACCCACCATAAAATCTAGAACTACACCGTAATGCTCTATAACTACTGGACTGGATGGGTATTGTAATTAATGTGTAGCTGAACTTAGTTTAGTGATAATACACTTTAAGTTCCTATAGTAAATCCATTATATACAAAACTGTATATGCGTTTACATGTACGTTATATTGGGTCCATATAGTCACATTCACATGTATGTATAAGATCAAACTCACTGCGACATCTAAACATGTGTAAATTAAAGAATTAGATACACCTATATATTTGTGTGAATTACATCCCAGAATTAGATAATGGAAACGGTAGTTTCGAATATTATTAGCTTGATGATGCACAATCATGACTAAATTGGTAGTAATATTAAACTGGAGGACCAATGATGAGACTTATGGACTAACCCAGTATAGCTGGAAACCTCATTATGTTCATACCATTTAATACGTAAATAAATAGTTCCTAAAAAAAAAAAAAAAAAAAATATTCAAGTAGCGACGGGATTAGTAACGGTATTTTTTGTTACGAACTTATTAGCGACGGTTTTTGTGATGGCTTTACGACAGTTTAGTCAATTTGCAACAGATTTGTGACAGCTTTTTAAATTAGTGACAGACTTTTGACATCTTTTGAATCTCACTAAATCAAACATTATTTTGTAGTGAGTACCATACACATACACGACACATGCTACCATGTAATATTGATTAGGTATTAATGTTATATAACTGCAATGTAACTCTAGTATATTTATAAGTTGTAACGGTAGTGAAATTCAGTAACTGACACTAATATGTTTTGGGAAATCAAGCATTACGGAACGTTACTTGCTTTGAATTAGTATTGTTGTGTATGTATGCCATAATTGTTTGGAAGTACATGTGATCAGGACATATAAATATCTAAAATATGAATGTACTGGACTTAACTTGCGTGTTAATCGTTGATATTATAACCCTGTTAGATCACCAAGAGTAACGACCACCATCTGGAAAATAGCTACGTAATTGTTAATTACGACATGCCTTTACATTACGATATTAGTATCTTATCACGTAAAAGCTCGTAAATATTATATATGTTACTTGAGCTAATAATTTCCTCAAATTTGAACATTTTATATGTAACTTTTGAGTTGAAATTTGCTAAACCGTATATATTCACATTTAATATGGAATAATTATGAATTTTTTCCGAATAGGCTAGCTACCGAAAGCGGTTGAGTAAATAATAATTTTCCTGAGTGTGTTTATATAGTGATGTATTTTCGTCGAATTGGTGTCTCAGTATCGCCATGTCGTTCAATCAATGAGAACCTATTCACTTGAAAGCAAAACTAGTGTTTTTTGAACCCGCCGTTTCAAAACAAATTTTGTGCTTATGCAAATCATAAACACATAAACCCGTTGTTTTATATAATAACAAATACAGAACTCACAACACTAGTTAGATGCCATCTATGATGAGTAAAATCGCAAAGTATACTTGCGAAATGATTGTTTAGACGGTGATATTATTTCGTCACCACATGTTAGTCACGCTTATGTGTGAACATCTGGTGCCCAAACTTTTTGGATGTCATCTTTGCTAAATAAAACACGAGTTTGTTTTTACTCATGAGATGAAAGATAAGGCGTTTATTTTATTCTGCCACCATATGTTACACGTGATGACGTCTATGGTGAACAGTTGTCTAAAATTGACAAATTGGAGTGATCATTCACCAGAAATAATAGTTTGGAAAACGTATTCCAAAAGTAGTATTGTGAATTTATATTAACCATGTTCCTTTAGTTCCCATTTGTTACTAGATAAAAAATAGACTCATTTGATGAGCAATTTTAATGCTATTGGGTTTATGGTAATTTTGATGCCTAATGCTAATGCTATTTGTGGACCTCGCTCTCGGAATTAAGAACCGAGACTAGAGTTAGTAGTTTCGATGACCAATGAGCCTTCACGAGCCTGATGCTCGTCTAGCCAATTGAGATTTGGACAGTAGTCCAAACTGAATACCTATGGCTCCACAATAGTCATTGGAAGGAACAACTAGGCCGTTGTCCCAAATCAAGAGATAGTGCTAAATGAGCCAATTCTCTACTATAAATGACAAAGGTCATGCACAACTACTACTTGAATAGTTTACATCTATTATACGGGTGGAAAAGCCGAATCTAATGCGGTTAAAACTAACTGAAAGAAAACCTTTGAGACACCCGTTTTTGTGGCTCAAATGCAGTTTGATACATTTCTTTGTTATTTTGATAAATAATTGAGCTGATGTGGAGCTCATCTGGATTATGTTTTTTCCATGTGGATTATGATTATTCCATTTGTACCATACTTTTGGATTATGGTTTGCGTGTTTATGAAATTTCTTAAAATAATTTAAAGTATTTTTGAGCAAATTCTTTTGTGAATGTGACCGACTTTAAATTATGAAACTTTAGGCAATAATTGTGGGGTAGTTTGTTGTATGAAAATAGTGGGTAACATTGTAACACATAATTGCACCAATTACTTGCCTAAAGAATCATCAATGAGAACGATTTTGGACATTTTGTTCCAAATTGAAATCTTTGATAAAACTAAAATTGATTTGTCAAAAATGAGCCTTATACTCGAGGTTTTATCGTACCTTGTTGTGTAATAAAATATTCGATAAAACCAATGTTATCTAGTAATAACTCATAAAAGAATTGAAATTTCTTTACACATCATCCACCCAATACGACCAAAAACGTATTTTTGAGGAGTTAAGATGTCTTTCAATTGGTTTAACCATGTGTTTTAATGCATTTAAAAGTTATCTTATCATTCGCATGTCGTCGATTGATAAGAGGTCTTAGATGCTGAGACATGATTGTCTATATTATTATTCGTCTGTCACTGATTGATAAAAGTATTTTCACATTGTGGCATTGACCGGATGAGATATTCCCGGGTCAAAAGAGGGTGCTCGATTTATCATCGCATCACGTTTGGATCCTTTTTGAGGAGATATTTATTGATTAGTCCGAAATCCACATGTCATTAATGGCTTGTTTCAAAGACAAGTTTGTGTAAAGATCACTAAATATATATGTTTATGGTTGATGCATCGACAATAAGGTCATATTTTATTGTTGTCCACAGAAATGCAGCACTTCCCAAACTCTTAGCCTTATCATTAAGTTGATGGCCCATGTTTCGGATTATACTAATAAGTCTAGTCGACTTGATAATGCCGAATAGTAAACATCAAAATTTCGATGTGTATTTGGGAATTGAAATTGAACATCCTGTCGATTATGTTCAGACCCAAATTGACTCACGGAAATTATGATGAGGCAACTGTAAATGATTGCACGCTTTCCTTGGTTTTGTGCACCAAGATTCCCATTTCCGTGTGTGGATATGCTATTTTGTTGTATTAGTCCATCTGAGGTTCATAGTCACTCAAAACACTGAATACGTACAAGTTGGTAACTGGTTATGAGCCAGATGCCTCATATGAATGCGTGTTTGAGTGCTTGATTAATATTTTGATTGATCCGCAAAAGTATTTAAAATATGGACATCTGAAGGGGACATACGTCCATTATGTATCCCCTGCCTATCATTTGATAGAGCCATATTGGCAAGCGATCTATTTATCGTATGACATGCAAAAGTGACATTGATAAGACTGTACTCCCCGTTGTTAGGAGGAGATTTGCACGTTAACATTGAAAAGGAACGATGTGAAGTAATGTGGAAATAACTCACTAAGTATTAGCTTGATCCCCAAAATGCACTAAGTGATAAGTCTGTGCATAGACTCCCCCAAGTCTAAATAAGTGTCAGACGCACTTGGCAATTTATGAAATATCATGAGATCATATATATACCAGCTGCAAATTGCTTACAACGATAGTCTTCCCTATTGGACGCCATGTTCTTGTCGAAACACGTTGCTTTGGTCAAACCCGCCAAGCAAATGATGTTGTCGTCGGCCGTCAGTCTGTAGTCCTTCCCAAGTAACAAGAAAGTTGACTGGTTCTGAATTCGTTCAGCCATAGAAGTGGTGAAATGAAACTCGTTTGTCACATGAAATTATAAAAGATCAAGGAGATGTGTGATTCCTCCTCATCTTGAGAATCTTGAAATATCTATCGATCATGATATCTTAGACGATATTGAAGCGAAACAAGACTGTCATTGCTTACTTGTTCATATATTCGGTAACGACTGATAATATGAGCAAATGATAACAGAGAACCACATATCGTTTCCTAAAGTCGACGAAGAACAGACTGGTCTTATGGAAACTCACAATACAAGTAGAGTTCCTTACTGAAAGAGTGTTTCAGACATTTAACTCTAACACCGCCCAATGTTAAACGAGTTCGTTTATTTGGGTATTCGTAAGGAAACGTGATGAGAATAATGAGAATGTACATTGCTCGCCTTATAGTGCAAGGCTTCTCTCACATCTTGTAATTGATTACGAGATGGTTTATTTCCTCGTAGTGGACGTTATAACGGTTCCCTACTTTACCAATTTATTAGTTTCTGAAAAACTGAGTATGCAGCCTTGACTATTGTCATGGTTTTATCTCTATGTGGATTTAGATAGAGAGATGTTAAGAAGGTCCTAGTTAGACTTCATTCATTGGAATCAAGTAGTTCTTGACCACAGAACATGTTCTCAATTAAGTTAGACATTTCACTCTATGGATTAAAATAATCCAAGCGGGTGTGATATCCCCACTTAAGTGAGTACTTGATCAACTTGTGATACTTGAACAAGTATGATGCCCTTGCATGTTTTGAAGAAATCCTCTTTAGGAATTACTCTCCGAGATAAAGGATCTTGGGAAGACACGGTAGTGACTCGGCCTGATGATTAAGTCCCATATAGATAGAATATGGGTCCATGATTCACTACACCTAGAAGGTGTTATGATGGTTTAGTCATCATTCCGTCTCTGAAGTGACGATGAAGAGATATCAAACAATAATGTTCATATCTGAGTACAATAATCGTATCATTGTACTTGGTCTGATGTGCTATGACGAACATCTCATCTATTGGGAATTGTCTAGCTCGACACAGTTTCGTGCTGACACGCTGCCACCGAAATGCCATTAAAGACATTTTCCCATTATCTTAAATTAAGTTAACTATGGATGAGGACTTGTCTTATCCATTTGCGTTGTTGAGTGTATCTTCCACCTTTGTTACTCGATTTAACGCTACCCTTTTTCGGTTATACCGATACCGGTTACTTATCTGACCTGCATAAGGGATATTTTTACCATGGTTATGTCTTTAACATTATGAATATGACGATATCTTGTAGGTCTTAGTAAGACTCCAAATGAATTAATCATATCTACTCGTGCTACATGAGACGACTAGAGAGTGTATATGACTTCGAGATGTTATTAGCCAGATATGAAGTACATGTATCTGTTTCACGGTCTACGTGAAGCACTTGTCATATTTAAGGGAAAGTTGCTATTGTCGATCAATAGACACTTGATTAGATTATGCCACTGAGCATATTTCGCCAAACTAAAATCTTCACATATGAAGTACAAAAGTATCCTGTCGAATGCTCGTTCATATTCCATTTTTAGATTTTACAGCACCCAGATGTGTGAATTTTACAGCACACAGATGTGTGCATGTATAAATAAAGCATCCCGACGAATGCTCATATTATTTTTAGGCAATCCTTATAGTGATGGTGCAAATCGTGTCTCATTCGATTAGAGTTTTGTCCTATAGGATTTTCTCTAACAAGATTTTAATGAGCCACACCATTTATGGTTATTTCTCAGGTACTACTGACAATTGTGTACTCTTTTGTCATTCGACCAAGTTTTTTCCCACTGGATTTTCTTGGCAAGATTTTGATGAGGCACAAATGTTTTAGTCAGTTCATCCACGCACTTGTATAGTGTTTCGGCCCACTCCATTCGGCAACACCATTTTTTCCTATGATCCGGTTTGTGTCATTTATCAGGTTTTCCGGACTTGAGCTTTTACGTGTTGGCATTTACGAATGAAATTGACTCTACACGCTACATGAAGATGGAAGAACGAAGATGGACATGCAAGGGGGAGTGTTGTAATACATATTTATGTGTGCTTGTCCAAATTCTTGTAACTCCGTGTAGTGCCCATTTATCGAGTGTTAATGTCTTTAAGTTACAATTTTTTGGGTTCTCACCATTTATGTATAACTTGTAACATTGCTCAATCTCTAATATATAAGGAGTTGAGTCTTGTTCATTGGTGATAGACATAAGACAATATATGAGTTCCTTCCTCTTTACCATTTTCTCTACCTTTTACATTACTTATCGCATTTGTATTACAGCTGAGCTAATTCGCTTACAACAATAATAATTTTATAATTTTATTTAAGAACTTTTAAAAAACAAGAAAATCCATAGTAAAATAAAAAAATTGACTTATAAATTTTTGCAACTCCATTGTTAGCCTTTAAAACCCAGTTTTATTATTTGAAAACTTTTATTTGTTTTTTTAAAAAATAAAATAAGTGACAATTGCACCTCTTAGTTACGATTTACGAGCTAATAGGTGCGATTTTGCACTAGATTCATAAAATTCGCACTGGAAAAAGACCAGCCCATTTTATCGGTATTACTACTTCCAAATTTTAATATTAATTTATTTCTTGTGAAATACTCCTATTATATGGTGAAACTTCAAAGATCACTGCCACCTAGCTTGATTAAGTTATCATCCGTAAATTTAAAATGATCTTGCATTGATGTTCGAGAAAACGAGTCCGTTCTCACGTTGGGTTGCAACCGCAGTAAAAACCGTTTGATGAGTACATGATACTTAATTAACCCTAGAGAGATAAAAAATAATAAGTTAGTTGTATATTTAAGAGTGATTTAAGAGATATAAGATGTACAATATCTCAATATTGACTTTAGTAATTATGATACATCTACCGTTTGATGTTGACAAATGACAAATACGCACCTCATAGCACTTGTATTTTAAACCAAGTGTTAAGGGGCCTAATCTAATCCCAATAACAAGGGCTTAAGTCTCATTTAATATGTAAATTACCTCATTGTATATATTGCCTCCAGAAATTAGTAACCACTTGTTTGAATGATATATTTTGCAACTAAACTTTTTGAAAACCCCTTTCAAAAGGAGCAAGGAAGTCGGTTTTGAGGCATACATGTACTTAGGATAATGCTACAATCATATTTTTATGGTAAATTTTGAATTACTACCTTATCTACAAGTTAATGAAGAATTGATCCATTAAACTAAAACTAATTAAAAATTGCTTCATTTCCCATAACTAACCAATATAAATAGGAAAAAATGGAAAAATTTCAAAAAATCAAAAAGGAAAAATAAAATTTTGAAACTTTGGAAAAAAAAAACCCATAAAATATTTAAAAAAGGAAAATCCTGAAAAAAAACCAATAAAATTTTAAAAATCCCAAAAAATAAAAAATAAACAAAAAACCAAAAATGCAAAAAAAAACAGCATGAGTCGTTTTAAGTCGTTTTAAAAACAGTCTGAGTAATTTTAAAAATAGTTCGGGTAATTTTAAAAACAGACTAAGTCGTTTTAATTGATTTTAAAATATTCTGAGTCGTTTTAAGTGATTTTAAAAACACTCTGAGTCGTTCTAAGTGATTTTGAAAATAGTCTGAGTCGTTTTAAGTGATTTTAAAAACAGTCTGAGTCGTTCTAAGTCATTTTGAAAACAGTCTGAGTCGTTTTAAATCATTTTAAAAACAGTCTGAGTCGTTTTAAGTCATTTTGAAAACAGTCTGAGTCGTTTTAAGTCATTTTAAAAACAGTTTGAGTCGTGTTAAGTAATTTTAAAAACAGTCTGAGTCATTTCAAGTCATTTTAAAAACAGTCTGAGTTGTTTTTAAAAATAATCTGAGTTATTTTGAGTCATTCTAAAAACAGTTTGAGTCATTTTAAAAACAGTCTGAGTCATTTTAAAAACAGTCTGAGTCATTTTAAAAACAGTTCGAGTCATATTAAGTAATTTTAAAATTAGTCCGAGTCATTTTAAAAAACAGTTCGAGGCATTTTAAAAACAGTCAGAGTCATTTTTAAGTCATTTGAAAACAATTGTAAGTTATTTTAAAAAATTTAACATTTTTTGGACTTTCCATCTTTTTTTGACTTTTTTTCATTTTTTTTTCATTTTTTGTTGTAATTTTGGATTTTTTGGATTTTCTTGGTGTTTTTGTATTTTTTTACTTTGTTTGGTTTTTTCGGATTTCCGACTTTTTTAAGGTTTTTTTCAGCTCTTTTGGTATTTTCTGATTTTATTTTTTTTTCTGATTTTTTTGATTTCCTACTTTTTTGAAAAAAAATTCTTTTTTTTTTTGTGATCTGGAAATTTTCTTGTTTTTTTTAACCATTTTTTTGGGGTTTTTTCGGTTTCTCGATTTTTTTATAAGTTTTTTTGATATTTTCTGTTTTATTTTTATTTTTTTGTTATTTTTTGAGTTTTTCTGATTTTTTTTCAATTGTGGACATTTTATATTTAGTGAGTAATTGACCAATCTTTAATTAGTTTTAGAAACAATTGATCAATTCTTAATTAAATTTTATAGGATGACTAATTCTCTTAAATATTTTTGTTTTCATGGAAAAATCCTTAATTTTCTCAATATATTTCAATTCTCAAAGCTAAAATGTTTCCATCCAAAATTGTTTAGCAATGCGTTACGAATTAGTACCTACCTTGTTACTTTGTGACAATAACATTACTCGTGTACTTAAATGAAGCTAGGGTCATATAATTATAATCTCATATACAGTAGAACATCCATATAAAAATACTTCATATAGGAATAAATTCTGGATAGAAATAAAAAAATTCAATTTCAACTCGGGAACAGTTATAAATGGGAATAAACTCTACATTGTCATGTTCCATACATTTTTTAGGTCATATCTTAACAAAATTTATCTCTGTTGAGATTTGGTTGTTGACTTAGTATAAAGATAATATTTGTATTTCTATAAAGACAAGATTAGGGAAATCAGTTCCACTAATTAAGGAGAAATTATAGTGATACACCTGTATAAATATCCTAGTTGGTTGTGAATAATATTTATTCTTTTCTCTGCATATCTTTTTTACTGCCTTCCTTTCATGGTATCAGAGCAGTGTACGATACCCTGACCTTTTTACGAATTCTTTTCTCTGTGCCACACAGTTCTACCCCTTGTGCTGCACCATATTCTTTTGTTTAAAACTTCCTCCAGCTTCTTTGTTTCCTTTGTTCCATATTTCTAAACATGGTAGACACAATCCCAAAAAACCTTATTTTGGCTGACTCAAGCCGCAATGATGTGACCAACCCTTTCTACCTTCATCATTCCGATAATTCGGGTCTGGTCCTCGTATCCAAACCACTTGTTGGTGACAACTATGCATCGTGGCATAGATCAATGTCCAAATCGCTCAACGCCAAGAACAAGCTTGGCTTCGTCAACGGCACAATCAAAGTGCCTTCTTCCATCGACGATCCCGACGAATATGCGTTGTGGTCACGTTGCAACGATTTAGTTCATTCTTGGCTCGTGAACTCACTTGCTTCAGATATTGCGGACAGCGTAGTCTATTACGTTACGGCCCGCGAAGTGTGGGAGGATCTACGCGAGCGTTTCTCCCAAAGCAATGCCCCTCGGATTTATGAAATCCAACGAGATATAGCATACCTTAGGCAGGACCAACTGTCCGTCGCTGCTTATTACACGAAACTCAAAGGGCTTTGGGATGAGCTCGCGTCATATGCTGAATCGTGCCAATGCGGGGCACAGCTAGATCGGCAAAAGCTAATGCAATTTCTGATGGGTCTTAACGACTCGTACGTGGCAGTACGAGGTCAAGTGCTACTAATGAATCCTCTTCCATCGGTACGCCAAGCATATTATTCCATAGCCCAAGAAGAAAGACAAAGAGCACTTACCCATAGTGCTCCTCAAGCTTCGGAGATGTCCGCCGCCATGGTGGTCCGCAACGGTCGACAAAATGGAGGTGGGGATCAGACCCACCGTGGTGATCGTTCAGATCAGGTCCATCGTGCGGACCAATCGGTGTATCAGTTGAACCACCGTGGGAATCAGACCCACCGTGGTGAACAAGGTTTCCGGCGACAGAACAACGGAGGGAACGGGCGGCGCCCTCACTGCGTGCATTGTGATACCCCGGGGCACTATATCGATACTTGCTATCAACTTCATGGTTTTCCTCAGGGGCATCCAAAATACAGAGATCGAAAATCGAGGACAGGTGGAGTAGCAAGAACAGCGATGAACCTTGTTTCTGAAAGTGAAGGGGCAACGGCTGCAAATCAAGCCCTAAATGGACTCTCTGACATACAGCTCCAACAAATAATGTCAATCATAAATCAAAAGGGTAATGGGGAAATAAATTCCCAGGCTAATGTTGTTAATACCATACCAGGTTCGTTCGATATGCAAACTTCTCGTTGGATAATTGATAGTGGTGCAACGGATCATATAGTATCATCATAAAAAATGCTTAAGTGTTATGATAAGCGTCATTCATTATCACCTGTTTTGTTACCTAATGGAGAAAAGGCATCAATTAATTCTGTGGGCTCTATACCTTTAAATTCATCTTATAATTTGGAAAATGTTTTATGTGTTCCGAAATTTAAAGTGGATTTAATGTCGGTCAGCAAGATGACGAATGATTTGAGATGTTCAGTAACATTTTATCCCTCTTTGTGTGTCTTGCAGGATCTGGCTACGAGGAAGACGATTGGTTTGGGTAGACAACGTGACGGTTTATATTATTTGGCCGGACTTGCAACAAACTCCAAACCTCTTCAACCTCGTTGCAATGCGACGACAACTTCTACCGATCTTTGGCATCATCGTCTTGGCCACGTTTCATCTGCGCGTTTAGGTTTCATTGCTAAGAATTTTTTGAATATTCCAGTAGTTATGAATAAAGTTTGCAATATATGTCCTTTAGCCAAGCAAACTCGTCTTCCTTTTAGTACGAGTAGTACTTCATCTATGCAATTTTTTGAACTTATTCATTGTGACATTTGGGGGTCGTATCGACATCCTTCTACTTCTTGTGCTCATTATTTTCTCACAATTGTGGATGATTATTCTCGTTTTACATGGATTTTTTTGATGAAGCATAAAAATGAAACGCAATCATTATTGAAACAATTTTTCTCATTTGCTTCCAATCAATTTAATTCGTCTGTCAAAATTATTCGTAGTGATAACGGGGGGGGGGGAATTTCACTCACTTCAACAGTTTTTCAATGAAAATGGCATCTTTCTACAAACATCTTGCGTTGACACTCCCCAACAAAACGGATTAGTAGAGCGTAAACACCGCCATATTCTTGAGGTTGCACGAGGGCTACGTTTTCACTCTAACCTACCAATAAAATTCTGGGGAGAATGTGTTTTAACCGCGGTACATATTATTAATCGATTACCTACACCTATTTTGTCTCTAAATACTCCGTTCGAACGTTTTTTTTTCTAAACGTCCCTCTTTCAATCATCTTCGAGTTTTTGGTTGCCTAGCATTTGCTAAAAATAATCGTATTACACATAAATTTGCTCCACGCTCCACTCGATGCATCTTCATTGGTTACCCCGTAGGCCAAAAAGCTTATAAATTATATGATTTGTCTACACATAGAATCTTTACTAGCCGAGACGTAATTTTTTATGAAAATTGTTTCCCTTACGAAGAGAGCATTCCAAAACTTTCGGCTCAATCTGCCCCTCGCATCCCAGTGGGCTTACCAAGTCAAGAAGCCCAACAACATTCTAACCCTAACCCAATTATTCCTCCCAGTTCCTATTCGGGTCCCATGCCCGAAACCCCTACTCACCCACCTCCTTCCCCTGTAACAGATGTAAGTACCCCACCAAACCTTACCTCCCCTCCCCATTTCGAGAACACAACCCAGTCAAGCACTGAAACCAATTCTCCCATTCCAATCCAACCCATTTCCACACACGAACACCAGCCCGGTCCCTCACCCAATCTTCGCCGCTCACAGCGGCAAATCGTTCCGCCGACGAAATTGAGTGATTACTCATGGAAACCGATCACCTCTCTCAGCTCACAACCATCGTCTTCGTCGCCTCCAGGTCACAGCACAGCCACGAGGTATCCATTGAGTAATTACATCTCTTATCATCGTTTTACGCCTTCAAATAAGTTTTTCGTAGCAAATGTTGATCAAGGGCACGAGCCTCAATCTTATGCAGAGGCTGCTGTTATACCAGAATGGAAACAAGCAATGGACTCAGAATTGCAGGCTCTAACAGAAAATCGGACCTGGTCGCTTACCCCTCTGCCACCCGGAAAGAAACCCATCGGCTGTCGTTGGGTGTACAAAATTAAGCATCGGTCAGACGGTACTATCGAACGGTATAAAGCTCGGTTAGTTGCAAAAGGCTTCACTCAAATGGAAGGTATCGATTATCATGACACTTTCTCTCCTACTGCTAAAATTATTTCTGTCCGTTGTCTTTTGGCACTAGCTGCAGCTAAGCATTGGTCTATTCATCAATTAGACGTAAATAATGCCTTTTTACATGGGGAACTCGACGAAGAAATTTATATGTCTCCTCCTCCTGGTCTCCGGCGACAGGGGGAGAATCTCGTATGTCGCATACATAAATCCTTATATGGCCTAAAACAGGCTTCTCGCCACTGGTTTGCAAAGTTTTCGATTGCTATTCAGTCTGCAGGATACACTCAGTCAAAAGCAGATTATTCATTATTTACTCGAAAACAAGGAACTTCTTTCACAGCCCTTTTGATCTATGTCGACGATATATTAATTACCGGGAATGATCCCGCTAGCATACGAGCACTAAAAAGTTTCCTTCATGTCCGTTTTCGCATAAAAGAGCTTGGAGACCTAAAATATTTTCTAGGCATAGAAGTATCGCGTTCAGTCAATGGCATCTTTATTTCACAACGCAAGTATGCGTTAGATATCATCGGCGATGCAGGATTATTAGGGGGAGCTCCGGTTAGTCATCCAATGGAGAGTGGCATAAAATTATCTGATAAAGGGGATTTGTTGAAGGACCCCGCACGTTATCGACGATTAATAGGAAGATTAATATATTTGACCATTTCGAGGCCAGATATAATGTATTCTGTACATGTGTTGAGTAGGTTTATGCATGAACCGCGTAAACCTCACATGGAAGCTGCACTCCGCGTTGTACGTTATCTCAAAGGTGCGCCTGGAAAAGGCCTTTTCTTCTCTTCATTTAGCGATCTTAGGTTACGAGCATACAGCGATTCGGATTGGGCCGGTTGTCCACTTACCCAGAGATCTACTACTGGTTATTGCATTTTCTTTGGTTCCTCTTTGATTTCTTGGAGGTCGAAGAGGCAAAGGACCGTTTCACTATCTTCCGCCGAGGCAGAATATCGAGCCATGACAGGGGCATGTTGCGAGTTGACTTGGCTGCGCCATCTCCTCACAGATTTGGGCGTAGATCATCCAAAGCCGGCCTTACTCTATTGTGACAATAAGTCCGCTCTACACATTGCCGCTAATCCTGTGTTCCACGAAAGAACGAGACATATTGAAATGGACTGCCATTTCATAAGAGAAAAAATTCAAGAGGGTTTTGTTGCTACTAAGCATGTCACTTCATCGAATCAATTGGCAGACGTTCTTACGAAGGCTTTGGGAAAAGATTCTTTTTCCTCCATGATCAACAAGTTGGGAGTTCGAGATATTCACTCTCCAACTTGAGGGGGAGTGTTGAGATTTGGTTGTTGACTTAGTATAAAGATAATATTTGTATTTCTATAAAGACAAGATTAGGGAAATCAGTTCCACTAATTAAGGAGAAATTATAGTGATACACCTGTATAAATATCCTAGTTGGTTGTGAATAATATTTATTCTTTTCTCTGCATATCTTTTTTACTGCCTTCCTTTCAATCTCTATATAATAATAAATAACGTAAAACTATAAATATGTAATTTGAGACGGGTTTCTATGCTATAACATACATAGTATTTATACATGTATATTTATACATGTAGAGAACACGTTAGATAAAATTTAAATCAATTTCAACTTTTCTAAATACTTGTACTCGACTTATTTAATCTTTTTTAAGTTTATGAATTTATTATATTCATGATTTTCCATCTCCTATGCGAATGTAATTGACTATATATAGTTTATAAAGTAAAAAAATCTACTTGTCTAGTAATTAAGTTAAACAATATACTATATACACGTATCTTGTATTATGCCAAATATATATATTTAAATAGTTTTTATTTTCTATATATGAACCTCCACTCATAAATAATCTCTACATAATAATATTTTTTTCGAGTCGAAGGTATGACTGTAGATATGTTCTACTGTAGCAATACATAAATAATGTTGTGTGACGTATTAGCTCACATATATATGTATATAGATATAGAGAGAGAATATGGAGAGAGACAACAACATGTTCTTTATTAATCAGAATGTATATGAATGAATGTGAAATACAAGACCACTAACCCTCTTTATATAGATAGAGGGGTAGGGTTACAAGCCCACTTGGGCCCATAAAGTACAAGCCCAAGAGTCCAATAATATCCTACAACACTCCCCCTTTGGACGTCTTGAATTCTTCGTCTTCATGCAGTCGATCTGAGTCGAGTTCATTCGCAGTGCTAAACACATAAAAATCTTAGGGCCGGAAAACCCAGTGTGGGACAAAACCAGTACCTAGGAGAAACTGTGTAGCCGAATGATATATGCCGAAATATCATGTAAGTAACTAACCACAAAACAGTCTGCCTCATCAAAACCTTGCCAGAGCAAACCCAATGGGAAAATCTCTGATCGAAGGAAAAATAGTGCAACAATGGTAGTACTAGGGATCAACTATAAAATAGGTGCCTCATCAAAACCTTGCTAGAGTAAACCCAGTGGGAAAAACCTCTAGTCAAAGGACAAAAGAGTACACAGTGGTAAGAAGTATACAACAGGATACTCCCCCTAATTTCGGCAATCTTAAGTGAGGTATGATGGGAACGTGTCTCGTTAAAACCCTTGCCAAGGAAAATCCAGTGGGAAAAACCTTGGTCTAAGGACAAAAAGAGTACACGAGCATGCGACTAGATGCTCCCCCTCACTTGCACACGACAGGGTGCGAGGATTTCGACTAAGTAGTAATTAGTGCAATAAGCATTCACCTGGATGCTCCCCCTCACTTGCACACGACTGGGTGCAATGATTTCATATTCGAATAAAGAGTACGAGCATTCGACTGGATGCCTCATTTACTTGCACACGGCTGGATGCAAGAAAATCTAACGTGGAATAGAACGATCATTCAACTAGATGCTCTTAAACTTCATATGTGAAGATTCATTTCGGCAAGAAATGCTAAATAACATAATCTAGTCATGTCTCTCTTGATCGATAATAACAAGTTGTCCTCAAATAAGACAAGTGTTTTATCTGGATCGTGAGACAGAGCATATGTAATTCAAATATGGCTAATACAAGCTCGAAGCCATATACACTCTCTAGTCATCTCATAGAGCACGAATAGATCAGAGTGATTCGTTTGGAGTCATTCCAAGACCCCCAAGATATGGCCATATTCCTAATAGTAAATACAGACCATGTTAGGAATATCCCTTATGCGGGTCGATAAGTAATCGGCATTGGTATAACCGAAAAAGGGTTGCGTTAATTTCGAGTACCGAAGGGGGTAGGTACACTCGATGCTGTGTCGAGCTATACCATTCACAGCATACGAGATGTTTGTCCTAGCACATTAGACCAAGTACAATGATGCGCTTATTGTACTTAGATATGAACATGATGGTTCAATATCTCTTCATCGTCTCATCAGGGACGGACTGGGTCTATATCAATATCTAGTTATCGAACGATCATGGGAGAATCTGACGACTTAGCATCATGATGACTAAAACGTCATAACACCTTCTGGGTGTAGTTTGAATCATGGACTTAGATTCAATCTTTATGGGACTCCATCATCAGGTCGAGTCACTATCGTGTCTTCCCAAGATCCTTCATCTTGATGGCAAATCCAAAAATGGATCGCGTAATAAAACACGCAAGGCCATAATACTTGTTCAAGTATCCCAACCTTATCAAGTACTCACTTAGGCGGTATACCACATCCGCTCAGATTATATTAATCCATATAGTGAACGTCTCAGTCAATTGAGATCGTATTCCGTGGTCAGGAACTACTTGATTTAAGCACATGAAGTCACACAGGGACCTTCATCTATATCTCTTTGTCTAAATTATCATAGAGATAAAACAGTGATCACAATCACATGTTGCATACTTAGTTTTTTGGAAACTACTAAACTGGTAAAGTAGGAGACTGTTATAATGTTCATTACGAGGAAATCAACCATCTCGTAATGAATTACAAGGTGTGAGAGAAGCCATGCACTACTAGGCGAGCATTCTACAATCTCATTATTCTCATCACTTTTCCTTACGAATAACCAAATAAACGAACTCGTTTAACATTGCTGGTGTTGGAGCTACAGGTCTGAACACACTTTCGCTAATGAGTCTACTTGGATTGCAAGTTTCCATTAGTCCAGTCTATTCTACGTTGACTTCAGGCAACGGTACATGGTTCCCTGTCATAATTTTCTCATATTATCAGTCGTCACCGAATATATGAACAAGTAATCAATGACAGTCTCGTTTCGCTTCAATATCGTCTAAGATATCATGATCGACATATATTTCAAGATTCTTAGGATGAGGAGGAAATCACACATCTCCTTGATCATTTATAATCTCGTGCGACAAACGAATTTCAGTTCACCACCTCTGGGGCTGAACGAATTAAGAACCGGTCAACTACCTTATATCTTAGGAAGGACGATAGACTGACGGCCGATGGCAGCGTCATTTGCTTGGCGGGTTCGGCCAAAACAACGTGTTACGATAGGAACACGGCGTCCGACAGGGACGTCTATCCTTGCAAACATTTTGCAGCATGTATAAATGATCTTGTGACATCTCATAAAGTCATTAAATGCATTTGGCATTTAGTTAGACTTGAGGGAGTCTATGCACTTACTTATCACTAAGTGCAGTTTTGGGGATCAAGCTAAGACTGAGTGGGTTATGCCACATTACTTCACGTCATTTCTTATCAACGGTAACATGCAAATCTCCCCCTAACGACGGGGAGAACAGTCTTAGCGATGTCACTTTCGCATATCATGCGGTAAAGAGATCGCTTGCCAAGGTTTCTCTATCAAATGATAGGCATGGGATTCATAATCGACTTATGTCCCATTCAGAGGTCCATATTTTGAACGCTATAGCGGCTCAATCAAAATATTAATTAATCACTCTAAACACGCGTTAATATGAGACTTCTGGCTCATAACCAGTAACCAGCTGGTACGCATATGGTGTTTGAGTGTCTATGGGCCTCATGATGGACCAATGCAACAAAATAGCATAACCACACACGAAAATATAAATCTTGGTGCGCAAGACCAAGAAATGTGTGCAATCATTTGCAGTCGCATCATCAAACTTTCCGTGAGTCCATTTGGGTCTGAACATAATCGACAGAATGTTCAATTTCAATTTCCAAACTCAAGTAATTCAAATCGAAATTTCGATTTTTTTACTCTTCGGAATTATCAAGTCGACTAGACTTTTCAGGATAATCCGGATCATGAGCCATCAATTTAATGATAGGGCTAAAAGTTTGGGAAATGCTGCATTTCTGTGAACAACAATAATCATGTGACCTTATTGTCGATGCATCAACCATAGCCATTTATATTTATGGTCCGTCTTATGGTTGGATAAGTCCACAATAACTCCTTCAATTCTTTATAAGAATTCTACGAGTACTTTTCTTGATCTTTACACATACTAGTCTTTCAAGGTGAGCATTAGTGGCATGAATTTCGTATTAATCACGAAATATATCCTCAAAAAGAATCCAAATGCGATGCGATTATAAATCAACCATCGTCTTTTAACCCGGGAATATCTCATCCGGTCAATGCCACAATATCAAAATGCTCTTATCAATCGACGACAGGCGAATGATAGTCCATACAATCATGTCTTAGCATCTAAATCATTTATCATTCGACGACAGGCGAAATGATAAGGTAACTTTAAATGCTTTAAAGAATGTGGTAGCAATCACTTGAAAGACATTTCAACTCCTCTAAAATACGCTTTTGGTCGTATTGAATGGAGGCTATGTAAAGAAATTTTAATTCTTTCATGAACTATTACCAGATAACACTGGTTTTCTCGAATATTTTATAACTCAATAAGGTACGGCAGGACCTACATGAGTATAAGACCTCATATTTGACAAATCAATTTGGTTTTTACCAAAGATTTTGATTTGGAACGACAGGTCCAGAATCATTGTCACAAAAGACTCTTTTTGGCAAGTAGTTGGTGAAATTATGGTACACGGTTACCCACTATTTCCAAAAAAAAATCAACTACCCCACAAGTATTGCCTAAAATTTCATAATCTAAAGTTTGGTCACATTTGTCAAAGGAATTTGCTCAAAACACTTTAAATTATTTCGAGAAATTTCATAAACAGGCAAACCATAATCCAAAAGTATGTCCAAATGGAAAAATCATAATCCAAATGGAAAAGCATAATCTAAATGAGCGAAAAAATGGCTCAATGATTTATCAAAATCAATAAAGAAAGGTACCAAACTTATTTGAGCCACAAAACCGGGGGTCTCAAGAGTTTCCTTTCAGTTATCTTTAACCATATTAGGATCGGTTTTTTCACATTTATAATAGTTTTGAACTATTTAAGGAGTAACCGTGCATGACCTTTGTCTTTATAGCATAGAGTTGCCTCCTTGAGCATTATCTCTTGCTTTGTGACAATATGCCATATTGTTCCTTTCAATTACTGTCTTGGAGCCACAGGTTTTCGATTTTGATGATTGTCTAAAATCTCGCTTGGCTAGGCGATTCATCGGGATCGCAATAGTTCGAGACAAATAACACTTGTCTTTGTTCTCGATTTGTGGAAAAAAATGTACACGAAGACCATTAATATCAGGCAAACAATTCGCCATTAACCCAATAGGATTAAAACTACTCACCGGGGTAATTTTCTTATCCAATAACATATGGACGATAAAGGAATATGGTGAATATAAATTCATGATACTGCTTATGGAATACAATTTCCAAGCTAGTATTTTGGTGAAGGATTTCTCCAATATGTCAATTTCAGACATTTGTTCACCATAGACGTCTCAAATGTGGCGACGGAATATCATCAACGCCTTATCTTTCATCTCGCGAGTAACAACAAACTCGTTTTTTACTCATCAAAGATGCATCCAAAAAAAAAAATTGGGCATCACATTTTCACACATCAAGGTGAGTAACATGTGGTGACGGATTAAAATCAACGTTTAAACAGTCATTTTGCAAGTATGTTTTATGATTTTTCTCATCATATATGGCATCCAACATGTGTTGGGAGTTCTGGATTATTTATCATATAAAACGACTAGTTTATATGTTTATGGTTTGCACAAGCACAAACTTTTTTTTCGAAACGACAGGTTCGAAAACATTAGTTTTGCTTCTCATGTGAATTGGTTCTCATTGATCGAACGACGGGTCGATACTGAAACACCAATTCGGCGAAACATACATCACTATATAAACACACTCGGAGAAATTATTATTTAGTCAACCCCTTTCGGTAGCTCTAATTGAACATGACCAGGAAAGACGGTGAGGGTGGAGGGCACGAATGCCACTTAAAACCCGAACTCATTAGAATATCGACTTCCGCCTATATCTTTCCTAGACATCGTATCCAAATAGGTGAGTCTAGTTGGGGAAGGTTTATAATTTTTCCAATTTAAATGTGAAAATATGTGATTTCGCAAATTTACATATTGTACAGATGAGAGTAACAAGTATTACATGACATATTATGTTGTATCATATATACATGGAAGTGAGTATTACATGGCAATATAATCTAATTCAATTAACATGTAAGTAATTACTATACGGAAGCAAACATATATACTCATCCGCATACAATTAAAATACTACAGGACCATGCATGTAATTTCAGTAAACTACTTATTTATAGTTTTATCTCATAATCAGTCCAGATTGTATGGAGTATTGGAGTTTAGTCCTTAAGCTGTTTTAAGGTTCAGTCCGTAATTTACAGGAAAATTCTAAACAGTCATACTGTTTTCAGTATGCTACATATACAGTTCGTATGTGAGAATCAATTACACGTGAGTATTAAATCTGATCTGATTTGTCGGTGTATGTATTATTACCCTTGGAAAAATAAGCACGGAACTAGTTTTTTCATTAATTTATTTCACCTTCAAGGTACCAGTGGCTTGTATTATATTTAAGTACTAAATAATGTTTGCAAACACTGGACGAAACAATTCTTCTTTTGTATTCGCTTTACATACAGACAGACCAATTTGATTTAATTTACTATGTTAACCACACGCGTATTACAAATATTATCATGCAATACTAGAAAAAAGGAAATTCATAGTCCGGTTACAGTGTAGGCATGCAGTTTAAATAACTAAGTTACCCAGCAGTAATTCATGTTATTAACAGGTTTTTCAAAATAAATTTTGTAAAAATTATCATGCCGTACAGTTTTATCATGGTGTACAATATAAAAAAATGTACCGTACTCCTGGTAAGTTGGAGAATATCGATATAGCAATAACCCAATAAACGCGGATAAACCTCAAGGTTTATAATATGTAGCCAGATTCATAGTTTTATTACTCAATCTCTAATAGCAAAGTGCTGATAACGTGTTGTGTGACATATTAGCTCACATATATATGTATATAGATATAGAGAGAGAATATGGAGAGAGACAACAACATGATCTTTATTAATCAGAATGTATATGAATGAATGTGAAATACAAGACCCCTAACCCTCTTTATGTAGATAGAGAGGTAGGGTTACAAGCCCACTTGAGCCCATAAAGTACAAGTTCAAGAGTGCAATAATATCTTACAACAAATAGATTATAATTCTATTTAGCAAAAATATCTATTATTTCTTATCAGTGTAGGCCATGGTAAATATAGATGGCTAAGGCTCAAATATTTTTGTTGCTCATAAAATGCAAATCGAAATAAAAATAAAATATAATTGTAGTTATAAAGTATTTAACTTATTACCAAGAAGTTGAAATGAAATATTGTTACATATACAATAGCTAAATATATTTAAATAGGACTTTTACGATTGACTGTTAGAATAGCAAAATCCTGAATGGTTGCTGTAAGATCCCGAGCTAATTTGAGAGTCACACAGCTGAATAACATTTGTGACGACACGAGTTAGACAAAGTCTAATTTTAAAACATTCAAATATAGTAGACTAATAAAATATATATATATTCAAAATTTATAACTTAATTAATAACAATCTTAAACAATAGTCTTAATAAAGTAATTTTATATCATATAAGCAAAACAAATTAAATCGCAGTGGAAAATTAAATTAAACTTCTATGAGTTATTTCTGGTCCCGCTACTCGACTTCAACTCTAAATGACTGCAGATTTAAAATCGCTTAGCTGAAAACATATAAAAAATGAGGGGTGAGCTAAACGAGCTCAATGAGAGATAACGCCATATAATAAATAATAAGGGTCGAAAATAAGATTTTATACTTTTTCTTTCAAAACAGCGTTTAACTTTTATAAAAATTCCCAATGTAATTTTTTATATAAATCAATTGAATAAAATGCAATAAAAATATAAACAATCTCTTTCTTTCTTTCACAAGTATGAAAGTATTATGTTACGGTACCAATCTTGATTAAATTACTCAATCTGTTTATCATCGATCTTTTTCTCAGATGTATAAACTATACGTGCACTACGTAATTAAGTTCATTACAGCATGACGACTGAGTCTCTTTCTTAAAACGTTCCAGTTAACGAAAATATCTACAATCGTTAAGTTAACCGTTGAGAACTAAACTCATTCATTTAGTTGCTAACGTCACCCCACTTCTCTTTATTAGGGATTCTTCGTTGGACTCATTTATCTCATGATATTAATACATGAGCGTACCATAAATATAAAACCTTTCAGGCCACCTTATAAAATCTTTTTCCTCTTTCATTCTGTTTCTTTCCAACTTTCGCCTTTCTTTTTCATTTCAACATTTGATATAAAATTAAAGTATAAATATATTGATATAGACAATACTTTGAAAATAAATACATGATCCTGAAGTACTTGGTAAACAAAATGCAACATGATACTTTTGTAATAGTAAGACAAAACTCATTCACCTGATTCGGGTTGAGAAAAACCTGAAACACTTGTATATCAACCCCATTAACGACCTGAAAATATCATACTAATACTATCAATTATCTGTGCAGTAACTTATAACATCAAGTTACTATCATGAACTTGCTAAGTTTTGCCAAAACCAGACGCGGCTAGGTTATATACTGTAACCTAAGCTAACTAACTACATATAGATATTAATTCCCAACTTGGAGACTAATCATATGAAATATTTATCGTTTTAGAGACTAATTACCCAACTACTGTAATTAATATACATGTCAAGTCAAATATACTCTACAAGATGATTAACTAGTAAGTGCAACCTCTTTTATATAAATCTTAGTCTGATATTATAGTATCAATTTATATAAGGAAAATGCGTTTACTCGCACATTTTTTCTATCCAAAAAATCAACTCATATTACATGGCATATCAAGCTAATCAAGGGTTTTGATTGTTAATAATACTAAATTTAACAATTTTTTTTTATTTTTAATTAATATTTAAATTTAGGATAAACCCAACTAGGGTTTTATTATATTTTTATTTGAGTTTTTAGTGGGTTGAATTTTTAGATTTAACAATTTTTTTTATTTTTAATTAATATTTAAATTTAGGATGAGATCAAATAGGGTTATAGTATATTTTTATTTGGATTTTTAGTAGGTTGAGTTTTTATTATATTGGATATTTATATTTTGATTTATCAAATTATATAATTTTATGTATATTTAGAAGGATAAATATGTATTTTATTAACGTATGGAGTGTGTGAGTTTATGTGAAAGTTTTTTTAGATACAATTATCACTTATTCAGTTTTTCAGTTTTTCTTAATTTGTAGTTGCCTTTTTGGTTATGAATATGTATACAACATTACTCATATATTTAAACTTCTATAGGCCTAGAATAACAAGTTATTCATAAGAAATATCAAATTAACCATATGAATTTGATCACATTAATTAATATAGTAGTAATTAGTATTGAAATTATGGTTAACTTTTTGTTTTCATTCAATTCACCGTTTTTGTGATATGAAACATTCAATTAATATTCATAACTAATGTTTGTATAAGTATGACTTGACAAGCCAACTAATCGAGTAAAAGTTTTAGATAGATTTTTTGGATTATAATAAGAACTCTCTTTATCTAATTGCATAATTGCATAGCTTTACTATTCTAAAGGGTAGCTATAACATAGATGATACGAATGGGTGATTACCTAGATGAAAGGAAAGGGACCCGGGAACGATCTCCAGCTTTCTCTCACTCTTTCTGACTTTACACACTCTCTTGGCTCAGCTCCCTCTTCTTATACGTAGATATATGTACATATAGAGGAAAGAAATCAACAGCTCTAACTCTCTGCATAAAGAATTAAAGACGGCCCCTTTTCCTACTGTAACCCCCTTTTCCTATTTATTTCAACTTAATTACCGATCCTTATTACTAGTCGGAGTCTTTACTTCTTTTAAATGAATAAACAGCTGTTTCACACAAATTTTCACCAAGTGCTGAAGACAGGAAAAATGAATGCGAAGCAAAATAAATTTTATTTATCAATTAATTTGCGGGTACAATCTCTGATAATTTCTAAAATAAAATATAGAAATAAAAGTCATTTGATTCTCCTCTTCGAACAATTTGTGATGGCTCGAAATGTTGTTGTAGACTCTCTGATGAATTTTGTTGAGTTTACTGAAGTTGAGTAAAATTCTTCGGCTTTAATGAAGAACTTTGTAGTTTTGTTGATTTCGTTGATGATCTTGACACTCCTCAGATTTGGGGAAGAACTTGAAGATTTTGATCTAGAGAAACGTGTTTTTGCTTCTGTGTAGTCGTTCCTAAAGATCGAATGTCGGTTTGTTGTAGATTTCTTGGGGGGAGATCTTCAGATTTGTTGAAGAACTTTGAAGACTTTGATTTGCAGAAACGTCTTGCTTACTGCTTGTAATCATTCCTAAAGATCGAATGTCGATTTGTTGCAGAACTTATTTAGATTTGGTGAAGAACTTTGAAGATTTTGATTTGCAGAAACGTCTTGCTTATTGCTTGTAGTCGTTCCTGAAGATCGAAGGCAGATTTGTTGTAGAAGTTCTTCAGATTTGGAGAAGAACTTGTAAATTTTGATCCGTAGAAACGCCTTGCTTGCTGCTTTTAGACGTTCTTGAAGATCGAATACCAAATTTATTGCAGATTTGTTGCAGACTTTGAAGGCGTTCGTTGAGGCCGGAGTGTGCAGAGCTTCTCCTAGGAGTTGATCCCCTGACGTTTGTGGAGGAGCGGAGCTGATTCCCTAGCGGCCGTGGAGGCTCGGAGCTGATTCCCTGGCGTCTGTGGAGGAGCTTCTCTCTCTAGTCTTCAAGACTTTTTGATGTTGATGGAATTATGGTACCCCCACCCCTCTATTTATATCTTTTGGGGTGGGTTTATAATTGTAAGGGCACCTCCCTAAGTTTCGGCCTATTATCATATATGACCAACACTTGTCATTTGATTTAAATTTAGTATTTGTGGTTTGAAAACATTTTAATGAGTTCTATAATTTTAAGAAACTCTTTGTTTGCTCCATACTAAATAAGTTTTAGCAAAATAAATACTTTTATTTTATTTTAATTTACTATCTTAATTTTATGGGATAATAAATTATAATTTTTTTTTTTAAAATACTAATAACTTCTTTTCTATTTGAATTTAGAGATTAATAATCAATTTAATTTTGTTTAAAAGACACATGGCGTATTTTTAATGACCGTAAATTTTACGTGTCAACAAATGCCCCCTCGAGACTTGTTTAGTTGCATTATTTTTTTTGTAAAATGAACGAGTCTCGATTTTTTTTTATTAATTTTTTTTTTTTAAAGGAGTCCGGATTTTTTTTATTAATCTTTTTTTTTGAAAGATAATTTGCAGTATTTTAGAGTAGATTTTTTTTTAATAAAAAAACCTTGTATATTTATGTGACAAGATTTTTTTGGTTGATGTGAACTTTGCAAGCAGAGTTCCTTTTTTTTTTTTTTCTTGGATAGAATAAATATAATACTAACTTTGAACTGTATCATACTAGATTTATCCATAAACTTTTAGTTTCACTTTCAATTTAAAAAGAGTTAGTAAAATCCCATTGTCACATATCCATTAGTAAAAGATTTAGTTGACGTTTTTCATTGGAAAACAAAGACCTATATGTATAGAATATATTTTGTTAACAAAACTATTTAGAAGCTTCCACCGGATTTTGTTTAAAACATATAACAATTAGGAGATAAATATTTAAGTCTGAAAGTTCTGGTCAATTTAGACAGACTTTTTAGGAGATTTTCAAATCTTTTGTAAACAGGACTAAAAACAAAAATCCACGGTTATAGCTAGCATGTTAAAAGAGTCCTTTCCAAATGGCATGGAGTTAAAATTTACCTTTACTTGTTGAAATATTTCTTTTGCCAGAGTTTTCATTCGTCATGGTGTGCATCTCGTGAAGTCAAAGTTTAGCTACAGAGTTCAGGAGTTTTGATAAAGGCGTGGTAGTTGGTCGTCAAAGCATTTTCCAGAGCTGCAAATCTTGAGGATCGTCACGCAACCCGGTCAACATATCTGCTGGTGTTGAACTTGAATGCTTAGCTCATGTCCATCCTCCGTGACGTCGTCTCCGACAATCTTCTACGGCGACTACAATCTTCTTCGGTGACCTCGACAAGCTACTTCAGTGATTTCGACAAACTTCTTCGGCGATTTCGACAAGCTTCTTCGACGATTTTGACAAGCTTCTTCGGCGATTACAATCTTCTTCGGCGACTTCCACAAGCTACTTCAGTGATTTCGAAAAGCTTCTTCGACGATTTCGACAAGCTTCTTTGGCAATTTCGACAAGCTTCTTTGGCGATTTCGACAAGCTTCTTCGACGATTTCGACAAGCTTCTTTGGCGATTTCGACAAACTTCTTCGGCGATTTTGACAAGCTTCTTCGGCGATTTTGGCAAGCTTCTTCGACGATTTCGATAACTGATAGTCTGACTAACTGACCAATTTGGTAGAAACGACGGAAACGCTTGTTGAAGTAGAGTTTGTTTTTCTAGGTTGGTCGTCGAACAAAATCTCAATCCGCCTGAAGAGGGAGAAAACGCCTACTTTAATTTTTCAACAAGCGATGAAATTTCGTCTTTAAAAAGTTTTTGAGGGCTGTGGCAGAGATTTCCTTATCTCCAAGGCTGAAGAAACTCATATCTTTGTTTCATGAAGAGTACCAGTCACATGGCGGAGCTAGGCGAAGGTAGAATGATCAAACATCATAACTATCATGGTACGATAGAGATTCTACTTCTTGGCGTCTCAATCTCCTTGAAAGCTCGATGTTCTCTCACATGGTCATCTCAGCTGAAGAGACAATTATAAGAGCTCTAACGTTTGTTGACAACACGCGTTATTAGTTTCTTGCTCTAGTTGTTTAGTCTTCATTTTGCATTGTCGTATTTCCTTTTTGTAGTGGATTTTTCGTAATGACTTTATATGAGAACTAATTTATTTCTTTACGTGCTTGTGTACTTTTGCAAAAGTTAACCTTCATTTTGCCATTTATTTATGTACTCTTTTGTCTTTTGGAGCTTTCATTAAACTTGTGATATATTTTTTTTGTTATGGTATGACTGATCTTGAAATAAATTCCAAGATGCCTACGTACCCGCGAAGGATCAAGCCAAACGTAGTTCATTTTTTTATTTTATTTTTGGGATTTTTTTTTTTTGGTTGTTGGTATGACTGAACTTGAAGCAAGCCTCAAGATGCCTACGTACCCCCGAACGATCAAGTCAAACGTAGTTCATTTTTGTTGCCTCAATATTTATACTCATTCGGGCGACGAGTAACATGTACTTTATACTCTTGCGTCAAGGAGTGTCTACACTTCTTCTTTATGGGTAGTAACGCTTCAAAAATCTGCCATTGATGGGGCCAATCTTTAAACCGTCTTCGCTTTGCAACTTGTAGGCGCCATTTGTGTAAACTTCTATCACTGTATACGGTCCATCCCATTTGGAGAGAAATTTGTTCCCAGTGCGTCGTGTTGTGATGATAGGCCTTCTAACTGCTAACACCAAGTCTCCCTTTTGGAACGATCTTTGTTTAACCTTCTTGTTGAATGATTTCGACATCCGTGCTTGGTAACATTCCAACCTTTGTTGTGCTTCAAGTCTCTTTTCGTTGAGTGCTTCAAGTTCTTCGAGGCGAAGGCGAGCATTATCCTCAAGTGTCAATCCTTCTTGGAGGGTGATTCTAAGCGACGGGATTTGCGTTTCCAGTGGCAGGACAACTTCTACTCCGTACACCAACGAATATGGGGTGGCTTGAGTTGATGTTCGATATGTCGTTCGATATGCCCAAAGAGCTTCTTTGATCCTTTCGTGCCAGTCCCTTCTTGATTTTGCCACAACTTTCTTTAGCAAGTTTCCAAGTGTTTTGTTGAAAGCTTCTGCGAGTCCGTTAGCTGCCGCATTATACATCGAAGAGTTATGTTGTTTGAAGCTGAATTTCTCGTATAGATTTGTCACCAACTTATTGTAGAAAGGCATTCCGTTGTCGTTGATGATGTAGCGTGGAACCCCATACCGAAATATGATTTTTGATTTGATGAAGTTTACCACCGTTTCCTTCTTCCCAACTTTCAAAGGCACCGCTTCTGCCCATTTTGAGAAATAATCGGTTGCTGCAAGTATGTAAAGATGCCCCCTAGAGGACTTAGGGAGTGGTCCTATTACATCCAATCCCCATGCTTCAAATGGCCAAGACGCAACCGTAGGGTGTAACAGCTGAGGCGGTTGATGAATAAAATTTGCATGGAATTGACAAGGCTGACATCTTTTGGCAAAATCCATGCAATCTTTGACCATAGTTGGCCAGTAGTATCCCATTCTTTTGACTCGGAAGTGAAGCTTTGGACCTGACTGATGAGCGCCACAAATTCCAGAATGAGCTTCCTCCATTGCCTTTATTCCTTCTTCTTCATTTAGACATCGTAGAAATAAACCTTCGAAAAATCGACGGTAGAGAGTATCCTTAAAGAAAATGAACCTAGCAGCTCTTCGCCTAGTATCTATCTTTTTGTGTTTATCATCCGGCAATTTTCCATGCTGCAAGTAGTGGATGATAGGCTGCATCCAATCTTCTTTCTCAATTTCCAAGAAGGAAATCGCGGTAAGTTCTTCGACAATCTTATTTTTTCTCAATTTCCAAGACGGAAATCGCGGTAAGTTCTTCGACAATCTTATTTTCATTTTCAAATTCTAGAGGAATTATCCAGCGTTAACATACGGGAATCTTTACATCTTTATTGGGCATTGCGATGGTGGATGCCAATTTTGCCAATGCGTCAGCTTGTTTATTCTTTTTCCTTGGAACATGATCTAGCGTCACATCTCCAATTTTGGCAACAAGTCTCGCGGCATAGTCACGATATGGTGCCAACTCCATTTTCTTAACTTCATATTCATTTGTAACTTGATTTATGACCAACTCTGAATCTCCAAAAACTTTAAGATGTTGATAGTTTGCACCAAGAGCTATCTCGAGTCCCAATATTAGAGCTTGATATTCAGCAACATTGTTGGAGCATTGTTGCACGAGGGTGAAAGCATAAGGTAGAACATCTCCTTCAGGACTTAGGAACACTACTCCAGCTCCGGCGCCTTCACTGTTTGCTGCTCCATCAAAGTACATTGTCCATGGCAGAGATACTTCCACCCACAGGACGTCTTCATCTGGAAGATCCTCGGAGAGCTCCCATTCAGCGGGCATCGGATGGTCGGCTAGGAAATCTGTAAGCACTTGTCCATTGACGGCCTTTTGAGGAACATATATGATTTCGAATTCTTGGAAGAGAAGTGCCCGTCTTGCTAGACGATTAGACCATATGGGTTTTGACATGATGTATTTAACAGGATTTGCTTTTGATATTAACCAAATTGTGTGAGCTTGAAAATAGTGCCTCAATTTTGTAATTGCAAACACCAAGGCGAGACACTTCTTCTCAATGGGCGTATAGTTCACTTCACAAGGTGTCATAGTTCTACTCAAGTAGTAGAGTGCATTTTCTTTCCCATGGTCATTTTCTTAAGCAAGTAGACCTCCGATTGAACGTTCTTGTGCTGCAAGGTATAAGATCAATGGCCTTCCCAAAATAGGAGCGGCTAGGACATGAGGCTTTGTCAGATAAGATTTAATGATTTCAAAGGCATTTTCGCAGGCGTCATCCCATTTGAACGGCATGGCCTTTTTCAGAAGTCGACTAAATGGTTGACAATGGCCAGATAGGTTGGATATGAATCTTCAGATGTATGCTAACTTCCCCTGTAGACTTCGAAGCTCGTGGATATTCTTTGGTGCTTGAATCTTAATGATTACCTCAATTTTTGATTGATCAATTTTTATCCCTTGATGGCGGACGATAAACCCAAGGAACTTTCCAGAATTGACTCCAAATGCGCATTTTATTGGATTCATCTTTAGTTGATATCGGTGCAGACGTTTAAAGACAACTTCAAGGTCCTTTAGATGTTCGTGATGCTCCTTTGTCTTCACAACTATATCGTCGACGTAGCATTCAATATTCTTGTGAAGCATGTCATCGAAAATCCTTTGTATTGCCCTTTAATATGTTGCTCCAGCATTCTTCAATCCAAATGGCATGACTTTGTAGCAATAAATCCCTTTCGGCGTTCTGAAAGCAGTCATCTCTTCATCCTTTGGATCCATGCGAATTTGGTTGTAGCCTGAGGATCCATCCATGAATGACAAGGCTTCATGTCCGGTAGTAGAATCAATCATGAGCTCAGTTATTGGGAGTGGAAATTCATCTTTGGGGCATGCTATGTTCAGGTCTCAAAAGTCTATGCAAACTCGTATTTGTCCATTTTTCTTCTTGACTGGAACTATGCTCGAGATCCACGTTGGATATTTGACTTCCCTTATGAAACCTGCATCGATAAGTTTGTTGACTTCCACTTCAATCTGTTGAACCAACTCTGCTCGGAATCGTCGTTGAGCTTGTTTTACTGGTCTAGATCCTCATTTTACTGCGAGATGATGAACTGCTATTTTAGGATCAAGTCCTGGCATCTCCTCATAACTCCATGCGAACACGTCTTTGTAGTCCCTAAGAAGCTTGATGTAATCTTTTTGGTCTTCTTCGCTTAAAAGTGCACTTAGGTATGTAGGTCGCGGAGCATCCGTCGTGCCAAGGTTGACTTCTTTCAATTCATCCACAGTAGATTTAACACCTTCTTCGAGTTCTTTAGGAGCATCTTCTACCTCTTCTTCGATATGATCTTCCTCGTCGATCCTCGTGATGTGGTAAGACGTTGTAACTTGCAAGGTTTTCATCTGTGTTGTACCTTGGACAATAATGACTACTCGGACCTTTCTTGCGAGACGCCTTTGAGAAACTAATGTATTCGTTGTCGTGCCAAGCCGGTCAAAAATAGATCTTCTTCTACCAAGTCGTCCAAATACTGATGGTCGCCTACTTGATAATCTTTTAAATACATACCGTGAAATGGCATTTGTCCTCATTCGTTCAAGAACCAATTTTCTTTCAAATGACCGTTGACGAGTCATTGGTGGCAAGTTTTGTAATCCCTGGTGATCTATGACAGGAACATCATTTTCTCCTATCGATTCAGCATCTTCGAATGTAGTATAACAGTTATTTGACTTCTTTATGATGATACGAGTTGGAACATGCATCTAGTAGCCAATTCCAACACGGGGTTCTTTCACAGCGAAGCCCTTTTGCTTGAGCATATTTTGTGTTGGATTTAAACCGTGAACCTTTTCTACAGTTACTTCTGGAACAAACTTTCCAAGCAGATTCGAACTTTCCTTGGAGTATCCACAATTTGTAAGTATCTTGCAGGTTTTTTGGCAAAAAGAATGAGTGCTTGAAGTCTCTCCATGTTCACTAACAGGGCCATGTGTTGGTGACATAAAACCTTTGAGTATTGTTGTTCGTTCGATCGTAGTGACAGGAATTGTTAAGTCTTTGAAATTCAAATCGTCGATGTTACTTCACTTGGGAGCGTAGCAAACCACTGGAGTTTCTTTCTTGTTTGTTAGCAAACTCTTACTTTTCGTACTCTTGCCTCCTTGGCCTTCTTTAGTTTTTGTTTCCACAACAGCTGGTGAAAGAGATTCAAGGGCATTTTCCTTCTTTGGTTTATCCACATAGAATTTGGCGTCGGCGAAATAAGCTTCCACTCCGTTGAAGGGATTGTTATCAGCTTCAACTTTCTTCACGACATCATTTTGGCAATACTTAAAACATTGGTGAAGAGTTGATGGGACGACTCTATTCTCGTGCATCCAAGGCCGACCAAGAAGCATGTTATATGAAGTCTTCGCATTGAGGATGTGAAACAAAGCAGTTGATGTAAGGTCGCCGATGACAAGCTCCAAACGTATTGTGCCAATTTCCCTTTGTCCATCTTGGTTAAATCCTTGAATCATTAGGCGGCTGGGAGATATCTCATCAATCGTGATCCCAAGATCATTAACAATCCGTAGTGGTAAAATATTGACGGCAGATCCTCCATCTAGTAAGATCCTCTTTACTTTCTTCTCTCATGCGTAGCCAGAAACAAACAATGGACGATTATGGGTTTTTGCATCAAGTAACAAGTGTTTGTCAGAGAAGTTGATAGTCGTCACGTTTGTTACTTCATTTACTTCTTCAGATTGAGTGGATGTTGCTGAGAGTGTAGTGGACTCATCCTCATTTTCTTTGGGGAGCTCTTTGATAGCTGCGACGTTACATGAGGCAGCATACCAGTCATATTCATATTATTCTTCAGAGTATCTATCATTTATGCAACCATCACATTCACAAACATACCAGAAGCAATGACCGTCATCATCTTTGAACTTGTAAATAGGATTTCCTCTATAGTTGTAGGCGATTAGAACCTCCATGCTTGGTCTTTCCGGGGTGGATTCTTCAATCACTCGTTCTTTGTAACATAGAACGTAGTAGTCCCCATCAGTTTCCTTAAGCTTCCCAACTTGTTTATCATTGGCTTCATATATTTCATTAAAAGCTTGTTGGCATTCTTGACAAAGATCTTTGCAAGGCTCAGACGTATGCGGAATCTGATTAATTTCTTCTATTTTGCACACTTTATCAGGAACTTCAGAGGCCCTGTCAAAACTTGAGGATTTACCAACTTCGTTTGCATTCGATTCTTCACCAAATTTGTTGTTAGGGTACTTTTTAGATGAAAATTGATTCACTTCTTGTGTTTTGCCATACTGGACGTAGTAATCGACTTTCCAGACGATTCTCCAAGGAGGCCAATTTGCGGGTCTCCAGATTCGTACCTTTCCTTGAACAATTGCTGAGTATTTTTCTTCTTCCTAATTTTTGGCTCTTCGTCTTCGTTGCACCATTCCTTCCATTGGTACTCTATGCAGTCCTCACAATTACATACATCGAAGAAACAATGTCCGTTCTTACTGAATTTGTATCTTGCCCCCTCTTGTTAATGCTGGTTGATTTGATTATTTTCCAAGGAGATGAGTTCAGATTGTTGATGTTGATCTTCATGAAGGTTTTCTAGAATCACGTCCCCATTTGTTTTGTAGTCTTCATTTTGTGTTGAGTTTACAGAGGCATGTTCTTCAACTATGAATTCCATTGGTGGGAAGGAGCCAAATTGGATGAGCATTGTTGTTGGGTTGCGTACACTTTCAACTGGAGAATCACTAATGAAGGTTGCATAATGAGCTTTTGCTTCATCTTCTTCTTCCAACAAAATCTTTCCTTGGCTGCCTAGCTGGACGATCTTTTCTTTCATCACGAAACATCGATGAGTTGGATGGCTAAGTAGACGATGGAACTTGCAGTAATTTGTGTCGTTCACTTTATCAGCCTCTTCTGGACTCTTCATTTCTGGGAGTTCAATCAAGTTGAGGGCCAAAAGTTCATCTAGCATTCTTGGTACTTCGGTATCTGGAAACGGATATTCCTTCTCTTGCATTTCCTTTAGGGTGAGCCTTCTCTTTCTATTCCATTGATTGTCAAACTTTTCAACTTCGATTTTCTTCGTGCTTGTGTTAATCTTGGAAGCTGAAGAGGCCTTTGGCAGACTAGCAGAAACAACGAATGACTCCTTTTTGTCAGTGTTTGAATGAGCCCTGCCCCATCTCGTGCTTTCGGGTTTACTTTTTGTTTTATGTGACATTTGAATCGGCAAATCTTGATCTCCGCATGTTGAAATGCTGAACTCCATGTCATGAGCTTGACTTGCTAGTTCTCCGAAGGACTTCGGCCTTATTCCTTGAAGAATGTATCTCAATCCCCAATGCATGCCTTGGATACACATTTCGATGCCGGATGACTCACACAATCTATCTTTGCAGTTGAGGCTTAATCCCCTCCATCTGTTGATGTAATCGATAACAGGCTCATCATTCCATTGGCGAGTGTTGGTTAGTTCGATCATGCTCACTGTCCGGCGAGTGCTGTAGAAGCGATTGAGAAATTCATCCTCGAGTTGTTCCCAGTTGTCAATTGATCCAGGTGCTAAGTCGCAGTACCAATCAAATGCGTTGTCCTTCAATGTCCGGATGAATTGCTTTACGATGAGGTCTCCTTCTGTTCCAGCATTGCTGCACGTTTCTACGAAATGAGCTACATGTTGCTTTAAATTTCCTTTACCATCGAATTGCTGAAATCTTGGGGGTTGATATCCCGCAGGCATTTTCAAGTGCTCTATCCTCCTGCTATAAGGCTTAACATAGCTTAATGAGGAATGTGTCACTTCTTCATAGCGTCCTTTAACGGTGCCAAGTATAAAATCCTTCAGTTGATCAACAGTAATTGAACCATCAGGAAGAACCTCTATGTTTTTTCTCTTCCCTTTGTCTTTGCTTGAAGATCCTTCGACTTCGAATGGTTTCTCTTCATTTACAAAGGTTTCACTAGTCTGTGCCAGGAATTCCAACTTATTCATTAACATTGCAAATTGGGTATCTCGCTCTGTTGTTGCATTCATGAGACCTTCTAGAGTTTTTGTTAGGATGGAAACTTGTTCTTCCAATGCCAATGTATTTGTAGTCATGGCCGGCATAATAGTTGAGTTAGAAGATCGCGGGCTGTTAAGTGGAGACTCTGAGTTTGAAGCAGTGACCCCATCTTTTTCATTGCCCTCTTGTTCACCTTTGCCTAGTTGTTCATATATGAATTTCGCAGCAGATTTTCCATCACGAGTGAGAGCCTCTTCAGGTCGTATGCGTAGGTACTCTGTTGAGTTTAAGTTTCCCCCAAGTTCGATGCCTTCCGCGTGAGTTGGAGTTTCCATTGGTTGATCTAATGCTTGAGTGTCGGAAGACTTGTTGCTTCGAGTTCTTGTGTAAACGTTTGAAATCGTCCTCTTCTCACCGAGTAAGGAAAAATCTTCAATTAATTTGGAGGAGTCTTTCTTTGGAGCCATCAAATTGTTGGTGAACTTGATTTGATGAAGAGAAGAGATGAAAGGCAGAGAGTCCCACCGGGTGTGCCAAAATTTGTTTCACACAAATTTTCACCAAGTGCTGAAGACAGGAAAAATGAATGGGAAGCAAAGTAAATTTTATTTATCAATTAATTTGCGGGTACAATATCTGATAATTTCTAAAATAAAATATAGAAATAAAAGTCATTTGATTCTCCTCTTCGAACAATTTGTGATGGCTCGAAATGCTGTTGTAGACTCTCTGATGAATTTTGTTGAGTTTGCTGAAGTTGAGTAAAATTCTTCGGTTTTCATGAAGAACTTTGTAGTTTTGTTGATTTCGTTGATGATCTTGACGCTCCTCAGATTTGGGAAAGAACTTGAAGATTTTGATCTAGAGAAACGTGTTTTTGCTTCTGTGTAGTCGTTCCTAAAGATCGAATGCCAGTTTGTTGTAGATTTCTTGGGTGGAGATCTTCAGATTTGTTGAAGAACTTTGAAGACTTTGATTTGCAGAAACGTCTTGCTTATTGCTTGTAGTCATTCCTAAAGATCGAATGTCGATTTGTTGCAGAAATTCTTTAGATTTGGTGAAGAACTTTGAAGACTTTGATTTGCATAAACGTCTTGCTTATTGCTTGTAGTCGTTCCTGAAGATCGAAGGCAGATTTGGTGTAGGAGTTCTTCAGATTTGGGGAAGAACTTGAAGATTTTGATCCGTAGAAACACCTTGCTTGCTGCTCTTAGACGTTCTTGAATATCGAATGCCAAGTTTATTGCAGATTTGTTGCAGACTTTGAAGGCGTTCGTTGAGGCCGGAGTATGCAGAGCTTCCCCTAGGAGTTGATCCCCTGACGTTTGTGGAGGAGCGGAGCTGATTCCCTAGCGGCCGTGGAGGAGCGGAGCTGATTCCCTGGCGTCTGTGGAGGAGCTTCTCTCTCTAGTCTTCAAGACTTTTTGATGTTGATGGAACTATGGTACCCCCACCCCTCTATTTATATCTTTTGGGGTGGGTTTATAATTGCAAGGGCGCCTCCCTAAGTTTCGGCCCATTATCATATATGACCAACACTTGTCATTTGATTTAAATTTAGTATTTGTGGTTTGAAAACATTTTAATGAGTTCTATAATTTTAAGAAACTCTTTGTTTGCTCCATACTAAATAAGTTTTAGCAAAATAAATACTTTTATTTTATTTTAATTTACTATCTTAATTTTATGGGATAATAAATTATAATTTCTTTTTCTTTTAAATTACTAATAACTTCTTTTCTATTTGAATTTAGAGATTAATAATCAATTTAATTTTGTTTAAAAGACACATGGCGTATTTTTAATGACCGTAAATTTTACGTGTCAACAACAGCCACCCGCCATCTTGTTAAAATATCAAAACAGCAATAAGTATTAAACATTAGTAATTAAATATAATAGAATACGGGATTTTATAGTTGCCTAGCGCCCAGACTTGGCCTGCTCCGGCGTTACCTTGCCTATTGTTCGAGAACGTTATCTGCTTCTACCGAAATCCCCCACTATCAGTTTAGCCAACGTTACATATTTTGCCTCAAAAGGGCCCTTATGTTTCCTTATTTATATTGTATATAGTTGTGTAAACATAAGCAAATATAGCATCAGGTATCTACCCATAAAACTTATCAAAAACTTCATCCGCTAATGTGACAGATTAAGATGACCAATTATATAAGTTAAAAAGCTTTTGTTGTTAAAAAACTGAAATTCCTATCCGCTGTTCTGGTTGCAGTTAGGTTCCAAGTGATGTTGCAACCACAGTTGGAACCAAGTGTATTAATTGACAGATCAGTTTATTTAAATGTACTTGAAATAAATCATACGTACATTTAACAACGGAGTTCACCCAACTGGGCTACGTCTTCGGGGCACTTACCCAGATTGTGATATTATAAAAAGCTTACAATATAGGATTCAAGCCTTAATGAAAAACTCTCAGACTCCCTCTAGGTTTTTCTGCCTATCTCTATATTGCTCATACTCTATAACTATCACTTATAAATCAATGGCATCCCACCATTGTTTTCTTTTTAAATCTCACTGTGTATTCTCTCAAGAATGGGTTCTTTATAATTTAGAACACACACTTTTTACAATCTAAGTTATCAACTATTTATTCAAGTAAAAACAATCTTCTTGCTTGAAGATCTTTTCTGATTGCTTTGACTTGTTTGATTGGCTTCAATCTTTCCATGTATGTCCAGACTCTTTCAGCGTGGATTGACTCCAATCATCATTGGTTAATACCTGTTTAATAACAAGCTTGGAAATAGGAGTTAGTCTTTTCCTATAACAAGGAAACATATAAAGATAATATCTTTTAGAGATAATATCTTTTCATATACATATGAAACACTTAACTCCAAATTTCATTCAATTTTAAACAAATCATACTTAATTTGATAAGGAACAAAGATTGACAAACGTGATAAGGATATGCATAAGAATAGAGATATAAGTTTTCCTAACTAAAGGAAACATGTCTTTTAAAAACTAATCTCCTTATTACTATTTAGGAAACATCTTCCTTATCACTTTTAATATTCTCAATAAACATAAACTTAACCTTTAAGAGCATATGAGAATATATCCTGCATAGTTTAAAACAAACAATTAACATTTAAAGAATAGTAATGCAGGTTTTAAGAATTAAACAGAATCCTGCAGAACAGCAGGTTGGAACTTAGGTTGCAGCTGAGGTTGCAATATTACTTGAAACCAACAGCTCTGTCTTAGCAGGTTGTAACTGAGGTTGCAACATTACTTGAAACCAACAACACTGTCTTAGTTGGTTGTAACTGAGGTTGCAACATTACTTGAAACCAAACACCTGTCTAAGTTCTCAACAAACAAGTAGGATTATTTAGATCAAACCAATAGACAACAAATAGTATTTAGACCAAAAATCTTGTCCTAACAATCTCCCCCTTTGTCATTGGTTTTGACAAATCATCTAAGTTTATATAAACACTAATCCACCTGCAAATATGTTAGCAGTACAGTCTTTTACTGTATTTCATTTATCAGTACTTTTGTAACACCTATTTAAGCTCCCCCTGCAAGTTAGAATAGCATGTATCATATAAGCACAGAATATCCATTCATTCACAGAGTTTGAGAACAGATTCAATTTTAAAGACAGTCACACTTCAAAAAGAAATTGCAGAAATTTTAAGGCCAAAAATACTGGCACAGCATAGTCTTAACACAGCAATTGTAATTGAAACTGAAACTTAAAAACATGAAGTCTTAGTACAGAAATTGAAATTGTAACTCAAAGCATAAAAAAAACTTTCATCTCCCCCTATTAGAAGGTATGTGCACTAAAGTCCATACATCATTTCTCTCAAATTGAGACAGTTCATCTTGCATAGCTAAAATCCACTCACTATCTTCTAAAGCTTCTTTTATATTCTTAGGTTCTAACTGAGAAATGTAACAAGCAAAGTGAACAACATTATTTCTTTTACCTCTGGTTTTCATACCTGAAGTAACTTCTCCTATGACATTGTCAAGAGAATGATTTTTCTGAGTCCTTACATAGCGAGGCATGCTAGTAGATTGAACATGAGAACTCCCTCCTTCTTCTTCAGACTCAGCAGTATTCTGGGTTTCAACCTCAGTTGCAACTTCAGTTGCAACTGGACTTCCAACCACTATTGGACTGCCTATTTGCTGAATTTCTCCTTCCTCTTTTTCTGTAATTTTAGATTCTTCATCATCACCTGTAATCTCATCAACAGCTTTTAAGTCATCAAATATCACATTATAAGATTCCATGACACAATTTGTCCTTAAATTAAAAACTCTAAAAGCTCTGCTATTCTGAGCATAACCAAGAAAGATTCCTTTATCACTCTTAGAATCAAATTTTCCAAGATGTTCTCTATCTCTAAGAATATAGCAAACACACCCAAAAACTTGAAAATACTTAACATTGGGTTTTCTTCCTTTTCATATTTCATAAGCAGTCATGGAAGTGCCTTTAGTAATGTATACTCTATTAACTATATGACAGGCAGTATTAACAGCTTCAGCCCAAAATCTGTTGGCAAGTTTCTTAGAATTAAGCATGACTCTAGCCATTTCCTGAATGGTTCTATTCTTTCTTTCAACTATGCCATTTTGCTGTGGAGTCTTAGGTGCAGAGAACTCATGACTAATACCTAAGGAGTTGCAAAATTCTCTAAACTTACTGTTTTCAAATTCTGTTCCATGATCACTTCTGACCCTAGCAATATTACCACTGGTTGAACCTTTTTCAAGTTGGAGTTTTAAGCACAAAGTTTTAAAGAGATCAAAAGTTTCAGACTTATCTTTTAAGAAAACTACCCAAGAATATCTAGAGAAATCATCTACAACTACCAAAATGTACTTCTTGCCACCTATACTTGCAGTTTGCATAGGACCCATTAAGTCAATATGAAGAAGTTCTAGGACTCTCTTAGTGTAGATTTGACTTGTACTTTTGTGAATACTCTTTGTTTGTTTGCCAACTGCACAATCACCACAGACACTTTGAGTTTTAGCACTAAGTTTAGGAATACCTCTTATCAATTCTTCTTTAACAAGCTTATCCAAAGTTTTGTAATTCACATGACCAAGCCTTTTATGCCAAATATCAACATTATTAGTAATAGCTTGATTACACCTATTCTGAGGCAATTCTTTTTCAGCTTTTTCAAAAACATAGCAGCTGTTTGCTGATCTAACTCCAGTCATGACCAAATCATTGTTAAGATTAGTAATTAGACACCTATCTTTGTTAAACTTAACAATCATCTTGTTGTCACACAGTTGACTGATACTAATAAGATTAGCTTTTAGGCCATCTACAAGAAAAACATCATCAATATCAGGCATTCCAGGTTTGTTTAAGGTACCTTTAACAACAATTTTACCTGTATCTCCACCTCCAAACACAACAGTGTTTCCTGTGAGACTAATGACATTTTTTAGGAAACTTGCAGTACCTGTCATGTGCTTAGAGCAACCACTGTCAAAATACCAATCATTAGAGGTAACAGCATTTAAAGAGGTAATAATAGCTTTGTTATTAGCAATTAAGGTAGATCTATTCTTAACTTTCCAGACCCAGTTCATTTCTTTATTAAAAGAAGCCAACCAGTTTTTCTGAGAGATATACTTTCTGTTCTTCTTTAAATAACATTGGATTTCTAAATGACCAGATTTTTTACAAAAGTTACAAAGTTTAGTTCTAAAAGTAGATTTAACCTCAAATCTATTCAGTTTTTTCTTTGTTGCAACTGTGGTTGCATCTCTGGTTGCAATTGAACTTCTAACATCTCTGGTTGCAACTGTACTTCTAACCTTGTTGTCAATAACATGAGTTTCAGTTTTAACAAGAGCTTTAACAAATGTGGTTTTTCCAGTGTTTTCATAGCCATAGTAACCTAAGCCACTGTTATCTTTAGAGCCTCTAGAATAGGACAGCATGTCATCTAATTTTTCTGAGGCAGAAACATTCAGCATTTTTATTTTCTTTTTAGTTTCAGTAAGTTCAACTAGTTGTTTGTTAAGTTGCTCAGTGAGACTCTTAACTTCATCCTTTAGATTAACATTAAGTTTGTTTAAGATCAAGGATTGCTTACTCAGGCATTGATACTTTTCATAAAGGACAAGATATTGCTGAGTAATGTTTTCATCAGAAGGTTCTTCCTCATCACCGCTATAGGTTTTAAGAGCAGTTGTAACCATGGTTGAAACAGACTCACACTCACTTTCATAAGTAAGTTCTTTTTCAGTGATTATTCCCATAAAATTAACAAAGTTAGAATCATCCTCTTCATCATTGTTGCTCTCAGAATCACTATCACTGTGAGTGGTTATATAAGCATTTTTGTTCTTTTTCAACGTATTTGCACACTCAGACTGAATGTGACCAAAACCTCTACATTCTCTGCATTGAATTTCTCTAGGCTTGTAATCTTTGTTATCCTTCTCTTTAGGATTCCACTTCCCTGTAGAATTATTGTTAAACCTAGATTCTGACTTAAATTGATTATCCCTTTTCTGAAATATTTTGGATGTTCCAGTATCATCCTGTTTTTTCTTATAAAACTTTTTGTAAACTTTTTTAGCAAAGAAGGCTAGTTGTTCTTCATCACTCACTTTCTCACAGACCTTAGATTCAGATTTTTTAGCTTGAAAGGCTATTCCTTTTTCTGGTCTCTTTTGTTTGAAGAATTTTAGTTCATGAGTACTTAGATTTCCCATAAGTTCTTCAAGTTTAAGATTATCTAAGCCTGTAGATTCTTCAATAGCAGTAACCTTAATCTCAAACCTTTCTGGAAGTGACCTTAGAGTTTTCTTAACAAGTTTAGCATCACTGTATTTTTCACCTAAGGTTCCAGCTTGATGGGCAATATGACAAATTCTATCATTAAACTGCTCAATGGTTTCATCTTCCTCCATTATTAAGTTTTCAAATTGAGTGGTTAACTGTTGGAGTTTAAAAGCTTTAACTTTAACAGTTCCTTCAAAGGTTACTTGTAAAATATCTCATGCCTTTTTGGCAGTTTCACAATGAGAGATATACCTGAACACACTGAGAGTTACACCAGCAAAGATCAAGTTTATTGCTGTGGAGTTTGCACTTGATTTTCTGTCCTCATCAGCAGACCATCTGTCTTCAGGTACTTAGACCAGTTCACATTCACCATCAATTGCAGTTGGAAGCTCCCAACCATACAACACTGTTTTCCATGCTTGTTCATTTTGTTGTTTGATGAAAGATCTCATTCTTATTTTCCACACTCCATAGTTAACTCCTCCTTCAAGCAATGGTGGTTTGTTGAACGCGTTTCCTTCCCTCATTAAGTCCATTTTTACCAGAACACAGGATCCACACTAAGTAAGGTCTAGTGTGAAGCTCTGATACCAATTGAAATTCCTATCCGCTGTTCTGGTTGCAGTTTTGCAGTTAGGTTCCAAGTGATGTTGCAACCACAGTTGGAACCAAGTGTATTAATGGACAGATTAGTTTATTTAAATGTACTTAAAATAAATCACACGTACATTTAACAACGGAGTTCACCCAACTGGGCTACGTCTCCAGGGCACTTACCCAGATTGTGATATTATAAAAAGCTTACAATATAGGATTCAAGCCTTAATGAAAAACTCTCAGACTCCCTCTAGGTTTTTCTGCCTATCTCTATATTGCTCCTACTCTATAACTATCACTTATAAATCAATGGCATCCCACCATTGTTTTCTTTTTAAAGCTCACTGTGTATTCTCTCAAGAATGGGTTCTTTATAATTTAGAACACACACTTTTTACAATCTAAGTTATCAACTATTTATTCAAGTAAAAACAATCTTCTTGCTTGAAGATCTTTTATGATTGCTTTGACTTGTTTGATTGGCTTCAATCTTTCCATGTATGTCCAGACTCTTTCAGCGTGGATTGACTCCAATCATCATTGGTTAATACCTGTTTAATAACAAACTTGGAAATAGGAGTTAGTCTTTTCCTATAACAAGGAAACATATAAAAATAATATCTTTTAGAGATAATATCTTTTCATATACATATGAAACACTTAACTCCAAATTTCATTCAATCTTAAACAAATCATACTTAATTTGATAAGGAACAAAGATTGACAAACGTGATAAGGATATGCATAAGAATAGAGATATAAGTTTTCCTAACTAATGGAAACATGTCTTTTAAAAACTAATCTCCTTATTACTATTTAGGAAACATCTTCCTTATCACTTTTAATATTCTCAATAAACATAAACTTAACCTTTAAGAGCATATGAGAATATATCATGCATAGTTTAAAACAAACAATTAACATTTAAAGAATAGTAATGCAGTTTTTAAGAATTAGACAGAATCCTGCAGAACAGCAGGTTGGAACTTAGGTTGCAACTGAGATTGCAACATTACTTGAAACCAACAGCTCTGTCTTAGAAGGTTGTAACTGAGATTGCAACATTATTTGAAACCAACAACATTGTCTTAGTTGGTTGTAACTGGGGTTGCAACATTACTTAAAAACAAACACCTGTCTAAGTTCTCAACAAACAAGTAGGATTATTTAGATCAAACCAATAGACAACAAATAGTATTTAGACCAGAAATCTGGTCCTAACAAAAACATAACATAAGCTATTAGTACATGTGTTGTTATGGGTAAGGTTTTTGGGTTGAAAATCTAAGTAAGGATCAAACTCGAATAAGCCATTCAGAATACCCTTTTTTTTTCTTTTTTTTTTGTAAATTAATTCAGAATACCTTTTGATCGACACAAACTAATATTTTCCTTTTTATCACTCAAAAGACCGCACTATGTACACCTCTAACTATCTCACCTTTAGAGTGGAATCACAACGCAAATGGCTTATACAAGGCTCTATTAATAACTCCAAAGTAGGCTACATTATAGTTTTTTATTTCATCCCCTTGGCGTGTTAGAAACTCGCTCCTAAGTCCTAACTAACAAATTCTGTATTCTCGATTCCGAAATTTGAAAGTGATCAGTTTGACAAAGTTGCGCTTTTGACATGTGGTAATTTATTTTTGTTTCTCATAGATTAGCAAAATAATTAAAGGCTCTAAACTAATATAATTGCATGCAGAATCAAATTCTGGCAATAAAAATTAAATCAGCTAGCTTAAGAGGTTTGGTTCCAACTCTTCCTCAACCCCTCAGCAAAGTTAAATGAGAGTCGTCGCAAAATTTAATATGTCAAAGGGAACCTTGTGCGATGCTCGATCTTGAGCTGCATGTTTGTTGAATAATAGCACAAAAAATAAAACGAATTACGAATGAAAGTATAAAGATGCTTGATAGTCAAATACAAATTCGTCTTTACTCAGTACTGCAAAGCACTCTTGAATAATCTTTTATCAAACAAATCACGTGTATTTTTCACTCAATTTAAGTGACAACATTCATATGAATCAATAACATTTTTTTTAACACAGAACAGACTTTATTTCATAGCAGAAATGGGACCATACCCAGCATACAAAAAGGCCTAGAAACATTCTCAATACAGGTATTTTGCAGAAAAACAAAATCGCATATAACATCTAGAAAAAATCCTATTCGCAGTGGGAATAGAAATTTTAATATTGGGAACACACTGCCCAAACATTATTTCAAACTGCTGAATTTAAAATAGACAACTTCCTTTTACGGTGAATCGAAACACTTACCCACATTTATCTGGCTTTCACATTCAAAAGGATAGGTTTAAATTGATGCTAAACCAATATTATCATCCATATAATTGAGAGCAGATAAGCGAGGAGTGAGCACAATTTCGAGTGGCAAGGCCTTTTCGTGAGACAACCCAAAGCTTTCCGTCATATCAACAGTCTCACCACACACAGTTTTCATATCAAACGAATGAAGAAAACTAGCAAGGGTAAATTTCACTACTTGCAATGCAAATAATATCCCAGGACACATGCTTCTTCCGCTACCAAAAGGTAACAACACGTTATTTTGTCCCGTCACGTCAAATTTACTATTTGAGGTTAGAAATCTGTGTGGCTTGAATTCTAGAGGATCGGACCAGACTCATGGGTCTCGTTGGACTTTCCATAGATTTATTATAAGCCGTGTCCCAGCTAGGACATGGTATCCACTAAGGTAACAGTCATCCACTGATTCCCGTATAGGACCAAGCTGGTTAGCGGGGTATAAAGGTAATGTTTCTTTCATCAAGGTTTGGAGGTATTTGAGATTTTCCATATCAGATTCCTGAACTTGCTTGTCTCTTCCTATGTATGTATCTAACTCGTCCTGAGCCTTTTTTAAGGTCGATCGGTTATTGAGGAGTAAGGCTGAAGCCCATGTTAATGTGACTGTTGTTGTATCTGTTGCCCCCAAGGTTAGAGCCTAGCTACATGCACAATTTGATAACTAATTGATAAAGGTATAAGTAATGCTCTGAAATTCATTTCTATACAAGGAATATTAATCTTTTTGACAGGATTCTGTTTTGAAAAGCAAGCTTTAAAGCTTAAAATACTAGTTTTAACTAGTTTACCAAGAAAAACCCCCTATGCTCTAAACCTTAAAAGGCTCGCGTCTTTACGTGTTTAGCAAAAGAAAACACTTTGACAAAAAGCTCAACAGCCTATTTTTTCTGCTCAAATATATATGAAGCTCTTGTGAAAACGCTTTCTTGTTGTGTAACACTGGAGTACAATACTTGGGAACAAGACTACCTTTGATTTTTTTTTTCCTCAAGAAAGATCCTTCTATAAAATAGTCAGTTTTATATACAAGTTACATAAAAAATATATATTTAAATTCATATGCATGTTTTGTTTGGGACGACAAACGTACCAAACATGTTGATTTAGTGATAATATCGGCATGCATCAAATTAAACGTGGTGTTCCTCAACTGTTGCCTCATCAAGAATAGACAGCATACTATCAACCCTAGGTCCCTAACTTGTTTTTTTCTTGTTTGTAAATTAGTGAACATATTTAGAAGTCAAACAAATTAAGCCTGTGTGTGCAAATTGCAAAAAATTAATTGACCTTATCCCTTTTTACCAAGCAAAACAAAAAGATGTCACTATTCACCGGGTAAGAGGATCAATACCTATAATTACAAGTAGTTGATGTCCATAACTTTACAGTACAAATTAATGCTATGATGCTTTGGTTGTAAGTTAAAATGGACAGAGTTTTCAGTTTAGCTGCCTATCTTACTTGTTTTCCTTTTATTTATATTCGCTTTCCTTTAGTCCAACTGTCCAAGTGGATAATAGTCGGCCAAAAACTATTGTTAAAAACAATGTTTTTATTTGTAATTATTTTTCGATTTTATTTTTTAAATCAATATTGTATATTATTTCTAAAGTGTTTGTTAAAAAAAACACTATAAACGGAGTGTGTGATATATATATATATATTAGTAATATTAGATTTAATAATTTCTCTTATTTTTAATTAATATTTAAATTTAGATATGTTTAACTAGGGTTTTACTATATTTTTATTTGAGTTTTTAGTAGTTTAAGTTTTTATTATATTGAATATTTATATTTTAGTTTATCAAATTATAGATTATATTTTATGTATATTTAGAGAAATAAATATTTATTTTATTAAATAAAGTGTGTGAAACTTATTTGCAACTTGTGTATATATGATCACCCTTCCATATAGTTTATTATGTAGCCTACTTTAGAGTTATTAGCAGAGCCTTGTGTAAGCCATGTGCGTTGTTATTATATACACTTTAAAAGTGAGATAGATAGAGGTGATCAATTGTAGTCATTTGAGTGATAAAAAGGAGAATATCTTAAAGCATAAATGTACTTAATTCGTCTATGCTCGGTACTTAGGAAAATGCTTTTTATCGCTAGATTTTCAACCCAAAAACTTACTTCTTGATATAACAAACACTTAACTATTGTTGTGTTTTCTAACACCAAATGTTTCTTTTAATATACAACTAGTCCACTTAATCTGCACATTGGCATCTAAGATTTTTGGTAAGTTTTATGAGTGGGTTTGGAAAAATAAATAAATTATCCAACAGTATATAATAGAAAGAAGGAAACATAGGAGCTCTTTTAAGCAGCATCTCCTTGCCTATTATTCCATAAAGTTACCTACTTCTACTGAAATCCCAAACATCAGCTGAGCAAACGATACATATTAAATAATATAGCTTTAGTCCAACTGTCCAAGTGGATAGTAGTCGGCCAAAAACTATTGTTAAAAAAAATGTTGTAATTATTTGTAATTATTTTTCGATTTTATTTTTTAAATCAATGTTGTATATTATTTCTAAAGCGTGTGTTAAAAAAAACCCTATAAATGGAGTGTGTGAGTTATATATATATATATATATATATACTAGATTTAATAATTTTTCTTATTTTTAATTAATATTTAAATTTAGATATGTTTAACTAGGGTTCTACTATATTTTTATTTGAGTTTTTAGTAGTTTAAGTTTTTATTATGTTGAATATTTATATTTTAGTTTATCAAATTATAGATTATATTTTATGTATATTTAGAGTGATAAATATTTATTTTATTAAATAAGTGTGTGAAACTTGTTTTCAACTTGTGGGTATATCATCACCCTCCTATATATAGCAGCATCTCCTTGCCTATTATTCCATAAAGTTACCTACTTCTACTGAAATCCCAAACATCAGCTGAGCAAACGATACATATTTCGCTTAAAAGAGCCCCTAAATATTTTTATGGTTAGTTAGAGAAAATGGATCAATCCTTAATTAATTTCAGTTTCATGGATCAATTCTTAAATACTTTTGTTTTCATGGTCCAATCCAAAATTTACCCTATTATTTATAAGAATGGATACTCATAATCCATAATACTCGCGAAGCCTCATAGCTACTAAGATTTCCGATGTTAGGACTTGTAGCACTTATCTTCACCTTAATCCTTTTTATTTTCTACTTTCTAAGGATCTCACCTTGTTCTCATGAAAAAAATTCACCATCAATGGCAAAAGGCGCATGGCCTATAATAGGCCACCTCCGCCTCTTAGGCGGCCCAAAGTTACCACACGAGGTGTTGAGTGATCTGGCCAAAAAATACGGTCCAGTTTTCGCCATCAGGCTAGGAGTACACCGAGCTCTAGTGGTAAGCAGTTGGGAAATAGCAAAAGAGTGCTTAAAAGATAATGACAAAATATTTTCCAACCGTCCCAAATTCATAGCCATGGAGCACATGGGTTATAACCATGCCATGTTCGGGTTCCAACCTTACGGCCCCTATTGGAGAGAAATAAGACGAATCACTATCCTTAAGCTCCTATCTAACCACCGTGTGGCGGATTTAAGCCACCACAGGGAGTCTGTGGTAGCATCATTTATATCAAGTACATATAAAAAATGGGGTGAGAACCAAAATAGTTGTACTAAGACGGTAGTTGAGATGAAGAGATGGTTTGGAGATATATCTATAGAAGGGGTTTTTCGAATAGTGGCGGGGAAAAGTTTTTCAGAGTTTGGAAAGACAATGGAAGGGGAGAGGTGTAGGAGATCACTAAGGGACTTTTTTCAGCTCTTAGGGGTGTTTACGGTGGGGGACACGGTTCCCTTTTTAAAATGTCTAGATGTTGGGAGTTACGAGAAGAAAATGAAAGAAGTAGGGAAGGAGCTTGATGTCATTTTATCCGGATGGCTAGCCGAGCATAAGCAAAAAAGGAATCATGGGGAAATCAAAGAGCATGATTTCATTGATAGTATGTTGTGTATTCTTGATGAGGCAGCAGTACTTGAGGAACCACCTTTCGATGCCGATATTATCACTAAATCAACATGCTTGGTGAGTTTGTCGACCCAAACAAAACATACGTTTGAATCCTTATATATACCTTTTTCCGTAACTTGTATATTTTTTGTATGTGTGTCTACATACATATATATAATTAACTGATTATATCTTATAGTAGGATCTGTTTTGAGGAAAAAAACTAAAGGCAGTTTTGATCCAAAGTATTATACTCCAGTGTTGTATAGCAAGAAAGAGTTTTAGCAAGAGATTCATCACATGTAAAATTATTTGAGCAGAAGATGTAATCGTTTTCTTTTGCTAAACACGTAAATACGAGGTTTTGAGATTTCAAGCGTAGCGTTTTTCTTAATCGACTGGTTGAAACTAGTTTTTTTAAGCTTAAAGTGAGATTTTAAAAACATAATCATGTCCATAAATTATTGTATTGCAATTTACACACACAAGCTTCATTTATTTGACTTTTAAATATGTGTACTAATTTATAAAAAATGGCAAGTTAGGGACCTAGCTAGGGTAGATAGTATATTGTCTATTTTTTTAATGTTTAATTGTTTACTTGTCAATTTATAAGATACTAATATTAATAAATAACAAACAAAACATAAAAAAGGTGAAAGTTTACAGGTTTCTTTAACAAACACTTTAAAAAGAATATAAAACATTGATTTAAAAAAGAAAATCAAAGCATAATTGTAAATACACTTGAAAACTCGACAATCTGATAAAAATGTGATGAATCTAAATTGAGAATTTGCACCCCAGTTTTTGGCCAAATGGGGGAGTCCGACTCTCACTAGTGGGGGAGTCCTCACTCTTCTAATTTATGGGTCATTAGACGTGTTTTGTAAATTATCTAAGGCTTATAAGAAAAAAAAAATATTAGAAAAGTAAAAAGTAATAGATTAAAACTCTCTTGCCCTTTTATTGTGTTCCATATTATCTTAATCTTTTTTATTTAATATTATTTAAGTTTAAGGTAAAAAATTTGCTTTAATTATTATTTAAGTTTAGGTTAGTTACAACTGGCATTATATATTTTTTTATTTGGATTTTTATTGTGTTATATTGGAAACCTATATATATATATATATATATTATATTTTATTATAATTATTATTTAAGTTTAGGCTAGTTACAATTATGGTTCTATATTTTATTTTTTTAGTTTTTTATTGTGTTATATTGAAAACCTATAAATATATTATATATATATATATATATATGTTTTTTTCTTTAAGTTATACCATGATTCAATCTCATCCGTTGATATTATATAAAAACATCCAAACGCCCATAAGATAGGAGTTTGAGTACTCCGTCTTGTGAGAGATTTGAGGCGCTCAATCCGTTTTTGGCCGACTATTATCCACTTGGACAGTTGGACTAAAGGAAAGCGAATATAAATAAAAGGAAAACAAGTAAGATAGGCAGCTAAACTGAAAACTCTGTCCATTTTAACTTACAACCAAAGCATCATAGCATTAATTTGTACTGTAAAGTTATGGACATCAACTACTTGTAATTATAGGTATTGATCCTCTTACCCGGTGAATAGTGACATCTTTTTGTTTTGCTTGGTAAAAAGGGATAAGGTCAATTAATTTTTTGCAATTTGCACACACAGGCTTAATTTGTTTTACTTCTAAATATGTGCACTAATTTACAAACGAGAAAAAAACAAGTTAGGGACCTAGGGTTGATAGTATGCTGTCTATTCTTGATGAGGCAACAGTTGAGGAACACCACGTTTAATTTAATGCATGCCGATATTATCACTAAATAAATATGTTTGGTACGGTTGTCGTCCCAAACAAAACATGCATATGAATCATTATATACACGTAATGATAAATTTTAAATTCCTACCTTATTTAAAATTTAATTAAAAATTATTCTATAAAACTGAAACTAATTAATAATTGGTTCATTTCCTCCTAACTAACCAATAAAAATCTAAAAAATAGGAAAAAATCAAAAAATTCTAGAAAAAAAAATGGAAAAATGAAAAAAAAAATTGTGAAAAAATATAAAAAAGGCAAAACCCCAAAAACAGGAATAAAATTTCAAAAATCCAAAAACGTAAAAAAAAAATTAAAAAAAAAGGAAAAACATAAAAAAAAAAACACGAATAAAATTTTTAAAATCCCAAAAAATAAAAAAAAATCCCAAGAAATAAAAAAAAACAGTTTGAGTTGTCTTAATTTATTTTAAAAACAGTTCGAGTCATTTTAAGTCATTTTAAAACAATTTCAGTCGTTTTAAATCATTTTAAAAACAGTCTGAGTCGTTTTAAGTAATTTTAAAAACACTCCAAGTCATTTTAAGTCATTTAAAAACAGCTTGAGTCATATTAAGCCCTTTTAAAAACTGTCTGAGTACTTTTAAAAACAATCTGAGTCATTTTAAGTCATTTTAAAAACAATCTGAGTCTTTTTAAGTCATTTTAAAAACAGTCTCAGTCGTTTTCAGTCATTTTAAAAAAATTTTGAATAATTATTAAAACATTTTGAGTCGTTTTAAGTCATTTTAAAACCAGTGTGAGTCGTTTTAATTCATTCTAAAAACAGTCTGAATAATTTTAAAAATAGTCTGATTCGATTTAAGTCATTTTAAAAACAGTGTGAGTCGTTTTAAAAACACTCCGAGTAATTTGAAGAACATCTTGAGTCATTTTAAATCATTTTAAAAATAGTCTGAGTCGTTTTAAAAATAGTCTGAATCTTTTTAAAAACAGTCTGAGTCGTTTAAAAAATAGTATGAGTCGTTTTAAGTCATTTTAAAAATAGTTTGAGTCGTTTGAAGTCATTTTAAAAATAGTCTGAATACTTTTCAGTCATGTTAAAAACAGACTTAGTCGTTTTTAGTCATTTTAAAAACTGTATTTGTCATTTTAAGTCATTTTAAAACCAATGTGAGTTGTTTTACATCATTTTAAAAGCAGTGAGTAATTTTAAAAACAGTCCGAGTCGATTTAATTCATTTTAGAAACAGTGTGAGTCGTTTTAAAAACACTCTAAGTAATTTTAAAAACATTTTGAGTCGTTTTATGTCATTTTTAAAACAGTCTGACTCTTTTTAAGTCATTTTAAAAACAGTCTGAGTCATTTTTAGTCATTTTAAAAACAGTTTGAGTCATTTTTAGTCATTTTTAAAATAGTCTGATTCGTTTTAAGTTATTTTAAAAACATTTTCAGTCATTTTAAAAACAGTCAGAGTCATTTTTAGTCATTTTAAAAATAGTCTGAGTCGTTTTTAGTCGTTTTAAAAAACAGTACGAGTCTTTTTCAGTCATTTTAAAAACAGTCTGAGTCGTTTTCAGTCATTTTAAAAACAATCTTATCATTTTGAAAACAGTTTGAATCATTTTAAAAAACAGCTCGAATAATTTTAAAAACAGTCTGAGTCATTTTTAAGTCATTTGAAGTCATTTTGAGTCATTTGAAAACAATTGTAAGTTATTTTAAAGTTTTTAATATTTGTCGGACTTTTTGGCTTTTTCCGACTTTTTCGAACTTTTTTTTATTTTTTTTGTGATTTTGGATTTATTTATTTTCTAGGTTTTTTTTTTCATATTTCGGGTTTTTTCGGGTTCTTGACTTTTTCGAATGTTTTTTTTTTATGATTTTTAATTTTTACCATTTTTTGGGTTTTTTTCGGGTTTCTGACTTTTTTTAATGTTTTTTCATTGTTTTGTGATTTTGGATTTTTATTTTTTTACTTTGTTTCTTTTTAATTTTTTTACCATTTTTTTGGGTCTTTTTGGATTCTCGATTTTTTTAAATTTTTTGTGATTTTGTTTTTTTGGATTTTTCTTGGGTTTTTTTTTGTTTGTTTGTTTACCATTTTTTCGGGTTTTTTTGGAGTTCCCAACTTTTTTTAAAGATTTTTTCGTTTTGTGAAATTTTTTCTGATTTTTTTCCTTTTTTTTTTTTTTAAGTTTTTCCTATTTTTTCCATTTTATTTTTGTTTTTATTGGGTAATGTGGTGGTGGAACAATACTTAATTAGTTTTAGCAATAATTAACTAATTTTTAATTAAATTTTGTAGGGTGGGTAATAATTAAATAGTTTTGTTTTTATCCACCAATACTTAATTATCCCTTTATGGAACTTGTATATTTTTTGTATATATAAAACTGCTGAGTTATCTTGTAGGATCATTCTTGACAAAAACATTGAAGGTTTATCCCAAGTATTAATTATACTCTAGTCTTCTATGACAAGAAGGCGTTTTAGCAAGAGATTCGATCATAACACGTAGTAAGTTATTTGAGCAAAAAAAAGTAACCTGTTGAGCTTTTCGTCAAAGTGTTTTTCTTGGGAGAATCATCGATTAGTATATAAAAACATACTTATTTCTTAAAAACTTGGATTCTCAGTTCTTGTTTAATTAGATTTGATGTAGAATCACGTAACATTAAAGTTAAAAATAAAAAGTAAAAATAAGTAGTATCATGTAGTATATATATAATATCATCATGTAACATATGTACTAATCTTTAAAATTGGTTTAGATGGTGGGTTTGTTTTAATTAAATACTAATAGTATGTATATTTTCATCATTTTCACCGGAACCGGAAGAATCATTGATTAGTACATAAAACATACCTAATTTCCAAAAATCCGGATTCTCGATTCTTGTTTATGATTTGCTACATGTAACATGATGTAACATCAAAATTAAAAACAAACTTTAAAAATAAGTAGCATCATACGTCATATTTGCATATGTACCAATATTTAAAGGTGTTCTACCTAAACATGTAAAAACCGGCCTTTTAAGGGTTGAAGCATAACGTTTTTTTTTCCGTTAAACTAGTTTTTTAAGTAAGCTTTAAAGCTAATTTTTCAAAACAGAATCATGTGAAATAATTAATAATCCGTGTAGAAATGAATTTCAGCATTGCCTACCTTTATCAAATAGTTTTCAAATTGTGCATGTAGGCTCTAACCTTGGGGGCAACAGATACAACAACAGCCACTTTAACATGGGCTTTAGCCTTAGTCCTCAATAACCGATCGACTTTAAAGAAGGCTCAGGACGAGTTAGATACATATATAGGAAGAGACAGGCAAGTCGAGGAATCTGATATGAAAAATCTCAAATACCTGCAAGCCTTGGTGAAAGAAACATTACGATTATACCCCGCTAACCAGCTTGGTCCCACACGGGAATCAGTGGATGACTGTTACATCAGCGGATACCATGTCCCAGCTGGGACACGGCTCATAATAAATCTATGGAAAGTCCATCGAGACCCACGAGTTTGGTCCGATCCTCTAGAGTTCAAGCCAGAAAGATTTTTAACCTCAAATAGTGAAATTGATGTGAGGGGGCATAATTACGAGTTGTTACCTTTTGGTAGCGGAAGAAGGGTGTGTCCTGGTATCACATTTTCATTGCAAGTAGTGCAATTTACCCTTGCTAGTTTTCTTCATTCGTTCGATATGAAAACTGTGTGTGGTGAGAATATTGATATGACGGAATGCTTTGGGTTGTCTAACGAAAAAGCCTTGCCACTCGAAGTTGTGGTCACTCCTCGCTTGCCTGCTCAATTATATGGATGATAAAATTGGTCTAGCATCATCTTAAATGGATGCTTTTTAATGTGACAGCTAAATAAAAGTGTGAAAGTGTTTTGTTTCTTCAGCGTAAAAGGAAGGTGTCTATTTTAAAATTTCAGCAGTTCGAAATAATGTTCGGCTTGTGTGTTGTGTTCCAATGTTAAAATTTCTATTACCACTGCTAATAGAATTTGTTGTATGTGATTCATATGAATGTTGTTACATAAATTGAGTAAAAGAAATAAGTGTGATTTGTTTGATAAAAGTGAAGCAATGAAGAATTATTCAAGAGTGCTACTGGATAAAGAAGAGTTTGTATTTTACTACTATCAAGTAGCTTTGTACTTTTATTTCATAATTCTTTCTATTTTTAGGATTATTTTGTTGGGTCGATCAGGCGAACAATGAGAAAGACAGAAAACTAAAACCGAGCACATACTTTTTGATAACGGAGTTCACCCAAATTGGCTACGTCTCCGGGCCGCTACATGTGGCACTTAATATTATTATAATGAGTATTACAATCGTAATCTAGCTCAATCACAAGCTATGATTCTCTCACAAATAGAACTCTCTCTTTATAATATTCTCTCTTGAATATGTGATTGTGATGTGTAAATGGTGTAATTAAATATGCAAGATAGTAGGACATATATAGAACTCAAAGTGGGTTTTATTACAATTTCAAGCGATGTGGGATAATTAGAAAACATGACCAAAACTCATTTGGTTTCACAACTCAACAATCTCCCACTTGGAGTCAAATGTCAAGTGCTTCAAGAGAATTCTGATTATCCCCGACCACCGAACTCACTGTGCTCCACCGAGTAAAATGCTCCCATCGGTATCCTTGTATAATAATTATTACTCTTCAGAGTTGCTCATTTTTCATGTAGCGACGACCCTGAGCCTCAAGCTCGGAGTCCTACTGAGGTTGCACACAACCTCAGTTTGTCGATTGTAACAGTCTTCGTTAGCATATCGGTGGGGTTTTTAGCGCCCTCAATCTTTTCTAGCGCAAAGATTCCATCTTATAGAACGTCCCGGATAAAATGGTAACGAATCTGTATGTGCTTGGTGCGTGAATGGAATACAGGATTCTTAGCTAGCTGAACTGCACTTTGACTATCACAGTGCAGAACTCTCTTGTCGGTTTTCTGACCGAGCTCCTTTAAGAAACCTTGCAACCAAATCATCTCTTTGCTTGCTTCCATCACTGCGACGTACTCAGCCTCTGTGGTCGACAATGCAATAATATTTTGTAACTTAGATGTCCAACTCACAACAGTAACACCGTAGGTACAAACACATCCCGTTGTGCTCTTTCGGCTGTCCAGATCACCGGCCATGTTAGCATCCACATAGCCGTGCAGGCCTTCCGAGGACTTTCGGAAACATAATGCCAAATTCACTGTACCCGAGAGATATCTCATTATCCACTTCACAGCTTCCCAATTGTGCTTTCCTGGGTTACTCATGTAACGACTGACAACTCCCACTGCATGGGCAATGTCCGGTCTTGTACACACCATAGCGTACATCAAGCTACCAATTGCTGAAGCGTAGGGTATGTTCGACATACGATCCTTTCCTTCCTCGTCTGAGGGTGATTGTTTCTTCGACAAGCTAAAGTGTGCAGCTAGCGGTGAGCCTACAGCCTTGGCATCACTCATGCTAAACCATGCCAACACTTTCTTCACATATTCAGCTTGTGACAGAAACAAAGACCCATCCCTTCCTCGGGAAATCCTCATACCGAGGATCTGATTTGAGGCTCCCAAATCTTTCATCTCAAACTGTTTCGCCAACTGTTGCTTCACCTTGTTAATCTCCATAAGGCTCGACCCGGCAAGCAACATTTCATCTACGTACAAAAGAAGTATGACGTACGAAGAGTTCTCGAATCTCTTCATGAAACAGCAGTGATCACTATCACTTCTTTCGAACCCGGTATCCACCATGAAACTGTCAAACTTATTATACCACTGTCGTGGTGCTTGTTTTATCCCGTACAACCTCTTCCTCAGTTTGCAGATCAGTTTCTCTTTTCCCTTTTCGGCAAACCCTTCAGGTTGGAGCATGTAAATTTCTTCTTCAAGATCTCCATGGAGAAAGGCAGTTTTCACATCTAACTGCTCAAGATGAAGATTCACATTTACAACAATGCACAATAATAGCCGAATAGTCGTCAACTTCACGACTGGTGAAAAGATCTCAGTGTAGTCAATTCCTGCCTTTTACTGAAACCCTTTGACTACTAATCGTGCATTATACCGTTTCAAGCCATCTTGTTCCTCCTTTAGTCGGAGCACCCATTTGTTGCTCAATGCCCTTTTCCCCTTGGGCAGTTCGGCTAACTGCCAAGTCACATTCTTCTCAAGTGACTTCATCTCATCCTTCATCGTGAGCTCCCACTTGCTCGAGTCTTTCAGCTCCAGAGCTTCCTCTCTACTTTCGGGCTCGCCTGCATCATTGAGTAATATGTAATGCAGGGAAGGAGAGTATCGGGCAGGAGGTCTCCTCTTGCAATGACCTCAGCCCAATTCAGGTCGAGGAGTTTGGGGCAGCTCATCGTCTTATTCAGCTTGTGCTGGTAGGTTGTCGAGCACCACTGGCTCATCTTCAGTATCATTTTCCAACTCTAACCTTGGAAACACATTCATGTCGACTATACAACTTTCCTCGGACAGGAGCGTGTGTTCTTCCACCACCACATTTTGTCGATCTTTGTACAAAATGCTTTTGTTGAAGATGACATCCTTACTGCGAATGATCCTCTTTGTTTGACCATCCCAAAAGCGAAATCCAAACTCAGCTCCATCGTACCCCACAAAGTAACACACTTTGGATTTCGAGTCAAGCTTGGTACGATCATTTATATCGACATGGATATATGACAGACAACCGAACACTCGCTAGTGTTCATAAGAGATAGGCTTTCATATTCACTCTTCTTCGGGAATTCTCCTTTCTAATGGCACTAAGGGTCCGAGGTTAATGAGTTAAACCGCCGTGCTTACTGCATGTACCCACAAGGCTTTGGGCAACCCACTTTACAGTCTCATACTCCTAGCATGCTCATTGATTGTTCAGTTCATTCTTTTGGCCACACCATTCTGTTGTGGCGTTCTTCGGATGGTCTTCTCCATTCGAATGCCTCTCTGTGCACAGAACCCTACGAACTTCGCATCAATGTACTCTCCACCGTTATCGGACCTCAAACATTTGAGTTTATTCCCGGTCTCTAGTTCGACCATGTCCTTCCATTCTTGAAATTTCTTAAACACCTCAGACAGGTGTTTCAAGAAATAGACCCATGTTTTCCTCGTCGAATCATCGATGAAGGTCACATAGTACTGAGATCCTCCCAGTGAGGTTACTGGAGATGGTCCCCGTATGTCTGAGTGGACCAGTGCTAGCTTCTCCTCCTTGGGAGCTTTTCCACCTTTCCGGAAGCTCACTTTCTTCTGCTTCCCGAAGATGCAACCTTCGCACATGTCGAGGTTGACAGACTTCAAGCCCGTTAGCTTCCCGTCTTTTGCTAAAACTCTCATCCCCTTCTCACTTATGTGACCCAACCATCGATGCCACAGTTCCGAGCAGTTTTGCGACACAGCTGCCGCAATTGTACACTCATCATCAGTCGTCATGTACAGTGTACCGACCTTGCTCCCTCGGGCTATCACCATAGCTCCTCGTGAAACTTTCCAAGTTCCATTGCTGAACGAAATGGAGTGTCTTTCTGCATTGAGTTGACCTAGTGAGATCAGATTCTTGGTCAACCTCGGAACATGCCTCACTTTCGTTAGCTTCCATACCGACCCGTTTGGAATGCAAATTTTCACATCTCCCATTCCAACAACATCCAACGCTTCTCCGTCGGCTAGATACACTTTACCGAAATTACCCGCAGTGTAATTTTTGAATAAATCCTTTTAAGGGGTTGTGTGAAATGATGCCCCAGAGTCTAGAATTCACGATTCTATATTTCTCTGTTCGGCAAGCAATAAACAGTCACCCGAATCCTCGTCGCTCGCAACATTAGCCATGTGATCACGGCCGGTACCCTTCTTCGGCTGCTTGCACTCATGACTGAAGTGCCCCATACCCTGGCAGTTATAGCATCGAAGATTCTTCTTACTTCGATCGCTATCTTTGCCGCCTCGGCTTTGCCCTCTTCTACCTCGGGATTACGAACGTCCTCTAACGTCCCATACCCTGGCCTTACCCCGGTCTCTTGAACCCACGTTCAAGGCTGCTCCATCATTTGAGCATTCACCCATGTCTAATCTCCTGATTTCCTCAGCGAGTATTTGATCTCGGATGCCGTTGTAAGTCAGTTTCTCCTTTCCAATTGAGTTGCTAACAGCAGCTCGCATGAATTCCCAACTGTTCGGTAAATATGCTAGCAATATAAGGGCTCTCACTTCGTATTCAAAAGTTATCTCCACCGCATCCAACTGATTTACGGTATCGATGAACTTGTTCACGTGATTTGCGACAGGTGTGTCCTTAGCCATCCGTAGGTTGAACAACTTACGCATGAGATGTACCTTATTGTTCGTGTCAAATCTTATAAGTTTATAAGTTTTGTTTGTGTCAAATCTTATAAGTGAATTTTATGTCCGACACAACAAATAAGTTAAGTGGAAAAGTCGAGAAAATAATATGTCGAGTAAAATAATTGTCAGTAATTTACTTACTTGGTGAATATCTGTAATCTTAACGTGAGTAGAAAATTAAATATTTAATAATGTGCTCTCAAATATTATTTGAGAAGCAACTAAAGTGCTATTATATTATCTAGTGAAAATAAATATAATTTAGGGATAGAATATACTAAGATTGGTAAATTATTAATTAGATAATATTATATTATTCTTGTTAATAATATTATATAATATTTATTAATTAAGTAATAATCTAAATAGGGTTAGAGTTTTAGGTAAGATAGAAGTCGTGCATTAGCTCCCTACTATAGCTATATATATTGTTTTTATGCTGAGAAAAAATAGACAACCTCCATAATTCATATATTAGAGTTAGGGTTTGCTAACAATTTTGAGAGTGCACATCTCTAATTAAGAGCAAAACGTATAATAGAAATACAACATAAGATCAAGTGTAATCTATCTTTGTCCGTGAGTTATTTTTATATCGTTTTTATTAAATACATATACACTATAATCAGGATAAAAGACCAGTTTTTCGCTGCAAAATAAAAGGTGTTGACAATAAAAAGGGCGGAGAGCTTTGAGTTTAGCCAGCTAATGCAAGTTTTCCCATTTTTCCTACTCACTTTCCTTCGGTCCAAGTGGATTGACATAATAATAGTCTACCAAAAACTATACTACTATACTTATGTGATGTGTGTGTGTATACAGAGGAAAGTGACTCCTAATTAAGACATCTGCATGCCATGATAGTAGCCTGAAAGACGTAGCATTTTTTGTAAGTATCTAACAAAAGGGTCCACCTGGCTTTGCACTCTGACCATAGATTTTTATTTGTTTTTGAATTTGTGTACATATCATCTCTAACCTTAGGAGGAGGGACCTGATCCTAACGAACCAAGAATTTTCATAGGTCTAAGATCGATATATATAGCGAGTATCAAGCATTGGCTGGACCCTAGTTTTTAAGGTTCACCACTTATCTTGCGTATCCCAAAATAGGATGATTTAGGTAGGTATTTCCGGTTGGAGGGTGATAGCAATTGTGTACCATTCAACTGTTATATATAGCAACTTACGGGTAAATTAGTTGGGAAATTTTACTAACTAGGCTTTTGTTAACTGATTTGGTAGATACCAATTTAGTTGGTTATACGAGTTTACCAACTAATTTTAAGGTTTGCCAATTGATCTTTCAGTTGCTATTGGAGTGTTTTCTTGTAGTATTATGTCTTGTATTTTTTGTATTTTATTTGTGTTTATACAATTTGCCCTAGAAACTTTATACTAACACATATTTATTATCAGTAATGATGAGCATGTTCATGTTTAAGGAAAAAAAATACATACTTCTAATAACAACTTTTGTATTCTCGATTCCCAAAATTTGAAAGTGAGTTTGATAAGGTTGCGCTTTTGACATATGGTGATTTGTTTTCGGTTCTCAAAGTTTTGCAGTTATATAAAATTTAATATAATTTGCGTACCCAAATTATGGCAATTAAATTAAATATTATACGAGCGTAAGAAATTTGTGTCCGACCAGGAAAATAACTAGGTGGGGGTAGTCGGTGGCCGTCCCCCTCCCCCACCCATTTTAAATTTTTTTACCGAAAAAGTAAAAAAATTCAATGTATTTTAATAAAAAAAAATTAAAAAGTAGCTTTTCCCCTTATCTCAAAAAAAATACATATATATGGTATAGAAAAAATTATATATAATTTCGGCCCCTCACACTTTGAGTTTCTGGTTCCGTCACTAGTCCAACCCTTTCTCAATTACTCACCAAAAGTTTAAATTACTATATACAAGATAATCACAAAACTAGTAGATGAGAATTGAGAGTGACCGCAGATTTTATTCATCTTTGGAATGGAACTTTGTGCGATGCTCTTCGTTGAGTTGCATGCATACTTTTTTTGAAAAATAATCCTAAAAATAGAAAGAATTATGAAATAAAAGTACAAAGCTGCTTGATAATTCTTCATTGCTCCGCTTTTATCAAACAAATCACACTTATTTCTTTTACTCAATTTATGTAACAACATTCGTATGAATCACATACAACAAATTCTATTAGCAGTGGTAATAGAAATTTTAACATTGGAACACAACACACAAGCCAAACATTATTTCGAACTGCTGAAATTTTAAAATAGACAACTTCCTTTTACGCTGAAGAAACAAAACACTTTCACACTTTTATTTAGCTGTCATATTAAAAAGCATCCGTTTAAGATGATGCTAGACCAATTTTATCATCCATATAATTGAGCAGGCAAGCGAGGAGTGACCACAACTTCGAGTGGCAAGGCTTTTTCGTTAGACAACCCAAAGCATTCCGTCATATCAATATTCTCACCACACACAGTTTTCATATCGAATGAATGAAGAAAACTAGCAAGGGTAAATTGCACTACTTGCAATGAAAATGTGATACCAGGACACACCCTTCTTCCGCTACCAAAAGGTAACAACTCGTAATTATGCCCCCTCACATCAATTTCACTATTTGAGGTTAAAAATCTTTCTGGCTTGAACTCTAGAGGATCGGACCAAACTCGTGGGTCTCGATGGACTTTCCATAGATTTATTATCAGCCGTGTCCCAGCTGGGACATGGTATCCGCTGATGTAACAGTCATCCACTGATTCCCGTGTGGGACCAAGCTGGTTAGCGGGGTATAATCGTAATGTTTCTTTCACCAAGGCTTGCAGGTATTTGAGATTTTTCATATCAGATTCCTCGACTTGCCTGTCTCTTCCTATATATGTATCTAACTCGTCCTGAGCCTTCTTTAAAGTCGATCGGTTATTGAGGACTAAGGCTAAAGCCCATGTTAAAGTGGCTGTTGTTGTATCTGTTGCCCCCAAGGTTAGAGCCTACATGCACAATTTGAAAACTAATTGATAAAGGTACGTAATGCTGAAATTCATTTCTACACGGAATATTAATTATTTGACATGATTCTGTTTTGAAAACCTAGCTTTAAAGCTTACTTAAAAAACTAGTTTAACGAAAAAAAAAAAAACGTTATGCTTCAACCCTTAAAAGGCCGGTTTTTACATGTTTAGGCAGAACACCTTTAAATATTGGTACATATGCAAATACGATGTATAATGTTACTTATTTTTAAAGTTTGTTTTTAATTTTGATGTTACATCATCTTACATTACATGTAGCAAATTATAAACAAGATGGAAATTATGTATGTTTTATGTACTAATTAATGATTCTTTCGGTTCCGGTGAAAATGATGAAAATATACATACTATTAGTATTTAATTAAAACAAACCCACAATCTAAACCAATTTTAAAGATTAGTATGATGGTATTATATATACTACATGGTACTACTTATTTTTACTTTTTTTTTTAACTTTAATGTTACGTGATTCTACATCAAATCTAATTAAACAAGAACTGAGAATCCAAATTTTTAAGAAATAAGCATGTTTTTATATACTAATCAATGATTCTCCCAGGAAAAACACTTTGACGAAAAGTTCAACAGGTTACTTTTTTTGCTCAAATAACTTACTACGTGTTATGATCGAATCTCTTGCTAAAATGCTTTCTTGTCATAGAACACTAGAGTATAATTAATACTTGGGATAAACCTTCAATGTTTTTCTCAAGAATGATCCTACTATAAGATAACTCAGCAGTTTCATATATACAAAAAATATACAAGCTCCATAAAGGGATAATTAAGTATTGGTTGATGAAAACAAAACTATTTAATTATTACTCACCCTACAAAATTTAATTAAAAATTAGTCAATTATTGCTAAAACTAATTAAGTATTGTTCCACCACCTAATTACCCAATAAAAACAAAAACAAAATGGAAAAAATAGGAAAAACTCCAAAAATAAAAAAAATGGAAAAAAATCAGAAAATTTTTTAAAAAACGAAAAAATCTTTAAAAAAGTCGGGAACCCCGAAAAAATGGTAAAAAAACAAACAAAAAAAACCCAAGAAAAATCCAAAAAAACAAAATCACTAAAAATTTCAAAAAATCGAGAATCCAAAAAACCCCAAAAAAATGGTAAAAAAATTAAAAAGAAACAAAGTAAAAAAAAAATCCAAAATCACAAAACAATAAAAAAACATTAAAAAAAGTCGGAAACCCTAAAAAAAAAACACAAAAAATGGTAAAATTTAAAAAACAAAATTAAAAATCATAAAAAAATGAAAAAACGTTCAAAAAAGTCAAGAACCCGAAAAAACCCGAAATATGGAAAAAAAAAACCAAGAAAATAAATAAATCCAAAATCACAAATAAAATAAAATAAAAGCTCGAAAAAGTTGGAAAAAGCGAAAAAGTCCGACAAATATTAAAAACTTTAAAATAACTTACAATTGTTTTCAAATGACTCAAAATGACTTCAAATGACTTAAAAACGACTCAGACTGTTTTTAAAATTATTCGAGCTGTTTTTTAAAATGATTCAGACTGTTTTTAAAATGATAAGATTGTTTTTAAAATGACTGAAAACGACTCAGACTGTTTTAAAAATGATTAAAAATGACTCAAATTGTTTTTAAAATGACTGAAAATGACTCAGACTGTTTTTAAAATGACTTAAAAAGAGTCAGACTGTTTTAAAAATGACTTAAAACGACTCAAAATGTTTCTTAAAATTACATAGAGTGTTTTTAAAACGACTCACACTGTTTCTAAAATGAATTAAATCGACTCGGACTGTTTTTTAAAATTACTCACTACTTTTAAAATGATGTAAAACAACTCACATTGGTTTTAAAATGACTTAAAATGACAAATACAATTTTTAAAATGACTAAAATCAACTAAGTCTGTTTTTAACATGACTAAAAAGAATCAGACTATTTTTAAAATGACTTCAAACGACTCAAACTATTTTTAAAATGATTTCAAACGACTCATACTATTTTTTAAAACGACTCGGACTGTTTTAAAAAGATTCAGACTATTTTTTAAATGACTCAGACTATTTTTAAAACGACTCATACTATTTTTAAAATGATTTAAAATGACTCAAGCTATTTTTCAAATTACTCGGAGTGTTTTTAAAACGACTCACACTGTTTTTAAAATGACTTCAATTGAATCAGACTATTTTTAAAATTATTCAGACTGTTTTTAGAATTAATTAAAACGACTCACACTGATTTTAAAATGATTTAAAATGACTCAAAATATTTTAAAAATTATTCAGACTGTTTTTAAAATGACTGAAAATGACTGAGACTGTTTTTAAAATAACTTAAAAAGACTCAGGCTGTTTTTAAAATGACTTAAAATGACTCAGATTGTTTTTAAAATTACTCAGACTGTTTTTAAAATGGCTTAAAATGACTCAACCTGTTTTTAAATGACTTAAAATGACTTGGAGTGTTTTTAAAATTACTTAAAATGACTCGGACTGTTTTTCAAATGAGTTAAAACGACGCAGACTGTTTTTAAAATGACTTAAAACGACTGAAATTGTTTTAAAATGACTTAAAATGACTCATATTGTTTTTAAAATGACTCGAACTGTTTTTAAAATAAATTAAGACAACTCAAACTGTTTTTATTTTTTGGGATTTTAAAAATTTTATTCGTGTTTTTTTTATGTTTTTCCTTTTTTTTTTTAATTTTTTTTTACGTTTTTGGATTTTTGAAATTTTATTCCTGAAATTTTATTACCAGATAACACTGGTTTTCTCGAATATTTTATAACTCAACAAGGTACGGCAGGACCTACATGAGTATAAGACTTCATATTTGACAAATCAATTTGGTTTTACCAAAGATTTCGATTTTGGAACGACATGTCCAGAATCATTGTCACCGAGTACTCTTTTAGGCAAGTAGTTGGTGAAATTATGTGGTACACTGTTACCCACTATTTCCATAAAACCAACTACACCACAAGTATTGCCTAAAATTTCATAATTTAAAGTTTGGTCACATTTGTCAAAGGAATTTGCTCAAAACACTTTAAATTATTTCGAGAAATTTCGTTAACAGGCAAACCATAATCCAAAAGTATGTCCAAATGGAAAAATCATAATCCAAATGGAAAAACATAATCCAGATGAGCGAAAAAAAAAAATAGGTTTCAAATTGTTGGCCCGTGCGGCTAAACCTTAGAGGGGGGTGAATAAGGTTTTTAGTGTTTTTCTCTGGAATTAAACTTAATGGCAACTAACAACCCAACTATTCGCAATTCTAAACTTAAGCGTTTAATAAACGTTAATGAAATGCTAGAAGTCCAAAACGCAAGCAAGAAAATAAGCAATAGTATAAGTTGCGGAAAGTAAAAGGTTAAGGAAAGAAATTGACACCGTGATTTATAGAGATTCGGTAAAACGGCCTACGTCCTCTCCTCAGTATTCGAGCTACCGAGTATTTCACTAAATATGTTCTTTCCGATTTTACAAATCCTATCGAGCTCAATCAATCGATTGGCTCACCCTCTACCCGAGGTTCCTACTCTTAATACAAGTGCAAGCAAACACGTTTACGAGTCAACGACTCCCCCTCAATCTATGAGTAACCTAGAACTTTTAACCAACACTTTGGCTTAAAAGCTTCTACCCAAACACTCTCTCACAAATGAGCTTATAATTTGCTCTTTACAAATTTATCGAAAATTAAAACAACACCCACAATTTGATTGCTTCTAAATAAGCTAATTTGTGGTTTTGATGATGTTTGATCTTTGATTTGCTCTTGAATCGCTTTTTTTCAATTTTCCTCTTTTTCGAATTATTTCACCAAAATGGTGATTTTTAGGGTTTTGATTTAGAAAGGTTGAAGGATGATTAATGTGTGTCTTTTGGAGAGTGACTGGGGTGGTTTATATGGCCAGCAAAGTCTGTTTTTTGTATTATGACCGTTGGTAGTGGTTGAGGGCTTTTATGCAATGGTTTTAAGCAATTCCCCAGAATAAGCTGAAAAGCTGTTTTTGAAAACGGTAGAAAAACGATCGGTGTTTTTTTCAGTCGACCGGTCGTTTTTGAAATCTGCAGAAAACGATCGGTCGTTTTCTACAGTCGATCGGTCGTTTTGTCCAAAACGATCGGTCGTTTTTTCTGGCTGTTTCTCGGTTTTCTCGTTAAACTTCGAAAGCTCGTAACTTGTTCGTTTTAGCTCCGATTCTGGTTCCGCTTGAACCTGTGGCTTCGTTTTTCTGTGCTCTATCTTTCTGACGTGCTAAAATTTACATTTTCTACTTTTGGAAAAGACAAAGCGTTATATCATCGAAATAGAGAAATCGTAAAATCATTAAAAACATAATAAAACTTATAATCAAAATCAATTATTGAACCCATGGTTCAACACCAATATAACACAATAAAAATCCAAATAAAAAAATATATAACGCCAGTTGTAACTAACTAAAACTTAAATAATAATTAAAGCAAATTTTTTACCTTAAACTTAAATAATATTAAATAAAAAAGATTAAAGATAATATGGAACACAATAAAAGGGCAAGAGAGTTTTAATCTATTACTTTTTACTTTTCTAATATTTTTTTTCTTATAAGCCTTAGATAATTTACAAAACACATCTAATGACCCATAAATTAGAAGAGTGAGGACTCCCCCACTAGTGAGAGTTGGACTCCCCCATTTGGCCAAAAACTGGGGTGCAAATTCTCAAGTTAGATTCATCACATTTTTATCTGATTGTCGAGTTTTCAAGTGTATTTGCAATTATGCTTTGATTTTCTTTTTTAAATCAATGTTGTATTATTTCTAAAGTGTTTGTTAAAGAAACCTGTAAACTTTTACCTTTTTTATGTTTTATTTGTTATTTATTAATATTAGTATCTTATAAATTCACAAATAAACAATTAAACATTAAAAAAATAGACAAGATACTATCTACCCTAGCTAGGTCCCTAACTTGCCATTTTTGTTAAATTAGTACACATATTTAGAAGTCAAATAAATTAAGCTTGTGTGTGCTAATTGCAATACAATAATTTATGGACATGATTATGTTTTGAAAATCTCACTATAAGCTTAAAAAAACTAGTTTCAACCAGTCGATTAAGAAAAACGCTACGCTTGAAATCTCAAAAACCTCGTCTTTACGTGTTTAGCAAAAGAAAACGATTACATCTACTGCTCAAATAATTTTACATGTGATGAATCTCTTGCTAAAACTCTTTCTTGCTATACAACACTGGAGTATAATACTTTGGATCAAAACTGCCTTTAGTTTTTTTCCTCAAAACAGATCCTACTACAAGATATAATCAGTTAATTATATATATGTACGTAGACACACATACAAAAAATATACAAGTTACGAAAAAGGTATATATAAGGATTCAAACGTATGTTTTGTTTGGGTCGACAAACTCACCAAGCATGTTGATTTAGTGATAATATCGGCATCGAAAGGTGGTTCCTCAAGTACTGCTGCCTCATCAAGAATAGACAACATACTATCAATGAAATCATGCTCTTTGATTTCCCCATGATTCTTTTTTTGCTTATGCTCGGCTAGCCATCCCGATAAAATAACATCAAGCTCCTTCCCTACTTCTTTCATTTTCTTCTCGTAACTCCCAACATCTAGACATCTTAAAAAGGGAACCGAGTCCCCCACCGTAAACACCCCTGAGAGCTGAAAAAAGTCCCTTAGTGATCTCCTACACCTCTCCCCTTCCATTGTCTTTCCAAACTCTGAAAAACTTTTCCCCGCCACTATTCGAAAAACCCCTTCTATAGATATATCTCCAAACCATCTCTTCATCTCAACTACCGTCTTAGTACAACTATTCTGGTTCTCCCCCCATTTTTTATATGTACTTGATATAAATGATGCTACCACAGACTCCCTGTGGTGGCTTAAAGCCGCCACACGGTGGTCAGATAGGAGCTTAAGGATAGTTATTCGTCTTATTTCTCTCCAATAGGGGCCGTAAGGTTGGAACCCGAACATGGCATGGTTATAACCCATGTGCTCCATGGCTATGAATTTGGGACGGTTGGAAAATATTTTGTCATTATCTTTTAAGCACTCTTTTGCTATTTCCCAACTGCTTACCACTAGAGCTCGGTGTACTCCTAGCTTGATGGCGAAAACTGGACCGTATTTTTCGGCCAGATCACTCAACACCTCGTGTGGTAACTTTGGGCCGCCTAAGAGGCGGAGGTGGCCTATTATAGGCCATGCGCCTTTTGCCATTGGTGGTGAATTTTTTTCATGAGAACAAGGTGAGATCCTTAGAAAGTAGAAAATAAAAAGGATTAAGGTGAAGATAAGTGCTACAAGTCCTAACATCGGAAATCTTAGTAGCTATGAGGCTTTCGTGAGTATTATGGATTATGAGTATCCTTTCTTATAAATAATATAGCTTTACTTATATTTTTTTCCCCATGTGGTCACTCTGTAGCCATTTGTCCAAGATCTTTATCCAAATTCATATCATTTTCAAGTAAAAATACAGATGATTGCAAACAGCCAATATGTACTGTAGATGACCAGAACCATGATATGAAGTGTCGTAAAATTCGTTGTCCAAAATGAGATTAAAGTAAAAATAAAAATGATTACAATCCGCCGATATGTACTGTAAATGTCCACTACGCTATGAATTGCCGCAACGTATATCCATTTATAGTAGTAACTTTATGTGGAACTTACCAAGGGATTTAAAAGTTTTTAGGTCAGAAGATAATTTCTTTTGCTATGAGATTTTAGCAGTTAAGTATACGTATAAATTATATGTTTACTGTAATAATCCGTATTTTCATAGAAAAATGCCGGTGTAAAGAGAAAATATTGTCTCACATCGGTTAGATATGTGAGTACCTATATGGTATATAAGTTAAGTAAACCCTCCTTACTATCACCAAAAAACTTTCATCTCCCCCTATTTGTCATAATCCAGACAAACTAGTCACGAGATATGCCTGAATAAGGTGCCTTTTTCCTTAGAGGTTCATCTCTAACAATATCCTCATCTTCTTCTTCACTGCTTATTGAGAAGCCATCATGGCTGGCACTTGCATCACTATCATCATCATCCTCACTTTCCGTGAGATTCACCAGTAGCTTTTTGATTAGATAATCATCTGCATCAAGTTCAGCTCTCCTTTTTTGATTGTAAGCCAGCTTTTGTTGCAGATACCACCTCACACCTTTCTTCTTTGAAGGAGCACTAGATGCACTAGATGACTCCTTTTCTTTTCCCTTTTCTCCAGAGATGTCATTGACATGCCCCTCCTTTAGTAGTTTTGCAGAAATATACAGGGCTGGAGGATATCTTTCAGATGATTCAGAGGAGATTCTAATAGGATGTGTTGATGATAAGACTTGAGACAAAATGACCCCAGTTATTAAACAAGGGAATGGTAGCAGAATAGAGGGTGAATTGGAATCACTAAAGTCTCTAATGAGATTAAATACATGATTACCAAAGTTAATTGGCAAAGATGACATGATCTTATAGAGAAATACAGCCATATCTTTGTTCACTTTAGAGGGTTGCTTAGTGTGAGTCCAATTAAACCTAACTATTTTGTGTAGCACAGAAGCACACAAAGTGAGGGAGGATGTCTTAATGGAAGTACCATCAAATCTATTATTCTTTCCAGTAAGAACCAGAACAATAACTTCCATGTCATACTCAACACTCTTATCAGTAGGACTAGAAGAACTCAGAAAATCATTGATTAACCTAGGGGTAAAATCTAGAGTTACACCCCTCAAAAATACTCTGCCATAGGCAGAATCACCCTCATCAAAGACATTGCTACTCGGATTAGCATAAAATTCCTTAACAACAGCAGGATAATAAGAATCAGCATAGCAAATAGTTCTATCTAAGCCAACATCAGACAGCAATTTCTCAATATGCACTTGTATGTGCTGATAACTAACCAAGTTTAGTCTCATTTCACAGTGAATTTCCCTACTAGCAAAAGACCTGAATCTCCTAAATATTTTTCTACTCCAGAAACGAGGATCAACCTCATTGAATTTAGGAGCATAATCCAACTTAGCAATAATAGGATCATCATCTAGATTCCTTCTAGCACGTTTTTTAGACCTCTGTTTCTTAGAAGAGAAGGACCCACTTACCTTGGCTTTAGAGCCTGGACTGGTTGTAGATTTAGACAAGAAATCCCTAAGAGTACAGTCATCATCAATGTTGAGATTAGGGCTATTAGGAGAGTTGAAAGACATGGTTTCAACTAGGGTTGCAACTGAACTTGGAACTTCGCAGTGGGTTTTACAGAGAACTTAGGGTTTTTGTTTAATAGAAAGAGAGAGAGAATAATGCTGCTAATTGTGATTGATTTGGGATAGTAAAAGAGTTTAGTATAAGTAGCAATTAAGCCCAAATCTTTTTGTAATTGGAAAAAGATACACTCAAATCAATTTTGAAACAGATTTTTCTAAAATTATGGCGATTTCTTAGCAACAGAAATTTAAAAATCAAATCACAATAAAAACACGAAGAAAACAATTTTCATTAAGATAAATCCAGCAAATAATAAAGATAAACATTCCTTGTAAACAGATTTATCCAAAATTTTGAATTCTAAGTAGTTGAAGATTTTAAGGAAATTTTTGACTTCATTCAAGAGAAAGATAATTATACTGTAAGATATTCAAACTATTGAAAAGCAAGAATCTAGCAATTTACTCAATAAGATATGTTTATCATTAGATAACTTTAATAGAAATTAGATTTTAAGAGCTTATATTGAGTAAATTGAATTTATCCAGGTTGATGACCTCAGCAAGGAAAGAGTATAAGTGATGTCAAAAAAAATAACAAGACTTTGTCTTGGCTTTTTCATTTTAGTAGAGCACTATGATGTGAATCATAGATGGTATAACAACCTCTGGACAATCACTGAATTTATCCAGTATTATGAGAATGAGGTTTCAACTGTTGTTGCAACTGAGCTTGCAACCAGTATTACGAGCATGTGGTTTCAACTGTGGTTGCAACTGAACTTGCAACCACTATATAAAAAGTGCACTTTGTACTTGCAACTCTATTACCAGAGAGGTTTTAAGACAAGTTGCCTCACATCTGTTTTTGAGACACCAAAAAGCGGCTTTTTCAAGATAAAAACTTCAAAGCTCAATCAAGACTTACCTCTAGAAATAAAAAGTATTAAAGGTACTCAAAATAGACATACATAGCAAGAGTATTCAATTAGATCCATAGTGACATACCCCTATATCACTTCTTAAAGATTCAAATTTTTTAGTATCAAGGGGCTTTGTGAAAATATCTGCTAATTGTCTTTCAGTTGAAATATGTTCTAAAATTAAGCTTTTTCCTTCAACTAGTTCTCTGATAAAATGATGTCTTAGATCAATATGTTTAGTTCTGGAATGTTGAACAGGATTCTTTGCCAAATCTATAGCACTTTTGTTATCACAAAATAACGTTAATATTTCTTGTTTAACATTATAATCATTGAGCATCTGTTTCATCCAAATAAGTTGAGTACATCCACTTCCAGCTGCAATATATTCTGCTTCAGCAGTAGATAAAGAAATGCAGTTTTGCTTTTTACTAAACCAAGAAACAAGGTTGTTCCCAAAATAGAAACAACCACCAGAAGTACTCTTTCTATCATCTATATTTTCTGCCCAATCTGCATCACAGTAGCCACTTAGAAAATGGTTTGTGTCTTTAGAATAACATAAACCTAGGTGAATTGTGCCTTTTACATACCTTAAAATCCTTTTAACAGCTAGAAGGTGAGGTTCTAAAGGGTTTGCCTGATATCTGGCACAAACTCCTACACTTAAGCACAGATCTGGTCTACTAGCAGTTAAATAAAGAAGACTTCCAATCATAGATCTGTAGAGACTTGGACAAACACTATTACCTTTATCATTTTTGGACAATTTTAAAGTGGTACTCATAGGGGTTCTTTTCTCTTTACTCTCACTCAGGCCAAACTTCTTAACAAGATTCTCAGCATACTTACTTTGACCTAGAAAAATTCCTCTTTCATTCTGTTTAACTTGCAGTCCTAGAAAGTAAGTTAATTCACCTCCACCACTCATTTCAAATTCATTCTTCATATCAGAAATAAATTCAACAATCTTATTATTAGAAGTGGAACCAAACACAATGTCATCAACATAGATTTGAACAATGATTATATCCTTTGTAGTTTTCTTAGTGAACAGAGTTTTATCAACTCCCCCTCTGTTGAAACCTTTTTCAATTAAGAATTTGGTTAATCTATCATACCAAGCTCTAGGAGCTTGCTTTAAGCCATACAAGGCCTTTTTCAGCAAATAGACATGTTCAGGAAATTTAGGATCTTCAAATCCCTTAGGTTGACAAACATAAACTTCTTCATTGATCACACCATTCAGAAATGCACTCTTAATGTCAAGTTGAAACAATTTAAACTCATACAGACATGCAAGATAGAGTAGCATTCTAATAGATTCAATTCTAGCTACAGGAGCAAAGGTTTCATCAAAGTCAATTCCCTCAATTTGTGTATAACCCTGAGCTACCAACCTGGCTTTATTCCTAATAATGACTCCATCTTCATTACTTTTATTTCTGAAGATCCAGTTAGTCCCTATAACATTTTTATTAGAAGGTATGTGCACTAAAATCCATACATCATTTCTCTCAAATTGAGACAGTTCATCTTGCATAGCTAAAATCCACTCACTATCTTCTAAAGCTTCTTTTATATTCTTAGGTTCTAACTGAGAAATGTAACAAGTAAAGTGAACAACATTATTTCTTTTACCTCTGGTTTTCATACCTGAAGTAACTTCTCCTATGACATTGTCAAGAGAATGATTTTTCTGAGTCCTTACATAGCGAGGCATGCTAGTAGATTGAACATGAGAACTCCCTCCTTCTTCTTCAGACTCAGCAGTATTCTGGGTTTCAACCTCAGTTGCAACTTCAGTTGCAACTGGACTTCCAACCACTATTGGACTGCCTGTTTGCTGAATTTCTCCTTCCTCTTTTTCTGTAATTTCAGATTCTTCATCATCACCTGTAATCTCATCAACAGCTTTTAAGTCATCAAATATCACATTATAAGATTCCATGACACAATTTGTCCTTAAATTAAAAACTCTAAAAGCTCTGCTATTCTGAGCATAACCAAGAAAGATTCCTTTATCACTCTTAGAATCAAATTTTTCAAGATGTTCTCTATCTCTAAAAATATAGCAAACACACCCAAAAACTTGAAAATACTTAACATTGGGTTTTCTTCCTTTTCATATTTCATAAGCAGTCATGGAAGTGCCTTTAGTAATGTATACTCTATTAACTATATGACAGGCAGTATTAACAGTTTCAGCCCAAAATCTGTTGGCAAGTTTCTTAGAATTAAGCATGACTCTAGCCATTTCCTGAATGGTTCTATTCTTTCTTTCAACTATGTCATTTTGCTGTGGAGTCTTAGGTTTACTATAATAATCCGTATTTTCGTAGAAAAATGCCGGTGTAAAGAGAAAATATTGTCTCACATCGGTTAGATATGTGAGTACCTATATGGTATATAAGTTAAGTAAACCCTCCTTACTATCACCAAAACCTTTTAAACTCGTGCTCCCCGAGAAGCGAGGACGAAATCGGACCAAAACAGACAATATTAGTGGTAGTAAGCAGATGGTGGTGGTCTGGTCGGAGGACCGAGTCGTTACAATTGGTATCAAAGCCGTTATCTAACCGATGGTGTGTGAACCACCCCCGGAAAGACGGCCTGTCCGATGAGGATGTCGTGTCTGAAGAGAGAAAGAGTGTAAGAACCCGTATTTTCGTAGAAAAATGCCGGTGTAAAGAGAAAGATTGTCCGATATCGGCTAGATATGTGAGTAACTATATGTTATATAACTTAAGGAAACCCTCATTATTATCACCAAAGCCTTTTAAAGTCCTGCAACCCGAGAAACGATGACGAAATCGGGCCAAAGCGGACAATATTGATGGTAGTAAGCAGAAAGTGGCGGTCTGGTCGGAGGAACGGGTCGTTACAGTTACAAAATTCTATAGAGAGTAATTCAGCTATCGAGTCTAAAGTAAAATTCGTATTATATTTTCTAAAACTAACAAATTTTGAATATTTTGTTTTAGAAAGTGACTCTATGCAGCTAATAAATAGTTTTAAAGGAAAAATCAAAGGTCCTTGGCAGATCAGGGTGATTATAGATGAGATTAACAACAAATTAAAGAAGAAGAATTACATGGTAGTAAGCAGAAGGTGACGGTCTGGTCGGAGAACCGGGTCGTTACAGTTACAAAAATCTATAGAGAGTAATTCAGCTATCGAGTCTGAAGAAAAAGCCGTATTATATTTTCTAAAACTAACAAATTTTGAATATTTTGTTTTAGAAAGTGACTCTATGCAGCTAATAAATAGTTTTAAAAGAAAAAATCGAAGGTTGTTGGCAGATCAAGGTGATTATAGATGAGATTAACAACAAATTAAATGAGAAGAATTACATGGTTACGTATGTGGAGAAAGAGTCAAATCAAGCTGCAGATCATCTTGCCAATCTAAGATGTTCTGTTGGATTGAACCTACGTATAAATTATATACCACAAATCTGAAATTTTGATTATATGTATAACTTGATAAATATTTACTAACATTGAGACTGAAAATGACTACAGCAAAATTATGTGTAATTAAATGTCCTTATTTGGAGTTTTATTTTTCAATTATATTTTTCAGCAGGTTGATGTTAACCACATAGCAAAAAAGGTTTGTAAAATATTGGACACTGGTGTAAGTATGATGATGAATATTTGATTTTAGTTGTAAACAATTCATTTGAGCCATAATATGATTAAATGACCTCGATATGACTACTGCATCGCTCATAACGACAATGTACATTTAATGCAAAATTATTAGGATGAGTGTGGTATACCAACATGTCCAAAATAATGGGGCTTGAGTTTTGTAATTTTGCAAGCATTATTTGAGCAGATGTTGAAGTATTTTGTCATCAGGTTTGACAAAACTTGCATTCACAGCAATCTAAAAATGATAGTTTCATTCTAGCTTAAAAATTTCTATAGTCGAGAACATATAGGTAGCCAACATTAACGTAACACATAGTGGACACCATAACACACGAAACAAAATAACTCATTAATAAAAAAATAGATTCCGTTGTTGGCAACACATCAAACCTTTTCAATGTAATTTATTTGTTTTACCAAAATATAATCGATCGAAGATTGGTTCTGCCGCAGGTTATAAGCCAATCAACTAATTGTTTTACAGCAAATATGTTATCCCAAGAATGAGAACTGCATAAATACTGGACAATTGGGAAACATTATGAGAGCTAGAGAGAAAGAGAAAAATAAAGAAATAAAAATACATACAATTAAGTTTGTGGTGACTGCCTAATTAGCTACATGTTTATAGTTTTTCATTACCGATTCGGATCAGACCATGGCGGTTTACCTATGATGATTCGAGTGAGACTAAATCTGATTACAGTCAATGACGGGTTTCCAGATTTCCTTACCATTTCTTGTTTCCTTTTGGTTTTCACTTCCTTTCACCCAATATTATTTACTTATTTGACTTTTCTGGTCTTTAAAGTCTTTCAATTTTATTTTGTAAACTTTCATTTCTCAAAGTGCACAGATTTACTCTTAAAAAGTTCAAAATAACATAAAAATAGATTAAGGAATTTAAAACGACAAAATAAGTTAAACAACTATAGAATACTTAAATTAGTATTTTATAATTGTCATACCCCTTTGCGGTCTTTGACATTGGCAATTTGAAAACCACTTTAAAAGAATATAGGCAAAATCAAACAACGAAGTTAAAAGACACGCCTAATGGAGGTTAGTCTAGTCCCGACTAAGGAATCCAAACCTCGCCAATGTATTTACCTCAAAATTATTTTAAGAAAGAAGGAGTCAGCTAAACGAGTTTAGTAAGAGTGAACTATATCTATAACGGGATACACAGGTTTTTCAAAATAGTTTTAAAGAAAAATAGTATATATATATATATATATATCTTGTTAGCACCCCACTCTAACCTAGGGCTGGAAAAAGTTTCCGAAATCCCGACCCAATCCGACATCCGATCCAGTCCCGATCCGATGTTGTCCCGATCCGAAAAATCGGATTTTTGTCCCATCCCGAAGTAATTCTGTTCGGGATCGGATTTTTATTTCCAATCTCGATAGATTTTCCGACCCGACCCGATAGAATTAATATACATTAAAAAAAAATCTTATTATAAATAGTACCAGTTTATATTTATTAAAAATAAATAAACTTACTCTCACATCTACTCTATTTACTAAATAACACACTTTTATTTTCGTATGAGTTTCTTGTTACATATGTTGTGTATTCATCTTAATTCTGAATAATTAAAATTATAACATTTGGTTCCTGTTTTTAGTTTGAATTATGTTATTGTTTATTTTTTCATAAAAATAATTATAATTAGTTGTCTTGTTTGATAATCAATCTTATAAACGAATACAATATCAACATAGTATTGTCCCATATTTTTATTTTGTTTAAATCTAACGATATTTTTAACAAAATTGTTAATTATGTTATAACTTTTTAATAAATTTTTTTTAGGAGTATGAATATCTAAGAAAAATGAATAAAATGGTAACAATATTTTTTTTAGGAAATCCCGTCCCGACCTTTCGGAATCCCGAATTATCGAAAATCCATATTATCGAGACCTGAACATTTTCGGGTCGGGATCGGGACTTTTAAATGACATCCGAAAACTATCGGATCGGGACACGGGTTTAACCTTTTCGGGTCGGCTCTCGTCCCGATTCCACCCCTACTCTAACCTAACAATATATAATCATTCTGGTATTCTATTTTCATATAATAACACCTGATTACTCACTTCCACTTATATTTAGACACCATTTATTCGTTTTGGTTAATATTGGTTAGGAATAAGGTACGTTGTAGCGGTTACTTACATAATTTTAGAGTTTAATTGTTAACTGGACAAGTCCATCTATGGATGAAGAGGACCAGTAGACATTGGTTTTACACGTTAGCCAATGCACTAATAAATAGATAAAATAGAGTCAAATTATATTTTTAGGAAAAGTATTTGCAAAATATCTAATCTACCGAAATTCATATTATTTTATCAAGAGGGTTAAGTGATTACTTCGTTTCCTTCGCCTACATTGCTGATATATAGTGGTGCTTTTAGCTTTGTTGTGGGATGAACGATAATGTTGTTGGAAAAACATGTTAAATACATGGGTGTTTTCGAATGGTCGCTGGACCAACTTCGAGTCATTTTTACATGCGACAGCGCTAAGTTGTTTATACCATACTCAACGTGGTTGAGTAGCCCGTGTGACGAGATTCGCAACGGTATATCGCATGACCTATTTGGAGAATGAGTGTGAATACAAAGTGGCTTCAAAGTTGGGCTCTCGAAAGCTCAAATCTGGAAAAAAAACGAAATGGTAATGGAAAACCATTTAGAATAATCCCATATTGGAAGATTGAGAGTCAATTTCACAATATAAATACAATACCTACCCATGTACTTGTTAAACTGACAAAGCCCACATACCCATGAATGGGTTAGCATGTACCATACATGCGCGTTCGCTCGGGTCGCGGGCGCGGGCTTGGGATTTGGGATTTGAGATTTTGGATTTGGGGAATGTCTCGGGTCTCGGGTCCAAATCCGAATAGAGAGTTTTGTATAAAATACAAAAGCAGTCCCTAGAGTTTCCAGCAACAGAAATGCCAGCAATAAATGAGAAATAAATTGCAGCAGTTTTAGGAATTAATTGAGCGGATTCTGGGGGTGTAACTCCCAGAATTGATGACCAACATTTATGGCTGCGGTTTCATTAGAGGCTATAAAAGGCAGCCCTCCCCCTCTCATTTCAACACACCAGAATACACACAACTCACAGCATAAGCATACATATAGAGAGAGAGAACCGCACCACCAACAGCTCGACCTGTGGTTCGGTGTCGGTTTCCATACAAGCCACTCAGTGACAAGAGTTGTACCTTGGGAACAAAGTCCCGAAACCAGAAACCTCTAAAAGTGGTTCAGGAAATATTGTTTAAGGGAAACTGCCCAGCAGTTGCCTCTCTTTTTTATTCTGTTCTTTCATTTCAGTACCTTTAAATTTTGTTCTTTCTTTTCAGTTTTTTACATTCTGTAATTTACATTTCAGTACTGTTTACTTTCAGTCTTTCTTTTCTGTAATTTATTTTTCAATTCGGTAATTTCCAGTATTTACAAAACCAGTCCGACAGTTTATTTTATTACAAAACCAGTCCGGCAGTTTGTTTTTTATTAAAACCAGTCCGGCAGTTTGTTTTATTACAAAACCAGTCCGGCAATTTGTTTTTGTTAAAACCAGTCCGGCAGTTTGTTTTATTACAAAACAGTCCGGCAGTTTGTTTATTTGTCAAAACCAGTCCGGCAGTTTGTTTTATTGCAAAACAGTCCGGCAGTTTGTTTTTTTGTTAAAACAGTCCAGTAGTTTAATAGTTTGTATTAAATCTGTCTGGAATTTAAATTTGTGTTATTTTAATTCTGTTGAGTCGGGAATTGTAATTTATATTCCAATTGTGAGAAATAAAATTGTTTATTTCCATTGCAGTCCTTGTTCTTTACTTTATTGCTTTTCGATATAGTACCAAAACCAACAATCTTAAACAATAATATTTTTTGGTTTTACTATTTTCGAAAAAGAAAAGGACTTTTTCTTTTATTTTATTTTTATGACGTCTCGGTTTTTATTCTCGCAAAATCATTGCTAGTTTACTAGAAATTGAAATTTGCACATAGAATAAATCCGAATTGGTTTTAATCCTTTTATTCTAGAATACTATAAAGAATTCTTAGTGAAATCAAAATTGATTTGATTTTCACGCTAGAATATCTTTTATTGTTTTGTTCTTTTGAAGCAAACTAATTAAGTTATAATTAGTATTTGCGATTAAGAATTTAGTTTTCTTGCGAGAAACTAATGAGGATCAAACACCCACCGTTCCTTCGGGAGACGTGCAGGGCGCACTTGTGATTGGCAGTAGCCATAACAATACGAGCGCTGCGAGTGGGGGGGCTCAGGCTGAGGCTGAGGCCGAAGCTGCTGCGACAAAGGCTGCGGCCGACGCCGCTGCGGCAGAGGCCGATGCTATGGTTGCGGCTGCGGCCGCAGCACAGGCTGCTGCTAAGGCTGCGGCCAAGGCAGCGCTTGTGGATGCGGCCAGGGCAAAGGGCAAGGCTCCGGCAACGCCGTCTATGCCAATGTTACCAACCTCTCATTTAGAGAAGCCGAAAAAGTTTAGGGGCAACAACTTCAAACGTTGGCAGCAAAATATGTTGTTTTACTTAACTGCCCTTAATCTGGCCCGCTTTCTCAAGGAGACTACACCCGTCCTAAGCGAGGACGATGAGGACGTACAGACGGTTTCAGCGGTGGAAGCGTGGAAACACGGCGACTACCTATGTCGAAACTACATCCTGTGTGCTCTGGATGACACTCTCTTCAGTGTATTCGAGCCCAAGGCTTCTGCGAAGGAGCTTTGGGAGTCTCTCGAAAGAAAGTACAAAGTGAATAACGCTGGCACAAAAAAATTTGTCGTCACGGACTTTCATGAGTACATGATGACTGATGGGAAGATTGTCATCAAGCAGGTTGAGGAACTCAAACTCATATACCATAGGCTTGAGGTTGAGGGGCTAGTTATCAACGAACCTTTCCAAGTGGCATTAATGATTGAGAAACTGCCACCTTCTTGGAAAGAGTTTCAAAACTACCTGAAACACAAGCGAAAGGCTATGACCTTGGAGGGACTCATTGAGAGGCTCAACGTTGAGCAAAGCAACCGCCGATCCGGAAGGAAAGGCGGTGGCGGAGCAGGCAACGTGGTTGCCAAGGCCCATGTGGTTGAGGACGCTGTGTCTAAGCGGAAACGCTTTGACAGCGGTGTCGGTGCTTCTCTCAAGAAGAAATTCATGGGAGATTGCTTTGTGTGCAACAAACCGGGCCATCGTGCCGCAGATTGTAAGATGCGCATCGACAAGCCCAAACCCCCCCCCCCCCCCCCCCCCCCAAAAAAAAAAAAAAGAGGAAGTTCCAAGGGAAAGGGAGGAAGAGGGCACCTGCTCAGGAAAATGTGGCTGAGGGATGAGATGATGCTGGACAGGACTATATGCACCTGAGTGCTGTGGTCTCGGAAGTGAACCTGGTGGGGAGCAACCCAAAGGAATGGTGGCTGGACACAGGCGCCACCAGTCACATCTGTGCCAACAAATGGATGTTCAAGACCTATACGGGCGTGGACAATGAGAGCTGCTTCATGGGGAACTCGGCTACTTCCAGGGTGGAAGGAAAAGGAACCGTGCTGCTGAAGATGACATCGGGAAAGGAGCTCACACTTACTGGCGAGCTCCATGTGCCGGAAATTTGCAAGAATCTGGTTTCCGGGTCTGTTATGGTGATCAAAGGATTTAAACTTGTATTTGAATCTGCTAAAATTGTAATCACTTTAAATGGAATGTATGTAGGCCGTGGCTATATGACCAATGGCATGTTAAATTAAATGTTGGTACTCCGGCTCCTAAAGCCGAGTCTGCTATTATGGGTACTAAGGCTGAGGCCAGTACCAAGAATAATGTAACCGTTAATGTTGCCCAAGTGGCCAATAAAACTTCATTTGCTTATTCTTGCGATTCATTTAATTTATGGCATGGTAGATTAGGTCATGTGAATTCTAATTCTATGAAGAAATTAATATCACTGAATCTACTACCTAATTTTGTATTTGATAAACAACATAAATGTGAGGTTTGTGTTGAGGCAAAATTAACCAAGTCTTCGTATCAACATATTGAATGAAGTACTGAACCTCTTGGTCTAATACACATGGATGTATGCAACTTAAAGTTTATACAAACGCGAGGAGGGAAAAAGTATTTCATCACATTTATAGATGACTGTACTAGATACTGCTATGTCTACTTAATGAGAAGTAAAAATGAAGCGGTAGAGAAATTCGCTCTTTATAAGACCGAAGTAGAAAATGAACTCAATAAAAATATAAAAATGTTGAGGAGTGATAGAGGCGGTCAATACGAGGCACCGTTTGTGCAGATATGCGCAGAAAGTGGCATTGTACATCAAACCACAGCCCCATACTCTCCGGAGTAGAATGGGGTTGCCGAGCGTAAGAATAGAACGCTCAAGGAAATGATGAATGCCATGTTAATAAGTTCTGGGTTACCCCAGAACATGTGGGGGGAAGCGCTGCTTTCCGCCAACTATGTATTGAACAAGCTACCGCATAAGAAGCGTGATAAACCACCTTATGAACTATGGAAAGACCATCGGCCGAGCTATAAATTCTTAAGGGTTTGGGGTTGTCTAGCGAAGGTCCTTGTCTCGCTTGCGAAAAGAACGAGAATAGGGCCAAAGACGGTAGACTGTGTGTTCATAGGATATGCAAAAAACAGTAGTGCTTATCGTTTTCTCGTGCACAAGTCGGATAATCCCGATGTGCATGTAGATACTATCATCGAAGCTTGAGAAGCTTCTTTCTTCGAGGAGATCTTTCCCCGCAAGTCTTCCATAACTGTAGAGACTGAGGAGTCAAACAGTGAGGAAAATGTGGGGGCAAGTGAACCGTTGGAGGAATAAGAAGAAGAGCGTCGACGTAGTAAAAGGGCTAGAAAGGAAACGTCTTTCGGTCCAGATTTTGTAATCTTCATGATAGAAGGCGAACCGGCGACATTCAAACAAGCAATGTCTTCCCCGGAAGCCCAATATTGGGAGGAGGCTATCAACAATGAGGTTGAATCAATATTACAAAATCACACTTGGGAACTAGTGGATTTACCACCCGGGTGTAAGCCACTAGGACACAAGTGGATCTTCAAGAGGAAGAGAAAGCTCGATGGAACAATCGAGAAATACAAGTCGAGGCTTGTAGTAAAAGGTTTTAGACAAACCGAAGGTGTCGACTATTTCGACACCTATGCTCCTGTCTCCAGGAAGACGTCAATCCGGATAGTCATTGCTCTGCAGCACTGTTCGATCTGGAAATACATCAAATGGATGTTAAAACGGCGTTCTTGAATGGTGAGCTGAAAGAGGAAATTTACATGGAACAACCGGAAGGGTTTGTGGTTCCAGGTAAAGCTCACAAGGTGTGTAAACTTGTGAAGTCCTTGTATGGACTCAAACAAGCACCGAAACAATGGCACGAAAAATTTGATAGAGTGATGCTATCAAACGGTTTTCGAATAAATGAATGTGACAAATGCATCTACGTAAAAGGTAATAAAAAGGACTACGTGGTAGTCTGCCTCTACGTAGATGACATGATTATAATAGGGAGTATTGATAACATCAACTCCACTAAGAAAATGTTGTCACAAAAATTTGAGATGAAAGACTTGGGTGTCGCTAATGTTATACTTGGTATGAAAATTACCAAGACATCAGACGGATATGCGCTATCTCAAACTCACTATGTCAAGCAGATGCTTGACAAATTTGATAAAGATAGTAGAGCTACATCCAGAACTCCGATAGAGATCTCAACCACCCTGAAAAAGAATTTTGGGGAGAGTGTGAGACAATTGGATTACTCTCGAATATTAGGCAGTCTGATGTACATCATGAACTGTACTAGACCAGACATAGCCAACTCAGTGAGTAGACTGAGTAGGTACACCAATAATCCCAATGAGAAACACTGGAAGGCCATCATGAGACTTCTCAGATACATGAGATACACAGCCGACCGAGGGTTGCATTATACCAGATATCCAGCTGTACTGGAAGGGTATTCTGATGCGAACTGGATCTCGGATTCCAACAGTACACGATCCACTATCGGATATGTGTTCATGATGGGAGGAGCAGTTGTGTCATGGAGATCATCCAAGCAGACCTGCATAGCTAGATCAACTATGGAATCCGAGTTCATAGCGTTGGATCTAGCAACAGAAGAGGCTGACTGGCTGAGAAGCTTTCTGGAAGGAATTCCAATGTGGCCGAAACCTGTCCCAGCAATAAGCATGCACTGCGATAGTCAGTCGGCTATTGGGCGGGTGCAGGATCATATGTATAATGGAAAGTCCCGACATATTCGTCGGAGACATAAATCCGTAAGAGAATTGTTAGCTAACGGTGTGGTGTCATTAGATTTTGTGAGATCTAAAGACAATATAGCGGATCCATTTAAAAAAGGCTTGACTTAGGTAGGAGTTGAAGTTTCATCGAGGGGAATGGGGTTGAAGCCCATCAAACTGGAAACCTCCTCAGAGGCAACCCAACCCGAACTGGATTCTCCAGCATCGGGTTCAATGGGAAAACCGAACTGTGGGGGTGACCGAACAAAGCACTCGGGAACTTAAGTTCCCAACCCATTTCTAGGATGAAAGAGTGATAGACCTAGACCATCTTAAGGGTGAGCATGAGGTTCTTAATGAAAACAAGTATCTCGAAGGTCGAAAGGGGTGAGTCAAGACATCCTTGACTTGAAATCAACTATGACGAGTGTGTATGGCCGATACTATGTGATGAGCCATGGGCTAAATCACTAGAGCACTCGGTTGAACTTTGCCAAGGTAGTCCACGGCCAAATATGGACAACAACCAAAGGGCTTAGTAAGTGGTGTAGAGAGGACACTGTGTGCGCATTACCCTGATATGCACAAACGCTAAAGGGTTCAAGGCTTAAAGGCTACCCAATAGTAGCATATCAGATTTTACGTCACTATGGCATGTTTAAGGCGCGCGCTACCTGTCCTTATGCAGTGAACTCTTGCGGTTCTCTCGTCTGCATTTAGGATCATTTTTATTTTCAGCCAATTGCATTCATGTGGGGGATTGTTGGAAAAACATGTTAAATAAATGGGTGTTTCCGAATGGTCGCTGGATCAACTTGGAGTCATTTTTACATGCGACAGCGCTAAGTTGTTTATACCATACTCAGCGTGGTTGAGTAGCCCGTGTGACGAGCTTTGCAACGGTATATCGCATGACCTATTTGGAGAATTGGTGTGAATAAGCATAGGGTCACCTTGTCTCAAACCCAGTTTACCATTAAAAAAAACAGTAAGTTCTTCGTTAACAACCACTGAATAAGCAGCCGCAGACATACATTCAAAAACTAAATCAACATAATATTTTGTAAAACCCATAGAATTCATCATTTCAACAAGGAAAGACCAACTAACATTATCATAATATTTTTGTAAGTCCATTTTCATCGTGCATCTACTGTTTTTTATTTTTTAACTGATAACCTCTCATGATTTCTTGAGTCAAAAAAATATTATCGGCAATACTGCCCCCTTTTATAAAAGCAGATTGAGATTTATCAATAACACTAGGTAAAGTAATTTTAATTTTATTAGGCAAGACTTTAGAAATGCATTTGTAAGCAGTGTTACAACAAGAAATAGGGGTATAGTGGCCAACCTTACTCCGATTTGGGATTTTAGGAATAAGCGCTACTGCAGTAGTATTGATTTATTTGAGCATTTTACCTTTGTTTAAAAACTCAAAATTAGCATTAACAAGATCCTCTTCTACAACAGTACAAGCATTTCTAAAAAAAAACTCTAACCATCCGGGCCATGTGCCTTATTAGGCGGCATCTCGTTAAGAACAATATGAATTTCCTTCTTAGTAAAAGGAGCATTAAAGACATTAATTTAGACACAAGTTAACTTTATTTGTATACACCAAGGATAATCTGCTATAGAACTATACGTATCATGAGAAGTGCCTAACAAATTTTGAAAGTAATCTTTAATGACATTTTTAATATTTTCATGTTCCCCTTTAATATTTTACCATTTTCATCTTCAAAACTAACTATCTTACTTCTAGCTCTTTTACTTTGAATGACATTAAAGAAAAATTTAGAGTTTTGATCTCCTAAATTTAGCCAGTTCTTCCTAGATCTCTGCCTTAGGAAGATTTCTTCGGAGAAGCTTAAGTTCCAATAGACAGAGGTTTTTTTCTTTCTGCGTTGCAAGGGTAATAGGATCCCCACCTACTCTATCATTATAAGTTTGAATCTTCTCAAGTTCAGAGTTAGCCACTTTGACCCTTTGAGTAATGTCACTATAATGTTTTTTGTTTAATTCTCTGGAGACATCTTTTATTTTCTTAAGATTTGTAACAAGTTTAAATTGAGGAGTACCTTTGACATAGGTATTCCAAGAATTTTCTACCAAGTGCTTAAAATTATTATGTTTGGACCACATGGAATAGTACTTAAACAACCTTTTAAAAATTAAGTTTATCGCTACCAATGTTAATAAGGATAGGAGTATGATCAAAAGTGAGCTTGCATAAGAAATTAGCTCGAGACCTATGGTGGTTAGTAACATTCTCTCACTTGGCCTTTTGGCAGCTTTAGTCTTTATGGTTTGATAAAATATTTCACATATTGGTCACGTCAGTAAAAATCATTATTAAATATAAACTAATAAGAGTCATGGAGGTTTTGCATTATATAACAACACAATCCCTTCCAAGTAACACGGTATTGGTCGTCTACTTAACATGTATCTATAAAAGAAAACAAATAAAATCATGTTCAACATTATGTATATACAAAAGTAAGAAAACATCATATTTATTATTTTTAGAAACAATACATAAATAAGCTCAAAGTGTCAAACTTAAATTTTTTAAACAAACAAAACATTAATATTTCAGTGATGCCCATCCTCTCGACATGCTCGATAAAAGTCTTAGCTGGCAATCATTTAGTCATCGGATCCGCGATCATGAGTTTAGTACTAATATGTACAATTGTCACTTTTTGTTTCTGAACATCTTCTTTAACGGCAAAATAATTTAAATTCATATGTTTTGCACCCTTAGATAACTTGTCGTTCTTTGAAAAGAAGCATGCTGCCGAATTATCACAATAAATTTCCAGCAGTTTGGCCATGCTATCGACTACACCAAGTCCTAAAATAAAGTTTCGCAACCAATTTTCTTGAATTTCGGCTTCATAACAAGCCACAAATTCAGCTTCCATAGTGGATGTAAAAATGGTAGATTGCTTCACACTTTTCAATGAAATTGCTCTTTCGGCTAATAGGAACAGATAACCCGATATTGATTTTCTTGAATAAACACATCCGGCAAATTCTAAATCTGAATAACCAATCACTTCAAGATTCCCAGTTCTTCGATAAGTGAACATATGGTCCTTTGTTCTATGCAAATATCTCAATACTTTCTTTGCAGCTTTCCAAGATCCATTCATGGATTACTTTAACACCGACCAAGCATTCGAACAACAAAACTTATGTCTATCCTAGTGCAAGTTTGAGCATACATTAAACTCACTACAACTGATGCATAAGGAATTTCTTCTATTTGTTTGCGTTCCAATTCATTTTTAGGAGATTGCATAAGACTAAACTTATCTCCTTTCTGAATTGGAGCAACACTTGATGAGCACTTTTCCATTTGAAATCTCTCCAACACTCGATTAATATTGTATGTCTTTTGAGACAGATCTAACATTTCTTGTGATATATCCCGAGATATCTCTATCCTGATCACATAGGTCACCTCACCCATATCTTTCATTTCAAAGTTTTGGAAGAGAAATTTCTTAGTCTCATATAACAAGTCAAGATCGTTAGTAGTAAGTAAGATATCATCAACATACATAATCAAAAATATAACTTTACTCACACTGATCTTTACATAAATACACCGATCAACGGTGTTTTCTTTAAATCCAAAAGAAGTAATGGTATCATTAAACTTAAGATACCATTAGTGTACAGCTTGTTTAAGTGTGTATATCGACTTGTTAAGTTTACACACCATGTTTTCCTTTCTTTTAATGAAAAAATCTTCAGGTTGGGTCATATAGACTTCTTCTTCTAAATTCACATTTAGAAAGGCAGTTTTCAAATCTATTGGTGTAACTCTAAATCATAATGAGCAACCAAAGGCATAATAATTATTAATGAGTCTTTTCTAGTGACGGGTGAAAAAGTCTATGTATAATCAATTCCGCTTTTTTGAGTAAAATCTTTAGCAACAAATCTGGTTTTATGTCATTCAATATTGCCAAGCGAGTCGCGTTTGATTTTAAAGATCCATTTACACCCGACCATTTTACATCGTTTAGGAAATTCGACGAGATCCCAAACTTCATTTTATTCTTGATTTTAACTCATCTTCCATGGCATTTAACCATTTTGCAGAATTAACACTTTCGATAGCTTGTGAAAATAAAACTGGATCTTCATCGATTTCTAAATCAAAATCTGATTCATTTAGATAGAGCACATAATCATCATAAATACCATATTTTCTTGGCATTTGAGACATTTTTAATTCTACTTCTTATAGTTCATCAACTATAGTTTCATTTACATTATGTTCATTTTGGATAGTTGGATCATTAATTTGTTCTTGTCCATCGTTCAACTGTCCAACAATAGAAGGAACAATAATTTTACAAGAAGTTAAAGGCAAATGTATTTCCACCCCAAATTCTTGAAGCTCCACTTTTCGTGGTTTCAAATTCCCACTAACTTCACCATTCTCAACTAACCTAATATTTCCAGTTTCAACAATTTTTATACTATAGCCAGGAAATTAAAATTATACCCTTTAGACTTTTCTGGGTAACCAATGAAAAAATTAATGACATTTCTTGAATCAAAATTTATTTTCTTGTGGATTATAAATACTTATTTCGGTCGGGCAACCCCAAATATGCAGTTGCCGTAAAGTAGGTTTCCTACCAGTCCATAACTCAAAAGGAGTTTTACGGACTTCTTTACTAGGAAGCCTATTAAACAAGTACATGTTAGTTTTTAAGGCATGCATCCACAATAAAATGGGTAAAGATGAGATAGATAGCATATTTCTAACCATCATTAACAAAGTACGATTAGGGCTTTCAGCTACACCATTTTGTTGTGGTGTACCTGTCATTGTGTATTGAGCACCAATGTCATGCTTTTCAAGAAATTTAGCGAATGGCCTTTAACATTGTCTACTTTCATTGTATTTTCCATAATATTCACCACATCTATCATATCTTACAATTTTCACTTTCAAGTCTAATTGCCTTTCCAGCTTATTAATAAATACCTCTAGGGCATCTACTGATTGAGATTTTTCATGCAATAAGTAAATATATCCATAACATGAAAAATCATCAATAAAGGTAATAAAATACTTTTCTCCACCAAAAGATGTAACATCAAAAGGCCCACATATATTAGTATGTATTATTTCAAGGAGTTGTGTGTTCTTGTTGTGGCTCCTTTATTTGTGTGTTTTGTTTGTTTTACTTTTATGCATTCAACACAAATATCAAGATCGCTAAAATCCAAATTAGGTAAAATTTCATTTTTTACCAATGTTGACAGTCTTTCTTTAGAAATATAACTCAAACGTTTATGCCACAAATAAGCAGAACTTTCATCTACTAAAGCACGTTTAGTAGCAACATTATGATGCAAGGTTAAAAGAGTTTCCGTAAAAATATTATCAAGTTTTAGTTTATACAAACCATCCAAAAGAATACCATAGCCAATAAAATAATTATTTTTAAACAAACTAAAACTCTTGTTCTCAAATTTAAAAGAATATCCAACAAAATCCAGTCTAGACAACGAAATCAAATTGCGAGAACAAGAAGGTGCATAAAAAGTTTGAAACAAATACAAATGAATTTCAGTAGTTAAAATTAAACGATAAGTTCTAATAGTTTCAACTGGAGCGTTCACATGATTTCTCATGTAAATAAACCTTTCATTTGGACTTGTGGTTCGGTCGTAAAAAATCCCTACATAGTATTAAAAACATGAAAAGTAGAACCAGAGTCAATCCACCAAGTATTAAAAAGAACTTCAATTCAATTTGCTTCAAAACATACTAAAGATTTTTAAATTAACTTTATTTTCAAATCATACCTTACGTTTCAGGCAGTCATTCTTGAAATGTCCGGTTTTTCCACAAATATGGCACTTTAGATCCTTTTACTCCTTCTTGCGGATTTGGAAAGAGAAACTATTCAATTTATGTAGTCCATTCTTCCCATTTTCTGCCTTTTTACCAAACTTCTTTCTCTCTCCTTGGTTACTACGATATTAACTGAATGTTTTGCTTTATTCTTAAGCCTCATTTCCTCATAAACTAACATACTTTCGAGTTCATGCACATTACATTTGTCTTTCATTGTGTTATAGATCTGGAATGTGCTATATTCAGTGGGTTGTGAGTTAATGATAAACTGCACTAGAAAGCTTTCATCCAAGTTCATCACTAAATATTTAATTTTTGCTCCAACATCTTGCATTTCAGTGACATGATTATACACGCTACAAGAACCATCATATTTCATATTGGTTAAGATAGTCATCAATATCCCTATAATAAATTTATCTGCAATTTGAGAACGCTCTTCAACATTTTTCATAAATTTCTTAGTAGTATCAACTTTTGGAAGTGTTGACTTGATGTTTATTGCTACGCTCATCCGTAAAAACATTAGGCTAAGTGTTTTCGACCTTTCCCAAGCATCATGAAAAGTCCTTTCATCATCGGTGTTGGTATCTGTACTAGCATCCCGTTTCTCTGACTAAAGTGACAAATTAAGATCCAAAACACCTAATTAGAATTGAATTTGTTCACAACAATGAGAGAAATTAAGCTCATTGAACAAGGCTACAGACGAATCATGCGAATGAAGAGCAATGAGAACAGGTACTCCAAAAATTGATACAATACTCATGTATTAGTAGTACTTTAATTTATAAACTTAAAAGGTATAAAACAAATTCAAATAAACTATATATCATTATTCTCATTTGGGTGATAAAAAGACATATAACATTAATTTTAATGATGCTAAAATAATCTATAATTTGGCAATCATATACACTATTTAGACATATTTAACATCTTTTGACATAAATTTTGACTAAAAATTATATTGGTCACCAACTATTACATCCATTAGTTATAAAATTGGCAAATCAACTTTGGGTGATTATAATTATTTCATAACAATGAACTTTAATGTACCATTGTATAATTTATAAGCATCCTAATGGGTAATTTTAATAACTTACATAACTTAACCTTTTAAAAATTTTATATTGGTCACTTTGATGACTAACAATACAAAATTTTATTGTTGAAAAGTCTCTTATATTACACACAGATCATACACAAAATATAAGTAAAGTTTAACTTTTATAATAAGATCACGTGTGTATGTGTATATTAGTACTACATAATTACTACTCGCACATAAACATGTTTCAATTACTTTTCTTGTTTTTATTTATTTTCAAACATACAAGTGAGATTTATACATAAGAGTTTACATGTACATACGCTACTGTATATCACATTAATTTCATATTCAATGTATTTTCAAAATCAATACTGACCATACATACAATGATACAAGTATTATTATTTATTATAAAATATGTTCTAAGTAAACCACACCACCATTTGAAGTATCGGGAGAGTAAATTAAACTTAAAATATACATTGTAACCCTTTTATCATATTTGTTCAGTACCAAGAACATTATTGCAGCGGAATTCAACAAAATTAAATTGTATTTCTTAACTTAAGGTTTATACTTCATCAACAATTTAAGTAGAGATTTGTTGAAAATTCATTTGCCTATATTTCATGATTAGGCCGGTAAGATTTGTTGTACTACTAAGTAAATAAAAAAAAAATCATCTTTATTTAACTCTTCCATTCATAGACGCATATCAGTAAGCAAAAAAACAATATCAGTTTATTTACACAATTAGTTAAGTGTTACTCAAACATAGAAGTAAACAAATATTTTATTTTATAAATCTAATTATTCATTTTCATCGGAAACTATTACATATTAAACAAGACACGTAATATATATATAGAGAGAGAGAGTTATGTGTAAACATTCAAACACAAGCAGACACATTACAATCATTTAAGCAACAAAATTTATAACCATAATGAATCAAATTTGGGAATAGATTTCGTGATCTACCAAAATAAACTACAAGACTTCCGTAACTATCTCAACACATATATACATATGATTTGATTTTGTTTTGTTTCTCACTCTTATATATAATTAGTAAAAACAACTAATAACACTCGTTCACACAATCTTAGGAAACAAAATTGAACCAAAATCATAATTAAATTCTATGGTTCAAAAACTTATCTTAATTGAAAAATCATAAGTTTTTAAATCATGCTCTGATACCATATGTAAAACATATTCAATAAGCATTTGTATTAATTTTAATGAACATGTATATTAGAACTTCGTGATTTAATATGTTACTCCAAACTTTTATGAGATACGGTCTTCTCTCTCTCGGTCGTTCTTTTAAAACAAGTAATATTTCTAATTATATGTATATTATGTGATGGTGAGAATAGAATACCATGTTACTATTTTATAGGTAGAGAGAGTGAGCGTATAACAGTATGCCCAACTTATCACGTTCCATCAACGTGATAAGTGGTAGTAGTAGCTAGTAGGTAAACCTTAAATTTAGTTCTTATCTGATACTAACTGTTTTTATCTTCAATTAATTATTTAACCAATAAATTTAATAAAACATGATAATTATCAAAACCATGGTAAAATAACATTTATTTATTTAACATATACTACACTAAGCCACTGTTTTTTATGATATAATTTGTGCAATAATAATTTTTCGTCACCAACTATCCTTATAAAAATAGAATTGAAACAATGGGGATCAGTTAGAACCTTTATTCAAAATATAAATAGCCAATCTTTTATAATCATACTAACAATTATTTCACTTATTTGGTCTAAAGTTACAATCTTGCAAAAAAAAAAAAAAAACTTAGGTCATCTTTCTCCAGTCAATCATGCAGCAGGTAAATTCATTTTATTTTCAGTTTCATATTAAATTTACAAATTTTTGGTACCCAAAAGAAAAGAAAAAGTGGTTTTAATATTTTACTTATTTTGTTTTGTAAAAGGGTGGGGGAGCAGAGACACAAGTGACATGGGAGGATCAGCAAAATATAAATAAATTTGGGAGATTAAATAACAGACTACATGATCTTGAAGATGAGATTAGAGCTGCTAAGGTTTCTTTTTTTACCTTTTTTTTTCAAGTTTTTATTTATTCAATTAGTCTTTTGGGTTTTTGCTTTTAATGCTGCTTAGGTTTCTTTTTTGACCTTTTTTTGAATTTTTATTTATTTGATTAGTGTTTAGGCTTTTGCTTTTAATGGGTACTTAAAATCACAGTTTTTGGATCACAGATTTTCAACTTGTGTTTTTATTTATTATGATGTAGTAATATTGAATGATATTAGTAATATTTAAGATGAGATTAGAGCAGTTAAGGTTTCGTTTTGGACCTTTTTTTCAAATTTTTCATTATTGAATTAGTCTTTTGGGCTTTTGCTTTTAATGGGTACTCAAAATAACAGATTTTCAAATTTGTGTTTTTATTTATTACTTTATGATGTAATACTGAATGTTGTTAGTATTGGGAAAAATTGCCTACATTTACTCCCTCCATTCCCAATTAATTGTCCACTACAAAACTACGTGCAATTTTGACCGGTCAATAACTTGTATCAAAATTGTCGGAATGAAAATGTTCAAAAGTTAATCATATAGTTCAAATATTAAATTATATGATTCAATTTTAAAATTTTTTATTTCAACAATTTTGATACATGTTATAAGTCGGTCAAAATTGTACGTAATTTCGTAGAGGACAATTAATTGGGAACAGAGGGAGTAAATCTTTGAAGATGAGATAGGAGCTGCCAAGGTTGCTTTTTGGACCTTTTTTCATTTTTTTACTTATTGAATAGTCTTTTGGGCTTTTGCTTTTAATGGGTACTCAAAGTCACAGAATTTAGGTTACCATTCTATTGTGTTTTTACTTTTTATTTATTGAATTATTAATATTGAATGGTGCTAGTATTGGGAAAATTTACCAACAGTTAACCGTTTGATGATTAGATAAGAGCTGCTAAGGTTTCTTTTTAGACCTTTTTTCAATTTTTTATTTATTGAATTAGTTTTCTGGCCTTTTGCTTTTAATGGGTACTCATAATCACAAATTTTTGGATCACCATTATATTGTGTTTTTATTTAATGAATTAGTAATATTGAATGATATCAGTATTGGGTAAATTTACGAACAGTCAAAATCTTTGAAGATGAGATAAGAGCTACTAAAGTATCTTTTTGTACCTTTTTTCAATTTTGTTATTTATTACATTAGTCTTTTGGGCTTTTGCTTTTAATTTTAGTTTACCAAAATTTAACCCTTTGAAGATGAGGTAAGAGCTGCTAAACTCTCTTTTGGTTTTTTCATTTGGTTTCTATTCTTTTGAACTAGGGCTCGTTTGGTGCCGTTTTTAGCTTTTTACTTGATATAAGCAAGTCGTGTTTTGCTAGACAACTTTTTTAACTTATAAGAAGTTTTTTAAATAAAAGGGGAGGGGAGGCAAAGGTGTTAAGGATAAAAAAATAGACCAGGAAAAGCAAAAAATCTGGAATTTCTTTTCTAGCCTTTTTGGTAATATTAAACAAAAAATTTGTGGATGGCTGAAAAGATTGATGGTAAATTACTGTATGCAATTTTATTATTCGTAAAAGCAAAACAGTAAACTAATTCAAGAACAATTCTATTAAAATACTACCTTGTTTTTCATATGGGTTCTTTTTGATTGATGTTTTTAGCATGATGGGTACTCAAAATCCCCGTTTCGAGAGTACCATTTTGGTGTTTTTTTTAATCTCGATGGGTACTTAATAAAAATGTTAGTCCTTTAATAGACAAATTTATTTCCTTTAGCTTGTGTTAGTATAATTAGCATAATGGGTACTCAGGATCCCCAACTTTAGAGCACCATATTATTGTGCTTTTGTTTACTACAATATCGTATTGTCATACTATGATTTTAGTTCTCAAAAAGGACATATTTATTTTGTTTCTTTTCCATTCCAAATTAGCGTATTGAGTCTTTCTGTTTTTTTGGCATATGGGTTCTCAAAGCCTCAAACTTGGAGAATCTTTAATGGACTTTTTCATTTGGTTTCTGTTTATGCCTAGTGGGTGCTCATGATCCCAATATAGACCACCTTTTACCAATCTTATATACATTGTGATGTAGTGTTGTTGAATCAAGCAAGTAAATTGGGCCTCGATTTTTTCTAACCACCTTCAGTCTAATTCTGGAAAGAGTTTTATCTAGCCCTGTCCTTGTGTTTTTTACTTGTGTTCTTTTGTTGCATGTTCTTTACCTCGTTTTCTTAGACATTGTTTGCTATGATAGCACCTTAGAGGTGGATTCAGTCTTCACACATTAACTATGTGTGTTGACATGTACACTGATGACCCGTAGCATCAATCCATTTTTATGCAGTCTCATGCCAATGATGTAAAAAGTAATTGTCTCAAAGTTGCATTAGATTTTTGTCCCGAGAAATAAATTTGCTCGAATATTTTCTTCAACCCAACCTTAGGGCTCCTAATGTAACTACCCAGTACTACTTTTTTTTACTACTTCTTGCTAACAGATTTTCTCATTTTCCATGATGAATCTTTCAAATAACTCGGCAACCTAGCCCTTCATTATGGTTCTGCATTTGAGTTTCTACTATTTGGGGAAAAGAAAGATGTTATATGACTTTGGCATACAAGTATTGAGCTTGTTTTTTGGAGACTAACTGTACAAAACTGCAAAAAAAAAAAAAAAAAAAAAAAAAAAAAAACCTTCACATGGTAGGTTTGTTCTTTTGGTGTTCTAGATCAAATCAGTGTTTTTAAAATCGGCCCAGGCGGTAGGCGCTAGGCTCCAGCTGCCCCCCGCGCCTAATTCAGTTCCTTTTAAAGCTGATTAACTCTGGTCAACCCATGTATAAAGTATAAAAAAAATATAAAAAGTTAAATACTCAAAACCCTCAATCAGACTAACTTTACCCTCCCACCTAGAAATAATAAAAGTTTATGATTTTTATCTTTTTTTCAACAATACTTTAAAAAATGGATTTTAATAGTATAACTATGGGCTAATAGACTTGAAATGTTCAATATAACTTGGTAATTTTATTTATAACATGTTTATTGTATGAATATCTAAGAAAAATGAATAAAATGTGAAAAAATGGTCTTACCGACTAGGCGCTAGGCGCCCCCCCCCCCCCCCCCCCCCGCCTGGCACCCGCCTAGCACCATTTGAAACCTTGATCCAAATAAACATTAAATCCTTTGATTAGAACCAAAATTAGAATCCCATACAGATCCTAAGGAACTTATCGTGATTTATCATCCCCTTTTCTGAGTGCTTTCAGACTCACCCATCTTGAAATATACACCCAAGTCTCGTTGAGAACTTCTGCAAAAAGGTTGTTGCCTAAAAAGCTTCTTGGTCTAAAGGGATCAACTTCGGTCTGTTTAATACACACTGTGATAAGAATCACTGTCATTTGGGACAAGGGCTTTGATCTTAGTCTTATATTTTCTAAAATCAGGAAAAGTGATAAGAGTCAGACGGTGCGGTTTCAACTGGAATTAGCATTATTTCTATTTGTTGTATGGTCTGATCCCTAGGAGTCCGGATCCTCTACCCCCTCCCGTGTCCCCTTGGTTTTTGAACCCATAAACATTATTAAAAAAATTAAAAAAAAATACTACAATTGCGATTAGAATGAAAGTGTTTTATCACAATTCTAGACAACTTCATCGGGAAGCTGTAGTGGGTGGTCAAGGTAAGAATCTTAATGCAGAACTTACCCTTCTAATTCAGCAGACAAGGTTGTGATACCCATTACATCCACTATGTCTCTTTCGCTTATCATTGCTTTGAATTTAATTACATTTTGACAGGAAACAAACGAGAGCCTAGAGGACGCAAGCAATGAACTGATTCTCACTGATGAAGAAATGGTTCGATTTCAAATAGGAGAAATTTTTGCTCATGTGCCTAAGGATGACGTTGAGACTAAGATCGAGGAGATGAAAGAATCAAATAGCAAGAAATTGGAGATATTGGAGGAAGAGAAGAAATCTATTCTTGCTCAAATGGCTGAGTTGAAAAAAATTCTTTATGGGAAGTTCAAGGACTCGATCAACCTAGAAGAGGATTAGGTGTATGTAAACTTTGGTCCTTGTGTTCTTCTTTATGCTTTTAGTGATTTATGTTTCTTCATGACACTTGTTTCTTATTGAATACAAGTAGTTCTGTTGTGCTAGTTCCATTTGTTCTCTTAACACTTCTATGCATTTTGTTTCTAAGTGATAAATCATTTTGTTGTGGTACTTTGATGACACCTTTATTTAAAGTGGGTCTTGGAGAAATAACGAAAATGTAACATGAGACCAATTCTATTTGATGTACATTATAGTTGCATGCGAGAATGTTGTGAGCTTCGTCTTTAAGCGGGTTATGTTGTTGATTCACTATCAGGTTTTTGTTTTAGTTGTCTTATTTTGTGTTTACTCCGTTGGAATTATGGCACCACACTAAACTGCATGTACATACATTTGTCTGGATTGTTATTTTCACAAATTATTTAGCCTGCCCTCGCTTGCAGATAACATATTCCAAAGTTTTTTTTTTTTTTTTACCGAATATAGAAGCTGTTTGTAGTCATAAGAGTTCAATTTTGTTCTATCATTACCTCAAATGTGGAACTTTTGTGTTTTGTTATTGGATCTAAACTATGTTCGATTTTGTATATGTTGGCTACTAATCCACCTGAAAAGAGTTACGTCAAAGTGCTTCAAGCCTGATATTTCAGAAGACCCATTGATGATAATCAAGATCTCCAAGACAATAGATAGCTTGGTAGTTAGTACATCCTAGCAATGTTGACTGTAGAAGTTTTCTACATTGACGAAATAGTAATAAAAAAATCAATAATAGACAGGACGGAGCAAATATTTCCTCTTGTCAAATGAAAGCTTGGATTCTTTAAATAGAGAGAACCAGGTGAACCCATTGCTTAGCTTTCTCGAGATTATTCCCGGGTAAAGCTGTGGTTTCTGGCTTATCTAGCTCTGAATTTAATTAACCTTGCTGCTCGTCTGACTCTCCTTTCCTGATCTCTGTATCTGTTTCCGGTGTCTTTACTTTTAAATTCCATTCTAACCCTTTCCCTGGGATTGCATTACAGAATAAGCAACTGCTTGAGCCAAATGCCTCGACTTTGTCTGCACTAGTGGGGGACTATCCCCTGCATTTAGTGAAACCATAAACGCTTAGGGAAGAACAGTAATGCATATGCATGTACGTATGCACATGAATGTACATATATTGCCGTGTGTGCACGGGTGAATTGTGCTAATAGGTCGACCGGATCCTGGCAACTTTTCCTTTTATATTCTTATATTTTTGCGTAAAATGTTAATTTTTGAGTGAAAAATGAAATTCCACTGGGATTTGAGGATCCAAGGTGCAAAGCTACATGTGTTCTCTTTTTAGTGTTTACCAAATGTAAGTAAACAAAAATATTTTACACTAATTTTATGCTACAATAGACTTACCCTTTTTATCTCATTAGTAGTGGTAAATAGTAATGCTAAGTTCTATATACATGATCCATAGTTGGAAAAACACGATATTTGCTGAAGTAAGAATGCTCAAAACGCCATGCATCTGGGTTGACATATCAAAGCGGCAGTCCAGTAATATGTCGGTTATGTTAAAAGCAATTAATTTCTAAGTTTCGTATTTTTGATAAATGCAATTATGACCTGCGCTGCAAATCTTCAATGAACCTGTAGAGTCGCTCGGCATGTGGCTGTTAAACAACAAGGAATGGTCTCCTTTCTATCTAAGCAGACAAACTAACAGTGCTCTATCTGTTCACTGCAAAGTAGAGGTTGAGGCCAAAATCATAGCTCTATACACCTTTCACTAAAACACAACAGCACTATGCGAGGGAAATTTCCTTCGCTAAAACATTAACTCTGTTGTTCTGTTGCAATATAACCCTTTCCAGCGGAAATTTTTATTGCTAAAGCCCGCTGTTAAAGTGCTTGTTGCAGATTTCTTGCTAAAGAAAATGTGTATCCGTCGCTTCTAAATATTATAGCAACGGAATTTCTGTCGCAAGATAGAACAAACAAACGGCTAAATTTCCTTGTTAGGTATGTTGCTGAGGAATTCCGAACTAATTTACCGCAAGAAATAAATCATATAAAACAGCTAACAATTAAAACCCTATTGTGTTTTTTTTTCTCTTCAAAAAAAAAAAATTATGTTTCTAATCCGTGGCTAGTTTTTTTTTACCAAGTAACTTTCGTTTTAAATGAATTTATTATTTATTTAAATCTAATTAAATATTTTATTTTTATACTGGTTTTTTTGAATATATTAATACAAACCAATGCAGCAAGCCCACGTCAATTTTTCAACGCACAAATTTGATTATTTAACCAAAATATATTTGCTACAACTCTAATTGTATTAAACTAAGTTAAAATAATAATTAAACACTGATATAATTGAAACTGGTCCACAAATTACATAATACTAGTATTTTGTATGAATTCAGCTTAATCGACTCATCTACAAAATTTATCTGTTTTAATATGTACAAAATGCAAACTCCAATCATATAACACAATAGAACTAGCAAGATAACGTGCCCTACAGGGATGGAAATTGGGCCGAGTTTCTCGAAACCCGACCCGACCCGACCCGCACATCAATCCGCACATAACCCGACCCGACCCGTTTATACCTGACCCGACCCGTTTGATCCGAAATTTTTTTGATAAGCCAAATAAGTACAAACCATTATTAAGCATCTAACAATAACCATTTAATTAAATTAGAAAAGCCTAAAAATCTTATTTTTTCCAAATTTTTCATATTTACCTGGTAAAAATTTATAATAATCTAAATTATTGTTTACAACAATACCCAAAAAAATAAAAGGAAAAAAACTTACAAAAAAAAAAAATAATAAGCTAAAATAAAATAAGAATATATATATATATATATATATTTATGGGGAGGATATATAAACATCGTGAAAAACACCCAACTAGACACTTTTTCGTAAAAACGCTCCAAATCAATATTTGGTTAATGCAAATCTCCACGGTTTCACGACGGGAACACAAATATGCGTTTGTTTTTTTTTTCTGAGATGTATAATGACATGTTTTGAATTTTTAAATTTTACCATAATTTCGAAAACATGTCATTATACATCTCGGAAAAAAAAAAACAAGACGCATATTTGTGTTACCGTCGTGAAACCATTAAGATTTGCATTAACCAAATCTTGATTTGGAGCGTTTTTACGAAAAAGTGTCTAGTTGGGTGTTTTTTATGATGTTCATATAACATTTCCCTATATTTATATATAGAGATAGAGAAAGCTACTACACGAGAGAGAGAGATGACTAATTAATTTGGTGAATGAGTCTATTTTAATATTTTGTGATTTTTTTCATTTTTTATAATTTTATGTGATTTTTTTCATTTTTTATATTTTGTGATTTTTTTCATTTTTTATAATTTTTTATAATTTTTTTATTTTTTTGTAATTTTTTTAAAATTTTGTGATTATTTGTGATTTTTTCATTTTTTATAATTTTTTTGTGATTTTTTTATTTTTTTGTGATTTTTTTTTTATTTTTATTTTTATTTTTTGTGATTTTTTGCATTTTATATAATTTTATGTGTTTTTTTTTTTTTTTTTATGAAATATGTGCATGGCGTTTTGATAAATAAAATAAATAATTAAAAAATGGTATCTATAGGGAATATGAACTTATTTCTAAATTGCACAAACTAATTCAATCCAACCCGACCCAAATAATCTTGCACTTTTATCCAACCCGTATCGGGTCGGGTCGGATCGGGTCGGGCCAAACCCGAAATTCTGCCATCCCTACCTATATGTATACAAATACAGGTTATAAATAGCAATATAGAAGGCATACTTCATGGCCAAATGAGCATGTTTACATTAGACTAATCAGTTCTGTTTATGATATTGGTACAATTCCCCAGAGTATCAGCCAACACCTTAGATTAACGGTGATGTTGGTTTTTTACTTCGATTTGTTTTTTCTCCCTTGTTATTTGTTTCAATTGCGTAAATTTCATTTGGTTTCTTTAGATTTCATGTAATTTTCCATGAAATGTTTGGTTTCTTCCTATATACGTTTTGCTATTTGATATAATAATGTATTGGAAAAAACTAAACATATATTTTTCACGCGTTTCAGTTATAATTCAAGTTGTAGCTAAACTATTATAGCGAACTTAATAAAATATGTGAAGTACGCTGATAAGTTTTGAGATTTAGAACACTCAACGTATAGTCCTAATTAACTTAATATTTCCCAACTTAAATACTATCAATCTCTATCGGAGCTAAGTTTATGATTGTTTCTCACTTTTTAGTCTCTCGTGCACAATGACATTGTTGATATCTCAAATCTATATATTCACATTGTATTCAACACGCCAAAATATATAATATATAAAATATATAACATACACTCTCCAATATTTGGAATTAATAGGTAATATGGCACGAAATACGGGAGTGAATATGAGGTGCAAGATTCGGACTATGAAAGTTATTAATCTAGATAACGTAAACTAAGGAATTTATTCAATATGAAATCAAACATTATTTTGTCACTTCAATGACAAATATTAAGGTGCTTCAATTCTTGTTATCTAACCATATCCGTTTGTTATTGTTTTGGCCAAACTTTGAGTCGGAAATATGGTTTATTATCAAATTGAGTTATGATTTATTTTATTGTTTTTAGAAGTTAGGATATTTAGTGAATAAAATGTAACTGAAAAAATTGGTAAACATCTCTCATCGCTTCAACAATCAAGACAGACATTAAGCTAGTTGTGTGTGTGTGTGTGTGTGTGTGTGTGTTGGGGGGGGACGGAAATATACTAACAACATACATATATATTTGGGATACTTTTATCAATTTGGTTATTATCGACAAAGATTTGAAGCTAAGTGATTTTATATGATCTCTACTATCATTTTTAGTAGTTGTTGATGGCTTTTACCCTTTTATTTGATGCTTTTTTAGCCAGTACTGCGTTAGTATGTTATATATTTATGCATGTTTAGAAATTGACGAGTTTTAAATTGCATGATTTATATTAAATTATTAATCGAACACATATACGTAATTTGTTAGATACAAACGTGTTAGAATTGACGACCGTTATGTTAATTTTATGCAAATTGGTTTAGTAAGTATAAAATTTACTGGTTGAATATTAGAGAGAAAAAAATGCAATTATGAACTCAAAATCTAGGGACTTGGTTAATTAACTCTATGGAATAATATCGAACTTGGTTCATTACTCCCCATACTTCCGGGATTCTATATAGCTGCTCTCATACTTTTACGGGCCTTCCTTACATGGAAACAAAATATGTTCGGATGAGAATGAACGACGATAACAATGATGTAAGTAGTACTCCTTCTAGCAGGCTTCGTTTGTTTCATACTCTCTCCGTTCCCATTTAATTATCTATTACGAAACTACGTGCAATTTTGACCGGTCAAGAACTTGTATCAAAATTGTCGAAATGAAAATTTTCAAAAGTTGATCATATAGTTCAAATGTTAAATTTTATGATTAGATTTAAAAAAAAATTATTTTGACAATTTTGATACAAGTTATAAGCCGGTCAAAATGCACGTAGTTTCATAGTGGACAGTTAAATGAGAACGGATGGAGTAGTAAAAGTTTTACATGGGAAGGTTTTACACTGAAAACTTTTGTTGCTTTTCATTTACACGCGGTTGGTGCATAAAAAGTTTTTTAGCTAAAATTTTATACAAACTCAAGTTTTTTTTACAAATTGTTTTTTTAACAAATAATTGGTAAAAATCTCAACATGTATAGGAAACTTAACATAAACACATATTTTTATTGGTTAATTAGATTTTAGCTTTTTAAAAATTTCTTGGGTTTTTTAGATTTTTCGGATTTGTTTTTTATTTATTTTCCATTTTTGTTATTTTTTAGAATTTTTCGTGTTTTTTCCTTTTTTTTATTGTTTAGTAGATAGAATTGGACTAATTATTAAATAATTTTGAAAGAATAGACCTATAATTAATAATAGTTATAATACTAGTATTAGAAATAATATAGAGAAAGTCTCCGTAAACCGTTTACAACTTTGTTTGCGGGGTAATCGTTTTCCCCAATTTTACTGGATATGTGGGAAAACCTTTCCCAAAAAAAATGTTTTACGCTAAACCAATCATTCGAAAAATCTATTTTATCCGTAAATGTTTGTTTACCCCCATTTTACAACAAAACAAACATGTCTAAATTAATGTGCAAATGATTGATTTTGATGAATTAATTGATAATTTCGATAAGGTTAGAAAAAAGAACAAAATTTAGAAAACTTGTTACTTCTTTAAAAACATGGAACACGAAACCTTAAACTGCAACACTTGTCTCAGATAATGGCGAACTAGGTTTTAATAATAATAAGACCTTAGCTAGTTAATTGACTTATAGAAAGAGTGTCGAAAAAGTTGAGCTAAACCACTTTAACTATGTGTTTTAATTTGAAAAATGTAATGAAAAAAAAAGAAAAAGAAAGTAAAACTAAGGAAAATCAATTTGAAATTATTTTTCGATTATTTGTTTGGAATATTGAAAAATTAAGAAAAAATAAAAGAAATAAAGACGAGAGAGTGAGTTAGCAACATTTTTTTCATTTGTCTTCATTTTCCTCTCACTTTTGAAACTAAAAGGTTTCTGCCATTTTACACACAAAAATTTCTCTCGTTTTTTTTTTCATGATTTTTTCATGTAATCAAACATAAGAAAATATTTTATTGAGAAATCATTTTCATTTTCCGAGCTTCCAAAGACACCGTAAGTTTTCCATAGGTAGTAAAATGCTAGATACTATTTTACTGTTCACACAAGTCTCTTCTTGTTTCCATCTCATTGCTTCCTGATTTGATCACTTTTATCTCTCTCTCTTTAAATAAATATTGTATATGTCCCTTTCAAAACAGCACTGTTAACATACAAATCACACTTCAATTTTTCACTTATTTTAACTGACAACATTATTAGCAAATCACACAACAAGTTCGATTACAAATTACAATATTACAAATGGTAACAGAAATCTTTACACTGGGCACACAAACCAAAAGTAAAAATACACATTTTCACTTTGCGGGGAAACGGAACACTTAGGCACCTTTATTTGACTTTCACAATGAAAAACAATGGTTTGTATTGATCCATAACCAAGTTTATTATCCATATAATTGAGCAGGCAAGCGCGGAGTGAGCACGACTTCGAGTGGAATAGCTTTTTCGTTAGACAACCCAAACCTTTCCGTCATATCCACATACTCACCACACAGAGTTTTCACATCGAAAGAATGAAGAAAACGAGCAAGAGTAAATTGCACGGCCTGTAAGGCAAATGAGATACCGGACACACCCTTCTTCCGCTACCAAACGGTAACAACTCGTAATTTAGACCCCTCACATCAATTTCTCTATTTGAGGTTAGGAATCTTTCTGGCTTAAACTCTAGAGGATCGGGCCAGACTCGTGGGTCTCGATGAACTTCCCATAGATTAACAAAAAGCCGTGTCCCAGATGGGACATAGTATCCACTGATGTAACAATCATCCTTTGATTCACGTGTAGGACCAAGCTAGTTAGCGGGGTACAATCTTAATGTTTCTTTCACTATGGCGATTGAAGGTATTTGAGATTCACTAAATCAGATTCTTGAACTTGCCTGTCTCTACCGATACAGGTATCTAACTCCTCCTGGGCTTTCTGTAAGGTCGATCGGTTATTGAGGAGTAAGGCTAGAGCCCATGTTAAAGTGACTGTTGTTGTATCTGTTGCCCCCAAGATCAGAGCCTACATGCAGTACAATTTGAAAAAATTAATGATATGGGTAGGAGATGCTGAAATTCATTTGTTCACGTAAAACTAATTTATGGACAAGATTATGTTTTGAGAAGCTCACTTTAAGCTTAAAAAAACTAGTTTCAACTAGTCGATTAAGAAAAATGGTACAGTTGAAACCTCAAAAAGCTCGTCTTTACGTGTTTAGCAAAACAAAACGCTTACATCTTCTGCTCAAATAACTTTACGTGTGATGTAGCTCTTGCTAAAACTCTTTCTTGCCATACAACACTGGAGTCTAATACTTAGGATCAAAACTGCCTTTAATTTTTTTTTCTCAAAACAGATCCTACTATAAAATATAATCAGTTAATTATATATCTATATATATATAGACACACACAAAAAATATACAAGTTACCGAATAGGTGTATGTTTTGTTTGGGTCGACAAACTCACCAAGCATGTTGATTTATTGATAATATCGGCATCAAAACTTGGTTCCTCAACTTTTCCCTCATCAAGAATAGACAACATACTATCAATAAAATCATTCTCCTTGATTTCCCCATGATTACTTTTTTGCTTATGCTCGGCTAGCCATCCGGATAATATAACATCAAGTTCCTTGCCAACTTTCTTCATTTTCTTCTCGTATCCCCCAATATCTAGACATCTTAAAAAAGGAATCGTGTCCCCCACTGTAAACACTCCCGAGAGCTCAAAGAAGTCTCTTAGTGATCTCCTACACTTCTCCCTTTCCACCGTATTTCCAAACTCTGAAAAACTTTTCCCCGCCACTATTCGGAAAATAACTTCTATAGATATATCTCCAAACCATCTCTTCATCTCAGCTACCGTCCTAGTACAACTACTTTGGTTCTCACCCCATTTTTATTCATACTTGATATAGATGATGCTACCACAGACTCCCTGTGGTGGCTAAAATCCGCCACACGGTGGTCAGACAGGAGCTTAAGGATAGTGATTCGTCTTATTTCTCTCCAATAGGGGCCATAAGGGTGGAACCCGAACATGGCATGGTTATAACCCATGTGCTCCAAGGCTGCAGTCTGGGGACGATTGGAAAATATTTTGTCATTAGTTTTTAAGCACTCTTTTGCTATCTCCCAACTGCTTACCACTAGAGCTCGATGTACTCCTAGCTTGATGGTGAAAACTGGGCCGCATTTTTTAGCCAGGTCACTCAGCACCTCATGTGGTAACTTTGGGCCGTGTAAGAGGCGGAGGTGGCCTATTACAGGCCATGCACCTTTTGCCATTGGTGATGAATTTTTTTCATGAGAACGAGTTGAGATACTTAGAAAGTAGAAAATAAAAAGGATTAAGGTCAAGATAAGTGCTACCAATCCTAACATCGGAAATTTTAGTAGCTATATGAGGCTCTCACGAGTATTATGATTTATGAGTATTTTCTTATAATTAAGTATGTGGAAGTATGTGGAAGGCCGCATTTGAGTTTATTAGAATAAATACAGATAACCAACAACTTATGGTCCTTCATCCTGGTTTATTATTAATTAGGCACTACAAAAAAATATCCAAATCGTGACGGGATTAGTGACGGTATTTTTTGTTATGAACTTATTAGCGACGGTTTTTCTGACGGCTTTGTAACAGTTTAGTCAATTTGCGACAGATTTGTAAATTAATGATAATTTTTTACTCTTACTAAATCAAACATTATTTTGTAGTTAAGGTGTGTCAACCTGTACTATTTTTTAATTTTAATTTTAAATTAATTTTATACTAGTTATATTTGTGTTCATTAATATATGCTAGTTTTCAATAGATAACACACTCTAAATAATAGTAAACCGAGTTCACGGTAGTGTTATTAGTTACTTAAAGGGTGTATATTTTGCAAGGTGTGGAAGGGACCTGTAGCAATACGTGAGTTGTTTCAATTTGGGCCAACCAACATATATAGATGTGTGGGAATAAGTTAGAGTCCTGTTGCATATATATATATATATATATATATATATATATATATATGGGAACGATATATGGACATCATGAAAAACATCCAAATAGACATTTTTTTTGTAAAAACGCTCCAAATCTATATTTGATTAATGCAAATTTTCACGGTTTCACGACGGGAACACAAATATGCGTCTTGTTTTTTTTCTGAGATATATAATGACATGTTTTGAATTTTTAAATTTTATCATAATTTCGAAAACATATCATTATACATCTCGGAAAAAAAAAACAAGACGCATATTTGTGTTCCCGTCGTAAAACCATAGAGATTTTCATTAACCAAATCTTGATTTGGAGCGTTTTTACAAAAAATGTCTATTTGGGTGTTTTTCATGGTGTACATATAACATTTACCTATATTATATATATATATATATGAATGTAATTAATTAATTATATAATTAATATTTTGTGGTTGTTAGATAACTAACTGTCTATGTCGCGGGGGTTATTTATTTTGAATAGTTGTGTTTTTTGGTTTAAAACAAATTGATGATAGTACAACCTTTAAAATAAATCAAAGATATCAATCCGTTGAGATGTACTTGTACACCTCAATCTAATTAATACTAATATCTCATTAATTAAAAACAATTAATAAAAGAGGAAAATTGATGATTATTATAATAATATTTAATTAGTGACCAAATTATTGTCTTATTCATTCAATTTTCTTTATTTAATAACATATCAAGCAACTCAATTTTTTAAAAATATTTGTTGCTATTTTTTTTTTCTAACATTACTAAGCGAGTAATGTTAGACACACAATTTGCACAAAACTCACACACTCCATAGACAAATAAAATACATATTTATCTCTCCAAATATACATAAAATACAATGTATAATTTGATAAACCCAAATATAAATATCCAACATAATAAAAACTCAAACTACTAAAAACTCAAATAAAAATATACTAGAATTCTAGTTGAGCCTAACTTAAATTTAAATATTAATTAAAAATAAGAAAAATTGTTAAATATAAAACTCAATCTATTAAAAACTCAAATAAAAATATATTAGAACCTTAAATGAGTCTATACTAAATTTAAATATTAATTAAAAATAAGAAAAATTGTTAAATCTAGTATTATTAATATATATATATATACACACACACATGTATATTAAGAGTCTATCTTGACTAGTGAATGTACATATCATGTGTGCATGTCATTTAAGCGGGTAGAGTTTTTTGGTAACAAAATGTGTGAACAAAAACATTTCATTTAAAACAAATGGTTGCGGCACCCGTCTGATAATTGTAAATTAAGGGTTACACCAAAAATATAAGAGTTGTGTTAAATTTTTATTGTTAAATAGTGTGATAAATATATATGTTAATCTTAACAACCATACAAGTCTTACATTAGTGCATTTTTTTTTAACAACATTATTTATTGATTTGTAATAAATAATTGATTTCGGATAAATAAAAATATTATAGTAAATAAATAAGAAAGCAAGAATGTGTTATTTTTGCTTTATTGTAAAATTTAATATAGAAGTTAGTCAACCAAATTTGCATGTCATCACCTAACTATGTTAACTTTGTTGTTAAATATAACAACAATGTTAACAACATTAACTTTAATGAGTTAGCTAACAATACTATTGTGAAATAAAAACATGTATATTAGTTAACAATTTTATCTAACAATTGATTTAATATCATTATTGCAGAGGCTCTAATAGACTTGTTCCTATTCCTTAAAAATTAGTATAACTTAGATAAATTATGTAATTCTCCAGAATTGCTATTTGTCGAATTCTCTAGACTTGGTTGTATTCTGGAAACGATTTTCTAATAAACCGTTAGCAAATTTTATGAAGCAAGGGTAAATATCGTTTTAAGAAAAACAATTTTCGTGCCTCTATACCAAAAAATGTTCACCTTGTGGTTTATCTGAATGCGTAAATCAACACAGTTTTATCTAGCCTATCGGTGTTCATTACACAATGTCTCCCTAACACCTCTGAGTAATCGAATCTGGCTTATACAAAGTTTTTTTTATGAGAATTTATTTATTTTTATTTTGTTTTTGTTCTTAACTTGTGACTAGGGATGGCAGAATTCCGGGTTTTGACCCGACCCGACCCGGTACGGGTCGGATAAAAGTGCAAGATTATTTGGGTCGGGTTAGATTGGGTTAGTTTGCACTTTTGTGCAACTTTGTGCAAGTTAGAAATAAGTTTATATTCTCTATAGATACCACTTTTTAATTATTTATTTTATTTACCAAAACGTCATACACATATTTCATAAAAAATGAAAAAAAAACACATAAAATCATATAAAATGCAAAAAATCACAAAAAATGGGGGAAAAAAATCACAAAGAAATAAAAAAATCACAAAAAAACTATAAAAAATGAAATAATCACAAATAATCACAAAATTTTAAAAAAATTACAAAAAAAATTATAAAAAATGAAAAAATTCACAAAATATTATAAAAAATCACAAAAATCACATAAAATTATAAAAAATCACAAAAATCACAAAAAATCACAAAAAATGAAAAAAAAAATCACAAAATCACAAAATTTTAAAAAAATTACAAAAAAAATAAAAAACTATTTTTTTGGGTTTGTAGAAAGATAAAATATATATATATATATTATATTTTGGTTTGTATGACAATTTAGTAAATAAACTAAATAATTAAAAAGTGTTACCTATGAGAAATGTGAAATTATCAAGATATCTAGAAGTAATATAAGTTGTTATGAGTTGCTTAGAGGGAATTACTCCGTAATAAAACACAACCCAACACACACACATGGCACATCCTCTCTCTCTAACATATACACAGATACATACATAGATATACACATCGATACACTGTATAAAGCATATGTGCCTAGTGATGAAAAGATGATAAAAATCTAATTATCAACGATAAAATATTAAAAGAGACTCATTAACCAAATTAATTAGTCTTTTATTCTAGCTTTCTCTCTCTCTATATATATATAAATATATATATATATATATATCCTTATTTTATTTTAGCTTATTATTTTCTTTTTTTGTCAGTTTTTTATTTTTTGTTTTTTGGGTATTGTTGTAAAGAATAATTTAGATTATTATAAATTTTTACCAGGTAAATATGAAAAATTTGGAAAAAATAAGATTTTTAGGCTTTTCTAATTTAATTAAATGGTTATTGTTAGATGCTTAATAATGGTTTGCACTTATTTGGCTTATCAAAAAAATTCCGGGTCAAACGGGTCGGGTCGGGTATAAACGGGTCGGGTCGGGTTATGTGCGGATTGATGTGAGGGTCGGGTCGGGTTTCGAGAAAAACCCGACCCAATTGCCATCCCTACTTGTGACAGAGAAGGGGTCCAGGATATTTACTTCGTCCCCCGAGAGCGGTTTTATTTGATTTTTTTTAGAGGAGCGATTAAGGGACATTAATGTAGACACAATACAATAGAACCTTTTTATAAGAAAGGAATAAACTATATATAAGAATAAAAATTCTCAGTTATAAATAGGAATAATCTGAATATTGTAATATTTTATAATTTTTTAATGTTCTACATTAAGAAAATGTATCTCTATATAATGATAAATAACATAAAATTGTAAAATTATATATAAGTAATTTTGTAAGACGATTTTCTATGCTAAATTATAAATAGTGTTTATACATTTAAAGAAAGAATTAAATAAAATTTAGATGATTTTTCACTTTTCTAGATGCGTATACTCGATTTTCTAAATAATTATGTACTTTATTAATTTTTTAAAAAAATTATGAGTTTATTATATCATGATTTTCCATCTCATTGAATTCGTGTCATCTTGTGTTTACCTAGTTAAATTAAAAATACGTAGTTGTTTTTTAAATATTTGCGTTATTTAGTGAAACAATATATACATGTATCTTGTATTATAGAAAATATATATATTTAAATAAAATTATATTTTTTTATATATGAACCTTCAATTAAGAATAAATTCTATATAATAATATTTTTTTTCTAATATCAAACTTATTGTATTTTATAAGTACATCTTAGTCTCAACTTTTCAAATCAATGGATGAGATTAAAAGTTATAAAACAAATGTGCACTTCTTTTACCCAATAACCTACTCGCTCCAAAACCAAAAACCAAAAAACTAATCTTTAATTTCAATTTTAGCCGCCTGCATGCTTTCGATTTTCCATTCTCTAGTTTGGGTTGAATATTTAACAAAATCGGTATATTATTTATTGAAAATAAATCAATTTAGAACAAGTCTATCACCATAGCAGCAGGACCTCGGCTTGGTAAAAACCAACAATATAAATATAGTTCTTTTAAATTTGAAACCCATAAATATAAATGTACAAACAACTTAACTATTGATTATTTTGTCTAATAAACTAAGATTTATTAATCGCTATTTCGAAACATTGCATTCTCAACAACATATTTAAATTTTCTCTCTACATATAGCTATATATAAATATATGAACTTTGTATATAGTCCTTTTTTAAATAGTGCACAACAATGCTATACAAACTTAATATTTATAAAAACAGAATAACTTTTTTTCTGACTTTTTTCTTTCTTAAGCTTTTTCAACTATCCAAACATATAAATAAAAATCTATAATCTTTACTTTTTGACAAAAACCAAGGACAAAAATTTTATTTTTTAAAGTCATTTCGATATGAATATACATATAAAAAAACAAATCCTACTTCAAAAAAAAACATAATCTTTGAAGATGAAAACATACAAAAAATTGTTATCAAAATCAATAGTAAAACAAAAGGGTGCACTTTATGTGATTTGTATGTTTTACCCCCGGAGAACAAAATATGAGATATGTGGAATTCGTTTTTTAAGAAAAAAATAATACTAAAAAGTAGGTTTAAAGATGGATGTAGGATGACTCGTATATATGAGTTCTTCAATGGAGAGGGAAAGGAGGTCTAAGGAAGAGATAAAAGAGAGATTTTGTTCACAGGGGGAAAATTCATCTTTTCCTATAGACATAAAGTAAAAATGAAAAGGTGATATAAAAAATAACGACAATTACTTTTTAATTTAGGAGTTGAGCGTTAAAAAAATTGTAGAGAGCGCTAGATTGGTTCTTCATATGTGAATAGCAAATCTAAATATATCTACATTTTAGTTTTCTTTTTGAAGATGAGGAGTATAAATAGGCCGATATGTAACAAAATTTCCCAAACTATCCAAATGTAAAGATAAAGAGACAAATTAAATAGGTGTTGAGAATGCATGATTCTATTTTCCTTTTTTAATTTAATTTAATCCTACTCATTGAAAATATTAAAAATGAATGAGTGATATTTTGATGTTCAAATTGATGTTTTTTATGATGTTCATATATCATTTCCTTTCTTTTATTATCTAAATACTTGGTTGTTATCTAATTTTAACTAGACTTTCAAATAATTGCAATAGAGCCTACGAGTTTATCCTGCTTTTGAGTTCTCATTCTTTTATGAGTAAAGTTTGTGCCTTCATTATGTTAATAATGAAATTTTCTGTGTAACTCATGTAAATAACAAGAGTGATATCATCATGAAATTGATATCTAGTGGTTTCTGGCTATAGACCGTGTAAAGGTAGCCCTTAAGGTGAAACGTTATCCGTCAACCTACCCACAAAAACTCTATTGTAAAGCGACTGTATTGTAAAGTGAGGGTGCATACAAGCTCAACTTCATACCTAGGCGATGTGGATCTCATTAAAGATTAAAAAAGACAATTAAGAAAAACTATATAACAATATAAGTTTAGGTATTTTATATTTTTGGTTCCCCTCGGAACCGGATACGATGGGGGAGTGCAGCCTCTGCAGCCCTTGAAGCCACCCTGGTCCAGGATCATTGTTGAAATAAAAGTTTTTTAAATGATTGGAGATATGAATCAATATAAAGAAGAACCGATAACCGCCAACAAGTGGGCCAAATGGCCAAACGAACTACGTTCGTATTGATTTATTATCAAAACATAACTTCTTTTTTCTAATTGCAAGAAGGAAACAAGTGATCAATCTTCTGCTAGTAGACTTACATAAAAGTATGCGTTGGTTATAACAATGTAGCAAAATAATTTGTTCCTATCTTGTTTTAAAATTTAATTACACTCATTTTAGTAGATTCTGATGGTATATGCATATTGTAGTGTCACCAATCTTTTATTCTTAACGATGTATAAATGACCCTTTCTTCAAGTGTCACATGCTACACTATCCGGGCCGGGTCAATCGGGGTTCCATCAACTTTTTAAGAATATATTATTAGCCTAAAATTAAATTGGTTGTATGTCATCCGGATGTTCACCGGTTTTTGTTTTATTGTCTCCTCACAAAATGAAAATTGGCCACTCATGTACGATCAAGTTTAGACGTAACTCATGCTAAATGTATAGAGGGTTAATTAGGCTTGAAAGATTACTCTCATTTTCATCAATTGTACAAAAAATAAGCAAACAAATAATGCAGAATTTAAAGTATATATGTGGGATAATATGCTTTTTTAATAGTTCATTTACGACAAAATAAATCTATAAATGGTTAATTAGGCTTAAAAGGTTATTCGCATTTTTAATTGTAAAATAAAAATGAAGAATTGAAGTATGTGAGACAACCATTTTCTTTTAATAAATCATATAGTTTTTATAGTAAAATGATCGAAGTTTTACAATAATAGTTACGATTGAAGTATGCTTTCTAAGAGTAGTTAGTAGCACTTGTAGAAGTTTTTCATCTAATTTACATTACAGTTATTTATTTTCACGAATTAGGAGTAATTAGTAGCACTTTGTAGAAGTAGTCAAACAATTTCAAAGATTGATATAGCTGTATTTCATTTATTTACTTTTTTGAATTTAATTTTTTTTGATGATACGCAAATAAATTATTTATTTGAGTTTACGGAAGCTGTAACGTCCAACTATGAAGAAGTTCTTACAGACGAGCAAAATGCAAATAAACGTACGTATGAAACGTATTATCAAGATATTGAAGTAGATATAGCACAAGGAAAATCCAACAAATTTTTATACATTAAAAGAGCTGGGGAAACATTTGAACTTACCATCGAAATACTTAGCTAATTAAAGTAAACATGCTCCTACATAACATTAATCTTGAGATATTAGCAAGTAATGACAAAGTTCATCAAATCTCCATTTTAGAGAAAGAACAAGAACAAGAAGAAATGTAATTGTAAAATTCTTATTAACTGTCAAATGAAGTTTGTTACAAGTATATATAGCTTTCTGTTTGCTAGTTTGAACTAATTACAAATAGATCCAAAACATTTAAGAAAGGTACAATCTAATTCTAACATACCCCCTCAAGATGGAATTGGTTGTGAGATATCACAAACACCCATCTTGGATAATAGGAAAGAGAACAATTTGTGACCCAAAGGCTTTGTAAAGAGGTCTGCTAACTGGTGAGAAGAATATACATGCAGTAAATGTAACATTCCATAAGTAATTTTCTCACGAATATAGTGACAATCTATTTCCACATGCTTTGTACGTTCATGATGGACTGGGTTGGCTGCAAACGCTAAAGCAGAAGCACTATCACTATATAAAAGTGCAGGCTTAGAATGAATCACACCAAAGTCTCCTAGTAACTGAATTAGCCAAGTAATTTCACAGCTAGTAACAGACATGGCTCTATACTCGGCCTCTGCAGAACTCCTAGAAACAAAATCAGAGTCACAATAACCCTTAAGAGACAAATCAACATCTGTAGCAGAGTAAAACAAGCCTTGTCCTGGTGAATTTTTTAAATATTTGACTACTCTTAGAGCAGCATCAAGGTGTGATTGTCAAGGAGCACACATAAACTGACTAAGAACACCTACAGCAAAAGCTATATCTAGACGTGTAATGGTCAAATAGAGCAATTGACCTATCAACCTCCTATAGCCAGTCACATCTTGCAAAGGAGTTGGATCATCTTTAGACAATCTTAAAGTTGAGTCCATAGGAAAACTAACTGGTTTACAAGCTAAGAGACCAGTGTTAGCAAGCAAATTCAAAGTATTTTCTTTGACACAAGCTAATGCCAGTTGGAGATCTAGCAATTTCTAAGCCCAGAAAGTACTTTAAAGTACCTAAATCCTTGATATGAAAAGTATTATCCAAGAATTTGCGTACTTCAGAGATGAGATGTAAATCTGCACTGCCAAGTACTATATCATCAACATAAACCAGCAAAACCAAAAAATGGCCATGAATAGTTAGTGTAAAAAAAGATGAATCAGCTAAGGACTGTTTGAAACCATATGCCAACAAGGAAGTGGACAATTTGTGAAACCACTGTCTAGAGGCTTGTTTCAAAACATAGAGAGACTTATGAAGTTTGCATACATTAGTAGAATCTTGCTTAGAAAAGCCAAGAGGAGGCAACATATACACCTCTTCTTCAAGATCACCATGTAGAAAAGCATTATTGACATCCATTTGTGCCAAATGCCAGTTTTTAACAGCTGCTAGTGCCAAAAAACACCTAATAGTAGTCATTTTAGCTACTGTACTGAAAGTCTCTTCATAGTCCACCCCTTCTAGTTGAGTGTACCCTTTAGCTACAAGCCTACCTTTATATCTTTCAACAGACACATCTGAATTGTGCTTAATCTTGTAAACCCACCTACAACCAATAGGTTTCTTCCCTAATGGTAAAGGAACTAGACTCCAAGTATGATTAGTTTCTAGTGCTTGTATTTCTTTATTCATAGCTTCTATCCAAAGAACATTCTTAGATGCTTGTTTAAAAGTAGATGGCTCAACAGCAGTAGTAACACCCAAACAATAAGTTCTATATGATGGAGAAAAACCACAAAAATTCACATAATTTGCAAGATCATAAGTGCTTGTGGCAGTAGAACATACATAATCACCAAGCCTACATGGTCTTTCTTTATTTCTTGTTGATTTCCTATGTGCAACAATAATCTCCTCTTGTGGAATAACCACAGGAGATGGTGAGTGATCAACAGTAAGAGGCTCAGGGGAAGAAGCCAATAGGGGTGAAGAAGAGGACAGGGAACCCTCATGAATGGATGTTGAATCACCACCAATAGGAGATGAATGGGGCTCAGGGGAAGTTGGGTAACCAGCCACACTAGCCCCTCTCATTCCAGGAAACATAGCCTTATCTATGTGATATTGAACAGGCTCAGTGTTATCATAATAGGGGGGAAATGTTTCATAAAAAACTACATCTCTAGAGATGAACATTTTCTTAGTAGTCATATCATAGACTTTATAACCCTTGACTCCAAAAACATAGCCTAGAAAAATGCATTTACTAGCTCTAGGATCAAATTTATGTCTATTTCTACTCAGGGTGGAAACATAGCATAAGCAGCCAAAGACTTTCAAATGAGTATAAGAAGGAGGTTGATGAAAAAGAACCTCATATGGTGTTTTTTTATTGAAATAGAGGAGTAGGCAACCTATTAATCAGATATGCCGCTGTAAGTACACATTCTCCCCAAAAATACACTGGCAAATGAGCTTGAAACCTCAAAGCTCTTGCCATATTTAGCAAGTGTTGATGCTTGCACTCAACCACACCATTTTGTTGTGGTGTGTCAACACAAGAAGTCTGATGTAATATACCATTGGCAAGAAATAAATTCATCATTTGAAATTCTAAGCCATTATCTGTTCTTAGTACTTTAACCTTTTTACCAAATTGGGTAAGAACCATTTTATGAAAACCTACTATCAAACTTCTGATTTCAGACTTATGTCTCATAAGATATACCCATGTACTTCTAGAATAGTCATCCACAATAGTCAAAAAATATGAATATCCACCAATACTTGTTGTACAATAAGGTCCCCAAATATCCATATGTACCAAATCAAAAACAGATACTGTTTTAATACTGCTAAGAGAAAAAGCGTGCTTGTGCTGTCTTGACAAATGACATACCTCACAAGGTGCCTTACTAGCATCATTATTTACACAATCTACTGTAGAAGATAAAGCATCAAGAGTTTGACCAGATAGGTGACCAAGCCTTGCATGCCATAAATTTGTAGAGGATATACTTGCTGCAGCTACAGAAAATTCACTTTCTACCAAACTGGTGTCTTCCAAGAAATACAATCCCTTACTTTGTTGAGCAATCCCAATCACTTTCCATGAAACCAGGTCCTGAATAGAACAGTGGTCATCACAAAATAGCAAGCAACAAGCATTGTCTTTGGTTAGTTTACTTGCTGAAATGAGATTGAAACCAAAACTTGGGACACAAAGAACATTTTTCAAAATAATTCCATTTTTAAATTTCACTGAACCAATATGAGAAACTGAGGACTTATGTCCATTAGGTAATGTCACTGCTGAAGCATGAAAACTAACAGCATTGGTCAAATATATAAGAGAATGAACCATATGCTCACTAGCTCCAGTGTCAATTAACCAGGTTCCATGTCTTTTGATAGAATTATTTGCTGATAAAGCATAAATATCAATAGAATCATGAGTTAGAGAAGAGTTTCTACCAGACATTCCTGTATATGTGAGATTAGAGAATGCACTACTTGTTTCTCCAGAAGACATATTCTTCATATTTTCATATTGTTGCTCCCTATTCAATTGCATCATACTCATCATGTGCTGCAATTGACCCTGTGTAACTGGTTTATCAACATCAGAAACCCCCACAGAAGAGGCTATTTCAACATTGTTCACATAATGGTCCAAGTTGGAATGAATCACAGCACCTCCAAAACCATTAGGTGTGCCAACATTAGAATTCCTAGGTTTCCATCCAGGTGGATACCCATGCAATTTCCAACATCTTTCCTTTGTGTGTTTAGTTCCTCCACAATATGTGCATTTCAAACTAGGTCTAGATTCCCTATCCCTAGAACCATTTTTCTGATAATAACCATTTACTTGTACCTTATTAGCAGTCTGCCATCCCATTCTACTCACTTTCTCATCATTAGAAGGCACTGGAAAAGCCATACCCTCACTCATCTGTTTATGTTGATTAACCATTCCCATTCTATTGACATGTTTCTGTTTTTCTTCATGCATGACCAAATTATACACCTCATTCAATGTTGGTGTAGGCTTCATCATCAAAATTTGCCCCCTTATCATAGAATACTCTTCATTAAGTCCCATGAGAAAAATCATTCTAAAAATTCTACATTCCCTGTCTATTATTCTTTCCATAAACTTGCAGCTACATCCTTCTACTGCTTTACAAGTGCACATAGGCAATGGACAAGCTAAATTCAGATCAGTCCATAAGCCCTCTAATTTTAGGAAAAACTGTGAAACAGTCAATTCCCCTTGGTTTAAACTATGCAAAGATTGCTGCAATTCAAAAACTCTAGCCTCATTTCCTTGAGCAAATCTAGTCTCTAAAACACTCCACATATTGGATGTTGTATCAGTATATAGAATTGATTGCCCATTTTCAGCACATACAGAACTGATTATCCATGATTGCATAATCAAATTACACCTAATCCAAGACTGATATAGAGTATCAGTGACAGGTGGACATCTTAAGGTTCCATTAACAAAACCCATTTTATACCTTGCACCTAGTACAATTTCCATAGCCATTTTTCAGCTATGATAATTCAATCCATTCAATTGAGGATTAACTAAACTCACCTCTGTAGTATCATTAGCCCCTATATGATATGGTGTTGATGCTAAATCAAGAAAATTTGTCCCATTACCAAAATTAACTCTACCACCATTACCAATTGGACTGTCTCCCATTATATCAATCAATAGATTCGAATAGTAAACCAAATAAACCGATATTAATGTTCAGTATAAAAAACCCTAGAGACCGATAAAAGAAAAACCCAATTCGAAGAAGAAACCAGCTAAATCGCAGCTGATTATTCCAGAAAGTTAACAAAAAATTGAATTAATCAGAAAAGAAGAGTAATTACTCACAAAACAAAGCAATTAATCAGAGATCACAGCGGAAACAAGCTCTGATACCATGATAAAGTTCATCAAATCTCCATTTTAGAGAGAGAACAAGAACAAGAAGAAATGTAATTGTAAAATTCTTATCAAATGAAGTTTGTTACAAGTATATATAGCTTTCTGTTTGCTAGTTTGAACTAATTACAAATAGATCCAAAACATTTAAGAAAGGTACAATCTAATTCTAACAAGTCATGAACATTTTGACGAAATAAAATGAAAGTTTTTTACTCTAACCAAGGGACATGAGCTCCCATCTAAAGAAAATTTAGTTGGAAAAGAATTATTGCAAATGGCATAATACATTTAGTCATTTAACTCGTGATTTTATGACATTTAAAAATAATGTTTAGGTCTTAATTAATAAAAGTTTATTGGAGTTGAGCGTCTTTGCACAAAAGTGATCGGATTGAGACACAATTCCTTGGAAAAGGATTTAAGAGATAAAAAAGAGTAGGGCGAGGCTGTAACGACCCGGTCCTCCGATCAGACCGCTAGCATCTGCTTACTACCACTAATACTTGCTGCTTTGGCCCGATTTCGTCCTCGCTTCTCGGACCGCACGAATTTAAAAGGTCTTGATGATAGTAAGGAGGGTTTCTCTAGGCTTATATACCATATAGGTACTCACATATCTAGGCGATGTGGGACAATATTTTCTCTTTACACCGGCATTTTCTTACGAAAATCCGGGTTCTTACAGAGGCTCTTCTTGCTCTCGCCGGACATTTTCCGTCTCTTTATATATGTACACATTGAAATACTTTACTCCTTAATACTCTCTTCTTTCAGTTTATAGGTCTAGTATTCTATTTTGGACTATCCCCGTTTCTTTTTGTCCATTTTCCTAAAATCAAAGATTTTTTTCTGCAACACTACAATATTGCACACATATGTTGTTGTTTATATGTAAATAGTCATTAATAAGAATAGATTAATTTGGTTTTGATTTGATCCTATCTTGTACATCTGTATCATTATCATATCACATCTTGTAACTCTCTATAAATACATCAATGAAAATAATGTTTGGGTATTAAAGAATATACCACAAACTTCTTCAATCTTTCATCTCCTATATATCATAACCTACCTCTAATTTTGGCCATGATAAGCAAAAGACATTAACTAAAAGGAAATGAACAAATAGAAAAGATTAACATAAGAGTTCCACTGGTTTAATGTGAGAGTGAAGGATATCGCTTGAAATGTAAAATTGAAAATTTTACTATATGTTATTCACACAATACAGAAGCCTTTATTAGTTGTTCTTATAATTAATGTGTATGGAACTAGAAACAAGCATGAAGGATCTGTTGCAAACAAGTTACCGAGTTATAAAAAAAAATATCAAAATAAAACGTGGATGTTTTGAGGATTCATTTTCTTTTCCTCCTTTTGTAAATCGAGTAACCTAGTTGTTGTCGATGGTGTCTTCACTTCTCTCCCTGGAAACTGTTTCTGAACCATGGATTGATTTTTCAGCAGATGCATTACTTTTATTTCCAGTAATTTGACCTTTGTTGTTGAGAGGAGAAGCACTAGTGTGTCTATGGTTTCTATGAATGCCAACAGTGTGTTGGTTTTCTTTTCCACTTTCATCCAAAGACGAGCGCCTCATGGTATCACTACAGCTCTTCCTTCGACTTAACTTTGGCGACTTGGCACGAGTCACTGGAAACTGTAGACTAGTGTAGTAAATACTAATTTGTTTGTAACCAATGACAACAAGAAAGTAAATAGAGTCTTACAGTTGCAAATTATTTATTCTCGTTCTGACTTTAACAAAACAGACTGGGGAGTTGTTTGATAGGCAAAACATAAATCTTCTAATATTGATATACATCTGTGTTTTGGTTGCTGTCAGAACTTTGTTAAATGAAATACTCTACTCTTCTATCGATACAAGCTAAGGGTTATCCTTATGGTTTCTGGGTCTCGTTTAATTGTTCAGGAACTAAAAGTGTTGTCCTTTTTAGCTAACCATCGTATTGACTTCCCAAGATGCAAGCAAAAATAAAAATAAAAATAAAATCCCAAGATGCAAGCATTTTCCAGAACTGTTTTCGATAAATGTTTTGAAGCATTTATGTGGTTCATAATCTAGAGGACCCTGGGTATATAAAAGCCACATGCAGGGGCGGACCCAGCAGGGGCTGGGGGTGACCACCGCCACCCCGGCGATTTTCAGTTTTTTTTTTAATATATGTATTTTACAATTTTTTGCTCCTTATATATTGCTAGTCACCTCTAATATTTAAAAATGCTCTTAGCACAGTGGTAATTAGTCAAGTTAAAAGAGTGTGAGGTCTAGAGTTCAAGTCTCGTATATGTTACTTTTTTGAAAAAAATTAGATATCCAATTGTAACCCTTATTTTTTACACCATGGCCCCTCGAACAATTTCATTCTGGGTCCGCCCCTGGCCACATGGTGTAATGAAAAAATAAAAAGGAAGTGGCGTAGTTAGTTAAGAACTTGTATGGTGACAATTCTAGATGAGTTTTTTTTTGTATAATGCGATATGCCCTCTTCTCCCTTTTTTCAGTATTCAATTCATACTTGCTTAAGCATAACGCAATGAATGGATAATTATATAGAAAATCTGAGACGCAGGGGGTTCGATCAGGTGATATTGTTGTATTACTATGAATACTTCAGTTGGTAAATTTCAATATTTTGAATCAAAGCATGTGTCCAGGAAATTGCTTACTTGAATTTATCCCTAATTTGAGTTTCCAGTTCTAAATTCTTCACAGTTTTGATAAGTTTAGATGATAGTATAAAAAATAAAATGTTAAATCCTGTATTTATATAATTGTATATCCCCAGAGCGAAAACCTGCATCAAAAACACTGAAACTTATGGGGCTCAAATAGATAAATATTTGTATTACCTTTTTAAGTTCCTTTTTGGGGGGAGGTCCCTCTTTGTAAAAGCTAGGCACTGGATTTGCTTTGAACACCATGTTCTTTCTAAGCTGTCGAATAGTTTCTTGTTCTTTTTCCTGAAAATATGTTCACGTAAATTGTATCATTAACCAAAATAAAACAAGTTTAAGGGTGTGGTTTCAAATGAATCGTGATGAAAAACCTTAATCCTAGCTTCATTTTCCATCTTCTCCGCCTCAATTGCAGCTTGTCTCTCTTCCAGCTTTGTGTAAAACTGAGAACATAAAGATTTATAAAGAATGTGCTGACCATGTTTTACCAAAACTTTTGGAAACCACATTCGTACTCTAGAGATACCTGTTTACGTTTTTCTGCACGGGCTACACATGTGAAGACAGGAGCTATTGGCACAGTGGTCTTAAATTTGGCAGTCTTTCCCGATGTTGATGCACTATCCATGGTTGAGCATTGTTCCAGAAGTCAATATTGAGACAAGATAATGAAATAAAACTAATATTAAAGTGGGAAAGAAAATGCATACTTGGAAGGATACGATGATGCCACTGATATGTTATCTTCTTCAAAGTATTGCTTCTTATTATCAGATTTCCGGAGCATCTTTGTTTCTCTCGGAGAGTTAGGCTGTACAAAATTGTAATGTTAAAATAAGTTGCTGCTTTGATATGCTTAAGACACGTGTGATAAAATTTTCAATTAGGGGCTTGTTTTGATGCAGCTCTTTAAGTATATAAGCTAGATTTTTAAGGTTAAGAGAAAAGCTGCTAGTTTTTTCAAGGACATAACAGAAAAGATTATCTTTTAGGCTGATCTACCAAATACGCTTTGAGGAAAAAATGATGAGGTTAAAAACTTTAACCAAACTATTCCTACAGAAAAATGCGACAGTATTTTTTAAGCAAGACATATTCTCCTAATAAAAGTTTCAGTGATTCAACTCCTTAGCTTATTGTGTGCCATCCGATTCTCTTTCTAGGTACAATGATTCTGTGAATACTTTGCTGAGCTGGATTTTCCAAGAAATGCTAATAAATTTCAAAAGCTGGATTTAGCTGCTAGCTTTTTCAGCATATTTGGCAGAAAAAAACATGTAACAAGACTGTCAAAATGCATTTTTATGTCACAGCTTGTGACACCTATATCGTATAAAATACTCTCATAAGTTGCTATGAAACAGACAGGAGGCCTTCAATTTTTTAATGTTCCTTCGATCTTCAAATATTTCCAGGTCAGTTTTAATCCACTAGTTCATACCATGATTGACGAGCCAATAGTTTGATTTAGTAAATTGTATTACCTGTGATTTCTTTGCTTCTGTTGGCATATCATTATCCTTAATCTTGTTTGAACTTTTGTCAGCAAAATCATTACTTTTACCCCCAGATCGAGGTGTTCTAGGTGAATCCTTTTCCTCATCATGAATAGCTTGGGGTTTCAAAACCGCATCATCTGCTTTTCCATTTCTCTTAACAGGTGAGCCCGTTTGCTTGGCTCTTGGCGAATCTGATTTGGAATCATTTTTTTCTGTTTCTAAAATTCCTTTCTTGTTTTCATCTTCTTCCACTGTTGATGTGTTGGTGCATGGATCGGATTTATGTTTTATTTCTTCGGCACATAAACCTAATATCATGGGAGAAACATGAGCAGTCTCCTGGGAAACAGAACTATCTGGTGTCAGTTTAGCAGTATTGGGCTTTCTGTCGCTGCGAATGCCAGTTACATCTCTCCCCATGGCTCTGCACAAAATAATAGCAACATTCTTTAACGGGAGATATGAAAGTTGGATCTTGTTTGGTTGCAACACTTAAGCTCATTTTAATCTTTTAAGTTAAGAGTGTTAGACTGCTTTCCTGGTCAGCTTAAGAAGTTGAGTTTTTGTGGTTTCTTTCCTTGAAAGGCTAGAAGCTTTGATCATGATTGGCGAAGAATTTTTTCTAAAACTCGGATAGGTATCTAGAATTTCCTGAGAAAACTTTACAATTACCAATTTTTGCAAATATTGAGACAGAAGACCAAATAGATTGATAATTAAATCCTAACTTTATAGGGAAAATAACGACATTTGGTAAGAATTAAAAGGACGAACAGGATATGTTTTAGTTCCAAGAATCTCTACATATTTGATTAACAAAACATGTGAAATAAGGATCAGAAAGATATTAGAATAATGTAAATTGTAACTCACACTAATATTGATCACGCGAGAGTCCAATTTTCTTCTTTTTTCAAATAAATGGATACCAGAACCAGAATAACCACCTCCTTTCTCTATCTCCCTGAAAACTAAGAAATTTATACTCCTAAATTTGGGGCATTTATTTTGTCTCTTAATGGTGATTCTCAGAACCATTTTTGTGGTCTTGTTATCCGTCTAAAAATAGTAAAGTTTCGGTTATAGAATTATATGTGGTTGACAAGTATGATTATCCTTTAGTTGATTGAGATGAGAAGTCTAAATTAAGAATATCTTCAGAAAATATTACAGATTTCACTGGTATGAAATTTAAATTATGAGTCAAGGTAATATTGAATAAATCTCCCCTCCAATATAGAATATACCTTGAGGGCCTGCTGTGGCATTAATGTGCTTTTCCTCTCTTTTTCTTATTTATAATCAAGATTTTGTTGGTTCAAAACTAACTTGCTGTCCATATCTGACTTCACTTTCAAGCTCAAATTTTTGCATTCTGATTTCTTAGTGATCTATATTATAGAACACAAAGGTAAAGTTGTGGTTTCAAACTTTCAAATTATTCAGTATCAATATATCATTTTTTTTTCCCTTTAAAAAAAAATATATATGTATAATTTTTTCAGAAGTTACTAACCAGTGGCTTGATCTATGTGGCTTGATTTATAATATAGGGCTCGAGTTATCAACCTACTCATCCACTTATTAGCCGATTAGCTATTTCACGTATTTTATACGTTTGTTACATCAAACTATATGATTTTAACGATTTGGCTACTTATCTTTCAATTTTCTCAATTTGGATACCACACTATAAAAAACTTTCTAATTTGGGTATCGTACTATAAGAAAACTTTTCAATTTAGGTACCAATTAATCACGGAATTATTTCACGTGACAACACGTGCTTGACAAACGTTAACGCGATAGGGTAATTTTGTCATTCTACACCAAAATATATCATTTTAGAAAAACGTTTCCTCCCAATTTCACACATAACAAAAATCAGCACATAGTCCAAATTTGGAGTGAAATTTTGTTTTAGGATGATGATATATTTTGGTGCAGAATGATAAAATTACCCTTCCACGTTCAAGTTTATCAAACACGTGTTGTCATGTGATACGATTCCGTAATTAATTTAGACAGTGGTACCTAAATTGTACTGTTTCTTATGGTGTGGTAACCAAATTGAGAAGGTTAAAAGGTGAGTACCGAAATCGTTAACATCAACATAGTTTGGTGTACTAAACGTATTTTTTCCGCTAATTTTTGGTGTTCTCTTTTAACTTCTTTTTATGTAGGTAGAACGTTCTTATCAGAATTTTGTGCTTAAAAAATCTATCAGATAAATGGTTAAGCATAGACTGAAAGTTTTCACCACAGTAACAGTGAAGACTTTCTAAGATATCAATCAGATAACTGAAACGAGTTTGCTTCGCTCCCAACACCGTGAAGAGAAAAATAAACTATTGGGAGGCTTTGTTTGACGATCGAAATTTAGTTTCTCGGGCTGTCTGCACTTTAATAGTATCATGCGCTAATTGTAGACATCAAAGATCATAATATTTCATGTGATGTAATATGCATAATCATTAAATCTTAAATCAGTGATGGTCAGTATTACAAATTGGAATAGAGCACACTAAAAGCACTCGATACCTGTGCGCACACTTCCAGGCTTTTTAGGATAGAATGGAGATAGGAGCAAATCACGGAGGTGTGTTCGACCAAGATATGTAGTCAGGTAGTGAGTGAAAATAGCAAGTTACGGAAAATACATTGAATTGGTTACTTCACTATGCTAAATAAGAACAATTATAGGGAGAATTGGAACTAAAATCTGGAGTCTGTTCACAAAGATTGTTAATAAAATACACAAAACCGAATTAAACAGTTCTTTACTCTGTATTTCAATGTAAAGTGAACTTGCTTACAGCAATATCATCCATTAGACTGTCACGACATGTAGCTTAATCTGCAAAACGCAGCACATACCCGTGAAACTTAATTAATGATAGTATATATCATTGCAATGTAGGAGATTGCACCTATTCATCTACCACGATATTCACTTCCATTGTCGGAGTCTTGAGAATGAGTGATTTAAGCTCCTCAGAGTAATTTTGTAGAATATCGGGATTTTCGTTATTGGGATAAGCCAAGTCAGCACTAGTGTCGGGTCTCGCGATGTGTTGAGCCGCAATTTCCCCCACCAAACTTTTATGAAAAGTATTAAGTGCGTCTGTTGTTGAAAGAGATGAAACAGATTCAAATAAAGACTTGAAGTGGCTTCTATCTTCTTGTGACTCCACCATTCTTTCACTCAAACCCTTCGGAAGGCAAGAGAATGCACTTTAAAGAAATAGCAGCCCGCCAAAAAGGAAAAGAGAAACACAGAAAGCAGAAACAGAATAAATATCAAAGAAATATAAAGGTCATATTCAGAAACGAAGGCAAATTATTAGCAGGATGATCTAAATCTCATTTTCGTTAAGACCACCACCTTACCGGACAAACAAGGAGAGGGAAGATAGTCGGGAAACAGGCCAAACGATTAAGGATAGAAAGCGTAATACTATCTCGTGTTATGATTATGAACTGAGATAAGTTCATGGAACTTAAGTGTTTCCGTCTCATTATGTTTGTAAAAAGTAAGCAAACGCAAGAAAGGTCATGGGATAATAAAGTAGTTGCCAACTAAGATCAAAACAAGCAAATATTAAATTTTCTATATCCAAATTTCGCCAATTTGAAAAAATTATTGGCTGTCGAAAAGAAAGTCATGCATACTTTAAGTTTTCACCTTCATTTGCAAATAGTGCGACTTTTTCAATCATGCCACCGTAAACATATAGTTAGATACTAACTAAATATAGTATCTTCATACCTGGTAACACCCCTAACAAGTCCCCATCTGTATCCAACAAACACTGATTCCTTAAATCCCTTGTTGAAACCTTCCTGCGCCGAAGCTTCTTTTCCCGCTGTGAGGCCATCTCGATACCCGATCTATGAAGAAATGACCAGCACAGGAAAAAAAATGGCATTAGTAGACATGTTGAATAATTTGACTGCAAGACATCTTTTTAGTCAAAGAAGAAGCATACATTATGAAATTCGTCTCGCCTTTTTTGCCACTCTCTGTCCAATTCTTTCGGTTCTTCAAGTTCTCCCCAGATAGATCCATCATCAACATCCACTTCTTTATCTGAAAGTAGAGACTGTTAAATGAACATTCCTATGTTATTTAAATGAAGATGATAATCAAAGTCATTTTCAACAACTTTCGGTGACACAAGAGATGAAATAGTTTTATATATATGTGTTGCATTATAAATAGTCAAAATCACGATCACAACTGGAAGATGCAGAAGTTTTACTAGAAGAAAATTAAGTGTCAAGAAGAAGCTGGGCGCAAAGATCATTATACTTAAAAATGAAAGCTAAAACAACACAACGGTACAGTTCATCAAGAAAATAAATATCTTAATTAAAAGTGAGTGTACAACACATGCATCTTTTGTCAGTATGTTCACAGGGATATTTTTGGTTATGGAAAAGAAGCGGAAGCGGATGTATGAGCATTGAATCTATTTTCTGAAGAAACACAATACCAAACAATAGCTAACGCAAAAAGATGTGTCCTGAGGTTTAACCACATCAACATACATTGATCGAGTTTAAACCAGGACACAAAATAAGAATCCCTAACTGAAATCTCTATCCTAACGAGTTTTAACCCAAGAATATATGTTACTGACAAACTAGGAAAACAAAAGAAGGGGTGATTCTCAAATGTATACCATGAGACCTCAAATGATTGTGATAGGCCTGAGAGTTAGGGCCTAGTTCTCCACTTGAAAGCTTTAAGGCTTCTGAGTAGAGTTCATTAGAAATGCTGTGATCCATCTGTCAAAACACGTAGGCTGATACCAATTTAGAAAAAGAAGATTGTCTAGTAATATAAAAGATGGCGTCTATCTAGACGTACACCAATATCCTACTACTACGTAGTGCCAAATTATGTTAGCCTTACAGAGCAGTCAATTTTATTGAATTTGGAACATCAGATCCGAAGGAATTAGTTGCATACAGATATGAGATATGCATACATACATAAAGGCAAGAACGGGTCCAAGGTGCGTACCCTTTCTGCAATAAATGATGTTCCCCTAAAGCGCAGTTTTGAAAGGCTTATACAGCCGAACCCACAATGTAATAACTTGTGTCAAATGAGGTGGAATACCGTAGAAGATGGATAATATCGAACATTAGGGGTGTGTGTGTGTGTCAGTGGGTGAGATATCTATATTAGTCTATCTGTAAATAGACTTAACCAATTTTGTAAGATCATTTACAGATTGACCTTGCCATGATCCCTGGTGTAAACATTAATAAAAAAAACAGTTGAAATAAGAAAATAAACTGATATAAGGGGAAATCGGCAAATGGTACACAAAAAAAGCACCACTGCAACTGAGTAGCCGACGCATTACAATGAGTTTGCAAAAGTTTTTTGGTTTCAGATTAGGGACATTCAGAGTAGCCTGGATCGGGTTGTCTTGTAACTAAATTTGGTTGCCTCTTGACCTTACTGAAACAAAAGCAATGATGAATATGGATATTTTGTCGCTTGAAGGAACTCATCCATACTTTCATTATTAGCTTCATCGAGTTGACTTAAAGATAGTTCTTCATCCTATTGTTATCCAACTTGGAAACTAAGCCCATTAACCATTGCATCTTAACTTTGCTTGACTCTTGTATTAAAAATCACAGAACATGTTTTCAAAAACTCGCTTGGCTTTTATCATTTATAATCTTCGTCAGTGTACATATATAAAACCTCGATCTTTCGATTTTTACACTAAATGTTCGATTTATATACTGAAAACTGGTCAGCTAAGATCCTGTCCTATTTAAAACGCAAATAACACTATTAAGATGAAAAACTTAAACAATTCAGGAATAGTAATTCATCCCAGTTGACGCGAAAAAATATCTGATTTTCTCAAAATAGCTATCAATCTCAATGTTAAGATAATACATGTACCATACTTACATGTGCTACAACACAATACTCTTCCCTAATCTGTATTCTGTTCCATAACTGCCTATTTGGTCCCGTCAATCTCAATATGTTTTCAGGTGTTCTACGTATAGAATCACAAAATGAATAAGATAACTCTGTTAACATGTACTCCTATTAAAAAGCAAATAAAAATTAAACTAAATCACCTATAAGCATTCCAACTTGCATACCCCTTGTACAGCACACCAACACAACTAGCCTACTACTTTTCGTACCCATACCATGTACTATAACGAAACTTGACCCGGGTAAAATTGGTACCCAAAGCACTATTCCTTAGCCATTTCTTTATACAATTTACTAGATATGCTAGGAAATACCTACCTCTCCTCTTAGTGTCAACAAACCACTGATATCAAGGAACTATACCAAGAACAAAATACTGCAACTCAATTAAAATGTCAAAGAAACCTAAATTTCTCAACGAACTATAAAATGCTTATTGTGGCATACGTCTCTGAAGCCCACATACCACTTCCAAAGTTACATGTACCGAAAATTCAAGCTCTCACCTCTCGTACCACATTCTTTGCAACCTGACCTCAATATGTTGCCACTTTTTTAAGTAAACGAGTTAAATAGAACTAAGATCTAATAGTTTGAGATAAGCTAAACTAAAATAAAAGACAAACAGTGGAGTACTATTTAGTAATTAGTAAGTAAGCTAACTTAGCTTAACTTAGCTTAACACGCCAGAACATACCACACTCTAAATAGCATTCGAACTAAGCCTATCCTTTTGTTACCTCATATTGTATACCAAGACAACTAGCACACAATGGAGGGGCCAGGATTTTCCCCCGAGCTCATTTCATTACTAAAGCTTCTAGCTTTTACAGTTAAAAAAAACCCAGGAAAGCTCAACTTTAAACGAGAAGTCGGGAACCAAACAAAATAATACAGGAATCTTAGGCCCTTGTTTGGAAGCAACTTTTAGCAAATAATTCGGCTTATTGAAACAGTAAAAAGTTAGAATCATGCATTAGCAGTCACTCGATTCAGGTTTCTTTTCGTTGTACTAGCATTTTAACCTAAATAATTGGGCCATTTCAACAATTCAACATAGTAAAAAAAAAACTAGTTTTTTTCAATGCTTCAAAAAAATAAAAGAAACCAGCCTACTCAGACTTCCTTTTGCTGTAGCTATTTAACATAAAAAAAAGCTGGGTTATTTCAACATAGTAAAAAAAGCTAGATTTTTCCAATGCTTCTAAGGAACAAAAAAAACACCAACCTAGTCAGTTTTATTTTTTTGGTAGCATTTGGAATTAAAAGGCTGTGATACTTCAACATAGTAAACAAAAACTAACCTTTTTCAATGCTTTTCAATGTTATAAGCTGTATCTTACAAACATGGTAGCTAAAAAAAATAAGCTTTCTTGTTACATAAATAAGTGGTTAAAAACAAAGCAAAGATGAGACTGATAAATTAAAACGAATAAATAATAATTCGGGAACTTTCAGCATAGTAAAATAGCTTTTTTAACATAAAAAGCATGGTTATTTCAGCATAGTAAAAAAAAACTAGTTTTTTTTTTTTTTTGCCAATGCTTCTAAGGAAAAAAAAACACCAGCCAACTCAGTTTTTTTTTTTTTGTAGCATTTGGAATTAAAAGGCTGTGATACTTCAACTTAGAAAAAAAAATATATAAAACAAAAAAAAAAAACTAGCCTTTTCAATGTTATAAAAAGTTGGGCTATTTCAATATAGTAAAAAAAAAGCTAGTTTTGCTGTAGCTATTTAACATAAAAAGCTGAGTTAATTCAACATTGTAAAAAAAAAATTAGTATTTTTCCAATGCTTCTAAGGAAAAAAAGAAAAGGTAGCCATTTTCAATGTTTTTCTATGTTATAAGCTAATATCATGTAAATTTAGTAGCTAAAAATATAAGGTTTCTAGTTAAATAAATATGTGGAGAAAAACAAAGTAAAAAATGAAAAAATGAAAAAAAGAAGCACATACCTCATCCATAGATAACTACAGAGAGATGGCAAAAAGGGTCTCTCTCTCTCTCTCTCTCTATATATATATATATATATATATATTATATTTATATTTCTATATATAGTAGCTGCATCTTACATTAAAAATTTAAAACCCCTTTTTTGTTTTATTGAAATAATTTAGTCCTGCTAATTGTTTAAAATGAAAAAATTGGTTTAGTGTAGTGTACACATTGGTTATAGTAGTAATTTTAACAATTGTATTACTCCATTCGTTTTCAATTAACACTACGTTCAATAACTTGTATCAAAATTATCGGAATGAATTTTTTTTAAAATTAATCATATAATTTAAACATTAAATTATATGATTTAGTTTTGAAATTTGTCATTTCGGCAATTTTGATACATGTTATAAACCGATCAAAATTGCACATAATTTCGTAGAGACAATTAATTGGAAACGGATGGAGTATTAAACTATGAAATTTCGTTTAATTGAGGGACCAACAATATATACACTGATTGACAACAAAATGTGTATGCAATTTCATCATTTTGTTTAACGGTGGGTTCTTAATTGTGGCAAATTTTGTAGTTTTGTATCTCAATTGTTAAAATTGATAGATCAGTATCTAAATCGTTAAACACTGATAATAGTGTACACTAAACGTATTTTTTTATTTTTCCAATAAAACACAATAAATAAATCCACGAGTATTTACTTATTTCACGAGTTTAATTTAGTACAAATTTACTTATTATGCTGGATGAGATTAGAAATACTGTCGGATCCACAAATATCGTGTTTGGTACAAAAAATGGAGGCGGGACTATTAGTAACATGAGATTAAAAATTATGATAAACGAGAGTATTTGGAGTAATATGGAGAGTATGGTATTGAGAAATGTGGGTATGTGAAGTAAACGAGGTGTGATATATATATATATATATGTTGCAATTTAATTTATTATGGATATAAATGTAAATTTGTAAAATAGTACGATCCCAGTAAAAATCAAACAAACACTTCATTGATATTTCATGTCTATATTGTTATCCCGTCATACTTCGAATGTATTTCTAATCTCATTACTACTAATACCGCAAACAAATGAAACCCGATGTATTGGAAAAAAGGAAAAAAAAAAAGAAGCCCGAGTTGGGTTTTTTTTTTTTAATCCTAAGAAGCATTGGAAAAAAAAACTAGCTCCCATAATATTTTTACTTCATTTTGAATTTTCTTTTCCTGAGTGATCCTATATTAAATGACCTTTGTATGATCTTGTCTCCGTTAATCTTGTGTGATTGTGTTCGTCCGATCTTGTGTGCTATTTTTCTTTTTGAATTTTTTTGATGATTATTTTCGGATTTATTTTTTGGTTGTTATTCTTTTCGGTGTTTTATTTTTATTTTTTGTGTTTTTTCTTTTTTGAAGTTGTTCTACATATTTTTATTTACTTAGAAAGTTCCTTTGTGACTTGTGTGATCATGATCCAGTCTGATCGTGTTTTTTTTTTTTTAAGAAATCATAATAATACTTCTTGGTGCAAGTCAAGTTAGTTTTTTTCACATATTTTAATAAAATTTGTTAATGTGGTTAAAAAAAATACTTTTACTATACCTTGGCATTTAATGATGGTTGGCAACTTGGGCACTTTGGCATGTGTTATATTTATTAGAAAGCTAAAAATAAAGGTCTGAACGAAAAAGTAATGTTTAAAAAAAAAAATTAAACTTTGTTTGGACGGGGTATGCTCATTTTGGAATAAATAGAGCCATATTATCTCGCGACGAGCTTGATACCAATCACATTGGACGACTAGCTTTGCTCGGTTACATGGTTCTTGTTAAACCGGAATAGGCTTTGGGGTCAAAAGCTACACTTATTTGATAATAAACTTACCTTTTTTCGTTTGGAACCATCCGTAACATTTTTCGGGTTCCACACACACCCTAAATGTTTCTCCGTATATTTTAATTCAAGAAAGATAATCACAGAACAAAACGAGTTCCAGTTAACTGACTATAGCTAAGCAACAATTTCACTCTCAAAGAGGAGGTTGCTGAATTTTTATTTCATCCACTCTTTTTTTCGAGTTTCAAAATAAACTTAAATTCACAGCGTAAATGAGAACATTTATGAAAAAAGGCTTTTCAAACCATAATTTCTAACATATTTTATATTGACCATCAAAACTTAGATAAACATCTGAGAAAATATGGTACGAGTATGACCACAAAGGTAGCCTCATTAAAAATGTAACATTAGTCTTATATTAAAAGCTTCAACTCTAAATAACTTTGTTTCTTTGCATAATAAAATAACATATAAAATATAATAAAATACAATTCAGGATTGACGTCCAATGCAAAACCCGCAGGACAATTTAAATATGGTTTTTTATTTATCCCTGCAAGGGAAAGGAAAAATCTCAGGAACAGCATCATCGATTCATCGTCATCATTGTGTATGCTTTTTGATCTTACGGAAGACTCCCCAGAAGAAGTATTCCTTGTACAATCCTGTAGCATAACCGTGCACAACAGAGAGTTAATCATCAAATTCAAGAAGTGATACATCATAAAGAAAAGAAAAGATAAAAAAAAAAAAAAAAAGAAAAGAAAAAAGGGGGGTGAAAGTGAAATACAGAAGAACGCCATGGGGAAGAAGACAAATCGGAAGTATAAAATGTAACGTAAGGCAACAAGAAGGTGCATATATACGTGCTCGCTTAAGCTTAGTTTTGAAAGAACCCTCCTACATTTCTAAGTTCATTAGATAAAAGCACCATAACAATGAGTGATATGTAATATAATGAGTACAGATTCAGATTATTGATGTCAACCATTTAAAACATAAATAGATTAATGGTGGACAAAATGAAATACTATGGAAAAGAAAAGAGGACTTTTTCATCCAATTAATTTCCTATGACAAATCTTACAACAGCCGAATGTGGCAAGGACAGCCAGTAGAGATTCAGGTGACATTGTCAAGTCCTCGACCGAAAATAAATTAATGAACAAGAAAGAAGGACAAAAACTAAATAAGAATCTTGAGAATCTAAAAGACCAATCAAAGAAAAACATCACTTTTGTACCAAAACCTTTAATCTTTTAACATTTGTGTACACCAACCCTGAAGTTCACAGATAAGTTGCCAATCAATCAATAATCAAACAATTACTACACTAAACGTACGTATCCAAATTACGAACAATTAGTAAATAAATCTGAGCCTTGGTGACCAAATTGTTCGATTTGGTATAAAGAGGTGTTTACATAGTGAACAGTATAATAGATTGGTGTAACTAATTATTGAAAAACGATTTTTTGGTGTACAGTAGTAATATTTCTCCTATTTAAATAGACATTGGAAGCTTACTTTGGTAACCAGCAGGCAGTAACTTAGATGAAAACAGATACAACTCCACTTCACCGATATCAGACCTCATTACAAAGTCCTTGTCCTCGATGAACTTAATGAGGAAATTATAATCAGTAGCTCTGAAATTAAAGATTAATAACAATTCAGAACACAAGTGGACGGCCTAGAGGCCATATAAATCAGCTATAAGTGCATTTATAGTAAAGACGAACCTTTTGTTTTCACCAAAGTGAAAATAGAGACCAATATCATCCTCACCAGGACAATCATCTGGGAAAAAAACCCTCCAAATATCTTCTCTAGGAGTTAGTCTAAATTGGAGAGTAGCTGGCATTCTTTGAGAGCACTCAAATACACAGCGGAGTGATCTTGCACGAGGTAATGCCACATACCCAGAGATATTGTAGTTGAAACTCTCACCCTGAATTTCAAATCGTCCCCTAAAATAAAAGAAAGCATTATTAGCCAACCAAATTTCCCCCTTGCTACCATTCAGTTTTCAAAATATGTTCTGGGAAACTAAATTCAAAAAGAATTTTCTAAGATACGATAAACTCTTCCTCCATTATCTATAAACATAAAGGTTTGAGCTTATTTATGCAGAGAAAACTCTAGTAATGATCTCAAACAAATACTTTCAGATATATGAAATGCTGAAAACTGCACAGAGTGCTTGATTAAGTATATTAAATAATTTTAGGACTCCAATTTAGCTTGACTTCCTTTTCTTTTCTTTTCTTTTCTTTTCTAGGTTTCTGAGTTATATTAAGGAAAACAACATTTTAGACATTCAGTTTGAAGTGACCAGAACTGAGAAGTTTGATGGCACTTCTGTAACCTGAAGCTTCACTAGAAGACTAAATATCTACACATCTATATGCATGCGCGTATCATCGATAACACGAAATAAGAACTTGGTATCAAGCCCATTTCTCCTATATAAGCCTATAAAAGCTCTAAGAACATACAAAAGTATCAAATAAAATTATATGAATACATCCATCACTGGAATAACCAAAGTTGAAAACATAAAGCAAAACTAGAAACAGTTTGCTCGTAACTAAGAATAAAAGAGCTTGCAAAAACTAAATTAAAGCTAAGAATACCTTGTAAAGGTAAGTCAGACACCTTATTGAAATTTAAGACTGGTAGACCATTTCATCCTTGTTCATGAACTTATCTTAAGAAGACTTGTATATAACTATGGGTTTTAGTTAAAAAAAAAATTTACGCTAGTAAACTACTTGTTCTATTTTGCCTCTAAATTATAAAATTTAATAACTTACATTTACATATTGCCCAGTTGGAGTATAAAAAGTGATAATTGCCCATAATTTTTTTGGATACAAGTAGATGAAAGAATATGAACTCACTTCCACGACGAGTGACAAGCAGGAACATAAGTATATCCTTCATATTTAAGTTCAGCATCGGTTGGCTTATGTTTCTCAGCATCACTAATCAAGGGAAATGGACCGTTAACTTGATGACCTGCAAAAAACAAGACTACCATTGTCAGGGCCTGCTTATCACTTTTTTTAAGAGCTTTACTGGGCATACTCACTTTTTTCCTGAGTTGCCATATTTTGTTATATAGCAGGGTTTATGTGCAACAATAAATATAATGGAACTTTTGAAAGTTTATTGCTTTATACTTGTATGAATACTGAATTTGATTAAACCAAGGTTTCCACTAGCAAAAACTTTTCACTTTTACAATGATAAGATACGAGGAAATTTCAGCTTATCCAGGTTCAGAATTATATTCAGTCTGTCCTGGTTTAACTGGAAGTTTCAAACTATCAACATTTGAAGCATAAAAAATTATTTCACTTAAATTACAACAACAAAAAACCAAACTAAGATGGTCTTATATCAATTGCATCCAACCTTTTGGTACTTATTAATTAATATTGTATATAATGCTCATTGATATTGTAATATTCTAATTATGGTAGTGGCAATCTCCAAGATATGCCACATGCTAATTAAACTACTATATAAAGAGATGGAGACAAACCTAATGGGTATGTACTCAGTTTATACCCATGCACGTAGGCTCAGCCGAAACACGTTAAATTTCTGTGTCCTTTTACTGCTTTCATTTATATATGTATGGTATCAAGAGCAGGTCAATTAACCTAGCCGTCAGTATACACAAACCCTAGCCGCCGCTATACACTTACCCTAAATTACAGAGGGGGAAATCTCTCCTTCTGAGTACAATTGCTCCATCTCTTTTCAGTGTTTACACAAACTGTTACATGCGTATTTCCGTCTGTTTATCGTCACCTCGACTGTTTTCGATACATATTTGTTGTCGTTGCTCCCTCTTTAGCTCAAACCAGGTTATATTGTTTCAGATCTGTGTTCAATTTGGTATTTGGTACTTGGTTTTATTTTTCTTTGGTAAAATCTGTTAGTTGGCTGATTTGGTTTGCGGTTCGTTTTTTCTGGGTTTGCCAAGTATTCTCGCTGAGTTTTGGTTATTGGTTAGGTTATCATAATATGGAAAAGTCTCATATGCCTACGCAACTTACTACTATTAAATTAAATGGTGATAATTATCAACAATGGGCTAGCGCTATTAAAATGTCTTTAATTGATCAAGGAAAAGAAAGTCATCTAACCGAAAACAGTTCAAAAGATGATAAAAAGTGGAGTAAGAATGATGCTTAGATTGTTAGTTCAATGTGGAATTCTATGGAGCCTAATATCTTAGATATGTGCAGCTATGTTGAAACCTGTAGTGAACTGTGGAGTTATATCAGTCAGTTATTTTCGAGTAATTTATCGCGTATGAATGATCTACCTAGCGCGCATTTCAAGTTACAGCAGGGTGATAAATCTGTTGAGTCTATTATGCACGATTACATGAAGAACTTAATGTCGTTCTTCCTGTCTCTAATGATATTAAAAAAATGAATCAGCAAAGAGAGCATGAACAGTCGATAAATGATCATATGTAACAAAATTAGAAATCGGATGTGAGGTACATGCACGTTTACCTTTCGAACAATTTGGACGGTGGGTATACACTCGTAAGTCTGTGGTCCATACACGCCTCGGAGGACCTGGAGGATAGGAAAGTGATTATTCAGGAATATTTTCGGAGATAGATCGAGATAATGGCAGGGTGATAATCTGTTAGCTTAAAAAACGAAGGTCTAAGATGTAACTTTGTTCTATTTTATTACTATTTCATGAAGGTTCCATCTATTGTGATTTGTGGGACATCCCAAAATGAAAATAGTGATAAAGTAAATTGGAATGTAGTGGGTACCAAACTGGAACCAATTCAACAAATCTTTTCTGAAAAAGACTAATGTACTGGTTTGAAAAAATGAGATTGAAAATAAAAAGTTATCTTGCCAGAAAAGACTGGTTGCAGAAACTGATTATCTGGTGCAGGTGCAACAGGCCCAGCCATTTGAATTAGTTCTCCTCTATTAGCTTGAACAATATTGGTTACTGAAACAGAAAAAAGAAACATACACAACTCAAATAAGATTATCTGGTTAGAGCACAAGTTATATCATGAAAACCAAGCAGTACATATGGGGGTTTGTTGAAGATAATTGAAGATACTGGGAACTAATTTATTACTGTTTGTGTTTGTTTTAGAGGAATTGTCCATTATGCTTAGGATTGCTATTGTTGAAATTTCCTCTTCTAGGACAGATGATTTTAAAGATTATTCTCCAATAAAGCACAACCTCTTTAAAAAAGATACATAAGAAATGAATATTGTTCACTGTAATTGGTTCCCGAGAGTCAACCAAACAAGGTAAGCTCTCTGTATCTGTATCTGTATCTGGTTCTACAAATAGTCACATAGTAACTTTTGGTTGGATGTAACTTAAATTGAGTTTGCAATATGGCCACGAATGTACAAACAGGTCAAACAAGTCCCAATTGGAAAGCATGATATTTGCACTAAAAAGGTAAAATATACATAAACTTAAAGAAACGACGATAAATCCAGAGTAAACCTTTGAAAAGGAAAAGGAGAGGGCATCTAAGGTCTTAGTTTTATATTTAGGCTCCGTTTATTTCAAAGAAAAATATATTCTGAAGGAAAATATTAACCTAGGAAAATTTTGCAGGGAAACCTTTTATTTTCGGCTCATTCCCATATGGTTGCCCCGTATGAAAAAATTTCAAAAGAAATTTTTTGCTCGAATTCTAATTAATGCCAATATTTTAAACTTGCAAACATTTATAATGACTAAATAAACAAAACATTTGAGATTGGTAATTTGAACATAATAATTATGATAAAACAACATAAATAGTTAATCATCACATAATGAAAATTGTATGAACATTAGTCATTCTACATCATGAATTATTTTAAGATAAGAACAGCAAAAACTTATGCATACTGTTTAGAGAATTAGAATATCTACATCGTTGATCTATAAAATCCAGTTAAGTTGATGGTGTAATTAACTAGGATGTTGTCTCTATTTGGGCAATGAGCAAGGCAGTTAAGTTGTTGCAGTTTGAAGACAAATTTAGTCGATGATACATAAGAAGTAAAAATTGCCGAAACATAAAATTTTGACTGCGATTTAAAAAAAAAGGTGATATACAATAAAATATAGAGCTCATACTATGATGTGGAGGTGATTTGATGTACTGGTTTTTCGAAAGAGAAATCATGGTGACTTAATATGGAGATGAAAGATGAGAAAGGATGTGTATAGGATATAACTTCCTGCTCTCCGTAAAGTGTTTCCAGGGTTTTTCCGGAGTATTTGATTTACCCTATTTTCCTTGAAATTTGAGAAAGATCTGTTTAAAAAATAGCTTTCCTCCAAACCAAACATCAGGAAATTTTATTTCACCCGTAAATATTTTACTTTTCTCATTTTACACTAAAGAAAACAGAGCCTAAGTTGAATCCAAATCTTTTTTTTATCTGATTGGGAATAGAAAAGAGATGGATTTATACTACAGAGAACAGTCCTCCAAGTCTACATCGTTCCTTATGCCATCAACATCAAGTACTTAAAAAACTAATCCGTATAAAATAAACCAGAAATTAGAGGCATATAGCACATAAAAATTAACAAACACAAAGAGATCACCTTTAGGAATATGTAATACCTTGACGTGTAACCACAGATTTGATCGCCCCTTTGCATGGCAAGGGTACGGATTGCATGGAAGATTTCAAAGATGATTCTTTTCGGCCTGAGGTGCTTAAACACTCATCACAGGACCAATTATGAGCACCTTTATTGAGGTGGAATTTTCTGCAATAACTGGCAAAACAGACACCATAACAACTACAAATTTAATATGGCCGAACATACAAACATGAAGGGAAAGAAAGAGAGAGGGTCGTCTCTTACAAATGCTCACGACTGGTTTCGCACTTGGGGCAAATCAAAATGTCATTTGATTTACCAACGCCCCCACATATATCACAAACTTCAACCTGAAAATACAAAAACTTTATCAATAACAAAAAAATTACAGACGTCTCAAAGAAAAAAAGGATATGCAAACAGGGTTGTAACAAAATGTGAATTTGACAAATTGGTTCTGATAGGGTTTATTGGTCGGTTTTAATCCAAAAACACAAAACCAGATTAATTGTTAGGTGTTCGATTCGCCAGGAATCTGAACCCAATCACTCTGAACACTTGGGAGGTTGTCTGAACCATTGAGATCCATCAGAAACACCTAATCCTAGTTGTCGAAACAAATCTGAATCGGTACCGTCCAACCGGAAACTATTCACAGTAATCTAAATCATCGACCAGATCCCAACCTTACAATGTGGATCAAAAAGAATAAAACACTTCATATTTTTTATGACCGTCTTAGATTCTGATTTAGCTAAAACATGACCGTTTTATAACCACATTGAAAATCAAAAACATCTTGTACAAACAAACCCAATTTTAATCAAAATAAACAAAAAACTAATTGAAAATTTTATCATTTGCTCAAATTCTCTAGAATAATAAATTATATAAGTACACAAACACAAGACCTAATGACAAGATACAACGTCCGTATATCAGATCAACCAACACCGAGTATTCGTCTAATTTTTTAGTACCATAATAGTAAAATCTAATAATACAGTGGCAATATCAAATTCATGATAACTTTCCATAAAATAAGCAAACTAAAAAATTGTTTTGCGCTTAAATCAAAGTCATGAGTAATCGGCCGACTCCTAGATCCTCTAATTTAGTTAAAACAAATTTTGACGACTGCAGAAGAGAACTCGTTATAAATAAACAGCATTCACTGAAATTTAAGAGAACAACGCATTAACTGAGGATAAAAAAACTAGGTTTTTAAAAATTATGGTATTTCGTTTTACCATTGCGCAATCTGACTGTGAAGTTGACAGCTGCGGCGAATGTTTCTCCGTCCTCTTTGAGATACCAATAAGACAGAGAGGGAGTGAGATAGAAAACGAGAGAAGATCTTACGTTTGACTTGGGTAATGCCTGATTGTGTTGTCTGCTCGGTTAAACTGAAGAAATATTGTTCTCAATGGGGGTATATGATTGAAAAAGGCTAGGTTTTGGGGGTATCTAAACGGGTCGGATAGAGTTTTAGGACCGCATTCAAATTGGATTAATCCCCCCCTACAGTTTCTAGCAAAATAGTAAAGTATAGCTCGTAAAAAGTTACATCCGTAAATGCTTGACTAAAGTATTAAGTTTATTGGAAAAAACTATTCAATGAGTAATTAATATATTGATTTCTTCGGTGTAGCGTTAGTTTCAGTTTTATTCTCCATTTATTACCAAAACTGTCATTAGGCGTAAACAACCTTACAAAACTAGTCCGATCTATAAGGTTAGTCACATGGGTCTTAGGCAAAATTCAGCCTTAATGATCTTTCCAGTTCACGCATTCCTTCCGGAAATGTTAATGTCATCTCTTAGTCAATTGTGTCTCTCAGAGTCCGTATATCTCCTAATATCCTAGTGAATGATGCACTTTGATGCTTTGACGAGTGTCCCCTGTGAGTAAGGTTTGGAAAAACCAAAACAAAATTTTGAAGAAGTAGCTAAATCACATTTCTAGTAAACAATTAACTGAAAGGTAAAGCACCATTAAATGTAACTGCTAGCAGAAGTGTCGACCTATAATCACCACGATGAGGTTGGTCCCTCTTTTATTTTTTTAGTAGACTCAGCTACCTATTCAAAATATATAAAAACACATTTTGGTAAATTGTGGGGATGCGACTTCACATAGCTCAATCTGTTTAAGTTTAAGGTAAACTACAAAACATGCGTGCACAGCTATGATCAAGTTACATCTTCTCATGATACCAATTAAGTTGGTAAGCAGAGCGAACGAGGAAGTCAAATTTTCACAGGATCGGATTGCTTTCCCAATAAATAAAAATTAGAAATATCAGTGCAAGTAGTTGAACTCTTATATTCCTTTGGTTATCAATAGCTAACTAGCTTTAAACAGTCAAAAGATTCTTATTTTGGCCGATTAGGAAATTAGGATTTGCTATAAATTGGTTGAAGGACTCTTAGTTTTTCTCTCCAATGAGAAAATAGCCGCTATATTTTACACTCTAAAAATTGCACGTATCCCCTAAATTCCTATTAAATTGGGTTGGAGCGAGTATAGTCACACTGTTAATTTCTTAAATTAACAAACTGTGACTACAAAACCTTGTTTAGAAGTTTTTTTGTATGATACTATGTTTGTCTTTATTTATTCTACCCTCACTTACCCATCTGTATAAAATGCTATATAACCCACAAAATAATCACAATGTTTCTTCATCAGTTTGTTTCTAAGTTTCATATAGTCTGGTTCATTTGCCTAATCTAAAAAGAAATTGACTCGATGAAAAATAAAATAAAATAAGAAACAATTAAAAATAATATAACAGTAGAAATAGAAGCGCGCCAAAGTGGCAAAAGACGGAGCGATAAGCAGAAACCTAGAATGATTAAAGTGCAAGTTAACTCACATTAGTACGAATTTAAATTCATTTTTATCAAACTCCATGTTTTAGCACACCTATCTTATTTAAAAGATGGGAGAAAAACATGAGTTTTAACAAAAAAGAATATAAACCCCAGAATGTCTGAATGCACCGATTGTATTGTACTATTATGCATGCATACATACATACTTACATTACATACACCGATTGTATTTATTGTCATTCGTTACCCAGATATTTAAATTTAGACTAACTAGGTACCTCAACTTTGAGTAAATAGTCAAACAACACCACCATATTACTTTATTTTATGAAACAAGACAAATTATAAATTAAAACTCCGTGAGTGTTTCTTCTAAATGTTGTGTGTAAGATTAGGGGTGGGTAATAAATCCGCAAACCCAATCCACCCCAACCAGCCCCATACCCACCCCAAGGTGAATACGGGAACTCTTATGTATCTTAGTGATACAGTGTGCGATCGCTGCTCTTTTAAAAACGTGTAAAACAATGTCGTAAGTTTTTTTTTACCAAAAATGTCCATTCTTGCTTCCTGGGTTATGTCGGCTGCCATACGTGACAACAATCACATCCATACAAGTATATTTTACCAAAAATATATCAGCATTTAGGAAGAAACTTAACAGAAGTACAATGGGTATTGCGAAGTTTAAATATCAGCAAAGAAAAAGAACAGTTTCCACACTTTTAAGATTAAAGAAGGTTCCGTGACTTGATTACGGAACCAAAAAAGAACATGTTTTCTGTACATCAAATAACTCGTTGGTACAAATACAAAACTGACCGTCTTCTTGTTCATTCTCTAGACTGATCGTTACTCACATTCTCATATTAAAGAAATACTGATCCCCTGATACATCAACAAGAATCAAGAACTGAAACTAATCAACTGCCCAACTTAAAAGCATCTACAAAGAGGCCTAAGCAAACACCGGCCTTCCAAAAGTTGATCATCACCACTAAAGCCTTTGACTTTTCGGTAGAAAAAGGCAACGGTTTTCTATACATAAGCACACCGATCCCCTCAATTGCAGCCACTACAACACCTGCAGTGGTACAATTAAGGTATCTCAACCACTATTACTATATATTTATGTATATACAAATTGACTACAAATTTATCAGAAAACTAAATAACAATACTGACCTGCCACAAGAACGTCCCAATCGCCTGTTTGCCCAAGAATAGTTGCTAACGCGTTAGCAGTGTAAAACCCCAATAAGAGGAGAAATACTTTCATCGGAAAGTTTTTCCTAGCTTCATTCAGCTTTTCCAATAGTTTCTTGCCACCTGATAATGCAGCCATAAATACTTCAGTTATTTAATTTCTGTAAGAACCCTTTTTTTACTCTGGTTAAAAGGGATATTGAATAGAAATAAATAAGCAAGTAAAATTGTTAAAAAAAGAAAATAAATCTCAAGTTACCTGCACTCACTATACGACCCAATCGAGTTCCACCCAGGCCTTGACCATCACCATCGCCATTGAAGTTGTCTTGTTGGCCACCATTACTGGAGATTCCACCGGTGTCTAAAGCAAATGAAATTTTCCAACCATTTTTTCTTGCGAGTAAACTGCTCCTAAGTTTAAAACAATAACATAATTTTAAAATGATAGCTGTAGTTAACCTTGAAAAGGTTTAAATAGGTGCATGCATTCTACGATAACAGTGAACTTTACATCAATAAACCAATAATCTTCGTAGTTTATAAGCACCGGAGAGGAAACTTGATGCTGAGCTAATACACAATACAGGCAAAATTCCATTATAGTGAGTTTCTTTTAATTATGTCAAAGTAAACTCGGCCAAAAAAAAAAATCATGCCATATCCGAAGCATTGTTTGTGTTAATAATTAGTCATATTTTACATTAGGGTCTCATATTCGATTTCCATGGTTCGGTATTTCTCAAATAGGGTTGAGTTGGACTACAATGGAATTGTTAGACTTTTGTAATTTGTGAGCACCAAAGAGGCAATTGTAAAAGCAAAGCTAAATAGAATCAATTTCGGAAAATAAGTGCTTACAGTGGTCGTCATAACAATAAAAAAACTAGAAAACAGAAAGACATAACGATTTAAGATAGAATGCACATGAGGATTTTGACTACGGATATCACCCAACAAGATTTAGTCGGAGATTTCTTGGTATGGGTTAATAAAGTTCAGTTGGATAAATAACAAGCACTCAAAAACGGACACCGGTATTAAGGGATAATATATTTTCCAAACATTCTGTGCTTGCAAGGAATAGGTTCTAACCTACAAACCAGTAACTACATACTTTACAATAATGGTCGTAACTCATAACAATTTCTGAAAAACATCAAGGTGGGTACATACTACATTCAGAGGTTTTCTTTGCTCTCATTAAACATAAGTTGGCATACACGTCTTATATTGGACATCATTAATCAAGATTAAGACTTTAAATTTCTAAGAAATGGAAGAAAAATATTGGGGACCATAACTTTGCGATCATATATACCTAACTGAGTTAGATCCTTTAGAACTATTTACTCTCATAATTTGAAGGCACCGAAGTGGGAACATTAACGGCTTAACGCCAAGCTAATAATCAAATACATTGACTAAAAAAATTGAGGTCACTACATACTATGTCATAGTAAGGCTTCAAGCAAATCACTTTTCCGTTTCCTGTGAATCGAAGTGATAATTTGTGTTATATTAGTTGGTCAAGTTCAAGTCAGCCTACGATAATGAGAATCAAAAGTGTGTATTTTTTTTTTTAAAAGGTAGGGTTAGAATTTGGACAGTTGTGCATATTAATTTGATAGTGAAGCTTGACAAAGACCGCATTGTTATCAGTAAGATCCAAAAAGAACTGAAGCTTTACAAAAGAAAAGGTAAAACTTTTAAATCTTAAGAACATGTAAGCGCGTCGTAACGGTTCCAAATATATGTAAAAGAAGTTTAATTTCTTAAGGTACCTGACTCTAGAGAATGGTTTGAACTTTAAATCAAGTTCTGAAATTCTTCCACTTGAACTTGATGTTTTCCAGTTTTGGTATGTTAGGTAACTCTTGAAAACAATGCCTAACCTTGTAGCGATTTCATTTTCGGTAACTGACGTAGATATACTTGTTCGTAGCATGACCTGCAAGTATAAATAAGCTATTAGCACGTGTGAATATCATCTTCGTAACAAAGAAAGCATTCTAATCAGTTATGAAGTATCCTCATCCAAAATGCTCAAGAGATGAATCTAAATTACCTAATAAAATGTGAGGTTAAGAGCCCACATTTCCAAAAGACACACGGCATCAAAAAACCACCGAAAAGCCATTTTTTTTTCTTTTTCCAGTTCTGTCCCAAACTTTAAGTTTTCTTAATTAGTGCTACAAAGTTCATATCATAATTCACTCAGCTTTTGGGCCCAAAGCTTCAAACTGCTTAGACAAAAGTGCCTTATAACTAACACTCTAAAGCAATATAATTGATTACTATTTGGAACTCATGGGGCTGCCTCCTGATCTCCTCTTCAGATAGTTTTACAAACAAACTCCAGACTCAGTAGAAAAATAAAAACTTTTGGAAATTTTAAAATTTAAAGAACAGAAACAAACCAACAAAAAGAACAGGAGCCCCTCTATACAAGCTTAAGAGAGCCAGAAGAAGAAGACATAACACCTACTTACATACTGCACAGCATATATTAGTTAACTACCTAATTCTTAATCATAACACCATACCCGAGTTTGGTAAATCAAAATTCTTGCGTTAAACACACTACAGTCATAAAAGTACAATCTGGCCTTAACTCAGTAGCTGATTTGTTAACGTTGTCATGCATTCTCCGATTCCTCTTACTACAAATCCAAGCAACAGCAGTGGAGAATATTCTCTAAGCGACTTCCCTTTCATACTAATCATAAGCCTTCTCTACTGTTTGATCAGGCCTATCCCCCTCGGAAATCACATTTGCATACCCCCTAGACCCTTCCAAACCTCTTTCACAAATTTCTTTTAAAATATATCTTTTTCCTTCACTGAGATAGTTCATAATCATATAGTCCAAAATCAGCTTTAATAAATATGTTTCAAACTTTTAGCCTAGAAATAAGCTTTTAAAAAGCTAAATAATCCGGCCGTCCAAACACCCACAAATTTATAAAATCAAAAATCCAAAAATCAACTAAAAAATTCGGCTAGCAAAAATCATGCCTACCCTCTTTATCCATCATTTGACTATCGTATATCTGTCTTACGAGGGAATCCCGTGACAGTACTTAATGTGAAATTAAAAATACTGATCAGATACTTAAATTCTACACTATATAAAAACATTTGAACAGTAAACCAAACACGTATAAACATCGATACAATCACACAAATCCAACATACTGGAAACACTAGCATGCGAGCCGTGGTGGAACCAAGATCAAATCTTTTCGGCACTATAGGGAGTAAAACGTGCTACCATTGAAAGAATTTACTAAATGATGAAATTCACTATGACTGATAAATGCAACGTTACAGAAAGCCCAACAAAACGCGTGCTAATGATAATAACTACATATTTAAAAATTAAATTTTTATCACATTTGGTAAGTATTGAGGGTGTGCTTAAGTTGCCATTTAGTTTCTCCTTTTCTACTAACACAAAGATAATAATTCAACCCATATGCCTATTTTTCTAAATCCCTCTCTATATATATATATAGTTATAATAGGAATTTTGAAAGAAATATAAATGACTTACAATACTAATTATTAAATACTGCATCTAATTAATAATATAAGTCATAAACAACCAAAGCATGATAGCATTTAAATGTGAGTAAAGAAAAAACAATGTAAAATTAGAGGATAAGAAACAAAAAAAATTGAAGAAAAAAAAACTTAATTTGTACCTCAATTGAAGACCTTTTTCAAATGGGTTTTTTTCTCGTTTATCTCTCTCTCTCTCAAAATTCTTTTATTTTGAGCTAATGTTCACAGTGATAGAAAATAAGAGCTTTTTTTGATAAAAGGTTTTATTTTTATTTTTTGATAATCAAGGATATTTGATAAAAGGTTGTTTTTTTTTTTGTTGTTTAAAGGATAAATTGTTAAATTGCAGTTTAGTACGTAATGTTCTATTAATTACGTTTGAGGCCAATGTTTCTGAATTTACTGCTGTAGTTGCCTGGAAAATGAGTATTTGTTACCCTTGAGTGAGTGAGAAGACCGATAAATTTATGTTTTTATTTATTTATTTATTATTATGGATAAATTTATTTTTGTCAAGTCTTGTTTGTTTGTTAGTTGAATATTAGTAATTCTTTTAAATATATAGACAATTAGGTATCTCAATTGTTTATCACTAATAAATTAATAAAATATAAATAAACCATGGCTTACGCTAGACCTGTTGATCTTTATTCTTCGCCGAATATCATGACTCGTCACAGAAGTCAGACTTTCTGGAGGTGGGGGTAATTTTGGAAGACTTACATTACAAATAGCTACATATCAAATCAACTTAAATTAGAAAATATCCACATATGCATACTTCTTTACAATTAGATATACATACTTATTTACAAGTATGTACATATGTTATAAAAAATACCAAAATATACAAAAACCAAAAAAAAAATGAAAAAAGTCAATTTTTTTACATAAATAATACATATTTATGTAATTTTTGCATAATGATGATAGTATAAAGATGTATTATTTATAACTAGTACTATGAATATTGTATAAATAATACATTCATAAATGTGTTATTAGTTATACTCCGTGTTAGGAGTATAATTAGTGTTATGCTTCATTAGGGCTTGCAATTTTGACAACTCATCCACTCAACACCAAAATATTCAGTTTTCGGTTATCTTCCGGTCTTAGAAAATCTTCAGTCGGGTTTTTTTAGAAAAAATGAGACAGAATAACCACCCGATACCCAGATATGCGACCGGTCAAGCAGTTTTCGGTTAGTTCGGTTTTAACCAACTTTTATATTTTTTTTATGTTAGTAATTTTTTTTACTTCAAAATTGTAATTGTTTTTATTTTATTTTATACTAATTTCCTTGTGTTGTAAATTTTTGTTAATAACTTATTATATAAGAAAATATGTAAATAAAATTACTAAATTAAAAGAAATTTGGAATGTATTATCAATGCAATTTTAAAACAATGTAAATTATAAGTTTCATTTAAAACTTACACATTATACATTATATGTATGTATGTATATATATATATATATATATTTGTGTGTGTGTATTTTATAGCTAATATAAATATATAAATATATATGTATATGTATACACATATTAGTCGCTTTTCGGATATTATTCTCATTTAACGATTCGGTTTTCGGTCACGGTTTTTCGGTCGGGTTGACCGTTATAGTTTCGAAACCCAAACCCAAACTGTAACCATTGGTCTCGGTCCGACCAAAACTTCATTCGGGTTTATAGCGGTTATCGGTTATTTGGTTTCGGACGAATTTACTGTCGGGTTTCGGTCTATTTTGCCATGATACCCCATATGATACTAATTACGTTTTGTGTAAACAAACACGATATGATATAAGTGCACATGTTACTATTAATAGTAATACTATATATGATAGAACATAAAAATTATACCTGAATATATCTATTCGGGTATGAATCGACCCACCCATTATTAGAGGGTACCCAAGGCTAAAACCCAAAAAACCATGGTCTAATGGAGCTTTTCTAACAGGTCATTATCTATAAGGGACCAGCCCAGTAGTAAAGATCCACAATGGAAAAGCCCATGAGTTGGCTCTTAAAATAACGACATTTGTCAACATCCTAAAAGGCATAATTGCCTATAAATAGCCAAGTACCCTCATTTAAAGAGGACCAGAAAATCTATCTAAAAAATATAGAGAGAAGGAAAGAAAAGAGAAAAACTTGTCATAACTCATGAACTTCTTTTCCTGGAGAAGAAGCAATGACGGTATCTGGGGAATAAGCATCGGCTAACTCTGTGCCAGCAGCCGCGGTAATACAGAGGATGCAAGCGTTATCGTTGAATCGGTATTTTGTTTAGGTATAAACCCTACTAAGGAAAGGATGAGATATAGCATTAACTCCACTTGTTGGTATTCGTTGGGACGCATGCTTGGCTAATAGTTATTGTAACGACCCGGTCCTCCGACCAGACCGCCACCATCTGCTTCCTATCACCAATACTGTCCGCTTTGGCCCAATTTCGTCCTCGCTTCTTGGGCCGCACGGCTTTAAAAGGCCTTGGTGATAAGAAGGAGGATACTCCTACCTTATATACCATATAGGTACTACATATCTAGGCGATGTGGGATAGCTCACTTCTCTTTACCACGGTATTTTCCTACGAAAATCCTGGTTTTTACACTCTTCCCCCCTTCAGGCACGACGTCCTCGTCGGGCACGCCGTCCTTCCGGGGTTGCCAGTGCCCACATCGGCTAGATAGCGGCTCTGATACCAATTGTAACGACCCGGTCCTCCGACCAGACCGCCACCATCTGCTTCCTATCACCAATACTGTCCGCTTTGGCCCAATTTCGTCCTCGCTTCTTGGGCCGCACGGCTTAAAAAGGCCTTGGTGATAAGAAGGAGGATACTCCTACCTTATATACCATATAGGTACTACATATCTAGGCGATGTGGGATAGCTCACTTCTCTTTACCACGGTATTTTCCTACGAAAATCCTGGTTTTTACAGTTATAGCTGCTCTTGTTGAGACTGCTGTACCCCACTAGAAAGCAGACCGAGCAAGATACAAGACTGAACACCGAGATCGAAGAAAGATCAAGATTAAAAGAGCAAGTTGTAATACCGGGCACAAATACAAATAGAAATTGTAATCCGAGCAATTATACCACCGAGCATAATAAAGATTAAAGAAGTGTTCATTATTTATTTTATTTGATATATTATATTATTGTTGAAAAGTCTAACGCCACAGACCAGAGTTATGGCTTTATCAAATGGCGCCATCTCCGGGAATCATCTAGTTCCCAACTAGTTTCGAAATCGAACACCAATACTCTATCAGGCGAGCAACAATGGTGACCAATATAGAGGAAACCCATCCCGATATAGTCGAAACCAATAACCAAAACGTACAAATTAGCCAACAAGACATCGACGATCTACTTGCCATCCGCGACAGATATGACGCTATCCAGTCCGGAAACCTACCAACAACCTCCAATGTCCACCAAAAACAACAGACTGAACAACCCCAACAGCTTGACGGGCTCATTGACGAGAACCCTACGTCCTCGGATGACGAACGAGCATTACCCGTATTAAGGCGCGCAAGAAGGCGCTTACCCGAATCCCAGGCAGGACCGAGCTCAAGAGTCCCACTGCCAGCAGCCTCGGTTAATTCCAGTTCCCACCAAGTTCATCTTCAAACGAACGAAGCCCACCGGTTTGGCATGCCCGAGGACTGTGTCCTCGAGCAAATGTCCCGACCCCCAATATTCCCACCGCGGATAGTTATCCCGTCCACGGTGGAAGTACAACCCCTCGCTCCCCAAGCAGGGAACGAGGCCACATTAACACAAGCCGAGCGGGGTACAACGCCCAGCTTCAAGCTCAGCTGACCGCATGCATGTCGGCCATGGCGACAGCAGGTATCACGATACCGCCCACTCATACCGCCAAGGCACATGCCGACCCCCGACATAACATGGAAGATTCCGCCTATAGGGCTGCCATGGAAGTGGAAGGGCGGCAACCAAGTACAAGAGGACCCTACCAAGGGGGCAATGTCCCAGTAACGATCCCTCCAACATTCGTCCACCCAAACATTCTCACGGGACATGTCATCGACGCGAACCCGCACGACAATGGGTACCCCAACCATAGGGTCGTGGTAGGATAATACCCACAACCCCACCAGGGAGGATACTCCCCCCTCTACCAAGCACCAAATGAAGCGTTCCAACAGGCTTGGGACGTATGCCAAGAGACCCCATGTACCGAGCAAATCACTCGACACCGCAATCCTAGGGGGTTCATCATCCCCGAGTTCAGGCTATACGATGGAAAAAGCTGCCCAATCGATCATCTGCGCCACTACAAAACTAGGATGGAGCTGTGGAGTGATGACCCTGCACTGATGTGCAAGTTTTTCAAAAACAGCTTGGCCCAAGAAGCTTCGTCGTGGTATCACAACCTGCCATGGGGTTCCATAAGAAGCTGGGCGGAAGAAGAAGGTCAACATCGACACCCTTCTGAAAATGGCAACGCAGAGGAGAGAAAAATTCTTGGAATGTAGCTAACCTAAAGAAGTACTACGTGTAAGCTAGCTTACCAGTACAGGTACCGTCTTACCTATGCTTCTTACTGACATTGTCTTTCGAACATATAAAATAGTTTGCCATACTGTCTAGCAAGTGCAGATATGAAATTCCCAAACGGCATACGTGTCTAGGAATACTATGAAATTCCCAAACGACATACGTGCCTAGGAATACTATGAAATTCCCAAACGGCATACGTGCCTAGGAATACTATGAAATTCCCAAACGGCATACGTGCCTAGGAATACTATGAAATTCCCAACATGGCTAAGTGCCTAGGAATACTATGAAATTCCCAAACGGCATAAGTGCCTAGGAATACTAAGAAATTCCCAACATGGCATGTCTAAAAGAATGCCTAGGAATACTCAAGACCTCTAATAAACCGGAGGCACATATGCAGGTACCAACTGATCCAGTACGCAAGGATCGAAGAAAGTAAAGAGACTAGAAGAATAATTCAAGCCCGTATTACGGAGGCGACCAATGACCAAGCAAAGAAAACAAAGGAAAAACAATCAAATCAAGAAAATATCAACAAGACAATAACAAGATCCAATACATGAATAAAGGAATGAAGCAAATAGTCCACGCACGCGTTACAGAGGCAATAATGTACGACGAATAAATAAAGAAATCAACTAAAAAGAGCTGCTACATGACGAACACGCCGGTACATGACTCAGCCTTACCTCCTCGTCATCTGTCACCGTGTCTTCATCGGACTCTGACCCTCAAAACGCTCCTCAGAAACAAGGAAATCGAAGTTGGTCGTATAAATACCCACATGTTGCCCTACCTCGAGCCGGGCTGCGAATTCTGACCCCCTCGCGTTCTCATGGGCAACAGATGCACCCTTAAGACGAGCTTTATCCACAGGGTGCTGACGAGCTTCATACAGTTCAGAAGAAGCATCATGTCGACATGTAGACGCACGAAAGAATTTCATCAAGACATTGGCCTGGGGTATTAACAACTTTAATTTACCAAACCACTTATCCTTTAAACGCCAATACCGGGCCAGGCGATGCTCTTGCACCTCATAAACATGCTCGACGCGTCCCACATAAGCACGGAATGACGCAGATTGAGTTCGCAATTTTTTCTTAAGACGAGCACATTGGACATGCAGCTTCTCGTTCTTTCCCATCAGGATATGAGGTAAATGGGCACGAGCTTCCTCTCCCGCATCAGACGAACCCCCAACCCGGACAGCACCCGTCGGTTCTTGCGCCGCACTAACAGGGGGCGGAGAGCCAGTCTGCTGCACCACAGTAGGAAATGCCTACGAAGAAAGGAGGGAAAAAGACAGCGGCATCAATACAACTAAAGAACTGACAAAGCCGAATCCAAATAAATAATATTTTTATACAAGCATGGAGAAACTCAAAATGCAAACTACTCTCAAAACTCAGTCGGATAAACCCTCGACGGAGGCCGAGGTCTCTACGGCGTCAGCAAAATGAATGTCCCGCAGAGAAATTATCTGCATACCCAAACGACCCTTTACCGAGGCATCCAAGCTGTTCAACGCAACCGTCGTTTCGGTTACCTGGGCCATAGCATCAACCATACGCTCCGCTCGGATAACACCACGGGTGCCTTTCACATACTCATACACCTCTAGTGCCTGAGCATGATCCCAATAGGCTTTGACGAAGGATAATAGCAGATCCGTGTCTTCGAAAACTGCCCCTAACACCAAGTTCAAGCTCGTCACCCGGCCTCGGGCTTCATCACGAGAGCGCCGAAGTGCACCAAGAAGCTCTTTGGCCTTACCCTTGTTTGTTGTATAGTAGGCGGTCTTCTTGCTGAACTTCTCTCCCAAATCGCGTAACCGAATCGACAAGTTTGAAATATGAATATTCAGATCCTCGATTTCACGGCGAGCAGAATTCAATTCCGAAGTTAAGAACGCTTTAAGCCTTTCTGGATCACCTATAACAGTATCATCTACACTACGACTAGGAGAGGCCCAAACCACCATGGCCAGGGGATTAACAGGTACCTGACAAGATTTTTATGTGTCCTTCAAAAGATGACGACAACCAACAGACAATGAAATTAACTAAGAAAGCCAAACAGGAAGAAAACGGAGCACATTGTTGGTCCGTAGGTGTCTAAACCTTAGAGGATGGGGTGAATAAGGTTTTGGTACGTTTATCGCGGAATAAAATCTATGTGATATAGACTAAGCAAATTTGCGGTTTTTATGACTTAAACAATTTCTTTAACAAATAATTGATAAATTAATCTATGCAAGTAATGAATATAAGCAATTAATAATTTGCGAAAAGTAAAAGTTTAGGGAAAAGAAATAACGCAAGATTTATAGAGGTTCGGCAAAACGCGCCTACGTCCTCTCCTCGGTATTTTCACTACCGAGTGTTTTACTAAAAAATCTTCGTTCCAAGGTTACACCTTAACGAGCTTAATCAACCGATTACGCTCCCCCTCACTTTATGAGTATCCCGAATAAATGACCTAGAGCTTTTAAGCTACACTTGCTTAAAAGCCTCTACCCAATCACTCGCTCACAAATGAGTTTATAATACACTCTTTTACAAGATTGAATTTTTGTATAACTCACTAACAATTAATATCTCGAAGTTTATAGAATTACAAGAATAATACTCTCAAGAAAAATTATGAATACAAGTGAGATTTTGGAAGTATAAGCTTGAAGAATTTCTTAGTAGGATTTGCTTAAATGTTGTGTATGCTTGGATAAGCTTCTTCAAAGAGATTGGAAGCTATTTGTAGGCCAAAGTTGGTCTTCATTTAATTTCAGACCATTGCAGGTTGTTGGCTGAATTGAATGCTGGTTAATGCAGTGGTTCGCCTAATTTTCAGGAATAGCTTAAAAGCTGAATTTGAATTTCTACAGAAATGATCGGTCGTTTCTGAAAAACGATCGGTCGTTTTTCAATTGGACTCACTGGACAAAATACGCACTGAAACGATCGGTCGTTTCAGCTTCATGATCGGTCGTTTTTGCTGAGTGCTCACTGGACAAAATTACACTGAAAACGATCGGTCGAAACTCTGGACGATCGGTCGTTTTTACGATGTGCTCACTGGACAAAATTGATTCATAAATGATCGGTCGTTTCTGGTTACGAGAGGTCGTTTTTGCCTTAGTAGATTTTTCGGTTTTCTCGACATCGTTCGAAAGCTTGTAACTTGTTCGATTTAATTCCGATTGACGTTCCGCTTGATCCGTTGACTTCGTATTTGCGTATTCTATCATTTTGAACCTTTGACACGCTAGATAAATGATTAGTACGCAAAACGAGCTTTTATCATGTTTTACAAATATTGTTATCATAAAAATAATCGATTAGAAGAATCGACGTTCAACAATCTCTCCCTTTTTGATGATGACAAAATATTGATTATAACATACTATAAGCTCTTTTTGCTAAACAAGTATAACCGAAATGTGTAGATGACGCTTTACTTGGATAAAAGTTTTTTTGAGAAAAGGCAAGTAAATGTCATAACATCCGATTTAAATAAAACGACGTTAAAACAAGGTTAAATGATTAAGGATAACGAAGATCTATATGCAAGCGAAAATTTGGCCATAGTTTTGCCTAAAAAAGGTCAATCGCCACAAATGAAAAGCAATATAAATAATCCATTCAACTAGCAATTATGTGCATAAATCTCAATAGCAATTATAACCACGCATATACACAAATCTCACAACGCATAAGCACTTATAAAAAGCAACATAATAACGATTCATAACATAAAACGTTTTTCTAGTTATTACATTAAAAACCAACGTAGTTCGTAGAGCGGAAAAGAAATACAACTTAAAAACAAAAGAGAGAGAGAGGTATTTCTCCCCCTTTGACATCATCAAAAAACATGGAAAAAAAATATATCCGCCTAGTCACGGTGGGAGGTCGCATCATCCTCGTCGTCATCGTTGTCATCGTCGTTTGGAAAGAATTCATGAAATTGTGCCCTTTGCTCGGCGCTTTCACGATCAAGTCGGTCTAGCTCTTCTTGTCCCGAATTCATGAATCGAAACATTCGACGAGTCATTTGCGCATTGTGGTATTGGTTGATGTAGAGAGAGTCGTAGAACTTGTCGGAGCGCGGGATACGAGAAGAAGATCCCGCTTGAGCTTTTCCTTGTCGTCGAGAGGGACGAGAAGATGTAGGGATATCGACGGGGGGAATGGAATCAGAGGAGATAGCGACGTCCTCATGAGTGGCACGCGGTGTGGCCTTGGGGCCAACATACTCTTCCTCTTCGGGGGAAAGAGGAGCATAGTTGGGGCCGGATACCCGCTTACCGGACCATGTAATGGTTTTATCGGCATTGTGGAATTTAATGGACATTTGGGAAAGATATGAAGTGTCTCAAATATGTTTGTCCTTATTTTTGAATAAGGTTCCACCGGGAACGAGATTGAGGTCATTTAAGATGGCCGAAATTAGAGCACCGTAGGGTAACCCGTTCTTGGATTTCGTTTTAAGCGAATCCATCTTAAAAAAATATGAGAGACGCGAAGTCAAGTTTGACCTTGCGATGGATGCATCCTAGTAGAAAGATGTATTCATTTGTAACATCCGTAAAATTGGAAGTATGGGGTAGGACGATATGCGATAGGATGTGATAGGCTAATTTGTTGCGGAATAAGAGGCCATGGGCTTTGTTGGATTGATTGTTATGGACGGGATGAAAAATTTTAGATTTGAGATCGTTGAAGTTATCGATCTCAAGAGTCTCACAAAGTTCCTCACTCGACTCATGGATGCCGTCATTATCTAGGCGTAATAAATGTCGTAAACGGTCTATACCGTAAACGAATGGTTGGCCGTGAAATGATGAACGCAAACGAAGTGCGTCATCGGAATCCCTATCTAGAGCTAGGTTGTGATAAAATTCGTATACGTTTTCAATGAAGAATGGCATTTTTAGAGTGAGAATGGTATCGAGTTTTTGAAAACTTAAATCGAGCATAAGAGCGGGAAATCGTTCACGGAATAGAGACATATCTAGAGTGAAATTTGACAAAATACCTCTTTTATCCATCGTGGGTGGATAGAGAGGAGGACGAGAGCCGGATGAGGCACCGGGGCCCGATGGTGGAGCGGTGGAGGAGGCGGTTCGGCGACCGCGAGGAATACGAGGACGAGGGGACGGAGGCACATAGGCTTCGTCATCTTCATCCACGAGGGAAGTTCTTTTAGTACGAACCATATTGGATTGATTTCGGATGAAAAGTGGGATATTTGACAAGTTTTGAAGAGATGGGACGAATTTAGAGAGAGAGTTGGCTGTGGAATTGTGAATGGGTTTGAAAATTTTTATTAGGGTTTCACGGATTTATGCTGAAAAACACAAAAACGATCGGTCGTTTTGTGTGTCGATCGGTCGAATTTGGAAAAAAAAATTCCAGTGAGTAAGACTAAAAAACGATCGGTCGTTTTTGTGGAACGATCGGTCGTCTGTAGCAAAACGATCGGTCGTTTTAGCTGACGATCGATCGACTGTAAATGAGGTACAGAACAGAAATTTTGGCACATTTGAACACAGATTTGGCAAGAAAAAAAAAATGCAAAAATACTAAAATATATGAAATTAATCAAATACATGTATATATGTATATTTCACACATCAAACATGCCTAACTCTCGTCGAATAAAACAAAATTGTTCCTTATTAAGGGGTTTTGTAAAAATATCGGCTAATTGCCTATCGGTACTTATATATTCAAGTGTAATATCCCCTTTTTGGACATGATCCCGTAAAAAGTGATGACGTAAATTAATATGTTTAGTGCGAGAGTGTTGGATCGGATTTTTTGAAAGGTTTATAGCACTAGTATTATCACACAATATAGGTACACTATCAAATGATAATTCAAAGTCGTTTAGTTGTTGACGCATCCAAAGGATTTGTGCGCAACAACTACCCGCGGAGACGTATTCCGCCTCCGCCGTGGAAAGCGCAACCGAGTTTTGTTTCTTGCTATGCCAAGAAACTAAAGCGTTTCCTAAGAAATGGCAAGTGCCACTAGTACTCTTTCTATCTAATCGACAACCGGCAAAGTCGGCGTCGGAATAGCCAAGCAATTCAAAAGAAGTATCATGAGGATAAAATAATCCTAAATTGCAAGTACCTACAAGATATCTAAATATGCGCTTAACGGCTATAACATGCGATTCTTTAGGGCAAGATTGATACCTAGCACACAAGCAAACACTAAACATGATATCGGGTCTACTTGCGGTTAAATATAGGAGGGATCCAATCATACCTCTATAGAGCTTTTGGTCCACGCTTTTACCCGATTCATCCTTGTCTAGTTTTGTTGCCGGACTCATTGGAGTTCCTAGCGGCTTTGCATCGCTCATGTTGAACCGTTTGAGCAAGTCCCTCGTGTATTTGGCTTGATTGACGAAAATTCCGTCCTTTGTTTGTTTGATTTGCAATCCAAGAAAGTATGTGAGTTCACCCATCATGCTCATCTCGAATTCACCTTGCATACACTTAGAAAACTCCTCGCACATGCGAGCATTAGTAGCACCGAAAATAATATCATCAACATAAATTTGAATTAAAAGCATATCTTTTCCATCCTTTTTAATAAAAAGAGTAGTGTCTAAAGTACCACGAGAAAAACCCTTTTTAATCAAAAATTTACTAAGTCTTTCATACCAAGCCCGGGGTGCTTGTTTTAAACCATAAAGTGCTTTTCGAAGTTTGTACACATGATTAGGAAACTCGTGATTTTCAAAACCGGGTGGTTGTTTTACATAAACTTCCTCATTAATAAAGCCGTTTAAAAATGCACTTTTAACATCCATTTGAAATAATTTAAAACGTTTAAAAGAAGCATAAGCAAGCAACATTCTAATGGCTTCTAGTCTTGCTACGGGTGCGTAAGTTTCATCGAAATCGATGCCCTCTTCTTGATTATACCCTTGAGCTACTAGTCTAGCCTTATTTCTAATAACTACCCCGGATTCATCCATCTTATTACGAAATATCCATTTCGTACCTATAATGGTTTTCTCACGCGGTCTAGGTACTAAGGTCCATACGTTACTACGCTCGAATTGATTTAATTCGTCATGCATAGCTAATACCCAACTCTCATCGAGTTCCGCTTCATGAATGTTCTTGGGCTCTAATTGAGACAAGAATGTAAAATGATTAACTATATTTCTTAATGATGAACGTGAAACACAACAATACCCATTGACCGGGCAAGGGCAAGGGTAACCAATGAAGAAGTCAATAGCTGAAACATGATAACAAATAAAGAGAGGAACAATGGAAGTAAAAAACAATTCACAAAACTAATACACGTACATCGACATTCGCAGAAGCCGTCTCGGTGGAGTCATCTTGAGGAGAGACAACCAACACCACATCTGTGACGACATCAGGAACCTCCTCATTCACCGATGTATTCGACACCCTAGTCCTCTTCGGGGTCCTAGCAACGGGGTCTGATGCTCGGCGCTTAGGACGAACAGGCCTTCTCCCACCCCGAGAAGCGCTTCGAGCCTTGACGATTTTGAGGAATTCCTCCTCCGGCTCTATGGGAATCTCAGGCGCAGGATTACCCTTGGTCACTGGCCCTGCAGGATAACCTAACAGCATGAGAGTAGTATGACTTATCGGGTCCTTCGTCGGTCCAGGCCCCCACCACTTCCAAAGGGCTAAGAGAGCTTCGACATTGGGAGCGCCGAGGTCTGGAATATCGGGAGCGATGGTAGCAGGTCCAGGAATCTGGTGGCCAGCACAATCCCAATCTCTGGAAGCAATCACGATACCAAGATTATGCTCCTTGTTGGTATCCGGAAGACTGATGACAAGCCATGAGAAGGAGCGCAACGTCTTTAAATAAGAGCTACGGCGATCAAAGCTCAAACTGTAGACCCCGAATACATCTTTCAGTTCGACATGGATCCCCGACAACTCCGACAACCTTCGAATACCGTTCAGGGTGTGATAGCCATTCAGGGCCAATTGGGCCGGGACAATCTGGACAGCCTCAAAGAACGAAACCATCCATTCAGTGAAAGGAAGTCTAAGACCCCCCGTAAAGAACGCCGAGGAACGAACAGCTACCTCGCCGGCAGGTACCACCCCCATGACCTCCTCATCGGAGACAAGCAGCCGAATATGTATGTGGTCGGGTATCCCGGCCAGCTTCTTAAAGTCCTCTTCCACAAATGGGCCAACTTGAGCCAAGCATTGGGTCAGAATTTCCTATCCAAACGTCATAAAAACTTCATCAATATACTAACCAAAAACAAATCACACGAAGCGAGTTCCCCCCCCCCCCCCCCAATTACCAGAAACCATACATTTTTTCCACCAACCCAACAAACGAAAATCCTATACATAACGAAAAACCACCAATCACCAACCTAGATAGACATATATAGGCAAGCAAGACCACATATCCACGCCACATACATGACAGCAACAACAAATCAAACATAAGACCCTAAGCACAGAGATATATAGAAAACCCCACATAATACGAAAACACTTACAGTCATGTTAAAGGGCAAACAGGAGAGAGCCGCAGCAAATATGTCAGCAATCAGAAGAAACCCTGGGTAGAGAGTCAGAAAATCTTTTGGCGTAAAGCACAAACCCTAGAGAGAGAAAATAAGAGATCTTTTTCAGTAAATTATGAGATAAAACCAAAAAGAGTTACTCAGCGTAGTTAAAAGGAGTGGAGCCACAAAAAGAATAAAATAATAACCGTCCTTTCGTGTCACAGAGGTTTTCCTTTTTCCAGCCACATAAAAGTCCACAACCGCTATTTTCAACAAATCAACGCTCCAGATCCTGCCACATCAGATAATATATCCCACTAACCAATGCATTTCAAATCATTACACCTATATAAACGGCCAGTAGACCCCACCACGAAAAGCTTACAGCATACGCTCCCCACATTACTACACCGAGGAGGCATCCCGATTACGTTCCTCGACGCCAAACAGTTTATTACCATAGGACCACCGATCAAGGTCGACGAAGACCGTTCCTAGCTAGACGGCTTTTAAGCATCCGGTCTAGCAACGCTCTCCGAGGGGATAACCATGCACTTTGCTCGGTGTCCAATACTGAGGGGCATCGTATGGTTTCAACATGAAGGCAACGCAAATAAAAAATAGCACCGTTCACTTTGCTCGGTGTCCATTACTGAGGGGCATCGTATGGTTTCAACATGAAGGCAAAGCAAATAAAAAATAGACAGAATCAAATTGCAAAAGCAGAAATTTTATTCATCCACGAAGGGGGATACAAACAAACACGTACAACGGGAAAAGAAAAGTTTACAAGAAAAAACACCCATCCTACTTCTTGGAACTACCCCCCACGTCAGCATCCTTCTTCGCCAAGAGCTCCTCCAGACGCTCTTTTTCCCTAATCAAATGGGAAATACCAATCTGCACTTGTTTTAAAGCATGAGATTGAGACTTGCACTTCTTCTCGGCTTCAAAACGAGCAGCACTCTCCTCCTTCCAATACTGTTTAAAACGCCTTTCTTCGGTCCGAGCACATTTAAGGTCGTCTTTCAGCCACGACATCTCAATTTCTTTCAACTGAAGAGGAGTCAATTCCTCTTCCCCGAAACCAGGGGGACGGGGTAGCATAAAATTAGGCTCCTCTTCAAGAAGGGCTTTCTTTTTGGCAGCAGATCTAGTGATGGGAGCCATCTTGGATAAAAGCGAATTAGAAGAAACACAATTATAAAACAAGAGAGAGAAAGGATTGGTAATGAAGTACAAACAATAGGGAGCATTTATAAGGAATCAAAAGGCACAAGAAACGAAGAAGCACAAAGTGCGAGGCATTGCAACAGTTCACAGGAAGAAGGCACGAGATACGAAAAGGTACAACTTCCCAGATACAGAAAAAGAAATGAAATACAAATTACAAAATGGAAAATACATCAGAACACTGGCCCAATCAAATTAAGGATCAATGGGCGGGAAAACCGAACTGCCAGACCGGGAGAAAGCTACCCGAGCAGAGCAATCTAAACGAGCTTGGTAGGAGTCATTCATGACAACCAAGCACTCATTCTCCTTGGAGAGGTCGGTATTCGTCCTAGTAAGGACCCTGATGCGCTCCTCAAGCCGAGCATTCCTAACCGTCATACTAGCTAGGCCTTGAGGGGAGTTATCGAACTCATCCTGAGCATGATCCCAAATCTCCTCGGCCTCGTACCAAGAGTTGGCCAGGTGATTTCTGTGCAACAACAAATTATCAAGCTGACGACTCAAGGCCGAAATCTCGGTCCACTTCATTGTCTCCTCGGGATGAGAGTCAAACAAACTTAAAGCCAAAACACCATACTCCTTCTCAAGACTGGCCATGCAGTGACGGACCCAAGATACCTCAGCATCCAAGCCCTTCAACTGAGCATGATATCTCACCACGGGCACATACATTTTGGAAAGTTGTTAATAGTACAGGAGGAAATGGCGGATGAGAGAGAAGAAAACAATAAAAGTTTGTAAGAGGTGATAATTACAAAAGAAAAGATGAGTATTTATAGAGCCAAGGTAGTATGGCCTTGTCTGACAATGCTTGGGAACATGCATCTTTGACCAACCTGCCATGTCTCAGATGTCACACGGCTACAGTACGGCAAGAAATAAAGATACAAGATATTCAAGGGTCCACATTCCCGAAAAACGACAAACCACAAGTGCAACATAAAAAGAAGTGCAAGATAAAGGGGCAAAGATGATTTTCATTAATAAAGCTGGGATACATAGCTGTTTATTACATCAGAGGATATCAAAAGAAAATCTATTACATAGGTGTTCATTACATCGGACAACGTATTCGAAGAAGATCGACTATATCAGCGAGCTAAGCGAACAGGAGGCACGAAGGAAAGAAGTAAAAAAAAAAAAGAGAAGAAAAAAGGAAGAGGAACATAAAGAAGAAAAGAAAAATACGAAGAAAATAAACATAAGAAAGAAGAGGCAAATGAAAATAAGAAAAAATCCGAGGGACTCAGGGTTGATTGGTACATCGTAGTGGTGAGACAGAAGATGGAGGAAAAGAAAGAGGAGACACAGAAGAAAAAGAAAAAGAGATAAGAAAAGATGAAGAAATGAAGAAAATTGAAAAAAATAATTAAAAAAAAAGGGGTAAGGCTAGGGGGAAGTCGATCGGTATCGATGAGAGGGCCCGGCAGAGATATCCCTATCTCGAAGCGTCGGATTCCCCCTCAACACCTCGTTCTCCTCGACCAGAGCCTGACGAGCTCGTCGGCAATAATCCAGCTCAGACCTTAGCCAAGTTAATTCCCGAACCATCTCGGTATGGTGATAACGCATCACCTTTAACTCCGCCTCAGCATCCTTCAACAGCTTTAGTGCATGGCCATAAAAGGCTTCAAAAGCCTCCACTTGCAAAACCAAAGCAGATTTGGAGGAAGAACCAGCCATTTTAAGGAAGTTATAGGATAAAATTTTATATATGGCAAAGAGAGATAAGGGGGAAATTATGAAGAAACCCATATCTTAAGAGGGTATTTATAGATAGATTAAGGTTTAATGTGGGGAATCGCAACCGACCGTCAAAAGACTCTGGAAAACATGGGTAATTGATAGATGCGTCTGTTGAGAAGAAACGCTTGGATTCTTGACCAGTATTTAAAGAGGGTAAATTTCAAAAGAGCTTCTACACGTGTCATTCTGGGGAGGTGCAACAGTGCTAAGAGATAAAAGATAAGTTTTGTGCACAGGGCTCAAGAAATCCCATTAATTCCTGGGTACAAAGATTAAGAAGATTCAATGTATAAGATCAAACGCAGGGCTCAAGAAAACCCATTAATGAAGCCACACGCGTGCACAGTAAAGACAGTGCATTGGAAGAATAAACCAGATAAGAACAAGAAAAAGAAGAATCTTCATTGATTAATTGGAACTTCATTACAAGGTACTAGTCAACAAAAGGAAATTACAAAAATAAAAAGAAAAGAGTTATTTGGTGGAGGCGCCTGCTTCATCACCCGGCTTCTTTTTAGACCGAGCATACACTTCCTTGAGGGTCAATTTATAAGCTCTCTTGGAAGCAATATGCCTGTCTCTAGAGGCCTCGAGCTTTTGGATCCGAGCACGCGCCCAAATATTGTCGATCAAAGACCTTTGGTATTCCCTCTCCATGGCGTCCAAGCGCTCGTCCATCTCAACAGCTCGACGAGCTTCCATGGTCAAAGAGGCAACCCTCCTTTCGAGAATACAAGCCTTCCTCACCTCCTCCTCTAGATGAGAAACATACTCATGAAGGTTGTCACCACTAGTTTCACGAGGAGAAGCCATTTGAGTCGTTAAATAAGGAGAGTTATACAAAAAAGACAGGTACATCCCCCTTTTATAGGAAGAAATAATGGGGAAGATTAAAGGTCATCTCGAAGAAAGACTTAACCCTCTTGGACTTCCCAAAGACATTTATGTCCAACTAACAACAGTTCAAATCCAATTCAGTCATCCATTGAGGTATTAAGAAAATAAACAGACGAAAATGATAATTGGAAACATTTTATTAATTTCAAGTAATTCGATTACAACTGGGGGATGATACCCAATACAAAAGAAATTACAAAAACTAATTATTCCGAGAAAGAGCTTGCTTCAACATCATCCGACCCCGGTTTGGACCGATTGTACAGCTCCTTGAAGGCAAGCTTATAGGCTCTTTTTGCCGCCCTTTGCTTAGCTAGAGAAGCCTCGAGCCTCTTTATACGCTCAAAGGCCCAATCCCGATCAGCCATCGTCACGTGATGGGCCGCGTCCATATCAGATAATTTCTTCACCGTAACGGCCAGCTTCCTTCTCACAGCACGAGCTTTCTTGACCTCATTTTCTAAATGAGCAATGTATTCGGGAGAGTTGTCACCAGTAGCACCATTGGGAGAGGCCATGATGTTCTTAGTAATGATAAGCAATTGAATATTTATAAGGGAGCAATCCCATTTTATAGGCAAATGGGTGAATATCAAGGGTCGCATTGAAGTTGGATAGCAGGTTTGCGAATTCCCAAGACATTAAATAGGTCCCAGGGAGCAGCCATAGATATGGGCATTTTTCGATGAAACATTGGGAACAGCAAGACCGAAGTAGCATCCTCGACAGACCGAGCATGACTCCCTCGACGTGGAGACCACCCCGAGGCAGTCAGGGAGCACTTGATAGAACATAAAACTTAGACCCGAATATATCTATTCGGGTATGAATCGACCCACCCATTATTAGAGGGTACCCAAGGCTAAAACCCAAAAAACCATGGTCTAATGGAGCTTTCCTAACAGGCCATTATCTATAAGGGACCAGCCCAGTAGTAAAGATCCACAATGGAAAAGCCCATGAGGTGGCTCTTAAGATAACGACATTTGTCAACATCCTAAAAGACATAATTGCCTATAAATAGCCAAGTACCCTCATTTAAAGAGGACTAGAAAATCTATCTAAAAAATATAGAGAGAAGGAGAGAAAAGAGAAAAACTTGTCATAACTCACCCCACTAGAAAGCAGACCGAGCAAGATACAAGACCGAACACCGAGATCGAAGAAAGATCAAGATTAAAAGAGCAAGTTGTAATACCGGGCACAAATGCAAATAGAAAATTGTAATCCGAGCAATTATACCACCGAGCGTAATAAAGATTAAAGAAGTGTTCATTATTTATTCTATTTGATATATTATATTATTGTTGAAAAGCCTAACGCCGCCGACCAAAGTTATGGTTTTATCAATACAGATGCGGAGGTACCAGTGTAACTTGTTTGGTTCATTTGATAAACATAAAATATTGTTGTCCATGAGGACCTAAGTTCTAATCCCGTTGTTATTGTTTACTCTATATTTATTTACTCTTTGATTTTTCCATTAATTACACTCAAATTGCATCTTTTACGTACTATAATAATATTTTACAAATAAAAAAGATTTAAATTATAATAAATTCGTATTCGTAGTAAAAATTTTGTATCGTTTATTATTTTTTGATTAATGAACAAGTCAATTGATATTTTAAACTTCGGGTTTCTTTGTACGATAATTGTACCGACAAAACGAATTTAATACTAATTTTGCCATATTGATATTATTGTTAGAAATATACTAAAATAAATGCTTGTTTTTGGATTTATATTGGACAATGTTTTGAATTGATATATTTAATGAGAATAACATGAACAATTATTATTTATCATTATTATTTAAATGACTAAATAAATGTCTATTATTCTATTTAGTAGATGGTCTAGTGTGTAGAGTATAACTTACACACAGAATATTAGACTATCGGTTCTAATGGAATATAAGTTATATGATTACAAACTTTATATGAAAATGGACACACCATCAATTGAGTTGTTATACATGTTTTTAGTAGGTCTGCCTTGACTACAGTGAATGCATAAATTCCAACTCCATTTATCAGTGCACTTTGTGTATTAAACAGGACCGTTACGAAATAATCATTTGGTGAGTGACCAGACAAAATGATTTATAACTCGTGGTCATGGTTTTTGTTTATTCTCTTAATTCCTGTATTGTTATTTAGATATGTATGTATGTGTTTATCATTTTAATTCATATATGGTGAGATTTATCATGAGTCAATAAAATTAATGAGTTGAATGACAGCCTTAGTCGTATCAGTGTTATTAGTAATAAAAGAAATTCACGTCACTTAAGGGATGGATGATACTCCATTCAGGAAGTTTATAAGTTTTGTGCGTGTAAACCCTGCAGAGGATTCATAATCCAACACGACAAATAAGTTAAGCAGGGATAATACGTTTATTGATTTAATTTAATAAATGAGTATCTGATTAATCTTTACGTGGTGATATAATAAACATGTTTGACAACTGAAACGAATTAAATATTCGGATTATGGTAGAGAGATCAGACGTGATATTTAGTGGAATAAATCACGATTTAAATTGATTGTGTATATCTCGGGTTTTAAGAAGATATGATAGCACGAAATATTTTTAATGAATTTTATTCTAACCGGTCTACAAGTCTCTAGCTTAGCATGCATATAGCATGCCCCTTCCTTGGCAAAGAGAAATTTTTCATAACTATATTTTCGAGATTGCCGAGACAGAAAGAGTCCGCATTGTTTTAATGATAAATATGCTAGGTTAGTAATAAGGTAAAAGAGTTGAGCCGATCTGTTCCATCTCACAGCCGTCTTCTGTTTCGTTCTATAATTCGGTATGATCTAAACCTATATGATAAAATAATATTATTTTTGATAATATACATACATACTAAAGCTAATAATCTTGACACTTGTTTTCGGCCAAGCAACCCGATTATCTATCGATTATAGCCGTCTTTTGTCACGCAAGCAAATAGAAACATGACATTTAAAAAGGTTAGTCACTGACTGGCACAAGTTAAAAACCCAATTGGTCAAAATAACTATTTGTAACATTATCGGTGGACGAAAAACCGGAAAAATCGAACCGAACCGATAAAGACCGAAACCGAAAAAAACCGAAAATAACTGAAAAATAACCGAAATTGGATGAAAAAACCCGGTCCGATTCGGTAAAAAAAATAAAAAAACTGAAACCGAAAAAAAAACCAAATCGAAAAAGGATGGGTTTCGGTTTCGGTTTCGATGTTGCTAAAAGGGAAGCCAGCCCTATGTAACAGTGTTGATCATCCTGAGAGAGAGAGAGAGAGAGAGAGAGAGGATGAGTGTGTATGTAACAGTGTTTCTATGTCTGATAACTAGTTTAACAAGTTCAGCTGATTTATCAAGTACAAATGAGTATGATGATGACGTGGCATGGTTTGTACAGTTATCTGATCTTCATTTCAGCTTACATAACCCCGATCGATCATTCGACTTTACTCAGAAAGTCGGACCGTCTCTCTCCCTCATTAAACCCTCTCTCGTCCTCATCACCGGTGATCTCACAGGCACGTCTTTTTTCTTTTATTTTTTCTCTCTGTGTGTAATTGTGTTTTAAGTTTTTCAATTTTCGACATGTGTTTTTATTCTATCTTGTTAATGCTCAATCCGTCGCGAAATAAGTTTCCTGCTTTGCTTTCTGCCAGGTTCCGAAATAAGTGTGCTGCTTTACTTTTTTAGTAAATTTTCTCTTTTTATTTTTTTGGAAATTGGAATATTACCTTGTGTTAGTAAAATGACAAAATTTACTTATTTTGGCACGTGTGTGTGTATATATATGTGTGTGTGTATTTATGTAAGAATTATAAGTTTTTCAATTTTCGACATGCATATTTTGTTAATATTTCCTCTGTCCCGAAATAAGTATGCTGCTTTCCTTTTTGGGACGTCCCAGAATAAATGTCCACTTTACTTTTTTAGTAAATTTTCTATTTTTTTATTTTTTGTAATATCACTTTTTGTTAGTTAAATCATATCAAATTTACATTTATAATCTCGTATATTAAGTAAGAAATTAGTTTCTGTTTGAAATTTTTGATTTTTTAATACTTTTTTGTTGAACTTTAAGAGAAATTGGTTCAAATCCTTAAATTTCACAGTTTCCGAAGCAGTACACTTATTTCGGGACGGAAGTAACACTCATAATTTTGTTACTCGTACTACCTGGCTTCATGTATTTATGTATTTATTTTTCTCATCAAAGCCTCTCTCGCCCTCGTCACCGGTGACCTCACAGGCACGTAAAACCCACCCCCTATGTATGTATGTATGTATTTAGGTATGTGTGAATATACAGTGACGTAACCATGAATTGAAAATAGAAGGGATGATATTCTATATAATTTTTTGTCCTAGGACGATATTCTATATAATTTTTTGTCCTACCGTATATTAGTTTATTTTTCTCTTTGTAAAATATTGGGGGAGTGTGGAAATTCTATTTTTTAAAATCATGATCAAAATTCATTGTTTTTTTAATTTTTTATCCATTTTTATCAAAATCACTGTCCCCACCTAGTTCTTTCCATGCACCTCGCCGCGACACCTTTTTACACACGTATAATTTAACTTTGACCGAAATTTAAATACAGTACACGGAAATTGAATTTCACATAAAAGTTACTGTCATGTCTTTTATATTACACAGAATAGGCCATCAAAGAAAATGGGTTGTCCATATTTTATTAAATTAGTAATGTGACTCTTTTAAAGTGCTTCTCGAAAATACTATAGTGTTTATAGGTATGATCATTGGGGAGTAACATCGGAAAGATATATAAATAAAGTCTGATAGTTGTGTTTTCTTATTAGTGTGGTTTCCTGTAGTAGACTTATAATTTGGAACGGAGGGGTATATAATGTTGGATTTCATGGCTACCACGTATGCTGAATACTATCTGCTTCCTTTTTAACTATGCTCTATGAAACTACTTGCAATTTTAACGTGCGAAAACTTGTTCCGAAATTTCTGAAATGAAAATATTCAAAAGTTAATTATAAGAAATGTTGAACTATATGATTGACGTTTGAGAATATTTTTTCGACAATTTAAGCGATAGTTTTTCGTTGGTCTAAATTGCTTTTAGTTTCGTAGCACAATTAAAATGGAAAAGGAGAAGTATCGTCTTTTAATGAAAAGAAAAATACTGCATCAGTACCAATTTAATTGACCTTTTTTTTATTTTCTAATTCATTGTAGGTTTCTTAGAATAAGATAGATGCTCAAAGAGTGATAAAGTTTAGCCTAAGTCTTATTTGGAATTGTGCAAGAACAAAAAAAGTGTTTGGTTTAACTAAATTAATTTAAGGGCAAATGGGCAATATTAATTTGATGACAAATACAAGTCCACTAACTAGTATTGTAATTTACCATGAATTTTACTGAGATATGCCACTCTTAGCCTTTATCCCCCTGACATTAAGAAAAAAATAGGCATAGGAATTAGGATGTTCAGTCCCTCCCATATAAGTACCCTGGTTCCGCCACGGGGAGTTGCTTACTTTATTTCAGACCCCGTAAGTTCGTTAGCATGTAGCTTTTAATAGAAATGGTTTTGTTCATTTAGCTTACCTTTTTGAACTTAATCAGGACATAAAGTAGTAAATATTATTCTTTTATCTTTCTCCTGCCAGAAAAAAACTGACAACACTTCCTTTTTAAGCTCTCCAACTGAATGCACCACATTTATAAGAACTAAGTTGAGCTTAAGTGCTGTAAGTAGTCTAGTTTTAGTTCATTTATTGTATCTTTTGATATTAAAAAATTAAATAAAACTTAAGTCTTACCTAGACTTAATATTAAATGAACTTAGCAAAAGGCTTCCAAGTTATAGTCCTTTTGGACCACAAAGAAAAAACTATACTTGAAATCTGAGCAGCTAATAACGGTTTTCTGGCTTGAAAAGCTATACCCATGAACCTTCTTTTTTTCCATCCCAAAATATCGAGATTGCTTATTAAAGCCTCTGCCAAACAAGCTTAAACTTTCTAGAAATAGTAGGCCTACAAATTAAATAAGGCTCAACTTTTAAGCTGGCCAATCGAATACTCACTAGTCACTCTGTTCCTAAAAAGTAGGCTACATATTTATGTTGTTATGTCCCAAATTGTAGGCAAATATTTTACTTTGATAATTTAATGCATGCATAAGTTTTTCGTATATACCTTCATTTAATGTTATTTTTATTAATACAAACAAGCTTCCTTATACCTTAATCTAACTATTTTTTTTTTAAAAAAAATTGTGAAAGATTAAACAAGCCTATTAATTTGGCATGAATGGAGTACAATACAATTTTCTGGCAGTAAAACATTCAGATCTGAAGCTGCGACCAAACTAAGTTTAGTTGCAGTTTTTGCAAATTAGTTTTTCTCCATGCGGATGAATCTAGCAATCTATCTTGATAATGTAGCCTTTTGGACCTCACAGATGGTAAGAGCAAGGATTTGTTGACAATGAAGCAGAACGAGGAGGAGTGGATAGAGTACCAGAATGTTATGGACGAGGTTATTGAAAACAGTGGACTTAGCAAGAATATATTTTTTGATCTTAGAGGCAATCACGATAACTTTGGTGTACCCGAACGAGGTGGCTCGTTTGATTTCTTTTCCAAGTATAGCATCAATTCACAAAATGGAAGAAAAGGACCAGTCAATAGTGTCACTGTTCAGGTACTTTGCAATCTTTAAGATGTAGCACATGGTTGTTGTATTCTGGGAAATGTTTAAAAAACGCAAGGCTTCTCGCAAGATCTTCACATAAGGTAGGCGTCACATTTGAAGCGCCAGTTTTGCATAAATTTATGTTTATATCCATAAAAATGACGCAAACAGCTAAGGCGACATTGCATAAGTCGTACTCAGTCAAGCCGGTGCAAACTTTTTGTTCTAATATCGCATTGCATAAGTCATACTCATTGAGTTCAAAATTTGAAAATAAAACATATATTACGGAAAAACTATGCAAACACGAAATTAATCTTAGTTTTATGATTGAAATTTTAACAAGAGACACAATTGCTCATGACCCCAAAAAAGCTTTACAATTTTCGTTATTTACAACAGATAATATTAGTTCCATAATCCTGTATATTATTATCATTTGAAAATAATAGTGAGACTCGGGCCATTTTTGGTTAGGAACACGGAAAAGGCTCCTCAAGGCGTAAAGCTTAAATTATCATCTTTCTAGTAAAACTGTAATGAAACTTGCCTCTACCAGTAAAAGCTAACTTTAAGGCGCTTTGAAGAGGAGATTTTCACAGCATGGTATTTACTCATATCCCACGACAAGCTCCCACTGTTGAATTTGTAGAAAGAAATCTAATTTACTTCCACAGAGGATTCCTTTTTATTTTTTGGTCATGTCTGTGATCTATTACAGCACTTTTTACGTACACACTCCTACTTAAAGCGTTTATTATTCTTTTACATTTTCTTAAGGATTTTAGTACCCAGCAAAGGGGATAGACACCAATTTTCAGGTATAACTTCAAGTTTCGTTATAAATTTGATGTAGAATATGGAATATGGGGACTTTTTAACTTGCCTATCCCTTGCTGGCGTTCTCTTTAAAACTTAACAACCGCATACATATCTTATTTTTTTGCTCATAAATTCTTTCGATTTTGTCTTCTTTAGTTTTTAGTAATTTGGTACGATTTTGATTATTTATCCATACTCATTTCATCTAGACTCCTTGAATGAAACTAACATGTTGATTTTCATTTATCAAATTAGTACATACTTTCCAAATTTTAGTTAAAGCTTTTAGTATCCAGTAAAGAGGATGGACTCCACTCTGCAGGTATAACTTCCTTCAAGTTCCACTGTAGAAAATAGTGAAATGGGAGATATAGAAACTTATTCAACTCAAATATGCTCCCTAACTTTCTCTATGAACTTAACATCCATGTGCTTTTTTGTTCTTGCTCTTAACTTTTCTCTTTGCTGTCTTCTTTCTAGTGTTCGATTTCCGTAATATGCGGTACTGCTTTTAATTCTTTGTATGTCTTTATTTCTTGTAGACTGCTTCAAGAAAAATTCTATTCATCGGGTTTGATAGCACGATGCCTACTGGCTTGCGTGGTCCAACTAACCTTTTTGGACACCCAACAGACGAATTATTAGCCGAAATAGATTTAGAACTCACGAAAATTAACTCCACCGAACAAGTCACCAAAATCACATTTGGGCATTTTCCCCTTTCATTTTCAGCATCTTCAGATTCTGGGAAAACCCTGAGAGATATGTTTCTGAAGAACTCCATATCAGCGTATCTATGTGGGCACCTACATACACGGTTTGGGAAGAACTTAAAACGGCACCACCATTTGAATGGTGATCACTTTATTTTTCCAAAAATATTTCAGTTTAATGCACAGAGAGCAGTTCCGAAAATTTTAACAACGTGCTCAAATGAGTCCCCAAAATCTGAAGAATTTTGGGAGATGGAAATGGGTGATTGGAGAAAAAGTCGGGCCATTCGTATTTTAGCTATTGATAAAGGGCAGCTGTCATTTGTTGATACTAATTTCAAGTTAGGACCTAAAAAGACAATCATATTGCCTACATTTCCACTAGACTCGCGTTTTATTTCAACTTTAGCAGCTAATAATTATCAATGCAACCCAATGGACCCTCTATCCTATGAAACAATCAGGGCCCTTGTTTTTTCCTTTTCTCCAATTGAATCTGTTTTGGCTAAAATTTATGACTCGAGGTCTGGGAACTTTGAAACGGTCCTCGAGTCATCTATGAAAAAGTTAAGGGGAGATCTTTATATGGCATCATGGAATCATAAGGCTTTTGAGGACTCGTCTCCCCATAGATATTGGCTACAAATAGAGGTTATAGATATTAATGGAATATCGACATTAAGCGAAATGAGACCATTTTCGGTTAATGGTCTCAGATCTAAGCTAAATTGGACATGGAAAGAGTTCATGGTCATGGGTTGTCAATGGGAGGCTTTATACTACCCAATACTATTTTCTTTTTACCTTTTTACGTTATCTATTCTTATTATTCCAAAAGCTATTTTGAGTTTCTCAAAACGGCAGTATAACTTTAAGAACTTCACAGCCAATAAAGGATTTGTAAACTGTATGTTTTGGATTTCCAATGAGTTTTACGGCGTTCCTATTTTGTGGTGGGGAATGTTAACGTATTTGTTCTACCTCCTATTGTTCCCTTGGTTCATTGGCCAAGTCAGCACTGAGGGGGGAGAGAGAAGATTTATGACCTACAAAGGGTGGGTGACAAATTTAAATGAAACAGGAAAGTTGGAATTTATGGGATTCCCAGATATAATGGTCGTAGTTTTGCCACATCTTGTTTTCGTGGTTTTACCAACGTTACTTGTGAATGTGGTCATGGCTGTTGAAAGAGTGATTTTCCGTGATCGTTTTCTTGCTCTTTCGGGTAAAAAGGAAGATGACTGTGTTCTGGAAAATAGTCATCTGGGGCATAACTCCTGCACGAATGGGAAAATGAAGTTATTTATTGATAAACGATGGATTAGATATGTCCTCTTAGTGGCTTCTGTAGCTATTTGTTGGAAGCATTTTAAGGTACTTTTTTTAAATAACAAGTAGATATGATTTATACTTAAAAGGATCTGATGACTAACATGATGAGCCCTTCTTCTATAATTGCAGAATTGCAGAGCTCTTGCCAAAGCCTATGAGATGAACCCGATTCTGCATTTCACAGTATACAGCTTGTCTATGCCTTTCTTTTTGGTTTATGGCTTATACCAAACCAGGAACGCGTGAAATTATGCTCGTTGCTGAAAAAGCAAGCCTAATATGGTTAGTACACAAAACTGAGACCAAAGCTAGCTAGAAATTTGGTCTATTAAAGTTTCAACAGTTGGATGATCTACCAGAGATATCTTTTTCGTAATGCCGTTGTGGCTATGTATGGCATGAAGTAGGATTGAGTTGTATGATTTTGGAACCACATTATGTGTTCTATAGAACAATTGAAGCAATGAAGTTTTATGTCATCTTCCGTCATTGCCCCTTTTCTTATTCGTATCTATTTTATGCATAAAGTTATTTAGTTCCGGTTGCTATTAAGTTTTTACGCTGGGAGAAAAAACTAATGGGTACCCCCATAGGTGAACTTCTGTATCATTTGGAACCCTATTCAAAAGTGTTGGGATATCGTCGACTTCTAACTTCCAAATCATACAAAAGGAACTTCCATGTCATATTTATAAGTTGTTAAAAAAGGCAAACTCGGCGCAAACCTTGGCCTGATGTTGCCCCTACCATCTAATCATAAATTGTCCTGAGCACAAGTAATAATTTGGTTTTGGTAATTGTTAATTCATATTTCATCTGCACTGAACCTTTATCTGTAAAAAAACAATTCTTTTTGAATAAAAGAAAGAAAATGTTACAAATTTCATAAGATTAGGTCCCCTTGTAGGCCTCCGAGCCTTTGGCCCCAGCTAGCGACTTTGAGAACCTTAAAGGCCAATGTTTGTTTGCAGGTATAAGTTTTAACTAGGTATTATGAGAGGTGTTAATAATAACATCATGTAATTAGCTATATATCCCCTTATTATACTAAAATGTAGTATTATTAGTACTATACAGTATATAATATCAATCACTAATTGTCTAACCAAACATGTTATTAGGCTTGTGGATTTGGGTTGCGGCTTTTGATTATTTTGGCAGGATTCTCCTGTTTGGATCAAGTTTATTTGTGTGCTGGCACCCCGGTGGTTTTTCACGAGTTCATTGGCCTACCCGTATCCCTTTTGTTCACATAATGCCTCGCATGATGTCATCTTATACCTTTCATGGTTGCAATTGGCACGGTCGACAATATTTGAACAACCAAAAAAAACATGTTATTAGGTGGGTCCCACAATATTATTAATATTATACCTGCACTTATACCGCAAACAAACATGGCCAAAAGGTATACAAAAGTTCCAAAGCCTCATAAGAGGTTGAAGGTGGAACTCTATAGTTTGATATACACAACTAATGTTTGAAGAAAAACTCTATACCAAGCTTCATTTGTGTTGGAAAGGTCATTACCGAATGTAGCTCAAAACTTTGGGACCAAAGGAAATGACAAGTTCAATATATTGAGAAATGATTTCATATTGTCCGCGGAACTTCACATAAACAAAAATCTTACTATAGCAAGAACAAAATTCCACATGCTTCATTTGTGTTGGAAAGGACGATACCGAATGCAGCTCAAAACTTTGGGACCAAAGGAAATGACAAGTTCAATATATTGAGAAAAATGATTTCATATTGCCCGCGTAACTTCACATAAACAAAAATCTTACTATAACGAGAGCAAAATTCCACATGCGTCATTTGTGTTGGAAAGGACGATACCGAATGTAGCTCAAAACTTTGGGTCCAAAGGAAATGACAAGTTCAATATATTGAGAGAAATGATTTCATATTGCCCGCGTAACTTCACATAAACAAAAATCTTACTATAACGAGAGCAAAATTCCACATGCATCATTTGTGTTGGAAAGGACGATACCGAATGTAGCTCAAAACTTTGGGTCCAAAGGAAATGACAAGTTCAATATATTGAGAGAAATGATTTCATAGTCCGCGTTACTTCACATGAACAAAAATCTTACTATATAACAAGAACAAAATTTCTACAGCTGTGCCTAAACAGCCCTTCTTGTATAACATGCTTCTTTTTCTTTTTCGCATAACAACCAACTATGCTTTACACAAGCTACAAAAAATTAATGTGACGATATCCCAATTCATACAATGAAATAAACCCTTTTCTGCAAACTTATTATAAATGCTTTCTATAAACTGGTTCAATCTCATAGTCTCTAGTGAATTTTCAGCCAAAACATCTGCGCGCAAATAGTTCCTGAAATCACAATTTAGAATATATAAGAAAATGTTTTAAAAAAAATGCACAGGATACTTTGAACTAAAAATTAAAATGACTTTTTTTCTGGGAAATTTATTACTTTCTTCCTGGGAAATTACCCTTTTTAACAAATGACTTGTGATGATATAGAAACATAAATTGATCTATCTCCACATGTTTCCAGGACCAGTCATGATTTTTCAAGATATATCAGGAGAAGCAGAATGAGATGTTATTAATGAATATTTGAGCTTTAAGCAAGATACTGGAGCACATTTAATAATAACACACTAGACAATACAGCAGTCCCAGATAACAAGCCCTCAAACCAATTTCTGTTGTCGGAACATTTGACCGATGATCCATGGTGTTAAAACATGCGTCCGCTATTTATTTTTTCTCTGGGGTGGTCTCTAACATTTATTTTCAAAATCAAAGGAGAGGCATGTTGTAAATGTTTTAAATGTCTACAACCATTTTCTGGCAATGCAGATAACTGATGAATGCAGTGCACTTGTATAAATTAAATTGTAGTTCTGGGGTATTTACCAAAAAATTGCGAATTTGATGCAGAAGAGAAATATTAGTTCACAAAGTGTTCCACGCATAGCTCTATCTTGGAAGGAGTGGTATCCTCTCATCATGACCCATATTATGGCTAGCCTGTCGATATCCGTCAGAAAAAAAAGGAGAGGTCATTTAAGAGTATATGGCAAGTATACAACAACAAATGTGTATTCATAAAATGTGTATCAAGTGATAATTCTGACCTCCTCATTTGCACCAGCAGTCATATTTACGAAGGATGAATCCTTTGTCCTGAAAAAATAAGTACCTCATGTTTAACATGGATATACCAAAAAAAATCATGTCTTAGATCGTTTCTTCTATTAAGTTATGCCTGTAGTGACTAAATAAATTGGTAGACTATAGACCAGAGATAATCTGGAAAGTTAAGAATATCTGGACATAAAGCACGCGATTTGTGCAAAGGCTAAGAATGAAGGTTACGCATGTACAGTGTGGTAAGCTTCAAGAACAAACATGCATTAATCTACAACAGAATAGAAACATAACCACGCTACCTAAAATAAACATTCCTCTTCACCTTGACAATATTTTTAGGAAGCTTGAGTAGATGTTATGCTCTAATTTTTACCAAATTCTATGAGAATTGGAGATCTAGGGAAAACAAAACTCAAAAGCAGAGGGGAAAAGTTCATCGTTTGTATTCGTCCGTAAACCCCATTGAACTTTTATTGAAGGAACCAAGTTACTAACATAGTAACAGGTAAGCGTCTATACTGTACAACATGAAAATAGGAGCCACAGTAATAGATACCTTTGGTGGTTTTGCCCACCCATCATTTCCAGATTTCCTTTTTGTGGTTCATCCTTCACCTTTGCAAGAGAAGAAAAGAACTGGAAAAATAACAAAAGGTCAGTACGCAGAAGAAAAGAGTCCCCCTCATTCTCTCTTCTTTTTCAGTCTACCAGTTGCTATTAGTACCTGGTGCATTGAGATGAACACGATAGAGATCCCCAAAGCGAAGTTTATAGTCAAAGTATGACCAAACAATACAGCCGATAATATGCCCGTAAAAATTGTAGCAACGGTGGAGGAATATTTCTTCAAGATTGCATCTGCAAGCAAAAAATAAAGTTACTATCAAAGTAGTGCTTTCAAAAAAATACAATCAGATAATTGTGCCAGCACGAATTATGAAGTTTCAAGTCTGTATGACATATCTTCCTCAACCAATACGCTATGATATTTAATTTGTATGACATATCTTCCTCAACCAATACGCTATGATACTTAATTTGAGCAAAAAATGTTCTAATTCTAGTGTCACCAAATTTAAAAGGGTTGACAATTTCTTATTAAGTTATACCCACAATCTAAACTACAATGCAATCTGCAAACAATTAACCTTACAACTAGTTGAATTTAGTGCTACAAAAGTCAGAATCAGTTAGTAGCACTAACCAGCATATTTGAAAAAGAATGAGGATAAAATCCCTTGAGCTGCATTATTGCATATCAAGATAAACGTGGCCTTCGAATGCCCTTTTAATATATCTATGCTCCCTGGATCTGAAAAAAAATAATCAAATAATGAATTTATTAAAGTAATTAGAAAAAAAACAAGGAACCAACAAAAAGTAAAATCCTACTTAGATTTGCTATTGAACTCATACCTTTAAATAGAGCCATCCCAAGAATGGCTAGTAAGTTGAATATTGCACCGTATCCATACAAAAATAGATTCTGTTGAAAAAAATAATAATGATGTCAAGAAAGCGTACAAAAATTAGTAGAGCATAGTCAAGTATTGTTCTCAATATTTAATTACGTCTCTTCTATTAGCCAAGCTAGGAATCCGTAAAAAATGGAAGTAATGTGGTTTTATGTACATGGAAAACCATTATTCCCTTTCATGAGTCTTCGATGATATCTGGAAACTTGAGAGAAATACGCCAAGTAGTCAACTAGTAACTTAAATCATTTTAACCTATATATTTGAGATACAGTATCAGCAGTATTTCCATGTCAACATGGGAAGTCTAAGATAATGTAAAAAGTTTGCAGAAACTAAAAGTGTAATTTGTACTGATATAGACAAGTAATCCACTCCAGCTATAAGAGTGTAAATTATAATAGTATTAAGGAGGCCTTACCTGAAGGTAAATGCTGGTGTCAAACTGGCTCTTCAAAGCGTACTCATTAAACACAGATGCCATTGACGGAACCGACACCTACATAATTTAGGCAGGAAATTAGTGACCAATTGCACACATATATATAATAGCCACAAAAAAGATACACAGTAATTATATTCTCTTATGCTGTTGCTGGAACTATTAAGCTAACACAGGTGGGTAACATATGGACTTGAAATAAGAACTTGTTGAATTTAACTTATAACTCGAACAGTACTGTTGAATTCAACTTATAACTCAAACAGTTAAGGCCTTGTTTGATTTCAGCTTTGCGTAGCTAATGACTTTTTTTTTTGCCTGCTAGGCTGCATTTGGTTGACCACCTTAAAAGCTGAGTTTTCGAGCTTTTTTGGCCTTAATAAGCTAGAAGGTTTATTCTTGATGAAAACTAGATTAATTAAGAGACTTAGAAATCCTCTCTTTTTTTCTTGAAACAAAATTTGGCTGACCATCTGAAAATCTGAGCCTTTTTTTGGTTCATTGGCCTAAATTTGCTAGAAGCTTTATAAGTAGATGTACCGAGTTTATATCTAGTATAACCCATATTCCAGCTTATTTGCATAAATGTTGCAATGAAACAAGACTTTGATACTTACGAAGATCAAAGTGTACAAATAAGCACTTGTAGCAACAGAAAGATCCAGAGCAGAAGCTCCTGCTGGAAGAGAACGCAATTGGTTTACAGTAATTCCAATTAGCAACAAAGCAAGAGCCTCCCACTGTCAGGAAATGTTAAATAATAAAGAATAATCAAAAGGTCATTCAAAATATTAGTGACAAATACAAGGATACAGCATTTTTACAAACCTGAATTATAGAAAACCGACGCTTCATTATTATTTTCAGCAATATAGCAATAACTAAAACCTGCACATTCCATGAAGCAAAAATATTAAAAAATGAATTTCTTTATAAGAAGAAAGGTGCAGAAACTATCGCCCCTGAGAAACATCTACACTCAGATTCGAATACTGTATTTGGAAGAATGTGATACAAACTATGATACCAAAATAACTGTTTTATAATGTTGTGATCATGATCCTGTATGAAGATATTATACTTATGTACACATGAAAAGGTGCAAGTTTCTAAAAGCCAATGGTTATAACTGCGAGAAAGTATATCCAACCAACACTAGGAAAAAAAATGCAATAATTTATTATCTCTAACCAACACTAGGCAAGAAAATGCAACAATTTATTATTTCAAACAACAGCTGAACTGTTTATCCCCAAAACACAGTACCTTTAAGTTGCTCAGCATCTTTACTGTTGCAGGGTTAAAATAAAGCTGCAATGAACAGATGGCCTTTTGTTAGCATTAATAATTACAACTCAACAGTATAATTAGCATTGGTAATGCATGTTCTGCGAAAGCGTAGTAATATTAGAATCCTTCTGCTGTGACTAGGAGCGTGTAAGCCAGTTGAAGGAGAATTTCAATTATAATTAGGTGTCCTAAGCTTAGAATTTAACATCTCACCTATTAGTATGATTAGTTCAGGAAAAAGCTGGAGAAGAACCTTATGATCTATAAGAGATTTTGAAATATGAAACACTAACCTGCATTATAAACTTGAGGTAGTTATTAACAGCATAAAGGAGAGCCGGAACAGCAAGTAGCACATTGTTTCGAGCTGCCTGCAGAAAATAAGAACCAAGGCAATCAGAAAAAGTTTTATCACATTGAACAATAGCAACTAAAATCCTCAATATATTTAGATGTCAAAAGATGCTGGAATAAGGTCTCTACTCTGCACGCAGACACAAAAATAAAGGCCACTTTAAGAAGTAATCAGATCTCGACCGTTTTGGCGGAAAGAAACAGAAAAGAAAGTTGAACTAAGTGAGAGAACGATATGATAGTCTTTTGTTTAAGCATAAAAATACATAGCTCTACATATTATAGTATACTTCCTATATTACAAGATAATAGATCATAATAAAGGGTAATTAAACTAAAAGTAGAGAACATCGGAGCATTCCACTCGAAGTAAACTACGTTATACATACATATAATTGCACAGATCTAGCACAAACAGGGGGGAAGGTGTCGAAATTGGGACTTAAGTGGAGGTAATTATTTTCTAAATTGGTATCTACAAGATAACTGCTCATGCATAACAATAAAAAAAAAGGTGTTTGAAACTAGCTGAACAGATATTTCAGGAGGTCATCATAAAAGCTATATCACTGCAACTACACCCTCGTATCCTATTTAGACATGAAAATGAAAAATATCCTCGGGTTACAACTCTCACATTCACGCTGGATATGTAGTGAAACATTTGGATATATGTCGAACCTCCGGAATGATTGCGATAAACTGAAGACTCGTGTCAAAAGCATTTGGGTATACTATTTCTGGAGAACTCGGACTTCAAAGATTGCCGAAAAATAATGAGGAGACGGTTTTTCTAATAATGCTATGCAGGATTGGATAAGTCCCAATTAAAAGAAAATGCATGCTATAAAGCCACATTATGAGCCTTTTTTCCTCACCCAACATAGTTTTATGTAATGCACTTAGGTAATCAAATATGTATGACACCCAAAACAGGAGAAGGAGCTAAGCCACGACTAATGAAACAATAGTTGTTACTGTATCTAATTGTTTGAAAAATTGAATAATGAGTTTCAACTTAAAAGTAGTTTTTTAATCTACATATCAACTATCATATAAATATTTATTTTTTCAATTATAGTATCCAGGACATATAGTATCCTAGTCCGTTAGGATCTGTTGTGTCTCCATATCACCGTGCGCTGTGTTGCCACACACATTTCCAAAGTTGTGCTACAAATCCTAGCTCATTAAAAAAACGGACGGCATATTTTTATACCCAGCATGACATTTTATTTTACCTGGATAAAGGTTCGTACAGAAAGAAGAGGTTTGTCGCCAACTTTTTGATGTCGAGCCTACAAAAAAAATCACAAATGAACAAATATGGTTACATGTAACTCAGAGACGCCATTAGAAATGCTCCACTTTTTAACTGTTTGGTGTTACATAGACGGTTAGTACTTAGTACAAAATCTATTACCTGAAACAAGAGCATAACAATTGCAAAGACAACTTTCGTAGCCTCTGTCAGAAAATTAACGCTGATGGGACTAAACTTAAAACCTCCATCCACTTTAGTCATGTAAACCAATATGGGCTGCAAGAAAAACAAGAATTGAACGTATGAGAAAGGCTAATTTGAAACTGAATATTAGGATCCGTATAAACTTAGAATTAATTACAGTTTAGTACCCTAACAAATAACCAGATTTTGATTTTGTACACCACGCCACAAAATATAGCAATTAGTACACCAACATGATATTTCTCAGAAACTTTATATTTATTTCATGTTTAGTGATCGAAAAATTTAAATTCTCAAAAAATTTAACCGAAATCTCGTGCACTAATTAAGTGATCTAAAAATTAGTGTACAAAAGTGTAGTTGGTGTACAAAATTGAAAAGCTGGTAATACATTAGTGTATCAAACAGGGGCGAATATTCAGGATTTTTACTAAGGCTGAAAACACTTGAGTGGTCTTAAAATTTCTTAGAGGATAATTTATATGTGGAATAAATATACTCCTATTAAGAAAATTCGAGTTAGTTAAGCATGTCTTAGCATAATAAAAATCCTTAAACACCATCAGCGTTTGTGGAAAAAACTACCGAGGATCAAATTATATAGCAGAAACTATGGGTATTATCATTGGATTTTACTTAATACAAAGGTAAAACAAAAATACTAGAAATAAAGCAATGGGGGTAGATCAAACCTACGACCTCGCGATTGCAAGCAAGGTGAGCTACCCACAATGACAAAGAACAATATTGTTTGTATTTGTAATAGAATTACTATGTAGTTAAAAGATTTACATATCTATGCATATTTTTAGTACAATTTTTTTTAACATTCAAATACAGAAACAAGGGTGGGCAAGTGACCCCCTTTGCCATTAGATAGATTAGCCCCTGGTATAAGACTGTATTTCCCCCTAAATTTCAAATGTGATGTCCAAATTATTAATTGAAATTTAAAGTGATATCGGCATCAAATCAAAATTAGTCAAAGCTCAATCCAGTTAATAAATTTTGTTACCTGTAAACCAACCAAAATGCAATCTCCGACAACTAAGAGCACATTAAGGACACGGGTTTTTGACGATATATTACTCTTATGCCGATCGTAAGCCATTGAAAACGATCTTGTGGTTGGTGATACCAATTTAGAATGGCAAACACTGCATTCACCATTCATCTTCTGTTTCCCAAAAACAACTTCTTACACCCCACTTTAAGTATAACAACTTGGATCGTTTCACTAAACAAAGATAGAGAACAAGTCTTTCAAGTTAAACCCTGCAACAACAACAAAAAAACAAGCAAAAAGCACCAAATTAAAAATAAAAAAAACATTTCTTAAAGGTTCTACAATTCCCAAGTGAGGTCCAGAATTAGGCGGGACCTCAGGTCATTCATTTTCAATGTGTTTACTTACATTTTGAATATGATTCCAAATCTTAATTTAAGCATGTACCTTCGATGGACTTAGAATCACGCAGTCTGATTCAAGAAAGGTCCAAAATGAACATAAACTTGTTTCCACAAACAGAAGTCATTAAGAGCAGATCAAGTAAAAAGGTCACCAAACAAAGTCACCAAAACACAAATCAAAAATTAACTTATTCTTAGTTCTTTCACTCATAAATCTTAATAACTCATCATTTTCCATTTCAATCATACAATGACACAATAAAGTGATTCTCTGATAATTTTGTCCCCAGTTTTGTTTTACCCGACATAACCTGTTACAATATTTAATTCGGATTCGCTCCGATCCTTGCAAAGACTACATTTTATTCACAAAGACACAATCTTTATCATATGGGTGGGTACCTTCTAAATCATACCAAATGCAAATTAAAAGATACCCAAAATGGGATCTAAGTTAATCAAGCTGGGAAACCAAAAACCCAATATTTCTAAAGCATGAAACTTTCCTCAAAGTACAAAAAAAAAAAAATTTGATTTTTCGAATTGAATAAAAAAATTACAGTATATAAAGACAGCAATAATAGTACAAAGTAATCAAAAAATGGTCAAAAGTGGATCTAATTTAAACCAGCTGGGAAACCAAAAAACCCAATAATACTAAAGCATCAAACTTCCATCAAAGTACAAAAAAACAAAGAATTCTAATAAAAATGCAAAACTTTCATATAAAAACAGCATTAATAGAATAATAGTAGAAAGTAACCCAAAAAATGGATCTAATTTAAACCAGCTGGGAAACCAAAAACCCAATATTTCTAAAGCATGAAACATTCATCAAAGTACAAAAAAAAAATAAAAAAAAAATTGTAATTGAATAAAAAAATTCACAGTATATAAAGACAGCATTAATAGTACAAAGTAACCTTTTTTCCGAGAGAGAGAGATTCAACCAGATCTTTCAATACATATATACTTTTAATTATATATCTGTATATAAATATATATATATATATATAGAGAGAGAGAGAGAGAGTTGGTGTAATGAAAGAGTCCCTTGGATCTGGATTCTAAAAAAGTGAATTAAAATTTATAAAATCCCACAGAGAAATAAAGAGAAAGAGAGAGAGAGAGTTGTAACGTCGTTACCACTCAAGGCTTTTGTTACTCTTTTTTGTGTATAATTGATAATAAGATCTAGAAGAAACAGGGGATGAATGTGTCAATATTGAGAACTATGGGGGTTAATTGAAATTTAATGTTAACATTGTGAGTAATAAGGGTTCTTACAAGTTGTATTAATATAGTATATCTTGGTTAATAAATTCAAGATCATCTCTATTGTCATTAATTGCTCATACTAAATTGTATTAACTCCCACTTCACAGTCCTTGCAAGTTCAATACATACTCTCTTATCGTTTTCATCCGTTGCGTTTACGACATATAATACAATAAAGATAACAAATTAAATACGGTGATGATATAATATTACAAAATAATATTTAATTTAGTGAGAGTTAAAAACTGTCACAAGTCTGTCACTGATTTAAAAAGTTGAATCTATCACAAATTGACTAAACGGTCACAAAATCGTGACAAAAACTGTCGCTAATAAGCTCGTAACAAAAAATACCGTCACTAATCTCATCGCTATTTGGGTATTTTTTGCAGTGTAAATATGTGAAGAATAACAAAATAAATAGAATATAAGATGAGAATACTTCAAACAATTTGTGTAGCTAAAGAGGGGGAAATAATATTATTAGTTTTTCCTTTTTTTTTTTAATGAGAATATAATAGTATGGTAAATAATAAAAAAAATTTATGGTCATTTTGAAAAAAAATAACAAAATTTGACAGCTTTAAAAAACTTGGATTGACTTATTATAAATATATATATATATATATATATATATATGTTAATTTAAATTTTTATACCCTCAGCAATAGTTTTGGAATATGTCTCATGATAACATTATGTTTTACACTTTTTTTGAGAACAAGTATTTTTTTTTTTAAGTTGATAATATTATGCGTTGGAATTTATTGAGAACAAGATGACATTTTTTTTCTTTTGTTTTGATTCGTTTTTTTTATTTATTGATTATTTAAGTTGATAACATTTTGTTTGTGTTATAACTATAAAGACTGTTCAAATTGTCGAAACCGTGAATGGCTCGAATCCGTGTAAACCATACAATTTGGTTTGGATTGGATTGGACTTCAAAATAAAACTGTCCGGATTATATTCATTATTCTAGACCCAGTTTAAAGAATAGAGTTTGATTTTGGGTCAAATCCATCAAATGCGGACCGTTTATACCCTAATTGAAGATTAAAAAAACATAAAAACTTTAGCTTCAACTTAATAAATATAAAATTAAAAAGGAAGAATAAGATTGAAAAGGATTTGCTAAACACATTTTAGTAGTTATATGGTAATCTACATAAAATGACTTTTAAATATTCATAGACTTTAATGCTCCAATTACTCACCTGACATCCCAAAATATTTATGTATAAACCAATATACATTATTTTATCAGCTGCTAAATATACTATTACTCATTTTCTAAATTGATTGTCTCATTTAACTTTTCACACGGATTTAAAAAGTTGGTTTATATAGTTATAAAATGATGTTCTTCCATATTGCCCTCGATAATACATTGAATAATGATATTTGAATTTGAGATTAAAGATGGTTGAGTGTGTTTTTAAACAAGAGTACAGTGGGAAATGTGTTACTTTTGATAAAATTTAAAATACCAATGAGGCCATAATTTGGCACAAATAAAAATTGGAATGGGAATTAATTTCACACCTTTCTCTTAATTTTGGATTCTCATTTACTGTTGGACTAAAAATGGTAAAATAGAGAAAGATAGAAGAAACTATCGATTCCATTATGAACCCTTGGATGAACGATCCAACCGCTATCATCAATCCTTTCCGGCTGAATGATTTTAATCCGTTCATCATCCATTTCAGATCCTAAGGGAATTTTTTTGGCAAAGTTAAAATCATGCAATCATTGTTTCTTAAAGAAATGAAATTTATAAACATGTTACATATCATACATGCATTCCTCAGGGTGAAAATAGGTAGAAAATGTGGGTTTTGTGGAAGATATTCTGTTTACTTTTGCCACCCACTTTTCATGTACCAACATTTGCCAAACTTTGACCATGGTATATTCCTTGGTATCTAATCTGTCTTTCTATATATTATAATTAAGAGGGAATTTAATAAAAACTGAACTATTATATTAAAAAAAATATACCCTTAAAAGTTATATTATAAAAAAACATAACTTTAATTAATTAAAAAAAAAAGAGGGTATGAAATCGAAAAATGGTATGAACTCGAAAAAAAAAAGTGTATAAATCGGAAAAAAAAGAGGGTATGAAATCAACAAAAGAGAGGATATGAACTCGGAAGAAAAGAGGGTATGAAATCGCAAAAAAAAAAAATGAAATCGGGAAAAAAGAAGAAGGTATCTAATCTGTCTTTCTACATATTATAAATAAAATGTAATGACACATCTATATTTAACTTCGCTTAAATGGACTCATTCAGTATATTTTGGATTTACCTGATCTACATAGCCAATTCTCTTAGTAACCGGGGTATGTTTAACATGATTAGGGGCGAAGCCCGAGGGCACGAGTAAAAAAAAATAATACGAGTGGTGTCAAATCATTAATTTCAACAAAAAATATATAAAAATGCATGTAAGAACATATAAAGATTTACACTTTTTCAGTTCGATGGGGGTGTCGCACTTGGCTTCCCTCAATAACATGAATTGGCATATAAACCAAGGGTGATAAATTAAAAGTTGCAGTAATGTCTACAAACGCAATATAATCAACAAGAATGCGTGTTTCTTATGTGGTGGTTATTTTTCACGATCAATCAAACAGTCGCAGCTTTTATAGACAATAAATCGGAGATCTTATTTGTGTAAAAGTCTGGCTGTATAGAGTTGTTTGGACTTTGAAGCATCGATAAAGATGTCACACCTACAGAAAATCAAAATTTGGCAAAGTTAGATACCTATAGCGAAAGAAAGCTAAAATAAGAAGATAGTTTGATAGGCTGATTGTGTTTGAACTTAAATAACCACCTGAGAGAACTAGAAGGGTTTTGCAACCTCCGTTTTGACCAAACAGAATATCCGTATCTAATCTGTCGCCCACCATGCATATCTGTGATGTTGTAATGCCAAATCTGCACGCAAGATTATAATTCATATTCTTATCAAGTTGGCCATTGCGAACATGTGGTCAATACGTGCGAGAATGATATGTTTATCTGAATGTATGTAACAAAAAGTTGCGTACTCGTTAGCTAAGTAGTCCATCATGAAAGTTGAAGGTTTTCCAACAACAAGTGGTTCTTGCTTAGTAGACCCCCATATGGCACCAACCATAGAACCACCACCTGAAAGTAAAATCCGAGAAACAATACAAAAAAAAATGATAGTGTTCCTTGATAGTGATTGTGAAAAAGATAAAACATTTACAGTTTGTATCCATTGGCCAAAAAGGAATAAGATAGAGCTTGTCTGATATGCACGGTACTTTTCTACTCCTAAGTACAAAGTAGATATGTATTTGAAAATTGCATCTAAATTCATTTTTTACTCTTTCGTTTCCTTAAATGTGTGAAGGAAAATCTACTTTAAAAAGTAGAGTAAAATTTTTGATACTTCATCTTTTATTTTTATTACACTATTTCGAACTTCTCACAATTCTCGGTACAAAAAAGTTTTCTTTTTTAATTTTCACTTGTAAATAATCCTTGAAAGGTTATACTTTTTTTATCTTCAAGGCTTCAATTAAAAAAGTATTATTTTTTACACTAGGGTGAAACAAAACAAGGCCATAGTCTTGAAAGGAAAATTCCACACATTGTTAAATGGATTAGGATAAATTTTGTGTCTAGCTGGTAAACAAAATTGTGTTCATACAAAAATATTACACGGACAAACATATAGATAGCAACTAGCATATATGTATAGTCGAGAGGAACAAAGCTAACCTGCCCATTCCTGTGCGTCAGTAAGATGCGTGACAGCATCACGGTTAGTGGCTATAAATAAACACCCTTGATTTTCGCGAATGCATAATGTCCCGTACCTTCACCAGAAGACAAAAGAAGACATTTATTATCGGATACAAAAAGTCACAAGCTTGCAGTAACACGAAGAAAAACAAGCACCCAAGCAAAGCATCTATCGCAAACTGTCGCTTTTTATTTCTCTCAGTTCAATTCTGTTATGTTTTCAATAATTTCAATGATACAGCAAATGTTTCTCGTGTTCATAAATACACAGGAATAAGGGTAAGTGTTGATTTTCTGTGTATTATGAAAGCCAGTTCGAAAGCTTAAAACCTTTTGAAGAATAAATCAATCAGATTTATACTGCACTTACTGGGCTTTGTAGTAATTAAAATAGCGATCAAACCCAACCACGACAGCACCAACCTGGAAAAAGGGGAGGGGCGCGATTAAATAACAAGATGAAAATGAGAGAAAAATCCAAAATAATTTAGTGATATATACAGGGAGTAATTAACTATTAAGGGAACATGAATTTACATCTGGATCATGCTCCATAAAATATCCAGGTTCCAATTTTATCTTCTTATCACCATCTTCCTGTTAAAAACATGTAATACAGATGTAGTTGGTTGCTTTTGAACTAAATATAAATTAACACATGCGTTAATACGTATAACTGAGTGACCCTCCACATATGGAATCAAAGAACATTCGGATTTGTTCATGAATTGAACCAAAAAGAGTGAAAAGATCATAGATCTTCAGGAATATTGCATTTCACTAGGCATATCATACGTTCATGATTTACCCTCTCCAGTCGTCTCAACCCTACATTTATCAGCATCAATGCATGATCACTAGGAAAAAACCTATCCATCCTTGCATTTGAAGCTAAGTCATTAAAATGAGTGTTAGGAGTTGGAATCTTGAAACCTTTTTCTTCGATCAAACATGACTGCCAGATATCTATAAAATCCTAAACGTCAAATGGAGATAATAGGAAACCAACATCCTTTTTTACACAACCCAAGTCCCTAATAAATTAATGACAAGCTTATTAAGAAGAAACTTCACTTGATTGATCGGTAGATTATTTTCAACCAGCTACAGGAAAGAGGTCCCACTTCTTTTAGTTTTCTAAGTCCGTCATCTGTAGCAAAAATGACTAATTCTACAAGATATCCCGAAATAATAATGAATTTTTCCTTGTAGTTGAAAGACTAAAGGTTGGGAGAAAAAGTCTCATATTATGCTCGTTGTAGCAATAACTCTAATATCTCAATAAGATCCGTGACTTGTCTCAATAAGAACATATGATTTTTTGTTGAATTGGAAGCAAACATTCCATGTTCACTATTTTGAAGTCCGTAAAAACATACAGAAGATTCTATTTTTGCATAACAAAAGGAGGAACAAACATTGTGATGTGGGGAAAAAACATCAGTTATAATGAAAGAATATGCATAATGACAGGAAAAAGAATTACAAAGGGAAACGAAATTTGCACACACCGGTCCACCAAGGTATTTAAAACCAGCAAGCTCAAGTTCTTTTAAAATGCCTTCTTCACCAATCACATATACCTGCAAGTTAAAAAAGAAAAAGGGGGAAGATTGGGGGGGAGAGGTGGAAAGTTTAGAGACATACAATTCGTAGAATTGTAATTCTCCGAAAGACAAATATATTGATATATGGTACTACGAGCGCAATCATAAACATAAAAGAACTGAACAGAATGAATTTGAGAGTCAGTTCACACTTCACAGTGAGAGTAGCGTCTACTATGGTCTAAATAAATTTTATGCCATTTTGTAGTCCTGGCCAACTTATTATAATGCTTAATCACACCTTTTCAGGGCATTAACCAGTCTTTCAAATCTAGGTCCATTAATCAGACAATTCTTCTAGTTAATCAAGTAATCCTGGTTAAGTAGCATAAAAAGGATAAAAGTCCTGTCATCTTATGCAGTTAAGTCTTACTGCTAATCCAGACCGCTATAAGGAGATCTTTGAAGGTTACAAATGAGTAAAGAGGAAATGAAAAAATGGTTAAAATTGAACAGATTGGAAAACTTTGAGATTCTAATGGTTAGCCATGTATTGAAACGAAATGATTGAGGATCTGAAACATGAATAGTGAACTAAAATCTTCAAGATCGCTTGGTTGTACACAAAAATGCATAGAGATTTTAAAACAAATTGGTGATACATACACCCAAATCAGGAAGCATAGGAACATGTAGACCTCACCATTATATTTATATCGTTTAGGCAGGTAAGGCTTTTAAAAAGATTCATATCAACTTGATGGTTGTTAATATTATAGTATCATATCAAATTTCAATAAATGCCAATGCAATAACTGCCTCATCAAAAGTGCATTTATCGAAACAACATATGCAATATATGGCTTTTCAAACATCTCTGACTTAAGAGAGATGAAGGATATGTCTGCATACCTTTTTATCTTTAGGGAAATCAATTGACTTCAAATATGCAGCAGCAGCGAAAGAAGATGCAAAAATTTCCTCCTGAAAAATAAGGTTGATATTTTTTAAGCTATGAACCAACAATGTTGATAGAAAACACAAACATAAAAGCCTCTATTTACCTCCTTGACACTCAGACCAAGTGTCTCAAACTTCTTTCCATATTGTTTTCTAGATTTGGTCGAGTTGTTAGTAACAAACACTAATCTCTTTCCCTGGATATGGAAACAAAAATAAAAATGCCCTCAAACCAGTATGCTAAGAATTGAAATTTCTGTACTTAATATGATAAAACTATAAGAAAAGGTTCAGTTGCCCTCCATTTCCACTGTTAAACATAAAGATAAAAAGTTCAATAAAATAGAAACCTTAGATCGAAGCATATCTAGAGTTTCGGGGACCCCATCGATCAGTTTATCACCTTTCCATATCACTCCTGTCATAAAAATGTAAAGTCGTAAATTAAAGTTCATGCATTCCTTACCATGTCCTGATTACACAACTAACAAGCTCAGATTAATTGAAAGGAACAGAAAAAAAACACAAAAAGAGATCATAAAATATTTAAATTTGGTGGGAACCAACTCCAGTGTCTGAATCAAGTGCTGATAGAGTGTTACTTATCAAATTGAGAGAAAAACAGCTAAATTAGAAAAAGTCGTGAGTCTAAAAATTGGCATGGTATTATAGATTGTCGGTCTAGGCCTTATATGTAAAGGAATAAGAAAGGTAATTGGTTTCGGGGTTGTTTGGCTAATCCTTTTAGCTTTTTCAGGCCAAAAGAAGAACCTCAGGTTAAAAAGCTGGCCCGTAAAAAGTGTTGCAGTTATAAGCGAAACGAAAAATAATCGGAGCTCTTTGTAGTAGCCCAACAGTCACGAGATTAAAATGAACGATTTTAATTTTTATCAAAGGGTTATTCGGCTTATTTGGCTGCAGAGCAAATAAGCTTGTTTATTGAGACAGAGAGAAAAATTAGGTTCGAAAACCTATAAAGGTCAGTTTTTAAGCAGACTAGATAAATGTTACTACATTGCATCAGCAGAAAAGCAAATAAAGCTGATTAAAATGCTGATTTACCGAGGCTTGCAAACAAAATGCATGACGGCAACACATAATATAATTCGAGCTCAAAAAATGCAACGGAATAATTCCTTGGTAGCAGTGTAAACACTTACAAGTCTGGAAAGGAAATATTTTAAAATTTTCAAAAGCTTATTTCAGTATTTAAGTGCACCAAATAAGCAATATAAGCTGTTTTTCGGATTGGTCAAGAACCAAGAAAGATCCCGTCTTTAAGACACTAGTCATACTGTCTATACTGTATAAGCAGATACACGATTAAATCTGTAAAGATACTTCAACCAAACAGGTCTTATATAACATGATCATATCATGACTTAGTTAATTAAGTTCTTTAGTAGGTACAGAACAATGAGATTGTTGTGTAAGCACACAAATTTTGATCAAAATAAATAGAAAAAATAAAATTTCATCCATTATTATCAAAATATGGGTGGGTGGGGGGTGGGGGCTGGACTGGACTGTATAAGCAGAAAAAAACGATTAAATCTGCGAAAATACTTCAACCAAACAGGTCTTATATAATAGAGTGTTTGAAAAATCACATTCTTAGTTAAAGCGTTTTTGCAAGCGCTAGGCTAAAAGCGTAAAAATAGTAAGCTTTTAGCGGCCTAAAAAGCGGAAAAACGAGCTTTATAATCTTTTTTTAAGCTTTGAATCGAGCTTATAACTATGAAGCGTGCTTTTAAAAATAGTGAATATAATATGATTATATCATGACACATTTAATTAAGTTCTTCAGTGGTTACAAAACAATGAGATTGTTGTCTAAACACACAAATGATACAATGATAAAGATAAACTACACTTAGATAAAAAAAGAAAAGAAAAAAAGTGTACGGTCACAATCGAATAAGTCCTATATAATATGATCATATCATGACTGAGTTAATTAAGTTCTTTAGTGGGTAAAAAACAATGAGATTGTTGTATATTAGCACACAAATGATACAATGACAAATATAAACTGATTTAAAAGAGAAATAGAAATTAATAATAAATAAATAAAAAGAAAACCGTCACAATCGAAGAAGAAGGTCTCGACAGAGTCGATAAGTTGATCGGCCTTATCGGTCTCGAGTGGCTGAGCGGCCATTGCCCTTGTCGTAAAAGCTCTTGAAGATGATGATGATGAAGAAAAAGGGGTAAAACCAAAAGGGTATTTGTTAAAATTGTTTATATTAGGATGGGAATTAATATATTTGTGAGAATTAAATAAATTTCCACTATAAGATGCTGTTGTTATTGCCACTCTGCTCAGCATTTCTTTCTTTTTTATTTATTATTTTTTAAACAACTTTAATGGGGGAAGAGGGAAAAAGAGAGAGAAAATGTTAATATAGTTGGTTGGATTCTGTTATATATATCTAAATGTGGACATTTTGTGGCTGCTATTGTCACCTCTATCCTTAATTTTCATTTCTACTTTTACTCAATTGTCATCTAACATTTTATCATGTAACATTTTTTTTTGTAATTTTATGTCAATACTGATTTTATGTTTTGCTTTTAATGGTTTTGTTGATGATGTAAAAATTCAACATCCGTTTTTTATAGTTTTAAGTTATGGTCATGGCCTTATGTCATTCAAAACGGTGCGCTTAGACGTCAATCGATAATAGATATGAAATTTATTTTTCAATTAAAAATCTATATGGGTATAACAATTTTTAGTGGACAATAAAATATTTTAGCGCGCCTATCTATAAATGTATGTAGCGCAGTGGTAAATTGGTCTACCACACCACCAATAGGTCTCTGTTTTTGACCATGAGCCAAAACACTGATTTTGGGTTGTAAGAAAAAAGTATCGGCTCAAAGTTCCTCATCTTATCGTCTCCGCTGAAATTTTTTATCCTTACCAAAAAAATACTCTGTTGTATAGTTTTTTTAATTTTTTATTTTCGAGACCGTCACCTACTAAGCCGAGTTTTTTGGCCGGTTAAAGAGTCAGCTCTGCCAAAAAATATAGCCTATTTTTTTTTGATAAACTAGAAAAAAAGAACCACCTCAAACTAATAAACAGAACGGAAAGAGTCAAACTTATATTTAGTACTTAAATTCTTAGAATATCATCAAGTAAATTGTTGTGTGACATATTAGCTCGTTATAGATATATATAGAGATATGTATAGATATAGAGAGAGGTATGAGAGACAACAGACGAAGTGTTTATTCATTAATACAAGTGTACAGAGAGATACATCAAGAGACCATGACCCTCTTTATATAATAGAGGATAGAGTTACATATGCTAGGAAATACTAAGATAAACCCAATAATATCCTACAACACTCCCCCTTTGGACGTCTTGATTTCTTCGTCTTCATGCTGTCGATGTGAGTCGAGTTCATTCGCAGTGCTAAACACATAAAAACCTTAGGAACGGAAAACCCAGTGTGGGACAAAACCGGTACCTAGGAGAAACTGTGTAGCCGAATGATATAGGCCGAAATTCCATGTAATTAACTAACCACAAAACAGTGTGCCTCATCAAAACCTTGTCGGAGCAAACCCAATGGGAAAATCTCTGATTGAAGGAAAAAGAGTGCAACAGTGGTAGTAGTAGGGGATCAACCACAAAATAGGTGCCTCATCAAAACCTTGCTAGAGTAAACCCAATGGGAAAAACCTCTAGTCGAATGACAAAAGAGTACACAGTGGTAAGAAGTATACAACAGGATACTCCCCCTAATTTCGGCAATCTTAAGTGAGATATGATAGGAACGTGTCTCGCTAAAAACCTTGCCAAGGAAAACCCAGTGGGAAAAAACCTTGTTCTAAGGACAAAAAGAGTACACGAGCATGCGACTGGATGCTCCCCCTCACTTGCACACGACAGGGTGCGAGGATTTCGACTAAGTAGTAATTAGTGCAATAAGCATTCACATGGATGCTCCCCCTCACTTGCACACGACAGGGTGCAATGATTTCATATTTCAATAAAGAGTACAAGCATTCGACTGGATGCTTCATTTACTTGCACACGACTGGATGCAAGAAAATCTAACATAGAATAGAACGAGCATTCAACTAGATGCTCTTAAACTTCATATGTGAAGATTTATTTCGGCAAAAAATGCTAAATAGCATAATCTAGTCATGTCTCTCTTGATCGATAACAACAAGTTGTCCTAAAATAAGACAAGTGTTTTATCTGGATCGTTAGACAGAGCATATGCAATTCAAATATGGCTAATACGAGCTTGAAGCCATATACACTCTCTAGTCGTCTCATAGAGCACGAGTAGATCAGAGTGATTCGCTTGGAGTCATTCCAAGACCTCCAAGATATTGCCTTATTCATAATGGTAAAGACAGACCATGTTAGGAATATCCCTTATGCGGGTCTGATAAGTAATCGGCATCGGTATAACCGAAAAAGGGTTGCGTTAATTCGAGTACCGAAGGGGGTAGGTACACTCGATGACGCAAATGGGATAAACTAGCCCACTTCCAAAATTACCATAAGGTAAGGGAATGTGTCTTTAGTGCCATTTCGATGGCAGCGTGTTAGCGCGATGCTGTGTCGAGCTATACCATTCACAGCAGACAAGATGTTCGTCCTAGTACATTAGACCAAGTACAATGATGCACTTATTGTACTCAGATATGAACATCATGGTTCAATATCTCTTTGTCATCTCATCAGGGACGGACCGGGTCTATATCAATGTCTAGTGATCAAACGATCATGGGAGAATTTGACGACTTAGCGTCATAATGACTAAAACGTCATAACACCTTCTGAGTGTAGTCTGAATCATGGACTCAGATTCAATCTTTACGGGACTCGATCATTAGGCCGAGTCACTACCGTGTCTTCCCAAGATCCTTCATCTCGAAGGCAAATCCAAAAAAAAATGGATAGCGTAATAAAACACGCAAGGGCATAATACTTGTTCAAGTATCCCAAGCTAATCAAGTACTCACTTAGGAATTTGTTGTAGCATTTGGCAAAGAGAGCCATCTCATCATCCTCACTAGATGAATCATTTTCGCTATCGTCATTTGTTGTGCATTTGAAGGCAATGCCTTTCTTCATTTTCGAGTCATCCTCATGCTTTCGAGTCGTCATGTCGAGTTCATGAGTGCTTAGGGATCAAATGAGGTTGTCGAGAGAGAGAGTGTTCATGTCCTTGGCCTCTTGTATGGCCGTCACTTTTGATTCCCACTTCCTTGGAAGACTTCGAAGGATTTTCGTCACCATCTCCTTGCTAGAGTATACCTTTTCAAGTCTCTTAAGATCATTAGTAATCTTAGTAAAACGAGTGTACATAGAAGCAATAGACTCGTCATCATCGACTTTAAATAATTCATAATCATGAATAAGCATGCTAATTTTAGAGTCCTTAACTTGACTAGTTCCTTCGTGCATAATAGCTAGCTTATCCCACATTTGCTTAGCGGTGTCACAACCGGAAATCTTATCATATTCACTAGGCGAGAGCGCACAAGTGATAGAAGTCATAGCCCTACAATTTAGGGAAAATGCGAGGCGTTCATCGGTGTCTAGTTCCTCTACAAGTTTATCTTCGCCATTTCTCCTAGGCGTTTTATAGCCTTTACTAATACTTATCCATTGGTCTATTTCAAAACCACAAAGGAAATTTTTCATAAGGTCTCTCCAATAGGGATAGTTAGTACCGTCAAAGAATGGTGGCCTAGTTATGGATTTAGAGTCGGCGTATGAAGACATAGTGGATCTTTAAACTATAAAATCGTTAGATTTTTATGAATAGAATAGCTAAGCTCTGATACCAATTGTTGGTCCGTAGGGGTCTAAACCTTAGAGGGGGGGTGAATAAGGTTTACGTACGTTTTTTCGCGGAATGAAATCTATGAGTTATTTACTAAGTTAATTTGAGGTTTTTATAACCTAAACTCTTTCGTTAACTAATTAACGCTAAATTGATCTAAGCAAGCAATAAATATAAGCGATAAATAAATACGAAAAGTAAAAGTTAAGGGAAAGAAATAACGCAAGATTTATAGAGGTTCGGCAAACCGCGCCTACGTCCTCTCCTCGGTATTTTCACTACCGAGTGTTTCACTAAAAATCTTCGTTTCAAGGTTACACCTTAACGAGCTTAATCAACCGATTACGCTCCCCCTCACTATATGAGTATCCCGAATAAATGACCTAGAGCTTTTAAGCTACACTTGCTTAAAAGCCTCTACCCAATTCACTCGCTCACTAATGAGTTTATAAAATACTCTTTTACAAGTTTGATTTCGAATCACTCACTAACAAATATTATCTCGATGTTTATAAGATTACAATGAGAATATACTCGAGAATATTTTTGATTACAAGTGAGAAATAAGTAATATAAGCTTGAAGGATTTCTTAGTAAGAATTGCTTAAAAGTTGTGAATGCTTGGATGCTTTTCTTCAAAGAATATTTGGGGCTTTTGTAGAGCCAAAAGGTGCAGCAATTAATTTCAGACCGTTGCTGGTTGTTGAGTTCATTCAATGCAGTTTTGCAGCAGTTCGCCCCATTTTCAGGAATAGCTTAAAAGCTGGAATTTGAAATTTTACAGAAACGATCGGTCGTTTCTGAAAAACGATCGGTCGTTTTTTATCTATGCTCACTGGAAGAAATCATCCATAAAACGATCGGTCGTTTTATTATGGCGATCGGTCATTTTTGTCCTATGCTCACTGGAAGGATTTCTCACATTTATGATCGATTGTTTAGGGTTGATCAGTCGTTTTTTTGTTGTTCTGGGTTATTTTCGGTTTTCTCGACAAACTTCGAAACCCCGTAACTAATTCGTTCCAACTCCGATTTAGGTTCCGCTTGAACCAATGGCTTCGTAATTACGTGTTCTATCATTTTGAACCTTTGACACACTCGATAAATGATTAGTACGCAAAACAAGCTTTTATCATGTTTTACAAATTTTGTTATCATTAAAATAATCGATTTGAAGAACATCGTTCAACAATCTCTCCCTTTTTGATGATGACAAAATATTGACTTCAACATACTATAAGCTCTTTTTGTTTAAACAAGTATAACCGAATTTTGTAGATGACGCTTTACTTGGATAAAGGTTTTTAGAGAAAAAAACAAGTAAATGTCATAACATTCGATTTTAAAAAGACGTTAAAACAATGCTAAACGAATAGGGATGACGAAGATCTAAATGCAAGCGAAAATTTGGCCATAATTTTGCCTAAAAAAGGTCAAACGCCACAAATAAAAAACAATGTATATAACCCAAACAACTAGCAATTTATATGCGCCAAAAGTAGTAACATCAAATGCGATACACACGCATGTATAAGATTGCAATCACACAATGCTATCTAAACAAGAGCAATATAAGAAGAAACGCATCATAATCATAATAGCCAAGTAAACCGTTTTCTACTTATTACATCAAACACAACTTGTTCAACTAAAAAGAAAGTAATAGAAATACAACGCAAAGACAAAAAGGGAGAGGTATTTCTCCCCCTTTGACATCATCAAAAACAAAAAAAATAAAATATCCGCCTAGTCGCGGTGGGAAGTAGCATCATCCTCTTCGTCTTCGTCATTGTTATGACCGGCAAAGTCGGGAAAATAACCATGGAACCTCGCCCGTTGCTCGTTGCTTAACCTTTCGATTTCGTCCATATCTTCTTGACTAGGATGCATGAAGCGAAACATGCGTCGTTGAAGTCGCGCATTCTGATATTGATCAATATAGAGATCGTTGTAGAATTGTTCGGTGCGTGGAGGAAGAGTCGAAGATCCTACTTTAGCTTTTCCGCGACCTCGAGAGGGACGGGAGGAGGTAGGGATATCGGTGGGAGGGAGAGACTCGGAGGAGAATTCCTCATGAGTGCCTTGAGGTGTCGGTTTAGGGCCGACGTATTCTTCCTCTTCGGGGGAAAGAGGAGTATAGCCGGGGCCGGATACCCGCTTACCGGACCAAGTTATGGACTTGTCGCTATTGTTGAATTTTATGGACATTTGGGAAAGATAGGAAGTGTCCCAAATGTGCTTATCCTTATTTTTGAACAATGTTCCACCGGGAACGAGATTTAAGTCCTTCAAAATGGCCGAAATTAAGGCACCGTAAGGTAACCCATTCTTGGACTTTGTTTTAAGCGAGTCCATCTTAAAGAAAATGAGGGATGAAAAGTCAAGGCGGACTCGGCGATGGATACACCCAAGAAGAAAGATGTACTCATTAGTAACATCCGTAAAGTTGGAGGTGTGTGGGAGTACGATATGAGAGAGTATGTGATAGGCTAATTTGTTGCGAAATAGAAGACCATGGGCTTTGTTTGAACGATTGTTATGGACGGGATGAAAATTTTCGTCTTTAAGATCATTAAAGTTATCAATCTCGAGAGTCTCACATAGTTCTTTACTAGACTCATAGAAACCGTTGCTATCTAGGCGTAAAAGGGTTCGTAGACGGTCTATACCGTAAACGAAAGGTTGTCCGTTAAACGATGAACGCAAGCGGAGTGCGTCATCATTATCCCTATCGAGAACTAGGTGATGATAAAATTCATAGACATTTTCCTTGTAAAAGGGCTCTTTAAGAGTGAGGATAGTATCGAGTTTGTAAAAACTTAAATCGATCATGAGAGCGGGAAATCGTTCTCGGAATAAAGGCATGTCTAGAGTAAAGTTAGACAAAATACCTCTTTTACTCATCTCGGGTGGATAGAGAGGAGGTAGAGGGCCGGAGCGAGAAGCGGAGGAAGAGCCGGTGCGTGGGGCACGAGGAATAGCCGGGCGGCGAGTGGGTGGAGGCACGATCTCGTCGTCATGCTCATCAACGAGGTTGAGTGAGGCTTTCTTTGTGCGAACCATTTGATTGATTTGGATAGAAAATTGGGTTTTTTGAGATTTTTGGGTGATTGGGAGAGGAGTGGACGAATTTTGAGAGAGAGAATAGATTAGGGTTTGAAATGAATTGATTTTAGGGTTTGAAGAATGGTTTTAAAAACTGACAAACAGCAAAACGATCGGTCGTTTTGGGTTTCGATCGGTCGAAATATAGCCAAATTCTTCCAGTGAGTCCACGTTAAAAACGATCGGTCGTTTTTAAGGAACGATCGGTCGAATGTATGAAAACGATCGGTCGTTTTTACAGACGATCGATCGACTGTAACAAGGTTACAGAACAGGAATTTTTTGCACTTTACGACACTGATTTGGCATAGAAAATGTAAAAATACTTAAATATATATAAAATCAATCAAATATATATATATATATATATATATATATGTATATATCACACATCAAACATACCTAACTCTCGGCGAATAAAGCAAAATTGTTCCTCATTAAGGGGTTTTGTGAAAATATCGGCTAATTGCCTATTTGTGCTTATATATTCAAGTGTAATATCCCCTTTGTGGACATGATCCCTTAAAAAGTGATGACGTAAATTAATATGTTTAGTGCGAGAGTGTTGGATCGGATTTTTCGAAAGATTTATTGCACTAGTATTATCATACAAAATAGGTACACTATCAAACGATAATTCAAAGTCGTTTAGTTGTTGACGCATCCAAAGGATTTGTGCGCAACAACTACCCGCGGCGACGTATTCCGCCTCCGCCGTGGAAAGCGCAACCGAGTTTTGTTTCTTGCTATGCCAAGAAACTAAGGCGTTTCCTAAAAAATGGCAAGTGCCACTAGTACTCTTTCTATCTAATCGACAACCGGCAAAGTCGGCGTCGGAATATCCAAGCAATTCAAAAGAAGTATCATGAGGATAAAACAATCCTAAATTGCAAGTACCTACAAGATATCTAAAAATGCGCTTAACGGCTATAACATGCGATTCCTTAGGGCAAGATTGATACCTAGCACACAAGCAAACACTAAACATGATATCGGGTCTACTTGCAGTTAAATATAAGAGGGATCCAATCATACCTCTATAAAGCTTTTGATCCACGCTTTTACCCGATTCATCCTTGTCTAATTTTGTTGCCGGACTCATTGGAGTTCCTAACGGCTTTGCATCGCTCATGTTGAACCTCTTGAGAAAGTCCCTTGTGTATTTGGCTTGATTGACGAAAATTCCGTCCTTTGTTTGTTTGATTTGCAACCCAAGGAAGTAGGTGAGTTCACCCATCATGCTCATCTCGAATTCACCTTGCATACACTTAGAAAACTCCTCGCACATGCGAGCATTAGTAGCACCGAAAATAATATCATCAACATATATTTGAATTAAAAGCATGTCTTTTCCATCCTTTTTAATAAAAAGAGTAGTATCTAAAGTACCACGAGAAAAACCTTTTGCAATCAAAAATTTACTTAGTCTTTCATACCAAGCCCGGGGTGCTTGTTTTAAACCATAAAGTGCTTTACGAAGTTTGTAAACATGATCGGGAAATGCGTGATTTTCAAAGCCGGGTGGTTGTTTAACATAAACTACCTCATTTATAAAGCCGTTTAAAAATGCACTTTTAACATCCATTTGAAATAATTTAAAACGTTTAAAAGAAGCATAAGCAAGCAACATTCTAATGGCTTCTAGTCTTGCTACGGGTGCGTAAGTTTCATCGAAATCGATGCCCTCTTCTTGATTATACCCTTGAGCTACTAGTCTAGCCTTATTTCTAATAACTACCCCGGATTCATCCATCTTATTACGAAATATCCATTTCGTACCTATAATGGTTTTCTCACGCGGTCTAGGTACTAAGGTCCATACGTTACTACGCTCGAATTGATTTAATTCGTCATGCATAGCTAATACCCAACTCTCATCGAGTTCCGCTTCATGAATGTTCTTGGTCTCTAATTGAGACAAGAATGCAAAATGATTAACTATATTTCTTAATGATGAACGTGTATGCACTCTTTCTCCCGGGTTACCCAAAATTAAATCTTGCGGATGGTGATTGGCAAAACGCCATTCTTGAGGCAAATCCTCATGAATATGTACGCTAGATTCTAAGTCCTTTTGAAGTCTCTCTATAGTGACTTCTTCATCAACGGGTTCAACCTCTATGCTAGGCGTTGACTCTAAGCTAGATGAAACAAGCTTCGAAGAAGATGCTCTATGAAAAATATCATCATTAATATTATGAACAATTAAAGGCTTATCAATCGTCGGCAAATTCTCATCAAACGAGACATGTACCGACTCTTCCACCAATAAAGTTCTTTTATTAAAAATACGATAAGCTTTACTCGATATAGCATATCCAACGAAAATTCCTTCGTCGGACTTAGCATCGAATTTCCCTAGATTATCCTTACCATTATTATGAACATAGCATTTACAACCAAATGCACGTAAATGAGAAATATTGGGCTTTCGCTCATTCCATAATTCGTAAGGTGTCTTTTTTAATATGGGCCTAATTAAGGCTCTATTTAAAATATAACAAGCGGAATTTACGGCTTCGGCCCAAAAATACTTTGGCAAATTATTTTCGCAAAGCATGGTCCGTGCCATTTCCTCTAGGGTTCTATTCTTTCTCTCTACTACCCCATTTTGTTGGGGCGTACGAGGAGCCGAAAAATTATGATCAATACCATTTTCATCACAATAAGTTTGAAATGGAGTATTCTCAAATTCCTTACCATGGTCGGTTCGGATACTTTTGATCATATAACCCTTTCGTGTTTGGAGCTTTTTGCAAATAATAGAGAATTCTCTAAATGCTTCATGCTTATGAGTTAAAAACAACACCCAAGTAAAACGACTAAAATCGTCAACTATGACGAAGGCATATGCACGCCCGCCAAGACTAAGTGTCCGGGAGGGGCCAACTAAGTCCATATGTATGAGCTCCAAACAACGAGTAGTAGAAATAATATTTTTAGACTTAAAAGAAATCTTTGTTTGTTTGCCTAATTGGCAAGCGTGGCAAAGTTTGTCCTTTATATAAGGAGCTTTTGGTAAACCTATTACCAAATCTTTACTAGAAAGTTTAGCAAGTAAATCAAGACTTGCATGACCAAGTCGTCTATGCCACAACCAACCATTGTCGTTGATAGTAACAAGACACTTAACTTCATTTTCTACCGAACTATTCAAATCAATCATATAGACATTATTTTGTCTTTGACCCATGAGAATAGTTTTATTATTTGAAATACAATGAATGATGCAATGAGATTTTTCAAAAATGACTTTGTGACCCAAATCGCAAAGTTGACTTATACTTAGCAAGTTGTGTTTAAGACCATCCACAAGCAATACATTATCGATAACAACATTAGATGGTTTAGAGATACTACCAATACCGATAATTTTGCCCTTGCTATTATCCCCGAAGGTCACAAAACCTCCGTCTTTAGGTGCAAGAGTGGTGAATTTTGTTTTGTCTCCCGTCATATGTCTTGAGCATCCACTATCCAAGAACCACTTGTCCTCGTTGATTTTTGACCTCAAGCATACCTACAAGACAAAATGATCATTGGTACCCTAATCCATTTTTGGGTCCTTGAGGGTTAGAGTCTCGACCCTTTGGAATCCAAACCAAATCATTTCTATTAACCTTATACCTATTAGGGCAATATATGTAATCTTCATAGTGATCACTACGGTTGCAAGTAATACATTTAACATGTGATATAGGTTTAACAAAACGATTATAAACTAAGTTCTTTTTATACGAGTTGTTTTTATGAGAGTGATTTGGTTGTCTACTTTCATTTTTAGCCGTTTGTTTGGTGAATAGGTTTTTATGCTTAGCCGTTAAGAGTGGGTTGTAACCTACACCGGTTTTATCATACGCGCCTTGTTGAGAAGCTAATATAGTACTTAGCATTTTACTACCTTTAGTGAACTTAGAGAGAGTAAGTTCGGCGCTATCCGCCTTAAGTTTACATGACTTAAGGTCGTCAACTAACTTATCATTTTCTAGGGTGAGTTCGGCATTTTTAGTTGTGAGTGAGTCATTTTTCATAGCTAAATTTTCAAGTTCGTCTTGTAGAGTAATTAGCAATTTTCTAAAAGATTTGTTCTTACCTCTAGCTTTTTCTAACGATTCTAACACATCATTAATATCAAGACAATCATCACTAGAAATAGAGGAGTTAGAGGAGTGATAGCTTACATCCTCGGTATCATCGTCTCTAGCCATGAGACATAGATTTGCGACTTCTTCATTGTCGCTATCGGAGCTATCATCATCGCTCCCCCATGCGGCTAAGAATGCCTTCTTGTTTTCCCTTTTCTTTACGAACTTGTCCTTTTTCTTCAAGGGACATTCGTTTTGCATATGGCCGGGTTTGTGACATTTGTAGCAAATGATTTCGTCCTTTTTGCTAGATTTTTCGGAAGTCTCTTCCTTATATTCCTTTTTCCGAAATCGTTGTCCACCCTTCTTTTTCCAACTTAGGAATTTGTTGTAGCGTTTGGCAAAGAGAGCCATCTCATCATCCTCACTAGATGAATCATTTTCGCTATCGTCATTTGTTGTGCATTTGAAGGCAATGCCTTTCTTCTTTTTCGAGTCATCCTCATGCTTTCGAGTCGTCATGTCGAGTTCATGAGTGCTTAGGGATCCAATGAGGTTGTCGAGAGAGAGAGTGCTCATGTCCTTGGCCTCTTGTATGGCCGTCACTTTTGATTCCCACTTCCTTGGAAGACTTCGAAGGATTTTCGTCACCATCTCCTTGCTAGAGTATACCTTTTCAAGTCTCTTAAGATCATTAGTAATCTTAGTAAAACGAGTGTACATAGAAGCAATAGACTCGTCATCATCAACTTTAAATAATTCATAATCATGAATAAGCATGCTAATTTTAGAGTCCTTAACTTGACTAGTTCATTCGTGCATAATAGCTAGCTTATCCCACATTTGCTTAGCGGTGTCACAACCGGAAATCTTATCATATTCACTAGGCGAGAGCGCACAAGTGATAGAAGTCATAGCCCTACAATTTAGGGAAAATGCGAGGCGTTCATCGGTGTCTAGTTCCTCTACAAGTTTATCTTCGCCATTTCTCCTAGGCTTTTTATAGCCTTTACTAATACTTATCCATTGGTCTATTTCAAAACCACAAAGGAAATTTTTCATAAGGTCTCTCCAATAGGGATAGTTAGTACCGTCAAAGAATGGTGGCCTAGTTATGGATTTAGAGTCGGCGTATGAAGACATAGTGGATCTTTAAACTATAAAATCGTTAGATTTTTATGAATAGAATAGCTAAGCTCTGATACCAATTGTTGGTCCGTAGGGGTCTAAACCTTAGAGGGGGGGTGAATAAGGTTTACGTACGTTTTTTCGCGGAATGAAATCTATGAGTTATTTACTAAGTTAATTTGAGGTTTTTATAACCTAAACTCTTTCGTTAACTAATTAACGCTAAATTGATCTAAGCAAGCAATAAATATAAGCGATAAATAAATACGAAAAGTAAAAGTTAAGGGAAAGAAATAACGCAAGATTTATAGAGGTTCGGCAAACCGCGCCTACGTCCTCTCCTCGGTATTTTCACTACCGAGTGTTTCACTAAAAATCTTCGTTTCAAGGTTACACCTTAACGAGCTTAATCAACCGATTACGCTCCCCCTCACTATATGAGTATCCCGAATAAATGACCTAGAGCTTTTAAGCTACACTTGCTTAAAAGCCTCTACCCAATTCACTCGCTCACTAATGAGTTTATAAAATACTCTTTTACAAGTTTGATTTCGAATCACTCACTAACAAATATTATCTCGATGTTTATAAGATTACAATGAGAATATACTCGAGAATATTTTTGATTACAAGTGAGAAATAAGTAATATAAGCTTGAAGGATTTCTTAGTAAGAATTGCTTAAAAGTTGTGAATGCTTGGATGCTTTTCTTCAAAGAATATTTGGGGCTTTTGTAGAGCCAAAAGGTGCAGCAATTAATTTCAGACCGTTGCTGGTTGTTGAGTTCATTCAATGCAGTTTTGCAGCAGTTCGCCCCATTTTCAGGAATAGCTTAAAAGCTGGAATTTGAAATTTTACAGAAACGATCGGTCGTTTCTGAAAAACGATCGGTCGTTTTTTATCTATGCTCACTGGAAGAAATCATCCATAAAACGATCGGTCGTTTTATTATGGCGATCGGTCGTTTTTGTCCTATGCTCACTGGAAGGATTTCTCACATTTATGATCGATCGTTTAGGGTTGATCAGTCGTTTTTTTGTTGTTCTGGGTTATTTTCGGTTTTCTCGACAAACTTCGAAACCCCGTAACTAATTCGTTCCAACTCCGATTTAGGTTCCGCTTGAACCAATGGCTTCGTAATTACGTGTTCTATCATTTTGAACCTTTGACACACTCGATAAATGATTAGTACACAAAACGAGCTTTTATCATGTTTTACAAATTTTGTTATCATTAAAATAATCGATTTGAAGAACATCGTTCAACAACTGTGACCACATTCATGGCTGCATTACTCAGTTTTTCAGAAACTACTAAACTGGTAAAGTAGGGGACTATTATAATGTCCATTACGAGGAAATCAACCATCTCGTAATCAATTCCAAGGTGTGAGAGAAGCCTTGCGCTACTAGCCGAGCATTCTACAATCTCATTATTCTCATCACCTTTTCTTACGAATAACCAAATAAACGAACTCGTTTAACATTGGTGGTGTTGGAGCTACAGGTCCGAACACACTTACGCTAAGGAGTCTACTTGGATTGTAAGTTTCCATTAGGCCAGTCTATTCTACGTTGACTTCAGGCAACGGTACAAGGGTCTCTGTCATAATATGTTCATATTATCAGTCGTCACCGAATATATGAACAAGTAATCAATGACAGTCTCGTTTTGCTTCAATATCGTCTAAGATATCATGATCGACAGATATTTCGAGATTCTTAGGATGAGGAGGAAATCACACATCTCCTTGATCCTTTATAATCTCGTGCGACAAACGAGTTTCAGTTCACCACCTCTGGGGCTGAACGAATTAAGAACCGGTCAACTTCCTCATATCTTAGGAAGGATGACAGACTGAGGGCCGACGGCAGCGTCCTTTGCTTGTCGGGTTCGGCCAAAGCAACGTGTTACGACAGGAACACGGCGTCCGACAAGGACGTCTATCCTTGCAAGCATTTTGCAGCAGGTATAAATGATCTCGTGACATCTCATAAAGTCATTAAATGCGCCTGGCATTTAGTTAGACTTGAGGGAGTCTATGCACTTACTTATCACTAAGTGCAGTATTGGGGATCAAGCTAAGACTGAGTGGGTTATGCCACGTTACTTCACGTCGTTCCTTATCAACGGTAACGTGCAAATCTCCCCCTAACGACAGGGAGAACAGTCTTAGCGATGTCACTTTCGCATATCATGCGGTAAAGAGATCGCTTGCCAAGGTTACTCTATCAAATGATAGGCATGGGATTCATAATCGACTTATGTCCCCTTCAGAGGTCCATATTTTGAACGCTATAATGGCTCAATCAAAATATTAATTAAGCACTCCAAACACGTGTTAATATGAGACTTCTGGCTCATAACCAGTAACCAGCTGATACGCATATGGTGTTTGAGTGTCTATGGGCCTCATAACGGACCAATACAGCAAAATAGCATAACCCCACACGGAAATATAAATCTTGGTGCGCAAGACCAAGAAATGCGTGTAATCATTTGCAGTCGCATCATCAAACTTTTCGTGAGTCCATTTGGGTCTGAACATAATCGACAGTATGTTCAATTTCAATTTTCAAACTCAAGTAATTCAAATCGAAATTTTGATTATTACTCTTCGGAATTATCAAGTCGACTAGACTTTTCAGGATAATCCGGATCATGAGCCATCAACTTAATGATAGGGCTAAAAGTTTGGAAAATACTGCATTTCTGTGGACAACAATAATCATGTGACCTTATTGTCGATGCATCAACCATAACCATTTATATTTATGGTCCGTCTTATGGTTGGATAAGTCCACAATAACTCCTTCAATTCTTTACAAGAATTCTACGAGTCCATTTCGTGATCTTTACACATACTAGTCTTTCAAAGTGAGCATTAGTGGCATGAATTTCGGATTAATCACGAAATATATTCTCAAAGAGAATCCAAATGCGATGCGATTATAAATCAACCATCGTCTTTTGACCCGGGAATATCTCATCCGGTCAATGCCACAATATCAAAATGCTCTTATCAATCGACGACAGGCGAATGATAGTACAGACAATCATGTCTTAGCATCTAAATCATTTATCATTTCGACGACAGGCGAAATGATAAGGTAACTTTAAATGCTTTAAAGAATGTGGTAGCAACCACTTGAAAGACATTTCAACTCCTCTAAAATACGCTTTTGGTCGTATTGAATGGAGGCTATGTAAAGAAATTTTAATTCCTTCATGAGCTATTACCAGATAACACTGGTTTTCTCGATTATTTTATAACTCAACAAGGTACGCAGGACCTACATGAGTATAAGACCTCGTATTTGACAAATCAATTTGGTTTTACCAAAGATTTTGATTTGGAACGACAGGTCCAGAATCGTTGTCACTGAGTACTCTTTTAGGCAAATAGTTGGTGAAATTATGTGGTACAATGTTATCCACTATTTCCAAAAAAAATCCACTACCCCACAAGTATTGCCTAAAATTTCATAATTTAAAGTTTGGTCACATTTGTCAAAGGAATTTGCTCAAAACACTTTAAATTATTTCGAGAAATTTTGTAAACAGGCAAACCATAATACAAAAGTATGTCCAAATGGAAAAATCATAATCCAAATGGAAAAACATAATCCAGATGAGCGAAAAAATGGCTCAATGATTTATCAAAATCAGTAAAGAAAGGTATCAAGCTCATTTGAGCCACAAAATCGGGAGTCTCAAGAGTTTCCTTTCAATTAACTTTAACCACATTAGCATCGGTTTTTCCACCTTTATAATAGTTGTGAACTATTTAAGTAGTAACCGTACATGACCTTTGTCTTTATAGCATAGAGTTGCTTCATTGAGGATTATCTCTTGCTTTGTGACAACGGGCCATATTGTTCCTTTCAATTACTGTCTTGGAGCCACAGGTTTTCGATTTTGACGAATGCCTAAAATCTCGCTTGGCTAGGCGATTCATCAGGATCGCGACAGTTCGAGACAAATAACACTTGTCTCGGTTCTCGATTCGTGGAAAAAAAATATACACGAAAAGCATTAATATCAGGCAAACAATTTGCCATTGACCCAATAGGATTAAAACTACTCACCGGGGTAATTTTCTTATCCAATAACAGATGGGCGATAAAGAAACATGGTGAATATAAATTCACGATACTGCTTATGGAATACAATTTCCAAGCTAGTATTTTGGTGAAGGATTTCTCCAATATGTCAATTTCAGACATTTGTTCACCATAGACGTCATCACGTCTCAAATGTGGCGGCGGAATAAAATCAACGCCTTAGCATTCATCATGAGGGTAACAACAAACTCGTGTTTTACTCATCAAAGATGGCATCCAAAAAAAATTTGGGCATCACATTTTCACACATCAGGGTGACTAACATGTGGTGACGAAATAAAATCAACGTCTAAACAGTCATTTCGCAAGTATGTTTTACGATTTTTCTCATCATAGATGGCATCCAACATGTGTTGGGAGTTCTGGATTATTTATCATATAAAACGACTGGTTTATATGTTTATGGTTTGCACAAGCATAAACGTTTTTTCGAAACGACATGTTCGAAAACATTAGTTTTGCTTCTCATGTGAATCGGTTCTCATTAATCGAACGACGGGTCGATACAGAGACACCAATTCGGCGAAACATACATCACTATATAAACACACTCGGGGAAATTATTATTTAGTCAACCCCTTTCGGTAGCTCTGCTTGAAAAACGACCAGGAAAGACGGTGAGGGTGGAGGGCACGAATGCCACTTAAAACCCGACCTCATTAAGATATCGACTTCCGCCTATATCTTTCCTAGACATCGTATCCAAATAGGTGAGCCTAGTTGGGGAGGGTTCATAATTTTTCCAACTTAAATGTGAAAATATATGATTTCGCAATTCTAACATTCATGGCAATAAATAACAATATATCTATTCTAGATAACCACATATATATACAAGGCAGTATAAAATATATTCATGATATATATCTAATCATGCAGTAGATTTGGTAATAAACTAAATCAATTCAGGATTATCAATCACATAAATTATATCATACCAAATCAAATCAAATCAATTTAAGATTATCAATCAATCCATAAAGATTCTAACATATCAAATCAAATCAATTTAAGGTTATCAATCAATCCATGAAGATTCTAACATATCAATTTATTCAATTAAGATGCAATTTTTATTCACTTGCCTTTTTAATAAATATATATATATGCATGTGGGTGAATATTTAGACCGAATATTGACTTTTATAACACATATATACTGTTTTTATACATGTAATATACTACAAGGACTATCCGTGTAATTTCAGCAAACATTATATCTATTTACAGCATTATTACAGCTTCAGTCCATAATTTCAGACAAGTTTCAGTTTAGTCCTTTAGTAATTAACAAATCGGTCCATATGTTGGTAGAGTAGTATACACTGGTCCTTTATTGTTTTTATTCTACACGAATTAAACACATATGCACGTGTAATAGGTTTCCAATATAGTCTATGATACCGTCAATAGGTTTCCAATAGTTTTTAGAATGCACTGGCTACTATATAGTCTATGATATCTTTACACATATCCGTACAATAGGTTTCCAATAGTTTTTAGATACCGTCAAACACTAAAAGTATAACATGCAATAATTATATAAGCAGCTATACTAAGCATACAAATATTTTTACACATAGTACAAATAAAAACCGAACATGCAGTTATTAGTGATAGTATCTCAGCTAGTATTGTTGGTATTTAATCAATCTATACCCGTAGCAGATTAACAATAATAACAACGCATGCAATTGCTATTTTATTTGGAAAAACTTGTACCGTACGTCTCGTATTTTGGGGAAGACTGGCAAAATAAAGAAAACTTCAAAGTTTGTTCGTATATTTATAACTCGGTCTTCGAGTGTATAAATCCTAGTTTTCGAACAAATACTCCAATCTCTTAGATATTTCTCCAATCTACACGAACAAAGTGCTGATAACGTGTTGTGTGACATATTAGCTCGTTATAGATATATATAGAGATATGTATAGATATAGAGAGAGGTATGAGAGACAACAGACGAAGTGTTTATTCATTAATATAAGTGTATATAGAGAGATATATCAAGAGACCATGACCCTCTTTATATAATAGAGGATAGAGTTACATATGCTAGGAAAGACCAAGATAAACCCAATAATATCCTACAACATAAATAAAATTTTAGAAAAAATCTTCACTCGTTCAAATTGTTAAGATTTTAAAGAAATGTTTATGAAGTTTTATAATTTATTCTTACCAAATTTCATAATTTGATAAAATTGAATTCTTAGAATATCATCAAGTAAATAAAATTTTAGAAAAAATCTTCACTCGTTCAAATTGTTAAGATTTTAAAGAAATGTTTATGAAGTTTTATAATTTATTCTTACCAAATTTCATAATTTGACAAAATTGATTTCATTTAGATTTATAACTTTATCGTTTTCTCTAAATTGAAATATGCATGATTTCGTTACATGTATAATTGTTGTTTAAAATTTTTTGTAACAATAACTTGAGTAATTTAGAAATAAAGCTAAGGCTTATATATAAAAGATTTGTTAATAATTATTACTTTTTTGTATAGTGATTTATACAAAACGTAGTAGTATGTAATAACAAAAACAATATATAATTTGAGAGGGGTCGCCGGAAACAAAATTAAAGGGGTTTACAAAATACTTTATTTACAAATTACTCATAAGAACAATATTAAAAAAAATCAAATTATTGTAAATTAGGCAATCCCTGATCATATATACCCTTCGTCACTGGTTTTGATACCTTTGAGCAACATTTTTTTTACGCTTTGAACTTGAGACATGGTAGGTAAAAATAAAGTACTCTACCATTACCCTACATTGAATAAATATAAATATATAACAGTTTTTCATATAAATTGTTGGCTTAGTTGCTTTATAACATAGAGTCGTCCACTTGAATAAATTAGATCCATAACGAATAAAACTAATACGAACCATAGTATCGTACCATTTAACCATTTAAATCCGTTTAAAATATGGTCTAAACTCATGCTATTAAAACCCTATATATCTCCTTCCCATGTATAAAACCTTACTATTTTACTAAAACCAACGTTATGTATGTTATGTAACCTAATAAAAAATAATAACCTAGCCATACATACATATATATATATATATTGGTTTACTTTGGCAATCTATGCTGTTATAGAATAAAATATAATATCAATTTGTATTTTCAAAGTATCATTTTAAACTACTAAAGGATTTTACCATTTGTGTGTTTTGTACTTTCGAAATTAATTTTCTTTTACATATGCGGTGAAATGGGTCAATTAACAAACAACAAACATTTCCAAAACTACATCCAACCCGAATTTACTCCAGCAGTTAAATCCGCAAATCTGAATCGATTCGTTAGGTTTTGTTTGGTTTGTATTGAAAAAATAAATGGTTTGTTTTGGATTAAAATTTTTTAACCCACACTATATATAATGGATTATGGTTTAGCTAATTCGTTCAGACCTGAATCATTTACAGTAAAAACTCCCTATAAGAATACTCTCTATAGGAATAAACTCTCTATAAAAATAAAAATTCATGGTCCCGACTTGACACTAGTTATAAATAGCAATAAACTCCACATTGTAATAATTTATACTTTTTTCGGGTCCCGCCTTAATAAAAATTCTTCCATATTATAAATGACATTATATTGAATATATATATATATATATATATATATCGCTACATTAAATTTAATATTTTGCAAAATATTTATCTATTGTTCTTTGCGACATTGACTTGATTTTGTTGGTATTCTTCAAATTTCGCGTACGTATAACTCATCCGCATGATTTTTTTTTTGTTGAATCCAAAATATTTCTAACTTGTCAAGCATGCTTAACGCTTCTTTACACAAAACTTTTGGTATTTCTATACTATCATCCTCTGAACTATCTCCATCCACTTCTTGCCTAATTGCTGTAATGATTTCTTTTTCGGTTAAAGCGTGTGTGACTTATTTCTCACTTGGATGATTAATAAATACATTCATATCCATTTGATTAGTGTAGTGAAGTTCTTTAAGGTGATTACTCAAATATGTAAGTATTGAATATTGTTGATTGCGATAACGTAACCCCATAATTATCTTCTAACCAATTGGCAAGTTCTTTTTGCGTACAGTACGAATTTTATTCTTTCATTTTGCACAAATCGACGCGTATTTTTTCAGTTATTTGAGTTCGTTTATCAACTTTTGGTGTCATTATTGACTTGTTTGAAGATAACAAAAAGTATCTAGTATTTATACATGTAAAGAAAACATACAAGAAACTTGACGACTTTACAACTTTCAAAATACATGTATTTGTTCTTCAAAATAGGTACATGTATCTTGTTTATGTACATACATAAGTCTTTTGATATTTTTCATGTAAAACTCCACTTAAAAATAGACTCACTATAGTCATACTTTTGGTATCAAAAGTATGACGATAGAGAGTTTCTGCTACACGTTTAATGTCATGTATATAAAACCTAAATGTATCCTTCCTTACATAAAAAACAAAATATTAGTCAAAAAAACAATACCCTCAAATGGTAGTATAACTTAATAAATATATGATAATATAGCTGCACTGCATAACTCATTCAACGACTGTCTTATCTGTTATTGGTTTATGACATTATTTTCTTTATAACTATGTGGGATTTCTTAGTGTTGTTCTGATTCGGAAGACTTGTATTTCTCTCCACTTATACTAAGTTTTCTATAGTATTGTTTGGATTTGACACGTTGTAATCTCTGGTTTCATTTCTTAAATTCTAAACTAATTTCAATCCGATCCAAACCATTAATCCACAAATTTGCATCAAACCCGTCAGTTGGTATGGTCTAGTTTGTATTTTAACAACGAGTGGTTGGGTTTAGATTTAATTATTCCAACCCATTATATAATGGATAAGATTAGAATTAAGTCTAATCCGTTACAATACTAAATCTCAACAAATAGAATATGACGTAGTAGCCTCAAGGCCACTATTAAGTTATGAAAATGCATTTTACTAAACGAACAGGCAGAATTAGCAAATAGATCAAAGTAGATTAATGCAAAGTGTTTCATTCGGAACCAAATACCAACTTATTGACGTGCCACAATTAAATACCATAAGTAATAAATTAAACTCCACGCAAAAATAGTTATTTAAACCTTTTGTTACCAAAAAATAGATGAGTGTTGTGTGACATATTAGATCGTTATAGATATATATAGAGATATGTATAGATATAGAGAGAGTTATGAGAGATAACAATAAGGGAGACTTTATTAATCAGAATGTATATAAATGAATGTAAAATACAAGACCCCTAACCCTCTTTATATAGATAGAGGGGTAGGGTTATAAGCCCACTTGGGCCCATAAAGTACAAGCTCAATAGTCCAATAATATACTACAACACTCCCCCTTTGGACGTCTTGAATTCTTCGTCTTCATGCAGTCGATCTGAGTCGAGTTCATTCGCAATGCTAAACACATAAAAACCTTAGGGACGGAAAACCCAGTGTGGGACAAAACCGGTACCTAGGAGAAACTGTATAGCCGAATGATATAGGCCGAAATTCTATGTAATTAACTAACCACAAAACAGTGTGACTCATCAAAACCTTGCCGGAGCAAACCCAATGGAAAAATCTCTGATCGAAAGAAAAAGAGTGCAACAGTAGTAGTAGTAGTAGGGAATCAACCACAAAACAGGTGGCTCATCAAAACCTTGCTAGAGTAAACCCAGTGGGAAAAACCTCTAGTCGAAGGACAAAAGAGTACACAGTGGTAAGAAGTATACAACAGGATACTCCCCCTAATTTCGGCAATTTTAAGTGAGATATAATGGGAACGTGTCTCGCTAAAAACCTTGCCAAGGAAAACCCAGTGGGAAAAAACCTTGTTCTAAGGACAAAAAGAGTACACGAGCATGCGACTGGATACTCCCCCTCACTTGCACACGACAGGGTACGAGGATTTCGACTAAGTAGTAATTAGTGCAATAAGCATTCACATGGATGCTCCACCTCACTTGCACACGACGGGGTGCAAGGATTTCATATTTCAAGAAAGAGTACGAGCATTCGACTGGATGCTTCATTTACTTGCACACGACTGTATGCAAGAAAATATAACGTGAAATAAAACGAGCATTCGACAGGATGCTCTTAAACTTCATATGTGAAGATTTATTTCGGCAAGAAATGCTAAATAGCATAATCTAGTCATGTCGCTCTTGATCGATAACAACAAGTTGTCCTCAAATAAGGCAAGTGTTTTATCTGAATCGTGAGACAGAGCATATGCAATTCAAATATGGCTAATACGAGCTCGAAACCATATAAACTCTCTAGTCGTCTCATAGAGCACGAGTAGACCAGAGTGATTCGTTTGGAGTAATTCCAAGACCTCCAAGATATTGCATTATTCCTAAAGGTAAATACAGACCATGTTAGAAATATCCCTTATAACATTATTAAACTTCATTTGATATTCTTTACAGGTATTCTATACCTTATGTTTAAAGATTACGTTTTTTACTTTTGTTTGTAATAATTTTTAACGCTCTATATTTTCTGTCTACTTTTTCATATGATGCATGCTTCCCTTGTCAAGTATAATTCCAAGAACGGAAATTGTTGATAAAAAATGATTTAATTAGTGATCATATTTATAAGCACGAAAATGTAAATTTGAAGAAATTTTTATAATAAAGAGTCTGTGACTCATTAAGTTTCATGGATTTGACTTATTTTATTACCTTCCTATATATATATAAATGTTATTTGTAGCTGTTAGAAAAAGTGACTCATTACGTGTTTAAATAATTTAACATTTTCGTACATAATTCTGTTATCACCTAAATGGCAGGCACGAAAATCTCTAAATTAAGTTGTTCTCAAGAGTAAATGTTTTGTTTTGTTTTTCAAGCAAAATACTTAGATTTGACATCGACTAGCTAGATGGCAGGTGTCACATGACTTGATCAGTGGGTTTGCTATTTATATGGTCAGTGGCGAAGTCAGGATGTGTAAATGGTGCCAAAATATACAAAAAAAAAAAAGCAACTTAAAATAATATTTTTTCATACTCACCCATAATCTATATACCCCATTTAAGTGTTGTTGAACAAATACCAAAGCATAAACACAAAAATTATTGCAAATAACTAACATGATACCTGATAAAATCAAAAGAAATGAACCCGACGGCTGCTCGCATTCGCAAATGCATTAATGATAGTTTCCGTGCTAAATTTTGAAGCAATATCTTTCTCAATATACATCATCATACAATCTTCAAGATAATCGGCTTCCATTTTATTACGAATACTAGTTTTGATGATATTCATAGCTGAAAATGATCTTTCTGCGGTGGCAGTAGAAACGGCAAGAGTAAGCACGAGAACCACAATTCTATAAACAAGCTGATATGTTGTAGACCATTTTGTTTCTACCAACCATTGACAAAGCTCGGAAATCGATGATAAATTCTTGTATTCAGGAAGAGAAATAACACAATTCTCGTAATGTCGAAGTTCCAATTTCAAGTTACTTTTCTCAAACTCCGTAAAGTCCTCCGGATAAAATTAGTCAACAAGTAGACAAATATCATCAATTTTGAATATTGAAGAGTGACAATTAGGATTCAAAGTAGAACTAAGAACTAACAATTCCATTACTTGCTCATCAAAGCGACGATTTAGTTCTTGAATTTGAGAATCTATAGCACGATAGAAAATATCAACTCTATAGCGGTCAAGTACTGAAAAGTTATCACGAGTGGGATCATACCTTGAAGAATATTTTGCATTCAAGTTTGGGATATCAATGTTGCGTGATTCACAAAAGAGTTTGACGGTAGCAACCAAATCATCGAATTCATCATCTCTAAGATTTTGAATAAGGCTTTTAGTAGATAAAACTATTGAAGTAGCCTTAAGAATGTCTTGAGTTTTAGATTGCAAAGCTAGACAAAGAGAATTCGTGATTCCTAACATTGACTTCATAAGATGAAGTATAAAGACAAATTCAAAGGAAGTTAATGCCTTATGTGTTGAACGAGCTTCTCCCTTTAGAGAAGTAGGTCCATGTTCATAAATATTAAGTAAAACCATGCAAGCAGCACTATACATTTTTATCAAGCTAGAAACAGACTTTAGGTGAGAACTCCAGCGAGTATCACCAGGTCGTTGCAGATTACCAATTTGATTTAATCCTCTTCCAGTCTCAAGCTCTTCAATGGAAATTAAGAAAGCAATATCATCGGCATGGGCAGCTTTCAACTCATCATTTCTCTTGCATGATGCACTAACAATATTCACGATCCGAAGCAATTTAGCAAAAAATCGGTCGACTGGAAGCACTTCTTTTGCTGATGCCACTAATGCTAATTGTAATCGATGTGCGAAGCAGTGAACATAATAAGCATATGGGCAATCACTTAATATCAAAGCTTGTAGTACATGAAACTCACCCCGCATGTTACTTGCACCGTCAAATCCTTGTCCCCGAATATTCCGAATATCGAGATTGTGGTGATTGAGAACTGAGCATATGCTATCTTTAAGTGTCACTGCCATAGTGTTGGGAACATGAACAATACCAAAAAAACACTCCCGTAAAACACCATTTTTATCAACAAATCTTATAACTACTGCCATCTGCTCCTTTTTTGACGTATCTCGAGCTTCGTCCACTATAATGCAGAATTTAGCATGTCCAATTTCTTCTCGAATCGCCTCTTTCACTTTTATAGAAAAGATATGTAAAATTTCTTTTTGAATATCAGACGACTTGTAAGTGGCATTCTTTGGAACATTTATCAATGCTTTGGTGGCTTCTTCATTATATGATGCTAATAAATCATAAAACTCAAGGAAATTACCACGGTTGTTTGATGTTGATTTCTCATCATGCCCTCTGAAAGGCATAGCTTGAAAGGCCAATCTTCGAACCAAGTCAATAGAAATTTTTAAGCGAATGCGATTGTTAAAAACTTGTTCGGCAGAAAATTTTACAATCACCCTTTCAATATTTTGAGTTGGGTTTTGTATTTCCTTCCATTTATGTTCAGCGGTTCGATGACAAGAATCGGAATTAACACCTTCATGCAAACGAAAAGAACAAGTTTTCCCGCTATTGACCTTCCTCCAACCATCAAAACCTTCAACAACAAATGCACTATGTCCTGCAAAACTAGACCCATCCGGAGGCGCAAAAAGGAAACAAGGAAACAGAAAGCCTTGTTCTTGGCCACTGAATATTCCAACCACGAAAATAAAGCAAACCACGGAGCTTGAAATCTTCGAGGACGAGCCTTGGCGGATGCAAGAGTATACGGATATTTTTTTCCTAAATCGGGACGATTTGGACCATGTAGAGTTATGTACGCCCTACGAACTTCGTCACGCCTATTAACAGGATACTCCCAAATTTTTCTACGTAATCCAGGATCACGCTCTAGCGAATTAATATCAAATTCTACTGTGTCGATTCTTTAAATTTTTGTTGGAGGACTAGGCGTATCGATTGTCACGTGATCAACACTACTACCAACATTCTCTTCCGTCGGAGAAACATTAGCTCTCTTAAAGAACGAATTTATTTTAGGTGTCTTTCCCATTTTATACTCGATAAAAATATTAGCGATGCCAGATCTGCAGATTAAAACTCTAAGAGTTAATAGCCTATTTTTTTTTCCCTTTGAGTACTTTAATCAAACACCTATGGTGCAACATAACATCAATACATATAATAAAAAGAAGCATATTAAAGGAAAAAATAAATAGAAGAGTATACCTTGCCGAGCCAGAAGGATAGAATTGTTGATGTTTTTTTAATTAAATCTAACCCCAATCAATGCGGTGCACAGCAGCACAGAGGAGTGGAGTTTTTCTTTTTTCAACTTTGTTTTTTATTTTGATACACACGCTGACACGCACGAAGAGAAGTGTTGTTGATGTTATTTTTTTTTTAATTAAATCTTAAAGAGTCCAATATCAAAGAAAAATATAATTGGGTCTTCCGGCCCAAATTTAATTATTGTGTTTTGCGTTCAAACATTAGCTATAAATATATGTACAAGTAACATATTTTTATGGGGGGTGCCAAATCTACACCTAAAAAGAAATTGTACTAAAAAAAAATTGCGTCACTTGGGATTTCTAAAATTATGGGGGGTGCCGTGGCACCTGATCGTCCCCACTTAGCTTCCCCCCTACATATGGTTGGGTTGCGAACGTCGTTGGCTAATGATATGATTGGCGTGTTGGATCGTCAAGGGCCGGGTTTGATATGGTTCAAACGACGGGCAGAATCAAGGAGAAACACCAAAGGCATTTGGCTGGTTTCGGGATGGTTTTGCAAAGCAGTTTGGCAATGGTTTCTAAGGGATTGGACAACGGATTTTGGTGCGTTCGTTGGGCTGTTCGATAAGGAGATTTTTGAGTATAAGTGGCTGGAATTTGGTTGAGTGTTGGACAACCAAAACAGTAGCAAAACACAGCAGCTGTTCAGAGTGCGTTTTGGCAGGAACGGTTACTTTTGGGACAACATTACGTGGGCTGACTGTTGAGGGTTTTTAGGGACACTTGGTACACCACTTTGACAGCATAATACACTCAAATAACTGCCATGGGCAGTTGTCAAGCATGGGGCTTGGCAATTTCTTTAAAAACAGTTTGTAAACTACCCATGTATGTGTTATAAATACATGACAGATTAGCATTTCGTTTTACATTGAGTTTATGATAGAGTTTTGGCTGGAGAAACACTTGTAAACATATGTAATCTGCTTCCTAATATTAACGGAATTATATTGGGTTGGCTGCGGCCGTAAATTGCGCGTGTGTTCATTTACGTTTGCTTTGTTTACATATATTACTTGCCTTAAAATCTGTCCAGATTAGAGCAGTTACGTTGACTCGAAACGGACTGCAATTGAATGACTAAACACGAGAGTTTGTGAGGCAAACACAAGTGTTGCGAGTTTGTTGATTGGCTGATCGTTTGTGGCAGCGGCTAAGTCCATAAGCGAGCCATCACGTGGCTGTTTTTGTTGAGCGAAAAAACAGTCCCGTGACAGTAGGTATAATTACAACTTACAAGTAAAACTTTAGTGAAGCTTTCACGCATAACACTTTGATTAATGATTAGAGTTTTGATTTAATTAAAGGAACGTATAAACCAAAAAGGCTAGTTTTTATTTCTTAATTTTAGCCATTTCTTGATTTGTGCATGTCTTCTTTGACATGCTCACCGAGTCACAAATTTGGTTCGAGCTTTTAAGTAGAAAATTGGCATACATTTAGCTAGGTCTAAAAAATATAAAAAAATTTTGTCACTTAGTTAATTTTATCATAACGTCGAAATTAGAAGATGAGAATTATTTGTTATTCTGTGTAAATTGCATTCAACTCATAAACAAAAAGAAGGCTTAAAAGCTGCAAATAAGAATTAAAACAATAGTAAGCAAACTACAATATATCGATATTGTTAAAAGTTATCTATAAAGTTTACACTCTTTCCATATTAGCCTTAGCAAAATATTGTCCTTTCTCTCAATTATAATATGGCTTCATCTCTTCCTTTCGATGAAGATAACGATGATGAGAAGAGAAGCTTTGAAAACTACAAAGGATTACTCTTGAGGCTTCGGAAAGAAAAAGGGTGGATTTTTAACCATATGTATCTATACCAAGGATATTGGAACCACGAAAATAACGGGTTAGGTGTTATGTCCGTTCAGCAACATTTCAAGTCTAGGATGTTAGGACCAGATTTCTGGTCTAAATATTGTTTATTGTCTATTGGTTTTTACTAAATAAATCCTAACTGTTATTAAAAACTAAGACAGGATTGACAGGTTCCAAGTACCAGTTGCAACCTCAGTTACAACCTACTAAGTTAGTAGTATTAGGTTTCAAGTACTAGTTGCAACCTAAGTTACAACCTGTGTTGACAGGTTTCAAGTAATGTTGCAACCTCAGTTGCAACCACGAGTTCCAACCTACTGCGAAGCAGAATTCTGTCTTGTTTCATTATTCTACATTACTACTTGTTTAATGTTAAATCATTTTAAAGTATGTAGGATATATTCTCATATAGTCTTAACATGGTTAATATGCGTATATTGAGAATATCAAAGTGTTAAGGAAAGATGTTTTATAAAAGATATAAAGAGAATAGTTTATAAGGTTATGATTCCTTTTAATATATATATCTCTATTCTTATGCTTGTCCTTATCACTTGTTTCAATCTTTTGATCCTTATAATATTCAGTAAAGATATGTTTAAAGATTGATTGATATGTGGAGTTAAATGTTTCATATGTTTATGAAAAGATATTATCTTTAAGAGATCATATCTTTATATGTTTCCTTTCAAAGGAAAAGATTAACTCCTACTTTCAAGTGTGTTACTAAACAGGTATTAATCAAAGATGATTAGAGTCAATCCATGCTGAAGAATCTCGTGATACTTGGAGAGATTGAAGCTAATCAACCAAGTCAAAAGCAATCAAAAGATATTGAAGATAGAAGATTGTTTTTACTTGTTTATATACTTAGTAACTTAAGCTTGTAAAGGTGTGTGTTCTAAATTATAAAGAACTTATTTTCTAGAGAGAATACACGTGAGCTTTAAAAAGAAAACAATGGTGGGATGCCATTGATTTATAAGTGATAGTTATAGAGTAGGAGCAATATAGTGATAGGCAGAAAAACATAGAGGGAGTCTAAGTTTTTCATTAAGACTTGAGTCATATATTGTAAGCTTTTTATAATATCATAATCTGGGTAAGTGCCCCGGAGACGTAGCCTAGTTAGGTGAACTCCGTTGTTAAATGTGCGTGTGAATTATTTCCAAGTACATTTAATTTTAAAACAGTTCTGTCCATTAATACACTTGGTTCCAACTGCAGTTCCAACCTCACTTGGAACCTTATACACTTGGTTCTAACTGCAGTTCCAACTCCACTTGGAACCTTACTGCAAAACTGCATCTAGAACAGCGGATAGGAATTTCAATTGGTATTAGAGCTTCACACTAGATCTTACTTAGTGTGGATCCTGTGTTCTAGTAACAATGGACTTAATGAGGGAAGGAAACGCCTTCAACAAACCTCCATTGCTTGAAGGAGGAGTAAACTATGGAGTATGGAAAATTAGAATGAGGTCTTTCATCAAACAGCAGAATGAACATGCATGGAAGACTGTTATGTATGGATGGGAGGCTCCAACTACCATGGATAATGAAGGAGAACTGATTCTCTTACCTGAAGACAGATGGTCTGTTGAAGAAGACAGAAAATCAAGTGCCAACTCAACAGCCATAAACTTGATTTTTGCTGGTGTAACTCTCAGCGTATTCAGGTATATCTCTCATTGTGAAACAGCTAAAGAAGCATGGGATATTTTGCAAGTTACTTTTGAAGGAACCACTAAAGTAAAAGCTTTCAAACTTCAACAGTTAACTACCCAATTTGAGAACTTAAGAATGGAGGAAGATGAAAACATTGAACAATTTAATGGTAGAATCTGCCACATTGCTCATCAAGCTGGAACATTAGGTGAAAAATACAGTGATGCTAAACTTGTTAAGAAAACTCTTAGGTCACTCCCAGAAAGGTTTGAAATTAAGGTCACAGCTATTGAAGAATCAACTGACTTAGATAATCTTAAACTTGAAGAACTCATAGGAAATCTAAGTACACATGAACTGAAATTCTTCAAACATAAAAGACCAGAAAAGGGAATAGCATTTCAAGCTAAGAAATCTGAATCTAATGCCTGTGATAAAATGAGTGATGAAGAACAACTAGCTTTCTTTGCAAAAAAGGTGTACAAGAAGTTTTATAAGAAAAAGGAGGATGATACTGGTTCATCTAAAAACTTTCAGAAAAAGGATAACCAGTTTAAGACAGAGTCTAGGTTCAATAATAACTCTACAGGAAAGTGGAATTCCAAAGAAAAGGATAACAAAGAATATAAATCTAAAGAGATTCAGTGTAGAGAATGTAGAGGTTTTGGTCATATTCAGGCTGAGTGTGCAAACACTTTAAAAAGAAACAAAAATGCTTATATAATCACTCATAGTGATAGTGATTCTGAGAGTAACAGTGATGAAGAGGATGGTTCAAATTTTGTTAATTTCATGGGAATAATCACTGAAAAAGAACCTACTTATGAAAGTGACTGTGAGCAGGTTTTAACCCCAGTTACAACTGCCTGTGAAACATATAGCAGTGATGAGGAAGAACCTTCTGATGAAAACATTACTAAGCAATACCTTGTTCTGTATGAAAAGTATAAATGTCTGAGTAAACAATCCTTGATCATAAGCAAACTAAATGTTGATCTAAAGGATGAGGTTAAAAATCTTACTGAGAAGCTTAAATTACAACTGGCTGAACTTACTGAAACTAAAAAGATAATAAAATTGCTGAATGTTTCTGCTTCAGATAAATTAGATGACATGCTGTCATATTCTAGAGGATCCAAAGATATCAGTGGTCTAGGTTACTATGGTGGTAAGAGTACAGGAAAAACTACTTTTATTGAAGCTGTTGCTAAAGCTAAAACTCATGATTTTGATCACAAGGTTAGAAGCTCAGTTGCAACCAGAGTTGCAACCAGGAATAAAACTCAGGTTTATGTAAAGAAGGTTGGAAGCTCAGTTACAACCAAAGTTGCAACCATGAACAAACTGAATAACTTTAGGTTGAAGTTGTGCAATTTCTGTAAAAAACCTGGTCATTCTGAAATCCAGTGTTATTTAAAAAGAAACAGAAAGTATATTTCCCAAAAAACCTGGTTGGCTTCTGTCAATAAAAATTTGAAATGGGTATGGAAAGTTAAAGAAAAAGCAACTTTAGTTGCTAACAACAAAGCTGTTATTAACTCTTTGAATGCTGTTACTTCTAATGATTGGTATTTTGACAGTGGATGCTCTAAGCATATGACAGGTACTGCAAGCCTCCTAAAAAATGTCACCATTCTTACAGGTAACACTGTTGTGTTTGGAGGTGGAGATACAGGTAAAATTATTGGTAAAGGTACCTTAAACAAACCTGGAATGCCTGATATTGAGGATGTTTTTCTTGTAGATGGTCTAAAAGCTAATCTTATTAGTATCAGTCAACTCTGTGATAATGAAATGACTGTTAAATTTGACAAAGAAAGGTGTCTAATTACTAATCTTAACAATGATTTAATCATGACTGGAGTTAGATCAACCAACAGTTGCTATGTGTTTGAAAAAGCTGAAAAAGAAGTGCCTCAAAGTAGGTGTAATCAAGCCATTACTAATAATGTAGATATTTGGCATAAAAGGCTTGGGCATGTGAATTACAAAACTTTAGATAAGCTTGTTAAAAAGGAATTGATAAGAGGAATTCCTAAACTTAGTGCTAAAACTCAAAGTGTCTGTGGTGATTGTGCTATAGGCAAACAAACCAAAAGTATTCACAAAAGTACTAGTCTAATCTACACTAAGAGAGTCTTAGAACTTCTTCACATTGACTTGATGGGTCCTATGCAAACTGCTAGTATAGGTGGTAAGAAGTACATTCTAGTAGTTGTAGATGATTTCTCTAGATACTCTTGGGTAGTGTTCTTAAAGGATAAGTCTGAAACTTTTGAACTATTCAAAACTCTGTGCTTAAAACTGCAAGTTGAAAAAGGTTCCACTAGTGGTAATATTGCTAGGATTAGAAGTGATCATGGAACTGAATTTGAAAATATCAGGTTTAAAGAATTCTGCAACTCCTTAGGAATATGTCATGAGTTCTCTGCTCCTAAGACTACTCAGCAAAATGGCATAGTTGAAAGGAAAAATAGAACCATCCAGGAAATGGCTAGAGTAATGCTTAACTCTAAGAAACTTGCCAATAGATTTTGGGCTGAAGCTGTTAATACTGCCTGTCATATAGTTAATAGAGTTTATATTACTAAAGGTACTTCCATGACAGCTTATGAAATTTGGAAAGGTAGAAAACCCAATGTAAAGTATTTTCAAGTTTTTGGATGTGTTTGCTATATTCTCAGAGATAGAGAGCATCTTGGTAAATTTGACTCTAAAAGTGATAAAGGGATTTTTCTTGGTTATGCTCAGAATAGTAGAGCATTTAGAGTCTTCAATCAAAGAACAAACTGTGTTATGGAATCTTATAATGTGTTATTTGATGACCTAAAAACTGTTGATGAGATTACAGGTGATGATGAACAGGCTGAGACTACAGAAAAAGAGAAAGAAGAAACACAACAAACTGGAAGTCCCAGAGTGGTTGGAAGTCCAGTTGCAACTGAGGTTACAACTGAGGTTGGAACTGAGGTTGGAACCACAGTTGAAACCCAAAATGCTGCTGAATCTGAAGAAGAAGAAGAAAGTTCTCATGCTCAGTCAACTAGCAGGCCTCGCTATGTAAGGACTCAGAAAAATCATTCTCTGGACAATGTCATAGGAGAAGTTACTTCAGGTATGAAAACCAGAGGTAAAAGAAATAATGTTGTTCACTTTGCTTGTTATATCTCTCAGTTAGAACCTAAGAATATAAAAGAAGCTCTAGAAGATAGTGAATGGATTTTAGCTATGCAGGATGAATTGGCCCAATTTGAGAGAAATGATGTATGGAATTTAGTACCCAGACCTTCTAATAAAAATGTTATAGGGACTAAATGGATTTTTAGAAATAAAAGTGATGAGGATGGAGTGATTATCAGGAATAAAGCTAGGTTGGTAGCTCAAGGGTATACACAAATTGAGGGAATTGACTTTGATGAAACCTTTGCTCCTGTAGCTAGAATTGAATCCATTAGAATGCTACTATCTCTTGCATGTCTGTATGATTTTAAATTGTTTCAACTTGACATAAAGAGTGCTTTTCTTAATGGTGTGATTAATGAAGAGGTTTATGTCAGTCAACCTAAGGGATTTGAAGATCCTAACTTTCCTGAACATGTTTATTTGCTGAAAAAGGCCTTGTATGGTCTTAAGCAAGCTCCTAGAGCTTGGTATGATAGATTAACCAAGTTTTTGCTTGAAAAAGGTTTTAAAAGAGGGGGAGTTGATAAAACTCTGTTTACAAAGAAAACTACAAAGGATATAATTGTTGCTCAAATATATGTTGATGACATTGTGTTTGGCTCATCTTCTAATAATAGGATAGAAGAATTCATTTCTGATATGAAAAATGAATTTGAAATGAGTGGTGGAGGTGAACTGACTTACTTTCTAGGATTGCAAGTTAAACAGAATGAGAAAGGGATTTTTCTATGTCAAAGCAAGTATGCAGACAATCTTGTTAAGAAGTTTGGTCTAAGTGAGAGTAAAGAAAAGAGAACCCCTATGAGTACTACCCTTAAACTGTCTAAAAATGATAAAGGAAAAAGTGTTTGTCCCAGTCTTTATAGATCCATGATTGGAAGTTTGCTGTATTTAACTGCTAGTAGACCAGACCTTTGCTTAAGTGTAGGAGTTTGTGCCAGATATCAAGCAAATCCTTTAGAACCTCATCTTCTAGCTGTCAAAAGAATTCTAAGGTATGTAAAAGGAACACCTCATCTAGGCCTATGGTACTCTAAAGATACAAACCATTTTCTTAGTGGCTACTGTGATGCAGATTGGGCAGGAAACATAGATGATAGAAAGAGTACTTCTGGTGGTTGTTTTTATTTTGGAAACAATCTTGTTTCTTGGTTCAGTAAAAAGCAAAATTGCATATCTTTATCTACTGCTGAGGCAGAATATGTTGCAGCTGGAAGTGGATGCACTCAACTTATTTGGATGAAACAAATGTTAACTGATTATAATGTTAAACAAGAGATATTAACTCTGTTTTGTGATAACAAAAGTGCTATAGATTTAGCTAAAAATCCAGTTCAACATTCCAGAACCAAACATATTGATCTAAGGCATCATTTTATTAGGGAACTAGTTGAAGAAAAGAGCTTAATTTTAGAACATGTTTCAACTGAAAGACAATTAGCAGATATCTTCACAAAGCCCCTTGATACAAACAAGTTTGAATCATTAAGAAGTGACATAGGGGTATGTCATTATCAATCTAATTGAATACTTTTGCTAAATATGTCTGTATTGAGTACCTTTAATAAGTTTTATTTCTAAGGTTAAAGTCTTATTTTGAGCTATGATGTTTTTGTCTTGAAAAAGCCGCTTTTTGGTGTCTCAAAAACAGATGTGAGGTAACTTGTCCTTAAAAAACCTCTCTGGTAATAGAGTTGCAAGCACAAAGTGCAATTTTATATGATGGTTGCAAGTCCAGTTGCAACATCAGTTGAAACCTCACACTCTCTATAGTTGGTTGGAAGTTCAGTTGCAACATCAGTTGAAACCTCGTGTTAAAAATACTGGTTGCAAGCTCAGTTGGAACATCTGTTGAAACCTCAGTCTATGTTATAGCTGTCAAGACAAAGTCTTGTAAATTTTTGACATCACTTATACTCTTTCCTTGCTGAGGTCATCAAACTAGTTTTTGTGTAGAAATAAAAACGGATTTGCTCAATTTAAGCTCCTAAAATTTAATCTTTATTAGAGTTATTCTTTGATAAACATATTTTCGTGAGTAAATTGCTAGATTTCTTTTGTTCTCCTAAAAGTTAGATATCTGTTTAAGTGTTATTTATCTTGAATCAAGTCAAATTTCCTTAAAGCTTCAATTTTTGAATTTTCAAATTTTGGATGAATCTGTTTTGAAAAAGGAATGTTTATCTGGTTAATTGGCTGAATTTATCTTAATGCCAACTGTTTCTTCGTGATCATAGTATGATTTATTTTTCAAAATTCTGTTGATAAAATACTTCCTATTTTTAAGCCAAAATCTGTCTCTTAATTGATTTGCATGTATCTATTTCCAATTTCAAAAAGATATGGTCTTTATTGCTATTTATACAAACATCTTTTTACTATCCAAAATCAATTACTTTTTACAGAATAACTCTCTCTCTCTCACCTCTGTAAAACCCTAGGCCTGCTGTAGAAACCCACTGCAAGGTTCTAAGTAAGGTTCTAACCCCAGTTGCAACCATGTCATCAAACCCTTCTAAAAACCCCAACCTGAACATTGATGATGATTGCACTCTAAGAGATTTCATGAATAAATCTCCAACAAGTCCAGGATCAAAAGCTAAGGTAAGTGAGACTTCCTCATCTCAGAAAAAGCGCACTAAGAAAAGAGCTAGGAAAACTATAGAGGATCATTCAACTCCAACTGTGTTCTCTTATAAGTCTAAGTTTCATGAGACTGATCCTAGGTTTTTGAGTAGGACCACGTATAGAAGGTTTAGGTCTTTTACTGGTAGGGAGATTCACAGTGAAAGAAGACTTAATCTAGTTAGCTATCCACATATTCAAGTACATATTGAGAAACTGCTGTCAGCTGTTGGCCTAGATAGAACTATTTCTTATCCTAATTCTTATTACCCTGCTGTAATTAAAGAATTCTATGCCAATCTTAGTAATACTGTGTTTGTTAAGGGTGATCCTGCCTATGGCAGAGTGTTTTTAAGGGGAGTGACTCTGGATTTCACCCCTAAGTTGATCAATGATTATCTGTGCTGTCCTAGTCCTACTGAAGTTGATAATGTTGAACCAGACTTAGAAATACTAGCTTTAATTCTAACTGGCAAGAACAATAGGTTTGATGGTCACTCCATTAAAACCTCCTCCCTCACCTTGTGTGCATCTGTGCTGCACAAAATAGCTAGGTTCAATTGGAATCCCACTAAGCAGCCATCCAAAGTCAATAAGGAAATGGCCATATTTCTCTATAGGATCATGTCCTCTTTGCCAATTGATTTTGGTACTCATGTTTTTAATTTGATTAAAGAATTCAGTGCTGATACCTCATCCTCAATTTTGCTCCCCTTTCCTTGTCTAATCACTGGGGTGATTATGGCTCAAGTCCTACCTATGACTGGATCCAAGCCTATTAGCACAGCCACAGAACCAATCTCAGATTGTCCCTCTGCTATTTATATCTCTGCAAAACTGCTCAAAGAAGGGCATGTCAATGACATATCTGGAGAAAAGGGCAAAGAAAAAGAAGAAGAGACATCTACTGCTCCCTCAGACAAGAAGAAAGGAGTAAAGTGGTACTTACTCCAGAAGCTGGCTTATAATCAAGAAAGGAGAGCTGAATTGGATGCTGATGATTATCAAATCAATAAGCTGCTGGTGGATATTATTGAGAGTGAGGATGATGATGATAGTGATGGTGTTTCAATCAGCAGTGAGGATGACAATGCAGAAGATGAAGAAGTAGTCAGGCAGAATCCTCTAAGAGAAAGACCCCCACAGTGTGATATTCCAAGTGACTAATTCCAATGGTTGCTGACAAATAGGGGGAGTGAAGTTTATGTTGAAGTTTATGTTTTGTTTATTTCAATTTCAAGACTCAATGCTGCTGGTTTTCATTATTTTTTTTAATTGCTGTACTAAGACATTGTTGTGCCATGTTTTTGGCCTTTAAATTTCTGCAATTTCCATTTTGATGTCTTTTAAATTGAATTTATGAATGGATAAATTCTGTGCGTATGAAGTGCCTGCAATTCTAACATACAGGGGGAGCTTAAACAGATGACTCTTTAGTATTGTTAATATACTATTTAAAGACTGTACTGATATTGAATTTGCAGGTGGTTGGGATGATTTATAAACTTAATTGATTTGTCAAAACCAATGACAAAGGGGGAGATTGTTAGGACCAGATTTCTGGTCTAAATATTGTTTATTGTCTATTGGTTTTTATTAAATAAATCCTAACTGTTATTAAGAACTAAGACAGGATTGACAGGTTCCAAGTACCAGTTGCAACCTCAGTTACAACCTACTAAGTTAGTAGTATTAGGTTTCAAGTACTAGTTGCAACCTAAGTTACAACCTGTGTTGACAGGTTTCAAGTAATGTTGCAACCTCAGTTGCAACCACGAGTTCCAACCTACTGCGAAGCAGAATTCTGTCTTGTTTCATTATTCTACATTACTACTTGTTTAATGTTAAATCATTTTAAAGTATGTAGGATATATTCTCATATAGTCTTAACATGGTTAATATGCGTATATTGAGAATATCAAAGTGTTAAGGAAAGATGTTTTATAAAAGATATAAAGAGAATAGTTTATAAGGTTATGATTCCTTTTAATATATATATCTCTATTCTTATGCTTGTCCTTATCACTTGTTTCAATCTTTTGATCCTTATAATATTCAGTAAAGATATGTTTAAAGATTGATTGATATGTGGAGTTAAATGTTTCATATGTTTATGAAAAGATATTATCTTTAAGAGATCATATCTTTATATGTTTCCTTTCAAAGGAAAAGATTAACTCCTACTTTCAAGTGTGTTACTAAACAGGTATTAATCAAAGATGATTAGAGTCAATCCATGCTGAAGAATCTCGTGATACTTGGAGAGATTGAAGCTAATCAACCAAGTCAAAAGCAATCAAAAGATATTGAAGATAGAAGATTGTTTTTACTTGTTTATATACTTAGTAACTTAAGCTTGTAAAGGTGTGTGTTCTAAATTATAAAGAACTTATTTTCTAGAGAGAATACACGTGAGCTTTAAAAAGAAAACAATGGTGGGATGTCATTGATTTATAAGTGATAGTTATAGAGTAGGAGCAATATAGTGATAGGCAGAAAAACATAGAGGGAGTCTAAGTTTTTCATTAAGACTTGAGTCATATATTGTAAGCTTTTTATAATATCATAATCTGGGTAAGTGCCCCGGAGACGTAGCCTAGTTAGGTGAACTCCGTTGTTAAATGTGCGTGTGAATTATTTCCAAGTACATTTAATTTTAAAACAGTTCTGTCCATTAATACACTTGGTTCCAACTGCAGTTCCAACCTCACTTGGAACCTTATACACTTGGTTCTAACTGCAGTTCCAACTCCACTTGGAACCTTACTGCAAAACTGCATCTAGAACAGCGGATAGGAATTTCATAGGACAACCGATACTTTCTTGGTTTCCACGCCCAAATCCGGCACAATTTGGTTCAAGGCGATTGTCTTTGCTATCGTGAACCGGAATCAATATCTAATATCCAACCACCCTCTCCTCACTATTAACGCTCACAATTGTGTACCATTCTTAGAATTGCAACTCTTTAAACAGCCTCCTTTTGTTGATATTGAGAGTATGCCTTTGCCACGCCTCTTTGGGACACACATCTCCTTACGTTCTCTACCGATTTCTGTTATTGATTTTGGTTGTCGGATAATTTACATTTGTAGAAACCCTAAGGATGTTGTGGTGTCCATGTGGCACTTTGTTTCCAACTTAAGGGATAAAGACTTACCCCCTCTCTCATTGGATAAGGCATTTGAGTTGTTTTGTGACGGAAAATCCGGGTTTGGACCATTTTGGGATCATGTAAAAGAGTATAAGGAAGCAAGCGTGGAAAGCCCCGAAAGAGTTTTATTTGTTACATACAAGGAGATGAAAAGAGACTCGGTGACATGCATGAAATGATTAGCGGAGTTTTTGGGATGTCCTTTCTCTATAGAATAGGAGGAAAATGGATATGTCGAGGACATTATCAAATTGTGTAGTTTTGGCAATATTGAGGTGAATTATAAGACGATGAAATCTACGGAAGGAGAAGGAGACGATGCTACTTATAAATTCATTAGGCAAGGTAAGGTACTTGGAGATTTCGAAAATCATTTGTCCACATAAATGATCAAGCTCTTGGATAAGATGACCGAAAAAATACTGAATGGTATTTTTCTCCAACCTATTCCAGGTTCGAACAACTAACGCGAAAAAGTTATCATCACAATACTGAGTATTTTAAGCTGATTATAAGATGAAGAAAATAATAACCGTGCTATTTTTTTTTTTTTAAACATTCGTGAATCCAAAAAGTATGTTTCAGTACTATTTGTTCTTCTATTTCGATTACTCGTGCGTATCAAAAAATAGTGAAAGCGAAGTATTTATTTTATGTGTGCTTTTGTGTAGTCTCAAGATCTGCCGTGGAGACTCCGACACTGATGTGTCGAACGATTTAGACTCATTTTTTATACATTATACACTGATATGTCGAACGATTTAGACTCATTTTTTATACATTATACACTTATGTGTCGAACAATTTACACTCGTTTTTTTATACATTATACACTGAAGTGTCAAACAATTTGCACTCATTTTTTATACATTATACACTGATGTGTCGAACGATTTACACATTATCTGCCGTGGAGACTCCGTACTTTTGCATTATGTATTTATACATTTCCTGTGAATTTGTTTTCTTCTTCTGTAACAATTCAAATACTGTTACCATTTTCCTGGTACTTCAAACAATAAAGAAATTAGAATCAAGTTTTGAGCTTATCAAATGCACACGTTATAAGTAGTGATTAAAAAAAAGGTAGCAAAAAGTATTGAAGCACATCAATTCTGTGTTAAATAACTCAATCTCTATTATTATAAAAAGAATCTTGGTCATATCTTTGGTCCTTTCTTTAGAATGCTGGCTTTACCTAAATGTGACAAGAGCATAAATCCATAATAATGTCATAAATGTCCATTCCTTTGCCGCATAATTCGTATATGACAGGGACGTCTTCTGTGTATTGCTGACCAAAGCACTAGATTTGTTCCACCAATTAGTTTAGAGCCTGTCTTTTTACTAGCTATGTAAATTATTAAATTATTTATACTCTTTTAGTAGAGAAATTTGTTGGAAAAAACCATGATGTTTTCCGAATTTGTCACGAGTTTAAAACTTTGGTCAAATTTCATGCGAATGATCTAAAATTTAGACTCCGTACTCAATTGGTTTGAGTAGCTTGTGTGACAAGCTTCGAAAAGGTATATCGTATGACCTATTCGATGAATGTGTGTGAATGGAAATTGACTTCGAAGTTGGACCATGGAGAGACGAAATCTGAAATTTTGGGAGAGTAAGTGGAAAATCAAATGGATGGGGAACCACCCAAATAATTATCCCACATCAAAGAGAAAAAACTATTTTGAATAGTGTATATACATACTCACCACTAGAGAGTGGTAATAGTGTATAGCCTCGTAGGTGTGTGTAAGCAAGTGTACCACACACGCGCTCGCTCGGTCTCGGGCACGGGTCTCGGACAACATACTTTTCCCATAGCATTTTAGAAAGAGAGAGAACCACCCACCAACAGCTCTACCTTGACTCGTCGCCAGTTTTCGAAGAGTCATCCGAGACGTTGTACCTTGAGATCGAAGCGTCAACGCAACCAGAAACCTTAAATTCTGTAATTTATATTTCTGTCTTTTCAATTCTGTATTTTTTATTTCAGTATTTTAATTTGTTGTACTTATCTGTAGTTTTCAATTCTGTTTTTTACCTTTCTGTAATTTATTTAAAGTACTGTTTTATTCTGTAATTTAATTCTGTAATTAGAATAGCTTCAATTCAGTCATGTAATTTATATTGAAATCAGAACAGTCAGGCTGTTAAGTTTATACTTTCCAGTCTGAAAGTTTCTATTTATTGCAATTCAGTACATCAGATTATTAATTGATAATAATCTGAATAACGTTTGCTCTAATTACTATTCAGTACCTACATGTTGTAATCTGTAATTTCAGTTTTCAATTCTGAATTAATAAAGATTACACTGGTTTTGTTTATTTTTTTTAGTCCTTTATTATTGTTTAATTGTTATTTCGTACACGGAAACCAACAATCTTAACCGATATTATGTTGTTTTCTTTCGTGTATTAATACAATTATTTATTTTATAAGGAATAATGTTTTTTATTTTCAATTCTAAATCATATTAGAATTTGAATTGCAAAGAAAAATTCCAAACAGTTTAATTTTTGTTTTAAGAATCTTGTTGATACCAACCGTATTGGTATTCAATAAGAATCATTTTAATTCTTTTGATATCAACCGTATTGGTATTCAAAAGGAAACCGTTTCATTTTCTGTTGTTGTTTTAAATAAAATTCTTTTACAAATCCAAATTTCAGTTTTGGTGTTTTGTTTATAGAATTTATTGTACACGTATCTCATACGTTTTTGTGTTGTCGTTTCAGATGACAAACATGTCGCCTATTGAGTTGCCTATCGGGAGTGAGCATGACCCAGTGGTTGGTGGAAATGTCCATAACACTGGGGGCGATGCGAATGTGGGGGCTAACGTCGATGACGTAGCTGCAGCGGCTGAGGCCTCCGCGGCTGCGGCAATGGCAGATGCTGCGGCCGAAGCAGCGGCTAGGGCCAAGGCTACGGCTAGAGCCAAGGCTGAGGCCAAAGGCAAGGCACCGATGTATTCGGCTGTGCCTACTTTGCCGACTTCTCATCTGGAGAAACCGGAAAAATTCAGGGGAGAGAACTTCAAACGTTGGCAGCAAAAGATGCTGTTTTATCTCACCACCCTGAATCTGACCAGGTTTCTTAAGGAGACTGCTCCCGTCCTAAGTGAGGACGATCTGGACGAGCAGTCGTTCTCTGCGGTTGAGGCATGGAGACATGCCTACTACCTATGCAAGAACTATATCATGTGTGCTCTAGATGACACGTTGTTCAGTGTTTTCGATCCCAAAGCTACTGCAAAGGAGCTGTGGGAAACTCTCGAAAACAAGTACAAAGTGAATAACGCTGGCACAAAGTGATTTGTTGTCACGGACTTTCATGAGTACCGTATGACTGACAGTATGGGTGTCATGGAGCAAGTTGAGGAGCTCCAACTCATTTACCATTGCCTTGAGGCTGAGGGGCTAGTGATTAATGAGCCTTTCCAGGTGGCACTCATGATTGAGAAATTGCCACCGTCTTTGAAAGACTTTTAAAACTACCTGAAGCACAAGCGGAAGGAAATGAGGCTGGAGGGGCTCAATGGAAAGCTCAATATCGAGGTGAGCAACCGTCGCTCCGTAAGGAGAGTTGGTGGTGCTAACATCTCGATGGAAAATGCCAATGTGGTCGAAAGCTTCAACGTCAAGCAGAAACGTTTTGGCAACGGAGGCAATGCTGTTGTCCCAAAGAAATTTGCGGAAACCTGCTTTGTGTGTAACAGGACCGGCCATCGTGCCGCGGACTGTTATGACAATAAAAGCACTGTTAAGCCCAAGCCCCACCCCCCCACCCCCCCCCCCACCCCCCCGAAGAACTTCACAGGCAAGGGGAAAAGGAAAGCTCCAGCTCAGGCACATCTGATCGAGGGAGGACGAGATCATGACCACTTCATTGCTGTGGTCTGTGAGGTGAATCTCGTGGGGAGCAACCCCAAAGAGTGGTGGCTGGATACTGGCACCACAAGCCACATATGCTCTAACCGATGGATGTTTAAGACCTACAAGGCGGTAGAGGGAGAAAGCTGCTTCATGGGAAATTATGCAACTTCCAAGGTGGAAGGAAAAGGAACGGTGGTGATGAACATGACCTCTGGAAAAGAGCTGAGGTTGACAGGGGTGCTCCATGTTCCGGATATCCGTAAAAATTTGGTATCCGGATCTGTGATGGTAAATAATGGGTTCAAACTTGTTTTTCAATCTGATAAAATTGTAATCACCAAAAATGGTGTCTATGTAGGCCGTGACTATATGACCAACGGCATGTTTAAGTTAAATGTAAGGACACCTGCTCCCAATAAAGGTTATAAAGCTGAGGCTAGCACTAGTAATGTAATGACTGTTGCCCAAGAGGCCAATAAAAATTCTAATTTTGCTTATTTATTTGAGTCATTTCATTTGTGGCATGGTAGATTAGGTCACGTGAATTATAATTCGTTAAAACAATTAATATCACTAAAACTAATACCAAATTTTGTCTTTAATAATTAACACAAATGTGAGATATGTGTAGAGGAAAAATTAACGAAATCATCATTTCAACATGTTGAATGAGAAAGTGAACCTCTCGGTCTAATACACACATATGTATGCGACTTAAAGTTTGTACAAACACGAGGAGGGAAAAAGTACTTTATCACATTTATAGATGATTGTACTAAATACTGTTATGTTTACTTAATGAGAAGTAAAGACGAAGCAGTAGAGAAATTCGCTCTTTATAAGACCGAAGTTGAAAATCTACTCAATAGAAAATTAAAACATTGAGAAGTGATAGAGGCGATGAATTTGAATCACCGTTTGAGCAAATATGCACTGAAAGTGGCATTATACATCAAACCACAGCCCCATACACTCCCGAGCAAAATGGGGTTGCCGAGCGTAAAAATAGAACGCTAAAGGAAATGATGAATGCTATGCTAATCAGTTCTGGGTTACCCCAGAACATGTGGGGGGAAGCGATACTTTCCGCAAACAATGTTTTAAGCAAGTTACCACATAAGAAGCGAGAAAAGACTCCATATGAATTATGGAAAGGTCATCAACCCAGTTATAAGAACCTGCGGGTTTGGTGTTGTCTCGCAAAGGTCCTAATTCCCACTCCTAAGAAGATGAGAATTGGTCCTAAAACGTTGGACTGTGTGTTCATCGGATATGCACATAATAGTAGTGCATATCGGTTTCTCGTACACAAGTCAAAAAATCCTGATGTGCACGTAGATACCTATATGGAAAGCCGAGAGGCCTCTTTCTTTGAAGATATCTTTTCCCGAAAATTACCTACATCTGTACCAACTCAAGAGTTGAACAATGAAGGAAATGTGGGGGCAAGTAAACCGAGAGAGGAAGAGGAAGAGCCTCGGCATAGCAAAAGGGCAAGGAAGGAAACTTCTTTTGGACCTGATTTCTTAACCTTCATGGTTGAAGGTGAACCGGTGACATACAAACAAGCTATGTCAACACCGGATTCCCAATATTGAGAAGAAGCTATCCAAAATGAGATTGAGCCAATCATGCAAAACCACACTTGGGAACTAGTGGATCTTCCGCCAGGATGTAAGCCCCTAGATCACAAGTGAATCTTCAAGAGAAAGTTAAGGGTTGACGGCACGATTGAAAAATATAAGGCGAGACTTGTAGTAAAAGGCTTCAAGAAAACTGAAGGTGTCGATTATTTTGACACGTATGCTCCTGTCTCCAGGAAAACGTCTATCCGAATCATCATTGCTCTCGCAACTTTGTTTGATATGGAAATACATCAAATGGATGTCAAGACGGCGTTTCTAAATGGAGAACTGGAAGAAGAAATTTACATGGAACAACCGGAAGGGTTTGTAGTTCCTGGTAAAGAGCACCAAGTGTGCAAACTTGTAAAGTCTCTATATGGACTCAAACAAGCACCAAAGCAATGGCACGAGAAGTTTGATAGAATTATGCTATCAAACGGTTTTCGCATTAATGAGTGCGATAAATGTGTCTACACTAAAGGAAGTGGAAGAGACTGTGTCGTAGTCTGTTTCTATGTGGATGACATGATTATAATTGGGAGTACTGATAGAATCAGCTCCACAAAGAAAATGTTCTCACAACACTTCGATATGAAGGATCTGGGTATAGCTGATGTAATACTTGGTATGAATATTACCAAAACATCAGAGGGGTATGCATTGTCACAAAGTCATTATGTTAAACAAGTACTAGACAAGTTTGACAAGGGCAGTAAGGCGATGTCGAGAACCCCGATTAAGTTCAACTGTAATCTGAAAAAAAAATTTGGTAAGAGTGTGAATCAATTGGAGTTTTCTCGGGTCATAGGAAGTCTCATGTATATAATGAATTGCACTAGACCAGACATAGCTAACTCAGTAAGTAGACTGAGCAGGTACACCAGCAATCCGACTAAGAAACACTGGAAGGCCATCATGAAACTTCTCATATATATGAGGTTTTCAGCCGATTATGGGCTGCACTATACCAGATATCCAGCGGTACTGGAAGGGTACTCAAATGCCAACTGGATATCAGACTCCAATAGCACAAGATCCACGAGTGGATATGTGTTTATAATTGGAGGAGCTGCTGTGTCTTGGAGATCCTCTAAACAGACATGTATTGCAAGGTCAACTATGGAATCTGAATTCATAGCGTTAGACTTAGCAACCAAGGAGGCAGACTGGCTGAGAAGTCTTTTGGAAGGAATTCCAATGTGGCTAAAACCTGTTCTCACAATAAGCATGCATTGTGATAATCAATCAGCTATTACGCGGGCTCAGGATCATATGCATAATGGAAAGTCTCGACATATACGTCGGAGACATAAATCCGTAAGAGAATTGTTATCCACCGGTGTGGTATCCTTAGATTTTGTAAAATCAAAGGACAACATAGTGGATCCATTAACAAAAGGCTTGACTCAAGTAGGAGTTGAGACATCATCGAACGGAATGGGATTAAAGCCCATTAAATTGGTGGCCCCCCCATAGGCAACCCAACTTAAACGGAATCTTTCCTGTTAGGTTCAAAGTGAAACTGAACTGTGAGGGCAACCGAACAAAGCACTCGGGAACCAGTAGTTCCCAGCTCATTTTCGCGATGACAGAGTGATAGACCTGTACCATTATAAGGGTGAGCTTGAGGCTCTTAATGATCCAAGTAACTCGACGGTCGAGTAAGGTGAGTCAGGACACCTTCGACTTGGAACCACCTATAACGAGTGTGTAAGGCCGGTACCATGTGATGAGCTTGGGCTAAATCACTAAAGCACTTAGTTGAAGTAGCCAAGGCAATCCAGGTCAAATATAGACCACAACTAAAGGGCCTAGTACGTGGGTAGAAATGGCATTGTGCATGTATCATGCTGGGATACACAAAGCTAAAGGGTTCAAGGCATCTATGCTACATAATAGCAGTATTCCGAATGAAACTACGCTACGGCAGGTTCAAGGCGTGTGCTACCTATCCTTAGACAGTGAACTTTTGCCGTTCTCTTGATTTGCATTTAGGGCATGGGTTTTCGAGCCAATTGCATTCATGTGGGGGATTGTTGGAAAAAACCATGGAACATGATGTTTTCCGAATTGGTCACGAGTCCAAAAGGTTGGTCAAATTCCATGCGAATGATCTAAAATTTGGACTTCATACTCAATGGGTATGAATGGAAATTGGCTCCGAAGTTGGACAATGGAGAGACGAAATCTTGAATTTTGGGAGAGGAAGTGGAAAATCAAATGGATGGGGAAGCCACCCAAATGATTATTCCACATCAAAAAGGAAAAACTATTTTGAATAGTTTATATACATATTCACCACTAGAGATTGATAATAGTGTGTAGCCTCATAGGTGTGTGTGTAGGCAAGTGTACCACACATGCGCGCGCTCGTTCGGTCTCAGTCTCGGGCACGGGCACGGGTCTCGGGTCTCGAGCGCGGTCTTGGGCGCGGGCGTGGGACTTGGGAAATGTTCTGCTTCGGGTTCTGGTTCTGATTCCAAGAAAGTCTGAGAGTTTTGAATAATAACAAAACAGTCCCAAAAAATTCCAACAAGCTTGTAACTGATGTAATTAAATGAGAATAATTGCATCATTAATTCAGCAGTTTCGAATACTGAATTAAGTGACCATTTATGGCTGAGATTCCAGGTTAGCCTATAAGAAGGCAGCTCTCCCCCACTCGCTAAAGCACTTTTTACACATTCTGAAAACAACATACTTTTCCCATAGCATTTTAGAAAGAGAGAGAACCACCCACCAACAGCTCGACCTTAACTCGTCGCCAGTTTCCGGTGAGTCATCTGAGACGTTGTACCTTGGGATCGAAGCGCCAACGCAACCAGAAACCTTAAGGTGGTTGGGCGAATATCGGTTAAGGGCAGACTGTTTACAGTCGCATCGTCTTTTAATTCTTTCTTTTAATTTCCCCATTTAAATTATGTAATTTATATTTCTGTCTTTTCAATTCTGTATTTTTTATTTCAGTATTTTAATTTGTTGTACTTAGCTGTAGTTTTCAATTCTGTTTTTTTACCTTTCTGTAATTTATTTAAAGTACTATTTTATTCTGTAATTTAATTATGTAATTAGAATAGTTTCAATTCAGTCATGTAATTTATATTTAAATCAGAACAGTCCGACTGTTAAGTTTATACTTTTCAATCCGGTAGTTTCTATTTATTGCAATTCAGTACATCAGATTATTAATTGATAATAATCTGAATAACATTTGCTTTAATTACTATTCAGTACCTATATGTTGTAATCTGTAATTTTAGTTTTCAATTCTGAATTAATAAAGATTATACTGGTTTTGTTTATTTCTTTTTACTCTTTTATTATTGTTTAATTGTTATTTCGTACACGTAAACCAACAAAATAAACGTAACCATATTTTCAATTAATAATTAATAAAAAATAAAAAATCTCATTCATGTCTCTCAATCTCTTTTCGCTCTCTCTGTCATTCTCTCACTCTCTCTCTCTAATCTACCTCTCTCCGATCTATCCCCCTTCTATTCTCTTTTCGATGTCTTTACTGCTAACACTCTATTTTCAATCTTTCTCTGCTCCTCACTCTCTCTTTTCAATTTTTCTCTGCTCCTCACTCTCTCTATTCGGTGAAAATAGAAATAGAGTCATCCGTCGGAGTTGACAGTGAGAGTGTAGAGTGAGGTCAAAAACTCGACGTTGATGAGGACCGAGATACGGTTATTGAAGGAGAGCCCCACGACGGCGACGTGATAGTTGGAGATCGAAGGACGGGGAATGGTTGAATTTGTTAGCTAGTGTATAAGATTGAAAAATAAGTGTATAAACTTCGTGAACTAAAGATATGGAGTTGAAAGTGAATTCTGTAAATTGTGGTATGCACTTTGAAAATAAGGGTGAATTCTACGAATTAGGTTATGAATTTTTGAAATATGGTATAAACTTTTGGAATAAGGATGTGAAAATATACAAATTATGGTATAAACTTTTGAAATAAGAGTATACATTTTTGGAATAAGGGTATGAAATATACAAATTAGGGTTTGAACTTTTGAGTATTTTTTGTTAATTAGAAATTTTTGGGTATGTTTTTATTAAATTAGTTTTAAAAGTGCTATATTTTGTTAATTTATCACTGTTTAATTAAATAAAAATAGTAACATACATTATATAAAGACTATGAGTTTACACCACTAAATATTTGGTGGATCACATGTATCAAAATCCTATGATACCAACTAATTAATAAAATTATAGAAAAAGATTAGGAATTTTATTGTGGGCCTACAGTTAAAATAAAATATATTATTAAAAAATGATTGGTTGAGACAAATATTTTAGTTGATGAATCACCCCTACACAAATCTTCGTTGAATGTGCATCTTTTCCTCATCTAAAATTGATAACCAAACAAGCCTTCGTTAAAATGTATTATTAAATATTGGCTAAACATGAATCTTTATTTTAATTGTATTAAATATGGGCTAAACTTAATAATGGATTTATTTGGTAATTTTGCTCATAAAAAATTGGAATTAAAATATGAAATTTTACTATTCTTATATTAACGCTTTTAAGTTTCATTGTGTATGAATGATTTTACTATGTTAAATTTGAATCGTAAACAACTTTTATATATATATATATATATATATATATATATATATATATATATCCTTTAGAGTTAGTATCTGAGGCCTATTTTATTTATCCGATTTGGGCTTACAAAATACCGGAGACGGCATTGCTGTATGATCTAAACATGTGGCAGCGTATGCCAATTTCTCTGGTATATGTTAGACAGCAGTTTACTTTCACTACACAAAAAGCGATGACTGACGGTTTTCTTATGCGTTCTGACGAAGGATAGTTTTATTGACGGATTTATTTATACCGTCATTAACACGTATTATGTGCTTTGCTATAGTACTGATTTTGAGTTGAACATAAATTCTAGGGAAAGCTTAAGCACTTTATTATTTGTTATGCTGTAACTTTAGTATTTGTAATGATTTCAGAAGTTTCAGTACATCAACTAAAACATAATACGAGTGTTCGGAATAAATTTCAATTCTTGCTTGATTGTTAGTCAATTATTTGTTGCTAGATCCACATAATAGTAATGCTAGATCCACCCTTGAATGTTACTATGACGTGTCTTATAGTCACTTTATGCTCTGATTATATTTGTTCGTCCAAGTTTGAAAGCTCCATATTTTCTTTTTTCTTTTTTCTTTTTAACCAAATACAATACATACCATTAAGGTCTTATCCATATAATAAGAGAAAAAAATAGGAAAAATAAAATTTAAAAACACGACCAAACCGACTTTAGATAATGAGCTCATTACGTGCTACTTTTCACCTTATGATCCTATTCTTATATCACCTCTTATAGCTCTTGGTCAATGCGATCAAAAGAGCACTATAATGACAATCAAAATCGTTAAGTCGGTAATGGTCCCGTTTCAAGCTTTAATCAACCCAAAAAACCTCAATAATGCAGCTTAATACAAAATACACACAAGATCGAAAGTGAGATAATCAACTTCGAAAAACTAAATGATAAAAGTTCTCTAGTTCAGTTCTATATATTTTGCTCAAATTGATAAAGTTGAAAGCACGGCTTAATACAAATTTGGTCGAGATTAGCAGGTACAACCTGCACAATGTAACAACTAATTAAAAAGTCAAAGCTTCATATATGCTCATCATTAGCTATAATCCTCCAGTAGCAAGATATATTGCACCCCTAAAATCAAATTTAAATCTCATCAATGGATTCTGAAATTAATCATCATTAGCACTAAATATAGCATGAGGATTATTTCCATCTAAAATTGCAAATCCCCATTTTGTCTAACATAAACTGAGAGAGCATTTTTAGGTAATTCCAAAGTGGAAGAAATAGTAGTATTGACGCCTTTAGCACCCATTTTAGATATGATGTCAGCCACACCATCTTGCTCCCTGTAAACATGTATAATATCACTGCAAATTAAATTCATTAGTACAGTAATATCTTTCCAAATATTCAATTATTTAGTGCTACGGCTTCCTTTGTTATGCCAGCAGTTACAAATAATGAAAGAATCAGTCTCAATAATCACATTCGTAACACTTAACTGCAGACATATAAGAAGGCTACCTAATAAACCATTAAATTCAGCACAATTATTAGTATTAGTACCAAGTGAGATAGAATAGGCCATCACCAAATTACCATTATAATCTCTAATGACACCCTCTGCACCAGAAGGTCCCGGTAACCCGAAAAGAAGACTCATATTATCTATGAACTATGTCTATGTCCATTGTCTATTTACGACTATATTTACATAATTGGTTAATATGGCGACGTTGATGCACAACTCTTTTATTAGAATTTAAGATTAACTGTAAATTTAATTCTATAAACTCCATAAAAATACGGAACGGATCTTAAGAAACAATCCCGTCCTTTGAAAGGACGTGACTTCCAAGCTAGTATACATATATAGAGAGAAAGGGATCTAAGAAGTTAGGGTGGGTGGGTGGGTGGGTGGGTGGGTGGGGAAGGGGAGTAATTAGATAGAAACAGTCAGCGGCTACATCTCACATTTTGAAAAAAAAAAAATTATGAAAAAATAGATTTTTTCTATTTATTTTGATTAAAATCTTTAAATTTTAGTGTTTTAATTCCCATTCCGTAAATTAACTTCATATAAGATATGCAAATTTTATATAGAAAACCCGTCTTTCATTTTACAATTCTGGTTTCATCACCGCGAGAGGAACGAACCAGGAAAGTCCTAAATCGGAAAAATAAAGTATAAGGCTTAAATAGGAAAATATGATATTAAAAGACCTGAGTCAAGATGTTTATAGGAGTAACTGGTATATATATACGTAACAATTTAAGTTAATGTCAATTTTGGACATACGTAACTAAATTGGTCACATTTTGATTATACACTGTCTGGAATTTTCGAAGTAGATAGTAAGAATATTCGTCTATATTAAATATTATATAAATTAATTATTTTCTCGAAGCAACTCAACTAATTCCCAATAAATTAAGGTTAATTGTTCAATAGAGGGGCACTCCTGTAACATCCATGACCCAAAAAAAAGTCACACGGCCGAATAACACGTGCAGCGGCACGTGCTAGATGAAGGCCTATAACTTAAAAGTAATTAAATAAATAATTTAGACTCTAAAATATTAACTTCAAACATTCATTCTTATTTCTGAATAACCCAACAAGTTAAAGTGAAATTCAAAATCTCGATAGCAACTTATTCAAATAAGATCTTGTAATACTAAAGAAACAACATTCGAAATCATAATCTTAGAAGTTTATTAGCAGCGGAAATAAAAGAAATCTTAGACGATCTGGCTGATCCCGACTAACTCGATTTTAACTCTAGGTACCTGCAAATATTTAAAAAAAATGAGGGGTAAGCTAAAATGCTTAGTGAATGGCAACCTTGCAATATAATATATGGTCGAAATTAGATTTTATCACTTTATCATTTTCTTTCAAAAGCAATACTTTATTTAATAAAATTCTCAAAGCACGAATAATAAAATTGTAATTTTTGGTGTGATCAATACGATAATATAAATTGAATATTAAGTCCGATTGGACTTCCCAATCTCCTAGGTGGATTCAGACTTCCTGAATCTATTTTTCTTCGTTGGATTCAGCCTTCCTGAATCTCTTTTTCTTCATTGGATTCAGCCTTCCTGAATCTCTTTTTATTCTTTGGATTTGGACTTCCCAAATCTCTTTTATTCTATAAACTTACTTCCAAATATAAAACATAATGATCACAAAAAAATAACTCTTTAAAACTCTATACGTTTATCAACGTATATAAAAACTACTTTTTTCAAAACCTGCAACATGCAATTCAATATATACAAGTATAATTTTTATATTTTGAAAATATAATTTGAGCCTGCAAACATTTGTTAGAAAATACAATGAGATTTTATAATAGCAAGTAAGAAAAACCACTCACCTATATAACGGATTGAATAACGCAAAAAGAACTATGATCCGGCTAACGAACTAAAATCTAGTACCTTCTGATATAGCTTCAGTGTCTTGACGAATATATATGTTTCTAACCTACAGTTGGTTGTTATTTGTATCTTTATATATTATACGTGCTCTTTTAGGATGGAAATGGAATACAAGTATAGTATTGGGATAATATAATGTGACGTATATATATATAAATACATCAGTGTTTGTGTCTCACATTATATGAGCATAATAATAAGGATATGCTAGCTACCAATGGATTTGAACTATTTATAAAACAAGGACTACTGCCACTATTAGTATGTAACTCCTAGAAATGAATGTGACTTATCTAATTCATATGTAACTCCTAAATATTAACTCACACAAATGAATGTGGCCTTTCAATTCATAAATACAAATGCAAACAGTCGGTATAGATAATAAATTTATGAATGATATTTATAACTCTCGTGGCCTTAATAACCACCTCCTAAAACCTTCAAAATTGGTATGAAACTCCTAAGGTACTGTTTGACTTTGTGTATAATAAGCTCATTAATTCCAATACTAATGAAACGGCAAAAACATTACTAACTAAATTTAAGTCTGTTATGTAAACGTCATTGAATCAATTTCTTTACAAACTTGTAGTTGTAACAACGTGTAACTGTAACTACACCATTTATTTATATACCCGGACTTTAATTATTAACGATATGTGAACTTGTCAAAATCCTAGTAATAATCCTAAAACAAAATATCAGCCTCATTAATAACTAAAAATATATATATATATATATATATATATATATATATATATATATATATATATATATATAATATGGGGTTTTACAACTCCTATATAACATTTCACTTAAATCTTAGTTGCACCAAATTCACAAATATGTGTGAAGTTAAAACTTTTCCACACATGATAAATAAATCACGACATATAAGATTCAACTGGTGTGAATGCCATAAGTTCAGAAGATAGAATTAGTCTTTAATTATCACACATTACATATAAGTTAATATATTAACAATAGACTATATATTATTATTAAATTAACAATCTACCCTTGGACTTTTCTTCTTCACAATATTCGTCTTTTTGTCCTTTTTCCCCCCAAAGTCAAATCTTCTACACGTTAAACTCATCACCGCAACAAGGACATGTATGAATTTTCAAATAAAAATAAAAATACAAGGATATGTATGCACCTACAAATATTTATATCCAAGTTTCGTTTTGCACCAATACACATGCCTACTCTTTCTTCTCACGATTGCCAAAAATGTTTTTCTTGATCATTTTCATACTGTTCTTGACTCCATCTTCATCTTCAAGAGCTTTGCATTTTATTAACAAAGGCACGTCTCTTTATGTCGAAAAGACAAATGAAACCTTAGTTTCCCGTAACGGTGTTTTCTCTGCTGGTTTTTACCCTATTGGAGATAACGCCTTTATTTTCGCTGTTTGGTTCACCAAATCACTTGATCGTACCGTTATATGGAGTGCTAACGGAGACCAACCTGTCAATGGAAAACATTCACAAATTCACTTGAACAGAAATGGAAATCTTGTATTGATAGATGCTGGGAAAAATATTGTCTGGTCTACGGAAACAAATTCAAATTCCTCTGTCCAACTATCGCTTCTTGATACAGGTTTTTGGAAAGAAAATCGATCACGAATAATTTTTTTACTAGTCTCCACATTGGTTTATTTTTAATTAGTTAATTATCCTATACTCAGCTTATGTCTAATGTCTATAATTTGATCATTAAGAATCGTTTCATCTGTCATAATTTCTACGGTGAGATTATAGTAAGGTCCCATACTTAACAAGAGATTTCAAATCAGTTGTCTTAGACTCTTACTTTCAATTGAAACACTCATACGGTAACCAAATAGAAATTTAATTGTTGTAATTGAAAGTATGGAGTCAAATGGAAACTTGAACTAAAGTATGAGGATGATTGATGTACTTCACCCAAATTAGTTATTTTTATTTTTGTTGTTGAAATTATATGATAGGTTAAGATTTTGCTTTGATTGTTTTTCTTATTTGTTATCCCAAATGTGATGCTAATTACCCAAGAGCTTGGACACCGTCGTGCTATATTAATGTTATGAAATATTTACTATCATCATCTCTTATCATTCTTCTCATAACTACAGGTGATTTAATCATAACAAATAACGAAAAGTTCCTAATATGGCAGAGTTTTGATTATCCAACAAATACCTTACTCCCTACTCAAATATTATCCAGAGATAAATATCTAATATCAACAAGAAGTCAGACTAATTATTCGTCTGGTTTCTATAACACTACAAAATAATATTTGATTTAGTGAGAGTCAAAAGCTGTCACAAGTCTGTCGCTAATTTAAAATGCTGTCACAAATCTGTCGCAAATTGACTAAATTGTCACAAAGCCGTCACAAAAACCATCGTTAATAAGCTCGTAACAAAAAATACCGTCACTAATCCCGTCGCTATTTGAGTATTTTTTTTGTAGTGTAAGCTTTTCTTTGACAATGACAATGTTCTTAAACTTCTCTATAATGGGCCCGAAGTCACGAGTACTTACTGGCCCGACCCTTGGATTTTGAGTTGGGATGCCGGTAGAACACCTTTTAACAGCTCTAAAATCGCAGTTCTTGATATTTACGGCCATTTCACATCTTCCGACTTTTTTGAATTTATGGCCTATGATTTCGGTCAGGGACCCCAGAGGAGACTGACACTTGATACTGATGGTGGTCTCAGGCTGTATAGCCTGAGATCCACCGGTAATTGGATTGTGACATGGCAATCAACATCAGATCCCTGTATGGTCCACGGGATATGTGGACCCAATAGCCTTTGTAGCTATTTTCCGGATAAGGGAAAGGGAAAGGGATGCTCTTGTTTACCTGGTTACGAGACTAGGGATCTAATAGATTTGTCTCACGGGTGTAAATTGGAAGAAAATAATTATCTAGATGGCTATGAGGTTGAATTTGTTAATGTTGATCATGTAGAACTTTATGGGTACGAGTATGATGTTTTTGAAAACGCTACTTTGAAGAGTTGTAAAGAGAAGTGCTCGAAATCATCAGTATGCAAAGGGTTTGTATATACATTAGAAGATGGGATGTATATTTGTTACGCCAAGTCTCAGTTGCTTAATGGGAAGCATTCGCCAAATTTGATAGGATCACTTTATGTAAAACTAAACGTTTCTGGAGGAAATGGCGCTCTACCCTCGAATCAAACTATACAGGAAATTAAATTAAATTGCTCTGGAGAAAAAACTGTACATTTAGACCGATTATATAAAACCGATAATGGAGATAAAATATTGGACTTTCTTGTTTATTTCGCTAGCGCAATTGGTGCTGTGGAGTTGGTAATAATATTGACCATAAGTACCTTTATTCTTAAAACTTCTAAGGAACAAGATCAAGGGGAAAATGGTTATTTCCTTGCCACGTCCGGATTTAGAAGATTTAGTTACTCGGAATTAAAAAAGGCAACTCTAGGTTTTAGTGAAGAAATAGGAAGAGGTGGAAATGGGATTGTATATAAAGGAATTTTACCCGACAATCGTGTGGCAGCGGTAAAACGACTTAACCACACAAATGGTGGTGAGATGGAGTTTTTAGCCGAATTAAGTATTATTGGTAGATTAAACCACATGCATTTAATAGAAATGTGGGGATATTGCATTGAGGGGAAGCATCAAGTTTTAGTATCCGAGTATATGGAAAAAGGGTCACTGGCCGAAAATTTACATTCAAATAAACTTGATTGTGAACATAGATTTAACATCGCGGTGGGTATAGCAAAAGGCTTAGCGTATTTACATGAAGAGTGTTTGGAATGGGTTCTACATTGTGATGTTAAACCTCAAAACATATTGCTAGATACAGATTACCAACCAAAAATAGCCGATTTTGGGCTCTCAAAGCTACTAAATCAAGGGGGATTAGACTCGAAATTTTCAACTATTAGGGGGACTAGAGGGTACATGGCACCGGAGTGGATTTTTAATCTCCCAATAACCTCGAAAGTTGATGTATATAGCTATGGTATCGTTGTGTTGGAATTGATAACGGGAAAGAGCCCAATGGAACTAAACTATATCGAAGGTAATGGTGAGGAAAATGGAAGATTGGTGAATTGGGTGCGAAAAAAGATTGAGAGTGCGAGTTTGAAGGGATTATCTTTGTGGATCGAAGAAGTTATGGACCCGAGCATGGTGTGTGGTGAATATGAGTTTAGTAAGATCCAAAATTTAGTTAGAGTTGCTATGCAATGTGTTGAAGATGATAAAGATGCTAGGCCTACTATGAGCAAAATTGTAGAGATGCTTGTAAGTTATGAAGATTAATTTGTTTATGGTTTTATAATTAGTACGTAAAATGTGATTTTGTAGAAAATTATTACTATTATTGACTTTTTGTGACAACTGTGCATGTCCAGAAAAGCCATATATTTAGCATTACTGTACTTATATATTAATACTATTTATTCAATTTATGTTCCATTGTTTCTAATTTCTACACTCTGCATCACTTCAAGAAGCAGCTTTTCCATTGTATTGAATAAAGCAAATCTTCAACAATACATAAGTGAATTAGAGAAAGGGTCATGAATAGAACGTCTCATTCTATTTCAATTCATTGATCGTGTAACAGAGATATATAACTATTGTGATCTGCTTTTCCAACTTGATTAATGATTTTTTTGGCAAAAAGAAGGTTAATCTGACTCATTGTAAACGTTCAAGATAGATAAATAAACGAACAGGCAGAATTAGCAAATATCAAAGTACGACATTGATGCAAAGTGTTTCATTCGGAACCAAATACGAACCTTAATTGTAAAATTGGCTGGAAAAAAACTATAACCCAACACTTTATTTATTGACATGCCACATTCAAGTACCATAAGTAAAAAATTAAACTTCACGCATACAAATTTCGACGTGTAGCACAATATACATTTTAGTAAAAAGGGTAACCGGCCGAGAGAGCTTAACATTCTTGGGAAATTAGCAAAAGTTATAAACTTTTAAGGACTTGTTGAATCCCATAGGGCCATATATCACGTCTAACTTAAATTCCTTCAAAAATATAGGTCGTATGCATACATATGGATACGTGTAGACATATTTGTTTAATAAAATTGTAATGGATGGAGTTTAATTTTGTAAGTAATCATGAAAGAGGGTTTTGAAAACCTCCATTTCCTTGGCAGGTAAAGCAACCAAAACATTGACCCCCTGATCATTGTTTTTGCCCACATTATCTCCATCCTCATTCCTTTTAGTATTAGTGTTATTATTTTTATTTTTATTATTATTGTTTATATCAGGGAAGAGCAATATAATGCCTTTCCTATGGTTCACCACAGGGCAGCTATACCTTGGGTTTCCCCAAGGATATTCCACTTGAGCAAACCCTAACTTCCACCATGAAGAAACTAGAACTTCCCCGTTCGGAAACCCTTTGTATAACTCCCCCCAATCGATCGCTGACCTGGCATACTCATCCGTCATCCTCTCAGCCCCCTCCGCCACCATATCCACCAACTTTGAAAACGGCCCTTCCTTCAAAACACTGCATGAGGTGGTTGCATACACAGTCAATACTGCATTTCCAGTGTATGATAGTGGTAGAGGTGGGGACAGTCTTGATCGTATATCAACTGCGTATAGAACAGTCGAAGACCTATCAGGGTTTGATGACATTGGATCATACGATAAAGCCTTGCATCTCCATATGTGTGCTGTGACAACATTAAATCCTGATAACTTTGCTTTATATATGTCACCCTTACTTGCCTTCGCCTTTAGTAAATTAATGTCATTAGAGTTTAGGTTGAAAATCTTAAAATCAAGATTTTCTTCCTTGGAGTCGAAGATGGGAGGTGCTTGTTCCTCTTGGTCGCCTATCGGGATTTCAAGCTTGAGGAGCTCATGGTGGGGGAAAGTGGTATGTGGCGGAGATCGGGCGGCTAGTAGATACCGATCGTTGCATGGGGGGAAGGGTAAGGGCTTTTCATGATCATAAGCTTGAGAGGCTAGGTTTTCAAGGAACAACTTGAAGCTTAATCCATCAAAGGTGGCATGGTTGTTGGATATGCCCATAGCAAAACCACCACACTTAAATGTAGTAACCTATAAAAGAGGCAAAAATAAACTAGTTGTTAAAAAACAGAAAGTTGTCATTTTCACTATTTGTGGGTTTGGTCGGAGTATTCATGTTAATTTATTTCCTTTTAATGTTTTCGGTGATGAGAGTATTTATATAAGTACATTATTGCACTATCATCAATTTGTTGGACCACTTAATTTGTTTTGTTAGTCTATAATATATTTATCATTATCTCACAGGATCGGTGCTTTACAATTTTAATGGTTAAATTTCATATTAATGCTTAAATGATTTTCGAATACCATAAGATCGTTGCTAAGATGAAAGCAAAAGTACATTAAACCAAGTCAGATATAGGAATATGCTAGCTATAAAATGTCAATAATAAGTGTCAATATATATGCACCGTGTACGAATTCAGTGCTGGCGTTCGCCAACATGTAAAAAATTGGAGCAAACAAGTACGGTGGCTTAATACTTTCCAACAATTTAATTACGTAATGTCCAGATTAAACTAGCTTTTTTGTTTGCATCATTTTGTGGAACTTATTTGTTAGTTTAGCATTGTGCAACAGAATGAAAATATAATTTTATTTATTTTTTAATATTTTTTAATATGGAAGAACATTTATAAACAGGGAAATTAACCCGGAAAATATGTAAAGGATATGCAGACAACAACAATGTCATCAAATATACAGAAATAAAGCAACATCATTGTAATGTTTATGGGCAAGAAAAACACACACATGGTCTAACCGAAAAAATCATCCTTTTTTGTATTTTAGACTTTTGTAACTTTTTTCAAATTATGAATCTTGGTTACCGTAAGACTCAAGAGTGCGTATAGTTACTGCTTAATTTATGATATTATATTTTTAATCAAATGAGCAGTAGTGCTCATTAATGTAATTCAAAATTATATTGTATTCCTATTATATTTTTTTCTCTTAGAGATGTGTACTATCAAAACTGTTAAGAAAGTCTAATTATGAATGTTGTTTATTTTTTACTTAACATAGGAACAATATATATAGATTACAACATGTACCTGGTCCCACAAGAAGTAAAATACTTCTAATTTACTTAAAACTCTAAACTTACTTAGATGAATACTTAATTAATAAATATTGTATAATCTTATTAATAATATTAATATAATATTATCTAATTAATAATTTATCAATCTTAGCATATTCTATCAGTAAATTATATTTATTTCCACTAGAGTATAATTGCACTCTAATTCATTCTCAAATAATATTTGATAACACATTATTAAATACTTAATTTTCTCCCCACGTTAAAATCACAGATATCCACAAAGTAAATAAATTACTGACAATTATTTTACTCGATATATTATTTACTCGACCTTTCCACTTCACTTATTTGTTTGTCGGATATAAAATTCACTTGCAAGATTTGATACAAACAAAACTTATAAGATTCTCGAATGGATATCATCAATCATTGTTAAGGGGCGTGAATTCCTTCGATTATAGACAGATACCTTATAAATAATATTACTGCCCAACGTACGGGCTTGTTGACCACAACAAATCTCACCCATTGCAAATCAAAGCATTATATATAATAAATATGTGTATCGAAAATAATTTAGAGATTAAGAGTATAAGTAATCATAATAATTCATTAGTTATAATTATTTTATTCTGACCAGTACCATAAAATAATATCACTTTATCCTGTTCAATATACTCTAAGTATACTAACACAAATAGTCGGAACTCAACCCTTTCCTGTAGTCAAGACATACCTATTAAAACTCTGTACTACAACTACACCGATGGTTGTGCACTCCATCTAAAGTTGTGAACGCTAAAATATACATTCTGTACGAACCAATGATTTAATCTTCCGTGTGTAAGTCGTACTCTACACACCAAATCAATTACTATACAAAATAAAGACACATGTATAGATAATAATATGTATAAAAGTGCTTACATGTATTCTCAAATAAATCATTCATTGTTAATAAATAAATACTAAAAATCAATAATAAATCATGTCTTTTAGTATATCATTTTAACAAAAATATGATAATAGAGACATTTTATTGCTATTCTAATGATAAAATGAGTATTGTTAAATTTATTAATAGTGTAGTAACTAACATATTCTTGTTTTGTTGCTAAATTTAGCCACAGTAATTTTATGAACTTACATTCTGACAAATCATCACATTTTCTTAGAATGCAAGACGAAAATATGTTAAAAGGGTAGTTTAATTTTATGAAGATCAAACTTAATTAATTTGGAGATGATTTTTATTATGATGTAGTGTTTGTTATCAGTTGGTTTAGGGCCGGGGTTGGACACCATGAATGTCAAAATTAAATTAATTGAAAAGTACTATTAAGAGTTCTGTTCTTCAACATTTCTCACGAAATTTACAGAATGCACAAATAAAAATAAATAAATTTAGGACTCAAATATATTAATGTCATACCTGGAGTACGAGGAGAGGTAGATCTTGTTGTCCAGAGTCACTGAAATTGTAAACAACAAGTTGTCTAAAACCAGGGTTAGGATAAACCAAATCACCAATCTCGTCAAGCGAATACTCACATGTAGCCACCACAAACCCCACTCCGGCCCCATTGCAATCTATCTCAAGCCTCCCCTTCCCGTCGATATTGCTTGACTTTAGCCTCCCAGCCAAGAAATCATAAGCAACTAGTACATTGCTTAGCGCCTTTTTGAGTCGGTCTGTCACAACTTGGGGAGGAAATTCCGAGCAGTGAGGGAAGAAATGGACTGTTTGGACGTCGAAGTTGAGAACTTGGTCGATATTCGACAAGAAAATGGATTTTCTTTCTTGAGTGTTTTGGGAGGGGAAAACTAGAGAAGTACTATGGATGCTGACTTTGAGGTCGTGAATTGCAGGTGCCAGGGTTACCATTTTGCTAATTCTCTTAGATAGTTTAGTGAGTGGTTGTACCATGTGATTATAATAGTATATTGAAAGGCTACATGGTTATGCATTTATAGTGTGTGTACTCGGTTAGGGCTGCAAATGAGGCGAAAATTTTGTGAAAAATTTCGTTTTCGTTTCATTAAAAAACTTGTATCGTTTTCATTAATTACTACATGAAATGATAATGAAAAAAATATACATTTCATTTAGTAAACGATATAATAATGATCAGAGCCCTTTTCGTTTGGTTAAATGTTGTTTCGTCAAAAATAATTTATATATATTAGAATATATATATATGTACATATATATATATTTATACATGATATATACATGTGTTTGTTTGTAACAATAAAAGTATAGTTAAGATATTGCAATAGTAATATGAATCTAAAACTTATTATATAAAAATATATATTGTGAGTTGTAAATATGATTACGTATAAATTATAACATACCGTATGATTACGTGTGAATGTGACGAAAATTTCGTTATCGTTTCGTTTTCATTTCTTTAAGAGCTAGTCTCGTTTTCGTTTATTATTAAAGGAAAATGAAACGATAACGAAAAACTCACAAACTAAATAAATTTCGTCTAATCTCGTTACGCTTCATTATCATCCATATACTGGCTGCTAGCCAAAAGGATAATTAATATTCATTTTGTTTTGGGTAAGTTATGATTAGTTTCTTTTTGGTAATATTAGAAACTATGATTCTAGATGCTACACGGCTTAATTAAGATAAGGTAGTCCTACACTCTAGTCCTATACCATGATGTTAACAAGACTAGAATTAAGCAAATGATTTATAAACTCAATTATAATGCTTAAATTAATAAACTTCATGATAGTGCTGTGCCCTTTCTAACAACAGACACCAATTTCCTAGTATTCTCAAGTTAGTACAACAAATTCAATTTGAATAGTGTATAGCAGAACGCGAGTTAGCTATATACTGACAGGAGTAACAAGTTAACTATAGTTACAAAAGAAAATATATTTGATGTAACTCAAACAATTTCCAGATTTCTATACATTTCTATACATGTCTGTCACAATTAAGAACTCCTGCAACTTCTCTTACTAAGGTTCAACACCTCGCAAACTAATCAACTCGACGTGAGAGGGAAAAGTTGTTGGCCAACCTATCACCTTCGGATGCTAAAAGTAAGAATATGTCTTAATAGTAACAGAGTCGTCTTCAGAGTTTAGGAGACCCGACACAAAATTAAAATTCGAGGTGCTTTACATCTATTTCTTTTCTCAGTTGTTAAAATAAACCAAAGAAAATTGCTTAAAATATTGAAAATGCTTAATCATAAAACGAATAAAAGAATGCATCTTACTTCAAAATACTCAGATGATTTTGAGTTAATTTGAGGGGATTTTAATTCCACCCAACTAAATTCCAGTTGTTTGGGCCTACTATTAAAAAGTAATGTATTTTTATTAATATAATAATAAATGATTGATTAAATTGTAAGGCATCTAGTTATAAAATTAAATAGTTTATTTAACCTGTAGATAAAATGGTGTTAGTGTTAAAATTATAGCCAAAAGTGGCATTATGATTCTGCCATGTGCATACGCAGTAAATACACTATTCCGCCATGCGCATGACTAGTGTATTTTTTGAGTTTTTTTTTATTTCGCGAATTAGGCTTTTATTTGTAAGTGAATACCATATAAACCCCTCTAAGTCTGCATAAAACATATCACCACATATAGAACATTTTAGACAGATAGAGCACTCTAAAATACGTGAGAGAGAGTTTCATAAATTTTGAGAGTGGATTAGTATAGGGTTTTGTAATACCCTCTTTCTTAACATATATATATATATATATAAATTGTGCTCGATTTAGCGGCACCGGAGACGTAGTGATCGTTGAGTGAACTCCGTAATCAAATCTCGATGTGCTTATTTTTCCTTTATTTATTCTCATGAGTTATTAGTTCTTGTAATTTATAAATTTATTGATCTCGCTGGGGGTTCAGAACGTACCCAAATTCCCTATAATTAGATCAGTGACTTATCTAACTAATGCGTGTATATCTAATACATCAAACAAATAGGAAAAGGTTAATCCAATGTAGGTCAACTTAAAAGGGATAATGATATGTTGCAAGCTTTTAAAATTTTGAGAGAAAAGGTAGAATAGAAGCCTAATTTGAACTATGTTAATTATATATTCTTGTGTAAAGATACAATTTAAGTAATCATATAATACTAGTAAAAAATTGTTGCCGCAAAGTAATTGCTGACCCAACACTCAAGTCTACTATGTTGATGTTTAGAACGACCTGAATAATAAAAATATTGTACAGAGATAAGTTTGATCATAACTTTACAATTATGTAAGGGTAAATTTATGATCAATGATTTAGTATGTCAATCATTTCTAGATGTAGTTGCTAACTCATAACAGTAAAGATTCATTATTTCACGGAATATGAGAGGTTATTGTTCTCATACGAGAAATGTGAATTTTCTTTTCTCATGCATGCATGTGCGTGATCTATAACTTGTCCCCTTTGAGAAATAGACCTTACCCCCACCAATATGCCCAACCCATTATTAACAATTTGATTGAAAGTCTCAACACACTTTAATCATAGAGTGAAATTGCACAAAATACACACACTTTTTTTCTCTATCCAATATAAAAAAGAGTAAAATAATTCCGAAAAAATGAAGTCCAATAAGGGGCGGCAAGAGATGTTTATATGGTTAACCATTTGTTTAACCTTTTCGGTATACAGGGGTGTTTGCGGTTCGATTCGGATGGGTTTTTAAGTAAAATGCCGGTTTTAACACAAAAAATTATCGGAACCGAACCGAACCAAATCAATTATAATCGGGTTGCTTCGGTCGGTTTGAACTATAACAAATAAAAAACACAATATTCAAAATTATACTAGTTTTGTAAATTTTTCGCTTATATTTCATTTCAAAGTTTGAAGTAAAAGTCGAATAACAAGTAAATTTACAAATAATTTAACAAAATATATTATTGATAACTACAAATAATAAGCAAAACATCATATATCAACTTATTGAATTATATATATATATAAATAATTATATATATCTTATATATGAATAAAAATAATCGGTTTGGTTCGGTTTGAAAACCACTAAAATCGCAAACCGAACCGATTAAATCAGTTTATCAAATACTAATCGGTTTGGTTCGGTTTTTTATCGGTTCGGTTTATAAACACCCCTACTCACTACAAAATAATGTTTGATTTAGTGAGAGTTAAAAGCTGTCACAAGCCTGTCGCTAATTTAAAAAGTTGTCACAAATCTGTCGCAAATTTAATAAACTGTCACAAATCCGTCACAAAAACCGTCGCTAATAAACTCGTAACAAAAAATACCGTCACTGATTCCGTCGGTATTTGGATATTTTTTTTTAATGACTTTTGGATACTATCACAGGTTGCATCTGTCACTTTTTCTGACGGGATAATTTGGAAAAACTACTTTTAGATCATTAAATATCAAATTTATTATTGCATATATAAGTCATTAAATCAACATTTTGAAAACTTTGTTACCGAATGATATTTTGACAATTTTGGCGAGGGAATGTCAGCATCCCCTCGTCCGGGGCAATAACGCCCCCAAAGCGGGCCGTCCGGGCCCCATCAACCCTGAAGGATGCGACGCCCCGGATTAGAAGGCTGAGCCGTGTTGAGGCCGGCCTTAAGAAGCGTGTCACGTACGCTTCCCCAATTAATGCTGCTGCTCCCTTGGGGGACCCCCCCCCTGACGTTTCACCGACGTGGCCCAATCACAGGACACCTCCTGTGGGCCCCGGTTAAGGACAGTACTCTTGTCAGAGTCATAAATGACTGACGCCGTTGGATCAGCATCCTACAGTACAGTGATCCAAGGGTTAATACACCTCTGAACCTCACTATAAATACCCCCCCTAATCCTACTTAGGGGGGGACGCACAAATAGAGAGAGGAGAGATAAAGCTTAAACAACCCGGACCCCCTGAACATTATCTGTACCAATCAATAAACCGACCTGTAACCGGCCCGGTCCATTACCCTTTATTATATTCCTACCTTCAGTTAACATCGATACTGACTTGATCGTCGGAGAGGGAAAACCCGGCAACAACCCCGGGCCCCTGTTCGTTCCTTGTGCAGGCACGAAGATGACCTGACAACCGGAGCCTACCTTACCACCTCGGAAGATCGGAGCCAACGCGAAATTGATTAAGCCGAGCTTGGGAAGAAAATCAAGCTCGCCAATAGGCGCCGTCTGTGGGAAATTTTGTAGCGCGTTAGCTTCGACTCCCCGTCCTTAAAAGAAACATGTTTGGCAATAACCGATTTGACACTCCATCGTCTCGACCCCCCCACGTTCTTGGGATGCCAAGAACGCTTTCTTTTGATGAGACCCCTAGGACCACATCTACCAGGGAGCCCGTTCCCCTGACCGCAACAGCTCCTGCACCCCGATCGCGTGCCGAGCTGACAGAGATGATGATCGATATTCACCAAAAAGAGCTCGTCGCTCTTGCGGCCCAGAAAGCCTTGATAGCCTCGCTGATGGAGCCGGAACCCGAGCCCGCTCAAGGCGCGAGCCAAGACAAATCGGTTCCTGTCCCCGTTAAAAGCGTGATGTCCAGGTTGGGACCCCTCCGACGACCCCCCCTAGAGACTCCCAGGGAGCCGGCTAGGGGTGCGGAGTCGGAGCATTCCCAAGAAGGAAATTCTCGCCGCGATAACGAGCGGAGTATACATTCACGGCTCCGTTGGCAGGATGGCAGTCGGGACTCACGGCCAGAATCTAGTCACGCCCGTACCGATAAGCCACCTCGGACACGGAGACGTGGCCGACGAGGACGGCACGATGCAGCTGGTGAGGCAGCGTTGAAAATCGTGGCCTCTACCCGCAGCACCCCGTTCTCGGACGAGATTGAATACAGTGTCCCCCCCCGGAACTTTATCGCCCCTATCCTCCAGACCTTCAACGCGGACTCTGATCCAGAGGCTCATCTCCGACACTACCGATATCAGATGAACCATTGGTCACACCTTGACCAATTAATGTGCAGGTGCTTTCCCGCCAGCCTGGGAAGGCTCGCTAGTAAGTGGTTCCAGTCCCTGCCCGCCAATTCTATCCACTGTTGGGACGACCTAGCCTATGACTTTGCACACCGATTCATAAACTTGAAAGAGAGAGCTGCCCAGCCGGAGCAACTCTATCAAGTGAGGGTCCAATCTAAAGAGACCCTCGAGAATTATGATAGTCGGTTTTGGCTGAAGCATGCCGAATGCGCAGACTGTCCCGACTCCACCGCCATAGCTGCCTTTAGGAAAAACATGGTAGTTGGGAGCAGGATCCGAAACGAGATGATCGCAACCCCCCCCAACTCTGTTCCTTAACTGAGGTCCCTCATAAAACAGCATATCGACATAGAGAAGGACATGAGGTCCGCTGGGGCAACGCATTCCGTAGCCCTTATCGATCAGCCAAGGGATCGGTTCGTCGCAACGAGCCCTCGAAGAAATTGGCCCATAGCGGAAAGGATGGAGCGACCACGAATGGGAAGAAACCCACCACCGGCCCCTAAAAGAAGAAAAGAGGACCACCGACCGGGGCATCAAACCCCTCTCGCATCGGGGTCGGGCGCTGCCTACTCCACCACCTTTCGCCTACCTCTTGTCGACCTTCTTAACAAGATTGAGAACGAACCTTTCTTCTCTTGGCCTCTCCCACTACGGAACGAGCCGGCCCCAGGGCCTAACGACAAAATCTGCGAATATCACAGGGGTCGAGGCCACCACACCAACGAGTGCCATGGCCTGAGGGCCAGGCTCGAGGGATGGGTCCGGGATGGCCTGATGGATAAATATGTCGAATCACGGAGGGAGTCCGATCGAGATGGAGAAGGGGTTGAAGAGAGGCAGCGGGACCTCCCCCCACCGGTGATGATCTGTCATGTCATTCATTCTGGGCCCAAAAGGCCAATCCAGAATGGGGCTGAAAGAACCTCAGCACGGGAAGCATTGATGAAGCAGTACGTCTGCCTCGCAGAAAGCTCAAGCCCTCGGAAAAAGTTTAAGCGCAATTCCAAGCCGGACGTAAGCTTCACTGACTTCGACCTGGTGGGGGTGGACGTGCCCCACACTGATGCCCTCGTTATCTCGGCACAGATAGGCCTATGCGCAGTAGGACGGATCCTCTTTGATCAAGGAGCGTCGGTCAATATACTCTTTGAAGACCTCTTTCGAAAGATGGGACTCAAGGAGGAACAGTTGGAAACCGACGTCCCTCCCCTGTACGGATTCAACTCAGAGGCGGTCCGGCCCAAAGGAAACATAACCTTGCCCGTGAAGACTGGTACGAAAGTTATGGGCGTGGAGTTCACGGTGGTGAACGTCCCCTCTGTTTACAACGTGATATTTGGGCGCCCGTGGCTCCATGGAGTAGATGGAATCTCCTCCACCTTACACCAAAAGGTTAAGTATCCAACTGATTCTGGTGTGGAAACCATCTCAGGAAATCAGAAAGTCTCACGCAGCTGTGCCATGGCCGTGTATTCCGGCAAAAAGATGGTGCCGGCCCAAAGTGCCATGAACATTGAGGCAGAGGACCCTAAGCTGCTGAGGGAACTAAACAAAAAGATGGGGCCTGAGGCCGAAGACAAGGTGGAGGAGGGACTGCTGAAAATCCAAATCCCGGGGTATGACGAGGACCACTTTTTTATGGTGGGGGCGAAGCTTACCAAACCAGAGGTCACCGACCTCGTCGAACTCCTTATCCAACACCTCGACAATTTTGCATGGGGTCCAAGCGAGATGCCAGGCATCAGTTCCGACCTCGCTTGCCACCGATTAAACGTCAACCCGGATGCCAAGCCCGTGATGCAAAAGGGGCGCCGTGTCAGTCCAGAGCATGCCGATGCCATAAACGAGGAAGTAGAGAAGCTTCTGCTGGCCGGGGCCATCAGGGAGATTTATTACCCCAGATGGCTCGCCAATCCCGTAGTGGTCCCCAAAAAGAACGGAAAATTGAGGGTGTGCATCGATTATACGAGCCTCAACAAGGCCTGTCCAAAGGATCCTTTCCCCTTGCCCAAAATCGATCAAATAGTGGACTCTACGGCCGGGGCCGCCAGAATGAGCTTCCTGGATGCCTGCTCCGGCTACCATCAAATACCTATGTCGGAGGCCGACCAAGAAAAGACTGCCTTCATCACCCCAAGGGGAAATTACTGCTACAAGGTGATGCCCTTCGGACTCAAGAACGCCGGGGCGACCTATCAGAGAATGGTCACCAAGATATTCTCTAAGAACATAGGCCGAACCATGGAGGTCTATATTGACGACATGGTGGTAAAAAGCACCCAGGAGAGGGACCACCTGTCCGACCTAAGAGAGGTGTTCGAAACAATACGAAGGCATGACCTGAAGCTGAACGCCTCTAAATGTGCCTTCGGGGTAGGCGCCGGCAAATTCCTGGGGTTCATGGTGACCTACCGCGGCATCGAAGCGAACCCGTCCCAGATCTCTGCTTTGAAAAATTTGAAAACACCTGAAAAGAGAAAGGACATACAAAAGCTAGCCGGGATGGCCGCTGCCCTCAACCGATTTATTGCCCGGTTCGGGGACCGATGCAAGCCGTTCTTCACGGCCTTAAAGGCTCAAAAGAAATTCGAATGGAACGATGAATGTCGGCGTGCGTTCATCGAGCTGGCGGACTACCTCGGAAGCCCGCCCCTTCTAACCAAGCCGGACCCAGGCGATGTCCTTACCCTGTACCTCGCCGTGTCCGAGATAGCCGTCAGCGCCGTCCTCATCAAGGAACTCGACCGGGAGCAAAGACCTATCTATTACGTGAGCAAAACTCTCCTCGATGCCGAGGCTAGGTATATGCCTTTGGAAAAACTCGTCCTAGCCCTCGTCGTGGCCTCACGAAAACTTGCTCACTATTTCTCTGCACACAGCATTGTGGTCTATACTGACCAGCCTGTGCGAGAAATACTTCAAAAGGGGGATCTCTCTCGACGAATGATGAAGTGGGCCTGCCACCTGAACGCCTACGACATCAGCTATGCGCCGCGAACGTCCGTCAAGGGACAGGCCCTGGCCGACTTCGTGGCAGAATTTACTGGGACGACTCGACGCCCCGACATCATAGGTTGTGCCCCCGAGACCTGGACCTTGCACGCGGATGGAGCTGCAAATAAGAAAGGGTCCGGCCTCGGCGTCGTGCTCCGATCTCCACGAGGGGATGTGATCGAGAAGTCAATCCAACTTGGCTTCAGAGCCACCAATAACGAGGCCGAATATGAGGCCGTTATCGCCGGCTTAAAAATGGCCCGAAGCCTCGGAATCAAGAAGATACTGGTGCATACGGACTCTCAATTAGTCAGCAGCCAAATCAGTGGTGAATTTCAGACGAAGGACGACAGAATGGCCAGCTACGTGGCTGTCGCTTCCGGAATACTCCAAAGTTTCGAATGCCAAGAAATCGTCAACATCAATAGAAACGAGAACACCCACGCCGATGCACTAGCGACCCTAGCCTCGGTCACGAGTGATAAGAAAGAGAGAGTCATCACCATAGAATATGTCCCTTCGCCCAGCATCGAGGCTAAGGCAACAATTAACATGGTGACTGACCTCCCGCCGGAGCCGAGCTGGATGGACCCCATAATCGAATACCATCGCTCCGGTGATCTTCCTAATGACAAGAAGGAAGCCGAGAAAGTAAGAAGAACGGCACTGGGATTCTGGGTAGCTCCCAACGAAAAGCTCTATAAAAGATCGTTCTCTGGCCCCTACTTACTCTGCGTCCACCCCGACATGGTAATGAGGGTCATGGAGGAAATCCACGAAGGAACATGTGGGAGCCATACCGGGGGCAGATCGCTGGCCAACCGAGCCTTGACCCACGGATATTGGTGGCCCCTCATGCAGAAGGACGCCAAAGCTTTCGTACTCAGGTGCGAGAAGTGTCAGAAGTACGCACCCATACCCCATGCCCCGGCGCAAAAAATGAGCAGCGTGACCTCGCCCTGGCCCTTTGCGCAGTGGGGCATGGATATCGTCGGACCATTCCCCGTGGCCCCGGGGGGGAAGAAGTTCCTCCTCATGGTCACCGATTACTTCTCAAAGTGGGTGGAGGCCGTGGCCTTAGCGAAAATCACAGAGGCCGAAGTGATACGTTTCCTCTGGAGAGACGTGATCACCAGATTCGGAATCCCCTACTCGATCGTCGCGGACAATGGGGGACAGTTCACCGGGGTCAAATTAAAAGCGATGTATGCAAAATATCACATCAAGAACTACTATTCGACCCCATCGTACCCCCAATGCAACGGGCAAGCCGAGGTATCAAACAAGACCGTGCTCGACGGAATCAAGAAGAGGCTAGACGAGTCCAAAGGACGATGGGCTGTAGAGCTGCATCACGTCCTTTGGGCCTACCGAACGACGAGAAGACGGGGCACTCAACAGACACCCTATAGCCTCACTTACGGAATGGAAGCCATCATCCCGTTAGAAATCGGGCTTCCTTCTCTAAGGACGGACATGGTGGAAAACGGGCTTAATGAAAAGATGATGGGGCTAGAGCTGGACTACGCCGAAGAAAGAAGGGAGGTTGCGGCCATCCGTAACGCCGAATATAAAAACGAGCTGGGGCGTTCTTACAACAAAAGAGTGAACGCCAGACGTTTCCAAGACGAAGACCTCGTGTTACGAAAAGTAAACAACAACACCAGGATACAGTCCGACGGCAAGCTAGGCCCCAATTGGGAAGGCCCCTATCGAATCCTCGGTGCGGTAGGGAACGGGGCCTACCTGTTGGGCCGTCTTCCTAACGACGTCCCGGTGGACCAACCTTGGAACGTCAACAACCTAAGGAAGTACTACCAGTAGGCCTCGGCCTTTATGTCTGTGTAAATGAGAACGTGATGTAAATTTGTGCCTGTGGGCTTTGTAAATGAAAACTGTTGTTATAAATTCTCTTAAGTGTTTCAGAACACGAGCCTATACGGCACCCCGGTTCTTGTTTACTTGAATTTTTCAGTTCATTTAAATATTCTCTCAAGTGTTTCAGAACACGAGCCTATACGGCACCCCGGTTCTTGTTTACTTGAATTTTTCAGTTCATTTAAATATTCTCTCAAGTGTTTCAGAACACGAGCCTATACGGCACCCCGGTTCTTGTTTACTTGAATTTTTCAGTTCATTTAAATATTCTCTCAAGTGTTTCAGAACACGAGCCTATACGGCACCCCGGTTCTTGTTTACTTGAATTTTTCAGTTCATTTAAATATTCTCTCAAGTGTTTCAGAACACGAGCCTATACGGCACCCCGGTTCTTGTTTACTTGAATTTTTCAGTTCATTTAAATATTCTCTCAAGTGTTTCAGAACACGAGCCTATACGGCACCCCGGTTCATGTTTAAGTGTTTCTACACGTGCCAACTCGAATTGTGATGTATATGAAATGAGCGCCCCAACGCCGAAGCATAAGGGCCCCCTCATTTGGGAGCATATATATAATGAATAAACACACAACAGAGATAAACACACAGAATAAAAACAAAAGACAAGTCCAAAATTGTTTTTCATTTCATTTCATAAGAGAAGCTATTACAAGCTAAAGTGTAGAAAGAAGATTACATCAAAAACAAAAATAGAGAACTACAGAAGCCCTAAGAAGCCCCCCCATCATCATCAGCTTCATCCTCCGAGAGGGCTCGAGGGGTTAAGGGAACCACTTCGGGAATGGGAGCAGAGGGGACGGGAACCAAGATGTTTTCTATGTTCCACACCGGATGATCCGGTCCCGCCCTCATGAAAGCCGCTGCCTCAGACCAGCCATCAACATAGAAGGAATTAAAGTCCTTCTGTGTTGATAGCTCCAAGGCGGCGCTCATATCCGCCTCGGCGGCTTGGACCGCGGCCTTGACCTTATCGGCCACGCTCGCTTCAACCTCCTCCAGAGCCGCTACCGCAGCTTGGGCACGCTCCTCGGCCTCAGCACCGGCTTTTGCGGCCTCAGCTCTCCTGGCCTCCAAGGAGTCGACGAGGCCCTCGGCCCTCTCCGCCCTTTTCTGGGCCTCTTCCGCCTTCTTCAGAGCTTCTTCGGCCCGTTTAGCATTGGCCTCGGCCTTCGAAGCCCATGATCTCACCAGTTGCCCTTGCTGGTAGACGTATTGGTTCATCGTCAAGTAGGCCTACAAAAGAAGAGAAACACTTAGCAAAAATTTAAGAAATAAACGAAAGACAATGGCACAACGAAAACAACGTTTTACCTGCGGGATCATGGCCATGGCTGACATCATGGCAGAAGCAAGGTCGCGACCACGTTGGTCGGCCTCGACAGTCTGCTGCTGAAGCGCAGCCAGGGCAAGCAGGCCAGCAGAGGGATGGCCCTCCATTATGCTCCGAACCCCGGTCGTTGCCTTGACCTCCTCCGGAGTCTGAACAGGCATCCTTGGGAATGGGGAGCCTGAGCCTGAGCTTGAGCCTGACGCGCTAGGCGTCGGACCCTTTGCCTGAACGGATGACACCGTTCGCTCTTCTGCAGCGACCACAGGCCCCCTAAGCTCCAGGATGGGTGCAACATCCTCCCTCGGCTCAGGTTCCCCGGTCCGGGCCTTCTTCGCCTCACGAGGGGCCTTCGCCTCCTCCCTCTTCCTCTTGTCAGCTTCGGCCTTGCGAGCGGCTCGTTCACGCCTCGCCTGCCCAAGTAGACCTCCCAACCTCTCCAAGGTCTTTGACTTAGCATCTGGAGGAGCCACCTCGACCACCTCGTCGTCCCTTGTCCCGACGACCCCCTCCTCCAAAGCCTCCACCTCTTCCACCTCCTCGTCCCTAACCCCGTCAACACCTCCCTCACCAGCTTCGGGCTCAATAATCTCCGCCTCCTCGCCACTTCTGGCCTCGGCAATCTCCTCCTCGCCCCCAGCCTCGGCGGCAACCTCCTCCTCTTCCTCGTCAGAACGGACAACCTACATGGTTTAGATAAAGAAAAGGAGTTAGAAAATTTTTTACAAAATTTAGTCAACTGTGAAGCTCAAGAAAGGAAGAAGGGAAGCTGACTCACCAAAGTCCGTGAGGTGCCCAAGGCTGGCCCGGTAGGTGGGGCCTCAGGAGAACTATCTTCCAGACGAAAGAAGCCCATCGTGTCCGGTGCCCTCGAACTCAGGGGAGGGACATCAAGCAACGGTTTCCCATGCTGGTCGATATAGCTGCGGGTACCGTCCGCCCCCTCCCTATAATGGAGGACGGTACCATCAGGCCGGGTTTCAAACATAACCCCGGACGACGCAGGAGCGAAGGAGGAAATCACCACGGCCTTCGCCCTGCTGCTTGGCTTCGGCTTCGTCGCCTTCTTCGCCACGGGCATAACCCCAGCCTCGGCCTCAGCTTCTTTGATGGCCTTAGGTGGGAGGGTGGATTCAAAACCCTTCTCCTTCTCCCACCGTTCCCGGGAGTACCCCACGGGACAGAAGGTCCTAGGGGGCCAGAGGAACTCATTCCCCTTACAGCTTGTGGGGGAGCCACATAGTAACAGGCGCTCCGCGTCGCGAGCGCCTGCGTCGGTCCCGTCCGGACCCCACCAGTTCAAGGCCAGCTCGATCGACCTCACATTCGGCTCCCCAAGACCCCTTAGACTCGCGGCCACCGTGGCTTTGTTCTCTTTGTTGCTTAAGACCCTCCCCGGTCTGGTTGGGAGGATCAGGTCATCACGGCGGAGCCAGTCACCCTCCACCACGATTACATCTTGGGTGTAACCCCGATTCGAATCAGAGTTACCCAAGATAAGCTGGTTGTGCGACCGACACCTCAGGTACGGCTGCCTGCTTTTGGCTTGGGAGCTAGGCTCGCTCTGTAAAAACTCATAACAAGCGAGCAGCTCCCTTAACCCTAATGGCTCCAGTAGAGTCGAGCCCAATAGCTCGTTCAGAGCCTCCATCCCGGCGCAGATCCGGTGGGCTTGCAGAGGCCACTGGCAAGGGAGAGTTTGCGTCCAGGCGCATAACTCCGCCAGCAGCTCCGGGATTGGGAGATGAGTGCCCCCGTACAGAAGGGACGAGAGAGAGAGCGTCACCATGCTCTTCGGATCCGCTACGATCCCGTTCACCTCGTCGGAGTTCAGACACCTCCGAAGACGGAACCCTTCGCCGATCCCGCATAGTTGTCGGAACTCTTCGAGGTCGTCCCCATGAGTCCGTACCATGATGCTGCTATCGTTGCTATCAACGCTCAGGGACGGGTCGAGGACCATAGCCCGGAATAGGAGCGCATTGGCCATCACGGCCAAGCGCTGCGGAGTAGGGGCAACCATCGGGCCCTTGCCGGCTCCGTGTTTAATGACCATTTTTCTGGCTTGAGTGTTCGAAGGTGAAATTTGCTGAGGCTAGAAAAGGAGAGAATGTTTGCTGTGGAATCTTGTAGAGAGAAGTTGGAAAAAGTGAAAAATGGTTTTCACTGGGGGTATTTATAGGCCCCTAGTGGAAGGTGAAAAGACATTTACCAGAAGGTGAAAAGACGCAACGGCTCCTCGCACGAACTCCCACAAATAACCTCCGCCACCCAATCAACGTCCACCACGTGTACAGCATGTAGAGGCCATCTGCCAAATGTCACTCACCAGCCGTTTTAGCATTAATGACGTTGTAGAAATCAAAGGGGCAGAGACGGCGCCTCGTGTCCACGTGTAAGAAAACCATGAATGGTTGCACACGTGTCATAAAACAGCAATGCATGGGCATATCTGCACCGACGAGCTCGAGAACATAATGACCGGAGCCCCCGTAACGACAAGAGATCCACGCCATCTTCGTCCTTAGCAACGACTCCGGACAGGGAGCTGTTGGCGAGGGAATGTCAGCATCCCCTCGTCCGGGGCAATAACGCCCCCAAAGCGGGCCGTCCGGGCCCCATCAACCCTGAATGATGCGACGCCCCGGATTAGAAGGCTGAGCCGTGTTGAGGCCGGCCTTAAGAAGCGTGTCACGTACGCTTCCCCAATTAATGCTGCTGCTCCCTTGGGGGACCCCCCCCCCCCTGACGTTTCACCGACGTGGCCCAATCACAGGACACCTCCTGTGGGCCCCGGTTAAGGACAGTACTCTTGTCAGAGTCATAAATGACTGACGCCGTTGGATCAGCATCCTACAGTACAGTGATCCAAGGGTTAATACACCTCTGAACCTCACTATAAATACCCCCCCTAATCCTACTTAGGGGGGGACGCACAAATAGAGAGAGGAGAGATAAAGCTTAAACAACCCGGACCCCCTGAACATTATCTGTACCAATCAATAAACCGACCTGTAACCGGCCCGGTCCATTACCCTTTATTATATTCCTACCTTCAGTTAACATCGATACTGACTTGATCGTCGGAGAGGGAAAACCCGGCAACAACCCCGGGCCCCTGTTCGTTCCTTGTGCAGGCACGAAGATGACCTGACAACCGGAGCCTACCTTACCACCTCGGAAGATCGGAGCCAACGCGAAATTGATTAAGCCGAGCTTGGGAAGAAAATCAAGCTCGCCAAATTTGAGGTCCCAAAAAGTGATATTTTTTCCAGAAATTCCTGGAAACAGAATTAGTGAAAGTTACATCCAAGTTATTTAAATCAACTCACTTGCATAAACGTAGGTCACAAAATTAATATTTTAAAGTTTGGGTCACTTATTGCAAAAAAATGACAAACACAGCTCACAAAATTGAATTAATCTTGCACAGGCCTAAGTTCGGGCTGAGAATTTTTGTTGTTGTGGATAGGTTATTAATTCTGAAATTAGAAAGGTTCGACTATAAATAGACTAGTTTTGCGGGAGTATGCCGGAAAATATGCTGCGTTTTGACTTAACCATCATTTAAATTTAAATGTGACATTAATGAATCGGTTTTATTAAAGAATGTACTAATTTAATACATTTTCAAATTCAAATTGCAAAATATTATTACATTTATATCATAACATTACTGCATTGCTAAATTTATGGATTCGATTTTCTCAAGCAATAAACAAATTTATAGTGTGTACATACTTAACCAATGCCTAAGAGGAATTTGTTGGTTTTATGGAATCAATTTTCTTGTATGTAATATACATGTCTAACTAATAATGGTATGTCATTATTCTTTGCAACCATATTTTGAGCTGCTTAAATACAGGGTGCATGGTTCACAAATTATATTTACAAATTCCAACTAAAAATAATATGGCACGTAGATGGTTTTGGACCGCATCATTTCAAACCATGCATAGTTAGAGCTACCTGTTTCTTTTATTTAATGTCATACAAAGACATCCATGAATGTATATATCACCTTTCTTTTCCGATATGAAATGCATTAAAGCTGAAATACTCTTGATGTGATAACAATGGGGTACATTTGATCATGTTAAATAGTTTATGTTTTGATTATATTATTGTTTTTTTCATATGTATTCGTAGTTTTTTTAATTTATTTTTTTATAAATCAATGTATTTTTATTTCTAAAGCGTTTGTTCAAAAAAGTTCTGTAAATTTAGACAGTTTTTTTGGTATTTATAAAAGTTACTAACTTATAAATTGCCAAAACAAAAAATAAATACCCAAAAAAATATAAAAAAAGTCAAATTTTACAAAATATTTTGAACAAACACTTAGAAACAAACACTTTAGAAATAAAATAATATGTTGATTTAAAAAATCAAAAAAGAAAATTATGAGTACATATGAAAAAAAAAACGATAACATAACTAAAACATGAACTATTTAACGTGATCAAATCTTATATATATACTCCTATTTGTGGCGTGCCTTCCATAATTTGATTCTTCAACTTTAGTATGACCATAAAATTGGTTCTCCAATTTTGTATGGTGCTATTGCTCTAACTTATCAGAGAAATCTTCATCCAATTAAAAACCAATTCCGTTAAGTGGCATGGCGGTAAGTTGTTAATTGATCATGTGGAAAGTTATTATTTTATTCTTAATTTATAGTTATGATGTTGAAAGTAACTTAATTATATTTGTAAAGAAAAATTATGACACATAATTACAAACTCTACTACAGTCTAGCGCGACATTGTGTGGTTTAAACGACTCTGTATATTTCTATAAATAAAAGCAATTGAAAAATAAAATACTTAATATATAAAAGTATACTTTTCCATCTCTAACTTAAAAGTATACTTTTATACTTTTACTTCTACAGCCAAACAAGATCAAAGTAGTACGACATGTGATCGATTTCAAAATATTACCATACTTGATAAGAAAAAAATATTCCTCGGGTTGGCTACCGAGCTAGGGTTCGGGTATGTGAGCAATACCGGATAGTATGCCTATAATTCGTGCAATCTTAGTTCTTATTTAGAATATTTATGAAACTATATATTATATTATAATATATTCAACCAAAAGATAGAAAATAATGTGAATAGAATATTTTATTATGTTATAAGTTGTCCTATTAAATTACAAAACTTTTATAATGGAGATGTGATCTTTCTGTAAGTGAAAAGTGTCCAGCTACTAGTCACATGAGAGCAGTGTGATTTATCAAATATATCGAGCTACTAGTCACATGAGAGCAGTGTGATTTATCTTTTATATTTGAGGATAAAACTAGGTAACTCTCAATTGGGATTTTAAAAGTCTCCTAATAGCACTCAATCAATATGCTCCAATTTATCTTTATAACAATGTAAATTACATTGTTCTTCCTTTTATATTTGAGGATAAAACTAGGTAACTCTCAATTGGGATTTTAAAAGTCTCTTAATAGCACTCAATCAATATGCTCCAATTTATCTTTATAACAATGTAAATTACATCGTTCTTCCTTTTATATTAGAGATGGGTACAAAATAAACTATGAAAAATAAAGGCGCATTAGTATTTATTCGCAGATTTGAGAAGGGCTCTATAGAGATGTTAGCAAGGCTCAAAGAGTATTAATTGAAGTCTGATACCACTTTAGTAGAATTATTAGGCTTTAGTAATTTTAATTGGGATGGGGTACATTTTCAAAGATTTTTAATTTGGTTTTGATATCAATAAATTATATATATATATATATATATATATATATATATATATATATATATATCAGACGTCGTGAAGGCGGCGATATCGAGTTGCAGTGGAGAAAAAAAGCGAGGAACCCGAAAAAAACTCAAAAAGTCAATGGCTAAAACTTGTACACACGCCGTTGTTGTTTTTTTTTTTTTTTTAAAAAAAGTCAAAATTGAAAGAAAGAAAGAAAAATGGTACAAGATAAGGTCAGAAACGAAGATACAAAACCCAAAAAAGTGAGGGAAGGTATGAAAAGATATAAAACTCCCATTAGTAAGTTTAGTAATGAGTAGAAGGCTAATTAAGTCTGAGGTCGTACATATAAATTTTTGCCTCGTGAATCTTCTTTTTTCTTTGTTGGAAAGTTTGCAAGAATGAGGATGTCAGTATCAGATAAATGGAGAAATTAAGAATTGCTCAATCCAAACAAAACTATTTAAAAATTGATCGAGCCTATAAAATTTAATGAAGTATTGGTCAATTATTTGTAAAACTAATTGAGCATTGATCACCCATCTAATTACCCAATAAAAATAAAAATAAAATGGAAACATTAGGGAAAACTCAAAATATAAAATCAAATAAATCAAAAAAAATTTAAAAAAACTAAAAAAAAAAAACAAAATTACCAAAAAAAACTTTAAAATAAGTTGGGAACAGGAAAAAACTCCGAATAAACCCAAAATTGGTAAAAAAAAATTAAAAAAGAAAACCCTAAGAATTTAAAAAAATCCAAAATCACAAAATAATGAAAAAACGTTCAAAAAAGTCAGGAACTCGAAAAAAACCCAAAAAATGGTTTAAAAAAATCCAAAATCGCAAAAAAAAATAAAAAAAATGTCAAAAAAGTCGGTAGCCCAAAAAAATCCGAAAAAGGTAAAAATAAAAATAAAAAAACCAAGAAAAATAAAAAAATCCAAAAATCCAAAAATCCAAAATCACAAGAAAATGAAAAAAAGTTCGAAAAAGTCGAAAAAAGTCAGAAAGTCCAAAATATGTTAAAAACGTTAAAATAACTTTCAATTGTTCGCAAATGAATCAAAATGACTTCAAATGACTTAAAATTGACTTAGACTGTTTTTTAAAATTATTCGAGCTACTTTTTAAAATAACTCAAACTGTTTTTAAACTTACTGAAAATGACTCATACTGTTTTTAAAATTATTTAAATATGACTCAGACTATTTTTAAAATGATTCAAACTATTTTTAGAATGATTTAAAATGACTTAGACTGTTTTTAAAATGACTCTGACTGTTTTTAGAATGACTTAAAATGACTTAGACTGTTTTTAAAATGACTCAGATTGTTTTTAAAATGACTCTGACTGTTTTTAGAATGACTTAAAATGACTTAGACTGTTTTTAAAATGACTCAGATTGTTTTTAAAATAACTCAGACTGTTTTTTAAAATGACTCAAAATAACTCAGGCTGTTTTGAAAATTACTCACATTGTTTCTAAATTACCCAAACTGTTTTTAAAATGAGTGAAAATGACTCAAACTGTTTTTAAACTTACTGAAAATGACTCAGCCTGTTTTTAAAATGATTCAGACTGATTTTAAAATTACTCAGACTATTTTTAAAATAACTTAAAATGACTCAGACTATTTTAAAAATGACTTAAAACGTCTCAGACTGTTTTTTTAAATGACCAAGACTGTTTTTAAAATGACTTAAAACGACTCAAATTGTTTTTAAAATTACTCAGAAATACCACCATGAAGCCTACATTCCTTTCACGCCACATACAATAGAGCGTGGAGGCCAAAATACAATTTTCCAAGAGTGCAGAAGTGGAATTACCGTTGAAAACATCGGTAACGTGTAAAAAAAACTATGTATTTTTACTTTTATGTAATAATATTTTTTTTCTTCTATTTATGTTTACCATTCTACCAATTAAATGAATAGAAACAAGAAAAGAAAATTCTAACTTGAAAGTGTTTTTTTTCTTTTTCTGAACAAGATAAAACTACATTTTCAGAAGAAAAGTGTTGTTAAAATAAGTTTTATACTATACAATTATGTATTCACAATATTTATATAAATTTTAGGGGTAATTCCTTATTAGTCACACTTTTAATACATTATCCCTAAAAAGTGACATCTCACAGTGTCGTCTCCAGCATTTTAGAGGTCCAAATTAAATTTGAAAAAGATATCATAAAAAAAATAAAAAAAATTCAATAATCATCATTAATACATTTTTTTATTAAACCGTGTTTAAAGTAATTTTTTTAATTTTAACTTATTAAATACAATAGACTATTATAAATAGACCGTTTCCCTTAATTATGTGTTATTTAACTAGGAGTGTTGCTATATTCACTCAAATATATGACCCAAAAATCTTACCCGCTGATGTGACGGATTAGATGTATCAATCATGTATTAAGTAAAAATTGTTTTTCAAAATCACAAACAAAAAAATTGGTCCATCTCATCCGCCACATCAACGGATAAGGTTTTTGAGTTGAAAATTTGGCGAGAAAAATCATTTTCCTAACTAGATTGTTTTCTTTGATATTTTTACTTCAGATGTGTTTAACGCCATTATATTTATTCCAAAAAATATATGAGTCAATTGTATTATTTCTCTTAAAATGAGGAACTATTATTAAAAAAATTATAAACTTTACCTTCACATTTACTTATCTTTTAAAATTAAAGCGTGTTTTGACTGTTAATGTTCATTAGAAGTATGAAATAATTACTGAACGAAAAAGAAGAGAAAATTGTTTGATGTAATCTAGTTGTCTAGTGGTGGACCTACATCATTCATAACCACTAAATATAAAACAAACACTACAAAATAATATTAATTTTGTGAGGATCAAAATCTGTCACAAATTAACCATCATATCACAAAACTGTCACATATTGTAGGTCATGTCACAAACTCATCACAATTCCCATAGTTATTAAACTCGTCACAAAAAAACCGTCACAATTTCCGTAGCTATTTGTACATTTTTTTTGTAATGAAATATATATGATATTAAGTAATAAGCAATATTTTTTCAATGCATGTAATTGAAAAAAATGGGTCCCTTTTGGGTTAGTGGACCCAATTTAATGCCTTCTAATTTGACTCTAGGCCCGTATTGACAGCTCAATGTTTACTTCCCTAATAAGTCACATTTTTTTAAAATTCAACAAAATTACAAAATTGTCATTATGCCAACCTATAAATTATTATTTCTCTCTATTAAAATCTTAAAAAAAAATACATATGAAAAAAATAAGAATATTTTCAAAATTACAAAAAATGTATAAAAAAAAACTCACTTTAAAAAAAAATAGTTTTTCACAAAAATAAAAAATCACACAAGAAAATATAAAAATTCATAAAAAAAGGGAAAAAAAAACCCGAAATATAAAAATAAAATCAAGAAAAAATAAAAAATCATACGGGTCCATCAAAAGTGCATACGAGTCAATAAAATTACATAAAACGTGCATATAGATGCATAAAAAGTGCATAAAAGTGCATACAAAATGCATACAAGGTGTATAATATGTGAATAAAAGTGAATACAGGTGCATAAAAGGTCAATAAAATTATATACGGGTGCATAAAAAGTGCATAAAAGTGTATACTGGTGCATAAAAGGTCAATAAAAGTGCATACGAGTGCATAAAAAATATAAAAATATAAAAATTCACAAAATAATCTAAAAAACCCAAAGTAAATAAATATAATCAAGAAAAAAATATCATACGGGTTAAAAGAAAGTGCATACAGATCAATAGAAAGTGCATAAAAATTGTATAAATCGTGCATACGGGTGTATAAAAACTGCATAAAGTGTGCATAAAAGTGCATAAAATATCAATAAAAGTGCATACGAGTGGATAAAAGGTGCATAAAAGGTCAATAAAATTACGGATGCATAAAAGTGCATACGGGTGTATAAAATATAATAAAAGTGCATACGAGTGCGTAAAAGGTTAATAAATTTGCATACGGGTGCATAAAAAGTGCATAAAAGGGGACACGTATGAGTGTATAAAATGTATATAAAAGGTTAATAAAATTGCATACGGGTGCATAAAATGTCAATACAATCGCATACATATGCATAAAAACGTTAAAAAAAAAAATTAACAACAAAATTCTAAAATTTCTAAAAATCGAAAAACCACAAAATAAAATCAAGATAAATAAAAAATCATACAAGTTAATAAAATGTGCATGCGGGTCAATAAACGTGCATAAAAATTACATAAAACATGCATACGAGTGCATAAAAAGTGCATAAAATCTCAATAAAAGTGCATACGTGGATAAAAAGTCAATAAATTTGTATACGGGTGCATAAAAGTGTATAAAAGGTGCATAAAAGTTCATAAAAGTGAATACGGATTCATAAAATGTGCATGAAAGGTCAATAAAATTGTGTACGTGTGCATAAATTAAAGGTCAATAAAATTGTGTACGAGTGCATAAAAATATCAAAAAATATCAAAAAATATAAAAACTCATTAAAAAAATCAAAAAATAGAAAAACCCGAAATAAATAAATTAAATCAAGAAAAGATAAAATAAAATAAAAAATCATACGGTTCAATAGAAAGTGCATAAAAAGTGCATACGAGTAAATAAAAGGGCATAAAAATTGGATAAAAGGTGCATACGTGTAGATAAAAGGTGCATAAAAAGTACATACGAGTGAATAAAAAGTGCATAAAAAGTCAATAAAAGTGTATAACAGTGCATAAAATATGTATAAAATGTCAATAAAATTGCATACGGGTGCATAAAAGAGGATACGGTTGCATGAAATATACATAAAAAGTCAATAAAAGTGCATGCATGTGCATAAAAGGTCAATAAAATTGCATACGGGTGCATAAAGAGGACATAAAAATGTCAAAAAATATAAATTCAAAAAAAAAACCCGAAATAAATAAATAAAATGAAGAAAAAAAAATCCTACGGGTCAATAGAAATTGTATAAAAGTGCATAAAACGTGCATACGAGTACATAAAAAGTGGGCACGGGTCGATAAAATTGCATGCAATGTGCATAAAAGTGCATAAAGTGTGCATAAAAAAGGCATGCGGGTTGATAAAAGTGCATACGAGTTATAAAAGTGTATAAAACGTGCACACGCATTTTAATAAAAGTGCGTAAAAGGTGCAAAACTTCTCAAGATCCGAGTGGATTCGAACCACCAACATTTCAAACCGTCAGGTTCAAGCGCTTTTACCATTTTGAGTTTGCGGATCTATTTAGCCACAAAAGAAAAGTATACGTTCGACAATGTAAAACACGCACCAAATCTAAAACACGTGAACTAAAAGTGCATAAATTTCAACTAAAATTACGTAGGACTCAACTTAAAATAGATGGGTTTGTCTAAAATAACATAACGTTCAATTAAAAGTGCATAAGTTTTAGACGAAAACTAAATATAGTTAAACTTCAGAAGCATTTTCTTGAATGGTTGACGGGCACATACAAAGATTGAACTACAAACAAAGCAGTGTCGATGCGATTTAAACAAAAAAAATCTCAAATGTACTAACTTATCTCAATCAATACAAAATTCAAGTCAATTGCAATCCGTGTAATATATATATTGTCAACCAATAAAACCGTAATTTCCACTTGTTGCATGTGACTTGAGGCCTAAATTTCACACAATTCGAAATCTAAATCTCAAAATAAAAATATCATGTGACTAAATAAACACAATAAATTAAAAACCAAAAGTAACTAAAATTAGTAAACGATCAGGTGAATCACCAACAATATATAGGCAAAAAGATCACCAAGAATGGCAGGCCCTAAAATATTCAATTAAAACCAATTTCCATTAGCGTCCACCAATATTAACTAACTACATATACATATACATGTAAATACATACAAAATATCAAAAACCTCAAATCCAAGTGTTACCTTATATTGTTCGATGACTCCTCCTCCCCAGCCATGTCGTCGCCCCAGCCATGCCACCACCAGTCTCCCTCTCCATCTCTATCGTCATCTGTTAGTGTTGTGCGGCCAAACCCGTCTTCTACATAAACGGAAAATTTACCCAATTTGATGAAGATATGTGTATGTAAAACAGAGATGGAGATTTGTGACGGAACGATATAGATGTAAATATGTGTGAGAAAGATAACAGTTTAGTTCGCGTGAGATAGAGATCTATTTATTTCACATAAAATTGGATGATGAGGAAAAATAGATTATTGAGTGGTATTTATTTTATTTAGAAAATGTGACTAATTAGCAAGAATGATCTAATATGTGACATTTTAGTGATTAAGTTAAAAAAGTGTGACTTGATTGGCATATTTCCTAAATTTTATCACTTTGAAGTTGTGATATAAAGAATTAAAATAAGAACAAATTCCAAAATATATTTCTTCCCAAAATAATAATTAATGGTAATTAAAGTTTGGTAGTGTAGTCTTGAACTTAGTTTAAAAAGTCGGCTGGCCATAAATTATATCTTTTATATACGTAAATGTGCATACGAATATATTTATAAATAATCGGGTCGGTTTGATTCACTCTCGTTCGAAACCATGAAAACCACAAACTTATCCAATTAAATCAAATTTTCGAACTTTAAAATCAAACAAATAATTTATCAGTTAGGTTTGGAGATTTATCGGTTCAACGTTATGGTTTGATTTGGTTCGGTTCGGAGTGTTAAATAGTAAATATTTCACTAAATACGTCATCATTGTATATTTATTTATATAAATTCTTATGAATTACTATTTTCCCGTTTAATAATTCCAGTCAAGACAACAAACCCACAAAAACAAAAACAAAAACAGAAAAACATCAGCACAAAAACAAAAGCTTCAAACATGTCTTCGAAAGAGAACGGTAAATCATAAATATATATATTTATATATATATATATATATATACATATATAGGCCCTTTTATCATAGGTTTTAAAACTACCCATTATTTTGAATTTAATGGGTCTCTCTTAGTTTTTTTGGAGTTTTAAATTCATAATATATGTGGGTTTATTAAGGTTTCAATAAGTGGCTTTGATTTTTTCAATATTTTCATGATTTATGATGGTTTTATTCTTTTCGTAGAATTTTTTTGATTCTTAGGGTTTCTTATTTGTTGTAGTTTAATGTTAGTTTTATTTTTAAGGGTTTAGTAAGATTCAAAAAATTATGATACTGAAATAAGATAAATTTGGTGAGAATAAAGAATTTATTGTCATACCCATTATGGAATTGGTAGAGATATGAGAAATTTATTAGAAACAGTGATGAAAGATACAATTTTTATAGGGAAAAGCCAAAACTTGGTCACAATGCTGAAGTTTATATTGTTTTTTTTTTAATAAGAGGCTAATCTGAAATAGTTTGCAATTTTCACTAAGTTAACATGTCTCCATAGTTACCACCTAGTTACTCGGTGCGTATATAAATGTGAAGATCAAGCTTGCATCAAATCGGGGGTTTTCTGTAACTGCAAAGGAAATAGAACCGAAATTCACCGAAGTAGAAAAATTAATACTTGTAGTGATAAGAGGGAAAGAGAATAATTAAACCTCTTGACATAGTATAAGAACTCATTTTTTTCACCGTTGCTCGGGGAGGAGAGAGGACCAGAAGTTAGTGAATTCGTATTTCCGTCGTCCTTGGAAAAAATAAATCTGGAGAAAACAGTATTCTTAGATACCCAATTCGGGGTTTTTTTTTTCATGACTAGTGTTATGTTTTTTTTACACTTCATTTATTATTTTTAACTGGAAATTGGATATCTTCAGGCTCCGAGGATACCTCTGGGGCAACGAATGGGATAACAGAAATAGGATGGTATATTCTTGGTGAAGGTCAGCAGCAACTTGGCCCCTATACTCTGTCCGAATTGCGAGGTAATAATTGCTTTGACGTGGTAAAATTTAGGGATGGTTGCTTTCAGTTTTCCTAGTTAGTTCATAGTTCTTGCTTAAGTTTCTTCTGGACATGTTCCTGTAAATAACGGCTATAGTATAGAAGTGACGCTGCTCTCTGCTTATTTTTTCTTGTATATTCCGCTTTGAGCATGCTATCTTTACCAACAAAAAAGAACGTACCCTAAACATATACCGCTGTCGTGGCAGCACGTGTGAACTGAACCTGGTTTTTAAAAACAGAAAATAATTGATTGGTTCATATGTGTAGCCACGTCAACGGGTAAAAATTTTGGGTATGAAATAAAGGTGAGCTATAGCATTTTTATTTGTGTTTTTTAGGATTTTTATTTCAACTTTTGTTGGATTTTCAGTTCAAACGGTATACATATAAACACAAGCAATTGAACCATCTACTTAAGCTTCTTTGTATCTCGCCTGGACAGACCATTACTTTAGTGGATACCTCACAGAAAGTACAGTAGCATGGGTACAAGGAAAGAGTGACTGGCAACCTCTCTCTACAATACCAGAGTTCATGTCCCAGATCTCTCAGCCAGGTACCATTTTTATTTAATTTTACAAATATACCTTTTCAGGTTAGTTACAGTTTTTTACTATTTCACCTGATTTCATTTTTGTACGCAAAGCTAAAATGCTAGCGATTAGTAATTAACTTTGTTTTCTCAGTGACACGTAGTGTAACAAATTGGAAAAACCATGGTCACTCTTAACTCTCTAGCAATTAGTACACTGACTTTACTCTTTCCAGCGATTTAGTACACTTAGTGTAGCGATTGGGAAAATTCATTGGCTGCATAAACTAATTAATCAATTAAGAACGCCATATTCGTTGGACACAATTCTATCTTTTTTATCTTTCTGCACTATTCTATCATATTTTTTTTCTATTTTAGTCACCATACTACAAGTAATTTTCTTTATAATGTAGAAAAGCAAAAGCATGTTAGGTGAGGGACTGAGGGTACTATTTGCTAGTGTAGAAAAGCAAAAGCGTGTTAGTGTATAAAACCAAATCTGATGATGCGTATGTGTACAAAATTGTAGTTATGACTTCACCCTATTCTTTATCGCTTCTTTGACTTTCTCCGTAACGGTCTTTACCAATATGTAGATGTTACAATGGTTTTCTACTAAGATCTACTCGTCAAAAGTAAGTTAGATGTCCCAACTGTTAAAACCCAGACTTCCCTCTTAAAAGGCCTCATAATGACTGTCTGGTTGCAACTTTTATGCAAATAAGCTGGATCTTTTTTTGAATTTTTGTACAACAATTAGGATCATTTAGCTTAAAACTTATTCAGGCCAAGAACCCAGAAACTCAGGTTGAGGGAGTCCTGCCTTTAAGTAGAAAGAGCAACTGAGCCTAAACTTTTGTTGTTGCAGTGGTGTCTGAAACCGATGACGAGTTTGAAAAATGGCAAAAGGAAGTGAGAGAAGCGGAAGCAGAGGCTGATACAGATAGGCCTTCAACTCCTCCAGATGGTGAGAGAGAATTTACTGATGATGATGGGACCATTTACAACTGGGATAACGAGACTAGAGCTTTTGTTCCTCAGGTAGCACCTAACAATAGGAGAGATGTTTTAGAAGTAATGTAGAATAATAATTCAGAAACCTTTCCAGATGTTCCAGACTTGTTTGCCAAATCGTTGAGAGTTTAAAATATGCTTTAACTATTTTTCAAAGGAAAATTATATCACTGAAGGATTTATAAAATCAAATAATTTATCTTTTGTAGTTTTTCTATGACGTATTTTCTAGGTATGTTTGAGTTGAATCGATCATGTGTTAACACTACTTGCAAAAAACAAATTAAACTTAGAACTAGAAATTGATGGAGATTTTTTTTTAAAACAATTTCACCGCAGCTAACATTTGAAAACAAATCAGAAAATGGAAAACAACATTACCAAACAATGCCAAAGTTTACTCTTTATATGTTTCATTTGAAAGGATGTGTTTTAAAACATTTATTTTTTAGCATGAACGACACCATTAGTTATACGCAGTCTCTTCATTGAATATGGTCATACATCACAAGTTACTGCTAGCTAACAGTCAGTTATGTTACTGCTAGTGTTTCACTGTCTACTTGAATATGATTTTGTTACAGAATGCGCCAGCAAAAGATAACAATTACGGTTTAGAAGAAATGACTTTTTTGCAAGAGGACGAGGTTTTTCCTACAGTAGAAACTGTCGATGCCTCAGTAAAGGAGGACACTGTTGATGCCGACAAAGTAGTGAAAGAAAAGATTAATGGAAAGAGAAAGTTGCCTGAAAAACCTGTCGAGAAAAAGGTATTTAGTAATTTTGCTACTAATTAGATTGTTTGTGGCTTATATGATACATGTGCACCCTCTCCCCATTAGGCTTAGTTTCCTTATTTTCATTTATTTTTCTCTATAAATTGTTTTCTCTGTAAAATTGTAGGAAGCTCAGCCGCCCCCTGATGCCTGGTTTGAATTAAAAGTAAACACCCACGTCTATGTAAACGGATTGCCAGATGACGTGACATTAGATGAGGTAAAAGACATTTTTTCTTTTGTTTACTATTTTGTGGTGGTGGGGGGGAGTTGACTTACTTCTAGAATAGTTTGATGTGGTTCTCCTTCTGACGATTATGTTGTGTTAATTTTATGCAGATTGCAGAAGTATTTACAAAGTGTGGAATTATAAAGGAGGTTAGAAACATTGTCCTGTAATATCTGTGTTTTGCATCGGATTTTTTTGTCACCAAAGTTCACACTCAGGTGTCAGATTTTCTATTAAATCCTATACCCATGTTTGGCCCATCTTTTCTTGATTACCTTTAGTGCGGATTGTACGACCAATGATGCTTTTAAGTTAGGAGAGGAGGATTTAAATCTTGGTATCATCCCCATCCTGAAAAATATGATTTCACTTATTGGAATTGTACATTTGGCCTGCAAACATTTCTTCGTTAGTGATGGTGATGTAGTTCCTTGAATACTCTATTGTCTGTACTTCGTTATCTTTTTATTTTTGGTTTATTAGTCTAGGTTCATTTGGTTTCCAGTTTATAAGTTATACATTTTATTTACTTCTGTTTTTGCTAACGTGTCTCCTAGGGTCCTAAGAAGTAATTAAAAAAAGGTTGTGATGTAACTGGAAATGGAGAGTGGTTTCGAATTACATTCAGACATAGTGGTACTTGTTTTTTATGAGTATAAAACTGAATTTTCCTGTGTGACGGTGTAAGGGATATTCTTTCGTTATTTAGCTATTATTTATCGGGTGCGGTTCTGAATTTTATGAGATATTTTCCTGCTCAGATGCTCTTGTAAAAAAGAGAATAATTAGTTATCCCCATCTGATTTGTCAGAACTTAGAAGTTACAGAATCAGAAGTCCATATCCCCATCTGATTTGTTAGAACTTAGAAGTTACAGAACCAGAGGTCCATATCTCACATATTGGTTTAATTTGTTTAAACATGTTAAGTTAGTTACTTTTATGATTACTCACATATAAATGCAAAAATTTGAACCTCGGTTGCTATTTTGTTGGGTGGTTTGTAGAAAATTGTTGTTGCTGAACATTGAACAAAGATGTAGAATATAGAGTATATGCATATACTCTTTATAATCTCTATCAAATTTGATTGGCAATTTTATATGGTTTAATGTTTTGTATAGATTAGCATCTTACACTATCTCTGAAACTGCTTTAAGGCATTTTAAAGTGTTAGGATTTTGGAACATTGTATAGGTAAGTAGTTACGTACATCTACTGCATCATATCTAATACTTCTTGTCTGCACTCTGCATGATCTTTTTCATAAGTTTTATGCATTTATTTTACATCGGAATGAACAATCACTTACAAAACAATTTGATTTCTTAAACTAATAGGACCCTGAAACTCGTAAGCCTCGTGTTAAGATCTATGTTGATAAGAATACAGGAGCAAAGAAAGGGGATGCCCTGGTTTCATACTTAAAGGTAATTTGCTTTTTATCGCATTAAAATTTATATCAAACACTTTAACAAATAGACATTTTATCTTTATTTTAAATGTGCTACATTTTAGGAACCTTCTGTGGATCTTGCCGTTCAAATTTTGGACGGGACTCCTCTGCGTCCGGGTGGAATTCCTATGTCAGTCACCCGAGCTAAATTTGAGCAAAAAGGTGACGTTATTTCCTGCATTTGTAGTATTTGCTGATTATTGATATTTACGAAGTATAATTATGTTAATTAGTTTTGTTTCTGTAGGGGAGAAATTTAAGCCCAAACAAACAGACAAGAGAAAGAAAAAGAAGCTTGAAAAAGTTGAGCGTAAGATGCTTGGCTGGGGTAAGTTTAAATCATATTATTAAAAACTGAATTGTTGCTACGAATATATTGAGATACTATGTTTAAGACTGCAAGGCACCAAGGCAGTTGATTTCGCCTTTATAAATGCTATTGAGTTGAATAATTTGTTACATAAATGCTATTGCAGTTTCATGAGATCAATGATAAAAGTTCTTCTGCTATTCCAGTGAATATGTTTGCATACTCAATTGTGGTTATTGTAGTTGCTTAAACCACATTTTTAGTTTTGGTAGGTCGTACTTTTATCTGTAATCACCTTTATTAGTTGGTAGTGCTGAAAATGTGAAAGTACTCTATTTATTACTTGAGTCAAGGTGGCTTTAAATATTTTCTTTAGCCTTACGAAATAAGTCGTATCCATGGGATTGTCTTGGGCATGAGTGTTTGGTACTTTGATACAATGCAGTTATGGTTTAGGATTGATCTTCAAATCATTTAAATAGATGAAAAAGGATCTGTGGCGTATCTTCTGCAGTAAATGTCAATATAATGTGATATCTACAATTCAAGACTTAATCTATTTAAATTTAGTTGTGCAATTACTTTTTCCTTATATATTAATAACTTTATAATCTAAAACTCATCTGATGGTTTGTGTTTTAACACAATCTTAAACCCCGGAGAACCTATATTTCTTGTGCCGTAAGTGTGACGGTGATGCTATATTCTATTCCCCTCATTTTTCTCGTGATCGTGGTATACACGATTTGAATTTTTCAACCCTAATTCTTATTAGTTGGGTAAAACAAGAGAACCAAATTAATTTCTCTAGTCAACGTTAAGCATCATTGTGTATTTTTTTTGTCTTAACAATGTTATTTTCAATTTGATGTAGGCGGACTTGATGATGCAAAGTTATTGATTCCAGCTACTGTTATTCTTCGGTACATGTTCACTACTGAAGAAATGAGGGTAAATAGTTCTTACTTGTGTCTGTTTGTCCTTCTTGCCAGTATTTGATGAAAAATTGAAAACTGGTGACCGTAATATTGAGAAATATCAAGGAAAAGAATTTGCTGTATGCCTTTTACTACCTTGACATATGTTTTGATCCTTTTATTATTAGATTTCCTTTGTTTTCCTATGTCTTCTACTGCTTCCAAACTCACGTAGGTCAATTGTGCAAATAAAACTGTGACTACTAAATAGAATTTTCGGGATGTTTTCTTGGGTGCTTTGTTTCCACTTCAGCTTAAGGATTAATTGTACCATAGATAAAATATATATTGATAATTTTTTTGTTTTGTTTTTACTATACGTGTAGTTGACCTTTATACATAGACAAAATTTTGACTTCTGTGAGTTAACATGCATGCGATATTTACAGTCTGAGGAGAGCCTTTGTTCTGAACTGGAGGCTGATGTTTTGGAAGAAAGTCAGAAGATTGGACCAGTGGACTTGGTGAAGGTATGATTTTCTCTAAACATCAGTTTATGTATACTATTATATTATCATACACAACTAACTTTGTGGGCCAGTTTGCTTTACATGAACCACTACTAAGAAAATCAATCAGTTCCAAGTGTATGAGTCTGTTCTAATGGATGAGGTTTGTACGAGAGGTTCTCACGGCAGAAAATTTCTTTGTTTAATATATAATAGATCGATGAAAGTTTTGTGTGAGCCTGGTAAAGTTGGTGAAGAGAACACACAAGAAGATAAAATTATAAACAAACAAATAAGAAGAAGAAACATAACTTATGAGTTGTTCTATTTAGTATAATTCTCATTCTATTTTCCAATATTCTGAAATCTCTTACTCTGGTACAATTTTAAACGGCCACTCATGCTCTGGGATATTCCTATTTGCAGGTTTGTGAGAATCACCCCCAGGGTGTCGTTTTGGTGAAATTTAAGGACAGAAAAGATGCTGACAAGTGCATAGAGATGATGAATGGACGATGGTAGGTCAATATTTTTAACTTGGTTATCTGGATTCGACTGTTTTTACTATTACAAGTTTCTGAATAAATAGAATACACATCTTTTTTTAATTTATGGGTGGGCAAGTGTTCTTCAAAATGACTGGGCGTAAAGGGCACGTAGGCCGACAAGCAGGTTAAAAGTGAAAGTCACCAAAAACTGGTGGTATGCTTTTGAAAGGAATGATTCTCATGCTCATTGGAGCATATATGTATATATAAGCCGAGCCTTGTTCCTTCTTATGATTGCAGTGTTATACCTCCCATACACACACGTGTGTAGGGGAGGTATAACATTGCGTGTATGTTTTTCTTTGTTTTCTACACCATCCTTATTTTCTGTATCCTTTTTCAGGTTTGGTGGTAGGCAGATACATGCTAGCATAGATGATGGATCTATTAATCATTCTAAAGTCCGTGATTTAGATTCTGAAGCAGAGAGATTGGAGCAGTTTGCAGCCAAACTTGAAGCAGATTGATGTATGTAGAGCAAATACTCGTGACAATAATTAGAAAATTTCACTTGTTGGAACAGACACTTGCACATGTATCTGCTGCTATTAAGTTTTTTCAGCTCGCTTAGTTTCAAGTAAATTATATCCATGCCTTTAAAATGATTGTATTTTCAAATTTTGGTCATATTGTACGGTTCCCTCACTCTTTACCTTATTTGAGGGGACTGTGTTTGTTGCACGAATCTCTTCTCTGTTTGATTTGTGCTGGGTTTTTTCTATCCTTAGATTATATAATTGGAAGTGGGAGAAAAAAACCCCGGTGACTATTAGAAATTGTCTGAAAGTATCTTGCAAGGTCTAAAAGTAGGCGCGTACATATATTGATAAATACTAGTCCTAACATGCAGTGGAAGTGAGAGGAAATGTTGTATTTGTCTTAAAGATTCAGATTTATTATCCTTTAGTTGTTTCCAGGTTTGATAATTTATCCCATGACGGTGAAGTTTGAGCTTTCTGTGATACTTAGAAGTAAGCTTAGTGGAAAGGGGAAATGTTTAGAACTTATTTTGAACCCATTGAAGGTAATTTTTGCACTTCGAAGGAGCGGCCTTAATTAACTTGGATGAAGCTTGTGTATTTGCTCTACCAACTAGTTGGTGTAAATGAGCACTTTTTGTGCTAGGTGTCACAGGGTTAATTTTTCGTTTTAGAAACCAACCAAGTGATGGCACAAACTGGAGTTAAAGCCCTCGTTAACCGCCTGTTTGTTCAGCCAAACAACGACTCGCTCGTTCACTCGTGTTTGCCTCTCGTTCACTCGTGTATACCTCGCAAGTGTATACCTCGCAATTCACTCGTGTTTCACTCAAGAGATCACACTCAATACGCAGCAATAACAATTATGGTTAAGACAAGTATATATGAACAGAATAAACGTATGTAAACGTAAACGAACACACACACATACGGCCGCAGCCAACCTTTGTTTTATTACCGTAAATAATACAAAGGGATTTTCGTTCTATGCATTTACAACACTTAATCGCTGACCAAGTGAATGAATAAAACCCACCAACACTTATAATTTCGTGCTTGGTGGTTACATGGCAGTTTACAAGACCCACTAACATCATGGGGCAGTTTCTTTAGTTGGAAGTTGCTGCCCAAAGTTCAAACTAATGTTTCCCGCTTCTTTTCGAAAGGTCTCCCGCACTTAGAAGACTCCCCAGCAGCAGCTAAACCATCTCGAACCAAGCAGCCACGTTGATCCTCATCAACAATCCTCTTAACCAACCAAACCGACCAGCAATCGAAACCATATCCGAGTAGCTGTTCCCTTGCTTTCAATTCTGCCAAACGTTCAAACCATATTGAACCAGATTTCTTTGACGCTCCTACACGCCAAGGATCAGTTAACGACTTCATAAACCAACCATATGACTCATAAACCCGCTAGCCAAAGTAGCCAAGCACTAAGGTGCTAACAAACCACCACCACCCGAAGTCTCAATCGTCCTCGATGGAGTGGTATTAAGAAAGTCCTCAATCTGTTTTTCGAACTCCCACAAAGTCGTATCACGCTCCCAAGAATTTTCCGAATCAGGTCTACCGTGCCACTTAACAAGATACTGAACACGTCTGTTCTTCTTGCTTTGGCCCAATTCCTTTCGATCCAGAATTTTCTCAACCGCATACAAAAGCTGTTTTTGTATTGTTGGTGGAGCCCTCGACACTGTCTTTCGTTCCGGATGTTGTTCATCTTCAACAAACGGTTTCAAATAACTCACGTGAAAGGTGGGGTGAACCTTCAACCTTTCTGGCAGCTTTAACCTATAAGCAACCGCCCCTACTCTTTTCACTACTTCAAACGGCCCGTCATACTTTGGAACCAGCCCTCGATGTACCTTCTTAGCCGATATTTTCTTCCATATCTGTGGAGTAAGTTTCAACCAAACCTTGTCCCCCACTTGGAATTCCAAAGCCCTTCGACCTTTGTCCGCATACTTTTTCATTCGACTCGCAGCTTTAGCCAAACTATCCCGAGCCTCCTCGTATAATTCCTGCTTGTTCCTAGCGAATCGATAAGCCGCTGGACATCGATTTTGTCCAGATTGTTTAGCCACTTCGTGCCGCGTTAGGGGTTGATATCCCAACGCTAACTCGAAAGGAGATTGGTTCGTTGCTGACGAACGATGGATGTTATAACAAAACTGTCCAACGTCGAGCAACTCCACCCAATTCTTTTGGCTCGTCGTCACATAATGACGCAAGTATTCTTCCAGTAACCCATTGATCCTTTCAGTTTGTCCATCCGTTTGTGGATGGTTCGCTGTTGAGAACTTCAATTCCGAACCCAACATTCTGAATATCTCAGTCCAGAACCTGCCTGTAAACCGAGCATCTCGATCACTCACAATGTCCTCAGGTACACCAAAGTATTTGATGACGAATCGATGAAACAAATCAGCCATCACTTCCGCACTACAAACAGTCGGTGCAGCCACAAATACAGCATACTTAGAGAACCGATCGACCACAACCAAGATTGTCGAACAGCCCTTTACTTCCGGCAATCCCCCAATAAAATCCATAGAAACCGAAACCCATGGCATTATCGGTTGAGGTAGGGGCTGTAGCAAGCCCGCCTCCTTCTTCTTTTCGAGTTTGTCTTGTTGACAAACCAAACAGGTTTTCACATACAACTCAACGTCATCACTAATTTTCGGCCAGTAGTACCCTCGTGAAAGTAACGCTAACATATGTTCCTTTCCAGGATGACCCGCCCACTTAACATCGTGGGTTTCCCTCAACAAACAGCGTCTCAGTTCCCCCGTAGGCACATACAAACGATCGCTCGAAGCATACAATAAACCATCTTCCAACCAGAATCTTTTAACGATACCTTCCTTAACCTGTCCAACAAGTTGTTGATAATACTTGTCGTTTTCAGCAGCTTCACGAACCCTTGTAATCATATCGCTTTGGATCTGGGCAACGGCACACAATTGTTCAGTCACACCCTTACGACTTAGCGCATCAGCCACAAGGTTTTCTTTGCCTGGTTTATGTTGCCAATCAAAGTCATATTCAGCCAGGAACTCTTGCCAACGTGCTTGTTTCAGCGACAACTTTTTCTGAGTTTTAAAGAAAGTGTTTGCCACATTATCGGTTCGAACCACAAACGTCTTACCCAACAAATATACTCGCCAAGTACCCAAGCAATGCACAACAACAACCATTTCTTTCTCATGTGCCGAGTAATTTTGTTCTGCAGGATTAAGCTTTCTACTTTCGAATGCAACGGGATGTCCCTCTTGAACCAGTACACCACCAATCGCCTTATCGGACGCATCAGTGTGTACCTCAAAAGGAAGTTTGAAGTCGGGCATCCGTAACACCGGTTCAGTGGACACCGCAGCCTTTAACTTAACAAACGCAGTTTGGCATCGAGTATCCCAATCCCATACTTTTCCCTTCTTTAGCAAATCAGTTAACGGTGCAACGATCTTCGAATACCCTTTAATAAACTTTCGATAGTAATTCGCCATCCCAAGAAACGAACGTAACTCAGGGACCTTTTTAGGAGCATCCCAATCGAGTATCGCTTGAACCTTTTTCTCATCCATTCGGACCTACCCTTGGCTAATTCGATGGCCAAGAAACATAATCTCCCGCTGAACAAACTCGCACTTTTCCTTCTTCACGAACAAACTATTATCCCTTAGTTTCGTAAAGACCAGCCTTAGATGTTTTATGTGATCCTCTAACGTTTCTGAGTATACGACAATATCATCTAAGTAAACCACAACGAACTTATCCACCACATAGTGGAACACATCGTTCATTAAGTTGCAAAACGTAGCAGGGGCGTTGGTTAAACCGAATGGCATGACCAGAAATTTGTATGAACCATACCTCGTTACACACGTCGTCTTTCCTTCATCCCCTTCCGTGATACGAACTTGCCAATACCCCGACCTTAAGTCCAGTTTAGTAAAGTAAGACGCCTTCGCCAATCGATCAAACAAATCAGCAATCAAAGGAATAGGATACTTGTTCTTTATTGTAACCTTGTTCAATGCGCGATAGTCCACACACATCCGCATAGAACCGTCTTGCTTTTTCTGGAACAAAACAGGCGCTCCATAAGGGGCCTTAGAGGGCTGAACAAAACCAGATTCTACCAAATCATGAAGTTGTTTTCGTAGTTCAGGCAACTCTAAGGGACTCATTCGATAGGGTGCCTTCGCTGGAGGTCTAGCACCCGGAACCAATTCGATCTTATGATCAATGTTCCGCCTTGGTGGCAGCATTTTAGGCAATTCGTTAGGCATAACATCAACAAATTCCTCTAGCACTTCAGCCACATTATCCGGAATTTCCACGATCATATCAGGTTTGATCTCGATCAAAGCCGCAAGATAGGTCTCAGCACCCTTCTTCAACCCAGATTTAATTTGCAATGCTGACAACATAGTCAAGCCCTTTTTTGACTCACCCTCATGTCGAAAAGCAGTTACAAAACCAGGACTGGTCTCGTCTAAGAACAACACACCACGTAAATGGGGAATAACAGCAACTTTAGCATTCACCAAGAAATCATTACCGAGTATAACATCAAAGTCGTCTAAGGGAACAACCATAAAATCCAGATTTCCTTTCCAAGAGCCCATCGTTACACCGACCGCCTTCGATATCCCCATTACCGCACGTGCCTTAGAATTCACAGCCTTAATCTTATTCAGCGTTTTCGTTACCGAAAGAGATAGCAAAGTCACAACACGTTCCGCCATAAAGTTATATGTCGCACCGCTATCAACCATAGCACTAACCGATTTTCCGTTAATCACACTTGAAACATACATCAATCTAGTCCTTGGATCAGTATTACCCGCATGCAAAGCGTTCAACAGTTGCAAATGATTCATCACCATAGTCGAATCCTCACCAATATCATCCGCAACTAATGAGTTCAACTTTTCCTTTTTCGGGCAGGCTCTCGCAAGATGAGGACCTCCACAAATAAAACAGAAACTCGTATAAGACGTGGATGCCTTATTTTTCCCCTTTTCTTGTTCGTTTCCACCCTTCCATTTACCACCATCATAATCAGCCTTCTTTTTAAACTTGTCTTTCTTATTCTTGTCCTTGTTGTATTTTTCCTTTTTCGATTTCGAAGAGGACTCATAATTTGGAGTTAGTTTAAAATCCAACAGGCCATCCGCGGCAGCAATGGCGTTGGGCAGATCCTTCACCGCCAAGCGTCTCAATTCCAATTGGGCCCATGGTTGGAGACCACTCATGAAATTGAACAACTTATCGGAGTCGGACATGTCGCGTATGTCCAACATAATTCTACTGAATTCCTTCACGTAGTCCCGAACAGTTCCGTTATGTTTCAGTTTCTTTAACGCATCCCATGCAACCCATGCACTATTCGTTGGAAGAAATTGGTCCTTTAGTTCCGTTTTCAAAGCCTCCCACGAAGCAATAGAGGGTCTTCCATCTTCCGTCACAACATCAGTCCGCGTTCGCCACCACAGTTTTGCATCTCCAGTCAAGTACATAGACGTAAAGGAGACACGTTCATCCTCTGGCATATGAGCATCAGTAAAGTATTGCTCCATATCCCAAAGGAAATTTTCCAGATCTTTGGCACTACGCGTTCCATCAAATGTTTTCGGTTCAGGCACTCGAAACCGCTGTTTTGATCCTCCCTCCGTATTCGAACTAGAACTGCCAACAACAGCCTTCCGCAGTATATTAATTTCGTCCTTCACATTATTCGCACCAACTGCCATTTGGGCAGAGTTTTGGGCAAAATCAACAACTAACGTTTGTAGTTTGTCTTGCATTTCCGCAAGCATCAAACTCACAGTTGTAACCGTCTCCGACAGTTGCAAAAACATGTCCATCAATGGAACCGCGTCCTCGTCCGTGAGATCGCAGCCCAATAAAGCCTCAATGCGCGCCACTTTCTCTCTCATCGAGAGGTCAGTCATCGCAACCGTTGCTCTGATACCAGTTGTCACAGGGTTAATTTTTCGTTTTAGAAACCAACCAAGTGATGGCACAAACTGGAGTTAAAGCCTCGTTAACCGCCTGTTTGTTCAGCCAAACAACGACTCGCTCGTTCACTCGTGTATACCTCGCAATTCACTCGTGTTTCACTCAAGAGATCACACTCAATACGCAGCGATAACAATTATGGTTAAGACAAGTATATATGGACAGAATAAACGTATGTGAACGTAAACGAACACACACACATACGGCCGCAGCCAACCTTTGTTTTATTACCGTAAATAATACAAAGGGATTTTCGTTCTATGCATTTACAACACTTAATCGCTGACCAAGTGAATGAATAAAACCCACCAACACTTATAATTTCGTGCTTGGTGGTTACATGGCAGTTTACAAGACCCACTAACATCATGGGGCAGTTTCTTTAGTTGGAAGTTGCTGCCCAAAGTTCAAACTAATGTTTCCCGCTTCTTTTCGAAAGGTCTCCCCCACTTAGAAGACTCCCCAGCAGCAGCTAAACCATCTCGAACCAAGCAGCCACGTTGATCCCCATCAACAATCCTCTTAACCAACCAAACCGACCAGCAATCGAAACCATATCCGAGTAGCTGTTCCCTTGCTTTCAATTCTGCCTTCAAACCATATTGAACCAGATTTCTTTGACGCTCCTACACGCCAAGGATCAGCTAACGACTTCATAAACCAACCATATGACTCATAAACCCGCTAGCCAAAGTAGCCAAGCACTAAGGTGCTAACACTAGGCTACGTTCAAGTTGAGTTCCACAAGAAGTTCTCGAGCCTGAGCATGTACTTGAAGCTTGGCTCTTGCTGAACTTGGGCCAGGTTTCGAGTTTGCTTTTAGATGATAGTGTAGTATAAGTTTGGTCTTTTTGTGACAAAAAATTATAGTCCCTCATACCTTATAGTTTAGGATTTCTCATCAGAAAATAAATTATGCGAATATGATTAGTATGTTACCTTTTCTTTTCATTTTTTAATTAACGTTCATAATTCTGCATTTAATATACGATTGTAGATTCTCATTTTTTTAAAACAAGAATCTCGTTAAAATTGAACAAATACTCTTTTAAAATATTTTACTTCTAACAGTTCATGTTTTCAAAGTGATCTTAGAGCAACCGCACCAGTTTCATTTATATATGACCAATTTATCTTAAATATGATAAGATTGTTATAAAATTGTACACGCATCATTTTTGTTATCCATTACCTTAAATATACATGAAGTCAAATATCTCTCGAATATAAGCAATCAAAATGTTCTCTTATAATTAAAATAATAATTTCTTTTTCTTAATTTTCTCTTATTCATTCTCCTTTATTTATATTTTTCACATATAAATTAATAAAATAACAAAAAGATGAGTTGTATAGTTATGATAGAGAAATCGATAAAAAAAAAGCTGATAATTTGTATAAACCAAAATGTTTCCTTATAAGTTGTAAAAGTGTATTTTTTACTTTAAATATGAGAAAACGTTTAAATTATTTAATTTGGTTGCTCTAGTAAATTAATTTGGGTTGAAAAAAATTAATAGAAATATATTAAAATATAGTAATATTTGGTTATGATAATAAATTTGATAGACAAGCCGGAAAATGTATAAAGTAAAAGTGTTATCCTAAAAATATAAAATTGATGTTAATTAATTTAAATATAAGAAAAATTGTAAAATAAACTGATTTAATCCTAGTCATAGCTCGAAATTGCTGTGTAAGAACAGACTTGTATGTTTCAGACTTTTGATGGCTTTACGCAAATAACAAAGCTGCAGTAACTATTTAGCTATGCTTCACGTTCTAAAACATTTGTGAAAGTAGAAAAAACAACAACAGCGGCAGCTTGGTGCAGGTGGTGATGAATGTAGTTGTTATGTTTGACGTAGTGGTTGTAGTGGTAGGTCGTGGCTGTGTGAAATTGTTGTTCGAGACCGAGCAAGAGACCCGGAGATGGGAGGGATACAACTGAGTAATTAGCAATAAGTATACCAGACGTGTGATAAAACTAAATAGTTTTGCAATTTCACACTTAGGCTCTGTTTGTTTCCGGGAAAAATAATTTCCAAGAAAAATATTTTTCTTTGAAAATATTTTCATGGAAAACAAGTTATTTTCCATGATTTTCTTGTTATTTGATTGTGTAGAAAAATTTCATTGAAAATCTAAATTATATTTTGTAATTTTTCTAACAAAAACGAGTATAAAATCTCGTAATAGTAACAAAATTAATAAATAAAAAGTTCAAACAATATCCTTGAAAGTATCTTAACGCCGTTTCATTAGCACCGAAAAATGACATTCTACCAGTCGATTTCTCATAATTTGACCTTAGTAATATTTTTTTTCCAACAATAAACAAATGTTCTTTTCTGAAAAGATAGTTTCGACATTATTTCGGTTATGTAGGCAAACATACTATTTGTCACTTATTAAACTATATAATAAATTCGAAAAGGTATAATATACAAAGATTAGCAGTAAGAAAATATTTTAATTTGTTAGTTTGACAGCAAAATTAAGACCAAATTCGAATAAAAAGAAATTGATCGAAAGATCAACAATGAATTATTAATATATTATAATATATAAGAGAACCAAAATAACTAAGGGAGAAGGATTTTTTTTGTTTCTGTGATGTATAATAGTATTAGTATAAAAAAATATGTATAGTTATGATATAAATATGTGTATAGTAAAAAAAACATAGTTTAAAATTTAAAAGAATGTTTGGTTGTTAAAAGAGTGATACATAATTTTATTAGTTTTTACTTTTTATATTTTTATGAGAATATGATATTATTGTAATTAATATAAAGATGTAGGGGTATTTTTGAAAAAAAATTACCTAAATTAGACAGTTTCATTTGATTTGTGTTGACTTATTATAATAAAATGATAATAATACAAGAGTAATAATATGCGCATAAAATATTTTATAAAGAGTAATAGTAATAATATAGAGTAATAGTAGGAGCTCCCCTTGGAAAATATTTTATCCCCAAATTTAAAGGAAGTTATTTTCCTATCTTTTTCTTAGTTAGGAATTTTTTTTACAATATTCTAATTTATCAAATCAAACAAACATCATCATATCTTTTCCTTATAAATTATTTTTCTTGGAAACAAACAAAACCTTAATGTTCATTTACCTTCAAAAAATGCTTAAAAGATAGATAAGAGACGGTTGAAGAAAACAAGTTGCATCTGTTCCAAAAATTGACCCACTTTTTGAAAATGTTGAAGTTTTCTTTTTTAATAATTAACCCTCACTTTCGATATATATACTCAAACATAATAATTGAAGGAATTAACTTCAAAACTGAAGTGATAGAACATAAAAATCAGACCCGAATATTTTTCGGGTCATAATCAACTCACTTTATAAATGGGTATCCAACGCTTAATGGGTCATCTCATATTGGTTATAGGAATTGAGGTGCTACTACCCAAAGCCCAAGCCCAATCAAATGGGGACCCTTGTCTGAGAAATCCCTGGGATGAAGACATTTGTCACTATCCTAGAAGGCGCAGTTGCCTATAAATAGCCCACTACCCCTCCTAGAAAAGGACCAGAAAATCTATCCAAAAAAATATAGAGAGAAGTTAAGAAAAGAGAGAAACTAACCAAAGCATATCACATCGAGAAACAAACCGAGAAAAGACAGCCGAGCATCGAATAAAAGAGGAGAAAGATCAAGACGAGAGATTAAATAGTTATATCGAGCATAATTGTAAAATCGGAATACGAATCCGAACAAGTGTAGTAGTCCGAACAAGGATAATAATCCGAGCAATAATAAAGATCAGGAAGTATCATTTATTCACGTCGATTTGTCATTTTTATCTTCGTTGAAAAGCCTAACGCGACCGACCAAAGTTATGGCTTTATCAAATGGCGCCGTCTCCGGGAATCATCTAGTTCCCAACTAGTTTAGAATTCGAATACCAATACTCTGCCAGACGAGCGACAATGGTTACCAATGTAGAGGAAACCCATCCCGAGATAGTAGAAACCAATAACCAAAACACGCAAATTAGCCAACAAGACCTCGACGATCTACTCGCTATCCGCGACAGATATGAAGCTATCCAATCCGGAAACCAACCAACAACCTCCTACGCAAACCAAGAACAGCCGATCGAACCACCTCGACATTTCATGGAAGGGATTGTCGACGAACACATTTCGTCCTCGGAGGACGAACAAGACGTGCCCGTATTAAGGCGTGCACGAAGACGCTTAACCGGGTCCCAAGCAGGGCCAAGCCCTAGAGTCCCTTTGCCTACGACCTCGGTCAACTCTGGTGCCCGTTTACAAACGGACGAGGCTCATCAGTTTGGCCACCCTAGCCTCGACATTAACATTGACCGACTCCCGGTCGATCACAGTGGAACTACTGCCGACCCCGAGCATAACGAAAAGGGTAAACCGGGTGACATCGATACAATACGAACTAGGTTGGATGGAGGACATGACCCATTATCTGCGAAGTGGAACGCTTCCGGTCGATAAGATAAAAGCGCTGAAGATTACAAGAAAATCTCCTCGATTCTGGCTATCCGAGGATGATAAACTATACAAATCCAGTTACCGGGGACCACATCTACTGTGCGTCCCGACCGAGCTACAACAGCCGGTCTTGGAGGAAATCCACGAAGGATCCTGCGGAGCACACATCAAAAGGGCGATCCCTTGCAAACAAGGCAGTGACCCAAGGATATTGGTGGCCCTATATCAAGCGAGACGCCGATGCATACGTCCAACGATGCGACAAATGCCAACGATTCGCCAAGATACCACGGCTCCCATCATCTATGATGACCCCGGTATCAGCACCATGGCCGTTCGCTCAATGGGCAATCGACTTGGTCGGTAAACTCCCCAGAGCACCTGGGAATGTGGAATATCTAATCGTTGCGACTGATTATTTCACCAAATGGGTCGAAGCAAAACCCCTCCGAGAAATCAAAGCCAGCAACGTCAAACAATTCATTTGGGAATACATCATAACCAGGTTCGGTATACCGTACGCAATAGTCGCCGACAACGGAACCCAGTTCAAAGATGCAAAATTACAGCTGTGGTACGAGGAACTCGGTATCCGAAAATTATATTCGACGCCGACGTACCCACAAGGGAACGGGCAAGCCGAAGTGTCAAACCGAACAATATTAGACGGCATCAAGACCACCCTTGAACAAGCAAAGGGGAGGTGGCCCGAGCGGCTACTCAACGTTTTATGGTCATGCCGAACTACACCCAAGACGGGCACCAAGGAAACCCCGTTTAGCTTAGCATACGGTGTTGAGGCCATCATACCAACAGAGATCGGGCTACCTACGCTCCGAACAACGTTGGTCGAGCAGGGAAATAATGAACAAAGAATGAGAGAAGAGCTCGACATGATAGACGAGAAACGAGAGATAGCGGCCCTTACCTTAGCTAAATACCAACAAAGCGTAAAGCAAACCTATGACAAGAGAGTAAAAGGGTCTAAAGAATTCATGGTAGGAGAACTGGTGCTGCGACGAGTGACGGTCTATACCCGCAACGAAATACATGGCAAACTAAGCCCTACCTGGGAAGGCCCATACGAAATCGTCAAGCAAACAAGTCCAGTCTCTTACAAAATCAAAAGCGTCCTGTTCGCCAACAGTCGAGGGGAAAAGAATTCTTGGAATGTGGCTAACTTAAAGAAGTACTACGTATAGACAGGTGCTACCTTACCCTTCTTGCTTAATGGCATTATCTTTCTTCTTTTGAATGAATAAAATATATTACTATGCTGTCTACTGATACTATGAAATTCCCAACATGGCCGAAGTGCCTAAGAAATACTATGAAATCCCGTAAATGGCGTGTTACCGAAGGAACGTCTAGGGATACTATGAAATTCCCAACATGGCCGAAGTGCCTAGGAATACTATGAAAGTCCGTAAATGGCGTGTTACCAAATGAACGTCTAGGCATATTATGAAATTCCCAACATGGCCGAAGTGCCTAGGAATACTATGAAAGTCCGTAAATGGCGTGTTACCAAATGAACGTCTAGGCATATTATGAAATTCCCAACATGGCCGAAGTGCCTAGGAATACTATGAAAGTCCGTAAATGGCGTGTTACCAAATGAACGTCTAGGCATATTATGAAATTCCCAACATGGCCGAAGTGCCTAGGAATACTATGAAAGTCCGTAAATGGCGTGTTACCAAATGAACGTCTAGGCATATTATGAAATTCCCAACATGGCCGAAGTGCCTAGGAATACTATGAAAGTCCGTAAATGGCGTGTTACCAAATGAACGTCTAGGCATATTATGAAATTCCCAACATGGCCGAAGTGCCTAGGAATACTATGAAAGTCCGTAAATGGCGTGTTACCAAATGAACGTCTAGGCATATTATGAAATTCCCAACATGGCCGAAGTGCCTAGGAATACTATGAAAGTCCGTAAATGGCGTGTTACCAAATGAACGTCTAGGCATACTATGAAATTCCCAACATGGCCGAAGTGCCTAGGAATACTATGAAAGTCCGTAAATGGCGTGTTACCAAATGAACGTCTAGGCATATTATGAAATTCCCAACATGGCCGAAGTGCCTAGGAATACTATGAAAGTCCGTAAATGGCGTGTTACCAAATGAACGTCTAGGCATATTATGAAATTCCCAACATGGCCGAAGTGCCTAGGAATACTATGAAAGTCCGTAAATGGCGTGTTACCAAATGAACGTCTAGGCATACTATGAAATTCCCAACATGGCCGAAGTGCCTAGGAATACTATGAAATTCCCAACATGGCGTGTTACCGAAGGAACGCCTAGGAATACTATGAAATTTATATGCAGGTACAATGCAAGGAATTATTCAGATCCACTTTACGACGGCGATGTAATATAAATTGGCTAAAACAATGAAGGAGAATCAATCTAAACGACAAAATATCAACAAAAAGCATCTCCAAAACAGGAATAACGAAATAACAAATGATTTGGCAAGGAAAAATCGATCCGACCAATTAAATAGCAATACGGCAATGGAAAGGTACAAAACAGGAATCAAGAAATCACATATATAATCCTCGCCCGCATTACGGAGGCAACAAGAAGATCAACGACACTAAACAGATTCATTTAAGAAGAACTACTGCAAGAGGAGCACGACGGTAAATGACCGAGCTCAATCTCTTCGTCATCCGTTGTTGTGTACCCATCAGACTCATCACCATCAAAACGCTCCTCAGAAATGAGGGCATCAAAATTGGTCGTATGAGCCCCAACACAGGTCAGCGTCTGAAGCCGCGCGTTGAACTCGGCTTCTTTGGCGGACTCGTGAGCATCCGAGGCCGCTTTACGGCGATCATCGTCAAAAGAAAGGTCACGGCGAGCTTCAATCACAGCTGCGGAAGCATCGTACCTGGCGCGGGACAAACGGAAATACTTCACCAAAACGTTGGCCTTGGTCACAAGCAACTTTAATTTGCCGAAGTACTCGCCCTTTGCACACCAGTATCGATCCAAACGACGCTCCTGAACCTCAACAGCATGCTCGGCACGGCGAACGTATTCCCGAAAAGAGGCCGCCTGGGTTTTCAGCTTGGTCCGCAGTCGAGCACATTGGTCAGTCAATTCGACATTTTTGCTCATCAAAACAATGTAGGGCCACCTGTCAGGCCCCTCACTAGCCGCACCAGATGAGACCTCGTCCCGGGCAGCACCAGTAGGTCCTAACCCCGGGTTAACTAGGCATGGAGAACCAGCCTGGTGCGACGTAGTAGCATGTGCCTATAAAAAAAAAAGAGGGGGGGAGAAGAACGAGAAGAGATGAAAAACAAAAAAAAAAAAAACAAAAAAAAAAAAAAAAAAAAAAAAAAAAAAAAAAACAAGATACAAAGAAAACGACAAAACAAGCTATTTTATTAATCCGACAACCCCTCAACAGACGCCGAAGTCTCTACTACATCGGCAAAATGAATATCTCGCAATGAATTAATTTGCGTCCCCAAACGCTCACGAATGACCGCCTCGATTCGGTTCAAGGCAACAGTGGTTTCAGTCATCCCGGCCTTCGCATCCACCATGCGCTCCGCCCGGGACACACCACTCATTCCTTTTATATGCTCCAGCACCTCTAAGGCGCGAGCTCGGGCCCAATACGCTTTGGCGAAGGATAGCAGCAGATCCGCGTCCTCGAAAACAGCCCCAAGGACCAAGCTCAAGCTCGTCACACGACCTCGGGCTTCATCACGAGAACGTCGTAGGGCACTGAGAAGTTCCTTTGCTTTACCCTTATTTGCCGTATAATGGGCGGTCTTTTTACTAAATTTCTCTCCCAAATCACGTAACCGGATCGCCAGGTTGGAAATATGAATATTCAGACCCTCGATTTCCTGATAGGCACAAGTCAATTTCGCGGTAAGGGACGCGTTAGACCTTTCCAAATCCTCCATTACGTCACCTACACTACGACTAGGCGAGGTCCAGACCACCATGGCAAGGGGGTTATTTGGTACCTGACAATATTTTGTTTTCATATCCTTCAAAATATGACGACCATCAAAAGAAATTAACCCAAGCAAGCCCAACAGAAAGAAACCACAACACCTATATTATCACTTCCCCAAAAGAATCTGTTTCTAGATACCAAAAAAAAAAAAAAAAAAAAAAAAAAAAAAAAAAAAAAAATTACAATGCCAGAAAGATAGTCAAGGTTCCACCTGAGGAGATGTTGGTGGGGGAACAACAGTAGAATCCGGTCGAGGAGTGGACGCGGTCGACATAGAATGCGGTCGCAGCGCTGTCGAAATGGTCTGCCCCGGTAGCCGCGGAAGCTCTTCTTCACGAAGATTCGCCCAGTCCAAGGGTTTCGGCGGTGCACCATGCGGACACGGATACACCAACTCCGACCACGCCCTATCCGACAGAGGAACATTCGCGAAATTGAGCGCCCGCACATGAGCGCAGTATACAGAAAAGTTGGCCATCATCGCTAACTTTTTCCGCTCCTCCGCCTGTGCCGTTTTCAGGGCAGACACCTTAGCCTTCTCGGCTTCCACGTCCTCAGCCAGGAGCAAGTTCTCCTCCTCTACTTCGCCGTACTTAGCGGCCATGCTCTCTTTTTCCACCCTCAATTTCTCGACCTCCTCGGTCAGGTGCAGGAAGTCCACCGACAGTTTGTCATAATTCTCGCCCAGGGTTTTCTTCTCGGCGACCAATTTCTCCTTCTCAGCCACAAGATTATCCTTCTCGGCCACCAACTTCTCTTTCTCAGCCCCTAGAGCTCCCAGTTGATCCCGTAGCGCCACGGCACTCACAGCAATCTGCACTTCAACACATTAGTTTCCACATAAAATACAAGTACCAAACCTATATAGTGCAATACGAGCCCTACATACCCTCAGCGCATCTGCGTGGGTCTGCTCTATAACTGACATAGTAGGTTGGGCAGATAGCTTTTCTGCATTCTTAAACACAAGGGGTTTCAGAGCCGTATACCCCATCTTCAGCGTTCTCGGTTGATCCAGCAGTTCACCCCTACATCGGTCAATATACCGGGTCATTGCAACCCCGTCCACCAACCCCTTCTCGGATCCGTCGAGAGTCTCACCCTCGACACCCACCACATCATCCCCGGCATTCTCTTCGCCGCCTTCCATCTCCACAGCCACGTCCTCCTCCAACTGCTCAATCTCAGGGGCCCTATGCCCGATCACTTCCTCATTACGGAGGGGCGAGCACACGGACAACTCTATCGGACCCTCGGTGGGGATAGGCGAGATAACCGGCAAAGTCATCGTACCCTCTCCCATATTCGTCAAGAGGTTCATATATCCGAATACATCGTCGACCGACCCCTGAAACACAATAATACCCATAGACCGGGCAAGAGCGAGGGTAACCAATTGAGAAGTCAGTAGCTGAAACAAGACGACTAATAAAGCAAAGCACTAGCGAACCAAATGACAAACAACCAAACAACAAGAAAATCATACTACATATACACATACCTCGCCCGGAGCAGAGGCATCCTCGGCGGTATCCCCTTGCGCAGCGGCAAACACCCCCTCGCCAGAGCCAACGTCAGCATCTTCCTCGGTAACCGAAGTATCAGTTCCCCTAGCCCTCTTCGTTGCTTCAACAACAGGGTCAGCTGCGCGACGCTTAGAACGAACGGCTCTTTTCCCAAGCCGCGTAGCACATCGAGCCTGAACCACCTTTAAAAATTCCTCATCGGGCTCTTTCGGGATTTCGGGTGCAGGATTCCCCTTGGTCACCGACCCCATAGGGTACCCGAGCAACATGGGAGCCGTACGACTCGCAGGATCCGGCGTAGGTCCAGGCCCCCACCATTTCCAAAGAGCTAATAAAGCCTCTACATTGGGAGCGCCGAGATCTGGCATAGTGGGAGCATTGGTAGCCGGTCCAGGAATCTGGTGTCCCGGACAAGCCCATTCACCAGACGCAATAACAATACCGAGATTGCGCTCTTTGTTGGTATCCGGCAAACCGATAACGAGCCGGCAAAAGGCACGCAGAGTCTTCAAATACGAGCTGCGACGCTCAAAGCTCAAACTATAGACTCCAAAGACGTCCTTCAGTTCAATCGGTATTCCGGACAACTCCGATAGCCTTTGGATACCATTCAGAGTACGGTAACCATTTAGGGCTAGTTGGGCCGGAGCAATTTGGACAGCCTCAAAGAACGAGGCCACCCAATTTGTAAAAGGCAGTCGAAGACCCCCAGTAAAGAATGCCGACGAACGCACAGCTACCTCGCCGGCAGGAACAAATCCCAGCACCTCCTCGTCCGAAATAGGAAGCCGAATATGTACGTTGTCGGGTATTCCGGCGAGTTCTTTAAAATCCTTCTCCACGAATGTGCCAACTTGGGCCACGCTTTGGGTCAAAATTTCCTATACAACGATCATCAACAGTCCATCAATATACTAACCAAATACACACACCAGAACCACATCAATAGAACGAGAGCCACCACCCCCCCCCCCCATGCACATTATATCAGAATCATCAGACATATATAGCTAACCTGAACCATATACCAACGACACACCTATGACCGCAACGACAAATCAAATACAACTCTTAAAAGAGGGAAAGGGGGAGAACGGAAAATCACTTACAGTTATCATTATGAGCAAGCAAGCGCGAACAGCAGCAAGTCTTCCAACAAAAACACGAAACCCTAGATCAAGCGGCCGAACTCTTTTCCTTTTTGGCGGGAAGAATATGCTTTAGAGAGAGAGATATTTTCTTCAGCGAATTTTGTGATAAAAATAAACAGGACTACTTGGCACAATAAAAAGGAGTGGAGTCACAAAAGGAATAAAATAATAACCGTCCTTTCGTGTACCAGAGGTTTCCCTTTTTTTTCCAACCATACAAAAGTCAACAACCGCTGCTCTTTTTAATATTTCAACGCTCCAGATTTCGCCACGTCAGCGCATATCCCACTACCCAAGGCAGTTCCATCATTACACCTAAATAAACGGCCAGTGGACCCTACCACGAAAAGCTTCCCATATACGCTACCAATTTTATCACACCAAGAATGTCCCCCGATAAAGTTCCTCGACTCCCAACCATTTCTTACCCAAATGGCATACCGAACAAGGTGCACGAAGACCGTTTCTAGCTTGATGGCAGGGAGCATCAAGTCTAACAACGCTCTCCGGGGGGATAACCGGGCATATTGTTCGATGTATGCTCAGAAAAAAAAAGAGAGAAGCAAGCAGGAAATAAAATAGGACAGAATCAAATGCAAGGCAAGTTTTATTCATCCACAAAGGGGGAAACACAAACAATACAACAGAAAAAGAAAATACACACATCCTACTTTTTCGAACTATCCCCCATAGCAACATCCCTCTTCGCCAAAAGTTCCTCCAGACGCTCCTTCTCCCTCATCAAATGAGAAATCGCCATCTCAGCCTGTTTCAAGGCGTAAGACTGAGACTCGCATTTTTGCTCGGCCTTGAAACGAGCAGTGCCCTCCTCGTCCCAATATTGTTTAAACCTCCTCGCTTCAGTCCGAGCACACATGAGATCATGTTTCAGCCATGACATCTCAATTTCTTTTAGTTGAAGAGGAGTCAAATCCTCCTCCCCAAAGCCAGGGGGACGGGGTAGCAAAAAGGTAGGCTCCTTTTCCATAAGGGCTTTCTTTTTGGAGGCAGACCTAGTGATGGGAGCCATCTCACGCAAAAGCAAATTATAAAACAAGAAGAGGTAGAAATTGATAATGAGATACACGCAATAGGGAGCATTTATAGAGAATCAGAAGGCACAAAATACGAAGCGTTACAATGGTTCACAAGACAGGCACGAGATACGAAAAGATACAACTGATTCATCAAATACAGAAGGTAAAACACAAATGGCAAAAGGGGAAATGCATAAGAAAAACCAGCCCAATCTAAGGATCAATGGGTGGAAAAACCGAACTGCCAGACCGAGAGAAAGCAAAACGAGCAGAACAATTCAACCGAGCTTGGTAGGAATCGTTCATGGCGACCAAATCGTCATTCTCCGAGGAGAGCCTGTTGTTTTCCGTAGTAAGAACCCTGACGCGTTCCACGAGCCGAGCATTCTTTACCATTATGTTAGCTAGGCCTTGAGGAGAGTTGTCAAACTCATCTTGAGAATGGTCCCAAATTTCCTCGGCATCATACCAGGAGTTGGCCAGACGGTTTCTCTGCAGCAACAAATGATCGAGCTGGCGACTCAGTGCCGAAATCTCGGTCCACTTCACTGTCTCTTCGGGATAATAGCCGAACAAGCTCAAGGCCAAAGCGCCATACTCTTTCTCAAGCCTTGCCATCCGACTGCGGACCCGAGATACCTCAGTATCCAAGCCCTTCATCTGAGCATGATATCTCACCACAGGTCCAGACATTCTGGGAAATTGTATAGTATGGAAGAAAATAAAGGGCTAAGGAAGAGAGAAGCAGAAAGCGCCTGATAAACTACCCAAGAAAAGAGGGTACTTATAGAACGAAGGGTATGATATTTTATGACCTTGCTTGGGAAATTGCATATTTCCTGACATGCTGGTGGGGGGCATGTGCATTTCCTGACCTACTAGGGAGCCTGCACATATGTTTGACAGTGATGGGGACATCTATTGACATCTGAGACTACAGTGCAGAAGAAATAAAGACGAGATATTCAAAGATCTAGATTCCAGACAAACAACAAACCACAGGTACAATATAAAAAGAAAGGCAAAAAGAAAAGGGCAAAAATACTTTTCATTAATGAAGATGGAATACATCATTGTTCATTACATCAAAAGACAATATTACATCGTGGTCAATTACATCCGAGATAAAAACCTATTACATCCGAAAAAATCTATTACATCCACGAAGAGCTAGTACAGAAGATCAGGCAAAGGATCAACTATGCCAGCTGACCAAGTGAACAGGAGACGCCAAAAAGAAAAAGTAAGAAGAAAGAGAAAGGAAAAGCAAGAAGAGGAAAAGAAGAAGAGTGCAAGAAACGAAGGAAAGAAGCATAAAAAGAAAACAAAAAGGGAAGAAAGAAGCGAAGAGGAGGAACATAAAGAAGAAGGGATAAGAAAGAAGAGTCAAAAAGAAAAAATGACAAAAACCCTAGATGTAACACAAAACCCTTAGGATCACAGGGCTGATTGTAACATCGTAGTGGTGCAAAAAAGAAGAAAAAGAAAAAGAGTGATGGGAGAGAAGATGAAGAAAAAGAAAGAGGAGGCACAGAAGAAAAACAGATGAGAAGAAGATAAAGAGACGAAGGAGACCGACAAATAAGAAGGAAGTCAATAAAACAAAAAAGAAACGGAAAAAGAAAAGAATAAAAAATACGAGAAAACAGAGTATAAAAAGAAAACACGAAAGAGGAAGAGGAAAAAAATGATGAAAACGGAGAAAATACAAAAGAAGAAAAAAGAAGAGATAGGAAAAGAAGGGGAAAGAGCAGGGAAAAACAAAAAAAAGAAGGGGGAAGGTTAGGGGGAAGTCGATCGATATCGATGAGAGGGCCCGGCAGAGACATCCCTGTCCCTCAGTGTCGGGTTCCCCCTTAGCATCTCATTCTCTTCGACTAGAGCCTGACGAGCACGTCGGCAATAATCCAGTTCGGATCTTAGCCAAGTTAATTCCCGAACCATCTCGGTATGGTGATAACGCATCACCTTCAATTCCTCCTCGGCATCCCTCAACAGCCTTTGTACATGGTTATAGGAGGCTTCAAAGGCCTCCACTTGCAAAGCTAATGCTGATTGGGTGAAAGGACCAGACATCTTAGGGAAATTATAAGATGAGGGTCTATATATGGAGGAAAATAATATGTTGAGAAGTGTGGATGAAACCATGCTGTAAGCAGGTATTTATAGATCAACTGTATGAGGGCTGGGATTGAGAGTCGCAACCATTCGCCAATGGGTATTCAGAAGCGATGGCACTCAAAAGAGGTGACTGTTCAAGAAAAACGTTTGGATTCCCAAAAGATTCTAAAAAGCGTGAGTAATTAAAAGCCACACCTGTTCAAGAAACGCTTGGATTCTTACCAATATTTAAAGGGGGTAAGTAATAATGGCAACAAAACACGCGTCATTTTTGGGAAGGACAGCGGATCGAATAAATATCCCAGATCTTTTGCGCAAGGCTCAAGAAAACTCTGGTGGATAGGATTTTTTATGCACAAGGCTCAAGAAATCCTATTAGTCCCTAGATGTAAAGAGTAAGAAGGTCCAATGGATAAGATCAAACGCAAGACCCAAGAAAAGCATTAATGAGGCCACAAGCGTGCGCAGTCAAAATAAATCGCATTGGGAAAGTAATTCAGATATAAACAAGAAAAAGAAATCTTTATTGATTGGTTGATACTTCGTTACAGAAGAAGCACAAAGAGGAAATACAATGAAAACAATAAAATCATTTCATAGAAGGGCCCGCTTCATCATTCGGCTTCCTTTTCGACCGAGCATACACTTCCTTAAGGGCCAACTTGTAAGCCCTCTTGGAAGCGAGCTGCCTATCTCTGGAGGCCTCGAGCTCTTTGATCCGGGCACGAGCACGGATACTGTCAAGCAAAGACCTCTGGTGCTCCTTCTCTAGGGCATCCAATCGCTCGTCTAGTTCGGCGGCCCGACGAGCTTCCACTGACAGCCGGGCAACCCTCTTCTCGAGATAACGCACCTTCTGAACTTCCTCTTCCAGACGGGAAACGTATTCAGGAAGGTTGTCACCATACTTTTCAAGAGGAGAAGCCATTTGCTCGTTAATAAAGAATGAACTGCATAAAAGATACTGGGACAGTCCCCTTTTATAAGAAGAAACAAGGAGTAGATCAAAGGTCATCTCGAATAAATACAGCCTCTTGAACTTCCCAAGAGCATTAAAGGCAAATTAACCACAGTTCCAAATCCAATTAAAGTCATCCAAAAAGACATCAAGAAGATAAACAGACAAGAACAAGGAAAAGGAAATATTTTATTAATTCCAAAAACTTCGATTACAACTGAGGAGAAGACTCCCCATCCAAGAAAAATTACGACAGAAATTACAAAAGACTAATTATTTCGAGGAAGAGCCTTCTTCATCGTCATCCGAACTCGGTTTGGACCGAGCGTGCAACTCCTTGAAGGCAAGCTTATAGGCCCTTTTAGCCGCCTTCTGCTTAGCCAGATTAGCCTCGAGCTTCTTTATGTGCTCATAGGCCCAATCCCGATCGGCCATCGTCACATGATGATCAGAATCCATGTCAGACAACCTTTTCTTGTAGTTTGAAACCTTGGCCACGAGTTTCTTATTCGCGGTACGAGATTTCTTGATTTCCGTTTCTAAATATGAAATATAATTAAAGGAGCTCTCACCAGTAGAATCAGAAGAAGCCATTATGTCAAGGGCAAATTAGTAGTAAAATGCCTAATTATGGAGGGAGCACACCCCTTTATAGGAGTTTTCCTCGAAAAAAGATAATAGGATAGGAAACATTAAATGTGCCCCCCTGGGAACCGTCACGAGTCTATTGCGTTTCTCGATGAAGCATTGGGAAAAATAAGACCGAAGTAACGTTCTCGACAAACCGAACATGACTCCCCCGACATGGAAACCACGCCGAGGAAGTCAGGGAGCACTTGATAGAACATAAAAATCAGACCCGAATATTTTTCGGGTCATAATCAACTCACTTTATAAATGGGTATCCAACGCTTAATGGGTCATCTCATATTGGTTATAGGAATTGAGGTGCTACTACCCAAAGCCCAAGCCCAATCAAATGGGGACCCTTGTCTGAGAAATCCCTGGGATGAAGACATTTGTCACTATCCTAGAAGGCGCAGTTGCCTATAAATAGCCCACTACCCCTCCTAGAAAAGGACCAGAAAATCTATCCAAAAAAATATAGAGAGAAGTTAAGAAAAGAGAGAAACTAACCAAAGCATATCACATCGAGAAACAAACCGAGAAAAGACAGCCGAGCATCGAATAAAAGAGGAGAAAGATCAAGACGAGAGATTAAATAGTTATATCGAGCATAATTGTAAAATCGGAATACGAATCCGAACAAGTGTAGTAGTCCGAACAAGGATAATAATCCGAGCAATAAGAAAGATCAGGAAGTATCATTTATTCACGTCGATTTGTCATTTTTATCTTCGTTGAAAAGCCTAACGCGACCGACCAAAGTTATGGCTTTATCATGAAGTCTCCTCATCGATCGTTGGATTAAAATTCAACACCTCATGTGAAGTGGGGTAGTTTTTATTTTTCAACATATCAGAACATCTCAAAAGCCCGATAATTCAACATTGAAGAAGCCAACTTCAGACTTATATTCAAACTTCTCCCGTGTTCATGGATGGAAATTAGGCAGCCTATCCGGTACACAAAGCCTATGTATCTAGTAAATTAGGTGAGATTAAGCGATTTTGCGGAATTAAGCATTATGCGACTTATTTCCGACTTCCGACTTACGCCTTTTAGAACATTAAACTTCACCCATTCCAGTTACCATTTTAAGACACTATAGATTGAACCCTTTTTTTTTTTTTTTTCCGTAATCAAGATTGAACCCTCTCTAATCTAACAGGGCATATATACTAAAGTACTTAACAAGATTGAATTATTTTGTTTGGGTGAGAATGAAAATGATTAATTTTTGCCATAATAATAATAATTTTTTTTTTATTAAAAAGTTACTATTTAATTACATTTTTTTTTGGTAGAAAGGAAAAAACAAACAAACTAACAAATCGAAAAACTACTGTTCACGTCCTTTAGTAACAACTCATTCAACATTCAAGTAGCATCTTTATATAGGTTAAATTCTTCGCACATTCCTCTTTCAAAATTGGCTAAATGGTCGGTGCACTCGTTTTATTTTTGAGTAGTGTACACGATAAGAGCTTGACATTTTGAGAGTAATAATTTTATATCCATGACAATATTGTAGAACAAGCAATTAGGGGGTGTTTCTTCGGTGATAAGGTTTACCGCAATAAATGCATCGGATTCGACCCCAAAATGTATAAACTTTCAAACTATTCGATGGGCTCTTTGCTGGCCGGTCAACTTTTAAAAAGAATTTTTTTTATTCATATGTCACTACTCTCATAATATTTTAAAGTATAGATCACTACTCTCACAATGATAAAAATATATATTGTTTTTGTAACTTTTTTATATATATTTTTTACTTAATAATTCAAACAAACAGTAAAAAAAGTTTAAAAACATCTTTAAAAATATTTTTTACACTTTAATATATTTCTCGTATAAATTATAATCTCTTTTTCTAAGATTAAAAAAAATTAAGGTCTTTTTTACATTTTAATATTTTTTCGTATAGATTATAAGGTTTTTTTTAAGCTTAATTTTTATTGACCCGAGTGATTGAAACTTAAATTAGTTTCGAGCCAACACTTAAACGGACTCATTGATGGGAGGTCACATTTCAATAAAATTTGTGTTCATATGTCACTACTCTCATAAATTTTTTAAATGTATGTCACATTTGATAAAAAAAAAAAAAACATTATTTTCGTAACTTTTTGTTGTTTGTTTTTACTTAATAATTCAAACAAACACTAAAAAAAACTAAAAAACGCATCTTTTAAGTTATTTTTTTACACTTTGATATCGTTCTTGTGTAGATTATAATATTATTTTTTTAAGTTTAAAAACAACTTTTAACCTATTTTTTACATTTTAATATATTTTCCGTATAGATTATAAGTTAATTTTTAAGCTTAAAATCAGTTTTCAACCTGTATTTAAAAAATATTGTAAAATGTGATGTATAACTAATATTTAACGCTTGAACATTGAAAAAGACTATAAAATGTGATGTCTACCTAATTATCTCCTATTCAATTACATTAGTTTTTTTTTTTTCTACATTTTGCTTCAAAATGGGCTTTTATTATAAAGCCTATGAAAAACCCAACAAAAAAAAGCCCATTAAACAAAACCCTCACCCTCTCTCTCTCTCTTCTCCCAAAGGGTTTTAGTTTCATAGACAGAAAAAATAGAGATAAAAAAACAATAAAAATAAAAATAAAAAAAATGTTGAGATCATTAGCCAGAGCAAGAAGAACCTATGCTAACAACATCACTCTACGACCCTCTGCCATGTCACCATCTCAGGTACTCCACGTCATCACCACGTCATCAAACCATTTTCCCCTTTTTTTTTCCACAAATAAACAAATTAATAATTCTCAAAAAGATCAAATCTTTGATGAAAAAGATCACATCTTTGATGATTTGGGACAAAACCCGGAACTTATTTCTTCCGAACTCAATGAGAATAATGCTATAGAAGTAGAAAAGGAGGAAAATGAGGTTGGTTTAGGGCAAAACCCGGGTTTTATTTCTTCGGAAATCGATGAAAGTAACACAATATTAGTAGAAAAAGAAGAAAACCCAGAACTTATTTCTTCTGAATTCGATGAAAATAACTCGATAGAAGAAGAAAAAGAAGAGGTTGATTTAAACCAGTTAGAGAATGTTTTGTCTCTACTTCAAAGTAGTACTAAAAAAGATGATTCTAAGTCGCTAGGTTTGGCTTTAGACGAAATGAGTTTGGTTAATGTGGACGAAGAGTTTGTCGTTAGGGTTCTCGAGACCCCGCTTGTTCCCGGTGAAAACCTGATTGGTTTTCTCAAATGGGTTATGAAAAAGGTCGAATCTTTTTCGCTTACAAGTAAGTGTCTCGAGGCTCTTGTCAAGGCGGTTTCTGGGCAGAGAAACGCTTACGATGTGTGGGATTTGGTGAAAGAGGTCGGTGAGGTGAAAGAGGGAGAGAATCGTGTTTTGACTACGGAGATATTGAATGGTTTGATATCGGAGCTTTCCAGGCTTGGTAAAGCTAAGGCTGTGAAAGAGGTTTTCGACAAGTTTGGTGATTTTGAGTGTGTACCAGATTCAGATACGTATTATATCACTATTGATGCCCTCTGTAGGCGCTCGTTTTACAATTGGGCGTGTTTGGTTGTTGAGAAAATGGTTGGTTCCGGAATCTTACCCGAAGGGGAGAAGGTTGGGAAAATCATATCTTACCTATGCAAGGGTGAGAAAGCTAAAGAGGCTCATTCGGTTTATCTTTTAGCGAAGGAGAAGAATAAGTGCCCACCTCGATCTAAGCTTAACTATCTAGTTTTTTCTTTGAGTCAAGGTGATAAAGAATCGGTCCGATTGGGCATAGAATTGTTGAGTGATTTCTCTGGGGAAGAGAGGAAATTCGCTATTAAGCCGTTTTCGTCGGTTGTTCGCGGTTTGTGTAAGGTTAAAGAAGTCGGGTTAGCTAAATCTTTGCTCTCGAAAATGATTGAAGAGGGCCCACCTCCTGGAAATGCGGTTTTCAATTCGATTATTGCTGCCTTTTCCAAGTCTGGAGAGATGGGAGAGGCGAAAAACATAGTGAAAATGATGGAAAATAGAGGTTTGAAACCCGATGTTTTTACTTATACGGTGATTATCAGTGGGTATACGAAGGGTGGGGAGATGGAAGAGGCTTGTAAGGTTTTGGATGAGGCGAAAGAGAAGCACTCGAAGTTGAGCCAAGTGACCTATCATTCGCTTATTCGTGGTTATTGCAAGCTCGGGGAGTTTGGAAAAGCGGTGAAGTTGTTAGACGAGATGAGAGAGGCTGGTGTGGAACCTAATGTGGATGAGTATAATAAGCTCATTCAGACTCTTTGCCTCAAGGCTTTGGATTTCGAAACAGCCGAGAAGTTGGCAGAAGAAATGAGTGAGAAAGGGTTGCATCTTAATGGGATAACAAAAGCACTTCTAAAAGCAGGTAAAGAGGTGGCCGAGGAGGAAGGTGCTAGCGTCAGCGGTGATGGAGAAGCTGCTGTTGCGGTGTGAACTTAGTGTTTGTTTTGGTTGGGTCAGCTTAAAAGTTGAATTTGTTTCGTTGCACGATGACGAAAGTAGGTTTTAAGCTGGATAATAACAATTTTCTTATGAGCCTCGATTAAGGTTAGCATTATCCTTGAAGGTTGCAGCCGAACAAACACTTGATGATGTGACACAATGTGATGTGAGTCCTTCATCTGGTGCTTGTCCTTCTCTTTGGTCTTTTGTTTGTTAGTTTATGTTCAAGTTTATTTTTCTAATAGTTTTGCATTACATCAATTTATGTGGGATGCTGTGTGGCATTTTCAATTTGAAACTCCAAACATTCATTGAAAGTTAAAGGAAATCGATGTGTTTATTTTGAGAATCATTTCTTATTTATTTTTTATAAGTCAAGAGCAAGCAAATATGTGTAAGAAATAAGTTTATGATAATCATTTCTTCTTTTCTTTAGCTGTTTCCATATCATCTATCTTCGTCTGATGATGGCGCTAGTTATCCCTTTTGCTTCGTATTAAAGGCAAAACCCAATCTTTGCGTGATAATAATAATTCAGATTATCGAGAGGGGAAATTTTAGACCTTGACAACCTGTTCAAACTCTTTCTAGGTAGTTTTTTGCCATTGTGAAGGGGCAGCAACCTTTTATCAGGTTTTTATTTGCTTTCCTAACGGGTGTAAATGGGCCCAGTTTGCGCAGGTCCACAAAAAGTTCTCCAGTCTAAGCTTTTGCGTCAGTTTTTTGTGTGTAAAGAATGCAAACATCTGTACGGCACAGATAGCATCAACAACTTCGTAGGGATCTCGTATACAAAACGTAGTAAGAACTTTATACAATGAAGCGCATCCTCTCTTTTTTCCCAGTAAAGTATTACAATGAAGTACATAGTTCTGTTGCTACTAAGTCAACCGACATCAAAACTGCTGCATCCTCGGTCAGAGTTCCATGATGACAGTTCATAACGTAACATAAATGTCGTTTATCATGTATATCTCTCATTTCTTTAACATATAAAGTGTTTTCAGAGGAACTTTTCCATAACCTACAACCTTAATGAAAGCTTATTTAACTGGAACATCAACTCTTTGGCAGCTGGGTCTCGTGGTCAAGTATCAAGCTATGGTTTGTTGAGATGTTAAGAACATAAGTTCATACTTTTTGTGACCCATAAGATGGCATATTCCGGAAAATCGTTGGTGTTTGATTTTATGCCCTATTGATTTCAAGTGTGTTTGATATGTTTTTTTGCCAAATATCAAGGTTTTCTTTAAAGAAATCAGTCATTTTTTTTGTTTGTAATCAAGTTAATAGTATTGACGTCTTCTAGTCTCATTTCCATGTGCTCAGAAAGAGGCAGAAATTGAAGACGGTGAAGTTTATGATAATCATTTTTTTGTTTTAATTTAGTTGTTTCTGTATCATCTATATCTTGGTCTGAATGATGTCGCTAGTTATCTACTTTTTGCTTTGTATTAAAGTCAAAATCCGATCTGTGTGATGATTATAGTTAAGATTACCGAGAGAGGAAAGTTTAAAACTTTTACGATTTGTTTGAACTCTTTGAAGGTAGTATTTTGCCGTTATGAAGTATCAGCAAGCTTTAATGGAAAGTTTCCCTTAAAAAAAAAAGAAAACAATGTAAAGTATGGCAAATCTTCACAACAGCTTTCAATGAATTTATCTAACAAACAAAACCTATTTCATTGTTTAACAAGGGAAAAAGATTTCTGTACAGGTTTTGAAGTCTATAGTTGCTGGTTGGAGAACTTTCGTTTTCCTTGTTCGCTAGTCTGGTAGACGGTCTGTTAAGAGCTTTGCAATTTGCACGGTAACGACTGCACGGTGTGGCACTTGGTAATAATCTGACGAATTTTAGCCAAATTATTAGCTAAATGCAGCCAAAATTTACTTTAAACTATTCTTAATCCTGATTGAACTGGAACAGGTAAATTATTTTAGCGGTCACAGACGAATCACCTCCTTCAAGATGCTAAATCGGTTTATATTAGTACTATTACAATTTTTTTAATATAAATATTACCCAAGATGTGTAGCACTTTTACTTACACAGTAACCTGAACTCCATTTCTCTCTCTCGTGGACCAGAAGCAAAAATACTTCAAAGTACAGAAAATAGAAACGTAAACAAGGAATCAAACATTGCTTGTACAAACCAATAGTACCATTTTGTCTATGCATTGTAAACAGACCAGAATGCGGCTACAATACTGACAAAATCTATTGGTTTCTCAATGAAACTGCACGAGAAGAACCCGGAATGAAGGAAATCATACACACGAAAAGGAAGATCTTATAAGAGAGAATTCAGTGGTAACATGAAGATAATACAAGAAGCTCTTTAAAGTAGAAAATCACATCTAAAACCATAGCATTCATAGATAACACAAGCCTTTAAAATTTGTCACTTAAGACCTAGCTGTAATTTAAAATAAAAAAAACAAAAAAGCAGAAACATTCTTTAACCACAAAATCCAATTTTACCGATACGGGTAACTTATGGTTCTTAGACCCCTTCTTATTGAGCAAGTTCCAATGACTTTTTCTTCTTTTGGCTTTGTTGCTCTAAAGGCAAAGTTTCTCTAGCAAACTCGCTTTTCAACTACATACGGCCTGCTACTTTTCCTCGATCTCTTTTTGCAAACTCGCTTTTCAACTACATAAGGCCTGCTACTTTTCCTCAATCTCTTTTTGCAAACTCGCTTTTCAACTACATACGGCCTGCAACTTTTCCTCGATCTATTTTAGCAAACTTGTAAGCCGGCTTATTTTTCTCTCCGCCCACTCTCTCTTCTCTTCTGATTGTCTTATGCAATCCTTAAAATGAAGCTCTTTCTTCTTTCACTCTTCCTAAAGACTGGTAGTCATTCGTAGACAAATCCACTTTCTCATTAAGGGATAAAATCTCGAATTCTGCTTTTTTCAATAAACTTTCACTCTCCTCAAAATTTTTAGTAACTTTTGTCAAAGATTTCAGAAACAGATTTTTCCGACTGCTTTGCATTTTCCAAACCAACTTTTAAAGCCTTAGCCTTTACCATCCATTCATCGACCAAATTTCTAGCATAAGATTCGGTCATTTTTGCAGCCTCGAGTTCAACATAAAGTTGCTCTATAAAAGTCCTCCTTTTCAACCAGCTTCTCTTCGTAAATCTTGACAATCTCAACTTCATTTTTTGAACTTGTTATCTCGGGATTCAGATTAGAGATCAACCCATTTTTCTCATTAGACTCTTTGCCTTCAAAAGTAACACTAAATGGACAAAAAGTTTCTACTAATATGTTAATACCCTAAAAGTTACCCACGCGTTGCGTGTGAGACGCGTAATGACATAAATTTCGTAATATATTTTATTTTTAACATAATATTCAGATTTGGTATAATTTATTATAGTTACGGAGGTTAAAACGAATTGTTAATTAATTTAGGGTACATCCGTAATTAGTAAAATATATTGAGGACAAATAGTTAATTAATTAGATTATGTGTATTGGTAATTATTAAAATAGAGTGGGGGTATTTTTGGAAAAATTTAGCAAAATTGGGCAGCCTCAATTTTTCTTGGGTTTGCTTATATTAATAGTATGATAATAAATTTGATAATAAAGATGAAAAATATATAAAGTTAAACTGTTATCCTAAAAATATAAAAATGATGTTAATTACCTAAATATGAGGAAAAGTGTAAGAAAACTGATGTGTTTGCTCTTAGGAGGATATATTAAAAGACACAATGTATTGTCGGTTTTAATATTTATTTATTAACAATGAATGATTTATTTAAAAATAGTTTTGAGCTTGTACATCATTCTATTATAATAAGCCAACCCAAGTCAAATGAGTCTGCCCAATTTAGTCTTTTTTTTTCAAAAATGCATATACACTTTTATATTAATTACAATAATATCATACTTTCATAAAAATATAAAAAATAAAAAATAATAAAACTATTTATCACTCTTTAACAGCCAAACATTCTTTTAAATTTTAAAATATGTTTTTTTTATTATCCATATATTTATATCATAATATGCATATTTTATATATTTTTATTACATTACACACCACACACACAACGCGTGGGGCACGATTACTAGTATTAATATAAGCAAACTCAACAAATCTGCCAAATTTTGCTCTATTTTTCCAAAAATAAGCTCACTCTATTTTAATAATTAACAATTTACCTAATCTAATTAATTAACAATATGTCATCACTATATTTTTCTAATTACGGATGTAATCTAAATTAATTAAAAATTCGTTTTAACCTGCATAACTAAAATAAATTATACCAAATCTGAATATTATGTTCAAAATAAATATATTGCGAGATTTATGCCACTACGCATCTCACACGCAACGTGTGTGTAATTTTTACTAGTATTATTTATATGTACATATGCCCTTAATTATTTTGTATAGTAAGTGATTTGATGTATAAAGTACGGCTTACACATGAAAGATAAAATCACTTGTTTTTACATAATATATTTTATCGTTCACAATTTTAGCACGGAGTTTTAGTAGTTTTGTCTTTACTACAGGGTACGGTTGAATTCTGACTATTTGGACTAATATATTTAAAGTATAATGAATATGACAAATTGGTATTATTTTATGGTATTGACCGGAATAAAATAATTTTACCTAAGTAATTATTATGATTAGTATACTCTTAATCACTAGATTATTTTCGATGCACATATTAATAATTTATACTGATTTGACTTGTAATGGGTGAGATTTGTTGTGGTCAACCAATCCGTACGTTGGGCAGTAACATTATTTATATGGTCCTTGTCTATAATCGACATAATTCACGTCCTTTAATATTGATGATATCCTCTCGAGAAACTTATAAGTTTTTTTTGTATCAAATCTTGCAAGTGGATTTTTATATCCGACACAACAAATAAGTTAAGTGATAAGCTCGAGAAAATAATATATCGAATAAAATAATTATCAGTAATTTATTTACTCAGTAGATATATGTAATCAACATGATGAGATATTTAATTATTTAATAATATGCTCTCAAATATTATTTTAATAAGAATTAAAAGTGCAATTATATTTTCTAATAAAAATGAATATAATTTACTGATAGATTATCCTATAATTATAAAACTATTAATTATTTAGATAATATTATATTAGTTTTTTAATTAAGACTATATGATATTTATTAATTAAGTTATAATCTAGTTAGGGTTAGAGAAGCAAAAGTTTTATTCTTTTTGGGCACGGCTGCACCTTGTATATATACTTACATGCTGTGAAAAAGAAAAACAATCTAATAAACAGTGTTCTAGGGTTTTTACGGTTTGAGAGTCATCTCTCTAAAGCAATAATATTATAGGAATAGGGTAGAAGATCAAGTGTGATCCAACACTGTCCGTGAGTTATTTCTGTATCGTTTTTGTTTTAATCCATATACATTATAATTAAGATCAAATGTCAGTTTTTCGCTGAAAAATCAAACGCGTTTCCAACCTAATAAATATCAATTAAGTCAGTATGTGTATGTGCTAATAAATGATATTATTCCTACAAAAAATAAATATATAAACTTACATCAGGAGGCTTTGGTGCATAAAGTTCATTACGCAACTTTTTATTCTAACATAATAAATATAGGGTTAGGTTGTAATTACAAGGCTAACGCATATAGTTAGCTAGGAAGAAAAAAAAAAATTAGTACACTTGATTAGCATACGACATTAATAAAAAAATGTAACAAATTTTATTAACATTAACAAATTAACTACTAAACTATGAACGTTTTTTTCGAACAAATTTTTCTGACAAAATTGATATAAAAATATTGTCGCGTGTCATCACATGACTAATTTAAAGGTTATTTTACTGTTTTGTCAATTTTTTTATTCGAATTAAATGGTTATATTTAGTTGTATATTCTATCTTTTCTATTTTTTTAGCAAAAAAATGAATGGAGAAAGGTAAAAAAAATTAATTAATTAATTTGGTCACGTGACATGTGACACGATTTTAAAATCGATTTTGTCGAAAAAATTAGTTTGTGAAAAAAGCACGTAGTTTATTACTTAAATTGTTAATTTTGATAGTTTTGCACCTTTTTTTTTATTAACGTATGTTAGTTGAGTGTATTAAACGTATTTTTTTTCCATATAGTTATTATAAATTATAAACATCATTATAGTATATTGATCTGCATGGCTTTACTCTTATTTTACTTGTAGCCTAAGTTGGACTTGTTTCCATATATAACTCTAATCTCGATTACATAAATAGGGTTATGAGTCCTTTTTTATATATTTTTTCTTTCATCAATAATATTACTGTTGCCTTTCTCTTTGTCTACTTCTATGTCTATATATCTATAGCTAAATATAGTTGTATTACAACACAGAGTACACATAAAATTCTGGGTATATAGTATAAATATTGAGTTTTATCCGGATTTATTGGATTATTAATATATCGACGTTCGTCACGGTACAGGGAGTAAGATATCAGGAGTAAGGTTACCCGAATTATTATTTTTCTGAATACTATGTCACACGATATTTGTATACTATGTCGTGTATATATTAACCTCGCTATATGCATGTGCATGTGTGACATTTGTGTATGAATTATGAAACACACTATATATATGTCTTGTAATCAGACTATTTAATTAGTAACATGAATAACTGAATATTTACTGCCTCTGTTGATTAACATATATCATGGTCTGTTAAACTTGATGATACACGTGGTATGATTAAAATTACATGCATATAAAAAGAATACAAAACTAGTATTATTTAAATATCGAGTATTTGCAATTGCTATTGGTTCCTAATAAGAAATATTACCTATACTACATATTTGCTGAGATAAGAATAATAATTATATTAACATTTGGTGTAATCATTACTGAAATTATTGATTCTAATAAAACATGCTTGTAAATTGAGAAAAACTCATGTATTAATCTGATTGACTGGATATGTAACAAACTACAACCCGCATGACTAGTTTGTAACTCTTTGTAAATTGTGGAATGTGGTGTTAATTACTGAATGACCATATTAATAAAGATGTGAATAGAAATAAGTTTACTGAAATTACACGCATGATCCTTGTAGTATATTACATGTATAAAAAACAGTATATAATTATATATGTGTTATAAAAGTCAATATTCACTCAATCTACACCCCACACATGCATGTAAATTAATTAAAATCCAATTGAATAAAACTTGCATTATGTTTCCACAAATTTACTCCATTTGCATGTTAAAATTACCATATATAGAATTAATTGGTAATCAAAAATATATTGATTACTTGCATGTTAAAACTATCATGTATAGAATTATTTATATGGCAATAAATTATATATAATTGATTGATATCTTGTTAGTATAATTAACATATCTAAATTGATATTATCATATATATAAATCACGCATATGCCAATTAAATTATTATATTAGATATAATCATTGCCATGTATGGTATGCGAAATCGTATATAAACATTTAAGTTGGAAAAATTATGAATTTTCTCCAAATAGGTGAACCTATTTGGATACGATGTCTAGAAAATATATAAGTGGACATCGGAATTCTAATAAGGTCGGGTTTTAAGTGGCATTCGTGCTCTCCAGCCTGACCGTCTTTCCCGGTCGTGTTCAAGTAAAGCTACCGTAAGCGGTTGAGTAAATAATAATTTTCCCGAATGTGTCTATATAGATATGTATTCGCCGAATTGGTGTCTCTGTATTGATATATCGTTCGATCAATGAGAACCTATTCACTTAAGAGCAAAACTTGTTTTTTAAACCTGTTATTTCGAAATAAAGTTTGTGCTTATACAAACCATAAACATATAAACCCGTTGTTTTATATGATGCCTAATCTAATATTTTTCTCTTGTTGTAGAAAAATATCAATCAAACTTCACTTTTCAATTTTAGATGACGCCGACAATAACTACTTGGATTGGACTTAACTATCCCCAAATATCTAGATGCCCAAGACTTTTTGAACGTCATATATGATGAGGATGAGCGTGAAGTTGAAGTAACGCGTGAAACCAATATGTAGTTCACCTATTTGTTTTGCGCGTTACTTCAACTTCATATTGGTTTCGGATAGGAAACGGTGAATTACGTATTGGTTTCACGCGTTACTTCAACTTCACGCTCATGCTCATCATATATGACGTCCAACGGACCTTGGGTATCTAGATGGTTTTGGATATCTTGAGTCCAATCCAAGTAGTTCTTGCCGGCAGCATCCAAAATTGGAAAGTGAAGTTTGATTGATATTTTTCTACGACATGAGAAAATAATAGATTAGTCATCATATAAAACAACGAGTTTATATATTTATGGTTTGTATAAGCACAAACTTTATTTCGAAATGATAGGTTCGAAAATTAAGTTTTGATCTTAAGTGAATAGGTTATCATTGATCGAACGACATGTCGATACTGATACACCAATTCGGCGAATACATATCTATATAGACACATTCGAGGAAATTATTATTTACTCAACCCCTTTCGTTAGCTCTACTTGAACACGACCAGGAAAGACGATGAGGGTGGAGGGAATTGATAACACTTAAAACCCGGCCTCATAAGGATTGCACGTCCGCCTATATCTTTCGCAAACATCCTATCCAAATAGGTGAGCCTATTTGGGGAAAATTCATAATTTTTCTAAATTAAATGTGAATATATACGATTTCGCATACCATACATGGAAATGATTATAGACATTATCAAGTCTACATTAATCACATATACACAAGGCAGTATAAGAGATATTTCAGGATTTATATTTAATCATGTAGTAGATTTGGTGTAATAAAGTAAATCAATTCAAGATAATGATTCTAACATAACAAATCAATTAGATCTAATCCAATAATTTAATTATCATATGCGTGATTTATATCGATGATAATATCAAATTAGATATGCTAATTATACTAACAATATATCAATAAATTATATACAATTCATTGTCATATGAGTAATTCTATACAGGCTAGTTTCAACATGCAAGCAAGCAATATATTTTTGATTACTAATTAATTCAATATATGGTAATTTTAACATGCAAAGGGGGTAAATTTATGGAAACACAATGTAATTTTTATTCAGTTGTCTTTTAATTAATTTACATGCATGTGTGTGGGTATATATCGACTGAATATTAATTTTTATAACATATATATACTGTTTTTTATACAAGTAATATACTACAGAGGTCATACGTGTAATTTTAGTAAACTTATTTCTATTTACAGATTTATTACATCTTCAATCCATGATTTCTGGCGGGTTACAGTATGGTACTTCAGTAATTAACAGCACAATCCACAATTTACAGAGAGTTACAAACTAGTCATACAGGTTGCAGTTTGTTACATATTCAGTCCATCAGATTAATACATGGGTTTTTCTCAATTTACAATCATGTTTTATTAGAATCAATAATTCCATTGATGATTACACCAAATATTAATATAATTATTCTTATTATCTAAGAAAATATGTAGTATAGGTAATACTGTTAGTACAATTTACCAAACTGGTAATTTACACTAATTTATGCCATCAAACATGATTGTGTGCAAATAATATACTAATACGTATACACATGAGCAATGGTGCATACATTAACCCATATTTTATTATTAGGAATCAGTAGCAATTGCAAATACTCGATACTAGATTAAATAATACTTGTTTTGTTTTCGTTTTATATACATGTCAATTCATGACCAGATTTTAATCATACAGGTGTATTATCAAGTTTAACAGGCCATAATATATGTTAATCAAAAGAAACAGTAAACATTCAGTTATTCATGTTACTAATTAAATAGTCTGATTACAATACATATATCTAGTGTGTTTCATAATTCATACACAAACGTCACACATGCACATATAGCTAGGTTAATATATACACGCACATATAGCTAGGTTAATATATACACGGCATAGTATACAAATAATGTCTGACATAGTATAAAGAGGGGAAAACCTGGTTACCTTACTCCTCCTATGTTGACGAATATGATATAACAATAATCCAATAAACCCGGATAAATCTTAAGATTTATACTATATACATGCTAGATATATTCCAATTTCCAATAGCAGTGCTGATAACGTGTTGTAATACAACTATAACCTATAGATATATAGACATAGAAGTACAAAGAGAAAGAACAATAGTATTATTGATGAATGAAAAAGTGTATACAAAGTGATCTATAACAGTTTTTATATATTAGAGTTTATGGTTATATATAGTAACAAGCCCAACTTAGGCCCCAAATAAAAGACCATATAGTAAGATTCAAGAAGGTCAAAATACGTGGTTCCCCGACAACCGTATTATTAATCACAAACACCATTATAATATAAAAACTTTAGCAACTGTAGTTCCCCGGCAGCGGTGCCAAAATACTGACTACCCCTCGTACGTATTATTTTTAACGTGCGAGGGCCTCGCAGGAGCACGAGTGTAATTATAGTATTTCTCGGGTAAGCTACCCAAGTTATCGTTCGAGTAAATGTGTGGTTGACTAAATCTGTCATTTTCTACGCGTTTACTACTAATATATTAAATAAAAATAATAACGAGTGGGTTAGCGGTTGGTTTATCAATCCAACAACTTGATTCCTCTAGATTTAAACAACTACAACTCGGTTTATTGTGTAGTTGGGTGGTTATCACGTAACTAACTCGTTTGCATGTAATATTTACGGTAAATAACTAACTTTTATAGCGCTATTAATGAGTTTTAATGATTAAACATGCAAGTGACTCAAAATTTAAAGTTTAAGATGCTATAAACTGAGATGAATAAGCAAAATAAACAATGGAGATTAATGTTTAAAACGATATATTGCAAGTAATATGGAAAAATTTACAAAACACGATGAAAAATAATGGATTTGTGCACCAAAACTTGGATTTCTCTCTCTCTTGAGATTTGAGTTAGAATGTGAAAAGTTGTTGAAAAACGTTATTTACAACTTAGAAAAGTATGCTTATATATTTCCAATGAATTAAACCCTAATTTTAAATCTGCCTAACTAGTCAGGCTAACCGGTTAAACTGAGCGGTTAGATCTGCTTCCAAAACCTTCTTCTTGTTTGACTTCTTTGGTCTTCACATTGGTATATTTTTCACTTCTCTTGGTGTTGATTTGGTCTAGGTTCCTTCTCTTTTGGTCCCTACTTGGATGTCTTTGTCTCATTTCTGTGCTAATTCCATGTTTTTTCTTGTGAAAATTTAAAACAATGCAAGTAAATCGGGAAAAACACAGAAAACACTAAATATCCCTTAACTAAACTGTAATATCAACAAAACAATGCTAATTAATATCGAAAATGACCATTTCGTGATTTAGTCAATTCTTTTTCTCTAATTTATCGGGAAAAAACTATGTTATATTTTTTGGGAGAGCCGACTCTTTAGCTAGCCAAAAAACTCAGCCAACTGGATGATGGTTTGGGAAAAAAATCATATTGAAAAAACTATTAAAAAAAGGCTATATTTTTGGTAAAGGTAAAAATTTAATGACTCGTATATAGGAACTCATATAGGGAATATAAACAATATACTGTATAAAAATGGGTAATTGATTTGTTTTGCACCTTAATGTATAAGCCTATGTTTGCACAATGTTATGAGTTTTAAACAATATTGCGAGTTATTTAAGTATGAAGGCATCTTTTTAGAGGATTGGCACAGAAAAAAATGAGTTTTTTGAGTTTTCACTCGAAACTCAACAAATTTTCTCTAAAATCAACTTTTTTTGAATTTGAAAAGTTTATTTGTAAAAAAGCTATCCACATTAACTTCACTTTAAACTCTTTATTTTCAGAAAGTATCACTATCGCTCTTTATAAATAAAGAAGATTGATTCTGTTCATCAACAATAAAAATAATATTTTATTTTGCGTCTCACCTTCATTTATGTATTCTTTCAACACAAAAAATAAACTTAATATTAAAAGATAATACAAAAATTAATATAGTAGCTAGTAATAGAGAGAGTGTTTTGAAAAGATTGAAAAATCAACTAAAACTTAACTGACTCTCTAAACATGAGAAAGTAAGATTTTCACTACTCATTTGACAAAAAATTAAAAAAGTTTTGATGTAAATGCTCCAACCATGGACAGGCGTGAGACAAAAATATAAAAAAGTCACAATCCGTCTTATATTTCAGGGCCTAGCTATGGATGAATTTTATTTTTTTATGTGAAATTATAGGAAACTCTGAATTTGTGGATTACATATATAGGATATTAAATTTTAATCCTTTTTTTTAAATAATCCTTTTTATATATATATATATATATATATATATATATATATATATATATATATATATATATATCTTGTGCATCTTGGATTACTATAGATATATAAATGATCTAGGCGTGCAGTAAATTGGATTCCAAGATCAGGGATTGATATGGTTCGATATTTGTTTTCGAAACAAGAGTATTTTTTAGTAAATTGTGTTGTTTTTCTATATTCATGTTTTTAAGGTTCTAAAACTGTTCTGGTTAGTCTAATGGACAAGAGCATTTATTTCTATTGAGTTATTTATTCACCTTCTAGTAAAAAGGTTCCGAGATGAACATGGGCAGCTTTTAAGTAGTTTTTTAGATTCGTTTCAGAAATAAATTTTGGTTCGATAATGAAAATGAAACATGCATGTTTGAGATTTTCGTAATTCTCATTTGTAGTAAGATTGACTTTGTTGATATATAGTATTACTAAAAGATATAGGCGGAAACACACATAAATCATGATAAAAATTCATTTGTAACACTCCCTACCCTACATCCCTAATTAAGTAATCGCAACAAAATTTCGCAAAGTATCTAAAAAGATCTATTCCGGCAGGTATGAAATTTATTAAAATCTTAGTTCCAAGGAGTTTCATAGTAATCTTTCAATTAGGACTGGAGGGAGTACAATTTTTCATTGCTTTTTACAGCCGAGTCTATTACCGAATTTACGACAAGTGGGTACGAGGAATCAAACTCACAACTTCTATTTCAAAAAAGAATCCTACAAGGTGTTCTAATGACATAAACTAACACATACATTTGTTTTTGTTTAAAGAGAACATGTTTCAGTGTTTCAGTAATGTTATCTTCACTGGAATTATAAAGGGAAAAAGGCAAGGCAGTGGCGCCGCCTCACAACTATACAAAATTGTTCTTCCAAAGTTGGTTTATCAGTCTGAACTGATATAAATTCCGATAAAAATAGCATGTCATATCATATAGTACTATAAAAGGAAGAAAAATATTAAAGGGTGACTAAATCTATATCCAATTGTGCTACTCAAATGTTTTATCGAACCAACTCATTCAAAGTACACCCCTCTTTGAGGAAACATCGAAAAACTACCTTCTCCTCCACCCAATTTTAACAAATGCAAATAAGAGTAAAAATTACAGTTTTTGAAGGCACCCACATTAACAGTTTCTTGTTCGGGTCATGTTTACAACTTTGGCATTGCAGATCATGTAACAGTAGAAATAAGAGGAGTCGAGGTTCTTCGGTTTCCAACTATTCTGCAATTAACAAGTTCATCATAAGTGGATGTAGTCACATGTAATCAACAAAGATTTATATATCTAATAACTAAATAACAAGAAATTGGATCCAAAAAATTAAGGTTGTTAAGTAGACATTTATTTCAAGTTTTAACGAGTCGGCAACTAACGAGTTACAAACTACAACACCTTTTTTAATCACCTTACAGTGAATAGAGTTGTGTATTCCACACAATTATGGTTACTCTATAGCAAGATATTTAACTAGTTACGAATGAGAGCCACCATTTGCACAAAATGAAATGTAAAAACAATTTAATACAAATAAAAAGGTAAAGGCCGCTCACCGATCGAGGAGAGGTTCAACACTTTGGATATAGAATATCATAGTGGCCTGGCCTGTACAATAGGGTGATAAATGGTTCGATATTTACAGAACTACCACCGGACCCACTAGGGAGATCACCATTAGAAGGAATAAAGTCATGATGATTTACGCTGACAACGCCTTTATCACAAGAGCTACGATCGAGGTACATAACACGTATAGCCACCCCCAATGCATCTGAGAGAGCAGTTATGTGGACATGATCACTTTCCTCTCCCATTGGTTCCACAGATGACTTACAAAACTATTGCAAGAAAAAGAACACAGCAAAAAACAAAAGTTAATACAGATGTAGGTGCCAAAAAACTAGGAAAATGCGTAATGGCTACATCGGTCTCCAACAGAACAGATGTGTCGAATCATACAATATATTAAAAAAAGGTCTTGTTTGACTGCAGCTTTTAAGAAAATAAGCTGGCTTTTTCAAGGTCGAGAAAAAAAATGGGTTTCATCTTGATTTCAGGCTAAAAAGTAAAAACCCATATGCCTTCTTTATTTTCAGCCATTGAGCTTTCTGCTTATGAGATGGATTACATTTGGTTGAGCTGAACCTTTTTGGCATTTGCCCTGAAAAAGCAATAAAATTTATGCAGGACAAACCTAGCTTTTCTTTGTAGAAGTCCTCCTAATTTGTTTAAATCAAACCCAGCTTTTAAGTTAGTCATATGCAGTCTTCTTTACTACAGAAAAGCTAAGTTTAAAAGCTGCAACCAAACACTGGAATGGCAATTCGAAATCTCAGTGAAGATTGGGTGGTTCTACGCAGGTGGTTCGTTTAATTGTTGTGCTTTTAAAAGAATCATATATCCAACTTTGCAAACAAGAAAAAATGTTCTGAAGGTCATGAAAAAGTAATGCGTAAAACTATTTTCCGATATATGTATAGACAATTTATGGACAACAAGAAGTACTCTTAACTGGTAGATTAAGTATTAACAGCTTAGAAACAACTTTCTTCTCTTTATTTTTTTTTGTAATCAGAAACAACTTTCTTCTTATGAGTACTGCATATTAACAACGTAACAACTGGAATCAAAGTTAATATCGTATACCATAGGGAAGCTTATCAAGCCAAAACAAAAGATGAGTACAATATGCGAGCTAACATATAACTCAAGTATGTAACACTTTTAGTAAATTAACCTTATCCACTGTTGTGTTTGATAATCCAAGGATAAATGGCTCAAAAAACTCTGAGCGTTTCCGAATCTCACCAGTAGTAATAAATCTGAAAAACATCACAGCTGGAAAAGAAACTCTGTTAACAAAAGCAAAGAAACCTTTTTATAAGAAAAAATAAGAAATGTCAAATATCACTCACCATAGTCTGAAATTGACTGATCACGACAATTCAGCACAAGTTCATCATGACTGAAAGCAAAACCATGAATTGATTACATTTCTACAAAGGATCTAAATTTAAGATCTCAAAACCATCGAAAAGTTTGAGTAGACTAAATGAGGCTCAGTTTGATACCATGGAAATATAAGTTATCCAAGAAAGAGGAGAAAAAAGGGTTGCACGGTAGAGCAGCAAGTAAAATTCTAAATAGTAGAATAATAAGTAACAGAAAAATTACGTTATAGGTTTGATGCTTAATTCTACCTCCAAAATTGTAAATTAAAACGTGTAAAATAGGAATGCAATTGGAAATATAAATGTGGGAATCGAATGTGCTAGGTATGCGCTCCTTAATATATATGAAAACCATTGGCATAATTTCATCAATTGCCCTCAAAATACAAACACATAAATTCTAATAACTTTTCCTAGATAATGCAAATTGCTTTTGTTTGTGTAGTGGACGCAAGTACTTGATACAGTAGTTAGTAATTATAACTATCAGTCACAGCATTATATTGGCTAAACCTGAAAGGCATAATTGAAGTTCACCATGTCCATACCTTATAGATGACTCGCTTCCTTGAAGAACACTTTCCAACTGCTCAAGAAATAACTGTAAATTTTGACAAAAAAATAATATTATTAAAATCCTCAGGCACCTTTTAACATACAAGTGGAAAAGCAAAGACAGACGCAAAATAGTAAAAGCACCAGTTTCTTTATATATAACATAAAAGAAAGCATTCCCAGCTCAAGGAGCACGGCATAAGAACTTTTCTTAAATGTGAAGGAGAAAAGCTCAAAATAACTAAGCAAAAATAATTAACCATATATTACTGGGTTTTTAATTTCCAAATGCTTTCCTTGCTTAAATACATTTGTGTGGTATGTATTTTTTTTGAAAAAAATATTACCTCAAAAAAATCATCAAAGGTAAATTCTGCATAGCCCAGGTCCTGTAGTGTCTTTCTGCATTTCTCCACATTCAATTTAATGCGCTTAACTTCTTCTTTGTCTTGTGATCCCAAAATGTACTCCTATTTTGAAAACCACACAAATTATTAAAGATAAACTAGTAACTTTTATGTTCAGCTTAACTGTAAAATATTAATAAACCACAAAAAGTACCAAATATGAAAACATAAAGCTACGGAAAAAGCAATTTCCGTCTCCCCTTGCTCGCCTTATAGCAGAAAATCGTTCATTAAGCACCTGCAAGGATGTGAAAAAGCAAACAATGAAGCAAAGAGGAAGTGACAGTGTATGGAAAAATAATGGTATTTAGAAATACCAAACGATACTATCACAATTCTGACATTGATTTCCGAAACAGACCCTTAGTTAGATGATAAATCAGAAAGCTAACCCTTTACCAGAAAAGAGGTCTTCGGATACAAAGCCCTAAAAAAGAGAGTACTAAACTCTTTCAAACATTTTGTTTCCACTTCTCAAATTTAATCTCAATAGAAGATATATTATACTATTCTAAAGGACACAATTTTAGAAAAAAATGTTACCAAAAACTAAAAGACAAGAAATTGAAAACACAAATCTTTTTACAAAATAGTTATTAAATTACCTTTATTTTCTCCAGCATAATAGGGCTCCCTGACTGATACTCAGCTGCTAAAGACGATAAAGGTTCCTGTGTATATATTTAAAATCACATGTCGTTCAGCTTAAGTTAAGCCCAAATTTTTTAACAGTTCTCACTTTTGAACCGCATTCGAAATATAGGCCATAAAGTATTAAATCCGTGGCGTACAGACATGGATCCAACATGATATGGGCATAAAGTAAGTTTCTTTTGAAATGCTAATGGATGAGTATTAAACATTCAAACCCCCATATTTCTAAAAACAAAGAATTTTACCAATTTATTACAAAATTGACTAAAATGACGATTTAATAGTTTTGAAACAATCACAAGGTACTGAGTTCACTAAATGCTGATTTAATAATTTTGAGTATTAAACATTCAAAGAATTTTACCAATTTATTACAAAATTGACTCAAATGACGATTTAATAATTTTGAAATAATCATTAGGTACTGACTTCACCAAATGACGTTTCAGTTGGCTTTAATAGTTTAGGCTGTTATATGTTTTTCAACCACGGTGTAAGCAATTAATAATTTAATAGAAAAAAATGTGCCTTTTGCCATAACGTAGCACTAACCAGGGAGTTAAAATTTCATTAATACTGATATATTTGTTCAATATGAAATCTAAAAAAACTGTCTTTCATCCAATATCCATGTCTAAAGTTTGGTAGCGTTCAGTAATAAGTAAGCTATCTGAATATGGAACATTATAAAAACCACGATAGTTTCTCACCATATTCACCAATGATGAATATATCAGTTTTGTCCACCAAACCTATTGGCTTTTAGGAACTTCTACACCAAAAATTACCCAACACAATTATGAGACCAATCAACACAATGTCACAACAACTAAACTAACGTTAAAAATTCAACTCAGAAGCACTATGCTACGTTCCAATTGTTCAATACACTAGTATACTAAATATAACAAAATAGAACTATATTGCTATGTGGTTAAATGTTACCTTGTCTCCTATATAGGGAATTTTGTCAGCTTCCACAGCTAGAATCGAAGATTGTTGCTGCATAATATCTGTATCTTTAATATTTTCCCAGCTATCACATTTTTGTTGTATAACATCTGTATTGATAGAAATCTCCTGGCCATCACTATCAGATGCCTGAACAGGATTTTTCGAGCCAGAATCTACATTATCCATGATCCCCTCCTGATTATGCATACCTTCCATGTACTTTTTGTTCGATGTCTACATTATACAATCAAAAAATTGATCACTATTTAAGCAGGTAAGCTATTGCTTAATTAAGATTAATGGTAAAAAAATGTCCAAGTATTTTCATTGGAACGGAAATTTCATAGTGTAAACAACATCCTGTTTGTAAAAGTTCTTTATTTTTTTGTCCCACCTCGGTTATCTATTGACTAAGCATGTGGTCTTATAAATAACTTCTTCCTTCACGTATTAAGTTCTTCTATGGGAATGTTTATGGGCTCTAATACAGTTTGGGTAAATATTGTCTTGTCAGTCGTATTCAAAACAAAATCTTCAAATCTATTTGGATTCTACCACATGGTCAATATGACCTCCCAATGTGTTATAAAAATACTTAACCATTCCAATATGTAGTTAAAAATGAGCAAATAAAGGACGGAGAAGGTATTTCACAATGTAAAAAATCCGTTACAACGGCAAGAAAGCTCAGAATGGGATATCTGAGAATTTAAATAGCCTAAGAACCTGAAGTACACTTAGTGAAAATAATTGTATAAAAAAAGGTTCAAATGATGCAGTTTTAAACCCTTTAACTGTCTACGTTCCAGAAACTAAGAATGCAAGGAAACCCAAAAGCCGCTTTGTTGTCTTTTTCCAAAATTTATTTTAGTTTAATCCTTTCTCATGGCACTGAAAAGTATCATTTGTATCTAATCAAACACATGCAGTAATTTATGCATCTTTCCTTGAGTCTAATGGTTTTTTCTACACATAATAGAAGTACAGGACTACTTCATAGATCCAAACACAGGAATAATATATAAGAGTAAAGATGATAGTAACAGTGAGAATGATATTCTATTTTACTAAAAGTTCTGAGAAGGCCATTGGATCCCTAGAAATCACTGAACGGCACAGTCTCGTAAAATATGTGGGCTTATTTGAAGCTAAAAACTAAGTTGGTTTCCTCCATCTAAAACGTTGCAACTTTTCATGACAGCACAAAAATAAGCTAAGCAACTAGATATTGTGCGGCTTAGCCTATAATATAGATTCCTTTTACTGTCAACACTTCTATGACCCCAGAAAAAACTTCATAACACTATTCAAGACTTCAAGTTCCAAGACTAAAGCCATATCTATTCGCATAAACATTGTTAATACAATATTGAAGGCTGATTCAGAGGAATATTTCTCTTATTGTTGCATTCAAATGTAAAAAAAGCTCAGCTGCAGAAATGATTTAACTATGTAGGGATACTTGGCTGCAGCGTTTGAGCAAATAACATCGGTTAATTTGAAGCTAAAGAAAAAGCTGATTTCAGCCAACTCAAAAGGTTCCAGAATTTTATTCAAGAAAATCAAAATAAGCTAAGAAGAAAAAATATGCAGTGTGGCTCGTGAGAAACTTTTTTTTGTTCCTATCGACCCCTTTTATTCCCTGAAAAAGACCATTCTCACCATTACTCATGTACCAAGACTAAGACATCTGAAATCGCATCTAAATTGTTAATCATACAAAAGGTGCTGATCAAATGTGTCAGTTAATTTTCAAGAAAAGTACAAGTCAAGAAAACCAAAATCCAATATGATAATATATTATTAGTCTGTGAAACTAAGGGGAAAATGGGGCGCACGGAATGTTCTTTCCTAGTTTTATTTTCAAGACCTAATTCCTCCCCTGACTCATAAAAAATAAAAAATCACCAAGAATAATGTAAAGCATGTAAAGCATATAACGCAATAATATGAATTAACATTAACTATTTCTACAAACTTAAAGGGGAACTATAGTGTGTTGCAAACATCAGTTCTTAATTCTTTTACAAGAAAGTAAATATTTGTTCCCACAGAACATTATATTGGATTCAAACAACTAATTTATGTATAACAAACAAAACCCAATTTGTGAAATGAAAATTTCACTATACATCATGAGGCTTTAGAACAAAAAAGAAACAAAATAAATAAAGAACCCACAATTAGAACCAAAATAATAATAATAATAATTTCTAGTATAAAATTACCAGAACCAAACAACAAGAACCAGAAGTATCATAGACAACTAATTTATGAATCAATATAATAAAAACAAAAACCAATGTGTGAAATGAAAATTTCACTATAGATCAAAAATGAAATGAAATGAAATGATAAAGAACCCACAATTAGAAACAATAAAATAATAATAATTTCTAATCTAAATTACACATATAATCATTATATAAACTGGGTAATCCAATAATTATGCAGAAATGCACTATATATATTTACATAAATAAAAAGAAGGAACAAAAAGAAATTAAAAAAATATACCAATTAAATTTGTACAGTAATTAATATAGAGTAACTAGTAAATAGTAACTAACTAACCTCTAAAGAGAGAGAAATGAGAAGAATAATAATAATGACGAGAAAAGCGTACACTTATAGATGTTTATTTATATATTTTATTTATGTATAATATATATATATATATATATTTGTGTTTGTATGTATCGATCTATGGAAATGGATTTAATAATTTTAAGTAAATAACTTAAATAAGTACTGTAAAATGATTGTTTTATGGGCCTTTACATGGGCTTTTCTTTTTTTTTTTATCGTAAAAAACAACTCGTTTCCCATTACAAAAACCGAATGAAATGTTAATTGAATTTCCCGATTGCGACAAAAATAAATAAAAAATTATTGACGTTTCTTGTTTTTCCGTTAATTTACTTCTAAGCCTTTATAAGGGTCGGGGTTTGGATGTGGGTCTTTTTACATAGCTTTAATTTTTGTCAGAAACCTCGTTTTCCTTATCGAAAACTGAATATCTTGCTATTAAGTTGCTATGAACTTTCTTAATTGGCGTTTCTTGTTCCTTGTAAATTTACGTATGTACCTTCATATGGCTCGGGTTTGAGCTATGGGCATGGGTCTTTATGTGGGCTTTGATTTTGTTAGATAACTCATTTCCTCGTTTCGAAAACGATCTTTTGTAATTAAGTTCCTTGATTGACGTTTATTGTCTCTTGTTAATTTACATATGCTCTTACCTTTTATATGTTGGGGGATCGGTATGTGGGTTTTTACATGGGTTTGATTTTGTCAGATAAGTCGTTTTTCAATATTCTGTTATTGAATTTTCTCGATTGACGTTTCTTGTTCTCCGTTAATTTACATATTTTCCTTCATATGGGTTGGGGGGGTCACATGGGTTTTTACATGGCTTTGCTTTTGTTGAAAACTCATTTCTCTTTCGGAAATCGAATTTTTTATTATTAAGTCTCCCCGTTGGCGTTTATGAGTTCGTTAAGTTACATATGTCAGAGCAATTGCATAAGGCTAGCTAAATTCTTTGTAAAATTTAACATAAAACGTTATTTATTAGATATATCTGTCCACTATAACATTTTCCATCACATGTGACCACAAAACGGATTGAGACGAATTGACTTCAATCATAACTCAGTCTGTAAAATAAATCACGGGACAGATTGGTAAAATTTAAATATCAACCCAACTCAACCCGTTATAATTAAAAGCCTAGCCCAACCCAATTCAACTCGTAAAAAAATTTACGGGTTGGGACGGGTTGATTCTTAAATTTTCATTTTTATCATTTATTTTTCATAGTTTGCACAATCAACCTAAATTAACAAATTGTATGTTTCAAATAGAAATAAAAATTAAAACCAATCATAACACGTTTATAACATTCACGAACAAGTAAAAGAAACTAAAATATAATAAGACCGAGAGGCTGTTATCTAAATACACACAATGTATATATAAATATATATAATATATTTATATTTATTTATATATATTACGAGTTGAAACGGGTTGGGACGGATTAACCCGCGGTTTGGTAACACCAACCCGCAAAATATATAACGGATTGGGGTGGGACGGATTGATTTTTTTTTTATACTCAACCCGCCACAATCCGCACGGATTGGTTTACGGGTTAGGGTTTGTGGATTTTTTGCCCGCCCCTACTTTCCACAATAACTCGGGCTCTTTAAAATTCTCTCTATGCAATATAATTCAAATTTATAATTTTAACTATACCAACATAATTCAAATTTATGATTTTAACTTCCTTTTAATTTCTGTCTCCATGGATGGTAACCAATGTCGCCCAGGACCCAAAATCCGATTGTAGTCGCCATTGAACTCTAAAAAATATGAAGCAAGACGATATAAATAGATTATTGTTCTTTCTAGTTTTTGCACTACGATGTGCAACAGTAATGTTGTTATAGATGACGTGAATGTTACCAGTTCAAGAGGTGAAACCAATCTCTTACAGATACGTAAGGGTGGACTGTCTACATTATGACCAATGTGACCCGAATCCTCCCCAGACCTCGCACATAGTGTGAGCTTTAGCACCGGGTTCGTCCTCTACCGTACAGTCATGCACTCATGCATTTCTAATTAATTTTCCCGTGCATCTCCCATTTAATTGACATTTTTTAAAACTTCTCTGAAGAGTTTCTAATTTACTTTGTAATGTTGATACATTTCTCGAAATAGGGAATACAATTGCACACACAGGATATGTTTTGCCTTTTTTTTCTTCGTGAAAATGGACAATTGAAGTAATTGTTAAACAAAGAACAACGAAGATGGATTCTCAAAAGAAAAGAAAGGACCCACAAATATACACATTATTTTTCATACACATCTTCATAGAAACAACATGAAAACACAATATGATTGATAAAAGGAGTTGGCATGATCCCCACTCATTTACAAAAATATTTCTCAGTTTATAATGTGGTACGTAAATTAGTAATTTTCCAACTTCACATAGTTTCTCTAACAAGTGGAAAACTAACCAGCAAATATGTAATTGGAGAACAATAAGTGGGAAAATCCAATACAACACATCATCATCATGGTTGTCAATTTATTTTTACTCCTTTTTTCCGCTTTTCTCCTCCCCACCTTTTAAGAATCGCATGAACCAATACGCAGAAGATTTCATGTGACGAGAGAGTCCATTTTTATAATCCACGTATATTAATCCAAAACGCTTTGTATAGCCACAAGCCCACTCGAAATTGTCCAGCAAGGACCATGCAAAATAACCTTTGACATTTGTTCCATCTCTGTTCATGTGCATTACGATAAACAAACTCAGTCATATGATGGTCACTTGCACAATATCCGACAAAAATATAAGGCAAAATTATAGACGGGTAAGAAGAAACAAATGAGTTAGGCAGCATGGTCACAGACGTGAATAATAGCCACCTCTAACATCACTTTCTTATAAACCTAATGCTAGTTGGCCTTTCTCTTTATTTTCCCAAATAGGTCCTTCGTAGTGGAAAAAATACGGTTTTTAATGTGGTACCGAGAACAACACCCGAAAGAGATAAAACTCAAACGGTGACGAGAAAAATATGCTATTGCCCAGGTTCCGGAAATTATGTAATTTTTACATCACCACTTAAATTTTTTATTGCGCTCCATAATTAGTTGATCTAAATAACCTCCTAAAGATTCCTATAAATTCAAGCAGCGCCATATTAAAAATAATCACATATGCAGGAGGCTGTGAAACAAGCATCGGGCATAGTGATTACCAAATAATAGCAAGAAACTAGAGAAGATGGAAAAACACTATTTTCCCTTAACGAATCTTATTAGTATTAAAGAGGATCAGACGATATAACACATAGTACCTCTTGGCTCTTTATAAGACTCGAACCCAACACTCTAACTGAGAGTGCAGATTCTAGCCCTAGTGGGTTAGTTAAAAAACAAATTACTACGAAAATAAGAGGGAGGATGGCAGGGAGCAGAAGACCATGTCAGTATATATAATTATATATATACATTTCAAAGGAACTTACTGAATTGCTAGAGCAACACTAGCAAGGTACTCTTTGTAGTAACGGACTCTCATTTTGTCATCTAACATTTCAGTAATGGGGCACATGTCATTCTCCTCATCATCCATACCTGTATACAATCAGTAGAAGTTAAAATGAAAAATAGTCGAGCATAACGTAATTTATCAAAAAAATATTATATTATCACTATCCTTGGTTAGATATATCAAAAATTGCAATGTTCAGGCATATAAAATGTTTGTGATTGCTCATGAAGAAAATTAACATAAGCATTTACTGCATAGGGAAATGATATGTTGAACTTATCCCTTTAAAAGACAAATGGCATTTACCATTTTCTGTAATATAAATTGGGGGATTGTTGTACTTATGAGCTATATGATTGAGCGTCTTTCTTATCCCCCATGGAACAACGTAAAGCCACGGTGATGCCGCCTGAAGATGCAAAATTTTCAACAAATTGAATCAGTTTTAGAGATTATACAATCAACTGTTATTTTTTGAATATCTATGACAGATATGAATACAGATATTTTTACCTTCTGGCCAATCTCCCCTCCATCCCATTCAGCTGTTTAAAACAAAGAGGAATTAGTAGAAGATTAAAATAGCAAAAAGATAAAGCAGCAAGGTCTTGAAGTTACCAATTAAATCCAGCCCTTGCGCCTTCTCATAATAATACTCTTTATCATTTATTGAGTGAGCAATAAACCTCGAGGTATAATGATTTAAACCAACAAAGTCCACCGAGTTTTTAAGCAACTCTTTATCATTCTCAGAAAACTTTGGAAGATTGTCTCCAAGTTTTTCACGCATTGTTTCCGGATAATCACCATAGAATATAGGATTCAAGAACCTGATGTACAAACAGAGATTGTAACAAACTTTCTAAATGGATTCACACATGGAAAAGGAAAGAGAGAGAAACTAATTGTATATTGTTGAAAGGGTTTGGACTGATAACTACAGGAAATTGCAAAACACCGGTGGCACTACAGGAGTGCAATTTAGGGTATGAAGACCTAATAGTGTCAAAGAGAAAAGGGGCCATGTAACTAAAAATATAATAATGGTTGAGCTATTTAAGTCCCAAGATCTATAACCAAAAGGTCCATGAATACTATTAAAACTATGAAATAATAGGCTAGCTAGTCCGTATCTTTAAGGAATGTATAGAAAGATTCTTCATCAAATGGTTATATGTCTAATGTTCAATGGGGGATTGTAAACTCAATAGTGAGAACTGCTTCTTATACTATGCTTGGTAGCTATCAGCAAACAAATGACATCAATCTCTATTTTCGCATATTCAAATGCAAGGAGCTAGACTTAGTTTGAAGATAAAAAAAGAGACTTCGTTTTCTTCAGAGTACTGTCATAAAATAAAAAGCATATATGAGACAGAAAAAGAAGGAAAGAAGAAATAGAAAAAACAATACCATCCAAGTAGGAAATCAACACGCCTTGCTGCAGCATCTTTATCTTCAATTTTGTCTGATAAAGCCTCGGCCCATTCACAATCCACCGCAATACCTATTTGACCAATTTGATTGCCCTTTGTTTCGCCAACACCAAAGTCAACAAGGAAACAAGTTCAGCCAAATCAGAAAACCAACCGAACATGTATAAGAAACAGTTCACCATAACTTATAGAACTCAAACTGTAACAGCAATGGAAGACTAAATATCCTAAAAAAAAGAGAGAGAAAATATCACTTTAAGTAAATGAACCCGTTAGTTTTTAATAATTACTACACAAACCTATCAATATATACAACGTAAAAACCGATCGTGCACAAATTTCATAGTGAGTATACCAACCGATATGGATTCATGAGTGCTTAAATATTAAAATTTCAAGGTTGGCTTACAAATTGTTAGATTTTGTGTAGATTGGTGCTTAACACGACCTCCTAATCGACCAATTAATACATTACTAGTGCTTTTTGCATGAAAATTGTAGCACGGTAGCGCCAGTGTACAAATAATTTCCTATTGATTAAATTGATGTATAATATATAAATAAATAAATATTAATAGTAAGGTACATTAGTTGTTCCTTTCAAAAAAAAAGGGTACATTAGTTGTTAAAAGTTGATAGGTTAGAGTACAAAAGTGATATAATCCTGAGAAAAAACATGAAGTAATGAGATCATACCAAGAATTTTGTTCGATAAATAGAAACTGCATTAGCATGGGACAAAAGCAGGTGATGTGCAACTAAGTATGGTTCTGAAACTGTATTTTCACATCTTCCTGGAGCATGAACACCATTAACATACCCATTAACAGTCACTTGGAGAGGTTCATTAAGTGTTATCCAATTTTTCACTCTATCCCCAAATCTAGCAAAGCAAGTTTCTGCATAGATGGAAAAGTATTTTCTGCAGAATAACCCATTATGCACTGTCATTATGGAGTACATAAAAGGAAAAATTCAACTAAGCCTCTAGAATGAATTAAGAGGAATCATAAAAAATATTAAAGACTCCCCTCACCTCACCTCACCCCACACTTCACACAGATACACGTTTCAATTTTAAATAGAAACCTCTAGATATAGAAATACATCAGTATTACCCCTAAATGTGAGTTCTAGCCAGTTCAAGAGGGTTGAAATGAGGTTTTTAACCTTTGCATCATTAAATATTCTTTATCACAAACATCTATAGAATTTGTTAGTTACGGATTTAAAATGTACTTTTCACCTCTTATATATATATATATAGAATTTCCTTCATATAAACATCAATGTCTTCCAGATTAGGCCAACCACATACTAACTAGGGTCCTCGCAGGAAAGAAATAACAAAAAAGAAGGATGAACCTTATGCTTACGAAAAACAAACAAAAAAACTTTAGGGGTATAATGATGTATTTTGAAACCTAAGGGGGTTATACTTGATTGAATTTGATACATAAGTGGTGTGCTTGGTTCCTGCTCGGACCTGATGGGGTGTATTTGATGATTACTCAATGAGTAATTACATAAAACCAGGAAACATGACAATCAGAGGTAGATGTTTGTGCTTAAGTTCTAAAATCATTCACACATTGATGAAACCTTGGCATTCTCTAATCCATGAAAGGGACAACATAAAATTATATCAATACCAGTAGAATATTTGAAAAAAGCAAACCAATAGAAAGTGTTCATTATCAAATAAGGAACGAGTCTTACACAATCTCCTTGTTTAACCAACCTCCCATTGACTCGTAAAGATGTAAAGGAAGATCCCAGTGGTATAAGGTTACAAAAGGTATAATGCCTACAAAAAACAAAAGTTTGTTGTCATTTACTATTATTTAAGATAAAGAATTAACTGTGACAATGTTGGTTGACTCTTTTCGCCCTTTTTCATTATGAAAAAATATAAAATGATTACATACCCTTTTCAAGTAGAGCATTAATAAGATTATTGTAGTAAGCGATCCCTTCCTCGTTGACAGTTGTGCCCAAACCATCTGTCGGCACACACAAAAACCATTACTAATGAATTATTAATTTAATTACTTATCTTTTCACTGTCATTGTTTCTATTCTACAATTGGTTTCTAAAGAACGAAAATTATTTCTAAAGAACAAAACAGAAAATTATTTCTTTTCGACCACTTGTTTAGTAATGATAAAAATGAAACCCAGAACAGCATATCACACTCATCTAAATCAATTTAAGTGAGAGAATCTATGTGAAGAAGAAAAACCAGCTCCAACTTCTATAATGAGTAGAGAAATTCTATTTTTTCGGCACACATAAATATAATAAAGGGAACTTAATTACGTGAGATCCGATGAACAAGAAAACAATTACCAGGATATATACGAGACCATGAAATAGAAAATCGATAAGCGCCAAATCCCAACTGAGCCAAAAGTTCAACATCCTCCTGGTTTTTTGATCAAACAATAAAATATATTAGTAAATTTCAGGCCCCATAAGGTTGATTAACAAAATCTAAGCCTAGAATGATAAGATCCTGAAGAAACAGCCACGTACACTACAAAACAATTTTAAAATTCGGATATCAATATAATCAGACAAATTCACAAAGTTCTAAAAGAGTAATGAACCATTTACACAGGAAATGTCGAAACTGACCTTGTAACGATGATATTGGTCAACTGCAATATCTCCGTTACTTCCATCACATACTTTTCCTGTCGGAAAAATAAAATCCATGAAAAACATAAATTTGTTGGTAGTCTTATGGAAGATTGTGAATATGCATACAACAGACCTTACCTTGAGCATGGGAAAAAGTATCCCATATACTGGGACCTCGACCACCTTCGCTGGATGCTCCTTCAACCTAATTTTTAACAAGAAATCGAATACATTAAGACGGATCTTCTTTTAGCCGTCCTCTCCGATACGTCATAATGTTCTTTACTTACCAAAAATTACACCTTTTACTTACTTCTTTTAGACTAGACGGGAGCTATTGACTCACCAGGAGCAGGTACACTAGATAGTAATAAAATGAAGCAGTAGTGGATATCTACAGTTTTTTTTTTTTTTTTTATGGAAGTTATAAACAGTATTTTATGTCATTTGGCTCTGTTGAAATAGAAATTAAAAGAGACATCATACGCGTAGAGACGATCTCTTTAGAGAATTTAGCAACAGTTTCTTAATCATATAGTCGCCGAACATGATCTATTCATTTTAAATGAAATGCTCATCAAGTGACTCAAAATAACACAGACATCAATATGTCATTATGCATATGCAAAACTTTGTATTCCTTTCTTCTTTAAAGTAAAAAGATCACAGACATCAACATATTATTATGCATACAGAAACTGGGTACAACCAATTTAGCATTCCGTGATTGGCATGTGTGTATCATTCAACTTGGGATTAAAGTGTGATAATTTTTCCTGATATTAGGCAACAAAAGCCAAGTTGCAGAATCACAGTTTTTACGTGAATGAAAGGGAATGTAGTATGGTGTAGTATAGTTGAATGCCAATCAATGACATTAAAGTAGATAAGGAAAAAAGACATGCAAATACAAGTCAACCGCAATTAGAACTGTTGTTTAATTGACGGCTGAAATTCATACCTAGAATTAGTAATCCAGTATTAATTTTTTGTACCGACACTTGTATAAATAATTCTCTTCACGTTTCGACGCTTGTATTTTTACGCTAAAGCTATGCAAAAAGATGAAGTTTCTTTTTTCCTTCTACCTTATCATAACCACCTAACTTATCAACTGCTTATGCTACTACTACATTCAGAAAGTGTATTTATGTATTGATGATATTTTAGTTCCCCAGAGTTTTAAATCACCACTTCTACAAAAAAATATTAATTCATCTTGGTGCCTTTCTCAAATTTGTCCCCAGTTGAACCAGGAGTAGGCTAAAAGTGGGCAGAACCCCCCTTATAAAAAAATATCGATCTTTACCATGTATGCAAAAGAAAACACAATTTTAGCTTTTCAAAACGCCACATAACAATTAAAAAACTCATCTTGGTTCCACCACGGCCCGGTCTGATTGTACGACTTGCACTTTCTCAAGACTCCCTTTTTCTTCAAATGGTTTTAGTAAAATTCGAAGAATGATCATTTAATACAAATTTTGAGACTTAATTATTAGAAACCACGGGTGAAAATCTCTTATTAGATTAGATACTGTTGCCTTTGTTTTTTTTTTCTTTTTATCGTTGATTCTACCTTCATATGTAACAATTCCTAAACAAAAATCACAAAATTCGGGTTTTCGATAGGCTATGAATGCCAACAGATTTTCTAGTCCAAAATCACTTCTAAAAAATTCGTCCACTGATAACCACTTCCATTTAAGTGCCTTACCCATAACCACCAAACTCATCAATTACTTATCCTACACAACTACATTTAACAAGTGTGTGTATGTATGTAATGAAATGGATAATTAATGTGAACATGAGAAAAAGAGACACACACACACACACACACATATATATATATACACATTTAAGCAAGTATGTAATGAAATGGAGAATTAATGTGAGAATGAAAAAAAAGATTGAGAATAATAATATACTTAATTACACACACACAACCACATTTAAGCAAGTGTGTATGTATAAATTAATGTGAACATGAAAAAAAGGATAATAAAAACTTACATATATAGATACATACATACATACATATATATATAGAGAGAGAGAGATAGAGAGAGAGAGAGAGAAAGGGACTTGGTAAGCAGAGGTGGCGGTGCCAAAGATGAAGTTAGGTGGAAAGTTAGAGAGAGAGAGTTGTCCATGTGGCAATGAGTCTCTCCATTCCTCCTCCAACACTCTCTTTCTCTCACTACATTTCTTCTCCATCATCATCACTCTCTCTCTCTCTCTCTCTCTCTCTTATTCATCAACTTAGTCAATACTTATATATCTATCTACTATATCTAAGTATTATATTTGTACAAAAAAGAGATCTTCTTTTGTTGTTGTTTAATGTTTTATTGTACCAGTGGTTCTTCAGTCACTCTCATTTTTTATATTAATTTCATTTTAATCAATTATTCTACATTTTTTCCTCTTTTTCTTTTTTTTTGGGTTTTACTTTTTTATATTTTGTTGAGGAGGTAGATTAAGAGCATCTGCAATTATAGACTTTAATTTAAGTAGTTATATAAAATAAAAATAATAATTTTTAAAAAATGTTAAGGTTAGGTGAACATCATCATCATATTTTAGATGCATACTTCACCATCGAGTCAAGTATTCTACCTCTTTCGTCACTTCTTACTTATTTTGTCCAAAAATTTATTTTAAAAAACTTGAAAAAAAATATATAATTACTATAAGTCATGTATCAATACATTTTAATAATTATTTTTAAAATAAAACTCACACGCAATTTATTTTGAAATAAATGTATAAATTAGTGTTAATTAAACATTAAATATTAGAAAAATTATCTAAAATAATATTCCGTTCAAATGTTTTTAAATTTGAATACAATATAATATAAAACCTTATAAACTTGCGGAATAAACTGTGAAAATTTAAAATTTTAATGAAAATTAGTAAGGAGCATAAAAAAAATAGAAAACGGTGATAGAAGATTTGTAGTCATGATTAACGGATGATATGTTAAATTATTTGGTTACAGTACATAATTAGTTATTTGATATGGATGCTCAAACTAAGCTTTTATTCTACCCCAGTAAAAGTTCTTTGCTACAGTTAACATAAAAACTAAAATATGATACGAATTAAAGTGTCACCTAAACAATTCAAGCTAAACTAGATCATCCACTGGGCACACTTAGTTTTTGCTACCTAAAATTTGACACACTTTGTATTTTAGAGTTTTGCTATACCAATATCGTGATGCATAATAACTATAAAAAGCATTTTTGATTTATTTTTAGAATAAAGAAATGGAATAGTACTATTAATCAATACACTTTATTTTAGAATAAAGAAATAGAATAGTACTATTAATCCATACACTTTATTGTTACCTAACTTGCTTGTTACAGTTAGGAGTGCATTTGTCTTCTAACACTAGTGAGTTCTTTTGAGTAATATAATATAGTATTGTTACACGCATTCAAAAACTTTACATGCTGACGTAATGGACTAGATGAATCAATTATGAATTAAATAAAAATATGATTTCAATATTAAAACAAAAATGATTGGTACATTCAACCCGTCATATCAACAGGTAAGATTTTTTGATAAATTTTTGGGATGACCGTATCTTTTCCAGGTATACTAACATATGCAATAGGAGTCAACAGGTAAGATTTTTTGATAAATTTTTGGGATGACCGTATCTTTTCCAGGTATACTAACATATGCAATAGGAGTAAAAAAACTCATCATATGTATGGTCTGACGTTAATAAGCCCACTAAGGATCACTCTAAATTAGGGCATGTCAAAAATTGGAAAAATCGAACCGGATCGATAATCGAATCGAAAAAAATCGAAACTGAAAAACTGAAAAAAATTCGGGTCGGTTTCGGTTTTCAATAAAACCGAACCGAAAAAGACCGAAAAAACCCGAAAAAGACCGAAAAAACCCGAAAAATAACCGAAACTGAACCGAAAAAAACCAGTCCGGTTCGGTCCAAAAAATAAAAAGACCGAAAACGAAAAAACCAAACCGAAAAATATGCTTAATTTCGGTTTTGTTAAAAACCGACCGAACCCAACCCTACTCTAAATGATCCATTGCAGTTGTTGCTCTAGAGTGTACAATACAACACTAACTTTAACCTTTTTAAAACCCTGACACTACACATATGTTTCAGGTTTTTGTTTCGTGTTTGGTAGCTATAAGTTTTTTATCTTGTTTTGATTTCTAATGTGTGGGACTTGCTGGCCAACTTTGAAAGTTGTGTTTCTAGACATTTATATATAGGTGGAGTTTCTTTTTATTGAATAGAAGATGCGGCAAAGTCAAGTTTATTTACATTATAAAAAGAAAACTTGTTTACCAAAATGTTAGCAATCAATCAAGTGAAATGTCGGGAAAAATATATTATCTAATGTGGTTTGTCTCGGATCCATTTTTGGTGTATTTTTTTTACTTTAATGTAGGTGTATTAATTGATCTTGGCCGTTGGATCTAATCGAATAGCTTACAAAAGAATTTCATTAGAGTGTATCTAAGACACTTGTTTTTAAAAAATAAATAAATAAAAAAAATATCCACCGTTGGATATTTAATAATGAGACATCTGTCGTCACACTATTTAATGTATGAAAGACTATTTAATATACGAAAGATTACGAAGATTAAGGTTTGGAGGTGAACAACCCTCCTTCCAACTAACATGTAGGTCTTTTGCAAATTACTAACATACTGTATTATATCTTAATTAACCTTTTTGGCTTTTGCAAATTCCAACATATATATTACTTTAATTTTTTGGCTTTTGCAGACACGGGCATACGTGACACAGCTCCAGGGGTAGGCCTGTTTATTTATTCATGATTTTTTCAAATAAAAATTAAGTGCATCGATCAAATAAATAAGTCTTACTCCATGAAAAAAAAATCCTAGTTTTGACATTATAAAGGAAAGGAAAAAAAAACTAGGCTAAAAGGCCTGCAGTTTTGTTCACAACAGTTATCTTGAAAAAATTGCATAATGCTAGTTTTATCGAAGATGGATCATAAAATGCAATTTTTTTAAAATATAATTGTGAAAACTAACTAGATCAGTAACGTGCTAAGGTCACCACGAGCACAAGTAGTTTACCACCTATTATAGTTTAACATGTGCATTTAACATACGTTTATAATTATAAAATCGTTAGACAAATGTCTACATACCCATCATCATGGACAAAAACACATTTTTTTTTTATCAAACAACAAGGTTCCACGGATACAAGGTTGTACGATACGAATACATGTTTTTTTTTCATGCAAGAGGGTTTCGTATGTTTTTTTTTCATGCAAGAGGGTTTCGTAAAAGTACAAGTGCATACGCGAGTAACTAATTAAGTTCTATATTTAGTTCTTAAAAGTCACATAATTTAGGTTATGGCGGTTTCTTTTTCTCTAGATTTAAACCTCCGTATTTTTTACTAACCAAACCAATTTACTAAGTCTAACATGTAAAAGTTGCCAATCTCTAACGTGATTAAGGGTATGTTTCTTACAACTTAAATCATTCAAATACAAGTTGTCAATTACTAAACATGCAAGCAAAAACAAGTAGTACTAACTAAAACAACGGTAAAATAAACAAATAAAACCATCAACAATTAATAAAAATGCAAGTAGAAATCATAAAATGAACTTATCTTGCCCTTATGATTAACTCAAGGTGCTATGAGACTAGTATTAACGAGAGTTTTCCATTCTGTTGACACACTTTCCACACCACTCAATCATTCATAAACTCTCTTTCAGCTTATCAATTAAAATACGATTATAAGTGGTGGTAAATTCGCAACCAAGTTTTCAGTTTGAAGATCCTGAATACTACTTTTTGAGAGAAAAAAAACCCACTATCAATCGTGAATGATTTTCGTTTTACCATTTTTTCTAGTATTTAAACAAAAGAAACCTATCAAAATCTATCATCAAAATTTTTGTATAGTATATTAAGAAAAAACTAATCAAAATCAAAATAAAATAAAATAAAATAAAATATAGATGATACATTGTCACGAATTATTATAGATTCATTCACATGTATTTTCACAGAGAGACGTGAATGGTACAGAGTAATGAAATGGTTATTGAAAGTCCAAAATTTTGATATTTGCAAATCTTTTGTTACGTCTAACAAATATTTTTTCCAAAAGATTTAAACTACTCATATACTACTAAACTCATACAATTTCTTTATAATTGTTTACTTGCACCCACTTTGATTTTAAATTAAATTACATTACATTGGTCTCTGACACACCATGTTATCACTTGCAAAAGGTAATATCTTACTATTTTATATCTAACTATCCAATACAAAATAATGTTTGATTTATTAAGAGTTAAAAGCTGTCACAAGTCTATCACTAATTTAAAAAGGTGTCACAAATCTTTCACAAATTGACTAAACTGTCATAAAGGCGTCATAAAAACCGTCGCTAATAAGCTCGTAACAAAAAAATACCGTCATTAATCCCGTAGCTAGTTGAGTATTTTTTTATAGTGATTACTATTAATTATGAAATTTTGTAGTAACATATTACAAAAATAATATATAATTTTAAAAGGGGTTACCAAAAGAATAATAATTAAGGGTTTACCATAATAACTAATTTATTAATTACTCAGAAAAATACTACTAAAAAAGTTTATTTTTTTTAAAATTGTGAGTTTGCCGTGACAACTCCTGATCATACATGAGTGCCGCCCCTACGTTATAAATTGACTTGAAATAATACATGAGAACCGAGAATCAATTGAAAGCAGGTATTTGATCCGCATGTCGAGATCTTTTGTGAGGAAATGAGGCATGCTTTCGGCTTTCCGGAATTGTTTGACCATCAAAAGTCTGGGATGCTCATTAGCCGAGTACTTGAGAGAAAAAACATCGAAAGCCTTAACTGTTTGTTCGAAAAAAGCTAGTGAAATTTTCTTATTAGTCAAACTAGATTACATTTTCAAAATTCCGGTGAAAAACGTATTGGAAATATTAAGATATTAAATTTTGGGTAATTTTAAAGTGAACAGTATAATTTAAAAGTCTCCAGAAATTGAAAAGCAATAAACGTTTTAACACCTATATGAAAAAATCATACAAATTCAAATCATGTCGCGGCAGTGATTTATTTCTTAGCATCACTTATTTTAAATTATATATAACTGAATTGTTTTCACAATAATTTGTTTAATAAGTATCAGTAATACATGTAAAATTGAAAAGTAATAGTGTAAATTGGTTAAGAAAATGAAAAATTAAGGCCCCAACAAAAAAGAAGAAGATTATTTAAGATGTAGCCCAACAACTCCAAAACATATTAAGGTTCGAGGTTATGTTTAACAAACTTTTTTAGATTTTAGGTCCATTCCATATAAATATATATATGGGTTCAACTCTAATTTGGTTCATTCGTAACAATATATATTCCTCTAAAACTCATCCCAAACCATTGCACGTCATCATATTTCCACCATCGTCAATGTTGTGCCGGCAGAGCAACAACATCGCCGCCGGAATAACACTTAGAGCTCCGTTGCGAACTCATTTCTCTTTCCTCTCTTGGACCGATCTCTATATCGATCTATCTCTTTCACTGACCATTGTTGTAAATTTGAATAAAATTGGGACCATACTTGTTATTTGCGATAATAAGTGTTCACTTTATTTTTTAAATAAATTTTATCTTTTTTATTTTTTTAAATAGCACATTTTCATATTTACACTCGTAGCCTCACATTTTTAAGTAATAAACGATTTTTGTTGGGTTTTCATCAATTTTGTAAAACTTGTATTGTTGCGTGTTTATTGATTCGTAGCTTACACTATCAGTTTTTTCAATGAGTACCCTGAATTCGTGTTTTTTTTAAATATATTTCAAACTTTTACATCCAATTATGGATAGAAAAAAACATCTGTTATATGTTGATTTTCCATCCAAATTATGCTGATTTTCACTATATAGTTGGATGAAAAGGTTCCAAATGTAAAAAACACAAATATTAACTACAATTTTTTTTTTTTTTTGAAGATATAAGGTAGTAAACAATAAAAACTCAACAGTATAGGGTATAAAAACCCAAATAACCCTTTTTTTTTTTTGAAAACTTAAATGGTTTTTTTTTTTTGTTAAATTACAAATCATCAAAAAGCACACAATTAATAGATAACACAGTAATTACGAAGGAGTATTCATATACAATTATTAATTTATACACCAACACACATACTCCTAACAACTATTATATATAGTGTGGAACATACAAAACACACGCACACAAAACACACACAAAACACAAAACACATGTTAAATTATGGATGTTCTTATATGTATATATTATACTTACATACACTGTACACATATTATTACACATCATTAGATAACAAAAATATTAAAACATGACAATTAAAATACACCACAGTTATTACATGAGTTGCATAATATCTCTATTTATAATACAATTATATTTCTCTTTATATACACACCTACATAGTTTAAGATATTATTATCTGCTATGTATGTGCGGAGAACGAGGATGATATATAAACATCAATATTTTTATGAAAAAACGGTTAAAATCAAAATTTAATTAATATAAATATTCACGTTTTCATGATCGGAACAAAAATATGTATTTTTTTTTATGTATAATTGTATGCATTGAATTTTTAAATTTTACCTTAATTTCCAAAACAAGCAATTATACATCTCGAAAAAAAAAGAAGACATATTTATGTTTCCGTCTTGAAACCGTGTATATTTGTGTCAATCAAATTTTTATTTCGAACGTTTTTGCATTTAGAAAAAAAAGAAGTTAAAAGTTGATAAAAATGTTAAGTTTACGTCTCTACGTATGTACTACACCTATATATATAGGCCTCCTCCTTTGTTTGTGATGAGATTAGGATGAGATTAAGGTAGATAATATTAGAAATACCGTCGGACCTATAAATACCGTGGTTGATACGAAAAGTGGAGGCGGAACTATTAGTAACATGAGATTATAAACGAGGGTATTTGAAGTAATATGAGGCGTTGTATTGGTAAAGAAGGGTATTTGGAGTAAATATGTATATATATATATATATATTTTGTAAATTTATTTATTAGTAATATAAATATAAATTTATAAAATAGTTCAACTCTAATAAAAAAAAAAAACAAAAAAAAACACTGCATTTGATATTTATAGTGTTAATCCGACTTCGTTATACGGTTATAGTTCAAATATATGGTTAGTTTCATTAGTTAATAGGCAAAGCAAATGAAACCAATAGTATAGTATAGGGAACATACATTAAGATAGTTAGATACATAGTTACATTATTACTATTACTATAACAACAACAGTTTAATAACTCTGACCAGGAATTAGAGAGAGAGAGAACAAATGGGTGCTACATCAATTTCAGCCACCATAAATTTACATAATAACAGTAATTATATTACTGCTTACCAACAAATACAATGTAGCAGCTTTACAAGAAGAAGAAGGGTGTTTGAGTTTGGGAAAATAATTAGTGACAAAAAGGAAAATAAAGCTTCAAAAATAGCTTCATCTTTGTTATCTTCACCTTCTTCACCTTCTACATTTAGCTTGTCTAAGTAAGCATTTTTTTTTTTTTTTTTGCGAAGTATTCTTTTTTTTTTTTTTTATGGTAGTTTAGACCTGTATTGTTCCAGCTTTTGATAAGATTGAATGTGTTAATTGCATTGTTTTTAAAAGCGCGCTTCATAGTAAAAAAAAAAAAAAAACTTGATTCAAACCTTACCTGTTTTACGATTTCGCTTACAGTTTAGCTCTTGCAAAAACGATTTAGCTAAGATTTCGCTTTTTAAAACACTGGTTAATTCATAATCGTTTCCTTTTTTCAAGGTATTCTTTTTCATACTAATTTGGGTTTGTATGGTTCCAGTTCATAAGATATGGGTTAATTGCATTGTTTTTAAAAGCGTGCTTTGTAGTAAAAAAGTTCGATTCGAAGCTTTAAAAAAAGCTTTAGAAGCTCATTTTTCTGGTTTTTAGGCTGCTTAAAGCTTACCTTTTTATGCTTTTAGCGTAGCTCTTGCAAAAACGGTTTAGTTAAAACACTGGTTAATTGTGTCTTTTTTTTTGCAAGGTATTCTTTTTTATGCCAATTTAGTCTTGTATGGTTCCAGCTTTTGATAAAATTTAATGTGTTAATTGCATTGTTTTTAAAAAGCGTGCTTAAATGATTTAGCAAAGATTTCGCTTTTTAAAACACTGGTTAATTCATAATCGTGTCCTTTTTTCAAGGTATTCTTTTTCATGCTAATTTGGGTTTGTATGGTTCCAGTTCATAAGATATGGGTTAATTGCATTGTTTTTAAAAGCGTGCTTTGTAGTAAAAAAGTTCGATTCGAAGCTTTAAAAAAAGCTTTAGAAGCTCATTTTTCTGGTTTTTAGGCTGCTTAAAGCTTACCTTTTTATGCTTTTAGCGTAGCTCTTGCAAAAACGGTTTAGTTAAAACACTGGTTAATTGTGTCTTTTTTTTTGCAAGGTATTCTTTTTTATGCCAATTTAGTCTTGTATGGTTCCAGCTTTTGATCAAATTTAATGTGTTAATTGCATTGTTTTTAAAAAGCGTGCTTAAATGATTTAGCAAAGATTTCGCTTTTTAAAACACTGGTTAGTTGTGTCTTTTTTTATTTTGCAAGGTTTTCTTTTTATGCCAATTTAGGCTTCTATGGTTCCAGCTTTTGATTCGATTAAATGTGTTAATTGTTGTGTCTTTCCAGAAAACTGAATGCATTTAGCTTGACTAGTAGTGTTTTAAGAAGCGGAAACTTATCTAAAGCGTATTTGCAAGAGCTGTGCTAAAATCGTAAAAAGCGTAAACTTTTGGCGGCCTAAAAGCAGAAAAGCAAGCTTTGTAAGCTTTTGTTAAGCTTTAAATCGAGTTTTTATCAGGGTTTGAATCGAACTCTTTTACTACGAAGCGAGCTTTTTAGAACAGAGATGTAGAAAATGTCTCAGGGTTAAAGCTAACAACCCAACAGTATAGCTTGGAAGCAAAAGGAAAAAGATGGTGCTTTTTTTCTTGGTTGCAACTTTTAAGCAACAAAAATGATTTTTTTATTTATTTCTAAGGAAATTAATGGATTAATCCTTATTTGGGTCACAAACCAACTTTTAAGCAAAGGAAAAAAGATGGTGCTTTTTTCTTGGTTGCAACTTTTAAGCAAAAAAATATGATTTCTTTTATGATAATGCACGATTGTTTTAGTTCCATCTTTTAATAACTGAGCTATTCTATTTGAGGCTTAAAAGGGAAATAGTTTTATTTAAGCTTAATTGAAAAGAAATTCTCAAGCTTCAAGCTAGCTAACCGATAAATTGTTCTAACTGTCTGTCTTTTTTTGCTTATTTCTTTTCAGAGCAGTTTGACATAGAGCCACACACTGTACCTATTTTTTTAAAAATATCTACTTTTTTTCTTTGTTTGGTCGCCGGAAGCCCAAAACATCACATATTGTGGCTGTACATTGTTGTAATTTGTTCTATTATTCTTACGTGCATAATTTTTCTCAGGGTTAAACGCCATACTATCTCGGTCTTCGTTGGTGATGAAAGTGGAATAATAAATCGAATTGCTGGAGTTTTTGCTAGGCGAGGTTACAATATCGAGTCACTTGCCGTTGGTTTGAACAAGGACAAGGCTCTATTTACTATTGTAGTATGTGGAACTCAAAAGGTTCTTCAACAAGTTGTAGAACAGCTGAACAAACTAGTCAATGTATTAAAGGTTTGACTTTTTAACCTGCCAATTCTATAATATGTTGCATTATGGTCAACCTGTCATCTTTCATACTGTGATTTCTTTAGTTTTGCTAGACATTATTAAAACTTTCACGGGACCTTGTCTTTTCCTTAAGCTTTAATCTTGTAAATAGTACATAAATACTAATAGAGTGACGTATTGTAAGAATTAACAGGGTGGCATTTAGATATCTGTGTTGGAAAGTATTGATCGAAATGACAGTTTCATGTGACTAAGAAGTTCTGATCTTTTGCTCAGCATTTGGTTGTAATAAACAGTTGTTTCACCTTTTTTCCAAACAAACTTACTCATTTTCTCCTTTTGTTTAAAAAGGTTGAAGATCTTTCCAGAGAACCACAAGTAGAGCGCGAACTAATGCTCATTAAGCTTCATGCAACTCCAGATACCCGAGCCGAGGTTACTGGAATATCCATCTGTATTTTCTGTTTGTTTCCTTGATGTCAATTAATGAGCAAAAACCCCAAAATACAATAATCAGGAATTGAAAACTGGTAATTTCTAGTTGTTGGTGTCTAACTACTTTTCTTACCGATTCTAAGTTTCAATATTCAGATCCTGTGGCTTGTGGACATTTTCAGAGCACAAATTGTGGATATTTCAGACTGTTCCCTTACAGTTGAGGTGTGTTACTATTTTCTAGCTTCATGTTATAGTTTATCTTTGAACGTCTATCTAATCTGCGTGGGGATTAAGGTAAATGTGCATGATTTGTATTATGATAACCTCTTGTGTTTATTAATTTTGGCTAAAGATTTTAGCATTGCATATTTGCATAAGTCCATGAACTCTAATCAACTAGAGATTTTTCAATAGTATTCACTATACCGAGCATACATGCATTGCCCTAAAACTGGCTCTATTATTTGGAATACAATGGCCTTGCAAATAGTGTGAACATCGCCCTTTTTACAATTTTGCGACCAAGATTGATCATTTCCTGATTTCAATTTGGAAAACTAATTAAGAAACCATACGGGCTTTAGTTTTATTTTGTGAGTTGCTCACCGAATGGTACTATTGAGAATTCTAACTTTCGACTTCCGAGCATATCTTTTTGGTGTTAAGGAAAAGTCAAGAACTTTATTCATAATTTTCTTTCAGCGCAAGTTAAAGATTTTTTTGAAATTGTTATTACCGTAAACTTTTTGTTTGATTTTTTTTTTCCCATGAGAAGATACGTTTTTGACTCACAGTTTTGGACCAAGCTCATATTAGAGGAAAAAGCATCGGTTAGGACTGTTATTTTATAATCTTGCTTGGTTGACTTTGCTCTTTTCTCAGGTTACAGGAGATCCTGGAAAGATGGCTGCTGTGCTTAAAAATTTGAGCAAGTTTGGGATTAAGGAACTCGCAAGAACTGGAAAGGTATATCTATGTCTACATCATCTTTCTAAAGAAAACAATTTTCTTTCCCATCTGCAGCCTGTTCCTTCCTATTGTTAATGAAAAAGGCCATTGAAAAACTTACTATATTGGAGAATATATTCTATATCGTCATTGTACTATTTGTGCCATCTCCCTGGGCATGACCTTTGCCTGTTTTGATACCATGTAATGTGCCACCATCTCACCAAAATCTTAACTGATTACTTGGTTATATGTATATATTTTTTTTAAAGCATGAGCTTATTTATGGCTTATAGAGAGACATTGTTTGTATGTTGCTTATTGATATTCATAATCCTAAAAATAAATTTCAGATTGCTCTGAAACGAGAAAAGCTTGGCGAAACGGCTCCTTTTTGGAGATTTTCAGCTGCTTCATATCCAGATCTTGAAGGTGTGGATCCTGTTGCTACTCTTTCACAGAAATCCAGAAAGCCACTTAATGGCCACATTATTACCTCCTCAAGTGTAGGTTCATCTCTCTTACTAGTTCTCCATATCAGATATTTTCTTCTCTTCACAAATAATTGTTTGTGGTGTTAAAAGTAAAAACATACCATACCTTGTACAAGTTAACGAAAAATAAAAGCTAAAAGGTCATTGCTCACCCCCAAATGATCACATTTAAAGAGTATTCGTGACCAACTCGGTCTAACTATATAAACATATCATAGACTTCACATAGCTAATATACACACTTCTTGAATATATCCTCAAGCAATAGCGCATTCCCTGGAAAAAATCTAAGATATCACCGTTAGCTTATTTCAATGCTAATATGTTTCCACATTTTCCGCCTGTTGAATGCTACAAAATCCTTCTGCTATACTAAGAATAAGATCTTTCGTAGTTATCATATATAGTTTGTTTGGAGAAGTCATTCGTTCCCCTGTGTTCATTTCTTGTTTGTTTTGTAAATCAAGGGTGATGTTTATCCAGTGGAGGCCGATGATAAATTCTCAGTGAACCAAGTCCTTGATGCTCATTGGGGTGTTCTCTATGAAGAAGATGTAAGGGACTTGTGTTACATGAGATTATTGCTTTTAAAGTTTCTTTTCCGTTACAAACTTTAATCAATTAATAGTTAAAACCTTGACAAAAATTCAAATTCAGCCAACAATAGAAATACAGCCTTTTCTAATTTATTAAACAAAGTTCATTACATCCAGTTTATATGAATATCGTGTTATGACCTCTTTTCTGTTTTCATGCCTTCTGAAAGTTCTTGCTACATGCTTCAGTAACTTGTTTCGGTTCTCATTTCTATGTTTTGGGTCAGGATATCTGTATCTCTTAGTAACCCCTTCGTTATTTTTTTTTTTGTAATTTAAGATGGTATAGGTATAGTTTAAATTTTTTTGACTTGGTTATTTACAATGTTAAAACTTAAAATTAGAAGCTTTGATACCTGCTTGAAATAATGAATTCTGAAACTTATCCACTAATGGATATTTACAGTCCAGTGGGTTCCGATCTCATACCCTAACCATGCTTGTTAACGATTCACCTGGTGTGTTGAACATTCTCACTGGCGTTATATCACGAAGAGGTTACAATATTCAGGTAACTTTTGATTCTCTTCAATTTTCATTTATTCTATGACAGTCTATCTTGGTTCTTGGATTTCCTTGCTGTCCGTCCATATGATACACCGTATATCTCAGAGTTTAGCTGTGGGTCCTGCTGAAAAGGAGGGAGTTTCACGTATTACAACAGTTGTTCCTGGAACAGATGAAACTATTGGGAAACTGGTTCAGCAATTTCATAAATTAGTAGATCTTCATGAGGTAAATTTACAGTCATCCTACACTCGCACGATCACATTTCTCGAACTATTGCTCCATGATATAAGTTCAATTTTTTTAAAAAAATGTAGAAATGTTAAACCGTCCAACTTCCGGGGTCCTTCGTTTATGTAATTTGAATAGCAACTCAAATGCCCAATTTATGTAAAGAAACCTATGTTTTTTTCAGGTTCAAGATATTACACACTTGCCATTTGCAGAGCGTGAGCTTATGCTGATTAAGATTGCTGTAAATGCTGCTGCTAGAAGAGATGTGTTGGATATAACCAGTATCTTCCGAGCCAAACCTGTTGATATTTCTGACCATACGATTACTCTAGAGGTCAATTTCTTCTATATTCAAAATTATTTTTACAGAAATAAAAGAAGTATGTTAAAAGAGGTACCCTGCTGGATACTAAAAGGCGCCAGAAAAGAGGTCATTTTAAAATTGTTGAAAGCCCCTTATGCTGAAGCCTAAGGCCTTCTTTGGCCGCAACTTTTAAGCTCAACATATTTTTTCATTCTGCTTAAAGATAGACTTCATACTGGTTGACCAGCTTATATATCCACTAATCTGGATTTTTGGCCTGATTGTAAGCTGGATGAAGTTTTTTTTCCACTGAAACTCAAAAAGAAACTACTTATTTTCTTAAAGTTGCAACAAACAAGCCACAAGTTGTAGAGGCCTTCTTCCACGCGTGATAGTGTTTTTTTCGTTATCTTTCGTTATCTTTCTGATCGTTGTGCTTCGCTTCAGTTTCGGATAATTATATGCTAATGTTTTATTGTTTTTTGCTAATGTGGACGATGATTCTTATCACTTTATGTAATCAGCTCACTGGAGATGTTAACAAGATGCTTGCCTTACAGAAGTTATTGGAGCCTTATGGCATTTGTGAGGTACATGCCACAGTCTGATTTTTAGTAATATCCTAGCATTCTCACTTTTCTTAATGCCCTTTGTTATAATTTTTTTCGATATCTAGAGGGGGTTCAGTTTGCATCAGGTATTAGTAGCTTTTTTTGTCTAGTTAAATGATTTCACAACATGATGGCAATTGGTGTTGATTTCTGATTCCTGAATGTCTTCTAGTAACTCGCCTTCACGCTTGCACATATACAGCTTTTTGTGAAGAATTTTTGTTACTAACTTATTGAATTTGTTTGAAGGTGGCGAGAACTGGGAGAGTAGCTTTGGTGAGGGAGTCCGGAGTAGATTCTACATACCTTAGAGGATTTCCCCTTCCTTTACAATGAGAGTGCAAAATTTAATATCAGTTTTCGTTATTGGGTTCTGTATGTCCTATGTTTACTATCTGCTATGTAATGTACTAATGTGTAATACTCCAATAATCATTGTATAACTGCTCTCTTGGACATGTCCCAATTTAGATATAAATATACTTACTTTAGCATATCCCTTCCACTTGCAATAAAAATTAGCACATCAGTTATATCAGAGCCAAGACTCGGCAAACCCACATTGAACTGGATATCGAATTGAAATGAGTTTCTTATTACCCGTGCTCCGCAATCTGTCATTCAAGCTAATCAAGAGAAACAAAGTTGGATCAATCATTGTAAAAAAAAAACACATTAGCCATAAAAATAACTCATCGCTGTGTAGGTCATAGCCACTGGCTTTGTAAAGAACAATACACGGTATAGTATTACTAGATTAAGCATGAAAAACAAGATCCAAGATATATCGAAAGTCCCAATGAAATAACTGCTGTTAAGCACAAGTGAACTTTATCACTTAATCTGGAAAACAAAATAATGATATATGGGTTGGTCTCTTTTTTGACACTCTTTTTAACATTCCGATGAAAACACTCCAAATCAAGATTTCATTAATGCAGATCTGCACGATTTTATGACGAGAAGCCAAATATGGATCAAAATTTTTTTCCGAGATGCATAATTGCCGGTATTGGAAATTAAGCTAAATTTCAAAATTCATTACAGATAATACATCTCGGAAAAAAAAAAAACGAGACGCATATTTCGCTTTCCGTCGTGAAACCGTGCAGATTTACATTAATGAAATCTTGATTTGGATTTGGAGTGTTTTTCATCGGAGTGTCAAAAAGAGTGTAAAAAAGGAGTCCCTTGAACCGCCTCCATGATATATACACCTGATTTTAGATCAAAGTTGACCTCAATTTTCAAATCATGAGGAGAAAAGAAAAAAGGTTAAAGCCAAATATCTTTTATACTCGAATCAAGTCCATGGCAACCCATTTCTAATTTAATCTACTACTATTTTTTTTCCGGTTCGCATAATAAAATCAACAGCAGGGAATTCCAACTATATCTGATTACCACACGTCATATTAGTGGATGATTTTCAGAAATTGAAAACAGCAACCATTTGATATATTACGAATATGAATTAATGAGATAAATGAAAAGTTTACAACACATTCTCTAACAACTGAGGCACACTACACATTTATCATCAGTAAAGAATAAATTTACTCACAAAGGTGACTCAAGAAATCGGTTTATTCCTTCCTATACATTCTAACAACAACCATTTATTAACATAACCAACCTCTTTACTTCCAGCTTGAATATTTGCACTTTGTTCTGAAAGTGTGGCCCATGCCAATAAAGCTTTCACCAACATATTAAACTCGAGCTACAAAAGTGGAATGTCGTATTATAAATTATGCCCTTCACCAACATATCTAACTGATCATTTTTTTTCTTTTGAAGTTTCATGCCTTAAGGGCTATGGAGATTCTGCAGCTGGTCAACTACAGCAGAAGAATAACTGAGACTCTGGAAATTAGATCGGAGCAGATTTGCTTGTGTATGGATAAGGTTAGAGTTGCTTTTGATTTCTTTTTTACCTATGTGCCTGCCACATGAGCTGTGGCGTACACGGATACGGTGGGGTCGAGATTCGATGGAGCAATTCCCACGCACTTTAATTACCAAAATCACCTCCTTATCTCTTGCATCTTCACACCACCAGTTCTTTGGCACCCCATCTACAAACTCCTCCATGGTGTGATATTTCTCATGATTAACCGAGATCTCCATAATTTGATTTGGTTTTATAATCCCACATGCTGGACTTACCTGTTGGTAACCAAACTAGTAAGTAGGAAAGAAATCCTTAAGCTAGCTGTTAATCTACTTAGGGTGAAATGCAACATTAATCCATATACTTTGGATCGAATTTCCAGTTGATCCGCATAGGTTCAATTGCAACAAAACCGGCCCCCATACTTCGGACAGAATTTCTGGTTGGTCCCCATAGTTTCAACTGAAACACTAGTGGTCCCCGTAGATAGACTTGGAATAAGTTACACCAATAGTCCCTGTATTATAAGTAGGTTAACCAGCGGTCTCCATTTATAAGAATATTAGACTCCATAGGAAGCGACCACTGGTGTAACTTATGAAACAATGGGGGCCATACTGTTGTAATTGAAACTATGATTACCATTGGTGTAGCTTATTTAGAAGCCATAGGCGGTAGAAGCCAAACTACTAAATAACTAAATTCCTTAAACAAATTGTGAAACTACTTAGGGGCAATTGAAACAAGAGTCTCTATACTTGGCTCAAATTTCCAATTGATTCTGATAGTTCCATTTGCAACACAAACGGTCCCTGTACTTTCGGTGAGATTTCTAATTGTTCCGTATTGTTTCTACTTGTAACATTATTAATCCCCATAGTTTAAGTAAGTTACATTTTTAATCCCACTTTAAAATAAGCTTTGAGTGGTCCTCATGTAATTATAATACATTATTACTAATGTAACCCTATAGGGAGGGACCACCGGTGTGACTTACTGAAATTATGGAACCCAATACTGTTGTAATTGAAACTATGGAAGCAAATACTGTTGTAATTAAAACTATAGAAGCAAATATCGTTGTACAAATTACAAGGACCAATACTGTTGAAGCTAAAACCACGGGGACCAAAGTGACATTTCTCATTAAATATGGGAACCATTGCTGTAATTCACCAAACTACTGATAAAGAGAACACAGATCTTCACAGATAGAGAGAAAAAATATACCTGAAGCCATCGAGGAGATCCGAAAGAACCTCTGGGATGATGATCTGACGCTTGTCCATCCTTCCTAATCATGGACTGGCCTTCACAGATTACTTGAAAAAGAGCATCCTTTTTCCCACTTCTATTGCTGATACGTAAAATAGAAGTTTCCTCATTCTGTAGAATTATGTTGTTCGTACTGACAATAGTGTCTGGGACCTTGCATAACTCTCCAAGTATACTTGCTATATTTTCGTTACAACTAATAATTCTTCCAAACTCTTGTCTCCTTGTCGATTCATCAACTCGAGCGATTTCAACACTAAAAATAGCACGAACAGGCTTGTGATCACTGTCTGTCACGTCCATGCAAGCTTCATACCTAATGAATGGGCATGTTAATTAGTTTAAAAAAAAGAAGGCATATTACAATTTGATAGTTCTATGACAAGAGTAAAAGAGACATGAGGGAAACTAAAGAGAGAATAGATTTGATAATAATGAAGATATGGTTTATATAATAGATAGAAAAGCTTAAATAGTCTTAAGGACAAAATAGTGAGATATCCTTAAGGGCTATATGGCATAAGAGAACACTTGTTCAGGGCTGCCAAGGTCCAAGCCATAACAAGAGCCTCGAGTTATAACTAACCTCTAATAGATTTTTTATATAGATATTAAGAATATACGATGAGCCACACCAGCAATAGAGATGGCGTGGGTAGAGATGGTGGCAATCCTCTCTGGTGTTTGAGAAGGTGGTGCTTAGAGTCTGTATAAGTGTATTTTTTTATATCTCTTTCCCCTGATTCTGAGGGGACACCATATTAATGGTCCCTGACTCCCTGTAGTTTTAAGAATCCTGTCCCGTTTTCAGTGGAAAAGGTAATAAGTTCAGACTTTCAAAAGTGGGGATTTGGTCCCAAGTTTTAGTAGGATATTGCTACTTTCATAGTTTTATTATAATATAAAAAATCTCAAGGACTTTAAATTTCGATATGATAAAGAGATAAACACCATTTCCAAATAATTAACTTATCACTAAATAATTTTTTTATGGGTCACATTACGATATGTTTTTGTAACTACCACATATATTACTTATAAGTTCTAATGGGTCACATTCACGATACAACTTTCTGTCAAATACGAAGTATGGTAAAGATGTAGTTCTAAATACTCGAGCCTGTACACAGAACTTACTGTCTAACCGACGAAACTACAGGACAATCTAGACTGCATGAAGTTACTGAAGATGATCGGGTATCACGATACAAAATTCTGTCACACCATGCAGGAATGCGTCTCTTTTCACTAGAATCATACCCTACAACAAATCAAAAGACGAAAAATACATTAAGACTCGTTTGCCGACAAAATTTGACAGAGCTTCTTTGTGTTACTTGTATAAATATTAACAACAACCTATCATCACATTTCAATTTTATAATCCAATCTTATACAAATTACAAGCCAGTACGCCATCCTAACAATTTTTGTTTCCCATTCTTGTACACTGTCTTAAAAAAAGAACCCTGGATTGGGACACTAAAGTAGAAAAGACGTAATAGATTAATTAGTGTACAAAATATCTTCACCTGAAGAATAATGTTTAAAATATTTTGGTTTTGTAATTATTCAGTAATCCAGCCTATGAAATTTTCCTGTAATTATTCAGTAACCCAGCCTATGAAATTTTCCTATTTTGTACACCAAGTGTACTAACTCATCGATAAATTCAAGTCCGTGTACTGATTGCTATTGCTTGTTGGTTGGGTACCAAGTCCGAATCTAATGATTGATCAGTGTACAAAACTGTAATCCTCCTGAGTCTTTCAAGGCGAGAAAAGAATGTAGTATGAGCAGAAAAGTAACCTGCTAACCCAGGTTGGTGTTTATCAAATTTATAAGTTGGAGGAAATTTGATAATAGCTTCACGCATTCCTTGAAAGACGTTCCCAGCTTTCATTTCTGTTCTGAGCTGATCCCTCTCTTTCAGCCAATCAAAGCTTCTTTGAGAGATGAAATCCCTTGCATCATCATAAGATGTATCATTTAAACGGTAATTAAAGTCGCCAAAAAATACGACCATGTCAGCCTCAGATAATTCTGGCATTCCGTCCACCGAGTTGTTTCCAAATGTCTGCACAAATCGGAGTTAACTCGGAAAAAGTAAAAAATATATAAAACAAATGAAAGGGCCAAGTACACCCAAGTATCATCAGATTTCAGTTTTCCAGCCTAAGAAAAAGTGGAATTAGTGCACTTACATACGTTACATACCTATAAGATTTAGTACGCTTTGACTTCGTGCACAAATAACAAAAATCATAACCTATTTCACTAATAGTTACGCGAACAAACAACTTTATACACTATTCTTTCACAAGTTTTCATATTTTCTGCTCTATTCTATTTTCTATTTTAGTCGCAATATTTAGGACCAGAAGATAAATTAGGGACAAGAGATACTTGGAGCTTGTCAAATTGCATCTTTTAAGCAATAAGCTGTAAAATTTGAAATTCAGAAGGAGATAAAAAACTAAGTTTCATCCAGCTAAAAAATGCTGGCTTTGTCAAGCCAAAGATCCAGTAAAGGCTCACTTTCTAATCTGGTCAACCAAATGCACTCTAGCAACACATAAGCTAAGTGTAGAAGATGCAATCAAACAAATCCATACGATAAAATTTAACGACCAGATATTTGCACACAATTAAATAAATAAACTTACATTTGCACCTCGAAGCATTTGAACGGAAGATGGGATCCCAGCTGCATTAAGAATAATAAGCGGCAAGGGACAACAATGAAAAAACTGATACAGAATATAGGTTGAGCAGCCAAACAAGAGAGAGAACAGGGACGGCACCATACCATTTGAAGTATTCAAAACGTTAGACGGTTTACTAAAAGCCATTGTGCGCCAAACGTGGTCAAAATCAGCATTTCGACGACTTACAGCTTCTAAATGTGCGGCAAAATGACAGTTAACGAAACACATAATCCTACCATACACTCTCATCCTCAAACCAACTGCTCCCTGGCCAAAATTGATATAACCGAGTTAAAGCACATATATATATATATATATATATATACAGAGTGAAATTTATCCTAAAGAGATTTCCAAATTAATTTACACCAGGAATGACAATCATTTCGTATAAATAGACTTGCATACAATTTTTTTTAAAGCTCTTATGGTTGCATCTTTTGAGTACGAAAGTATATACTTATATAAGATGTGTAAAAGTGTATCAATATGAATGTTTTTGTGAAAAAATGAAGATGGCATAGTATTTAAATTGGCAATGCTGATAATAAATTCATGAGTAAAAGGTGAAAACTGAAAAGTATACCTATCTTGGAAAGAGTGGTGGTTGTAAAAGTCGCAAGTCGGTGACTAATCGGTGAGCTCCGACTTGCCGATTTTCCAATTAGTCGCTGATTAGTCGGTTGGACTAAAAGTGTCACTTTTTTTTAATTTTGAGGGTCTATTTGTAATTTTTAAAAAGTTTTTCTGTCACATTTAGAAAACAGTGGAAATTTTTAATAAGTTTCAATAGTACAGGGACTGTTTTGTTATAACATCAAACTTTAAAACCTAACTAAATAGTCAGTGAATTAAGTGCCGCATATTTCCTCTCTCTCTCATCTTCTTCTTCTCTCTGTTTTCTCTCTCTCTACTGTAATTTTTTTCTAAACCCTAATCCAAATTGGGTTTTTTTGTTTTGCTTCTTAAATGATCAATTTCTCCCACCACATATCAATTCGACCTTAGAATTAATCGTATTTGTTATCAATTGATCCGTTTTGGCCTAAATTAGAGTTTTCCCCAATTCAGCGATTTTTTTTCACCGACTTGCACTAATTCAGTCGGTCTAGGTCCGACTTCCGACTAATCGCCGATTAGTCAACGACTAATAAGACTTTTGGAACAGTGTGGTTTAGTACTTTAAAATACTTCAAAAAACAGTAGCTTTTACCTCAAATGTTTCCATTATATGTACAAGGCTATAGAGTAAATTCAAATATGCTTACCCAACAGTCTAGCTAAGCTCATATATACCTATAAGAAGTTAAAATTTTATAGGATTGTTGTATGAATGTAGAGAGTTTTGGTAGAAAAATATAAGCCTTTTTAGGAATATTTTATTCAACAAACAAAACCAATCCCCCTTTCTATTTCCTTCACAATAAAGCTTTAACCATTCTCTCTCTAAAACTCCACATATATACTTGGCCTCCTCCCCTTTAACCCCCACCTTGATCTAGATCTGAGCCGTTTATGGCTTCACTAAGATGATGCCGGACTCTTACACTCTTTTCCCCACTCGACCATCATCGTTTATGACTATGGCGACTGTGCAAGGCACTTTAATGGCTCTTTTTTAATTTTGTTTTTCTGTTTTCTCTACCACAAAACTTCGATTTGGTTCCGATTAGCATCAATTGCATCGACTGGTGTTTAACTATGTCGATGAAGGTTACATAGGCTCAAAAAATGTTAGTAAAAGTCAATTTTATCTTGGAATGTGTAGGGTGGTGTATCTGAACTGAATCTCACGAGTGGGTGGGAAGAGAACCAAAGGAAAAAGGGGAAAGGGGAAAGGAAAAAGTAATATTAGTTTATTCAGCTATATTTGTTTCTACAGGGAACTAATGTGCCACATTTAAAAAATTATTGTACAAGTACCTTATAAAGCTCTTTAAGCTTATACCTATACTGCTCACTGATGAGAATGCTCTTATAGTTTTGCTTACTACAGTTTTAATAAAAGCTGATTGAATCCCCCGTAAATAGTAACTGCTATATCTGGAAACCAACTCTTATCTAGTGCAAGACCTGTTTACGCCACGATCAACACAATTTGCAAATAACAGAAGGTCTAACAGACGTCGACACACTTGAGTCACTTTTTAATAACATTTATCAAGTATTGAAAGAGTGCGACATTTTCTTATATTATAAGACATGACTAGTATTTTCTCTCTGATTGACATTCATTAATTAATTTATTAAGAGTTCTAAGCAGGCTTATACGCCTAAAGAATAATCCTGTGAACGTTTCCAAAAAAAAAGTTAAAATTCTTAGGATACCTTATTACCAATAGCACGTCCAAAGCCACATGGAACCGCTGCAACATCAACATCCCCAACATGACCTCTAATGTCGTTCCTGATCCTAAAACCTCACAAAAAAGGAACTGAAGATTTGACGCATAAAAGACAGAAAAAAAATAATGGAGATAGCTTTAAAAAAACCATGGTGATATAATTTGGTTCAAAAAAGTATGTTGTTCGTTTCCTATGAGAAAATGTTCAAAGAAAAGGTAACTTTAGCATATGCACAATACATGTTCCATTTCAGGACATCTCAAAATTTGATTTTGGAACTACAACAAAATTTGCGGACTTCACTGACTAAAACACCTGATTAGAATTTTTTTGAAAAAATAATCTGATTGGCTAGGAGCGTAGGAGAGAAAGGACAACCATAGTAAAGCTATGCTCATTTTTTTTTTTATTTCTTGCTTATATTTACAACGATATACGGCATCAGATGATTTCCATACAATAGAGGGAAAAGGGAGGGAAAGCTGATCAATTCTTATATAATTTGGAATAAGAGAAAGGTATGTGATATCTATGTGGAATAAATGAAACATAGTAGCGTGCAGAAACTAGCTATGCTCCCTTGCTTACATCTCCTCAAGTATAATCCCAAGTATATAAAAATGCAAATGCATAATGTCTTAAGTATTACTTACCAAACTGCAATGAGCAAGCCGGCCAATTGTCTGGATCCAACACGTTCAAAACTCGACCCTTCATCCAAGGTTTTGCCCATCATATCCAGCCACCACTGCCCAGCGGTACTGCCCTCCAGACCCACCTACATTATAAGAATACAAAAAGTAATTACGACTAGAATATTTTTCTAATCCTAAAAGATAAAATGAAGAATGCATAGAAATTGCAGAAATTCAAACCTATAAGCTTCCAAGGAAATAAGAAATACCTCAACTTGATTGTTGCCTAGGATTATCTCATTCGTTGGCATATTTTTTGTCCATGTAGTAAACAATTAATCAAAGTATTGAACATTTACTTTTTTTTAAAAAGCAATAAAAATTCTAAGGGACTAATCCATGGACGTCAATGTTCTTATTACCATCTCTACAAATATCCGTTCCCAAAAATCATAAAACATTATGCATTCCACATATGTAACCTTTGTGTTATTTATAACTCTATAGGCACTCTCTCTTAGTTAACCGGTTTTCTAGGGTGAGTTCTACCTTTGGGGTTGTTACATTTGGTATCAAAGCCAACACCACAATCCAATGCATGTATCACGCAGTACGCAAAAAGGGAGACGCCGGGATTGCAGTGTTCGACCGGGGCTAGTTTACTAGTACAAAGCCCACCCACGGGGCGTAAAAGGGGTGACGCGGGGATCGCAGTGTTCAACCGGACTAGAGATCAGCACGAAGCCTGCGTGTGTGGTCGCAGGTTGCAAAGCGTGGTGGATTGTAACGATCATAAGGGTAGTGTAGTGTAAGCTACATTATCCCACATCGGTAGTGTAAGCTACATTTGTGTTGTTTATCACTCTATAGGCACCCTCTCTTAGTTAACTGGTTTTCTAGGGTGAGTTCTACCTATGGGGTTGTTACACATTATCATAACCTAAATATATTTACTTTCCTCAGGTAGTAATATCTTTGTAACACAAATGTCTTAATCAGCTTTTCAGTTTTCCCTAGGGGCCTTCAAACTTTATAATGCCTCGATATAACAAAAAGAATGGGGGCATACTTCACGAAAAATAAAGCATTGCAAGCAAAATTTTCCCATAAAAGCAAGTCAAAAAACATGCAGTTAGTAGTAAAAAAATCATGGGCTCATGGCTTTGTTTTGTTGTAGCTTTTAAAGTCCATTTTTTTGCTTAGAAGCTGAGCTCTTCTAGACTTCTCACCTAAAAAGGCTAGAAGCTTTTAATCTGGATAGACCTAACCTTTTTATGAACCTCAGAAAATCAATCCATTTTCCTAAAAAAACGGCAACCAAACAAGCCCCATATGCAGTGGTGACCAGAAACTTAAGTACGGTGACTGTTCTTAGTTTAGGAACATGTTAAAAAAACAGAAATTTTCTACATAAAATAATTCGTTTTGAAAATATTTCCATATGGCTATATGGCTATGTTTAGTGGCAATTACTTACAGTTTCTTTAGCTGCAGACATTGCTAAAAAACCAGCACCCATTTCGACTTCTTGCAACCCAACAGCAATAATGCTGACATCAGCAGCTACAGAACCTAACCAACTTATAAGCGAGTCATGAGAAGCTCTTCCTTGTGCAACATTCCAAGTACCAGACAATACCTTTAATTTTTCCATTTTCGTATATAGATAATCTTTTCCACCTAATTCCGACTGTAAAATCCCGTCAATAGGTCCGGGAGATGATATATGCCATCCACGTATACCACCATGATTTGCTAATGAAAATATATAACCATAACCAAAACAGATATCTATTATAGGATTATTATGAGCTACCCAATCCCCAATTAGATTACCGTTTAGATCCAATACTTGGATTACACCACTTGAATAACCTACCCAAATTCGAGAACCCAAAGTCGTTAAGCATTGGACAGAAAAAGAATGGTATTGGAAATCTTGTAAGCGGTTCCCATTCCCATCCCATTGTACAATCATTCCATTCGCACAACCACACCAAATTAAGCCATCAATTGTTGAAATAAGTGCTTCGATTCGTCGGTAATCGTCGCCAAATGGTCCCTTGACAGCAACACGACGAACTGCATCAGCAGCTCCGAATAGGGCATTTCGTGAGCGCTGGAAAAAGCTAAGGGGGGTTTGCTGTCGTTCTTTTCTTGAGATAGATAGGTAATTCAATGTCGAATCGTCTTCCATTGGATCCTGTGCAAATGGTAAGTTCTCAATCTGACCATCCATGTTGAATACCTTTAGCAATTCCCTAGTCCGAGAATCCCTAAAAAATTAACAACAGATACTCATCAAATACATTTCTATATACAAAAATCAATAGAAGGAAACAGTTCCAATCTACTGAGAATACATATCTATAAGGGTAGAATTAAAGTATTTCACACTGAGATATCATCCGATTTTATTTTGTACACCAAAGCGAAACCGTTTTTCTTATAAATGGAAACCCTTAGATGGTGTACTAATTTCTACTTTTTGTTGGTTATACAAGATTGAAATCTAATTATTTTTAGTGCACAAAGCTGTGATTGACCCTCTCTAAAAGGATAAGGAAAGACGTCATTTCAATCTTCAGAAGTCCTCAATAACGCATTCAAATAAATAAATGATGATAAAGCAAATATTATATTGTAGGTTCCACTAGCAAAATAGACAGATCCAAGTATGAGTACAATCATAAAAGTATAATATCTTGAGCATGTGTATCTAGTTATTATATTATTCAGATAAGCATTCGTGTACCTTATTATTATTCACAGACAAGCTAATGGTCAACAACTACAGAAAATGTTTTATAAAGAACAACAAATCAAAAACCGGTACGATAAATTTACCATAATGCAAACATGGTATATCCAGCCGTCCACACTCTGCCACTAGAATGATCAGACAACATATATTTGATATCAGATGTAAAATTGCTGAAATTCACATGGGTTTGATTCCTGAGATCAATATATGACCTCTCCACCGTAAGGGAAGCCAAGTGTCTTTCTTCCACTGTAAGAGAGAGAGCTTTTTCAATGGATTCCCATGGCCAAATCATAATTACTCCACCCTCAGAACCCGACCATAGATCCCCTGGACAAAAAATCGAGGCCATAAAACAAAATTTAGACAAAATTAATGTACTCAACCACAAAATCCATCAAGTATTCTTTCTACTTTCAAGTTCTCAACCTACGTAAATATGTTGATGGTTGTTATGGTAGTATTGAAATAATTGGGCAAAGCTCTCAAAATAAAATAGTCAAATGCCCATGGTAAACCAAATACAATCCTGTTTTAGACCAAAAAAAAAGAGATAAGCCTGAGCTTAATAGCTGCAACGAAACAAGGCCCAAGTAGACCTTAACCTCTAAGATCACGACGGTGTAGCAGAGTTGCTACGATCAAAAAAAGTTGCTGACCATAAGTGATAAGTTGAAAAGAGGATGCACTTCCTTATAATGTCCCTAAAGTGGCTATTTTTACATGCTTTCTTATGATTTACAGTAAGTTGGGTAATTTCTTTCCTAGATGGTTGCTTTTATCAATGGTCCATCAAACCCTCGTCTCTGTACCAAAATTATATGCATGCCCTGAGGATTGCGAGATTGTCTTTCCATCTCCTTCCTTTACCTACCTTATTGAAGAGAGAAACTTTTCACGAACTGAAAAGCCTTGAGCGATGATGATCTAGTAGATTTCTCGAAATGAAAGAAGCAGACGATGCATAAAGGATAAGCAGAAGGGATGAAAGTGGGTGATTCTGCTAATGGAACCAGTAATGAAACGTCTTTACTTACTATGAATGCACATAAGGACTCAACACTGTTGGTCTACTCTGAGACTGTATAAAAAGTAAAAACCCTTGCACGTCTTACCAAAAAGACATATTAGGAGAATATGAGGTAATCCATGCCAATTATAACCCACAAGCTAGATCAACAGATAAGATATGCGGAACAATACCAAATTCTAAGTGGCTATGATAATCGAGCGAGTACAAGGTAGAAAATAGATAATTTGATCTGGATAGGTACTCCAATTTCTGCCTAGCGGAGAGTGCCAGGCTAGGGTTATACTACAACTCCCAAGTGACACGTGAGCAGCCCCAATAGCAAGCTACCATGATGAACACTTCCCCTCAAAACATTAATTTACAAAAGTGTGAAACATTTGCTTACGTATCGAATCTGGTAAGAACAGATTGTACAGTTTTTCTTAGTCAGAAGTCCATGAAACGTATGTTGTGCTCTGTTACATATTAAGGACAACAGATTCCCTAGTAAAAGAACCCATTAGGGGAAGAATAGGAACTTATTATAAACCAGAACCAAATCAATATACTAGTGATGAGAGATAAAGAATACTTTACCGCAGGCAGTGATGACAATTGAAAGAACGGGAGCACGATGAGCCTGCCATGAGAACGCCTCTCTAAAAGGACTACCACTATTATTAGCCGATCCCGAGACACGAGAACAAATCTTCCAACACCTTATCTTTCCATCTGTGTGTCCGGACCAAATCACTCCAGCCCCCGCATCTGCCACGACACACGTAACTGGAGCAGTCTGCACAGAGGTCCAAAAAGGCACCGCTCCTTCCTCCTCGCCCTTCTCATAGATTTGGGATAAATCCCAGAACCTAACACCGCATTCTGTTCCAGCCCACAACTCATAGTCCTGATCGAGTGATAAAGACGTAAGAGACCTGAGTAAGACAAAATGGGTTAGCTCAGTGGCAGAGCACTCGTTATCTGGGACTAATGTGTCAGCGTTCTAGTAACAAATAGGGTAGGTGTGAAAGTATGACAGTCTGAGATCACTATTTTTAAATTTTTAAAAGAAGAGGATAAACTACAGTTTTATACAATCAGGCATCATTAAAACTTGTTTACACCAAGCTACGAAATGAGCAATTAGCGTCACATTTCTCGACCATTTAGTTCACCAAGTATACCAAATTGAACTAAATCCATAGCTTGGGTTACTAACACGATATACTTCCTACACTACCCAATCATGTATTTTATAGTATATTTGTCACAATTCTATCACTTTTCTTTTATCCTGTCTCCACTCGTCTTTTTTTCTCATATGTAATGTTCAAAAATAAGTAAATAACTGTTACATTTCCAGATGATTAATTAAATCTGTATACATCACTTTGGTTTTGCACATCAAACTCCAAAAGTTATTACTACACTAACACAATATTTCCCGATTATTAGCACACTAAGCGAACCAAATTGAATAAAATCCATAGGTTGGGTACTAATTAGTTACCAAAAACCAAATATTTGCTACACATCATGTTTTTTTTTTGTTTCCAGTCTCGAATCTGTGATCTTAGTCATATGCAATGTACAAAAACCAAAATAATGGAAACTGTTTAATTGGTGTACAATTCCAAATATTGCAGGTCCAGAGTATGAAATCCGAAACTCATAATACATAAGTTTACAAATTTGTAAATAACTTCAAAAATAGGAAACCGAATACTAATTAGTTAACAATTCGAATGATAATCATAGGTTGCATACTAATTAGTTACAAAAAAACAAATGCTTTCTGCACCAAAAACATAATGTCTTTCTTATTTCGTATTCTATTCTATAACATTCTATTTTCCCAATTCTCATCTCCAATTTGTTCTTTTTCTCATGAGAGAAAGAAAATTTAGTGCATTATACTAAGAATATTATTTTTATTTAATTTAAGGGTAGTTAGCGTTAAGGTTCCCCAATGTGTTGGATTTTAATTGGCTAGGCACATTAAAAAATAGTGGACCGGGTCCATGTAAAAGTTACTCTCTTTCTGATAATCCCCTCCGTCCCCAAAGAACAGTCCACTACGCAACTGTGCAACTCGGACTTGCAAAAATCTTGTTTCTAGAATTCCGAAATTAAAATTTCAAACTTTAATGACGTAGTTAAATAGTTTAACATTATGATTAATTTTTAAAATCTTTCATTTTGACAATTTAGATACGAGATTCTTGTAGGTCAGTCTAACGTTATAATACAGTAATAATACCAAAATGTAATAAATCCAACAAACAAAGCCCAGAGGAAGTGGCCGAATTGAGACTTCCGTGACCGTCGTGGTCTCAGCCCATTTGTTTTCAACTTTTTACACTATCCAATCATGTTTTTTTTTACATTTACACTATTCTATTACCTTCCTTTTTCTTCTGTCCCTAATCTTGCAATTTTTTCTCATATGTAAAATAAAACGATCTAGTTTACAAATTGCTAATTTTTGCCCATCAATGTATAAAGTCAGAAAACTGCACATTAAAATACCAAAACCGTAAATAACTTTAAAAAGAGAAAGACCTGGGAAACCGGCCAATTTCGGACTCCCTTAATCGCCGAGGCCTCGGCTTGATACTCAAAACTACTAAACTAACGTACATTCCTAGATGATTTAGCACACTTAAGCGTACCAAATGGAAAAAAATCCACAGGTTGGAACTTGTTAGTCAAATAAACCAAATATATTATCACACTATCATGTGTGTTTTTTGTATATTCTACACTATGTCAACATGATTTTCTAGTTTGCACTCCAATCTATGATTGGTATACTAATTTCCAGTTAATATATAGATTCCTCGTAATACATTAAAATACCAAAGTGTAATTAACCCCTAAAAACGAATACCAAAGCATCCGATCTGAATCAGGACTCCCAACCTCATCTTATTTCAATCTTTTTTACACTATTCAGTTATATTTTCGTATTTTTTACACTTTTTAGCCCCCTAAGTCTAATATTCCAGTTTTTCCATATGTAAAATACTAAAATGAAGCTTGTAGTTTAGTGCACTAATTGCCAACTTTTTCAAGACACTTCATAAAATTTTGAAAACTAATAACATATTAACAATACTACAAACCTGAGAAATCTGCCAACTTGGGACTCCCTTAACGACCTCGGCTGAAGCTCTTTTCTATACACTATTCAGTCATATTTTAATTTTTTTTACACTTGTTTTCCCTATCTCCAATCTTCCAATTTTTTTCATAAATAAAATACTAAAATGAAACTGTTAATTTGGTGTACTAACTGCCAAGTTTTTCAAGTCACTGTATAAAACACCGAAAACTAATAACACATTAACACTACGAAGACTGTAATCAACTCCAAAAAATTTATAAAAAAAATACCTATTTTTTTTTTCCGACTTGGGACTCCCTTAGCGACCTCGGCCGAAGCTCTTTTCTATAATTCTACACTAATAAGTTATACTTTCGTTTTCTTTACACTTTTTTACCCTATCTTCATTCTTCTATTTCTTTTTTCATATTTGAAGTTCTAAAAATCTAAAACAGTAAAACGAAGCTGTTAATTTAGTATACTAATTGCCAATTTTTTCAAGTCACTGTATAAAATCTCCAAAACTATAATACTACATTAACAATACAGAAAACTGTAATCAATTAAAAAAATAAAAAAAAACTGAGAAATTTTCCAACTTGGGACTCCCTTAACGACCTCGGCCCAAGCTCTTTTCTATATTTTTCCACTATCTACAATCTTTATTTCATATGTAAAATACTACATGAAGCTGTTAATCTGGTGTACTAATTGCCAACCTTTTCAAGTCAACCTATAAAATTTCAAAAACTGTAATGAACTCCAAAAATAAAGATTAAAAAAAACCTGAGGAATTTGCCAACTTGTGACTTACTAATCGACCTCGGCCAAAGCTCTTTTCTATATATTCTACACTAATTCAGTCATATTTTCGTTGTCTGAACACTCTTTTATCCCTATCTCCAATCTTTCAATTCTTTTTAATATTTCAAGTTATAAAATATTACTCAATATAAAGCTGTTAATTAAGTTTATTAACTGCTAACTTTTTCAAGTCACTGTATGAAATACCGAAAACTAATTACATTAACAATACGAAAACTGAAACCAACTCCAAAAAAAATCATAAAAAAAAGACCTGAGAAACTTTCCGGCTTGCGACTCCCTCAACGGCCTCAGCCGAACCTCAATACACGGCGGAGCCTCCGTCGCCAGCCTCGCCGGAACCCTAAAAACTCCGCTTCCGCTAACAAACTCCTCCTACGAATCATCGCTATCCTCGTCGGAGGACAGAATCAAAATTTCGCACTCCAACCATCTAATGTTTAGTTGATCAAGACTCATTTCTATATTTTTTTACACTATTCACTCATATTTTCGTATGTTCTTTTACCCATTTTATCCCCCTAAGTTCAATCTTCCATTTATTCCAAATGTAAAATAGTAAAATGAAGCTATTTATTTGGTGTACTACTCTTTCAAGTCACTGTATAAAATCTTCAAAACTATAATACTACATTGACACTACGAAAAACCATAATAAACTCCAAGAAATAATAAAAAAAAAAAAGACCTGAGAAATCTGCCAACTTACGACTCACTTAACGACCTCGGCCGAAGCTCTTTCTATATTTTCTACACTATTCAGTATTCAGTCATATTTTCGTGTTTTTGCTTTGTTCTCCATCTCCAATCTTCCATTTTTTTCATATGAAAAATACTAAAATACAAAAATGAAGCTGTTAATTCGGTGTACTAATTGCTAACTTTTTCAAGTCACTATAAAATTCCCAAAACTAATACAACACATCAACAATACATTAAACTGTAATCAACAACAAAATAAATAAAAATTAAAAAAAACCTGAGATATTTTCCGGCTTGAGACTCCCTCAACGGCCTCGGCCTCAGCTCAAGGCACGGCGGACGCTCCGAATTCGTCGCCGCCCTCGCCGGAACCCTAAAAACGCCGCTCCCACTGCTCCCGCTAACAAACTCCGCCAACCCCAACTTCTCATCATGACTTTCCTCATCGGACGAGAGGATTAGGTCGGTGTCGAGGACTCTAATCATGTTATCGAGGCTGGTTTCGACGTGGTTTGTATTTTCTGATGACGAATCGGAGTCGTAGAAGAACCGATCGAAGACCCTAACCGGTTGGACCGGTTTTTGCTGACGTGGTACCTGTCCGGAAGAATCTGAGTTGAATTGCACCGGTTCAACTGGTTCAGAATAATTGGAGTCGAAGAATAATTGATCCGAAACACTACCCTGTGGTTTTTGAACTGGTTGAACCGGATTCTGCTGACGTGGCACCGGTTCAGATAAATCTGAGTCGAAGAAGAATTGATCAGAAACTGGTTGTTGCTGACGTGTCACCGCTTCAGAATAATTGGAGTCATCGAAAAATGAATCGGAAACCAGTTGAACCGGTTGTTGTTGCTGACGTGGCAGTGGTTCAGGTGAATCAGAGTTGTAAAATAACTGATCGGAAACACTAACTGTTTGTTGAACCGCCTTTTGCTGTTGTTGAACCGGTTCAGAAGAATCTAAGTCGTAGAAGAATCGATCAGAAACCGATTGAGCGGGTAGTTGTTGGTGACGTGGCACCGATTCAGATAAATCAGAGTCGAAGAATAATTGATCAGAAACGCTAACAGGTGGGTTTTGCTGACGTGGCAACGGTAGAGATGACTCGGAGTCGAAGAAGAAGGGATCGGAAACATTAACTGGCTGTTGTTGTTCAACCGATGCGGAATTGGAACCGAAGAGAAGGTCGTCGATAGAGGGAGAGAGAGAGTGGTTAGGATTATGTATGGTACCGGTACGAGTATTATTGCAGCTGAATAATGAGAAAATATCTTCTTCTTCATCTTCTGGATTAGTGTTAGTATTAGTATTAGTCTCCATTTTTAGTCTTATTTTTATTTAAATTGGATTATTATAAATTAAACAAATATGGATTTATACCCCCTTATATACCCCAGCTAGATGAAGTGGCGATAGATATTATATGTATGTATATATATATATATATATATATAGATAGAGAGAGAGAGAGAGACAGGTGTATTCCGTGTATGTATGTATGTATAAATTATAATGGATAAAATGCAAATAACCCCAAGAACTATCAATTCTTGCAATTTACCACCATTAACTATCAAACTTTTGCAATTAAACCCCAATTGGATCTTTAAAATGACATAACGTTTGTCGTTTTACAAAATAATTTGTTTCGTATATGTAGTTTGTCAATTTACATGAGTTAAGATACTTGTTGTTCCGTGCAGCTAAATCTTAGGCGTTTTTCATGGAATTAAAATTATAAGCGCAACTAACAACTCAACTAGCTCAATAGTATCTTAGCAACGATAATTATATGATAACAAATAACGAATAATTCAAGCATGCACACAATTACAAGATAAGTTGTGGAAAATAAAGAGTAAAAAATAGAGATTCACACTGATATATATAGATTCGGCAAACCCGCCTAGTCCTCTCCCCGGAATTGTTTTACCGGGATTATCCTTATATTATTTTCAACCCAATATTACAAATTATAACGAGCTAATCAATCGATTTGCTCACCTTCTATACGAGTATACAATATTGACACAAATATAAGAGAACACAAAAGGCGAGTCAACGACTCCCCCTCAATCTATGAGTATCCAAATGAAATGACCTAGAGCTTTTATGTCATCAATCGACTTTTAAGCTTCTAACCAATCACTTTCTCATAATTGAGCTTATATGTTTGCTTTTTACAAATTTGTTACAACAATGTAACAATACTCATAATTTGATTACTTCTAATTAAATTAATTTGTGAGACTTGATTTTGTTTGACATTGATCTCCTTTCTAATCGATTTGCTCTTTTTCAAGTTTTTTGCTCAACGAATGAGTTTTTAATACGTTGTAATTTAGGGAGGTTGATTGGCTAGTGTTGTATAGTATTTAGTGTTTTTGGAGAGTGGGAGAGATGTGTTTATATGTTCAATTGTGTTTATTTCCGTTGGGTGTGTTTCCCGGGGCGAATTATCAAAATCCACCAAAGTTCGATCGATCGAACTGAGTTTTTCGATTGATCGAAAAAACTGGTATTTCACTCAATCTTGTTTCGGTTTCTTGAAACTCTTGTAACTTTCTCGTTCGAACTCCGAATCGACTTCTGTTTGAACCGTTGATTTCGTTATTGAATGTTATATCATTTTAAGTCCTAAAAATATACATTTTCTCTTTTGGAAAAGGATCAAACATTATATAATCGAATTATAAAATCATAATCACACTTATAATCAAAATCAATATTGAATCTATGGTTCAACAATAACAATGACCGTAAATGCCATCAGAATATGCTTTATATAACTAACTAATATTTTAGTAATAAAAACTATCTTTTTGTGTCATCTCATAAAAAATTACTTGATATCCATGGATATCGAATAAGTGATTATAATAAATGAAAAATCAACCAAAACTGCTCATCGAGTGTAAAGTTATATCATTTAAATTATGACATATGAGGTAATTTGCAAAAGTTTAATAGTTTATGAGGGTTGATTGCAAGAATTAATAGTTTCTAGGGGTTATTTGTAAATGACTCATAGTTCGAGGGTGTTATTTGCATTTTACTCTTCACCTAATTGATGAACGACTATGATTATTGCCGTGCGAGTTGCGACTGTTTCTATTAGATTTTGACATTTTTGTAGTTTGTACGTAAAATGGATTTTATCGTTGAGATTTTGAAATTTTGTACCTTGTTTAATAAAAATTATAATGCTATATTAAGTTACTTCTCCACTTAAAAATCTTTTCCGGTTTATTTCCCATTAGCGGTCGATTGGTTCGGTACGGTTTTCATGAATACTGAAACCAAATCGAAAATAATTCCGGTTTTGGTTTCGGTTCGGTTTTGCTTTTTTCAAAAATAAAACCGAACGAAACTGAAACCGGTTTTAGCGGTTCAAAACAGTTCGGTTTCGGTTTATTTTGGTTTATATCGGTATTTCGGTTCGAACGGTTTATAAAATGGTTAAACTAATTTTACCTAAAATAAATTATAATACATTGTTATCATACTAATATTACTTGGTAACTAATATTTTTTGGTATGTTTTTGTTAATTTAATTTCAAAAGTAGTATGTTTTGTTAATTTATTATATATTTTATTCTTATTTCGAAATATATTTACTAAACTCTTAATGTTCGACGTATAAAAATATTGTAAACTTATAAGTTTTTTTTTTTCGAAAATTACTTCATCGGCCTATATTTTCCAACAAAACAAACAAAAAGTAAGCGTTTACTATTAGAAATTGTGAATGTTGTTTAGTAAACAGTTTAAACTATATTTATAAAGAAACATATTGTTTGGTAGATACTTTGATACTTTATTTAGTAAACAGGTATAAGTGTCAATACGTTATTAAATAAAAACAAAGGGTACTGAATTATGAAAAAAGCAAAAAACCCCAAGTCATGCACCTATTCGGTAGAATGTCCATAATTGTTTCAAAACAATTCAGAATTTTATTTATAAAATACTTCTGACAAGGCTAAGAGGTATTTTATATTTTATTCAGAGATACAATTTTCACAATTCTGCAGTTCGAAAGGTCAAAACTACATTTTGAGTTTTATTCGAGAAGCACACATTTAAAAGTTCATTACTCACTACGAAAGTTATTTACAGAGTGGGACACATGTAAAAATTGGATTCAAGTGGTATTTATGCAATTTATGAAGAAAGACCGTAAATACATCGACATTAATATCATTGAAGATAATACATCAATAAAGATCAATAATTACATTTCAGTAAATTTACTTATACAACAAATTAATCTTTTTCGCAAGATTTATCTTTCAGGAAGTTTACATTCCTAGTTATTTCAACTCCAGTTTTCAGGAGTAGTTAGTACCAGTTAGCGTTCGTTATTCGTGTTTGTGTTCGTTATATCAAATAATATAAGGCAAATAATTTGACAATTATAGTTTTAAATAATATATAAAAATAATTTTATTCAGCCCAAAAACCCAAAAAAAAAAAAGAGTGATGTGACGAATTGACAAGTGTCAATACATACTTGGATAAAAACAAAGGTTGTGGATTATGAAAAAAGCAAAAACCGCCAAGTTGTCCAGCTAGATAGAATGTATATATATATCTTTCTTGACAATTCGTATTTTGCTCTATAATATAGGACTGAAAAGGTAAAAAGTACTTCTACATTTTACCTAGAGATACATTTTTCTCTGTTCAACTGTTAGAAGCCGGCATTTAAAAGTGGCGGGATAAAATGGTTCAATTGTTAAAATCATTTATTCCATGATCATTCACCACTAAAGGAAGTTATTTATAGAGCAGGGGACATGTCAAAATCATATTTGTAACCTCCCGTATTTTTATAAGTGATTTTATTTATGATTTAATTTATTCAAAAACGTTTTATACAAATTTTATCAAAAACCGAAACTGTTCCGAAAAACTTTATTTAAAAAAAAAAAACATGTTACTAATTTTATAAACAAAAAGAATCCAATAGATTTGTTTCTAAATATTTGTTATTATTGAGTAGTAAATTTATATTTTTGATTAAAAGTTAACTTTTGGAATTTTGAGGACCAAATAGTTCGTTAGCACAAACTTTCTCAAAACAGTTTTTATATCTTCAAATCAAATTCTTTCAAAACAGTAATCTAAAACAAGAGAGAAAAATAGAGAAAAGAGAGAAAAAGAAGAGTAAGAGGAAATCACCATTAGCAGGTTCTTACCGGAAGCATCTCCTGTACTCGCTAAGGTAACGGGGGTTATCCATTGCGACTAGACGAGTGTGTATGTTAAGATTAGGTCTTGCGTTTACTTTAAATTGAGGGTTTTTGCATTTTATCTTAATTATGTTCTTAAATTGTTAATTTTAGTTTAGTTGTTATATTTTTAATTCCATTATTTGAATTATAGAAGTTGAGGCTTTTGACATTTTAATTTCGAATTAATGAGATTACGGATGGGTTTGCATGTTTTATGAGTTGATTATGTGATTATATAGTTGTTGATGAAATTGGATAAATTTACGTTGAATATAGATGAAATGTAGTTTATGCATGCAAGGTGTTTGTTAAAATGCCTGAATGAGTTTTTATGTTGTTGGAGTGTTTGACTAGTTGTGAATCTAACACCTATGATTATGGTTTATGTTGAATTACGTTAGAGTGACGTATGAGAATGTGTTAATTGAATGATTTTATATTATTGGCCGACGCCTTGTGATTTAGAATAGTGGCAATGGTCTATGTCTCTCCCTAATTCCGGGGACATAAGACGGCCGAGTGGATAGTGAATGACTCGTCTTAGGGACTGGGGCGAGTGGCGTGAGAGGTCCCAATGTGCACTATATTTAATTTATTGTTAGCAATGGTCTATGTCTCTCCCTAATTCCGGAGACATAAGACGGCCGAAAGGATAGGAAATGACTCGTCTTATGGACTGAGACGAGTGGCGTGAGAGGTCCAAGTGCGCACTATAAATCTATTTTTATGTTAACAATGGTTTATGTCTCTTCCTAATTCCGGGGACATAAAACGGTCGAAGGGATAGAGAATGACCTACCTTACGGACTGGGGTAGGTGGCATGAGAGGTACATGTGTGCTTTAGATGTGTGATGAAGTTATTTAATTTATTTCATTGTAGTATGTTATTATATTTGTTTTTATATGTTGATTATCGTACTTGTCGTTTAGTTCTTGTATTTATGGGATGGAGTGACGGTATTTTGTGGTGCCATCCCGTCTATGTATGTGTGTGGAACTCATCGTTACAGTTTTGTATTTCAGGTACAATTTATGTTGATGCGTTTGGATAGGAGCATTAGCAAAGTATCGCATGGGTTCGGAGATTCTTTCAGTTGCTTTATTTTCGCTTAGACTAGTTTTTGAGGTTGTAGCCCACGGGCAAATTCATTCGTTTATTTCTTTTTACATAATTTTGTTAAAACCATTTTGTCTTTTAGCCGCGTTTGACACAAACTTTATATTTATTCATTTAATTGTTCCTTTAGCTCGCAAGTATTTTCTTTTAAAACTTAAATTTTGTACCAACATGTTCTCTTTTCTTTTATTTAAAAAGGTCACGCCTTGATATCCATTTTTAAAGATTTTGGGGCGTGATAATATTAAAGTGGCGGTTTATCAAAGTTATGAAAAAAGTTTCACCAAATTTAATTATCTAGCAAATTTATATATCTAGTAATTTCATCTTTCAACAAGTTTACATTTACGGTTATTTACATTCGAGTTTATAGTAGTAGTTATTACCAGTTTTAGTGACCGTGTTTCGTTTTCTTGTTGGAAGATTAACATATCTTTTATAGTTGTTTACTCTTGTGATCACGCATTCTCAATATAATCCTAAATAAGTTTTTAAATAAATCATTTATGTGGATTGAATCCATCTTGCGTTAGTAAAACTAAGCTTGACTTTACAATTTACAAGTTTGTAAATTCAGCAGTAACAGTTGTACTGCAAACTTTATAATCAAATCCAATTTGATTTTTCTCAAAAAATCAAGACTTAGTCTTATTAATATCATTTTTAATTGTTTGAAAATCGAAAAAAATAATTAAAAATGGATATCTTCTACATTTATTGTCGTTCAATTGATCAACAAAACTAGTATTTTTTTGTCTTTTCTTCCATTTACCCAATTTTATATTTTTATTCCTTTTTGGTCGTTAACATTAACTCAATAGGCCATATATAAGTATGTAACCCACTAAGGCAAATTTCTAATTAAATAATTGACTTTTTCTATTTATTTTAATTGGACATATATATAATTACCAATATATAATCATCTATAATATTTATCCGTATATTGACCAAAGATCTTTTTGTTGTCTATAATATCATACTATTATAATAATAATAAGTTAACCAACAATTTTGAAACTGCTAAATTTTAAAACTTTATTTAAAATAATACATCTGCACCTTTTTATTAACCACCATACTAACATATTATCATAAAAAATAGAAAAAGTAAAAACTAATAACACTATTCCTCACTCTTTAACCATACAAAATTCTTTTAAGTCTACACATCTTATTTTCTCTATATTTTTTTTATATCGTGTCGCACACGCAACGCGTGAACACGATTACTAGTCTTATGTAAGTTTTGATAATAATAAAAATGGATAACAAATTTTATAACTTTTAATTTAGTCACCACTATCTCAGTTCATCTATTATATAGTTGACTCTCTCATACCAACCTTCAATTCCATAAATGTTTTTGTTGGGGCAAACACTTATCTTCATTTTTTTGTGTGGGAACCAAATACGAATTTAAATAAACCACTAATTCAGTACAAGAAAATACACTTTTGTCAATGAAAAATTCGTTGCAAAACATTCACTTTTTATGGCCAAATTTTTTTTCGACCGAAAGACTGTGAACAACTGCTAGACTTTAGTAGGAGATTCATGGATCGGATTTTAAATAAATTAAAAATTAATCAAAACTCTAGAAAACAGGCATCCACCTCATGATATATGCTAACATGTTTACATGACATCATAGATTAAGTTGTAAGCAAATAGAAATAAAAAGTCGTATAAAACTTCAATATGGATCAAGTCAAATTTTCCTTGCCTCACTTTTGTATCTTATGTTCACTTTACAATGTGAATGAATTATTCAATAAATTCTTGATCTTTTCCGGACTTTATTACATTAGTATATAGTTAATACTTTCGTTAACTTGAAGATGCACATTAACTTGAAATAGCGAATTGATAAAAAAATCAAAATCTATCAACTATGCATTGCCCTCTATCCTTAAAAGTTACCACACAAACCATAAATGTTTATGTTTCGACTCGTCATAACTCAATTAGCTCACCGGTGAAACCAATTTAACTATTTTGCCAGACCTATAAGGTTTGATTAACTCTATGCATTATAACTTATAAGATTGATAAATCATTACGAAATATACCGTCTCTTTAATGTGCTGCTTAATATACCTTAACAGGCTTGTTAAATTTAACATCGAACACAAAAAACAATAATTTTTTTGTATAAAACACAATGGTCATGTCGCTATTTAGTGAAATAAATAAATTGTTATTCAGTGACCTTTTTAGTTTGATTCTTTTCACAAGTATTTAGTCCGTCATGCAAGCAATGTGTAACACTTGAAATCATACTTTTTCATGTACATACGAGAGTTTTACGACTGTTGCAATATGGTACCATCACTGTTTTCTTACACTTGGCTGGTCATGTTACCTTTTTGTGAAACAAATAAGTTATGATTCGGTGATCCTTTTACTTTAATTATTTTTACAAGTATTTAGTCCGTCATACAAGGAATGTGTAACACTTTAAATCGTATTTTTCATGTACATACGCGAGTTTTATGACCGTTGCAATATGGTACAATGACTGTTTTTTTACACTTATTTGGTCATGTTGCCTTTTTGTGAAGCAAATAAGTTGTGATTTAGTGATCCTTTTAGTTTGATTCTTTCTACAAGTACTTAATCTGTTATACAATGAATGTGTAAAACTTGAAAAAATGCATTTTTATGTACATACAAGAGATACTTTTGATCGTTGCAATATGGTACCCTGAGCTGATTATTAGCTATCTTATTTTGTGTGAATAAGTTCATTTATTAGTTGTAGTTGACTGTGTTGTTGAATGAAACAATAAAATAGATTTCGAAAAAGTTATTAAATTTACATGAAACGTTACATAAAGAAATTAACTCAAAATAAAACATTACATAAATTTCATAAAAAAATTTAACTCAAAATGAAACATTACATGATTTTATTTGAGCCTCATTAAAACCAGTTTACAACTTAAAAAAATAGTACCCTACATAAATAACTATTCGCTTAAGTGGTATGACGATTCATTTGAGATTTGTCTTTCCTATTGCTTTTGTAACGCTTTGTATTTGCTGAAATTTGATCGAAAAAACCTCTTCCACGGATGAGCATCTTTAGTGTGTATTATCTCCCACGGATTCACAGTTTTTGGCATTGAAAAGTTCCCATCTTTAGGAACAATTTTAGTATAATGACAGTTGTTGACGAACACCATTATAGTAGGGATGCAAGATCTCCCTTTACGATACCCGGAATAAATAGGTAAATAAGTGGTGTTATGAATCTTTAAACACCTAATGGTATAACTTAATGACAAGTATACAAGTGGTATATTATAACAAGAAGCAATTAAATAACCATATGCTAAAAATCTCACCCAATAATCGGGAGGGGTAAAATCGACGTCAACCTCGCCCCAATTCAAACTCCAAGAAATATAACCATATCCAAAACCTTTCGCACTGAGATTTTCAAACAAATCAAAATAAACTTTTTTCCTTACCTGAAGCCCTTGTTTCAAATCTCATCAAACTTCATACCAATCATTAGCCCCATCTTCTTTTTCCATCGCCTTTGCAATGACTCAGAATCTATAATTACCGTCCCCATGCATATCGTTTACCGTGTCGATGTAGTTATATAACATGTACCATGTTTTTTTATTGTACTTGAAGGGTTGCGTATGGTTAGTGGGGTTATTAGTCATCCTATGCGTCATTCTACTTGGTTGAATTGGCGCTTCTTCGTCTTTACCTTTTTCCTTTATCTATACTAGCAAGTTTTTTGTCAACATACTCCTAGCCTGACTTATCTCTCTTACAGGAAGTGTCTCCTTTTCTAGGTCTCCCCCTATTTTGTCTTACTTTAGATTCATTCATGGATGTTCTAGAGGGTAAATTTCTTGGAGTTGTGTTTTCATGCGGCGTTTTTCGACGAAAGTTTTGGTAGAATAAACACTTTTAAACTCATACAGATCACCGTCAACCACATCATCATCATCAATTACATATAATTTTTTCCAGAATTTATGGATATCTTCTAGTGAAAGATACTTGTTAAGTGTTATATGCTCACTCATAACATGGTGACAAGGCAGCCCGTGAGACAAATTTATACCACCAAAACAATTCACATCCCACTGCCTAACACATTTTGTATGTTCTTCAATTAATAAATTAAATGCATGGTGTGTGATATAAGACCAAAGATATGAAAAGAGATGTATCTATTCTGCATGTGGAAAATAAGACTTGCATCTATCCAAATTCATTTTAATATCGTCAAACTGTTTACTAAGAACTGTATAGACTTCGACCCAAACATTTTCAACAGTGCCAAAACCGGTGGAAATAATTTTTTTTTAGCTTCGAGTGCTGTTGTTCAGGCTGATTACTAGTTTTATTACCTAGGTGTGTCGTAGGGTTGGTATAACATGCAACAAACGTATTGGCATATTTATTTAACAACTTGATTAAATAATTAACTACATTAGGATATGAATTGTACAAGAAAATGAAACTAGCTAGGTAATAATTATACTCTTCTATCGTTTCAGCTTCAACGACTAAACCACATTTATCTAGAAACGTTTGGAAAACTTTATTAGGGATAATTTTTTACACTTTTTCAAAAGATTTTTCGAGATATGAAAAGTGCATAATAAATGAAAAGAATCAGGAAAAACAATGCATAACGCATTCATCAAGGCCATTTATCTGTTTGTTATGATGACTCTAGTTAGTGTACAACCTGCCAATATTTCTTTAAATTTTTCCAAAGACCAAATACAACCCGCCTCGGTCTCATCACGCATAAAAACAAAACTTAAGCAATAAATTTGACTTGTCGAACTCATCCCTACAACTTATAGAAATGAAATGTTAGAGAGGTTTGTCCTATGTGTACAGACCATTTTCTTAAAGGGATAGTCTTGCTTTTTGGTACCCGAACGAGTGCAAGACGGTTTACTTTATTGGTAAACATTCGACTTATCACACATTAGCTCAACATACACTACTCTTCTCACCCCCCCCCCCCCTCTCTCTCTCTCTCTCTCTCTCTCTCATGCATCGAAAGTAGAAAACCCAAATTTCGATCAATTTTTTCAAGATCAACAATCATGTCCTTCCTTCTCTCTCAAGCCAAATCGTCGACGTTTTTGAAATTTTCTGTGTAGTCGGTTAGTTTTGAATTTGAGCTACTTAAGAAATCAACATAGTTATAGTTAGAAGAGAACTTGTCATCATATTTACCGTTATAACTCATTTTTTATTGAGATAAAAATTTATGAAAAAAATATTGTAGTAATTTTCGCCATCGTCACCTATGAAAGCAGAACGACGATGACCTCCGGTACCTCTACTACCCTCACATTCACTCGTAAATCTACCTCCATTACCACATCCACCTCTAGCTCCACTACGACATGCACTACTAGTACCACCTCCATCCGCACCTCTAGCCCTATAATCATGACCATCACCATCACCATCCACTTCCTCAGACTCACTTGCATGCATGTTCAATTGAGTGAAACCATGATTAGCTCCGAGATATTTAAAATATTTTAAATCGAAGTGCAACATCTGTTTCTGTAAAAAAAAATAACAAACAAATCAAGTTTAAACATTAGATTTATGGAATAAAAAAATAGTAATGAAAACTATTAGTCTAAACTTTATGTAATAAATAATGACAAACAAATAAAGTATAAACTTTACCATTAAAGTCGACGGCCCGGAAGCCGTCCGGAAACCGCACTACGTAATATAAGGAAAAGTTGGGTTTATAATGAGACTTGTTCTATTAGTGTACCATTCTAAGTATTCCGTAGATGTCCCCGTACCAAGTGCGCCATTTATAAGCCGGTTGTGGCGATCATTCCATAACGCTACAAACCCATAAAAAATTTGAGTCCAATCGAATAGTTATTTCTTCCCTTTTCCAGCTCGCCTGGCTTTGTTGTGGCACTCGGTTTTCCACAGATTCGTAGAGATCCCCTGACCAAAACCAAATTGCCTCTTAACCTGTCCGCAGGGTGCCACTCAAACTTCTCCATGCATATAAGTGGCACAATCGAATGGCACATTTCATGACCTCATCTGTAATAATCGGGATACTTGTCGATGTTCTCGTATGGCTGCCAATATATCCGTAGTCCAAAAATAATCATATGATAAACAGCAAAAAAAACTAGCCAAAAAAAGACAAAATGAACAAAAAGACTGTAAAATCATTACGAGAGATAACTAGAATTCTTCTTGTAAAAGTGTGATCATAGTTACTTTTCTAATTCTTCTTTCACAACCAAACGATCCAATATACCAAGCACATATCCTAACGTGAAAGTAAATAAAATATAATAGCTTTACCTATTATGGAAAATAAAATATACTACATAAAAAAACTAGATAAATAGAACATGATAGTCAAAATGCTAAATATTATCATCTAAAGTCAGAATAGTACGAGCACAACAAGAAAAGAGAATAAAACTGAATATATGATAAAAAAAATTGATTATTAATGAAATTTAAACCTACCTATTAAGGCAATAACTGGTCAAAATGGTCGCGTATATAGACTACTTTATGGTAGACCACACGTGGATTAGAGCGCAACAATCTTTTCCATTTGTAATGATACAAGTGAATTAGATAAACAATAAAAACAAACAAAATAACTTGATAAATACATAAATAATAGAAATCGAATACAATAATTAAATAATATCAAACCTATAGTCGAGTGGAGTAATAGACAAATTTGCATAAAATTCTTAATTTGTAAAAAACGGGTAAAATATGAAGAGACCTAACTTTTTCCAAATTATTCCAATACAAACAAGATATGCTTATACACAACCAAAATCAACTAAACAATTATTACCATATAAATAAACAAATATTACCAAGCCCCGTAATTTTCCAAAGGGGTAAAATATGAACAAACCCTACCTATTTTATTTTCCTAATCCAAACAAGATTAATAATATAAAAAATTAGTAATAACTATTTAAATCAACAAATTGACATAAAACTCTAATTTGTATAAAAATGATCAAATATGAAAACCCCCATATTTTTACAATTTATCATAATCCAAACAAGATTAATAATATAAACAAATTAGTGGCGAATTTTCGCTTTTACTCACTATTTCCTATAAAAAAGTGAAAAATAAGTAATAGAATTTATATACTATGAGAGATTTAGAGGCCAAAGTCACCCAGGCCTAATCGGTGACTTCGTGACAGTGATGAAACCAAAATTAAAGATCAAATTGGAGGGCCTTATAATATTGTTAAATAAAAATTTCTTTTAGTTCATGAAAGGGATTTAGCAGCAGCTTTTTGAGATTTACTCAAAATCTATAAAAATGATAAGGGCTAGAAACCCCATCTTCTTCATCTAGATTAATAATATAAAATGAAATACATTATTAAAGGACTAACATACTATTACTAAGTTACTGTTATGATCTAATGTCAAAATGATTACTTACATGATCTCTAAACCAATCTGAAAACTTTTCATTATGCTTGTTCACAATATCACGCACACTTGCACGACGATTTGCACCTCTTATTATTTTGATGTACTTGCTGCGCATTGAGACTAAATTAATTAAAAATAAATGAACAAACTATATAAAATAATGTAAATCTAATTATATAAACCAACTTACTCCATGTATGGGGAGACGACTCACGAGTTTGAACGGATTTTATTGAGTTGAAACACTTTTCCTTTTTTCGAAAGAACATTGTTTACCCTCATCATTTGTTGGTGGCCTACTTAGTTTTGTCTCGACATCATACATGTACCTACTGCAAAATGTTAAGGCTTCTTCTGCTAAATATCCTTCAGCAACAGAGCCTTCTGGGTGCTTTCGGTTACACACATAGTTTTTCAAAGTAAGTAGAAACCTACAAGAGAAAAATAATAATGAATATCTAATAAAATAAAGGTTAAAATAAACTTTATATTTACAGTGTTAATATACCTTTCAATTGGGTACATCCATCGATAATGAACCGGTTAAGCAATACTTGCCTCGTATGCCAAATGAATAGGCAAATGCTCCATTACAGTAAAAAATCCGGGCAGAAAAATTTTCGCAAGACGATAAAGAGTCAAAGTAATTTATCATTCAAGCTGCTGCATTTCTTCTAAATCTATTACTTTTAAGCCCAACTTCCTAAAAAAGTTGCTTAGTTCAACTAAAGCTTGAATGACATTATTTGGCAACACCTTCCTCACACCGAGCGGCAATAAATGTTCCATTATAATATGATGATCATGACTTTTAAGACCCGTAATGGTTATCTCTTACACATTTATGCGGCGGACAATGTTTTAGAAGAATAACCATCCGATCCTTCGACGTTTTTTAAGACACTAAGAAATAACTTATTTTTTCTTTATTCATTGATAGTCAGCAGCAGAAAGACTTACTTTTCCATTATTTCATTGTTGAGGATGAAGTTTTTTTCGAATACCCATATCTTGGAGGTCATATCGAGCTTTCATATTATCCTTCGATTTTCCTTTGATATTTAATAATGTCCCGATGACATTTTCACAAATATTTATCTCAATATGCATCACATCAAGATTATGGCGGATCAAGTTATCCTTCCAGTATGGTAATTCAAAAAAAAAAATCTCTTTTTTTTCCGGTTAAATTTAGGCATGCTATCATCGTTATTCTTGTCTCCGTCTTCACTAGCCCTTTTTCTTTTTACCTTGTACTGGCTTTTTTCCCCCAGTCTTACCAAATTTGTTTTCTATCAATTCCACTTGTTTGAAGATATCATCTCCAAATAGTCATGATGGAGCTAACCCCATTTTCTTGGTTCTTTCAAAACTTGTTTCATCATTTCGAAAATGATGCCTGTCATCTAAGAACTTTTGATGCCTCGTATAGCAAAATTTTCTCACATGTTTTAACCACCAAGAAGATGTATCTTTGTTACAACAAGGACAAGTCAAAGCCCCTTTTGTACTCCACCCCGATAAATTTGCATATGCAGGAAAATCACTTATAGTCCACATCAATGCTACACGCATAGAGAACTTTTTTTTGCTTGTAGCATCATAAGTAACTAAACTATTAATCAATAAATCCTTTAAATCTTCAATTAAAGGTTGTAAAAGAACGTCAATATCGTTATCAGGTGAACGAGGTCCATCAATATGCAAGCTCAACATGAAAAATGGTTGTTTCATACATAATCAAGGCGGCAAATTATAAGGCATTAGAACAATAGGCCATGTGCTATGAGGATTAGTCAATGACTTGAAGGGGCTAAAACCATCAGAAGTTAAACCAAGTCAAACATTTCGACAATCAGTTGTAAAATCGCGGTGCTTTTCATCAAATTCCTTCCAAGCAAATGAATCAGGAGAATGTCGTATCTTTTCATCTTTGATACGTTCTTTTTCATACCAACTCATTAGTGAATCCGTTTTACGTGACATGAAAAATTTCAGCAAACACGGTTTTACAGGAAAGTACCTAATTTGCTTAGCACGGACATTGGTTATAATCGGGAGTTCATTATCTGAGTTTCCTTTCCGTATTTTAAATCTTGACCTGTGACAATAGTCACATGTATCAAGGTGTTACTTATCTTTCCAGTATAGCATAGAATCCCGTGGACATGCGTCGATTTTTTGATAAGTAAAACCTAGGGCCTCGTTAAACTTTTGTTCATCATAGTATGACTTAGGCAAGGTTTCACCTATAGAAAATGCTTTTTTCAACAATTCGACTAGCATGTCAAACGATTTATCACTCCATCCATTTAGTACTTTCATATGCATAAGCCGGACCATTAATGACAATGTTGTGAATGAATCACATCCTGGATACAGTTCGCGTTCTGCATCTGCTAAAAGTTTGAAAAATTTATTTGTTTCCTCAGATGGCCAACAACTTGTACTTTCTCGTCTTACATTCTAAGATAAATTATCATCAAAGCTACGAGGTTTGAGTACATCATTAACCAAATCGACCATATCATTTCCTGGATTAGAATCTTGAGTTTCCATAACATTCAAAGGAGATTCTCCATACAATATCCATCTTTTTTATTGACTAAAAAATTCCATTTTCAACTAAATGTCCTAATACAACATATTTTGCTTCATAACAAAGATTTTTACATTCTTTTCAAGGACAATAAATCTTTGAGTTGGGGTCTTTATCAATATAGACAAATTGAATAAAGTTTGCCACTCCAGTAAGATAGGTGGGATCTATTCTGTTTTTTTAGGTGAATCCAACCTTTATCCATAACAACTAATTGTACTTTGACTTTTTTCACACAAAAAAAAAAAAACATAAAAACAATGCTAGTTAGAAGAATCCTCACATGTATAACTTAGAAATATAAAACTTTAGTAACATGACCCCTTCGTTCTTGTCACACCAAAACGTAAATCCTAGCTTCTCAACCTAGCCGGCCACTCTTCATCCCATATTTCAAAACAAACTACGGGTATCTTTGAATACATATATAATCTGTTTGCTTTGAGTTGTGCATAAAAGGTCAAGCGTGAAGGCGATATCAATTTCTAATGACTTAAAAAAATTTCTATAGAAAAAGAAATTGTAATTGATAAAACTTATAATTAAATTATACTTTCACCATGTTTCAATTGTCCTATCTAATTTTCTTCTATATAACCTCGAAGAGATGTCAATACCATTGAAAAAATGTCACGAGAACACAATTTTCAATTGCAAAACATAGTTAAGTTTTAGGCAAAACTATCATTTAGTATTAGATCATACGATAAAACAATCTTCTAAGCATATAATTGCAACTTTAATACTCAAATCATTGTGTAGATAAATTGAACCATATCCGAAAAGGTACAAACCCTACATACGATAGATTAGAGAAAATTAGCCAACCATACTCGTAAACGGAAGTCTTACAAATAACAGTTTGTTTTCATTAATATTTCGTCACAATCTTAGGCAAAAATACTAGTTTTCTATTAGAATCTGATAAGAAGCTAGCTCAATCACAATAAAAATCTTTCATCTAATTTTAGTTAGATTAGCAGAATAAGGAAAGCAACATGAACAAGTGTGATTAAAATTAATTTTATCTTTTACAAAATACCATATATTAAATGATAGCTAACTGAATTTACCTTATAAAGCAAAACTTTTCTTCACAAATCGGCTTATAATTTCACCAACCTATAAAAGATGTACATTAAACCAATTAGAAACTGAAAGTTTCAATCTTTCTAAAAAACAACAATAACAAACATAATTTGAAAATACATGTGCATATATACATATATAGAGGGAGAGACCACAAAAATATTAGATAAATAGTTACAAATCCTACATACAATATGCAAAGATTAATGATTATAGTGATAAAAATAAAGATGTAACATTCAATTAAAATTGGTGAGTAATAACTGATGGAGATGGTGATATCATAAGTGCAGAGAAATAGACATTTTTTAATATGAGTTATCCTGCTTATGATAGGAGAGATCCTAGAGTAGTTATCGCGAATGAGTATTGGAATACGTGAGAAACTTTTTGATTTATCCCGCCTATAATAAATCTAAATTCTATTAAAACTAGGAGAGACGGTTTAAAAATCGGGTAAATTTTGGATTGGTCCATGAAATTAAGGATTGGTCCATGAAACTGAAACTAATTAAGTATTGGTCCATTTCCTCTAACTAACCAATAAAAATGTAAAAAATCAGAAAAAATTCCAGAAAATAAAAATACAAAAATAAAAAAATAAAAAAAATATGAAAAAATCAAAAAAAAAATAAAAGAGGCAAAACCCCGAAAAAACACGAATTTTTTTAAAAAAATCAAAAAAAATCCCAAAAAATCAACAAAAATCTAAAATCAACAAAAATTCAGAAACGTAAAAAAAAACAGTCTGAAAACGTAAAAAAAAAAATCTGAAAAAAAAATCCAAAAACGTAAAAAAAATAAAACAGTCTGAAAACGTAAAAAAACAGTCTGAAAACAGTTTTAAAAAAACAGTCTGAAAAAAAACAGTCTGAAAAAAAACAGTCTGAAAAAAACAGTCTGAAAACAGTCTGAAAACAGTTTTAAAAAAACAGTCTGAAAAAAACAGTCCGAAAAAAAAACAGTCTGAAAAAAACAGTCTGAAAAAAACAGTATGAAAAAAAAAACAGTCTGAAAAAACAGTCTAAAAAAACAGTCTGAAAAAAAAAAACAGTCTATTGCAACTTCAGCTTGTATGTTAGTCGGAAACTATTCATTACTCTTTTGCTGCGTGTTACCATTTTGCTGCGTGTTGCAAACAGTCTGCTAGTTTTCCCTTTCCTAGCAGAAGGTTTTGGAGCTAACTCCTTCTTTGTCACAATATGACCATTTGTTTACTCCAGCAAGGGTGTATAGATATATATACATAGATATATATAGATACATATATATAGATAGATATACATATACATATATATGTATATATATAGAGAGAGAGTGGGAGAGATATAAGACATGTGGCGGTGGAGACAGCGTCCGGAGACGACGGAAGGGAGAGGCGGCAGCGGCGGAGGTGAAGGCGGAGGTATGTATGTATGTGGGTATGTATGTAGAGAGAGAGATTTGGGGGAGAAAATATTTTATCTGAAAGTTGTTTTTTTTTTTTTTTTAGAGAGAGAATGATTAATTAGATAAATAGAATTGGAAGAGCTTTTATATAGTGGACCAATCCTTAATTAGTTTCAGAAATAATGGACCAATCCTTAAATAAATTTTATAGCCGGACCAATCCTTAAATACTTTTGTTTTCGTGGACCAATCCTTAATTTTCTCTTAAAAATCACGGTCTAAAAGTAACTTTTTAAGACGGTAATTATTAAACCGAGTCTAAATTTAAGATTTTAAGACGGTAATTATTAAACCGAGTCTAAATTTAAGATTTTAAGACGGTAATTATTAAACCGGATCTAAAATTAAGCTTTTCAGACGGTAATATAAAACCGGGTCAAACGTGATTTTTTTAAGACGGTTTTGTTACCGTCTCAGAAATAACCGTCTCAGAAGCCTATGTTTATAGCAGTGTCTATCACAAACCTTTATGACAATGCTCTTACTTGTGGTTAAAATTATTGGGACCAACTATGTAATATTTTCTTTTGGTCTAAATGTGGTACTCTTAAAACTATAAGGACTTAACCAAATTTTGTCTAAATGGGGACACATTTTTTTGAATTCATCTCTGTCCCTAGTTAGTCCATCCATATGAAACTACGTAGAACTTTTACTTAAAAATCTTGTAATCTAAATTATCAAAATAAATACTTTCAAAATTTAGTACTTTATTCGTTCCGAAACATTTGTCCATCGTTCAAAAGGAATTTTTTTATAGACATGCAACTACTGTTTTGTCTAATTGCTCAAATACCTATCATACCCTTATGCATTAAATTAAAATTTGAATTCAAAAGTATAACTAAAGTTAAAATATGTAACTCTCCAAAAAGGAAATATGGACAAATATTTAAGAACCAAGTAATTAGTATACTTGAGCATTTGAACTATATGCTTAATATTTAAAAATATCATTTTTAGAAGTTAGATATAAGATTTTTGCAATAGCTTCACTTAGTTTTGTACTTCTTCCGTCCTACATCATAAGTCATACAAAACCACACGCAACGTTTACTGGTAAATAACTTGTATCCAAATTGTCAATTTTTTTAAAAAAATTCTATCATATAGTTTAACATTTGAGCTGTGTATAAAAAAATTTAAATTTTTGTTTTGAGACATATTCAAATCCGATCAAAACTGCAAATGATTTGACATATAAATTATAAAATAAGACAGAGGAAGTAGTAATCAATCATTTAGGCTCTCATGACTAGGGCCTAGGAATGTCTAAATATTTCTTTAGAAACTCATTTCTGAATTTAAGTTTATTCCTTGTATTTTTTAATAATTGGGCCTGTACGTAGATACAAATTATAAATTAAATTTAAAATACAACTGACTCATAATATTTAAATTCCAACTGGAATTATTCCAAATATTACAGTCACATAATTTATGTTGTAGCAAGACCCCTTTCCTTAGCTGGATTTATAAATTGAGCATGAGACAAACCAAAAAAGGATATTAGGTGGGGTAAGAAAATAACAAACCAAAAACACACAAACAATGGTGTAAGAGCAATATAGCATATTGTCTTTTTCGTATTCATTAACTATTTCTGTAATTTACTAGTATCATTTATCATTACTACTATTTGACTCCTGCTAATTTATGTACCAATCTTGTACTTAAAAAGCCTTAAGTAAATTGTACTTAAAAATACGGAAATTCCGATTCGACCCGTGTCCTGACCCGCACCCGACCTGAAAAGAGTCCCGACCCGACAAACTTCGGGATCGGGATCGGATGATAATTTTGATTTCGTCGGTTGTCCAGACCCGACTTTTAATTATTTTATTTTATTTTATTTTATATAACATGATATTTTTTATTTTAACATTAAAAATGTAAATTAATCTATATCAATGTTGGTGATAAAATTGAACCTTGTACGATGTAATGTAAGCACCATACCATATGGGATAGAACCTTTTTTATTTCATATATTAGTTATATTTGGATAAATATTATATAGATTTATACTTTTGAATATACGAGACTATTAAAATAAAAAATATACTTAAATTAAAAAGTTAAATTGCTACTTTAAAAAAGATAAATGATCATTATTTTTCGATTATAAAAATTATAATGAAAATGTATCTAATTTAGTATGATAATTGTTTCTTTTATGAATAAAACTAAATATTAGAATCTGATAAAAAACGTATCAATTTTTTTATCAACTCAATTATTAGTAGTTTGACACTATTTTTTCTACTACATGTTAATTTCTTTTTCCATTTATTAAGAGTGTTATTTTTAAACTAGTATTATAGTTCGTGTTAATAACATGTTTAGACAAATATAAAAAATTATTATTTCTCAAATAAAAATTGTTAATAAAAATGACATTGTCGTAAAATAAAAAAAAATATGTCGGAATAAACCTATACCGACCCTACGAGATTTCGAAAATTTGGTTCCCGACTTTTGTCGGGTCGGGGTCGGGATTTTTTTTCTCACTTCCAAGAATAATCGGATCGAGATACGAATTGAGTGTATACGTATCGGATCCGACCCTAACACGTTCCTAGTTTAGATTATGAAGAAATTGTAACATACATTTGAATTAGTAATGAAAAAAAATATATGAAGAGTTGACTCTTGGGAGATCGATACATATTCACATGATTACCGAAAGTAAAATATGTCTACATTAAATGTAGTGATTTTTTTAAGGGATATTTCAGTAATCCAGGAAGTGCATTTATTGTTTTTCTTTAATAGATTCTCATAAAGAAACTTATTTACAACAATTTTGGATTACATTCATTGGTTTGCATTTATTGTTAGATGTAAATGTTTGCCAATTTTTAAAACGGAATAAGAAGGAAAATCACTCATCATCTAATAAACCGGCCAATTCATTGTTTTTGTCTCCATAACTAAAGTAGTTTTTGCCTATATATATATATACTTACTTACTCTCTTAAATCCAATTATATGTTTGTGTGTATTATGATGAAGAATATAGTGATACAAATATTTCTCCTTCATTATCTCATTTTATCCATCTATGGAATAGCCAAGACTGTAAATCCCGTGAACATATGGCCAATGCCAAAATTAGTTACCATTGGGAATAAAAAATTATACTTGAGTAAGGAATTTGAGTTAACAACTCAAGGGAGCAAATATTCTGATGCTTCAGGTTTATTAAAGGACGGATATTTAAGATTTATAGACGTTGTTCGATCTGGACATGTCATCGATGGCAACTTCTCTCATTTTTCACGGTCCTCAGTGCTTCGGGGAATCCACGTGGTTATTGTTACCCCGAATGATCAGGTGTTATTTTGTTGATTTTTGGAAAAAAAAACTTGTCTTGATTACAATTTATTTTCATGAAACTGATAGGTGCAGAATTGTCAGCCTGCCATGAAATGTTGCGCATGTTTGGTTGCTTAAAAATTTATTTAATTGCTAACAATTGTTATGTTTTATGCAGTTGCAATATGGGATTGACGAGTCATACAAGCTATCCATTCCTTCATCTGGGAAGCCTATATATGCTCATCTTGAGGTTTAGCTCACATCGCCTTAACATCTATGTAGCTGTCACGATTTAAAATTTTGCTTAGCGTAAATGTTCACAATAAAGGATTCTTTCTTTTACCTCTTTTTTCAGTCTTTATTCCTTGTAAATTTGCCCTCTTTTGACTGAGTTGTAATGCAACCTCTTTAAATAGTTCTTGTAAAGATTCTCATCAATGGTAATCAAAGTAGGTAGTACTAGCAGAGCATCCATTCGGGAGATATTCTTTTTGTATCAAATTTTGGAGTTGCTTGAAGGTTATTTTTTTCGTTTCGGGAGTTTATAAATCTTATTGGGATATTCTGCAGGCACAAACAGTTTACGGGGCTCTACACGGGCTGGAGGTACTCGTGCTTTTCTTTTATGCTTGTATTGTAACTATGTAAACTGATGTATTTCGTACTTACATGATATGGTTTTCATCAAATTTTGCAGACACTGAGTCAACTTTGTCATTTTAGTTTTACAACAAGAGTGGTTGAAGTTGGTCAGGTGCCATTGACTATATATGACCAGCCGAGATTCCCTTTTCGAGGGCTTTTAATTGGTGAGATGTGCTACTAAACCCACAGATTAATAGTAGGATTGCCGAGATTATACTTTATATGATTGGTCGAATTGGTGCTTCCTTTCTCCTCTTTATTGATTTTGGTTTTATTAATGTTCTATTCTTACCTTTGCATGACGAAATGTGCAGATACTTCTCGGCACTATCAGCCAGTTCGGATGATAAAGAAGGTTATTGATTCCATGGCTTACTCAAAGTTGGTAAGTCATAAATACATAGCTTGGTGTTATAAATTTATGCAATTATAACTTGCAAGTACGTATAGATGGGACCATTCCTTTGTGCCAACAATTTTTTAAAAACTTGAGGAAGTCAATATCATAAAATACTGATGAATGTTTTTAGAGTTCTTAGGAATTGAGTTTGGTTCAAACTTTAATATTGCATTCCATTTTGTTTGAACTCAATGGCTTTCCCCAGAAATATAAAACATGGGTTCTTTTGATTGAACATATTATAGATGTTTGAACTAATATTCCTGGGATTTATTCTCCCCGTCTAGAATGTATTACACTGGCACATTGTTGATACACAATCTTTCCCGTTGGAGATACCCTCTTATCCTAAGCTGTGGAATGGTGCTTATTCTGCATCAGAACGATACACGATGTCTGATGCTGCTGAAATTGTGAGGTAAGTGATTAATGATTTTATATTACTTAAGATTATAACCAAACTTATTTTATACTATGTGTACCGACATCTAAATTAATTGTGAGCTTGTATAATTGTTGATATTTTTCTGTAGTTATGCCCAGAGAAGAGGAATTAATGTATTGGCAGAACTAGATGTCCCGGGGCATGCTCTCTCCTGGTATGCATAATTACTTATTTGTTTTGGTTGTGTTTTGTTCAAAATTTGGCAAACAATTTGTGAATAATGTACATCTGCAGGGGAAAAGGCTATCCGTCGCTGTGGCCATCAAAGGATTGTCAGGAGCCTCTTGATGTTAGCAATGAATTTACCTTCAAACTTATAGACGGAATTCTTTCGGGTACGTTACCTGCCCACTTACAAAATCTGGTGATTTGTCATGTTCGTTCTTCATTTCACATTTTCTTAAGGAATATTAGGGGAAAGCTCACATTCTGAGAACTTTTCATGTTTCAGATTTTAGTAAGGTCTTCAAGTTCAAATTTGTTCACTTGGGAGGTGATGAAGTTGACACAAGTAAGTTCAGTATTGTTCTCCAGGCATAACTGTTTAATATAGGGTAATAGGGAAGAACTTGATTAAAACACGAAATTTGGTATAAATTTTTTAGAGTTCGTTTGAAAAAAACTTAATTTGTGTTAGACTTTGGAGTCTAGGCTTTTGAGCGACCTACTATTGATTACATGCATGATTGAACTCATTCCTGCATAATAAAATTTCTAGATAAAAAGTTGACATAATCACTTAAATGTTCAGGTTGATATTTAAGTATATCTGCAGAAAAAAAATGACATGCAAGGAAAGACTCAGCTTATATAAAGACGCTTTCCTAAATTCAGTCATCTCTTCCATATATATAAAAAAGTTGCCATACATGTACACCGTAGTTTGTTATTTAGCAGTTATAATATTGACGATTTACAGCTCATGTTTGCAATCTTAGAAATTGTTCTATTCTGTTCCTTTATGTTTTGATATGTCATGTCACTGACTCACTGGTATCCATAACAGTAGTAAATACTTATAAACTAACTAGACAGCATATGATTAAACAGTCTGAAGTGCGGCCTTCTTTCATTGAGAATTCTATATATAGTGCCCAACTACGTATTTGAGAGCTTTTAGTGAAAAGTCTTGTGATATTTGTTAACTGATACATGTCATTGAAATTTTGACTTCAGGTTGCTGGAATACAAGTACTCGTATAAGCAACTGGTAACAACTCTGGATTTTTTATGTTTATATTTTACACTACCAAGTAAAGTTGATGTAGGCTTTACATAAATTTTACAAACGTTAATCAATCAGATAAAGTGAAATATAAGTTTAAAGCATACTTAGCATCTCAAGCAGTAAATGAAGTTGGTGATTTTCAGGTTACATAGTAAAGGAATGAATGGATCCCAGGCTTATGAGTATTTTGTCCTGCGAGCTCAGAAAATAGCATTATCTCATGGATATGAGATTGTTAACTGGTATGGAACAATCTCTTGGTGGATTTTTATGTGCTCCCTTTTGATAGGCTTCATAATTGAATTATACTTGTGGACGTGTTGCAGGGAAGAGACTTTTAACAACTTTGGCGATAAACTAAACAAGAAAACCGTGGTTCATAATTGGTATGTCACAGCACCTGCTGCAGTTCATATGTATCAGTGTCCTTCAATTATTTCACTTCCTAATTTTCTTGTTAACTTTTGTCATCTATAGTTCTTGATCTTTTCAGCTTCTGTAACATCATTTTCAATTTAAGTCGTTTTTGTATTTCTTTTAGGCTTCTAGTTCTGTTTTTTTTTTTTCCTTTTGTAATCTAGGCTTCTAGTTCTTACTATAAGACAGTTGCAATTTTTATAAAGCTCAAGAGTGGGAAAAGGACTTTTAAGGAGTTTGGCACTCATTGTTACCTAGATTTGCTAGCCAAAGAATCCCTTTTTTGTAGGATTTCCAATGTCTAAACCAGAAGTGATTAGAGATCCTCATTCAGCATCAGTACTGCAATCGAATATGGCGCCGTAAAAATTATATACTATTATTATGCAACATTTAGGATGTATTTAAATATTCATCGAATGTCAGTGCTTTACAAGCGGTCTGCCATAATAAGGCTTGGTTGGCTGCAGTTTTTTGCAATAAGGTAGGTTTATGAAGCTGAAAACTTCTACTTTCTTCAGACCAAAAATCGAGAGGTTCCAGAAACCTCTTGTTTTACGTTGGTCAATTGAAAAACAAAACAGTTGAGCTTAAAGTCTGCAACCAGACAAGACCCAAGTGTATTTTTTTTCCTTGATTTTTTTTAATATGACAGGCTTGGTGGAGGTGTAGCGAAGCGTGTGGTTGAATCTGGCTTGAGGTGTATTGTAAGTAATCAAGATAAGTGGTATCTTGACCACTTGGATACAAGTTGGACTGAGTTTTATATGAACGAACCGCTCGCAAATATTACGGATATAAAGCAACATCAATTGGTTATTGGTGGAGAGGTTTGTATGTGGGGTGAAACTGTTGACGGATCCGATATCGAACAAACCATATGGCCCAGAGCTGCAGCTGCTGCAGGTGATATATACATTAATATCTTATCAATAATTTTTCATTTACACTGTGACAAAATCGAACTTAATTGCATAGTTATTGAAAAACTTGTATCCGGTTTAGGTCTTCATTGGTTACAATTTGTCAAATAAGCCAGTTTTCAAGGCCCAAAGCTGCAGCTGCTGGATTTTTTGTGATTGGGAAAAAGACTAGGTTTATCCTACTTAAAGCTTATAGCCTTTAGGCCAAAGGTTTAGAAAAGCCAGTTTTTAAGCTAGTCAACCAAATACAGTCGAAACTTGTTGAAAAAGCTCCTTGGTGGTAATTTTGATGTCTTTATTGATATAATTTCAATCAACTGAAATCATTTTGGATGGGCATGCTGTATGTCATTCAATAAAAAATGGCTGATATCTAAACATTTTGAGCTGCTAAAATGACATCTTAATTGGAACTGACATATTCTTTTGTTTTTCGATGTTGCTGGTAAATGAATGATAAAATAGAGAGGCTATGGACAACATACGAAAAACTCGCAAAGGATCCACAAGAAGTGAGTGGAAGATTATCGCATTTTCGGTGTTTACTAAACCAAAGAGGAGTTGCTGCTGCACCTTTAGATGTGTTGGGCCGAGATGCTCCTCCTCAACCTGGTTCCTGCTATGTGCAATAGTACTAATACAGTTATAACAACGTATAAGACTTGACAAAAATGCTGAAGGGATTTAAAGATTTAATCTCAGACTTTATCAAATTTCTTTTTGCGCATTTGTTGTTTGTATACAATTCCCTTGAATCCATCAAGTGTGAAGCTAGTTCAAACTTCAAAATGCAAGAGTGTAATTTCGATTTTTGACATTTGGCATGCTTGTCCTTTTTTACCCCTTGTTCTTCAACAAAGATGTAAACTCGAACTTTGTGGTGGCTTTCAGTTTTTATAGTTACTTCATACTTCAAAAGTTTGTTGGGTAATAATGTCTTCATACTTAAAAGTTAATGAGGCTAATTTCTGTCTTCAATCAAAACGTACCAAGGCTTTAAATCATTTGGTTCTTTAGTACACTATATCAGGAAAAGGAATATAGAAAAAGGAAAAGCTTAAGACAGCTTTGGAAAATAATTGTAATTTGTAAGTAGTACATATACACATTAATCATCTGTTTAGTTGTTAGACTAAAACAATAAAAAATCTCTAATAGTCATTCATTCCAGCGTTTGGAAGGGAAGAAACTAGATTCGTAAAACGTTAAAGGATATAAACCTACTTTACCCATCATTAAACGAGTACCGATATGCAATTTCAGTCGATGTGAGTGTCATCTATTAAGCCAGAATGTCTTTTCAACATATTTTGATATTTCATTCTATTGATTGCAAGTTGCAAATGTCTTCTGCACTTCTCTGGTTTTCTCGATTTTTTTTTGTTATATGCAACTTATCCCGAATGGATGTGTAACAATTTGTTTTCATGTTGAAACTTAATCCAAATTAATTTGTTCTTCTACTAGTTTTTTTTTCTTTTCATAAGCATTGTTCTTCTAATAGTTAACTACTGTAGTAAGCAGTTTTTTCATAAGTAGTAGTTTGAACTTGATCACAGTTTGTTAGGAAAATAATCAAACAAATAAATAGTAATAGATAATATAATTAAATTAGGGGGCGTAGCTCATATGGTAGAGCGCTCGCTTCGTAAGCTACCTCCATTTATTTTTCGTTTTTTTTTTAAATTATTTCTGAATTTTTGTGTTGACCGTATTTTCTTTGGGTCCAATTATAAAAAATAGATTTTGATCCAATGTTTCTTCGTTTATTAATTGGTTTTATGCAACTTTTGTTAGTTTTTGGAGACAAACTATGAAAATCTTAAATTAATATACCAAGCTTAACATAACCAAATTTGCTCCCGTCTCATCGGTGCCCGGTCAACTTTTAATAAGATTTTTGTTCATAGGTCAATATTCTCATAAGATTTTTAAGTCTATGTCACTTTAATAATTCAAAAAACAGCTTTTAAGCTGTTTTTTTTACACTTTAAAATTATTATTTTAGTTAATAATTCAAACAAACACTAAAAAAACAAAAAGAAAGCTAAAAAACAGTTTTTAAGTTGTTATTTTTTTTACACTTTAGTATCTTTCAAAAAGAGATTATAATATTATTTTCTACCTTAAAAACAGTTTTAAATCTATTTTTTATATTTTAATATCTTTCAAAAAGATATTATAAGTTATTTTTTAACCTTAAAAAGAGTTTAAAAACAGTTTTTAAGTTATTTTTTATTGGACTTGATGACTAGAACTTAAATAATTTGGACTCATAACCCCTACTTAAAAAATCTTATGAAATATGATTTGGACATAATTATATCTCCCGTAATGGTAGTAAATCTGGACTGTCGCAGGACATTTAAAAATAGTGAAATGAAAAGCAAACTCAGGTTTTATTTTTCCAAATTTTATGGAATAAATTTAGGTCATGTTTGTTTTTGTTTTTTTTGAGGGTAATGTCATGTTTGTTTGCATAGAGTATAAGAGTATATAATTTGTAACTAGCTACTATTAGTAGCATAGATAATACAACAATATACATGGTATTAGTTATATTCACTTATTAACATAAAATGTAGTATAATTAATACAAAATGCAATTTGTGTAAACAAACAAACTATAACGCGGGTTCCACGGTATCAATAATATTATATCATTTAATTCTTATACTGCAAACAAAAGCGACTTAAATATATTAAAATCAATAAACAAAGAAAAATTAGAAGTAATGTTTAGGGGATAAAGGAAGTAATGTTTAGGGGATAAAGAAGATAATGATAGTTGTTCAATGTTCACAATTGAAACAATTTTATTTTAAAGTTATATATTGACGGATTTATAGGCTCTTTACTTCCCAAAATAAAAACATGTACTTTATATAAAGTTTGGTCGCATATGATATGGCGCTTCTTAAACAGTTTAGTTTAGTTATGGTTAAGATTGAAATAATAAGAAAAACGATAAAAAATAATGAAATAGTGAGTTTACCAACGGTTTATATATGATTACAATATCTAAGAGCATCTACAATAATATTGTTATCTCTATTGTTAATTAAAATAGTTAATTAACAATTCATTTTTTTGTCTTCATTAGTTATGTTAAATAATGTGTTATATTTATAGATGTTAATAAAGTTGTTAAATATAACAATGTTTTTAATGTTGTTAATTGATAAGACCATTAATCAAAATGTGAACTATATTTCAACTAACTCTATTCTAGTTTCTATATTAGTGGGGTTTACAAAATGACTAATTAATGAGATTTTAATAAATAATTAATTTTGATTAAAATTAAATAATTTTGTTAAGTTAATACACTAATGTGAATGTTAAATTTAATTTAGATATGTGTCATTTAATATGCAATTAAATGATAATGTGTAAAAGTTAATATTATTAAAATTAACAATTATTGTGGATGCTGTGAGTATTTAACAGCAACTTAAAATCTTACATCATAGATGATTGAAAAACTAGACACTGCTTATTAATCTTACTAAAACACACTTCATTATAGTAGATTTTATGGCCTCGATCCTAACCCTTTTAAAAGCTCTATTTTTTTTGGTTCTGTAGAGAATATAGACAAAAAAGGCTATTTTAGATTTTCTTCATTTTAAAGAGGAAAAATTACCTGTTAAATATTTGGGGGTTCCCCTCATCTCTACTAAACTCAAAGTTGTTCAATGCAAAATTCTTGTTGATAAAATAAGTAAGAGAATTGTTTCTTGTATTAGCAAATTTTTGTCTTATTCTGATAGACTTCAACTCATTAATTCCGTTCTTATTAATATGAATTGCTACTGGTGTTCCCACTTTATTATTCCTTCTAAAATTATCAAAGATATTGAACAAATTCTTTCTAGGTTTTTTTGGTCCGACACTAGCCTTAAATTGCATGGAGCTAGAGTAGCTTGGTCTGATATTACTCTCCATTTGAAAGAAGGGGGTCTAGGCATTAAGAACCTTAAAGAATGGAATATTTCTCTCATTATTAAACACTTATGGAATCTATGTGATCCTTCTGTGGACATATTGTGGAAAAAATATTAATACTTACAAGCTCAAAAATAGAAGTATTTGGTCTATTAAACTCCCCTCCACAAGCAGTTGGGCTTGGAAAAAAATCTTAAAAATATAGAGCTTTGCTAAAAGATCTACTTTATTTTAAAATAGGTAATGGAGATAATATTTTTTTATGGTATGATTCTTGGCTCCCCACTGGTCCTATTCTCCCTCGAGACAATATTAGACCTCTATTTCTTGCAGCTGGTATTGGCCCAAATGGTAAGCTTTCTGCCATAATCTCTCATAATGTGTGGAATTGGCCTCATACTAGGTCTAATGACCTGTTAATCATTAAAAGCACCCATCATCCCTCCATCCATCTAGTTGAGGACACACTGAAATGGACCCCCCGAGCGACAAGTACTCTGTCAAATGTATGTGGGAGGTCATTAGAGTTAAAAAAAACAAGATAAAATGGAGCAATTTAGTGTGGTTTAATAATAATATTCCTAAATGTAGCCTCATTCTATGGCAAGCTATTAAGGAAAGATTACTTACTGCTAACAGAATTGCTAAATGGAATGGTAATACTAATTCTATTTGTCCCCTTTGCAATATATCTCTTGAAAACTTGGATCATCTTTTTTTTAATTGCAGCTTTTCCTCTAGAATCATCATAAATGCTCTTCTTAGAGCTGGATTTATTTATAATTGCAGGAAGTGGAAAGAGTGGATCGCTTGGGCTATTACTACTTTTAAAGGGAAATCCTTATCTGCTATCGTAGGAAAACTCATTTTTTCAATTAGTATTTATCTCATTTGGAGTGAAAGAAATGCCAGAAATCATAAAGATAGGTGTTCTGAACCTAGTAGCATCATAGCTCACTTGGATTTCCTAATCAAAACTAAGCTCGAATTAATTAAAAATATGCCCAAAAACAGAAGAAATGAAGTTATTATCAAAGCTTGGAATATTGTTGTTTGATGGTCTTCGGACCAGTAGGTTTTGGATCGGTTGCAAACCCTATATTATTATACTAGGTGCTAATGATTTGCCTAATTTTATTTCTATGATTTGGTGTACTTGCAGAATCTCTCTAAATTTTCCTCATGACAGCACTATTTCCTTGAATTTTGCTAGAAGAAATTGGCTTATAAAAAAGTGTTCTAATTCTCAAAAAAATGAAGAATGCAATAACAAAGGCTGGGTTACGAGCAGTGAAGATGAAGTTGGCAACTCTCCTTTGGCTTATTTTGATTCAAAAAGAATATTTTTAGTTGCTGATAGTGTTTGGATATCTCTCATTAAGAAAGGTTGTGGCTATTATAGCTCACTTAAGTGTTTAAGTACTTATTGCTGCGGTGGACATATTTGTCAAAAGACTATGTTTCTTATTTTTTTGTTAGTTTACAACTAATGTCGTAACTTATTCGAACTAATTTCTCCTCCGTTTGGAGCCCTCTGATTACTCAGCCTGTGAGTAGCTGAGTTTTTTTTGTTGTTTTGGTTGGTTTGGTTAATATAAGCTTAATTTTCAAACAAAAAAAAAAATCAAACTTATTAATTATCAGGAGAAATAACCAAAGTTATAATACCCAGCCGGCTACATTCAATCATAGACATCAATGAATTATTACTAACTTTGATATAACATAAAAATTGGACCCGAATATGTCTATTCGGGTATGGATCGACCCACCCATTATTAGAGGGTACCCAAGGCTAAAACCCAAAACCCATGGTCTAATAGAGCTTTCCTAACAGGCCATTATCTATAAAGGTCCAGCCCAGTAGTAAAGGTCCACAATGGAAAAGCCCATGAGGTGGTTTCTAAGATGACTACATTTGTCAACATCCTATGAGGCATAATTGTCTATAAATAGCCAACTACCCCCCTTAAAAGAAGGATCAGAAAATCTATCCAAAAAATATAGAGAGAAGTTGAGAAAAGAGAGAAACTTGTCAGAGCATATCACCTCAATAAGCAAACCGAGCAGATAAAGAACCGAGTACCGAAAAAGAAGGAGAAAGACCAAGATAAAAGATTAAATTATTAATTCGAGCACAAGTGTAATAAGGAAATTGTAATCCGAGCAAGTGCAATAGCCGAGCAATAATAAAGATCAAGAAGTGTTCAATATTTACTGTCAATTTATCATTATATTATTGTTGAAAAGCCTAACGCCACCGAACAAAGTTATGTCTTTATCAAACTTAACATTCTATTGTCTAAACACCTTGATGACAAAACAATTGTTTACTTTTTCAGACCGACCATCTCTAACATCTAAACCAACCAACCTCCTCCAGTCGACGGGCTCGTCAACGAGAACCCTACAGACTCAGAGGACGAAAGAGCGCTGTCCGCGGCAAGGCGCGCAGGGGGAACCTTGCTAAACAACCGCCACCTCAACAATGCAGGGCCAAGCTCAAGGGCCCCTCAGCCAGCAGCCTCGGTCAATTCCAGCTCCCACCGAGTTCGTCTTCAAACGAACGAATCCCACCGGTTTGGCATGCCCGAAGATTTTGTACTCGAGCAAATGTCCCGACCACCGATACTCCCTCCGCGGATAATTACCCCGTCCACAGCGGAAGTACAACCCATTGTTCCCCAAGCAGGGAACGATGCCGCATTAACACAAAACGAGCGGGGTCACAATGCCCAACTTCAAGCTCAGCTGGCCGCATGTATGTCGGCCATGACGGCAGCAGGTATCACAGTACCGCCCACCCAAACCGCCAATGCACATGCCGACCCCCGACACAACGTGGAAGATTCCATTTACCGAGCAGCAATGGAAGTGGCGGGCCGAACACATGATACAAGAATACCCCGACAAGGGGAACATATCCCAAGGACGGCCCCAACAGCCGTCGGTCACCAAGACGCACCTCGGGGACCTATCCCCAACAAAAATCCGAATAACGATAGATACCCCGAGCACAGGGTCGTTGTAGGATACTATCCACAACCTCACTATGGGGAATACCCCCCCCCCCCCCCCACCCCCCACCCCACTATCAAGCACCGAATGAAGCATTCCAACAGGCTTGGGAAGTATTCCAAGAAACTCCATGCACCGATCAGATCACTCGGCACCGCAATCCCGTGGGGTTCATCATCCCCGAATTCAGGCTCTATGACAGAAAGAGCTGCCCAATTGATCATCTACGCCACTACAAGACGAGAATGGAGCTCTGGAGCGACGATACAACACTAATGTGCAAAATTTTCAAGAACAGTTTGGGCCAAGAGGATTCGTCGTGGTATCATAATCTACCAAGGGGATCCATAGGAAGCTGGACAGAGCTTCTCCGTGCGTACTCCACCCGATATGCTGCTCATCGGAAGAAGAAGGTCAACATCGACACCCTTCCGAAAATGGCAATGCAGCCAAACGAACGACTCAATGACTACTGCATACGTTTCATTGACGTGGCTAACCAGATTCCACAATACGCCAATAACATAGTCATCCAGAACTTTATCAACTCCATCCCTAGCGGCTATTGGGCGAGAAGGAAGTTCATAGGCAAAAGCTTCCCTACCACTGACACTCTGCTTGCCTATTGTATCCACCTCACCGATAAGAACGAGGAAATGCGCCTCCTCAACCGAACTCTGCCAAGAAGAGAGACGGTCCGAGAAGCGCAGGTGGACCGCAAAAGAGCAAAGAACAATCTGGGGGAAGCAGTCAAACAGACCAGGCGGGACAAAGGTCCCGAGGTCCAGCAAAGGGTAGAGCAACCCCGAGAGCCCGAGCCAAAACCACTCCAGATCGCCTACCCAATGCCCCCCAAACCGTTTCAACAAGGTCGGTTCCAAGAAAGGGAATGCCGGAAAAACTTCGAACCGGTCGAGCTCAGATACACTTTCATCCTGTCTGCCGAAGATATCCTTAAGGATATATACAGAGAAAGCTGGTATTCCCGACCAGAACCGTTCACGACACCCCCTAATCTAAGAGACACCAAGCTGTTCTGCGCTTATCATGAGGATCACGGCCACCTCACCGAGCACTGTCGCAATCTGCGATTGAAGATGAATGCGTGGGGTGACGCGAGATACCTCAATAAATTCATCAAGGGCGCTGGGAACAAAGGCAAACAGCTAGGCATCGAGGGATCCGATAACCGACATGGCAAAACAATCAACGTCGTTCATCTGTTAAGACCCAAGACCACGGGAGGGGAAAGATCACAACAGCGGCAACTGGCGCACTTTGGGCAAGTAGCCAAGGCGTCACAAGCGTCAACTTCTAAGCGGCAATGCACACCGCAGCGACACCCACCCATTTCTTTCTCAGATCTCAACGAAGAAGGGGTGATATACCCCCACGGGGACGCCATTAACCTCCGCGTCCAAATTGGCATAGACACGGTCAGCAGAGTGCTTGTCGACCAAAGAGCCTCTTGTGATATCATGTACAAAGAGCTCTTCGACAAAATGGAGCTCAAGTTGCAAGATCTACAGCCCACCGACGTCACACTAATCGGGTTCATCTCTGAGATGACTAAACCGTTGGGAAAGATCGTCCTAAATGTTACAACCGGATCTGTGTTAGTCCCTATGGAATTCTTGGTGGTCAATGATAATTCGGGCCATAATGCAATTTTGGGCCGACCATGGCTACATGCTATGCGGGTCATACCTTCGACATACCACCAGAAGGTAAAGTACCCTAATGCTAGGGGGGAGATCGAGACACTCCGAGGATGTCAAAAAGATTCAAGACGCTGTGAAGACATCACCGCTTCTCTGAAGAGACAGCTGGTTGTTGTCGAGCAACCCATAAGCACGAGGAAGTTGCTCAACCAAATAGCCCGAACTGAGAGGGTTGTTGAGGAACAGGTAGGAGAGACGCTCCGGAAGGTGTGTATCCCGAATATGGACGAGGAACACTACTTCCTCATCGGCGATAGCCTTCCCAAAGAGGAATCCGAGGAGCTGGAAGCGTTCCTCTTCAATAACATCGATAAATTCGCCTGGAACCCAAAAGACATGCCGGGCCTAGACCCAAAAACTGCGTGTCACCACCTAAGTGTTAATGCCGAGTACAAGCCAATAGCTCAAAGGAGCAGGAAAGTATCTGTCCAGCACAGAGCGGCTATAATTGCTGTAGTCCGAAAGCTATTGGAAGCTGGAGCCATAAGGGAGGTGTTATACCCGAAGTGGTTATCCAATCCGGTCGTCATCCCTAAGAAGAACGGGAAGGAAAGAGTCTGCATAGACTTCACCAACCTGAACAAGGCTTGCCTGAGGGATCTATTTCCCCTCCCAAGGATTGATCAACTGGTGGATGCAACGGCGGGAGCAGGGAGGATGACCTTCCTCGACGCTTACTCGGGGTATCACCAAATCCCCCTCGCCCCTGAAGATCAAGAGAAGACATCGTTCATATCGCCTTTGGGAAACTATTGTTATACGGTAATGCCGTTCGGCCTACGCAATGCGGGGGCAACATATCAAAGGATGATAACGAATGTTTGCCAAAAGCATATAGGGAAAACAATGGAGGTGTACATAGACGACATGGTCGTCAAAAGTGAAAAAGCCACATCCCACCTACAAGACATTAAGGACGTCTTCCAAACACTGGGCAAGCACAAACTGAAGCTCAACGCGAGTAAATGTGCGTTTGGTATCAGTAAAGGGAAATTTTTGGGGCATATGGTCAGCCGATGAGGAATAGAGGCTAATCCTGATCAGATCACAGCTCTACGGAACCTAACAGCACCCAAGAATAAGAAGCAGGCACAAGAGCTCACGGGAATGATGGCCGCACTGAGCAGGTTCATCAGTCGATCCGCGGACAAGGGACGACCATTTTTTGAATCACTCAAGAATGATAGAAAATTCGTGTGGGACCCGGAGTGTGAAGCTTCATTTAACAGCCTCAAAGAGTACTTAAGGACGCTGCCACTGCTAGTAAGGCCAAACAAAGGATATATTCTGGCATGCTACCTAGCAGTTTCCACTATAGCTGTGAGCACGGTCATCCTAAGAGAAGAAGGTCGAGAACAATTCCCGATCTACTTCGTTAGCAAAACTCTGGTCGAAGCCGAAACATGCTACCTACCATTGGAAAAGCTATGCTTGGCATTGGTCGCGGCGACCAGGAAACTGCCACACTACTTCATAGCTCACCAGGTCCAAGTCTACACGAAATTCCACATCAAGGAATCTCTTCGACGGACGGACATAGGCGGCCGAGTTGCGGCATGGGGGGTCGAGCTATCCCAATTTCATATTGAGTTCGCACCCCGACATGCCATAAAGGGACAAGTCTTGGCCGATTTCGTCACCGAGATCACCGAAGGATATGACGAGCCATTGGCCATATCCCCCCAATCTCACTGGCAAATACATGTCGATGGATCAGCCACCAAAGACGGATCAGGAGCAGGAATCGTCCTCAAGTCTAGAGAGGGCACGATCATAGAGAAAAGCATTAAACTGGGCTTCCGAGCTACCAACAATGAGGCAGAGTACGAAGCCATGATAAACAGCATGCTCATTGCCCGATCCCTCGGATGCTCCCACTTAACTGCGAGTTCTGACTCCATGCTGATCATCAATCAAGCCATCGGTGAGTACCAGGCCAAAGACGACAGAATGATCCTCTACCAAGAGAAAGTCCAAAGCTTAATGGCCACCTTCAAACAGTGCGAATTAATAAGGATCAATCGCACCGAAAACGCACACGCCGATGCCTTGGCCACCCTAGCCTCGACATTGACGTTGGCCAACACACGGTCAATCACAGTGGAACTTCTGGAAACTCCGAGTATCACCAGAAGAATAGACCGAGTAACGTCAATCCAATACGAGCTAGGGTGGATGGATGACATGATTCACTATCTGCGAGACGGGACGCTCCCTGCAGATAAGATAAAAGCGCTTAAAATTACGAGAAAGGCACCTCGGTTCTGGCTATCCGAGGATGACAAACTGTACAAATACAGTTACCGAGGGCCCCACCTTCTGTGCGTCCAGCCTGAACTGCAACAACCAGTCTTGGAAGAGATCCACGAAGGATCATGCGGAGCACACATCAAAGGAAGGTCCCTCGCTAACAAGACCATCACACAGGGATATTGGTGGCCTTATATCAAACGAGATGCCGACGTTTATGTCCAAAAATATGACAAGTGCCAACGATTCACCAAAATACCTCGGCTCCCATCATCTTTGATGGCCCCAGTATCGGCTCCATGGCCATTCGCACAATGGACAATTGATCTAGTCGGGAAGCTTCCTAAGGCACCCGGCAGCGTTGAATATTTGATTGTAGCGACGGACTACTTCACCAAGTGGGTGAAAGATAAACCTCTCCAAGAAATTAAAGCCAGCAATGTCAAACAGTTCATCTGGGAGCATATCATCACTAGGTTCGGTATACCATATGATTGTCACAGAAAACGGCACTCAGTTCAAGAACGCCAAGCTGCAGCTTTGGTACGAAGAACTCGGTATCCGAAAGTTCTCGACTCCAACATACCCACAGGGTAACGGTCAAGCAGAGGTATCGAACCGAACTGTCCTAGATGGCATAAAGACAACCCTGGAACAAGCAAAGGGGAGACGGCATGAGCGACTGATCAACGTCTTATGGTCCTACTGAACTACACCGAAGACGGGCACAAAGGAAACCCCGTTCAGCTTAGCGTACGGCGTGGAGGCCGTCATACCAACGGAAATCGTCCTACCCACCCTCCGAACAACTGTAGTCGAGCAAGGAAACAATGAACAAAGAATGAGAGAAGAGCTCGACATGATAGAGGAAAAATGAGAGATAGCAGCCCTTACCCTAGCTAAGTACCAACAAAGCGTCAAAAAAACCTATGACAAGAGGGTGAAAGGGACCAAAGAATTCATGGTAGGAGAACTGGTGCTACGGCGAGTAACGCTCTATACCAGAAACGAGATACATGGCAAACTGAGCCCCACCTGGGAAGGCCCATACGAAATCATTAAAAGAACAAGTCCGGTATCCTACAAGATCAAAAACGTTCTGTTCGACAATAGCCAAGGAGAAAAGAATTCTTGGAACGTAGCTAATCTTAAGAAGTACTACGTGTAAGCAAGCCTACCATCCCAGGTACTACCTCACCTATGCTTTGTCATGACATTATCTTTTGAATAAATGAAATATTTTGTCATGCTGTCTAACAAGTCCTCCAAGGAGGCATGTGAAATTCCCAACATGGCATGTCTAAGAAAGTGCCTAGGAATACTGTGAAATTTCCAACATGGCATGTCTAAGAAAGTGCCTAGAAATACTATGAAATTCCCAACATGGCATGTCTAAGAAAGTGCCTAGGAATACTGTGAAATTCCTAACATGGCATGTCTAAGAAAGTGCCTAGGAATACTATGAAATTCCCAACATGACATGTCTAAAAGAGTGCCTAGGAATACTGTTACTAATTCCCAACATGGCATGTCTAAGAAAGTGCCTAGGAATATTCAAGTCCTCCAACGTACCGGAGGCACATGCAGGTACCAATAATCAAGAGTCAAGCAAAGGAAACCCAAACAAAGAGGCAAGTGTGCAGGTACCAATAATCAAAAGTCAAGCGAATGAAAGCCAAACAAAGAGGCAAATGTGCAGGTACCAATAAGCAAAAGTCAAGCAAAGGAAAGCCAAACAAAGAGGCAAATGTGCAGGTACCAATAATCAAAAGTCAAGCAAAGGAAAGCCAAACAAAGAGGCAAGTATGCAGGTACCAATAATCAAAAGTCAAGCAAAGGAAAACCAAACAAAGAGGCACATGTGCAGGTACCCATAATAAAAAATCGAGCAAAGGAAAGCCAAACAAAGAGGCAATGTGCAGGTACCAATAGTTCTAGCCCACTTTACGGAGGCGACAAAGTACCAAATGAAGAAAACCACAAAGGAAAATCAATACAATCAAGGAAATTTTGACGAAGCAATGAGAATGTCCAATACATGAATAAATAAATGAAGCAAATGATTCTAGCCCACATTACGGAGGCAATAATGTACGACGAATAAATAAAGAAATCAACTAAGAAGAGCTGCTACATGACGAACACGACGGTACATGACTCAGCCTAACCTCTTCATCATCTGTCGCCGTGTCTTCATCGGTCTCTTGACCCTCAAAACGCTCCTCAGAAACAAGGAAATCGAAGTTGTTCGTGTAAACACCCACATGTTGCCCTACCTCGAGCCGGGCTGCGAACTCAGACCCCCTCGCGTTCTCATGGGCAACAGACGCACCCTTAACACGAGCTTCGTCCACAGGGTGCTGACGAGCTTCGAACAGTTCGGCAGAAGCATCATGCCAACGTGTAGACGCACGAAAGAATTTCATCAAGACATTGGTCTGGGGTATTAACAGCTTTAACTTACCAAACCACTTATCCTTTAAACGCCAATACCGGTCCAGACGACGCTCTTGCACCTCATAAACATGCTCGGCGCGTTCCACATACGCTAGGAATGACGCAGATTGAGCTCGCAATTTTTTCTTAAGCCGAGCACACTGGACTCGAAGCTTCTCGTTCTTTCCCATCAGGATATGAGGTAAACGGGCACTAGCTTCATCTGCCGCATCAGACGAACCCCTAACCCGGGCAGCACGAGTCAGTCCTTGCCCCGGATTAACAGGGGGCGGAGAACCAGTCTGATGCACCAAAGTAGCAAATGCCTACGAAGAAAGGAGGGAAAAAGACAACGTCAATACAACTAAAGAACCGACAAAGCAAAATCCAAATAAAGAATAATTTTATACAAAGTTTGAGAAAACTCAAAATACAAGCTACTCTTAAAACTCAGTCAGATAAGCCCTCAATAGAAGCCGAGGTCTGTGCGACGTCAGCAAAATGGATGTCCCGCAGCGAAACTATTTGCGTACCCAAACGGCCCTTTACCGAGGCATCCAAGCGGTTCAACACAGCCGTAGTTTCGGTTACCCGAGCCATAGCACCAACCATACGCTCCGATCGGATAACACCACGGGTGCCTTTCACATACTCATACACCTCTAATGCCTGAGCACGATCCCAATAGGTTTTGACGAAGGATAGTAACAGGTCCGCGTCTTCAAAAACGGCCCCTAACATCAACTTCAAGCTCGTCACCCGGCCCCGGGCATCATCCCGAGACCGACGAAGTTCACCTAATAGCTCTTTGGCCTTCCCCTTATTTACAGAATAACGGGCGGTCTTCCTACTGAAATCCTCACCCAAATCGCGTAACCGAATCGACAAGTTTGAAATATGAATATTCAAATCCTCGATTTCACGACGAGCAGAATTCAAGTCAGAAGTTAGGGACGCCTTAGGCCTTTCTGGACCACCTCTAACAGTATCATCTACACTACGAGTAGGAGAGGTCTAGACCACCATGACAAGGGGGTTAACAGGTACCTGACAGAATTTTGTTTTTACGTCCTTCAAAAGATGACAACAACCAACAGACAACGAAATTAACTAGAAAAGCCAAACAGGAAAAAAAAGGAGCACATATATTATCACTTTCCAAAAGAATGTCCTTGTAGATACAAAAGAGGCCCACAATCCGGGTACCAAAAGACCCTACACTAAGCTACACAAAAAATACTACAAGTATATAGTCAATGCTCCACCTGAGAAGATGAGGGTGGGGGAGAAGCAGCAGTAGCAGACCGAGGAGTAGACGGAGCCGAGCCGGAATGAGGATGGAGCGCTGTCGAAGTCGTGTGCCCCGGCAACCGTGGGAGCTCCTTATCCCGAATATTGGCCCAATCCATAGGCTTCGGCGGTGCGCCTTGAGGACAGGGATAAACCAATTCCGACCATGCCCTGTTCGACAGAGGAACCTTCGCAAAATTCAGAGCATGAACATGAGCGCAAAAGACCAAAAAGTTGGCAATCATTATAAACTTTGTCCGCTCCTCCGCTTGCGCCGTTTTCAAAGAAGCAACCTCGGATTTTTCAGCCTCCACATCCTCCGCCATGAGCATATTATCGGCCTCTAATAGGTCGTACTTCTCGACCATACGCTCCTTTTCGACCTCCAACTTTTCAACCTCCTCGATCAGACGTAAGTTATCTCCCACCAATTTGTCATAATCAGCGGCCAACTTCACCATCTCAGCTTTCTCCTCAGCCATTGCTTTATTTTCGGCGATTAGCTTCTCTTTCTCAGCCTTGAGTGCCGTCAACTGATCCCTCAGCACCACGGTACCCACGAAATCCTGTAATCAGAAACATCAGACACCATCCAACTAAGGGCGTAACGAACTATATAACAAAAGAAGTGCGAAACATACCCGAAGCACGTCATTATTGGTCTGCTCAATGACCGACACTATAGGACGCGCATCCATTTCCTCTGCATCCTTGAAGATGAGGGGCTTAAGAGCAGTGTATCCCATCCTTAAGGCTCTGGGTTGCTCCAGCAATTTGCCCCCACACCGCTCAATGTAACGGGTCATCGAGACCCCGTCCACCACCACCTTTTCCGGGCTCACGGGAACCTCATCCTCGCCTCCCGTCACAACCTCCCCGGTAATATCTTTGCCGGCTACCACCTCCACTTCCTCCCTCACCTCTTTTTTCGAAGGAATAGTCTCAGGGGTCACGTGCTCACTCACATCCTCAGCTCGGAGTGGCGAGATGACAGGCAGGTTCATCGGATCCTCACCCATGTTCACCATGAGGTTGAGATGTCCGAATATATTATCGAACGACCCCTGAAACACAACAATACCCATTGACCGGGCAAGGGCAAGGGTAACCAATAAAGAAGTCAATAGCTGAAATATGATAACAAATAAAGAGGGGAAAAATGGAATTAAAAGACAATTCACAAAACTAATACACGTACATCACCATGTGCAGAAGCCGCCTCGGTGGAGTCACCCTGGGGAGAGGCAACCAATACCACATCTGAGCCGACATCAGGAACCTCCTCACTAACCGATGTCCCTGACACCCTCACCCTCTTCGGGGTCCCGGCAACAGGGTCTGATGTTCGGCGCTTAGGACGAACAGGCTTTCTCCCTCCACGAGAAGCGCTTCGAGCCTTGATGATTTTGAGGAATTCCTCCTCAGGCTCTATGGGAATCTCAGGCACGGGATTACCCTTAGTCACTAGCCCCGCTGGATAACCTAACAGCGTGGGAGCAGTACGGCTTGTCAGATCCTTCGTCGGTCCAGGCCCCCACCACTTCCAAAGGGCTAAGAGAGCTTCGACATTGGGAGCGCCGAATTCTGGAATATCGGGGGCGGTGGTAGCAGGGCCAGGAATCTGGTGTCCAGCACAACCCCAATTTCCGGAAGCAATCACGATACCAAGGTTATGCTCCTTGTTGGTATCCGGAAGACCGATGACAAGCCGAGAGAAGGAGCGCAATGTCTTCAAATAAGAGCTACGGCGATCAAAACTCAAATTATAGACCCCGAACACATCTTTCAGTTCGACCTTTATCCCTGACAACTCCGACAACCTTGGAATACCGTTCAGGGTACGGTAACCATTCAGCGCCAATTGGGCCGGAGCAATCTCAAAGGCCTCAAAGAACGAAGCCATCCACTCAGTAAAAGGAAGTCTCAGACCCCCAGTAAAGAATGCCGAGGAACGAACAACTACCTCGCCGGAAGGTACAACCCTCATGACCTCCTCATCGGAGACCGGCAGCCGAATATGTATGTCGTCGGGTATCCCGGCCAGCTTCTTAAAATCCGCTTCCACAAATGGGCCAACTTGAGCCAAGCATTGGGTCAGAATTTCCTATTCAAACGTCATAAACACTTCGTCAATATACCAACCAAAAACAAATCACACTACGAAAATTTTCCCCCAATTACCAGAAAACCTAAGTTTTTCTACCAACACAACAAACGAAAATCCTATACATGGAGAAAAACCACCAATCACCAACCTAGAGAGACATATATAGGCAAACAAGACCATAGATCAACGCCACATACATGACCACAACAACAAATCAAATACAGACCCTAAGCACAGAGGTATACAGAAAACCCCAGAAAATACGAAAACACTTACAGTCATGTTAAATGGTAAGCAGGAGAGAGCAGCAACAAATATATCAGCAATCAGGCGAAACCCTAGATAGAGATGCAGAAAAACTTTTGGCGGGAAGAACAAACTCTAGAGAGAGAAAATAAGAAATATCTGTTTTCAGCAAATTATGAGATAAAAACAAAAAGAATTACTTAGCACAGTCAAAAGGAGTGGAGCCAACGAAAGGAATAAAATAATAACCGTCCTTTCGTATGACAGAGGTTTACCTTTTTTCAACCACAGAAAAGTCCACAACCGCTGCTCTTTTCAACAAATCAACGCTCCAGATCTTGCCACATCAGATAGTATATCCCACTAACCAATGCAGTTCACATCATTACACCTATATAAACGGCCAATGAACCCCACCACGAAAAGCTTACAGCATACGCTACCAATAATTACCACCAAGGATGCACCCCAATTACGCTTCTTACCATAGGAACACCGAACAAGGTGGACGAAGACCGTTCCTAGCTCGACGGCTTTTAAGCTTCAAGTCTAGCAACGCTCTCCGGGGGGATAACCACGGTGCACTTTGCTCGGTGTCTAATACTGAGATGCATAGTATAGTTTCAACATGAAGTCAAAATAAGCAGTGTTTAATACTAAGATGCATAGTATGGTTTCAACATGAAGTCAAAATAAGCAGTAAACGAATTGCGAAAAGAGAGTAGAATTTTTATTCAACCACAAGGGGGAAAACAACCACAACCAGTTACAACGGTAAAAATAAAAACTACAAAGACGTCAACAATAAAATACTTCTCTATTTCTGAACCCTAGAACTACCCCCTTCCTCGGCGTCCCTCTTTGCCAAGAGCTTTTTGAGATGATCCCTCTCCTTGATCAAGCGAGAAATACCCATCTCAGCCTGTTGCATGGCGTAAGACTGAGACTTGCATTTTTGCTCGGCTTCAAAACGAGCAGTACCCTCCTCATCCCAATACTGTTTAAACCTCCTGACTTCAGTCTGAGCACACTTGAGATCGGCTTTCAGCCACGACATATCGATTTCCTTCAACTGAAGAGGAGTAAATTCCTCTTCCCCGAAACCAGGGGGACGGGGTAGCATGAAAGTAGGCTCTTCAATAACGGCTTTCTTTTTGGTGGCAGATCTAGTGATGGGAGCCATCTCAGATAAAAACAAGTTAGAAGAAACAAAAATTATAACAAAGAGAGAGAGAAAGGAAGAATTGGTAATGAAGTACAAACAATTTAGAGCATTTATAAGGAATCAAAGGGAACAAAATACGAAGAAGCACAAAGTACGAGGCGTTGCAACAGTTCACAGGACGAAGGTATGAAATACGAAAAGGAAAAAGGAAATACAAGTTACAAAATGGAAAATACATCAGAAGACTAGCCCAATCTAATCAAGGATCAATGGGCGGGAAAACCGAACTGCCAGACCGAGAGGCAGTCACCCGAGCAGAGCAATCCAACCGAGCTTGGTATGAGTCATTCATGATGACCAAGCACTCATTCTCCCGGGCGAGATAGGCATTCTCCCCAATAAAGGCAGTAACGCGCTCCTTAAGCCGAGCATTTTTAACCGTCATGCTAGCAAGGCCTTGAGGAGAGTTATCAAACTCATCCTGGGCTTGGTCCCAAATCTCCTTGGCCTCATACCAGGAGTTGGCCAGATGGTTTCTTCGCAGCAACAAGTGGTCGAGCTGATGACTCAAGGCCGAAATCTCTGTCCACTTGATGGTCTCCTCGGGGTGCGAGTTAGACAAACTCAAAGCCAGAACACCATACTCATTCTCAAGCCTAGCCATTCTAAGACGGACCCGAGATACCTCAACATCCAAATCTTTCATCTGAGCATGATATCTCACCACGGGCTCAGACATTATGGAAAGTTGTTATGATACAGAAGGAGATGAGGGATGAGGGAGAAGCAAACACAAGTTTAATGAAAAAGGATAAGCTCCTAAAGAAAGGTTGAGGAGTATTTATAGAGCAAAGATAATATGTTGTTGCCTGACAAATACTTGGGAACATGCATATTATCTGACATTGCTTGGGAACATGCATCTTTGACCAAAGATAGTATGCCTCAGATTTCACGTGGGTACAGCACAACACCATACAAGAAGAAAAGTACTTGATGATTCTAACAAGGACAGAGAACAACAAACCACGAACGCAATATAAAAAGAACAACAGGAGATGCAAATAAATATTTCATTAATGGGATTACATAGGTGTTCATTACATCAGAGGACAACCCCTCAAAAGAAAATCTATTACATATGTGTTCATTACATCAGAGGGCAACATCAAAATAAGAACGATTACATCAGACAACATATCCAAAGAAAATCGACTATATCAGCAAGCCAAGCGAACAGGAGGAACGAAGAAAAGAAACATAAGACAGAAGAAAAACGAAAATAACAAAAAACCCGAGGAACTCAGGGTTGATTGTTACATCGTAGTGGTAAAAAGAAGATGAAGAAAAAGAAAAAGGAGGCACAGAAGAAAAAGAAAAAGAAATGAGAAAAGATGAAGAAATGAAGAAAATTGAAAAAAAAAAATAAAGAAAAATGGGAAGGCTAGGGGGAGGTCGATCGGTATCGATGAGAAGGCCCGGCAGAGATATCCCTATCTCGAAGCGTCGGATTCCCCCTCAACAGCTCATTCTCTTCGACCAGAGCCTGACGAGCTCGTTGGCAATAATCCAGCTCGGACCTTAGCCAAGTTAATTTCCGGACCATCTCGGTATGGTGATAACGCATCACCTTTAATTCCGACTCAGCATCCTTCAACAGCTTTAGTGCATGGCCATAAGAGGCTTCAAAATTCTCCACTTGCAAAGCCAAGGCAGATTTGGAGAAAGAACCAGCCATTTTAAGGAAGTTATAGGATAAAATTTTATATATGGCAAAGAGAGATAAGGGGGAGATTATGAAGAAACCCATATCTTGAGAGGGTATTTATAGATAAATTAAGGAAGGATTAACGTGGGGAATTGCAACCGTTCGTCAAAAGACTCTGGAAAACATGGGTAATTGAAAAGATGCGTCTGTTGAGAAGAAACGCTTGGATTCATGCCAGTATTTAAAGAGGGTAAATTTCAAAAAAGCTTCTACACGTGTCATTCTAGGGAAGTGCAACAGTGTTAAGAGATAAAGGATAAGATTTGTGCACAGGGCTCAAGAAATCCCATTAATTCCTGGATACAAAGACTAAGAAGATTCAATGGATAAGATCAAGCACAAGGCTCAAGAAAACCCATTAATGAAGCCAAACGCGTGCACAGTAAAGAGAAATTGCATTGGGAAAATAAATCATACAAGAACAAGAAAAAGAAGAATTTTCATTAATTAAGGGGAACTTCATTACAAGATGCTACTCAACAAAAGGATATTACAACATTACAAAAAGAAAGGAAAAGAGATTATTTTGTAGAAGGGTCAGCTCCATCATCAGGCCTCTTTTTAGACCGAGCATACACTTCCTTGAGGGCCAATTTATAAGCCCTCTTGGAAGCAATATGTTTGTATCTAGAGGCCTCGAGCTCTTTGATCCGAGCATGCGCCCAAATATTGTCGATCAAAGACCTCTGGTATTCCCTCTCCATGGCGTCCAATCGCTCGTCCATTTCAACAGCCCGACGAGCTTCCACTGACAATAAGGCAACCCTCCTCTCAAGAGTACGCACTTTCCTAACTTCCTCCTCTAGATGAGCAACATACTCATGAAGGTTGTCACCACTATTTTCACGAGGAGAAGCCATTTGTTCGTTAATAAAGAATAAATTGCACAAAGAAGACAGGGACAGCCTCCTTTTATAGGAAGAAAACAAGGGGTAGATCAAAGGTCATCTCGAAGAGAGACTAAACCTCTTGAACTTCCTAAGAACATTTATGGATAACTAACGACAGTTCGAGTCCAATTAAGTCATCCAATGAGGTATTAAGGAAATAAACAGACAAGAATGAAAATAGGAAATATTTTATTAATATTTTCAATAATTTCGATTACAATTTGGTGATGACACCCAATACAAAGAAATTACAAAAGCTAATTATTCCGAGGAAGAGCTTTCATCAACGTCATCCGACCCCGGTTTGGACCGAGCATGCAACTCCTTAAAGGCAAGCTTATAGGCCCTTTTTGCTGCCTTTTGCTTAGCCAGCGAAGCCTCGAGCCTCTTTATACGTTCAAAGGCCCAATCCCGATCAGTCATAGTCACGTGGTGAGCCGCGTCCATATCAGACAACTTTTTTGTCGCGAACGCCAAGCTGCCTCTTCAAGACACGAGCTTTCTTGACTTCATTCTCCAGATAAGCGACATAATCTGAAGAATTATCTCCAGTAGAATCAGGGGGAGAATCCATTACGTCAAAATCGAAGTGGTGATGGAATAGATAATTATGGGTAGGGAACTCCCTTTTATAATAAGATAAATTTTGGAAAGGTCAAGGGTTTTCCTCGAAGAAAGATATCAAGATAGGACTTCTTAAATGACCTCAAATGGCCCCAGGAAACAGTCATAAATCTGTTACATTTTTCGAGGAAACATTGGGAACAGCAAGACCGAAGTATCGCCCTCGACAGATCGATCATGACTCCCTCGACGTGGAAACCACACCGAGGAAGTCAGGGAGCACTTGATAGAACATAAAAATTGGACCCGAATATGTATATTCGGGTATGGATCGACCCACCCATTACTAGAGGGTACACAAGGCAAAAACCCATGGTCTAATAGAGCTTTCCTAACAGGTCATTATCTATAAAGGTCCAGCCCAGTAGTAAAGGTCCACAATGGAAAAGCCCATGAGGTGGTTCCTAAGATGACTACATTTGTCAACATCCTATGAGGCATAATTGTCTATAAATAGCCAACTACCCCCTTAAAAGAAGGACCAGAAAATATATCCAAAAAATATAGAGAGAAGTAGAGAAAAGAGAGAAACTTGTCAGAGCATATCACCTCAATAAGCAAACTGATCAGATAAAGAACCGAGTACCGAAGAAGAAGGAGAAAGACCAAGATAAAATATTAAATTATTAATTCGAGCACAAGTGTAATAAGGAAATTGTAATCCGAGCAAGTGCAATAGCCGAGCAATAATAAAGATCAAGAAGTGTTCAATATTTACTGTCAATTTATCATTATATTATTGTTAAAAAGCCTAGCGCCACCGAACAAAGTTATGGCTTTATCAAACTTAACATTCTATTGTTTAAACACCTTGCATGACAAAGCAATTGTTTACTTTGTTCCAAAATAATCCAATCTCATTTCCCGGAAAGATAATTAGGTGATTCGCCACACCCGCCCAACCCAAAACATACGATGTTTTGTCCGTCGAAAGCGAAAAAACGCATCATCGCCTTGATATATATACTCGATGATTATAATCTTCGGTTTGATCTACTATCACCACAAGTACGTACTTTCTCACCTTCCACGGCTTTTTTCCATCATATCATCTGGACAATTAGACAAAATATACTTGTGAGTTTTTGTTCGGGACAGAGTCAACCTTCTTGCTCGATTACTCCAACAGTGAGTGTTTCTCGGATTGTCCATATGTCGGTAACTGTATACTTTGGGGGATTCATGATTGAAAACTTTAGACAATGCTTAAAAAAATTTAAAGATCGTCTAAAGAGTGTGCTAAGTCACTTGATTGATACAACAGACTCGATCAGACATGTGAATTTATAAGGAACTTTTTGTGTAATTAAATTTTGTTTCCAATTTGCATAATGGAAAGAAATTAATTATATATTTCATGCTTGTTAATAATTATGCCGATCTTCTTGATTGATGGTCATTTGTCAAAAACTTCTCTTCTATGGCATGTGACTCTGTAAGGATATTTTTGTTAACAAGTAACTAAATTTTGTTTCCAATTTGATAATGGAAATTAATTAATTATATTTCATGCTCGTTAATATTTATGCCAACGTAGCATTCTTGGAAAATCTTGATGGTCATTGGTCAAAAACTTCTAACTACATATGAATTTACAATTGGATAGTTGAAATAAATTCATTATCTTTCATGCTTGTTAATATTTATGTCAACATAGTCTTCTTGGGAAATCTTGGTAGTCATTAGTCAGAAGCTCACAGTTAAATGAGATTTTATCATAAGAAAAAATAGGTAAAATATAATAATGATAACGATTTTGATAGCTATCTTTTAAATTTTTCAATTTGAATATCATACTATATTTCCAATTTAGGTATCACCGTCTAAATTAATTACGGAATCATGTCACGTGACATTTGACAAACGTTAATTTAATAAGTTAATTTGACAATTTTGCACAAAAACATGTTATACTAAAAAATCTCAAATTTCACACATAACAAAAATTAGCAGATAATCCTCCAACCGACCCTCTCCATCTAGTTATTTCTTTACATATATTATATTTATTTTGTAGTGATAAGTTTCCTCTTAATTACAGAAATAATTTACTTTAAAAAAACGTGTTTTTCGTTAATTTACAAGTCAGTTAGATATAAAATTGTCAGTCAAACTTGTTGGGTGAGCCAAAAGTAGTCAAAAGTGTTTTGTTAACCATCTCTAGCTTGGTACGTACTATTTTTATTAAGTGTATATAATATTGAAAGGGGTATGCTTCATTGAATAAGAATTAAAGGGCTCGGTGTACGAGAGTTTAAATATTTTAGGGTAAATTTTAAATTGGATCATGAAAACAAAAGTATTTAAGTATTGGTACATGAAACTGAAACTAATTAAGCATTGGTCCATTTTTTCTAACTAACCAATAAAAATGTAAAAAATCAGAAAAAATAAAAAAATGAAAAAATTCCAGAAAATAAAAATGCAAAAATGAAAAAATAAAAAAAAAATGAAAAAATCATAAAAAAAATAAAAGAGGCAAAATCCAGAAAAAACACGACTTTGTTTTTTAAAAATCCAAAAAAATCAACAAAAATCTAAAATCAACAAAAATTCGAAAACGCAAAAAAAAAAAAAACAGTTCAGACTGTTTTTAAAATAGTTCAGACTGTTTTTAAAATAGTTCAGACTGTTTTTAAAATGAGTTAAAAAAGTTCAGACTGTTTTTGGTTCAGACTGTTTTTAAAAAAGTTCAGACTGTTTTCTTCCTTAGTTCAGACTGTTTTCAACAGTTCAAGTTCTCTCCGTCTCTGCTTTTCAAATATCGCATCCAACTTCGCTTGTTTTTCAGCTTCTTCTTTCTTCTTCCTTTCAGCCTCTGAGTGTTTTTTTAAATACATTAGAAAGACAATTTGACAGATTGTTTCTGTTTCCCACTGCATTCAAATTTCAGCACCTTAGTTCCCTTTTGTATGCTGTGTATGTGTGTATGTAGAGAGAGAGATTTGGGGAGAAATTATAGTGTTTTCTAGTTGAAATCTGAAGGTTTTTTTAGAGAGAGAGAGAGTGATAAATTAAATAATATAATTGGAAGAGCTTTTATAATGGACCAATCTTTAATTAGTTTCAGAAATAATGGTCCAATCCTTAATTAAATTTTATATTCGGACCAATTCTTAAATAATTTTGTTTTTGTGGTCCAATCCTTAATTTTCTCAATATTTTATCCATATTTTTTATTTTCTTCTTTATCCTCTTACTTATTTTTATCTAAAAACAAATTTTAAACAAGTTGAAAAAAATTATAAAATTACTATAAAACATGTATCAATACATCCCAATAATTATTTTTAAAAAAAAATGCACACACAATTAATTTTGAAATAAATATATAAATTAGTGTAAATTAAACATTAAATCTTAGAAAATTTGTCTAAAACAATATTATATCCAAATGTTTTAAAATTTGAATACAATATAATATAAAAGCTTATAAATTTACGAAATAAGTTGTGAAAATTTAAAATTTAAGTAAAAATAAATAAGAAGACACAGAAAGAAATAGAGAATGGGATAGAAGATTTGTACTTCTACGTCTATAAAATTCACTGGAGTTTTAGATCAACATCGTATTTTAGTATCTAGCTTTATAACTTCTTCAGGAATTTTTTTATACCTTGTAAAAAGAGTACTCCTAATAAATATAAACCATGGTTTATTATATTTATATGGCGTCCAACATATATGTGGTTCATTTTTATGAGGAGAACTCGGAGTTATATATGCCGAAGGATTAAATAATTTCTCTTTTACAAAATTATTGTATGAAATTCCTATAAAATAATATTGATTTATTGAGAGCCGAAAACTGTTACAAAATTGTAATTTATTTGAAAATTCGTCACAAACCTATCACAAATCTACTAAACTGGTACAGTCTTAACAAAAAATTCATAGTTAATTAATAATCTGTCACAAAAAAAATGTCACCAATCCCATTGGTAATTTGGACATTTTATGTGGGATGTTAATTTCTTGTATATAGTTCTCTTTGACAAAATTGTTGCATGAAATTTTTATATATCTATCGTCTTACTATAAAATAACGTTAATTTAATGAAATTTAAAAACTGTTACAAAACTGTAAATAATTTGAAAATCTGTCACAAATATATTACAAATCTAAAAAAAATACATAATTAATAATCTCGTTATAAAAAAAACGGACACTAATCGCGTTAGTATTTGGACATTTTTGTTGAGCGTGCATGCGTAGTTAATTGACCAGTAAATAGTAAGTCAACTAATCTTTTCAAGACTCTTCCCATGCACGTGGCCTATCTGTTTCCCTCTCTCTATCATTTGAAAATTCTATGTTTTTTTTTATGTAAAATGGAGTATGTATATATATATCTCTACAAACAAACCATTTAATTAACTAGACATAATACACTACTTCTACAGATACATACACACACGTTACAATATTTCATACATATGTAAGGTAGAATATTACAGGTACACATATGAATATACTTGTAACAGGAGGTGTGGGTTACATAGGTAGTCACACGGTTCTTCAGTTGCTCCTCGGTGGACACAAGACCGTGATCGTTGACAACCTCGACAACTCCTCCGTCCTTGCTGTTAAGCGCGTGGTGAAACTCGCTGGTGTGTTTGGTCCTAACCTCGTTTTCCATAAGGTTTGTTTTCTTTTGTTTTTACTATTATGGTTTGACTATTTATGATTGTTTTCGGTGATGGAGCTAAGATTTCACAAACGGGTTCATGAAATTGTAGCAAAATATATATATATAGCGGATCATAATCTTTTCTTTTAATTAACTTATATCTAAAAAAAATACTGGGTGGTCGGGTTTTTAATAATACGAGGGTGGTATACCCATTGCGAGCCCGTCCTATAGCTCTGCCCTCGTTGTTAGACTAAGTTATGATTGCTTAGTTGATAAATTGTTATAAGAGCTGAAATTATTCATAAGGTCCAGTTTATTGTTTTCATTCCGAGTGTTGAAGGAATTAGTTGCTTTTTGCCAATCTATCGGTTGTGACTTGCTCCAGATTTAAGTTAACTGATTTTATCAAACATATTATAATTCTTCTACATTTTTTTCTTTTTAATGTTACAACATTCATAAAAATTATTATATTTCACTTAAGTACTAATTCGGTCTCACTCTCATTTCTGATTTTTAATATATGATCATCAGTTGGTTGATTTTAGTTGCTTCTTAGAGTATTTGCCATGATTGGTTGCAAAGTTCCACTTGATTTACCTCTAGCTTTCTAGTTAAATGCTTTGATTTTTGAATAGTTCTAATTGGTTTCATGTTATGATGTAATTTTCATCTAGCGTGTTCACACATTTAGATGTACTGACATGTTGATCCTGGCTTTATGGGATCATAGCTAAAAGTAAGTAACACAAGAAATAAGAATTTATCTGGCTTCAAAGTGAGCTTTGAACTACCATAAATAGCCGAAGCTATTATCGACTTTGCAAAGCAGAAAACCAAAGATGGTTTTCTTGTTAGGTTAGGGAAAGGAATATGTTAATAAAATTTCTAGGACTATGTCGCGCTTTAAGTAGCAGAAGCAGTATGAACCTCATTGACCATATGATAATTAACTCTTTTTACATTCAGATGGATCTTCGAGATAAACCCGCACTTGAGAGTCTTTTTTCTTCAACGAAGTAAGTATCATCGCATATTATTAATCTTCTAAGCAATCCATCATTCTATTATAATGCAACTATTCAAGACCATATAGTCTCAGATTTCTTTTTCTTGGTCTCAGTATATTTCTGTTCGAACTTCCTTCATGTGACTTTGTTTAGGATTTATGTCCTTCGGCATTTTACTCGGAAAATTCCTTTCTTTTTATTCAATCTCAAGTTTGCAAGTCAACCGTTGTAAGTTCGAACAGACGTCAAAGCGCTGCACCTTGTTCTCAAATCATCTTTTAACGCGATTTTTCTCTCGATTTTAGATAATAATGGCTTAATTCAGAGTTCTTTTTTTCTGTAATTACTTATAAATTTTCTCGTTTAGGTTTGATGCTGTTATTCATTTTGCTGGTCTAAAAGCTGTTGGTGAAAGTGTCCAAAAGCCTTTGTTGTACTTTAATAACAACATACTTGGCACATTGACTCTATTGGAAGTCATGGCTGCCCATGAGTGCAAAAAGGTATTTTTGCTTTCTCATTTTAGATTCACATGTAAAAATTGGTATTCTCTTTGTTTTTGTGCTCTATTTAGGTCCACCTTTTAAGCAATCATTCAAGTCTACCTTTTTTGTTATATCCTGTCATGTGTGTGTTTGAATTTTTTGTTTTGTCACTCTTATTATATTCTTGCCTAGATAGATACACAAACACTGCTTAGCTTATTATATAGTCTCTCCGTTCCAATTTAATTGTCCACTACGAAACTACGTGTAATTTTGATCGGCCAATAACTTGTATCAAAATTGTCGGAATAAATTTTTTCAAAAGTTGATCATATAGTTCAAATGTTAAATTTTATGATAAGGTTTTAAAAAAAATTATTTCGACAATTTTGATATAAGTTATAATAAGGTGGTCAAAATTGCAGCTAGTTTCGTAATGGACAATTAAATGGGAACGGATGGAGCAGGTAAATACAGTGCTGTAGAGGCAAGTAATCCATTAATTGGACTGATATTAGTCTTGAAAAAAGAGTAAAAGAAAAATGTATTGGTTTAGTGTGAAAAAGAACACGAAAGAGTTTGGCTGTTGAATTGCCTGCTTTTCCTATAGAAATAGTATTCATTTGACCTAACAAGCACTATTTTAGTACTCAAGTCGTTAAAATTTGAATCTGTACATTGAGCTTTATTGAAATCATCACTGGGTCAAATTACGAGTAATACATGAAACAAGGGTATAACTGTATAAGTTAAGTTGTTTACTTGTTTTCCTCCGTGTTCAAGGGCTAAAAATATGTTTAGTACTGATATTGTTTAGGCATAAGATCTTCACAGTAGTTGGTATTTGATCAAGTAACTGAATGAGCTCAATGTAAAGTGTAAACCATATAAATATTTGTTTGCTTCTTGTAATTGTAGCTGATTCAAAAATCTTGATCTTTGATAGTTACAAACTACAGTATTCAGTTTCCAGCTTCGTTTGCTTTGCCAGTATCGTAATTTTATTTCCTTAATTCACTTCAATTTCAAACTTTTTTCAGCTTGTATTCTCATCGTCAGCTACTGTTTATGGTTGGCCAAAAGTTGTACCATGCACAGAGGATCTTCCCATCAGTGCCGCAAATCCCTATGGGCAGACCAAGGTACATTTATATAAACAGAGTGTTTGTATGAGTTTAAATATAGAAAATTTTACTTATCCATTAGGCCATGTTTAGGGATTTCTGCTTGGTCCACAAATCACAACCCGTGCACTATATAGACTATAGAGCATACTCCCCAGTTCAGCAATAACTTGAACAAAACTACTAAAACACTAATTAAAACTTAGTTAAGTGTGCAAATTTTCTCTTGCTTGCAGCGTATTATTGAAGACATATGCCAAGATGTATATAGGTCAGACTCTGAATGGAAAATCATATTGCTGCGTTATTTTAACCCTGTCGGTGCTCATCCTAGTGGATATATTGGCGAAGATCCTTGTGGAGTTCCCAATAATCTTATGCCTTATTTGCAACAAGTTGCTGTTGGGAGGCGAAAAGAATTGGCTGTGTTTGGAACCGAGTACTCAACAAAGGACGGAACTGGAGTATGTTTCTTTAATTTCTTTGCACATTTATTTGTCCGGAAATAAAAGCAGTGTCATGAAAGGATCTCTTTCCAAGTCTTATTTGTTCCTCTAGTCAAATTAATGTAATTGGAAAAAGAAATCACTCCATGCTCTCCACTTCTAATCATTAATAAAACTGTTGAATATAGACATCAGTCTTCACAAAATCGAACAATTAAAAAACACAGTTTAAATTTGAATCAAGAGACCTGTTTATGTATTTTAGCTCAAATATGGCATCACATACAGAATTGAACAATTAGTATATCAACTGAAAGGTTTTAAAAGCTTCATTATATAAAGAAAAACAATTAGTACATCAACTTTTAAGGTTTTAAAAAGCTTTTAAGCACTTGTGAATTTCAATAGGCTGGTGTAACAATTGTGATTGTTGTGTTTATTGGTCTCTTAACTCTAAAATGTTGAATTCTGTTAGGTTGGTGTCCTAATTGCTCAATTTTGGTGTCGATTATTGTCTAAATTATTAATTATGGTTGTATGGTGTAGATTGTTGTCATAGTTGTAGATTACAATATATTTTTAAAATCTTCTAAATGTCCTAATGATAAGTATGACAGAGCAGTATCTCTAGTAGAAGATTTCCCAGTGAATAAGTGGAGGAAATGTATAATATACTTTTGTCTTCCTGTTTTTTTTTTCTAATAGCAATTTATGATATTGATTCGTATCTGTGAATCACAATTTATCAGGTACGTGATTACATTCATGTCATGGACGTAGCCGATGGACATATTGCTGCTCTCAATAAGTTGTTAGATCCTTTATTAGGTATGTCTTTCGCTGTTCTTGCTTCCTTTTAACTCTCAATTCTATATCAGACCCAAGTATAGTGATATACGATGCCTTCGAATTTGTACTCGATAAAAATGACTACTTAGAGAAAAACAGATTGACACTTAGACATGTATTCCCAGTACTAGAGACCGGAGTATCAATGTCACATTTTCTTCTTTCGCATTTTATAAATATATTCTTACCTTGAATTTCAAAACATATATATTTTCTGGAACTTAACGATGTGCAGTACCAGTTCTGGAAATTCCAAAGAAAAAACGAAATGATTATTTTCTTTGCTAATTCTAAAAAGATACGTGATTTCAGAAAGTTGATTCTTGAATTAGCAAAGTGCATTACCATAGTTCCGTTTTCTCTTTGGAAATTGTGGTCACCTTTGGTGAAATCAACTTGTATTTTTAGAAACTGTCGTATTTTTTGTGAAAATCTTCAATTTTGCTTCATCTACCAGTCACCAACCTTTTTATTCTATATATTCTTATCTCTGAATAAGAAGAAGAAAAAAACTAATTATATATGTCAAGTTATTTTTTCCAACTAAATGTTGAAATCTTGTCTGAGCACTTGTTCAAACTGCAGGTTGTGAAGTTTACAACCTTGGATCTGGAAGAGGAACATCAGTTCTGGAAATGGTAGCAGCATTTGAAAAAGCATCTGGAAAGGTACAGTTAAATCGCCGAATAAATTTTGACATTGTGTGTTACAACTTACAACATTACATTCCTTATAAGTAGTCAAATTTTTTCAATAAACGACACAATATTGTTCCACTGGTTCTTATTTTCTGTTTACTGTTAATTATTTTCTCAGTTCTCTATATCTTCCTCTATTTCACGGTTCATATTGTGCCCAGGTGAATTGTTGGAGGTCTCAATTCACACCGAAAACTCTACAGTTCGAGATTTTTCATTCATAATTTAGTCATGGCATTTGGATTTTGTGCTCAGTGTGTGTACTGGACAAATGCAGTCTTGGTTAATATGGGTATTAATATTCTTTGGTTTCAAATTGAAGGCAGCATGATCCTTCTGTTGTATATGCATATCAAAGAAAATTTTGAAAAAAGGCAGTTATTGCTTGATGAGTATTGTTAGCTACCTGAAAATAATGACAAGTAAATCACTTTTGCTTCAAAAGTATTACCAGCCCCATCATTGAACCTTATCATTATATCGGATTTTATCTGTTTTAACCTTCTTTGTCCTTGTTTGTAGAAAATTCCTGTGCTGTTTGCTGATCCTCGACCCGGTGATGCAGAAGTTGTTTATGCGTCAACAGAGAAAGCTGAACGTGAGTTAAACTGGAAGTAAGTACCGATCTGAGCTTGCGCTGAATGATTAATTATTGTTTCTTTTTTTTAAACATAAGCATGGAATTATGATTAATTATTGTTAGTATGCAGAATATACAAAGTGGTACATTGAGATTATCTTTTTGTGGATAAATAGTTTTCGTTGTTACTCTTCTTTGAGTGTTTAGTGTTTTAGGTAGGCTGTACTTTTTAAACAATTACAAAGTTCAAAATTATCTCAAATCTATTTTTTGTGACTACCAGAATCTCCATAAACTGTAACCGGAAATTTGATGTCAAATAGTTTCCTCAGTTTCAAAAAGGTTTTAAGAACTTTGAAACTGAGACATCAACTGACTGAATATCCTTAATCCTATATAATACTGGGGTAACCAGACAAAAAACTGGCAATCTTGTTGTCATCATAGTGCACAATTTGTCTCTTGTAAAAAAAATTGAAACACTTAAATTGTATTTGTAATGTATTTTTCTTTATCAGAGCGAAGTATGGAATCGAAGAGATGTGTCGTGATCAGTGGAACTGGGCTAGCAAAAACCCTTACGGGTACGAGTCTCAAGATTCTACTATTTAACTGAAGGCTAAACTTGCATCAACAGTATCACTTGGGGAAAGTTTCGAGTTAATTATCTATTATATACGCATAAACAGTATAGATAAAGATCGAATGAGGGTGAAAATGAGCTGAAGCTGTAGTTTTTCCTAGCTGGATATATTCCATGTTGAGTTATATATCGGGTACTTCGTAAATCGCTGATAGCCGTGCTGGTTAGAACTTAAACATAAGCGACAGATAAGTCTACCCCACTAGAATATTCATGGCAGCTTAACAAACCGCTTATTACAGCTCATCTTGTATAGGTTTTTGTTGGCTTTATATTCGACTAATTTTGATCTCGTACCAGAATTGAGTCACCTATATATAGGGCAATAATTTCTTTGTGCTTACTGCTTAATACTTGCAGAGTTCAAAATGTCCCAGTTTAACCTTTTCAGCTGTACCTTTATAGCCTTGTGTAAGCTCTCTCTCTATTGAATAATGAACACAGCGAGCTATTCAGGTTCTTGCAATAATCTCTTCTTAGAGTACATAATAAGTAGCAAGTGCAATACTCTGTAGCACTGTATATAAAATATATAAGCATCATGGAATTTTTAGTGACAAATAAGACATTGAAACATATGCTCCATTCCAAGTATCAAGTGCTTTAAATGAATACGTATATCTATACATAAATAATGCCACTTTGTCGTAATCTTATCAATCAGATTGGTGATTATGCATTACTTATGCAATTAAGTTCTGTGCAAAACATTACACGGTACCAGAAAATAGAGATCGTGGGAAACCAATTCTTATTTCAAAATAAAGAATATGAGCAAATTGAAAACCAGGCCATCCACTTTTAAAATACGAGGAAGGCAGAGTAAGTTCTCAATTACATTACAATTGAACTTGATACTTCCCTAACCAAAAAGAGGGAAAAAATCTATGACTCTAATATCCGAAGCATCGGACTCATTACAACAATCAACATACAATCTTTACGTACAAATTATAGACGTTGAATAGTCCCAACAAATATTAATGTACAAATTAGGTCAATATTGCGAGAAGTTAATTTATCCTCTAATGTACAAGAGCAAATGTAGGTGACATAGACGACCGCGTAACTTCACCACCTCCAGAATTTCGAAAAACATTCGAATCTGACATTTGTCTTACAAAACGAGTAAAATTCGCCCAATGATGGTACTCAAAGAAGCTTCTGTCCATTCTCACAAAGTTAAATGTAAAAGACGGCTTATCTTGCCCATCCGAGTAGAATTTCGACATTTTCACAACTTGCCGAAACGACGTATCATCCAAATTCCCTGAAAAGTTTTCACCATCCACTGCCACGTCACACAATTTCGCAGCCAATAGAAGTTGTCTAAGAAAACCCTCTGGACTACTAACAGGGTTAGTCTGCTGTTCATCCACGTCTTTCATTTCAAAACAAGTACAAGATAAGGCGAAACCAAATCTACCAAACATTCTTGCGATGGGTAAATAACCATCTCGAGTGGACGTATTGTAGTATCCAGCAGTTAGCTCAGATGGATGTGATTGAGTACCATAATGCCAGTGAATTGGTGATAGTTTTCCTGATAAATTAACTTCGGTGCCTCGAAAAATGGTTTCGGTTTCGGAGCATATTCTCTCTCCATGAAGAAGCAACATCCCAGAGTACCATTGAAGGAAAAAGTTACCATACGGTGAATTCCATGAACCATCACTTTTGAAGAAATCAGTATTTTCATAATCATGCATTAAGTTGCTAGCACCAATGGGCCCACCGTTTTCCCACTCTCGCATTCCAATCTCTTGTGCACACGCATTCAAGGATGCAAGCATATACTACCGAGGAAAAAACTAATTAACCACGGAAGAGTTTACAGGTAAAAAGGGAGATGCTCTAATGAAAGAATAGGAAAATATTCCAATAAATGGCACAAAGCACTCTTTTCAAAAGCTCGCTTCAAAGGGAAAAACTCTAATTCATAGCTCGATACAAAGCTCGATTCAGAGCTTGAAAAAGCTAAAACAGCTCGCTTACCATTTTTTACACTAATAAAGCTTAACGCTCCTCTTACATAAAGCTCTTAAAGAACATTTCTAGTTACGCTTTAGGATTCTTGGACTAAAGAATTCCACGTGACTGCTAAAATGCTTACTTTCTAGCTGATGTTGAGGATAAACTGTTCATAAATTAAGAAACTTAAATATCATATAAAGATATTGATTATACAGGAAGATGGTTTCCTAATATTTATACACTCATTAGATTCCATAAACAGTTGCATTTTTACATGTATCCATGGACTTGGAATGACCCTGTATATATATGTATGTTATCGATTCCATCCATTCCTGGTTCACAAGTTCCACGGATACTTCCGCGAAATAGTAACATAAATACATAATTATACAATTTTGAATGTACCCTTACCTCTAGTCCTATTCAATTCTTAACATGAAAGGAAGAAATCTGACAATAATCAGAAAAGCACAAATAACCGAGTGGGCCCCAATATTCCATCAAATATTAACCTTCCCCTAACACGAAAACATCGGAACAGAGTGAATAATTTTTGTTTAATGTCAACAAGCTGAGACAGGCCAACATACCTTGTCATAGCACTGAAATTCTCCAAGCTCACGAGAGCGCCAAGTCCATGTAAGCTTTTGAGATGAGCATGATGGGTATCTTAGTTCTCCACCAGGACCCATACCAACTTGAATTCCCTAAGAAAAGAAAAGTGAAATAAGAAATCAAAATACCAAGTTTGATAAAACGTAATGACTAAAATCATTCCACCAATGGTCTTACTGTGATGATACTTCCAAGAAATGGTCTGAAAGTGTCTCTAAAGCTCCTCATGAGATCTGCATATGTTTGGATTGGAGACCGTCCATGTAAAACGGGAAGAGTGTCACATCCTAGGGAAATATACTCCTTATTTCTTCTTCCAAACCTGTCGGAATAAGCTAATTCAGGATTTTTGTCCATTTCTTCAAGCACCCATGGTGGAAGAGGAATCCTTCAACAGAAAACAAAATGAGTTTGAGGTTCCATACGATCAAGGTTTCAAAAAGCGCTAGGCAGGGATCAGGCGGAGAGGTGCCGCCTAGCCGCCTAGGAGGGAAAATGACTTTTGAATGTTTTTACATGTTTTCCTTGGATTTTCATGCAATATACACGTTTTAAATAGTATTATCATGTTAAATCAAGTATTTAAAGTCTATTAGCTAAACGATATACCATAGTAAAGCAATAAATATTATGATAATAATGTTCGAGCAGTTTAACATAAGCAAAAAAATGTCATTAAAGTGTCTCAAACACCAACTTAAAAAGAAAATGCAAATATAATCCAAAATCAACAAGATATCAAAACAAAATATTGGTATTAGTTTAGAAGCCTAATCATCTTCAGGCTCGTCGTATACCTACAGAGGCTGCGATAAAAAAAAATAGGTTTAAGATATGTTTTTGTAACAGTTTAGAGAGAGAGAGTGAGAGAGTGGTTTCTATTTTGATTATTTGTAGTATATAATGTTTTTTTTTTTTCGAAAGGGTAGTATATAATTTTATATAAGGTTTTAATTTTGTGTGGTAACGGCCCAAAATATCGTTTTTAAAAATAAATTTTTTTTAATTTTTTTTTTTATTTTGATTAGTAATTAAATTTAAGTTAGTATATATTAGGTTTTAATAATTTTATGTGGGTTTTTATTGTGTTGTAAAATTTGTTTTTAATTTATTAAATCCTAATTTGTCTAATATATGATAAAAATTGAAAAATTAAATTAGTTATTAAAAATGTATCATTTAACCCTCATTAGGTGTGTTAAAGTGTGTGTTAACTTAATAGATGTTAAAAACATTGTTAAAAATAACAATCTTTTTAATTGTTATTACTTGATATGGAAAAAAGTAAAACTCACTCCACAATTAACTGATATTCCGTAAAACTTGTTATTTCACGCATATATTTTCTCTGTACGCATACTACTATTTATTTTATCCTAGCAGCTATTCATAATACTATGCATATTTTCTTGGTATTCAGTATTCACCAAATCATTGAACCCACGGTTTGTTTGACCCTTTATTTACAATTGAATTTTAAAATAAAGATATGTTGAAAATAGAATAACTTATTTCCCTGTTTCTAAAATTATATCTTTCTAAAATTTGGCGCTAATGTATGGCACGGAAAAAACAGATAAGTACTATATTTTGGATGGGTAATTTTTAATTAAAATAGATAACATTGTTAAAGTTAAACTAATGTGAGTATTTAACTTAAAATAGCATCTACTTGTAGTTGGGCTTGGAGGAAAATACTTAAAGTTAGAAATAATTTAAAAGATCTAATTTTCTTCAAAATTGGTACTGGTGAGAATATCTCTCTTTGGTATGATCATTGGCTTCCTATTGGTCCCATTTTACCTAGACAAAGTGTTAGACCTCTTTTCATTACCACTGGGTTGGGACCTCATGTTAAGCTTAATGCTATTATTAAAAATGGTAAGTGGGAATGGTCACACTCTAGAGCTGCTGAAATTCAACTTCTTAAAAACACAATAGGTTTGGTATTAGTTTGATTTAGCTCTATTCATAGCTTTACAGAGGCTGCGATAAAAAAAATAGGTTTAAGATATGTTTTAATTTATTTTATTGCTCTATATATATTTTTTCTAACCTATTTTAACCTATTCTAACCTTTTGACCCATTATAATTTGGGTTGACCCAATTTAAGATTAATTAAAAACACCTAGCAAAAGTCGGGGCGGCGAGGCACCGCCTAGGTGTCCGCCTCAGCCGAATTTTAAAACAGTGCATACGATACGAAAAGATATTCACAGCCGAAAGTTGGTTCAGAGAATTATAATGACTAGAGAGCCAGATCATACAAATAAATTAGCATGAATCCAAAAGGCAAGGAGACTTACTACTCTAACCTCTAGGTCAACAGTTTGATTTTTCCTGAGCGGCGAATCCAACTATTTTCTTGAATCTTTCAGGATTAAAGAGGACCACTCAAATAAATAAACATTTCAAGTTTAGCTGTAGTGACATGTCTGCCAATCTGTATACCTAGTTCCAATGGGGAAAATCTGCCGAAAACCATCCATGTCCTACAAATTTCTATTGATTATCACTATAGTGCCCCTAATACTTAGAGCCTTGGTACGGCCTTGTCCCACCAGTTCACCACCCACAGCACACATATACACGCTAATACCAAAAGGCAAGCAATACCGTGCAAATTATTCTTTGCGACAGCATATCTAATAATACATTATACATGTACATCTTTCAACAAACATCAATACAATCATCCCAGAATATGTAAACAACCCAAGTGTTCAAGCTCCACCAGATTACTAGAAGCGACAAGGGTATGTGGCATAAGTAAAGTGCCAAAACGCAGAGAAAATAAAATACTAATTACCATAAATTATATAAGGTGTATATTATGAACTCAATACGTCGATAGTAAAACTTGATGTCAATCAAACATGGGAGTTCGGAGCTTAATTTCTAAAGTTTCGGGATGATACTGAACAAAGGCTTTTACGTTAAACCTTCAAGGTTACTTAATAAATGCCAGAATTGTAATAAACAATTAAACTCTACTAAGAATTACTCTAAACTAGTTACAATACTATGAAGATAATTTACTTCAATACTTTTAGATCAAAGGATATTAGTTGCTGGACAATAAAGTAACATGTCAGTTCTTATTACTTCTAATCAAGTTATCTTAGGTCTTGTCTAACTCCTCCCAACTTCAATCAATTTTTTTTTCCCAAAACAAAATCTTTAAGACCAATGTACAGATGAAGCTCCCAAACTGATTACCATAACATAATGTGTACTTTTTTTTATCAGTGGACAGATACTTATATTCCTGAAAGCTGGAAGCTAAAAAGCTTAAAGGCCAACCCTTAACACCTATGACAAGCTAATTAAAAACTAAACTTCAAGACTATAGCTAAATAACAAAGCGAAATAGTTCATCATAGGGGTGTAAGTAAAATCCGTCAATCCGTAAATCCGAGCCAATCCGCTGGTTTGGTTTGGATTGTTTCGGATTTTTTATCAAATGGTTTGGTTTAGGATTCTAAAAAATTCAATCTGTTGTTAATGGATTGGTTTAGGATTCTTCAACGGTAATCGAAATCGAATCAAACCAATCCGATCCGTTAAATCCGTATCAAATCCGATCCATTAATCTGTTTAAATCAGTATTAAATCAGATCCAACAATAACAAAGAAACCTAAATGTCTCTAATGTGTGCTACCATATATAAATAAAAAAAGTAAGGATCATGGATTTTTTAAGTTTTTTTTGACATTTACGTATGCTAATGCTGATTTTGATTTTCGTTTATGAATTTTTTTTGTGATATTTTCATTTGATGTTGTGATTTCTCGTTAAAAAAATCCGAATCCAATCCGAATCCGATCCAAACCGTTGAATCCGCAAATCCGCATCAAACCAAACCAATCCGTTCGTTTGGTCTGGTTTGGATTGGAACAACTAGTGGTTTGGTTCGGATACAAAAAGTTTTAATCCGTTCTTAATGGATTGGATTAGGATTGAGGCTAATCCGTTAAAATCCGGACCGCTTACACCCCTAGTTTATCAGAGCTACAGAACACAGTAAACTCATAAAGAACCCTGATAAAGTATTCTGAACTATTTTATCCTGAAACTCTTTCTACCAACACTAACAACCCAAAAATTGAACAATTATCTAGTTTGGTGTTTGGGTATCTTAAAAATGAATATTTAAGACTCAGGCCTTGTGTGGTTACCGGACTTGTAGTCCCGGCCTACATGAGTCCGGATGGGATTGTGTTGGGATTAGAAAAGACCCTTACACTTGTAATCACGGACTATAAATACCACCCTACTCACCTTTCTAAATGCACTCATTTTGGGCCATTCGGAGTGAGTCCTAACCGAATATATAGTTTGGACATAAAAATGTAGCCAAACACAACTTCTGTGGGACCCACGACACTTCATGTCCAATACCACCCCACAAATATGCAATCAAACAAGGCCTCGGTGTCTTTTTAAGCGTGAGTTAATTATTTAAAGATTAAACCTAAAAACAGTTTCTAAAACCCATAACGATCAAAATTTGAATAATTATCTAGTTTGGGCATCTTAAAAATGAATATTTGAGGTTCAATGTTATATAATATATCAAATATTCATTTTTAAGATACCCATACCAGATAATTATTCAATTTTTGGTCTTTATGGGTTTTTAGAAATTGTTTTTAGGTTTCTTCTTGGATAATTAGTTCACATTGCAGATTCAACAGATTTAACAATAACTAGAGTACCCAACTATATTTGCTAGATTACCAAAAAAACAGCTTCTAAAACCCATAAAGATCAAAGTTTGAATAATTATCTGAGTTTACGCATATTTAAAATGAATATTTGATATATATAAAAAGTGAAAAAACTAACAAGGAGGGGTCAGGGGCCCCGGTCCCACACTGATGAAACATAAAAACCGCCCTAACCTTCAACCCGACCCTCCCCGCCATCTCCACAACCTCCATACCTACTCCAGTCGTAGACCCTCGGCCCTTCTCTCTCTACAACCCCCCACCACACCAACAGCAGCCAATGCGCTCATCGACTGCAACATCACCTTCCCTACTGTTTTTTTAAACTACTACTATACCTTAATTCCACATTTCGCCACCGGTTTTCCAAAAATACCCTCACTCTATATTTTCCTAATTAGTGACGTACCCTAGTTTAATTAACAATTCGTTTTAACCCGCATAATTTCAATAAATAACACTGAATGTGAATATTGTGTTCATAGTAAAACACAGTTACGAGATTTATGTCATCAAACGTACCCGCTCACGCCCTGATGAAACCCGAAAACGACCCTGACCTTCAACCCAGCCCTCCTTGCCATCTCAACCACCTCACCATACCCAACCCAATCGTAGACCCTCGGCAATTCTCTCTCTACAACCCCCCACCAAACCTCAACCACCACCCCCTCAACACCAGCAGCGAAAAGCGCCCTCATCGACTGGACCATCGCCTTCTTCCTCCTCATCGTGCCCGACTCAAATGCCACGGTGTCTAGAGGGAGGGTAACGAAGACGGGGGAGGGGGTGCGGTGGGCGGAGGCGGTGAGGCGGCGGCGGAGGAGGGAGGAGGGAGTGATTCTCTCTCTAGAGTGGAGGAGGGAGGGAGTGATTCTCTCTCTAGGGTAGAGGAGGGAGGAGGGGGACTTTCTCTCTCTAGAGTAGAGGGGGGGAAAGGAAGGGGAAGATATCGCCATTTTTGTAACAGTTTAGAGAGAGAGAGAGTGAGAGAGATTGGTTTCTATTTTGATTACTTGTACTATATAATGTTTTTTTTTTTTTACTATATAATGTTTTTTTTTTTTTTTTTCGAAAAGTGTGGTATATAATTTTATATAAGGTTTTTATTTTGTGCGGTAACGGATTAAAATATCGTTTTTAAAAATAAATATTTAATTTTTTTTTAATTTTGATTAGTAATTAAATTTAAGTTAGTATCTATTAGGTTTTAATAATTTTATTTGAGTTTTTATTATGTTATAAAATTTGTTTTTAATTTATTATATCCTAATTTGTCTAATATATGAAAAAAATTAAATTAATTATAAAAATGTATCATTTAACCCAAATTAGATGTGTTAAAGTGTGTGTTAACTTAATAGATATTAACAACATTGTTAAAAATAACAATCTTTTTAATTGTTATTACTTGATGACATGGAAAAAAGTAAAACTCACTCCACAATTAACTGATATTCCGTAAAACTTGTTATTGCATGCATATATTTTCTCTGTACGCATACTACTATTTATTTTATCCTAGCAGCTATTCATAATACTATGCATATTTTATTGGTATTCAGTATTCACCAAATCATTGAACCCACGATTTGTTTTATCCAGCCCTCTATTTACAATTGAATTTTAAAATAAAGATACGTTGAAAATTGAATAACTTATTTTCCTATTTCTAAAATTATATCTTTCTAAATTTTGGTGCTAATGTATGGCACGGAAAAATAGATAACATTGTTAAAATTAAAACTAATGTGAGTGTTTAATTTAAAATGTCATCTACTTGTAGCTGGGCTTGGAGAAAAATACTTAAAGTTAGAAATAATTTAAAAGATCTAATTTTCTTCAAAATTGGTAGTGGTAAGAATATATCTCTTTGGTATGATCATTGGCTTCCTATTGGTCCCATTTTACCTAGACATAGTGTTAGACCCCTTTCATTACCACTGGTTTGGGAACTCATGTTAAGCTTAATGCTATTATTAAAAATTATAAGTGGGAATGGCCACACTCTAGACCTGTTGAAATTCTACTTCTTAAAAACACTCATCATACTTCTATACATTCTCAAATTAGAGATATTTTAAAATGGACTTTGCCTAGCGATGATTATTCTGTTAAATGCATGTGGAAGAATTTAAGGACCAAATTGAATATTATTGATTGACACAAATTAGTTTGTTTCAAGTCTCATATTCCAAAATGCAGCCTCATTTTGTGGCAAGCATTGAGGAAAAAACTATCAACAGCTAATAGAATGCTGAAATGGAATGTCAATGTCAACCCTATATGCACTCTCTGTAATTTTTGCACAGAAAACTTAGATCATTTGTTTTTTAAGTGTGCTTTTTCTAAAAATGACATCAAAAACTCCCCTAAAAAAAGCTGCTTTTGTTAACAACTGCAATTCTTGGAATGAGTGGATTGAGTGGGCTATAAACATGTTTAGAGGTAATAAGTTGCCTGCTCTGGTGGGAAAAATTATTTTCTCCAGAAGTGTTTACTTGGTTTGGGCTGAAAGAAATGCTAGAAATCACAACAAAGAAACTCCGAGATAAACCTTTTATATGTTCAAATGGATTTCTTCATTAAAAATCGGATAAGTTCACTTAAGAACATTCGTCATGATGTGCGGAATGATTATATTTTGAGAAGTTGGAAGTGATGATGTTTATGTTGCTGAGCAGTGAACTTATTTGACTACTGTGAAAACTTTTCTTTCAGAAATTTTAAGTGACATTTTGGCCGTATAAAGTGGAGGAGAAGAGAAGTAAAGCAAACTAAAGAAAATGAACTCAGCAAAAACATATAGATAAGAAGGAGAACATGTTACAGAATAGGGCTATATTTTTGCTTTTGTATGATAATGTAGAAGATACTATTTGGATCTCTGTGTATAAACTTTGTTTCTTTGAGTTGGATAAGGAGTTAAAAACACCATGTCGGACGAGAACAATTTTAGCCCTGTTCCGACTTGTGGAATAGGTCTTTGGTGTGGTAGGTTAATATAATGCATACGTTTCAAAAAAAAAACTTAATGTGTATGTGTCATTTAATAGTTTTTTAAATGATCATGTGTCACTAACAATAAAAAATTAACAATATTATTATGGATGTTGACCGAAGATTATACGGTTTAACTAAATAATCGTACAAAATAAAGACCCGTTTATATATGTATATGTATATTACATATATATATATATATATATATATATATATATATATATATATATATATATATTGATTTGGGTTTTGGGGTTCCAATTTAGTGATGTGTATGTATCTGTATTGATATTTAGATTCTGTTAATATTTATTTCAAAAAAAGAAAAGAAAAAAAGATTCTGTTTATATTATATCCATTGTTTGTAGGGGATTTGGACCATCTATGTCCGCTAATCTTTTCTGTCGTGTCCTTACATTTTTTAACTTAAAATGTTTGATAAAAATAATTGAATTTTTTTCTAAATTTATAATTATACATATATCGATACACTCTAACAATTTTTTTTAAAAGAAAAATAACATACAATTAGATTTGGAATAAATTAAAATACTAGTATAAATTAATTAGTAAAATTAAAAAAAAAAACCATTTCGAACAATATTATGAAATTTGCATAGAATATATTATAAAATTATGTAAAAGTACAAACAAGTTGTAAAAATTTAAAATTTAAACAAAAATAAGCAAAGAGGCACGAAAAGGGATAGAGAGTAGGACACATACGAACCCCTGCTCTTTGGTTGAGGAGCAATGAGCAGAGACATGGGTATTTAAACCACTGATAATTTCTTTCCAAAAAAAAAACAAAAACTAGGGTTAATTTCAAATGGGTATTTTTTTATTTTTTTAATAATAATTCTATTTTATTTCTAAAGTGTTTGTTCAAAAAACTCGGTAAAATTTGACCATATTTTTTTGGGGGTATTTATTAATATTACCACGTTATAAATTGTCAAACAAACAATTAAACATAAAAAAATATATAAAAAATCAAATTATAAAGATTTTTGAACAAAATTTTTAGAAATAAAATAAAAAAATTATGAAAACATGTGAAAAAACCGTTAACATGACCAAAACTTGACAAACGAACTTGGGAAATTTGAACATGTTTCCACATATCTCCCTTATTTCACTTTCATAGTTACCTTTTTAATTTTCATAAAACCTTTACTCAACAAAAAACAGTGTCGTTACACAAAAAATAAAAAGTTTTCAATATATTAAGAATCATAAAAATATTCGATAAAAACGTAATTTAAAAATACAAAAATGGAAAATGGATAAAAAATTATAAGAAAATAAAAAAAAATCCCCTAAAAACAGAAAATTATTAAATAATAATTTTTCCATCAAAAAGCGGGGTTTTAGCATAAAGCGACTTGTTTCACCGGATAAATAGTTCGTTCACTAAAGAACGTCTTTTTTCATTGAAAACGGTTTTTTCTCGCAAACGGTACTTGTTTCAAATGAATAAGTTCATTTTAAAAAGTGCAAATCATTAGATAAATTACATATAGTTTACTCAAAATGCATATAGTTTATTCAAAGTGCAATACTATGGCTATATATTTTTGAAATCCACAATCATCATGGTAAAGTTGACACCAACTAGATTGCACCACCGAATAGCATAATCTTCATGTTCATAATCAACATCCCCTCATTGTCTAGAGCATCATTTTCATGTTCACAATTAACATTCTCTCATTATCTAGAGCATCATCATATCCCTAATAATGTTGGTACCAGTTAGAGATTTTGCAGCTGTAACGAACTACAACATTTGACGGGAATGGTTAACAAGCAGTTACATAGGCAATTTCGAAATAGTTTTCCCTCAATATTCAGTTTCCAGTGTTATATATTTTCACTATAAATATGTGTTAAATTGGGTATTAGGATTATGCAGAAAACTATGTTTGTTTAAAATACTCTCTCTTTCGAGAATAGTTTATGAGATTTGTCATCTCCAATTGGCATTTTGTATTTAGTACTATATCAAGTTTTAATACTACATTCAGTCATCTAATCTGGTTTCATGATTCATTCCGATACCATTTCAAGAACAGTTTCGTAGGTTATTGTTTGATAATATTGTTCGTGAGTAATCACTCAATCAGGGTTATTATAACAGCAGCCAAGCAAGAATCAACAACAGTAACTAAACATTATTTGAGGAACCTCATATCCATCCATTCATTGTTTAGATCAAGATACATAAGATGGTAAGATCCTAGTTTTTTTCTTTTGATTTTAGTAGTAAGTAACTTATAGAAATCTAACTAACACTACATAAAAAAAGTTTGGATACCATCAGAATGTCTTATATAAATTGAGTGTCACTAAATTTAGTAACAGATAAAAACAAAATAGTAATAGATTCTACTACTATACACTCATTTTGAAATAACAACGGAATGCGTCTTACTATCCTGACATTTTCGTGTAGCGTAAGTTTCGATATGATTTCCAAAGAGCTTATATATTTAATTTTCTTTGTGGAAATGATTTTTGAGATGACGAGATCCCAATTAATGTCCTTTTTTACTCATAGAAAATCTAGGATAACTATGATCCGTAGGACCAAACAGATATACATCAAAAAAGATGACGAGAATGTCAATTTTTTTTTTATTGATAACACATAGACAAAACCTTAGACAACAAATAAGATAACTAGGCCGGCATATACTAATCCAGTAATCTGAAAAGAAAACTTAAACAAAGACAAAAGATTAGGTACATAAACTTAGTATATAAAAGTTAAATGCTTAATTATAACCCTAAATTACCAAATGACTTTCAATCACTCCATGCATTTTGAGTTTTTCAAATCAACTCCCAACAACCGCATGAAGTCAATTTAAAATGATGTAATTTTGTGTTCCATAATCGGTTTATTTCATTCTTCTAGTTGATGACTAAAATTTTAAGATTAACAGTAACACAGGCAAGTGAATACATATATATTGACACCGATCGATGTTTTTTTCTTCGAAATGAATGTCTTGTGCATGATGAATGTTTTTATATAAAACACTCATTTTTAGTGCTTAAATGAAAAAAGACAGGGAGCAACAAATTTAGTCTAGAATGCAATGGAATTAAGTCATTTCCTTGGAAAATTGTAGCCAAGCTAATTGCCAAAGATTCAGTTGTCTGATATGGAAAGTAAGTGAGGTTTGTATGCATCTACATTGATATAATAATACCAATGCTACGAGAATTCACACTAACTAATACACACACACACACACACACACACAATCACTTCACTTGTATATATATATTGTGTTAGTAGCAATCATCAGAATTCATTGCCATGGATCAACAAAGTCGCTCAAAAATGGATTCCGGTTTGGTAATACCAACCACACTATTAGTCTCGTTCCTGGAACGCCTCCAAGAGACCGCTCTCAGAACATTCGGTTCAGAAAACTTTGACCCCAAGCTATACGTGGATTTGTCCTTGAAGACGGATTTAACAACAGCCCAATATGTTTTTAATAGCTTGGAGAGGGATCAAAACGGTTTGATTTCAGGTAGATGACCGAGCCAGGTTTATATGTTTTTTCTTGTTAATTCGGGAAGGGTGAAAATGTTTTAATTGAATTTTATTTTACCCCCGCATAAATGGGCAGCCCAACTCAACCTGTTGGTACGAATTAAATCGCAAGAAATGTTTAATTACTTATTAAAAAAATATAGACATTTCATGCAATAGATAGATAAAACTTCTACTTCATTACTGTTTTTACAATCAAGTTTTCATGATTTAATTCATGGTAAAAGCAATTGTAATCGTTTGTTCGACTTTGCTGTCATGTTCTATACAAATTCTAGACTTTCAACGCGTGATGGGTACTAGAAAAAAGTTTCTCTAAGCCAACTCAAATGCTTAAGCTTTCTGATTTCAACTAAATTGTCAATATTGAGGGTCACATCTTCCTTATATTACCACCTAGTATTTCATATTTAAGGTACTAACTTGAAGGCGTTTATGAGTGAGTACTTGAACGAGGCGGAGGATGATTTGGTGATTTGTGAACCGGTGGACTTCGTGACAGAGCCAGAGGGGTTCTTGAAGGGAGTGCATAATGACGAGGTGAGAGAGTGGGCGCTTGAGGTGCACGCGTTATGGAAGATTCTGACAAGAAGAGTGGCGGTGATGTTACCGGAGCGGCACACTCTGTTGCCGCTGCCGGAGGCGGTGGTGATTCCTGGATCGAGGTTTCGGGAAATTTATTATTGGGATTCTTATTGGGTTATAAGGTTAGTGTTTCAATAATATTATTATTCATATTTCGAAAGCCTATTCGGCGACAGGCTTTTACTAACTTGAGTCAAAATGTGGTTGATTATACATCTAATTTTAAACCGACTGTGTCTTCAAGTTTTATTTCAATTTTGTAAAACTTGATTATCCAAAATTCCAAGAAGACCCTCTCTTATTACTTCTTTCTGAGCTTTCAAGTAGGGTGCTCTAGGGTGTGATATGCAATTCAAAATATCACTTCAGTACTTACGAATTTGTATTAAGAATTGAATCTTTCGTGAATTGCTTGAAAAACTTTGTCTTAAAAGTGATACAAATCAGTAAACTTTTATTTGCTAAAATTTAGGGAAATTTTTATCTGAAAGTAAAAAGGAATTGAAATTAAACTTTTACAAAACAAGTGCACTGTGTGTAGACTGATTGGTCTTGTAGACTGGAGAACCTTTTCCCCCCCTCTAGACTGAAAAACAAGTTCCAGTTATAAGGCATGTCTTTCATGGTTAAAACAGTTGCAGCTTAATCCTTTCGTTTTGGTTACAACTAAACTTCTCTCGATAATATGAAAGTTTTCATCTCGCAGGGGATTGTTAGTGAGTAAAATGTACGAGACAGCAAAAGGAGTAGCCACTAATCTTGTTTTCCTTATCGAAAATTATGGTCATGTTCTCAATGGTGCAAGGGCCTATTACACAAACAGAAGGTAAGCATTTACACAGTTTTGAAAAATGGTATAGTTGTGTCACAAAGGTGAGTTTCATCAGCTTCGCAAAAAATTTCACTCTTATTTCTTATTCTAGTTAAAAATATTTATCGGTATTTATATAGTGAACCCCCACTCTTGAGTTCGATGATATTTGACATATTCAAGACAACTGGTGATAAGGACTTTATCAAAAAGTCTCTTCCCGCGCTGCTCAAGGAATACATGTTTTGGACGTCGGGTATGATACCCTGTTTGTTTACAAATTGCATTTCATGAACATTTTGAAAGCAGTTTCTTCATTTTTTTTGGTTAGTATAGAGGTGTGACTTATCTTTCTTTGTCATGAACGGAACTATATTAGGAGTACATAATGTGACAATTCAAGATCATGAAGGAAGTAAACACAACTTGAGTCGATATTATGCCAAATGGAACTCCCCCAGGCCTGAATCTTCAACAATTGTAATTTACAGCTAGTATTTGATATCGCAGAGTAAAGAAGCATTCTATAAGCATAAACTTTATTTCGCTTACAATTATCATTCGTTTCTGTCAGGACCAAGAAACTGCTTCCAAAGTCTCTAATGAATCTGATAAAAAGCTTCTTTACCGCGAACTAGCTTCAACTGCTGAATCTGGGTGGGATTTCAGTACAAGATGGATGAGGTAGTGTCTTTTATTTCTTTGTTTAGCAACTTCCTAAAAGTGCCTGATGGCTTGAAGGGATTTTGTCTTAAAAATAAGCACAAGGAACACGAACCATGTAAGAACATTTACAATTGATCACAAAAAAAGATTATTTGTACAAAGTTCGAATGACATATAGACTCCCCTCGCCCTAAAATTGTCACTGGTTTTGATTTTAAATATAGTGAAACGACTACATAAAGATAAAATGAATTTATTCTATTCAGGGATTCATCTGATCTTTCAACAGTGGCTACAACTTCAATTTTACCAGTCGATCTCAATGCGTATATACTTAAGGTCTGGTTTAATATTTTTGCTTTATCTTGGTCCTTTTTTTTTTTTGATCATCTATCTTGTTCTAACTTATGCATAAGTTAAGAAATTGCTTTTCTTTTTTCTTTTTAGATGGAACTCGACATATCCTTCTTCGCACAAGTTGCTGGCGATGATACAACTGCTAAGCGCTATAGTAAAAACGCTCAAGCAAGAAAGCGAGCAATGACCTCTATTTTCTGGAACGAGGAATTGGGACAATGGCTTGATTATTGGCTTGACAATGGAAACATAGACAAGGTTTTTTTCAACTTTTAAAATTGCTTCGATTTTTCTAAATAAAACTATACACTAATGGAATTCATAGATACGTTTGTTCTGATTGTTCTAGGAAGAGAACAAATGGAACGCTAGAAATCAGAATAAGAATGCATTTGCCTCAAACTTCATTCCTTTGTGGATCGAGTTGTTTCACTCAGGTTTGTGACATTGTATGGTGTATATGCACCATTTGTGTAAACATGTTTTCAGATTTAAGAATTATCAGATTTTAGGTACAACAAATTCAAAAACATCACAAGGAAAAACTATGTTGAACTACATCAGTATAAGTCTTGGTGTAATTTGTTTACTTCAAAAGCTACGATAAATTGTGAATTAATGCTAATTGATAAAAGTTCTATTTTTTGAATGTTGAACTTGTAAGATAAAGCATTGGTGGATAAAGTTATGACAGGCCTGAAAAAAACAGGTCTCGTCTGTGCTGCTGGAATCGCAACTTCTCTAACTAACAGTGGACTTCAATGGTCAGTATCCTTGAAACAACATATTCTATATTGAAATCACATCCCTTTTTGAAAATATTTAATGACTTGTTTTTGTTTATATCAGGGATTTTCCAAACGGATGGGCTCCACTTCAGCATTTGATCGTTGAAGGCTTGGTAAAATCCGGATCTAAAGAAGCGAGATCCATGTCACAAGAGATTTCTGTTAACTGGATAAGAACTAACTACCTTGCTTATGTGAAATCTGGTGCAATGCATGAGAAATACAATGTTGAAAAATACGGAGAATTTGGAAGTGGCGGTGAATACATCCCCCAGGTAACTAAGGATGAGTATTTCGATAAAATATAAATCTATGTAACTATATTCAGTCTTTTCTTATTTGTGTCTTTTTGGTGCCTGTAGACTGGCTTTGGATGGTCGAACGGTGTCGTATTGGCATTCTTGGAAGAGTTTGGCTGGGATCAAGATTTAAAGATAAATAGTTAAATCAATTGTGAAACACTGCCCATGAGCCATAACATCTACATAACAAGTAGCCTAATCTTCCAAATATATTGTAATAATTTTACAAATTTGTTTTGAAATAGGCTTGCTCATGAATAAGGTATTGAAACTTCATAAAAAAGTATGTCTTGCGATTGTACTAAGATTTCAAAATGTAATATTCTGGTACCAAATATGGCTTTAATGTATCCCTATAAGATTTATGTGAATTGTGATGCATACTGATTTGTATCATGATCTCTTGGAGAAAAAGTGAAAAAGACCATTCATCTGAAGGACCCTCCTCTCTCTCAGAAGCTAAGCTGTTACTATCTCGATTTCGAAAGCCAACAACAACCAATACCCTTCTCAGAAGACTTTATCTACCACAGAAATTATATCAATATCACCCAATATCGACATTTGACACAACATATAACATTCCAAATATTTATATAAATTTTAATACAACTACCATCGACACTAAAACTATGCGACGTGTCAAATGTTGAATCTGTTTGGAAATTCTAAAAACACGGTAAAGCAAAATTACAATGACAACCCAGCAGAAATCAAAGAATCACGTATTTCTTTTATTTATAAGTATCAAAATCCTTAACAAAAAACATTTTCAGCTGCTTTACCAACCTCAGCTAGCTATAAATGTAGAAATAAGGGAAAAAAACTATTGCAACTTTTGCAAAACTATAGGTAAAATATAAACACTAAAATGTAACCATCTGCCTAATCATCTACATACACTATACAACAACACATACAGAAAAATATACTAGCCACATAAAATAATTAATGGCTTATATTTCAAAATCTTCGATTTTCTCAGAGATGAACGGGTAACCCATAATTATGGTACGTCTTAATCCGCCCATCGTGGCCAGCTGTCACGATCACATGGCCCCACATATGAGAACTCAACATACTCTCACAAGCACTTTTCAAAACTTTGAATTCAGATCTTCCCATAGAAGGCGATAGATACGTATCGACTAGCTTCTCTTCGGGCCACGTGGAGGGCCGTTTTGGCCAAGACTCCATAAAAATCCCACGACCCAAAGAGAAACAGTCATTATCACACGGTACCTTCTCTAGGATTGAGCATAGCAGATCATTTCCAGGAGATGGGACTGAGAGCGATGACGTAGCTTTTGATTTGATGCCGCACCAAGGTATGGCGATTGAGGAATTTTGAGAAACAAAACTCTCACGGGACAAGACGTTCTTTGGTTTGACAGGATTTATATTGTGACTAGAGTGGTTCCACACGTGTATGCAGGAATCTTCACTACTTGAGACGATGTGTTTCCCATCTTCTGTGAAAGACGCTGTCACCTGACTTCCCGACATTCGAGGCCCTATGATAGAGAATAAACCAAAATTAGAAAACCTAATGAATATAAAGTAAAGGCATGTGTGGTTGACACTCAAAATCATACTTTATTCTTTCCAGTTTTCCTTGAATGACCTGGTGTGTGGTGGTTATAAAAGCATAGTTTTCAAAAGTAAACTAAGAAACGTGTACATTTATAAATGTGAGGTAATCCAAACTTTTTTTATGCGAGGTAAATAGGTAATCCAAACTTTTTCTAAAAAAATTCCTTTTGTCAATAAATGCTTTTCAATTTTGGACAATTTTAAGCTTTGAAATCCCAACTTATTACATAAAAAAAATTATGCAAGGCATACCGAAAAAAGAAAAGTACAATGACCTCGTCAAACAGTATTTTCACTAAAAGAAAACTCTTTAATGTTAGCAAATCTGTAATTATTTCTTAGCAGCAAACTTTTTACCAAACGAAAATATGTACATCTTGAAAGGTAAAAACTAAACGAGCCCTAAGTTACAACATGAAACAACTGAATAAACCCCAAAACACTCACCCTTTAATTTGAAGATAACATCGGACCCGGAAATTACTCGAACTTGGGAATCGGCAGAAGTGACAAGAGCTTTGTTCGGATCGCTCGGAAAAAACTGTACAGTCAGAAGAAAACAAAGGTAAGATAATGGGGTAAAATTACAATTTATTAGGAAAAATAAGTAATTTTTTTTTACAATTTATTAGGAAAAAAATAATAAAAAAGGAGAAAAAAATGAGTCTTTACTTGAAAACCAGTGATCCTCTTACACGGCAACTTCTTTTTCCCCGGGAGAAATATTTGAGTATCTAATTGCAGTTGATTATCTGTACCATATATCAAATAAATTAAAAGTTAAGCAACAATATTCTAGATTTTAACGCCATGAAAGCATAATCAGATGAAGAATAAACGAAGAGAATATAATCATCTTTCTCATGATATTATGCCATTTGCCATATAGATTATTCCAAGGCCTTAAATAGTACAATACCTTGTTGATTGCAAAAATAAATACTAATCAAGACAAGATTCAAGACAAGATTCAAGACGCCATAACATCTTCTACTTAAATTCCAAATATTAAGATAAAGAAGACCGAAAAATAAAATGTGTTGTTCATACCTATGATGTCATAAAAACGGCAACTTCCATCTATCGACCCAATAATTCCTCTCTGCAACCAAGTAACCAAACGTTCACGTCTTAACAAAAATAAGTAGCCTTTTTCACACGAATTTACGTTGAAAAACTCTATAACAAGTTCAAAAACTAACCTTTCCATGAGGGTAATAGCATACGGCAGTCAGAATATCTCTTATGTCAATCCAATCGACAACTTGACAGCTTTTGACTTCCCAAATACGTACTTTCCCATCAATTGAACCGCTTATAAAGTAGTTATCATCCACAGGGTTAAATTCCACACAAGTAACTGCATCAGCAAAAATTAAAGAGTAAAGAAATGTAGAAGAAATACTTCAATTTTGAACAAAACAAGATGAGCGGCTTATTGATAGAAGATCAGAACACAAGTTCACCATAATTATTATGAGAAAAAACTCCGAGGCATTTGTCGTTCCCCACTTGCCACAAGCGAACTGTTTTGTCAACCGAAGATGACAAGAGACACTGCAAAGTCCAAAACAAAATTAATGCCAAATCACTTCAAATATAAAGTACTGTATGTATAAAAGATAATCACCGCAGTTGGTACAGAATCAAATAAAATGTTTCATATACCTACCCTGGTACAGCTCAAGTTAAGAAAAAACAGCACAAGTTAAGCACTGGCCAACGTGATTTTCTAAAAAATCAGATAAGAAATTAATTTTCATCCGAATATGAGCACACCAAAACAAGTAATTTCCACCAAAGAATCATTAGTTCTCATAAAAAGCTAGAGATTGCCAAAAAAGAATAAAAGGCAGATTTTAAGGAAAAATGATCGAGTATAGTTAGATAAGCAAGTGAACAATAGCATTTCAAAATATATATCAGACACTTACCTCGTTATTTGACCAGGAAAGGGCCAAAACATCACCACAATGCCCCTGGAACTCGTGTACAGGCTTATCCACTATCCGGAAAACCTTTGGTGGGAAAATAACACAACCCGGTTTCGTCGATTTCTTCAAACTCTTTGCTTGTTTGTCTTTACCAAAGTCAAAAGGGACTAATTTCGAACAATGACTCAAAGAGAAATACAAACATGAAAGATCAATTGATTGGATGTCTAAGTTGTTCGGTCTCTCTTCCTCGATCACTTCCCAAACTCGGACAACACAATCTTCGCCAGCACTTGCCAAAAACCTGCCATCTGGACTAAATTTCATTGCTAATATCAAACCGTCATGTGCACGAAAATCTTGTCCCTCGTACAGAGACGACAACTCTTTCAACTTCTTTTTATGGGAACGAACACGAGTTTTTCTCAACCGAGATCCATCTTTCGAACTTGTTTCTCCTTTCTTGTCTATACTATCTGCTTTTAATCGTAATTTCTTAAGCCAATTATTCACACTGTTTTTCCCACTTTTTTGAATTTTTTCCATCTTTACCAACTTATTTGAACCCACGTCACGTAATTTACCAACAACCCCATTTTTACCTACATTTAACTCTGAGGGGATATCTAACTCCCTAGTTTTGTTTCCCAAATTGTTTTCTACACAACCCTTAGACACATCTTCTTCATCCATCGAGGAGCAAGACAAGGACGATCTACGAGAGAAAAATGAATAATCAGAATTCGAATTTCTCAAAACGGCACCACTGTCCAGACTCATACGGTCCATATCGTTTCTAATTCCATCACACAGTATCTCTTCTCTTGCCTCCTTTTCTTCAAACCGATTTTCGTTAAAGCCTAAACCCATTTGTCCCAAGAAGCTTCTTCGCCGATTATAAACACTTTCAGGGGATTGGGTCCAAAATTCATACGAGAAATCCTTAGAAACCCTATGATCGGTAGCGAAATCGTCTGAGAAATCTGAACATATATCATCAGAAGAATCAATCTCTTCGCGTGTATCGAAAAATTGTTCCTCTTCCGAGTCACTAAGGGTAGCCATCAATTTTTACTTCATTCAACCATAGAACACAACCTTCATAACAAAAAAAAAAAAGTATTAAATAAAGAAAATAATTTAAACAAAAAATAGTTAACAACAACACTGACCGGTAAAGGTTAAACATTTATGTTCTTATTTCCATTTCACTAAATGAAATTAGAAAACACAGATCACAATACTAATACATAAAAGAGCAATGATATAAATCCATAAAAGTCAAAATATACTTTCATAGAGTTAGTCAAATTATAAAAACATAGACTTAGTCAACTTTTATCCCTACATTAGATTCTTCAAGTTAAATTAACACAATTCAAAGCTAATCCAAAGTAATTAAAGTTAACAAATTGGTTCATATGAAACAGATCACTACACCAAAATCACAAAAACTAAAAAAAAAGAACAATTCTTTGAAATTGGGTACTCAACAAATATTGATGACAAGTATTTTAAAGAAATGGAAATAAAGAACTTAGTCAACTTTATCCCTACATTAAATTCTTCAAACTAAATGAACACAATTTAAAGCTACCAAATTTGTTCTAATGAAACAGATCACTACACCAAAATCACAAAAAACTTAAAAAAGAACAATATTTTACAAATTTAAATCTCAAAATTTGACTAAACCCAGGTTTAATATAAATTGGGTACTCAATAAATATTGTAAAAAATGGAAATATAAAAAACATAGAATAAAAGTAATAAAATCTGAGGCTTACCCAGAAGAGGATGAGTTTCTCTCTCTCTCTCTCTATATATATATATCTGAATTCTGTAATTATATTTCTCTTTTATATTAGTTGAGTAAATTGCTCTGCTTATAATAAAAGCTACTCTAAAAACGTTGTTTTTTCTATTTATTTCTTGACCGGTTTGAACCGGCACCTGTTCATTTAACGTTTTATTGTTTTATTTTTTATTTTTCATTTACATATTTTTATCAATAACTTAATACACTCGTGGTTTAATTTTCGTGAGGTATCAAAATAATTGTTTACTTTTCTTTTTAATAATTTTTTTTTTTATTTTTAAATATCATTTTTTTTTGTTTAAATAATATCAAATTTACACGTTTAGCCTCGTATATTAACTAATATTTTGTTTGAAAATTTTGACTTTTTCATAAAAAAAAATTGTTGAATTTTAAGCAAAATTGTTTTAAATATTTAAATATCACGATTTTTGAAGCAATCCGGTTCTTTAGGAACGGAATGAGTATTTACTATTAGCTAGCAAAGATTGATACACTTTTTTTGAAAAACGCATCTATTTTTACATTTAAATACTATAATTGGAATTTCAAAAGATAATATAATTGGAAAATATGATAAAATAATACTTATTTGTTATTTTCCAACGTTTATTTCTCATATTTAATTGTAAACAACATATAAACTAACCATTTAGATACACGTCGATACAAGTTGTATACGTAACGTATGAGTCACGAGTACTAGTTTAAAACACATTCAGTGTCCATTTACATATTACACATTCACTAAATAAATACAGTCGTGTATTCAACACATGGACAACAGTTAGTGCTTTAGTACGCATTCACTAATCATTTAAATATTTATCAAATCACAACATATGAGTTACAGTTTTTAGTTTAATATACTAGTGGTAATTGAGTCACACGTGACGAATTAAAGAAATTGTCCCTATAGCTATATTTGTAGTTGGTCACTTGGTGGTATTGTTTTTGTAGAACTACCATTAATTGGTTCCAATAGTTTGAACTTTGAATAAACTAAAAGGTTAAAATACATATTTGTTCAACACATTTTGTCCCAATAGTTTGAATAATGAGCCATGCCGATAATCCCTTTCTATTGAGAGTATGAGACCAATAATTTAGTTACATATTTGCAAGGTAGATTGGATATGGCTATATGGGTTTTTTGAATGGTATATTGGAGAAGCTTGTATTATTTTCTACTTCATCTGTTTCCATTTAATTATCCATTACGAAACTATGTGCAATTTTGACCGACTAAGAATTTGTATCAAAATTGTCGGAATGAAAATTTTCAAAAGTAAATCATATAGTTCAAATGTTAAATTTTATGATTAGATTTTAAAAAATTGATTTCGACAATTTTGATACAAGTTATAAACCGGTCAAAATTACACGTAGTTTCGTAATGGACAATTAAATAGGAACGATTTATGGTACAGGATTATGTGTGACTTAATCAATTATGATGAAAAATAGTGATTTAGATCAAACAACGAGATTCATCTGTGTACTTTTACACTGTATTTGAAATCCGAAAAACTTATAAGAAAGTGAAAATGATTTTTTGATAAAATATTTTTTCGCGTTTAGCTCCATAAGAAAATTAGTGGAAAATAAAACAAAAGAAAAATTATCATAAAAGTTTGTGTAAAATGAGGTAAATTATTTTTCAAAAGTGGAAGTAAAAGTAAAACAAATGAGAATAGTGAGACTAGATTTGTCTCTCTCTTCCTCTTTTATTTTTGTTTTATTTTTATTTCTCAATATTACAAACACATAACGGGAAAATGATTTATTGTTATTTTTCCTATCTATTCCTTTCTTTTCTTTTCTTTTTATTTTCCGTTACAATTTTCGGGTTTCAAACACACCATAAGGATAAGGGTGTGTTTGAAACCCATAAAAGTAAAAGAAAGTAAAATCAATAAAAATTAAATTGAAATAATTTTCCGGTTGTGTGTTTGAAAGTTTGAGAAATCAAGAAAAAAAAAAGGTAGATAGTCTCACTATTTTCATTTGTTTTCCTTTTTCTTCTACTTTTTGCAAGTAACTCTCATTTTACATGCAAATTTTTCTCAACCTTTTTTTTTTTTTTTTTCTATTTTCCACTAGTTTTTTAATGGAGCGGAACACAGACAGATATTTTCTCAAAAAATAATTTTTATTTTTTCATTAGTTTTTTGGGTTCCAAACAAACCCTACGGACTAGCTGGTTCAGAGCTGAAACTTAGGAACTAAATAGTAAATTTTCATAATACGTTGGTGTTAGTGTTGTCATCATCATGGATTCATGGGGTAATATGCATATGGAATCGTTATAAAACAGTAATGTTTTTTGACTATACAATTATTTAATATTTTTATTTTGTTTAATATTTTATTTACATATCTAAAGAACATAAAGAGTAGAATCTACTAATAAATAAGCAAACATGTTTGTACGTATACACTCTTCTATATTCTATCACTCTTATTATTTAAAATGGCCATCTATTTAACCATTTTGCTTTCATACTCAATATGATAATGCTATCACTAAAAAAAATAATTTGTCAAGATATGATCAGACGGTTTGTTGCAAAACTGATGATAATATAAGTGTCGTTAAATTTAGTAGAGGTTTGACAATTTTCTTTTGTAGTGGCATAATTATATATAAAGGCGACTTGGAAACTTATTGGAACAACGCATATGTTATTTATACTGTTTATCTTTTGCACTTTGTAGTTTTATTCCAGCAAAAAAGTTAAACTTATAATTTATTTTAAAATAAAAAAGACAGTAATTTTAAATCCCTTTAGTTGTTAGCAGTTTAGTGAGTCAACTATAGTTTTGGTCATGCACGTTGTCCGTTTGCAAATTCGTCTATATGACCACTTAATTGTCTTTTAGCTTTTGAAACTTAAAAAAGTCTCTTTAATCTCAAAATTGTGCACCAACTATTGAATAAGTTATGTCTTGACTGACCCTTACATCGTTTTTATCGGAAAAGTCTACAATAAAACCAAAAAGACCAAGGTTCTTGTAATTTCTCGATCTTCCTATATTTATAGTTTCATTACAAACAAAAATATGGAAAGTAAATTATACTATAGTCACATGGATAGTTACATCTTTTGGCATTAACTCCTTTTTCAACCAAAATCCATGCTTTTTTGAATCAGCTTTTAGGCTCAGCTTTGGCTCTTTTATTCACAAGCATGAAGTATTGTATTTTAACATCTTCTATTTTAGATTCAATACCGACAGAGAGTTTAATTAATTTGTATAAATATGTCCAATTTGCAGATTAATAATTTGGTCAAATTAATAAAGAGGTTATTTTTGTAAATTGTAATAAACTTTGAATTGTAAGAAGTTGTTTTAATAAATAACAATTGCACTATGCGGGGTGATACTATGTTTAACATTTCGGGGTACACATTAGTACGTAAATAATTTCAATACTACAAAAAGTAAAAAAAAAAAAAAAAACTAGTTATTTTCTTATAGCTACTTTATAATAAATTAATAAGAGGGAAATACTAGTTATTTATAGTTATTTTCTTATATATAGCTACTTTATAGCTACTAGTTATTTATAGTTATTTTCTTATAGCTGCTTTACAAAGAGCAGTTATTTTCTTATAGTTATTTTCTTTGCTAAGAGGGATTTATAGAGAATTCCCCCGATTAATAATGACATGATCGATCGTATAATTTGATCGGTTGATGTTATTTATATAGGAAAATGTTGAAGACTACCGCCTAACTTCTTTAATTTCTTGCTTGGAGTAGAAATCATTACTTGATGAACCGTGTTTTATATCGCGTACCATATATATTCTTCCTTCGGATATAAGTCATATGACTCAAGGAACGACTTGTAAACTTCATTTATCTCAGGACGTCTTGTAGATCAAGATGTCTTCTCTTGACTCTTATACTAATGACTAGTGTGAAAAGGATAACGCATAAAATGGTGATCTATACGCGCATGTTGTACTTATTTTATTCATATGAAGCTTATATTCGATTGCTTTTTGAATGTCAGTGACTCGTGAGTTTGAAATAATGTATGCACAATCCACTTTTCATAAATTGGTATACGATAGCGGGTCAGTAAAAGGGACGAATTTGTCTCCCCGAAAGAAGAAGAGCCCTGCTCTCTAGTCGACTGATCCCGTTGATCATATAACTGGGAGCGGACGTGTCACATTAAAGTTGATCGATCAGAGGTGTCCTCTAATCACCCACTATGAGGCTGGTCACTCATTTCTTTTAGTAGACTCGGCTATGAATATGAATGGAGAAATGAATGTCGGACTCTGATAAATCCATAAATTTGGTCGGTGGTGTTACGCTTTTCAACAATACTATAATAATCAATTGACAGTAAATATTGAACACCTCTCGATCTTTATTATTGCTCGTCAATTATAATTGCTCGGTTTACAATTTCCTATTGCACTTGTGCTCGAATTGGTAATTTTATCTAATCTTGGTCTTTCTTCTTCCCTTCGGTACTCGGTTCTTTATCTTGCTCGGTATGCTTTATAGTGTGATAAGCTCTGACAAGTTTTTCTATTTTCTCTCTTTCTCTCTATATTTTTTGATAAGTTTTTTGGATCCCTCTTTTAGGGGAGGTACTTGGCTTTTTATAGGCAATTATGCCTCATAGGATGTTGACAAATGTCGTCATCTTAGGCGCCATTTCATGGGCTTTTCCTTTGTGGACTTGTACTAATGGGCTGGACCTTTATATATAATGGCCTGTTAGGAAAGTTCCCTTAGACCTTGGGTTTTTGGGTTTTAACATTGGGTATCCTCTAATAATGGGTGGGTTGATTCATACCCGAATAGAACATTCAGATCCAATTTTTATGTTCTATCAAGTGCTCTATGACTTTCTCGGTGTGGTCTCCATGTCGAGGGAGTCATGCTCGGTCTGTCGAGGATGCTACTTCGGTCTTGCTATTCCCAATGCTTCATCGAAAAATGTACATATTTATGACTGCTCCCTGGGACCCATTTAATGTCTTGGGAATTTGCAAACCTGCTATCCAACTTCGATGCGACCCTTGATATTCACCCATTTGCCTATAAAATGTGATTACTCCCTCATAAATATTCCATTGCTTATCATTACTAAGAACGTCATGGCCTCTCCCAATGGTGCTACTGGTGACAACTCTCCCGAATATATTGCTCATTTAGAAAACGAGGTCAAGAAAGCTCGTGCTGTGAAAAGAAAGCTGGCCGTTACGGCGAAGAAATTGTCTGATATGGATGCGGCCCATCACGTGATGATGGCTGATCGGGATTGGGCCTTTGAGCGCATAAAGAGGCTTGAGGCTTCTCTGGCTAAGCAAAGGGCGGAAAAAAGAGCCTATAAGCTTGCCTTCAAGGAGCTGTACAATCGGTCGAAACCGGGGTCGGATGACGTTGAAGCAATCTCTTCTTCGGAATAATTAGCTTTTGTAATTTCTTTTGTATTGGGTATCATCCCCCAGTTGTAATCGAATTATTTGATATTAATAAAATGTTTCCCATTATCATTCTCGTATGTTTATTATATATATATATATATATATATATATATATATATATATATATATATATATATATATATATATATATATATATTTATTACCTCATTAGATGACTGAATTGGATTTGAACTGTTGTTAGTTGGACATAAATGTCTTTGGAAAGTTCAAGAGGGTTAGTCTTTCTTCGAGATGACCTTTGATCTTCCCCATTATTTCTTCCATTAAAAGGGGGCTGTACCTGTCTTTTTTGTATAACTCTCCTTATTAACGAATCAAATGGCTTATCCTCGTGAAACTAGTGGTGACAACCTTCCTGAATATGTTGCTCATCTAGAGGAGGGAGTGAGAAAGGCTCGTATTCTCGAAAGGAGGGTCGCCTCTTTGACCATGGAGGCTCGTCGCGCTGTTGAGATGGACGAGCGCCTGGACGCCATGGAGAGTGAATACCAGAGGTCTTTGATAGACAATATTTGAGCGCATGCTCGGATCAAAGAGCTTGAAGCTTCTAGGGACAGGCACATAGTGTCCAAGAGGGCTTATAAATTGGCCCTCAAGGAAGTGTATGCTCGGTCTAAAAAGAAGTCGGGTGATGAAGCAGGCCCCTCCACCATATAACTCTTTTCTTTTTATTTTTGTAATTTCCTTTTGTTGACTAGCACCTTGTAATGAAGTTCCAATTAATCAATGAAGATTCTTCTTTTTCTTGTTCTTATCTGGTTTATTCTTCCAATGCACTGTCTTTACTGTGCGCGCATGTGGCTTCATTAAATGGGTTTTATTGAGCCTTGTGTTTGACCTTATCCACTGGGTTTTCTCGAGCTCAGCGCAAAGAATATTTTCAATGTTCCTGGAGATTGTTGCACTTCCCTATATGGACATGTGTGTAATTGCTTTTCCCATGAATAATAAAATAATGGCACAAATCCAAGAGTTTCTTTTGAACAGTCGCGTCTCTTTTAATGCACACGCTTCTCCAAACCCTTTCTGGCTAATGGTTGCGATTCCTCACCTCAAACCTTTATCAATTTCTCTATAAATACCCCTTCAAAGCTTGTATCTTTTCATAATCTCTTCATACCAGTTTCTTTTTACATATATTTTTATTCTATATATTGCGATGGCTTCCCCCTTCTCCACTTCCTCCTTGACTTTGAAAGTGGAAGCTTTCAAGGCCTCTTATGGCAATGCCTTGACGCTTTTGAGAGATGCCGAGGTGGAGTTAGAAACAATGCGTGGTTACCATAAGAAGATGGTGAGAGAGTTGACTTGGTTGAAGGCCGAGTTGGATTACTGCAGGCATGATAATCAATCCCTGCTTGATGAGAACACCGTTCTAAGGAGGAATCCTTCGCTCCAAAATGCTGCAAGTCCAGCGGGGCCCTCTCATCATTACCGACCATCTTCCTCCTAATAACTTCTTCTTTATTTTCTTGCACTCTTCTTCTTTTCCTCTTTTTCTGTTTTATACTTTGTTCTCTCACATTTTTTCCTTTTTCTCTTTCTTTTTCAATTTTCTTCATTTGTTCATCTTTTCTTATCTTCTTTTCTTTTTCTTTTCCTCCATCTTCTGTCTCACCACTACGATGTAACAATCAACCCTGAGTTCCTCGGGTTTTTTGTTATTTTCATTTTCCTCTTCTTTCTTATTATTTTTTATTTTTTATTTTTCACTTCTTCTTTATGTTCCTCCTCTTCGCTCCTCCTGTTCGCTTGGCTCGCTGATATGGTCGATCTTCTTTGGATATATTGTCTTCTGATGTAATAGATCTCAATGTAATAGATTTTCTTTTGATGTTTTCCTCTGATGTAATGAACACATGTATATCTCACCATTTATTAATGAAAATTATATTTTGCATTTTCCATTGTTCTTTCATCATGTCGTATTTGTGGTTTGTCGTTTTTTTTTTGAATGTTGGATATTCGAATGTCTTGTCATTTTTATTTCTTGCTGTACTGAAGCCATGTGATATCTGAGACATGACAGGTTGGTCAAAGATGCATGTTCCCAAGCATTGTCAGACAAGGCCATACTACCTTTACTCTATAAATACTCCTCATCTTTTCTTTTGTAATTATCACCTCTTACAAACTTTTATTGTTTTCTTCTCTGTCATCCCCCATTTCCTCCTGTACTATAACAACTTTCCAGAATGTCTATGCCTGTGGTGAGATATCATGCTCAGATGAAGGATTTGAATGCTGAGGTATCTTGGGTCCGTCACCGCATGGCCAGTCTTGAGAAGGAGTATGGTGTTTTGGCTTTTAGTTTGTTCGACTCTCATCCCGAGGAGACAATGAAGTGGACCGAGATTTCGGCCTTGAGTCGTCAGCTTGATAAGTTGTTGTTGCGCAGAAATCACCTGGCCAACTCTTGGTACGAGGCCGAGGAGATTTGGGATCATGCTCAGGATGAGTTCGATAACTCCCCTCAAGGCCTAGCTAGTATGACGGTTAGGAATGCTCGGCTTGAGGAGCGCATCAGGGTCCTTACTAGGATGAACACCGACCTCTCCATGGAGAATGAGTGCTTGGTTGTCATGAATGACTCCTACCAAGCTCGGTTAGATTGCTCTGCTCCGGTAGCTTTCTCCCGGTCTGGCAGTTCGGTTTTCCCACCCATTGATCCTTAATTTTATTGGGCCAGTGTTCTGATGTATTTTCCATTTTGTAATTTGTATTTTGTTTTTATTTTTCTGTATCTGGGAAGTTGTACCTTTTCGTATCTCGTGCCTTCGTCCTGTGAACCGTTACAACGCCTCGTACTTTGTGCCCTTTTATTCCTTATAAATGCTCCATATTGTTTGTATTTCATTACCAATTCTTCCTTTCTCTCTCTTGTTTTATAATTTTTGTTTCTTCTAATTATCATTTATCTGAGATGGCTCCCATCACTAGATCTGCCTCCAAGAAGAAAACCCTTATTGAAGAGCCTACTTTCATGCTACCCCGTCCCCCTGGTTTCGGGGAAGAGGAATTGACTCCTCTTCAGTTGAAAGAAATCGAGATGTCGTGGCTGAAAGCCGATCTCAAATGTGCTCAGACTGAAGTCAGGAGGTTTAAACAATATTGGGATGAGGAGGGTACTGCTCGTTTCGAAGCCGAGCAAAAATGCAAGTCTCAGTCTTACGCCTTGCAACAGGCTGAGATGGGTATTTCTCGCTTGATCAAGGAGAGGGATCATCTCAAAGAGCTATTGGCAAAAAGGGACGCCGAGGAAGGGGGTAGTTCTAGAGTTCAGAAATAAAGAAGTATTTTATTGTTGACGTCTTTGTAGATTTTATTTTTCCCGTTGTAACTGGTTGTTTTCCCCCTTGTGGATGAATAAAAATTCTACTCTTTTCGCAATTCGTTTATTGCTTATTTTGACTTCATGTTGAAACCATACTATGCATCTCAGTATTGGTCATTCATGTTGAAACCATACTATGCATCTCAGTATTGGTCACCGAGTTATCCCTCCGGAGAGCGTTGCTAGACTGGAGACTAAATTGCCGTCGAGTGAGGAACGGTCTTCGTTAACCCTGTTCGGTGTTCCTGTGGGAAGAAACCGTATGGCGTCGAGGAAGCTATAAGGTGTGGATCCTCGGTGGTAATTGTTGTGCCATATGGCTTGTACGAATACTGGTAGCGTATGCTGTAAGTTTTTAGTGGTGGGGTCCACTAGCCGTTTATATAGGTTCAATGATGTGAACTGTATGAGTTAGTGGGCTTAGCTTTTGACGTGGCAAGATCTGAAGGGTTGAACTTTAAAATATCTGTGGGCGTGTTGACTTTTCTATGGCTGAAAAGAGGGAAACCTCTGTAACATGAAAGGACGGTTAATATTTTAGTCCCTTTATTGCGGCTCCACTCCCTTAACTTTCCCCAGTAATTCTTTTTGATCTTACCTTGCTCCCATAATATACCCACCTTTTTCTCTCTCTAGGGTTTGTGCTGCTCTCTAGAAAAAATATCTCCTGTTATCTGTTTCGAAGGAAAAAGAATATTGCCAAAGCCGTACGCCCCCTACTATAATGGCTGTAAGTACATTAATGACTTCGATTAATTTATCCGTATTCCCATATAGGTTTGTGTTGATTCGTTGTTGGTGGTGGGTTGTGTATTTTGTACTGGAATTTTCTGTTTTAGAGTTTATGTGTAGGCTATATATGCTTGATTAGAAATTGCTGGCGTATGTGCTGCTTGTGTATTTTGTATTGGAATTACTGTTTGGTATGTGGCATTTGATTGCTGGTGTGGTGGTTGATTTGTGGTAGGTCTCACTATAGGTTGTTTTAATGGTTGGTTGTGTTGATATCACAGGATCTTCTCACCCAATGTCTGGCCCAACTTGGGAGTTTTAATGAGGCAAAATTTAAAGAACATGCAGGAATACCTGCGGACGTGCACGTTCGTCCCCCGAGGACCTTGGAAGAGGCTCAGAGGCATGTGGCCGCCAACGAGGTAGCCCTTCGGTCTTCTTCCCTGTTGACCGGTGGGGTGAAACTCCCGTTGTCGGACTGTATGGTCTCCTTCTTTGAGGCCTTCCAAATCGCTCCCTGCCAACTTGCACTGAATACGTTCCGTATACTCAACGGTATCAAGAAGTTGTCTGAGTTGGCATGCGTGTCAATAGAGTTGAAGGATGTCATGGGCATCTATGGGTTCTAGTTTGAGATGTGGAGCTCTTACTTGAAGTCGGTGCGTCAATTCACCCGACTTGTTATTGATCTGCCCGACACGAACAAGGAACATAACCTTAGTCTCGTGATCGTGTCTGGGAATTGGTGTCCTGCTGGTCACCAGATTCCTGCTCCTGCTGAAGCTGTTCCCGAGCTTCCGATCCTTGGTGCTCCCAATCTGGATGCTCTGGTAGCTCTTTGGAGTTGGTGGGGACCTGGGTCCACGAGGGAGGCCGAAAACCGTACTGCTCCCAAGTTGCTGGGGTATGTGGCCGAGGCTGGGAATAGGTGCGCTAATGCGCTGGTGATCCCCAAAGAGACGGTGGCTGAATTTATCTCGATTGTTAAGTCCCGTGTCGTATCGCTGAGTAAGAAGGCTGCTCGGCGAAGATCGGCCGAGCCTCGGGAGGGTCCCACTAAGAAGGCTAGGGTTACCGAGTCGACGAGTAGTGATGTGGTGCCCGAAGGGGGCCCAATTTTGAACGTAACACCGGCGACCTCTATATCCGACTTCCTCCCCGTGGATCAGACACCTCAACCCGTGCAGAGCTTGGATGGGGGAGTTCAATCTCTCCCTTAGGAGAGCTCAATCTTGCCGGTCGCTACCGGGGATAAGAGCGCTGCCGCCTTGGTAAGTATAATTGTCGATGTTATTTGTAATTTCATTTGCTCTCCTTTATTTGCTATTTGTCCTTCAGTCGTTGACTTCTCTGTTGGCTACGTTCACCTTGGCCCGGTCTATGGGCGTTGTTTTGTTTCAGCGGTCGTTCAGTGACTTGTTCGATTATGTGAACCTAAGCGTGGGCATGGGAGAGAATACGATGACTATTTCCAATATCTCACCACCGGAAGAGGTGGAGAAGGTGTGGAGGATAAGGCCCCTGAGACTGGTGCGGTGGACGCTGAATTGCCAACTGCTTATGAGGATGTCGAGGTCTTATGCAAAGAAATGGATGTGCCCGATGAAAAGGTAGGCGAGGGGAGCATTGAAAAGGCAGAGGTGGACCTGGAAGCTATGACCCGTTACATCGATAGGTGCAACGGCGATTTTTTGGGGAACTCGCGAGCATTGAAGATGGGGTGTACAGCCCTTATGCCCCTGGCGTACCAGAATATGCTGGATATCACTACCCAGCCTGCTGTGGCGACCATTGACTGGGCCCACATCGATACTCTTCGTGTAAGCTCAGTCTGATCGTTAATGTGTATGATTTCGTTTGTTGGTATCTTATTTGATATGCATGCAGATATGCCTCGCCACCGCTGAGCTGAGAAACCGGTTCACGGCCTTGGAAGCCGAGAAGGAACAGCTAGCGGCCGAGCACAAGCTTATGGAGGAATATCATGGGATCGAGGTTGAGAAGAACACTCGTCTGGCTGAGGAAAACGCTAAGCTGGCTCAGGAGAATATGCGGCTGGTCGATGAAAATAAGGTGGTTGTTGCTGAGAAGGGGGTCGTGGCCGACGAGAAGGCAAAGGTGGAGGCTGAAAAGAAGGTGCTGGAGGACCGGGTAGCCTTGTTGGAGGCTGGTTGAGTAGAGGATCGGGACCAGTTCACTAAGATCGTCAATTTCTATGCCTATAGCTATCATGTACGGGCTTTGAATGTGGCAAGGGTCCATTTCTCTCATCCGGCCTGGGGTACCTTTGCGTATCCAGCAAGTCGAGTTGCGCCTCCTTTTCCCAAAAATTGGGCTAATATCCAGGATGAGGAGGTGCCTCACATGCCGGGGCCATCGTCTTCTTCCGTTCCTCGACCGTATTCGGGGTCAAGCTCTTCAACTCCTCGAGCGGTGACCCCTCAGGGACCTTCCCTTCCTCAGACTTCTCCCACTCAGGTTGATCCTTGATATGGCTCCTTTTGTTAACGTGTTTTAGTCGAGGTAGGTATTGTTTTTGGCAGCCATATGTAGGTTGTTTGTATAAATCACAACTCTTTTGGGAAAGTTGATAATATTTTTGCGCTGTCGTCATTTGGCTGTTTTTATCGCTTTTGGTATCGTTCCTTTTCTGGTTAGTAGTTTTCATGTGTTTGAAGGTCGTGACAATCATGTCAGGTGCCGATTAACTCTCTGGGCATGGTGGTCTGGTCCCGACCAAGTGGCAGTGTAGGTGACCGGGTAGGTAGTTCCGAGTAACCTAGTCCTCATATGGCAGAATTAAACGCTGCACGTCGTGAGAACGACGAGTTACAAGCCCATATCGTGGACTTATCGACTCGGCTACATAAGTTGGGAGAGAAGTTTAGCAAGAAGACCGCCTATTATACTGCAAAAAATGGTAAGGCCAAAGAGCTTCTTGGTGCGATTCGACGCTCCCGGGACGAAGTCCGAGGCCGGGTAACGAGCTTGAACTTGGTGTTGGAGGCCGTTTATGAGGATGCCGACTTGCTACTATCTTTTGTCAAGGCATATTGGGCCCGAGGTCGTGCACTGGAGGTGTATGAGCATGCGAAAGGTAGGCATGGTGTTGCCCGAGCAGAACGTATGGTTGATGCTATGGCTGGGGTAACTGAGACCATGGCTGCCTTGAACCGCTTGGATGCGACTGTGAAGGATCGCTTGGGGACGCAAATAATCTCGTTGCGAGATATTCATTTTGCTGACGCTTTAGAGACCTCGGCTTCTGTCGAGGGCTTATCTGACTAAGATTGAGTAGCTTGTATTGCGTTTCACTTGCAGCTTATTATAAAAGTTGTCTCTATTTCGATTTCCTGCCTTTTCTTTATTTTTTGACGAATATTCATCTCCTCCCTTCTCCTCTTTTTGTTTTTATAGGCACATGCTACTACATCACACCAGGCTGGTTCGCCGGGCCTTGTTGGACCGGTGCACGGACCTACTGGTGCTACCCGAGATGAGGTCTCATCTGGTGTGGCTAGTGTAGTGCATGCCGATTGGCGTTATATCGACCTAATGGGCAAAAATGACAAACTGCATGGGCGGTGTGCCCGACTTAAGGCAAAGCTGAAGGCCTAGGTAGCGTCTTTTCGTGAGTACGTTCACCATGCAGAGCATGTGGTTAAAGTTCAGGGCGCCGGTTAAACCGATATTGGCATTTGAAAGGAAACTACTTTGGCAAATTAAAGTCGCTGGTCGCCCGAGCCAATGTGTTAGTGAAGTATTTCCGTTTGTCCCGAGCTAGGTATGATGCATCTGCGGCTATGGCCGAAGTCCGTCAGCTTCCCTTCGACGACGCTCATTGTAAGGAAATTGCGGATGCTCATGAGACCGCAAAAGGAGCCGAATTCGCCGCTCGGCTTGAGGTTTTGAGATGTGTTGGTTCTCATATGACCAATTTTAATGCCCTCATTTCTGAGGAACGTTTTGATGGTGAGGAGACCGATGGGGATACATCGACAGATGACGAAGAGGTTGTGCTTGGTCAATTACCGTCGTGCTCCTCATGCAGTAGCTCTTCTTAGCTGATTTTTTATTTTTCTTCAAACATTGTTGCCTCCGTAATGCGGGCGAGGACTATTTGTTTTATTTCTTCATTCATGTATTGGATCTTCTCATTGTCTTGTTGATATTTCATTGATTGGATTGAGTTTCCTTTGTTGTTTTCGTCGTTGGGCATGTTGTCGCCTCCGTAACGCGGGCTAGTACTATTCAATAATCTTGTTTGGTTCTTGCTCATTGGTATCTGCATATTTGTCTCTTAGCTTGGCTTTCTTTTTGTTCGACTTTCGCATATTGGTATCTGCATATTTGCCTCTTAGCTTGGCTTTCTTTTTGTTCGACTTTCGCTTACGGGTACCTGCATATTTGCCTCTTTGCTTGGCTTTCTTTTTACTCGACTTTTGCTTACGGGTACCTGCATATTTGCCTCTTTGCTTGGCTTTCTTTTTACTCGACTTTTGCTTACGGGTACCTGCATGTGCCTCCGGTTCGTTGGAGGACTTGAATATTCCTAGGCACTTTCTTAGACATGCCATGTTGGGAATTAGTAACAGTATTCCTAGACACTCTTTTAGACATGCCATGTTGAGAATTTCACAGTATTCCTAGGCACTTTCTTAGACATGCCATGTTGGGAATTTCACAGTATTTTTAGGCACTTTCTTAGACATGCCATGTTGGGAATTTCACAGTATTCCTAGTCACTTTCTTAGACATGCCATGTTGAGAATTTCACAGTATTTCTAGGCACTTTCTTAGACATGCCATGTTGGGAATTTCACAGTATTCCTAGGCACTTTCTTAGACATGCCATGTTGCGAATTTCACAGTATTCCTAGGCACTTTCTTAGACATGCCATGTTGGGAATTTCACAGTATTCCTAGGCACTTTCTTAGACATGCCATGTTGGAAATTTCACAGTATTCCTAGACACTTTCTTAGACATGCCATGTTGGGAATTTCATACGCCTCCTTGAAGGACTTGTTAGACAGCATGACAAAATATTTCATTTATTCAACAGCAACAGATAATGTCATGACAAAACAGAGGTAAGGTAGTACCTGGGATGGTAAGCTAGCCTATACGTAGTACTTCTTTAGATTAGCTACGTTCCAAGAATTCTTTTCTCCTCGGCTATTGTCGAACAGAACGCTTTTGAGCTTGTAGGACACTGGGCTTCTTCTTTTAACGATCTCGTATGGGCCTTCCCAGGTGGGGCTCAGTTTGCCGTGTATCTCGTTTCTGGTATAGACCGTTACTCGTCGTAGCACCAGTTCTCCTACTACGAATTCCTTGGTCCCTTTCAGCCTCTTGTCATAGGTTCGCTTGACGCTTTGTTGGTATTTTGCTAGGGTAAGGGCCGCTATCTCTCTTTTCTCATCTAACATGTCGAGCTCCTCTCTCATTCTTTGTTCATTGTTTTCTTGCTCGACTAAAGTTGTTCGGAGGGTGGGCAAGCCGATTTCTGTTGGTATGACGGCCTCCACACCGTATGCTAAGCTGAACGGTGTTTCCTTTGTGCCCGTCTTCGGTGTAATTCGGCAGGACCATAAGACGTTGAGCAGTCGCTCAGGCCATCTCCCCTTTGCTTGTTCCAGGGTTTTCTTTATGCCATCTAGGACAGTTTGGTTTGATACCTCTGCTTGACCGTTACTCTGTGGGTATGTTGGAGTCGAATAGAACTTTCAGATACCGAGTTCTTCGTACCAAAGCTGCAGATTAGCGTCCTTGAACTGGGTGCCGTTGTCTGTGACAATGTCATATGGTATACCAAACCTAGTGATGATATGCTCCTAGATGAACTGTTTGACATTGCTGGCTTTAATTTCTCGGAGAGGTTTAGCTTCCACCCACTTGGTGAAGTAGTCTGTCGCTACAATCAAATATTCAACGCTGCCGGGTGCCCTGGGAAGCTTCCCGACTAAATCAATTGCCCATTGTGCGAATGGCCATGGAGCCGATACTGGGGCCATCAAAGATGATGGGAGCCGAGGTATTTTGGCGAATCGTTGGCACTTGTCGCATTTTTGGACATAAACGTCGGCATCTCGTTTGATATAAGGCCACCAATATCCATGTGTAATGGTCTTGTTAGCGAGGGACCTTCCTTTGATGTGTGCTCCGCATGATCCTTCGTGGATCTCTTCCAAGACTGGTTGTTGCAGTTCAGGCCGGACGCACAGAAGGAGGGGCCCTCGATAACTGGATTTGTATAGTTTGTCGTCCTCGGATAGCCAGAACCGAGGCGCCTTTCTCATAATTTTCAACACTTTTATCTTGTCTGCAGGGAGCGTCCCATCTCCCAGATAGTAAATCATGTCGTCCATCCACCCTAGCTCGTATTGGATTGACGTTACCCGGTCTATTCTTCTGGTGATACTCGGGGTTTCCAGAAGTTCCACTGTGATTGACCGTGTGTTGGCCAATGTTAATGTCGAGGTTAGGGTGGCCAAGGCGTCGGCGTGTGCGTTTTCGGTGCGATTGATCCTTATTAATTCGCACTGTTTGAAGGTGGCCATTAAGCTTTGGACTTTCTCTTGGTAGAGGATCATTCTGTCGTCTTTGGCCTGGTACTCGCCGATGGCTTGATTGACGATCAGCATGGAGTCAGAACTCGCAGTTAAGTGGGAGCATCCGAGGGACCGGGCAATGAACATGCCGTTTATCATGGCTTCGTACTCTGCCTCATTGTTGGTAGCTCGGAAGCCCATTTTGATGCTTTTCTCTATGATCGTGCCCTCGCTAGACTTGAGGACGAATCCTGCTTCTGATCCTGATCCATCCTTGGTGGCGGATCCAGCGACATGTATTTTCCAGTGAGACTTGGGGGATATGGCCAATGGCTCGTCATAACCTTCGGTGAACTCGGCGACGAAATCGGCCAAGACTTGTCCCTTTATGGCATGTCGAAGTGCGAACTCAATATGAAATTGGGATAGCTCGACCCCCCATGCCGTAACTCGGCCTCTTATGTCTGTCCGTTGAAGAGATTCCTTGATGTGGAATTTCGTGTAGACTTGGACCTGGTGAGCGATGAAGTAGTGTGGCAGCTTCCTGGTCGCAACGACCAATGCCAGGCATAGCTTTAGGATGACCGCGCTCATAGCTGTAGTGGAAACTGCTAGGTAACATGCCAGAATATCCCCTTTGTTTGGCCTTACTAGCAGTGGCAGCGTCCTCAAGTACCCTTTAAGGTTGTTAAATGAAGCTTCACACTCTGGGTCCCACACGAACTTTCTATCCTTCTTGAGTGATTCAAAAAATGGTCGTCCCTTGTCTGCGGATCAACTAATGAACCTGCTCAGTGCGGCCATCATTCCCGTAAGCTCTTGTACCTGCTTCTTATTTGGGTGCTGCTACGTTCCGTAGAGCTGTGATCTGATCGGGATTAGCCTCTATTCCTAATCGGCTGACCATATGCCCCAAAAATTTCCCTTTACTGATACCAAATGCACATTTGCTCGCGTTGAGCTTCAGTTTGTGGTCGCCCAGTGTTTGGAAGACGTCCTTAATGTCTTGGAGGTGGGATGTGGCCCTTTCGCTTTTGACGACCATGTCGTCTATGTACACCTCCATTGTTTTCCCTATATGCTCTCAGCATACCCACGTTATCATTCTTTGGTATGTTGCTCCCGCGTTGCGTAAGTTGAACGGCATTACCGTATAACAATAGTTTCCCAAAGGCGATATGAACGATGTCTTTTCTTGATCCTCATGGGCGAGGGGGATTTGGTGATACCCCGAGTAAGCATCGAGGAAGGTCATCCTTTCTGCTCCCGCTGTCGCGTCCACCAGTTGATCAATCCTTGGAAGGGGAAATGGATCCCTCGGGCAGGCTTTGTTCAGATTGGTGAAGTCTATACAGACTCTTTCTTTCCCGTTCTTCTTAGGGACGACGACCGGATTGGATAACCATTTTGGGTAGAACACCTCCCTTATAGCTCTGGCTTCCAACAACTTTCGGACTTCTGCAATTATAGCCGCTCTGTGCTGGACGGATACTTTCCTGCTCCTTTGAGCTATTGGCTTATACTCGGCGTTAACACTTAGGTGGTGACATGCCGTTTTAGGGTCTAGGCCCGACATGTCTTTGGGGCTCCATACGAATTTATCGATGTTATTGAAGAGGAACGTTTCCAGCTTCTCGGATTCCCCTTTGGGGAGGCTATCACCGATGAGGAAGTAGTGTTCCTCGTCCATATTAGGGATGCTCACCCTTCGGAGTGTCTCTCCCACTTGTTCCTCAACAACCCTCTCAGTTTGGGCTATTTGGTTGAGTAGCTTCCTCGTGCTCGTGGGTTGTTCGACAACAACCAGTTGTCTCTTCAGAGCTGCGCTGATGTCTTCACAGCGTCGTGAATCCTCTTGACATCCTCGGGCCGTCTCGACCTCCCTCTATCGTTAGGGTATTTCACCTTCTGGTGGTATGTCGAAGGTATAGCCCGCATGGCATGAAGCCAAAGTCGGCCCAAGATCGCATTATGGCCTGAATTGTCATTGACCACTAAGAATTCCACAGGGACTGATACGGATCCCGTCGTAACAGTTAGGACGATCTTTCCCAATGGTTTAGTCGTCTCGGAGATGAACCCGATCAGTGTGACGTCGGTAGGCTGTAGATCTTGCAGCTTGAGCTCCATCTTGTCGAAGAGCTCTTTGTACATGATATCACAAGAGGCTCCTTGGTCGACATGTACTCTGCTGACCGTGTCTATACCAATTTGTACGCGGAGGTTAATGGCGTCCCCATGGGGGTACATCACCCCTTCTTCGTCAAGATCCGAGAAAGAAATGGGCGGGTTTCGCTGCGGCGTGCACTGCCGCTTAGAAGTTGACGCCTGTGACGCCTTGGCTACCTGCCTAAAGTGCGCCAGTTGCCGTTGTTGTGATCTTTCCCCTCCAGTGGTCTTGGGTCTTGACAGATGCACGACGTTAATCGTTTTGCCTTATCTTTTGTCGGATCCTTCGATGGCTAGCTGTTTGCCTTTGTTCCCGGCGCCCTTGATGAACTTGTTGAGGTATCCTGCGTCACCCCACGTGTTCATCTTCCACCGCAGATTGCGGCAATGCTCGGTGAGATGGTCGTGATCCTCATGATAGGCGCAGAAGAGCTTGAAGTCTCTTAGATTGGGGGGAGTAGCGAACGGTTGTGGTCTGGAATATCAACTTTCTCTGCATATATCCTTAAGGATATTTTCGGCAGACAGGTTGAAAGTGTATCGCAGCTCGACCGGTTCGAAGGTCTTTCGGTGTTCCCTCTCTTGGAACCGACCTTGTTGAAGTGGTTTGGGGGGCATTGGGTAGGCGATCTGGAGCGGTTTAGGATCGTTGATCGGCGTCGGGTATGTGGGCTGGAGTAGTTTATGCTCGGTTTCTCAGGGTCACTCTACCCTGTCATGGACTTCAGGACCTTTGTCCCGTCTGGTCGGTCTGACTGCTTCCCCCTGATTGTTCTTGGCTCTCTTGCGGCCCACTTGTGCTTCTCGGACTGACTCTCTTCTTGGCAGAGTTCGGTTAAGGAGTCGCATTTCCTCGTTCTTATCGGTGAGGTGGGTACAATAGGCTAGCAGAGCTTCAGTGGTCTGGAAGCTTTTTCCTATGAACTTCCTTCTCGCCCAATAGCCGTTAGGGATGGAGTTGATAAAGTTTTGGATGGCTATGTTATTGGCGTACTGCGGAATCTGGTTTGCTACGTCAATGAAACGTATGCAATAATCATTGAGTCGTTCATTCGGCTGCATTGCCATTTTCAGACGGGTGTTGATGTTGACCTTCTTCTTCCGATGAGCATCATATCAGGTGGAGTACGCACAGAGAAGCTCCGTCCAGCTTCCTATGGATTCCCGTGGCAGGTTGTGATACCATGACGAAGCCTCTTGGCCCAAGCTGTTTTTGAAAAACTTGCCCATCAGTGCAGGGTCATCACTCCACTGCTCCATCCTAGTTTTGTAGTGGCGCAGATGATCAATTGGACAGCTCTTTCCATCATAGAGCCTGAATTCGGGGATGATGAACCCCAAAGGATTGCGGTGCCGAGTGATATGCTCGGTGCATGGAGTTTCTTGGCATACGTCCCAAGCCTGTTGGAACGCCTCATCCGGAGCTTGGTAGGTAGGGTATTCCCCATAGTGAGGTTGTGGGTAATATCCTACAATGACCCTGTGCTCTGGATATCTACCGTCGTTCGGGTTTCTGTTGGGGATAGGTCCCCTAGGGGGGTCTTGGCGATCGACGACTGTTGGGGTCATCTTTGGGACATGTTCCCCTTGTCGGGGTATCCTTGTATCATGTGTTCGGCCCACCACTTCCATAGCTGCTCGGTAAGCGGAATCTTCCACGTTATGTCGAGGGTCGGCATGTGCATTGGCGGTTTGAATGGGCGGTATCATGATACCTGCTGTCGCCATGGCCGACATGCATGCGGCCAGCTGAGCTTGAAGCTGGGCGTTGTGACCCCGCTCGGCTTGTGTTAATGCGGCCTCGTTCCCTGCTTGGGGAGTGAGGGGTTGTACTTCCACCGTGGACGGGGTAATTATCCGCGGTGGGAATATTGGTGGTCGGGACGTTTGCTCGAGGACAAAGTTCTCGGGCATGCCAAACCGGTGGGCTTCGTTCGTTTAAAGATGAACTTGGTGGGAACTGGAATTGACCGAGGCTGCTGGCAGTGGGACTCTTGAGCTCGGTCCTGCCTGGGATTCGGGTAAGCGTCTTCTTGCGCGCCTTAATACGGGTAATGCTCGTTCGTCATCCGAGGACGTAGGGTTCTCGTCGACGAGCCCGTCAAACTGTTGGGGTTGTTCGGTTTGTTGTTTTTGGTAGACATTGGAGGTTGTTGGTTGGTTTCCGGACTGGATAGCGTCATATCTATCACGGATGGCAAGTAGATCGTCGAGGTCTTGTTGGCTAATTTGTACGTTTTGGTTATTGGTTTCTACTATATCGGGATGGGTTTCCTCTATATTGGTCACCATTGTCGCTCGCCTGATAGAGTATTTGTGTTCGATTTCGAAACTAGTTGGGAACTAGATGATTCCCGGAGACGGCGCCATTTGATAAAGGCATAACTTTGGTCGGTGGTGTTAGGCTTTTCAACAATACTATAATAATCAATTGACAGTAAATATTGAACACCTCTCGATCTTTATTATTGCTCGTCAATTATAATTGCTCGGTTTACAATTTCCTATTGCACTTGTGCTCGGATTGGTAATTTTATCTAATCTTGGTCTTTCTTCTTTCCTTCGGTACTCGGTTCTTTATCTTGCTCGGTATGCTTTATAGTGTGATAAGCTCTGACAAGTTTTTCTATTTTCTCTCCTTCTCTCTATATTTTTTGATATGTTTTTCGGATCCCTCTTTTAGGGGAGGTACTTGGCTTTTTATAGGCAATTATGCCTCATAGGATGCTGACAAATGTCGCCATCTTAGGCGCCATCTCATGGGCTTTTCCTTTGTGGACTTGTACTACTGGGCTGGACCTTTATATATAATGGCATGTTAGGAAAGTTCCCTTAGACATTGGGTTTTTGGGTTTTAGCATTGGGTACCCTCTAATAATGGGTGGGTTGATTCATACCCGAATAGAACATTCGGATCCAATTGTTATGTTCTATCAGACTCTTTCTTTCACTGCTCACTACAAGAAGTTTCAACATGCTGATACTTTCTGTTTCGTCGAGGAAACGAAAACGGAAAATGCAAGCTAATTTTTAACGGAAAACACCAATATAATTAAACATTTAGAATATTTAACACGTTGGAAATATTTATGAAATACGTCCAAATTTATGAATAATACAATAATACAGTGAAAAACTAATTAAATTTTTATAATTTAAGAGACAACTTATATATATGTTCTTTTATTATTTGTATTTCATCATATTTTAAATGTAATTTTCACTTTAATTCAAAAATAAGTATCTTACAAGTTTCTTAAATATTTTATTGAGTTTTCCGAGAAGTATATTTAAGATTTTCAAAAGGTTTTGATTAAGTTTCTAAAACGTTTTAGAGACGTTTCTCCTAAAATTTTGAAAGTGTACCGTATCCGTTTCCAAAACGCGTTTCCGGGGAAACGTGATACGTAACCTAAACAGAATTTCCTGTTAACTATGGTTTTCACTATCACCTTTTAATTTAAGTTCAGAAACATTTTCCGAATTTGGGCATAATATGAAATGATTAGTGAGAATAATACTTGCAAAAGTGTTCATGAAAGTTATTATATATTTAATTAAAAAAGGAATTTACAGTCATCATCTTATGAATCCATAACAAAACGAGAAAAGATGGCCAATAAATGAAGTAGCGCTTATCCACACTTATCCAATTTGGAAAAGCTGGAACAAAATACATATATAGGGAGTCCATTCATTCTTCCCCTTTTGAGGAGGGTGAGGACGCCCATACACCACTATATATTAATAGTTTTTCTCAATAAAACGAAATGGAAATAAAATTAACCATTTCTTAATGGAATATATATAAGTGTTGTCTAGTGTAGCCACGTCAAAAAAATGTTGAATAATAGTCATGTGGCTCAACAAACTATCTATATATTTAGACTATTACTCCTAACAATTATGAATATTAAAGGGTCCAAATTTGACAACTATACTTTCGTTGTTTGCATATCTAAAAGGTGCCCCATGGTATTTTATGGTTGACTATTATATTATGTCGATGGCTTGCAAGCTACAAGATCATGGTGACTTACATATTTGATTTTTATAAGTCTATGGAATAATCTTGTCTAAGTTTCGAGTTACATGGTTTTAGTCGTTACAACTCAGTTACTCAGCCATATATGACTCAATTTGTAACCGAATTCAATGAACTTATAATGCAAAAAGTTTAAAACACAACTTTGATAACAAAGTTCGATTTAAACTCATCAGTTTCTACATTTTCGAGACCTATACTCATACAGTATATATATTTATATGTACAATTAATTAATAAGATTTGAGACTTACAATACTCACTCTTGCACCTCATGCTAATTAATTATCAATCTCTAAAATACAGTAACTAAGCTTTTGAATATTTTTTTTTCATTTCCACTCGTGTGTTTTAGTTATTGATATAAATCTCTTTATTTCTCACTCAAGAACTGAGCAAACTCTCAAACTCTTATCCAGTTATATAATATGCATGGTTACAAAACTATATTAAATTTAAATCAATTATTATTTCCGAAATATCTTCAATCTTATAAGTGTGCCTGGTGGAACCGTTGTTGGGCCTATGATCGAATTTAGATTAAAGCCAGGGAATGAGAGTGTGTGAATGGGGAGATACCAAACAGACAAGTTATGAAAATTGTAACCAATCATACACATGTATTGCTTGGTATGATTTGTCCCACCATACAACAATACAATATACGAATAATTCATACCCTTAAATTTTCTCGATATTTTGTAATTAAAATTGAAATAAGGAACCAGCTTGTCAAGTTAGATCATGATCACAATTAATATCTGTCAAGAAAAGAAAAAAAACACAAAATAAAGAGTTTTCTTTACTCGAAATTTAAGTGAAGCCTCGTAAAAAGAGCCTAGTCAAATGCCCATGCCCAACAACAACAAAAACCAAAACGAAAAAAGAAAAACAACAACAATAGCTACCCATACTTTGATTGACGACTGAATAATGTGATCGGTATCCTGGGTGTGAGACAAGAAAAATGCTAAGTGAAATAAAAAAAACGAAATGTGTCAAATCATCGTTTTTAACGTATTTTATTGAAAATACATGGTGAAATTTTAAAAAAATGATAATTTTTGAAATTATGAAAGATGTCGTCGCCTCCAATAGTGTACTTGCCTAATGTGACAATATCCTTAAATCTATATGTGTGTGATGGTTAGTTGCGGATGAAGTAACAGTTGGTTGGTGCAAAGACTTTGATGAGACTCGATGTCAAATTTATGGCTAAACGATAATCTGTGTTATTCAATTTGTTGGTAGGTTAATTAAGAACCGACAACATCTAGAGGTGGATATGAACTCTACAAATCATTTGGTGAAAAATTTATGCTTGTAGGAGAATAACACAATCCTGTAATTTTTATTATATATAACAGTATCTTTGTTTTGCACAACATTTAATTGTTATGCATGGTGATACTTTGATACGACCATTTACAAATGGGGAAATATTGTACAGTAAAAAAAAAATTGCAATTATATTAAACTACAAATTATACAAAAAAAATGCTACAATTAGGGTTACGTTGAATTACACTAAAACATGTTCATAAAATGTCTAAACTTAAATTAAGTTTAAGACATAGCTACTACAAGAAAAATTGTCTCTGCCGATAAAAACTTGCCGACGAAAAAAAAAATTGTCGGCACAAATCGATTTCAACTGACGAATGTAAAAAGTTCGTCGGGTAAAACTTCCGCGCGAAATAATGGGTAAAATTAATTTTAGCCGACGAAGGTGAAAAATTTGTCGGCAAATATCAATTTAAGCCGACGAATTTAAAAAATTTGTTGGGCAAAACTTCGGCGTGAAATTATGGGGTCTCATTCGACGAAAATCTGCCGACGAATAAGGAGTTTGTCGGGCAAAATTAATTTTAGCCGACGCATTTCTTAACTTTGTCGGGTAAAATCAATTTTAGCCGAAGAAATTCAATATTTTGTCGGGCAAAATCTTGGCGCGAAATTATGGAGTGGGATAAACTTCTACCGACGAAACGGCGACGAATTACTTTTGTCGCGTCAGTTCCCACCAACGAAATTATTGTTTTTTGTCGGCCTATAGAAAACAATTGGAATCCGACAAATAGCCTAAGACAAATAGCCTAAAATAAAAACAAACGGGGCAGTAAATTTTTATTTTTGATTAGTTTAATGATAGTTATTATAAAAGCTTCCCATTATGTGTTGGATTTTAATTGTTGACATTCACCATTATAAATAGTGAACTGAATATATATAAGCGTTACTCATTAGTCAATATTTTTATTATGAAATGTATATTTTAACAATTATAATTAATTATATATTAAAATATCTCAGAGATATTTTCGTAAATTTTCAAAGGCAAAAAATTGAGAAGTGGAGGTATGCGCACCCCCATGTCCTATGCTGGATTCGCCCGTGATTGTAGAGACATTCCAAAATTGTTACCCTCACAGTGATAAAAAGAAATTACGAAAATGTAGTGTAGCAAAACGAAACGAAACGAATAAGAATGTACATGTTCAGTTTATTTGAAAGGTTTATATATAAAAATCAATATAAACAACTATATAGTAGTTTGTTATTATATTACAAAACCAATATTATTTCAAAGGTAACATGTAATTCACCATTATAAAATGGAAACTTGGTTTAAAATTATTGTATAAGTATACAAATCTAATTATATATGTATTCTATCTGTCCCAAATTATAAGTCTTATACGAAATTATACGCAATTTTGACCGGCAAATAACTCACATCCAAATTGTCGAAATAATTTTTTTTTTAAAATTCTATCATATAATTTAACATTTGAACTATGTATAGAAATTTTAAATTTTTTGGTTTCCGCAATCTAGATACATGTTCAAAACCGGTAAAAATTACAAGTGTTTTCGCATAACACTTGTAAAGTGGGACAAAGGAGGGTATTATTTACTGACTAAGCAATATGAAAAAATTGGATGAGCTTTTCTCATATCCTCTTGTTTTCTAAACGAGTTATATATTCTTGATTCATTTAGAAAATTAACGAATATGACTTATTATGTCACGATCCGAATAAAACACTTTTGACTAAAAAGGTGAGACATTATTATTCCTATTTTCGCTTTATAATTATTCTGACATTTAAACTGGTTTTAAGCAACCATAAAATATAATTATAGAATAAAAGCAAATTTCAAAACACAAGTTCACAAAATTTTGTATTTCAAGCTAAAAACACCACTCTAATACTAAGGTAAGATGGGAGGAATTTGGATGAGTTTAAGTTTTCGGATAAATACTAGGGTCGGGCGAAAACCCAGAAAAACCGACCTGAACCAAAAAACCGAAACTTTTTCGGGTCGGTTTCGGCATATAATAAAACCGAACCGAAAAAAACTGAAAAATCGAAAAAACCCGAAACCGGACCCAAACAAAATGGTTCGGTTTGGTCCAAAAATTAAAATAAGTGAAAACGAAAAAAATCGAACTGAAAAATATGCTTGGTTTCGGTTTGTCAAAAATCGAACCTGCTAAATACTGTATTGTTTCACATATTACAGTTTTTTTTTTTTTGCCACTTCTTTTATTTATCGGGCGGGAATCCCCAAAAATTTCCCAGCAAATGATCCTATCACACGTCTCATATATTCCCACTAATTACTCTCTCTCAATCCTCTCTCTTTCTTCAACTGAATTTCTCAAATGTTAGTTTTATTATTTTCTCTTAACTATTAGTCTATTATATATGTTTTAGTGATCTGATCAGATAAACTAAAATTTTCCAACTATATGAGGAGAATTTTTAATAAAATATGCTTATGGTCTATGAAGCTTACTGATAAATCTTCTTTTAATCCCATTGAGTTAAAAAATTCTTCAATAAACTCAATCTTAAGTCTCCCATGAGTAAATTTCCCAATTAGGCAATATTTGTAAGGATCTGAAAGCAAGCAAGATTATCTCTTCATGTGAGAATCTAACTGCAGCCTCACCTCTATGTTTTGAGAATTTTTTAAGAGAAAAGATTGGATCTTTTTGCTTACAAAGAATCTTCGTAAATGAGGCGTTGGCCGTTGCAGGTTTCACTAAGATATGCAGATTAGAAGAGGGGATTTTGATACCATTTTGGGGTGTAACATGAACATGATTGTCCTTTTTTTTTTTTTAAGGTTTCATCGCCCTTGTATCTCTCTATCCTTTCTGGTATCCTTTTAATTTATTAGACCAGTCTCGAGTTTTCTAATGGTTGATTATCTTAATTTTAGTATTTTTACAAGAAACAAAAATTATCGGTAGTTTAAATACCAAAATTCAGGTTGATGATAGGAATTTATTGAGTTCAGTATTTTTGTGCAATTGAGATACGACGTTTATGTTTGATGTCGGTTTCTACTTGGTTCTTAATTTGATTTCAATTATTATGTAAATCAATTTGGAAGTTTTGATTGGAATAAGCTGTTTAAGTTGGCTTTACTTCCTTTTCCAATTTGTGGTCTTTCATATGTCGATTAATTAATTTTTGTTAAACCCAATTGGGCCAATTCTATGTTAATCGACGTTCTGTTTCTGGTTATGGGTTTCTTTTGTTGCATAATGTTTTATCTTGTTTTTTTTATAATCAAAATTTTATTAAAACTGGGAACCAAAATAGAAGCAAGAGAATTATTAGAGTTTGACTAGAAAAAATAGAAGAAAGCAAAACCGATACGAGAAAAGGTTAAACTGGATAAAAAAAAGATGGATAATCTTTAAAGATTATCCAAGGAGCGAACCTCCGAGATGGGATAAAAAAAAATATATATAGGAAGAGGGCAAACACCATCTGCATTCTGCACTATTGGTTCATTGCCTAAGTATATGACGGGGTCAGTTGGTTGCAGCTTTTAAGCAAATAAACTGGATATTTTTGTGGTTGAGAAAAGGTGGATTCATCCAGCTTTAAACTCTAGTTTTTCCTTGCAGAAAAAGAAACAGAAAATAACAGTCTTTAAGCTTATCACTAAATGAAGTGTGCTTAAAAGTTGCAACCAAATATACAACTTTGTACACTAACATATCATCAATGTTGTAAACATAGTGTACAATTTTAGAATTAAGCGTGCCCCCCATGTCAAGATTGTTGAAAGTGCTCAGTGGAAGCTAAGTGGGGACGATCGGGTGTCACGGCACCCCCCATAATTTTAGAAATCTCAAGTGACGCAATTTTTTTTAGTACAATTTCTTTTTAGGTGTAGATTTGGCACCCTCATAAAAATATGTTACTTGTACATATATTTATAGCTAATGTTTGAACCCAAAACACAATAATTAAATTTGAGCCGAAAGACTCAATTATATTTTTCTTTGATATTGGACTATTTATGATTTAATTAAAAAAAAAAATAACATCAACAACACTTCTCTTCGTGCGTGTCAGCGTGTGTATCAAAATAAAAAACAAAGTTGAAAAAAGAAAAACTCCACTCCTCTGTGCTGCTGTGCACCGCATTGATTGGGGTTAGATTTAATTAAAAAAACATTAACAATTCTATCATTCTAGCTCGGCAAGGTATACTCTTCTATTTATTTTTTCCTTTAATATGCTTCTTTTTATTATATGTATTGATGTTATGTTGCACCATATGTGTTTGATTAAAGTACTCAAAGGGGGAAAAAAAATAGGCTATTAACTCTTAGAGTTTTAATCTGCAGATCTGTCATCGCTAATATTTTTATCGAGTATAAAATGGGAAAGACACCTAAAATAAATTCGTTCTTTAAGAGAGCTAATGTTTCTCCGACGGAAGAGAATGTTGGTAGTAGTGTTGATCACGTGACAATCGATACGCCTAGTCCTCCAACAAAAATTCAAAGAATCGACACAGTAGAATTTGATATTAATTCGCTAGAGCGTGATCCTGGATTACGTAGAAAAATTTGGGAGTATCCTGTTAATAGGCGTGACGAAGTTCGTAGGGCGTACATAACTCTACATGGTCCAAATCGTCCCGATTTAGGAAAAAAATATCCGTATACTCTTGCATCCGCCAAGGCTCGTCCTCGAAGATTTCAAGCTCCGTGGTTTGCTTTATTTTCGTGGTTGGAATATTCAGTGGCCAAGAACAAGGCTTTCTGTTTTCCTTGTTTCCTTTTTGCGCCTCCGGATGGGTCTAGTTTTGCAGGACATAGTGCATTTGTTGTTGAAGGTTTTGATGGTTGGAGGAAGGTCAATAGCGGGAAAACTTGTTCTTTTCGTTTGCATGAAGGTGTTAATTCCGATTCTTGTTATCGAACCGCTGAACATAAATGGAAGGAAATACAAAACCCAACTCAAAATATTGAAAGGGTGATTGTAAAATTTTCTGCCGAACAAGTTTTTAACAATCGCATTCGCTTAAAAATTTCTATTGACTTGGTTCGAAGATTGGCCTTTCAAGCTATGCCTTTCAGAGGGCATGATGAGAAATCAACATCAAACAACCGTGGTAATTTCCTTGAGTTTTATGATTTATTAGCATCATATAATGAAGAAGCCACCAAAGCATTGATAAATGTTCCAAAGAATGCCACTTACAAGTCGTCTGATATTGAAAAAGAAATTTTACATATCTTTTCTATAAAAGTGAAAGAGGCGATTCGAGAAGAAATTGGACATGCTAAATTCTGCATTATAGTGGACGAAGCTCGAGATGCGTCAAAAAAGGAGCAGATGGCAGTAGTTATAAGATTTGTTGATAAAAATGGTGTTTTACGGGAGCGTTTTTTTGGTATTGTTCATGTTCCCAACACTATGGCAGTGACACTAAAAGATAGCATATGCTCAGTTCTCAATCACCACAATCTCGATATTCGGAATATTCGGGGACAAGGATTTGACGGTGCAAGTAACATGCGGGGTGAGTTTCATGGACTACAAGCTTTGATATTAAGTGATTGCCCATATGCTTATTATGTTCACTGCTTCGCACATCGATTACAATTAGTATTAGTGGCATCAGCAAAACAAGTGCTTCCAGTCGACCGATTTTTTGCTAAATTGCTTCGGATCGTGAATATTGTTAGTGCATCATGCAAGAGAAATGATGAGTTGAAAGCTGCCCATGCCGATGATATTGCTTTCTTAATTTCCATTGAAGAGGTTGAGACTGGAAGAGGATTAAATCAAATTGGTAATCTGCAACGACCTGGTGATACTCGCTGGAGTTCTCACCTAAAGTCTGTTTCTAGCTTGATAAAAATGTATAGTGCTGCTTGCATGGTTTTACTTAATATTTATGAAGATGAACCTACTTCTCTAAAGGGAGAAGCTCGTTCAACACATAAGCCATTAACTTACTTTGAATTTGTCTTTATACTTCATCTTATGAAGTCAATGTTAGGAATCACGAATTCTCTTTGTCTAGCTTTGCAATATAAAACTCAAGACATTCTTAAGGCTACTTCAATGGTTTTATCTACTAAAAGCCTTCTTCAAAATCTTAGAGATGATGAATTCGATGATTTGGTTGCTACCGTCAAACTCTTTTGTGAATCACGCAACATTGATATCCCAAACTTGAATGCAAAATATTCTTCGAGGTATGATACCACTCGTGATAACTTTTCAGTACTTGACCGCTATAGAGTTGATATTTTCTATCGTGCTATAGATTCTCAAATTCAAGAACTAAATCGTCGCTTTGATGAGCAAGTAATGGAATTGTTAGTTCTTAGTTCTACTTTGAATCCTAATTGTCACTCTTCAATATTCAAAATTGATGATATTTGTCTACTTGTTGACAAATTTTATCCGGAGGACTTTACGGAGTTTGAGAAAAGTAACTTGAAATTAAAACTTCGACATTACGAGAATTGTGTTATTTCTCTTCCTGAATACAAGAATTTATCATCGATTTCCGAGCTTTGTCAATGGTTGGTAGAAACAAAATGGTCTACAACATATCAGCTTGTTTATAGAATTGTGGTTCTCGTGCTTACTCTTCCCGTTTCTACCGCCACCGCAGAAAGATCATTTTCAGATATGAATATCATCAAAACTAGTATTCGTAATAAAATGGAAGCCGATTATCTTGAAGATTGTATGATGATGTATATTGAGAAAGATATTGCTTCAAAATTTAGCACGGAAACTATCATTGATGCATTTGCGAATGCGAGCAGCCGTCGGGTTCATTTTTTTTGATTTTATCAGGTATCATGTTAGTTATGTGCAATAATTTTTGTGTTTATGCTTTGGTATTTGTTCAACAACACTTAAATGGGGTATATAGATTATGGGTGAGTATGAAAAATTATTATTTTAAGTTGTTTTTTTTTTTGGTATATTTTGGCACCCCCATTTGCACATCCTGGTTTCGCCCCTGAAAGTGCTTTCATGGAGTCAATTGTTAAATTTTTATTGATGGACTTATAAGCCTCTAGAGCTCGTTAACAATACTTCTATTCGAAAAACATCAGAGGTTCGCTCCTTGGATAATCTTTAAAAATTCGCAATCCACAATTGTATTGTTGTTGCCCTTGTTACTGTTATAATCACTTTTAGATTGGTTACTCCTGCTTGAAACCTAAACTCTAATGGTAGTGGCTCTTCCATTCTGGATATTTACTTATTTAGGAGACATACATACAAAGTTACACATGTATGCTACAATAAAATGTCAGGTAAAAAGAAGAGCCAACAAAGCCGCAACTAAGCAAGCTCTATACGTACTTCTTTTAGTAAAAAAAACTATGTTTCTGGAATATCAGTTGTTTATTGTCAGTGTTCATATTGATTGAGTTTTATCAAAAATTAAAAAAAGCTATTTTACTATTATTGTCGGTTTATGATAACTTTTTTCATAGCTACTGAACTAGTATTGTATTAGTATTGCAGGCATCCGTTGGCCGAATTGCAAAGGCGACACGCTCTGTATCTTTATCTTTCGATCAAAATCATCCGCCATGGTTGACCAGAAGGTGCAATCTCTCCTATATTTTTGTTTTGTTGAAGTTCTTGCTTTTATTTAAACGTATCTCCATTTACGGAAATTTTAAACAACACAACTGGACTTTTATAAAATGATAATCCTCACTTAATCATGTTTATTTTTAATAATGGGCAATCAAACTTATATGACATGTTTTTTAATCATTTTTTGGTTTTATTTTTGTTCATCATACTTCCACAATTTCATCAAAAAACCGTAGATCTTCAACAAACGTTTCAGACTCAACGCCCAATGGCACACGAGGTGGAGGCAAGACTAAAATTAACATGTCCAGTATTCTCAACAACAAATATATTAATCGATCTATTTCGAATGAAGTTTCCGGTGGGTCTGCAATCCGAATTTATGGGCGTGAGACACAATTTACTCCCACCACAAATAACCATGATCCACATGTTTCGAATGAGGTCGAACACAATTCTGCCATTCTACGTATCTCTCCTATATTTTCGCTTTGTTGAAGTTCTTGCTTTTATTTAAACGTAACTTCATTTATGGAAATTTTAAACAGCACCGCTGGACTTTATATAAAATGATAATCCTCAAGAACTCTCAACTTAATCATGTTTATTTTTAATAATGGGCAATCAAACTTATATGACATATTTGTTAATTATTTTTTGGTTTTATATTTGTTCATCAGACTTCCACAATTTCATCAAAAAGTCGTATATCTTCGTCAAACATTTTTCCTCACCTCTCAGAGGCAACCCCCAATGGCACACTAGGTGAAGGAAATATTACAATTGATCTGACCAGTATTGTGAACAAAAAAAATATTGACCGACCTATTTCGAATGAAGTTTCCGGTGGGTCTGCAATCAGAAGTCATGGACGTGAGATAAAAATTACTCCTACCATAAATAACTATGATCCACATATTTCGATTGAGGTCGAACATAATTCTGCCATTCTACGTCGTAAACAAAAAAACGTCATTAGCTCAAGCATGAATGATGGTTCCACCTCTGAAAATGTTGATATTAACGGTGTCCTTGCAACTGGATTTGGTCGTAAAAGTTTATTTATATAAAATTATTTAGAACTAGATAATACTATAAGCATGTGTAGTTTATTTTCATTTTTAACATACTTTTGTAAGTATATAAGTTTGCAGCTACTGCTTATTTTTTCTAAAGGAATATCTATTCGCAATTGTTTTTCGCGAATTAAAAAATGAGTTGCACAAACTTCCATTTATTAATTGATTTAGGTACTAGGCTAGAAGAACGCAGGTTAGTAGAAGTTATATCTATTGTACTCATTAGTTTCTACACCCATTTACTCACCTTCAATTACAATAACGAAAACAGCTTTTTGTTGGATAAAAATTTGTTTTAGGGTTTTGAATGCGATTAAAAATTGTGAGTTTCAAAACTTTATTACCCCATTAAGTGTGGCTCTTTATTGGAAAAAAGAGTTACAATAAAAAATTGAATATAATGATGGTTTCCAACCATTTTTTCTTTAAGAGCTTTTCAATAAGTTTTTTTTATGAGAAATAAAAAAATACATGTCATAACATACACAATAACACACACAAACACACATGCATACGTATAGAGAGAGAGTACCGCACCACCAACGGTCCGACCGTGGCTCGGTGCCGTTTCCGCCGAGTCACATGTGATAGACGTTATACCTTGGGAACGAAGTGCCCATTTAGCCAGAAGCAGAGGTGGCGGGGCAAATATCGTTTAAGCAAAACTGCTTGCAGTTAACTCGTCTCGGACTTTAGTCCATTTCGGTATCATTTACATTATTTTATGTTAAATCTTGTAATTGATATTTATATATTTGAGGAAACCATTTTCTGTTTATTTGTCCATTTTTTTTCCGTAGAAATTATTGTATTTATTTAAAACGTACCCAACACTTTTTAAATTAGGCCTTTTAATCGGTTTCGGGCGTCAATTGCAGGGGTTATCTTTTGATAATTGGGTTTCTACTTTGTCGGCTCCCATGGGTTAATGTTATTGATTGTCGTCGTAATTGACATCGCTTGCTAAACGACTCCCAGTGTTGGTTGTAATCTCTTTTCCCTTTGCTTTTGATCTTATTTCATGCTTTAAGACCTTTATGATTTATAGTAGCTTTTATAGTTTTATCTTAAACCCTGTTAATTTGTTTGTAAAACTTTTTGCGTTTGGTTTTTCTTATCATTAAATTTACCTTTGCATTCAGCTGAGTAACTACTTCGTTTATCGCCTAAGTTTTATTATCTATTTTCATTTCTGTCAAGTCTTTTAGTCTTAATATAACTAATTATAATTGTTTTATTAGTTCATTTGTTTGATTATTCATGTTACTTAGGTCCCTTACCTATCTGCTGCTAGTGAGTTGTGAAACAATTAGATTTTTGATAAGGTTCTAATGGTTGAATTCATCAATAAAAGTTGCACAGTTAATTACTAGTTTGTAGTTTCTTTTGGCAATTTCCATAACTTTCCTAGCATCGTTAGCAGACCTATTAGAGAATAGTTTACATAAGTTTTTAGTTATCGTTTTTCGTATATGTAAGTGGACCACTTCACCCTAGTTACATTCTCGTTGAACCCAACTCTTATAAGGTGCAATTGAACATTTAGAATAGTATTGTATCAAGTCTCTGTTTTTAACTTTCAGGTGTAGTAATGTAAAATTAGTTCTCTTCTTGTAGTCGCAAGTATTTGTAAAACTATTAAAAGAAATGGATTTGATAACTTGTAGTTATGGTTAAATCTTATTAAGATGCTTTGTTTTTGTTACCAATAGGTGATTAAAAGACAGAAAACAAAAGAATAAATCATGATATAGTTTACTCGTCATTACTTTTATTTGTAAGAATAACCGGCATGTAACTGAGTAGCGGAATGTAGTCTTGTTTTTATGAAATTGCCTATGGTTCATTAATTTTTTGTTCAAACTCACCATTGTCATGTTAGTAGTTGGGGTTAATGACTGATTTTGGCTAAACTCACCACTGTCATGTTAAACTCCTTGTGTGCCTATTTCTCCTTATGTACTTAAATATCGTTTTCATATTTTTTATGTATCATTAGCAACAACTCATAGTTTTTGGTATGTGGATTTTTATTCGATTCTTTAAACTAAATGCAGATGTTCTAACCTGGAACAAAAACAATGGGTACCTGGGAAGGAAGTGATATTTACGAGAACTTCGATATTGATGAAGCCGACGTTCAATGACCCGCAACAATTATTTATCAGGTTACATTTGCTGCTGATCTCTCCCCTTCTTATGTTGCTTATTCTTAATTTCTTTAATAGACTGAGTTTCCCATAGAAAATTAAAAAGTTATACCTCCTTTCATTCGCTTCTACCTCCATTCATGCTTTATGTAAATAGTCATTTATCAAACTAAATATTGTTTTTTGCATCTTTGTTGTGATTTTTAGATGATTATGTCCCTTTTCAATTCAGATTTTGCAGTTCTTAAAAGTCGCTCATGTTTACAGCTCTATCCAAGTTGTATTTCTTTTAACTGCAGAATTTCGATGGCAGGTAAATTTGAGTAAATGGGACAGAATTTAGGCAAGGCATCCATTTTAAGCATAAAAAATATTGATTACTCCCTCCGTTCCCATTTAATTGTCCACTATGAAATCACGTGCAATTTTGACCGGCTTATAACTTGTATCAAAATTGTCGAAATGAATTTTTTTAAAATCTAATCATAAAATTTAACATTTGAACTATATGATCAAATTTTGAAAATTTTCATTTCGACAATTTTGATACAAGTTCTTGGCCGGTTAAAATTACACGTAGTTTCGTAGTGGACAATTAAATAAGAACGGAGAGAGTATGTTTTTACATGATTATGTTTTTTTTAATGTAACCTTTTTCATTCTGTGTAGATAAATCTTAATTTCTTCATCTACCATTAAAATTATATCTTCAAGGTTATAAAAATTATGTATGAGTATAAATTTAGCACCGAGCAGTTTCTTTCATTTTATACTTCTAATGATTAATAATGTTTAATTTTTATGTGTGCTTAGGAGGAAATGATGTCCCAAGCAAAAGCATTACTCGAAGAATTGGCTGTTGGATATCCCGAAGGTACAAAAGTTGAGAAAATTATTGTTCCTGCGGATGCTGGTCAAAAAATATTAGTGAAGACGCTAGGTACAACGGCTGGAAAGGAAATTCGTGGGATGGTTTTCGGAAGGTATCGAGACCCGGAGTCATCTAAAACCACACAAGGCGGTACATTGTCTCATATCAATGAGTTAGAGCGATAATTGGCCGATGAGAAAACTACTAGGGAAGACACGGAACGACGCCTGTATGCATCGGAAAGAATGACATACGCGTTAGCAAAATGTTTTTACAGTCAAGGGTTTACACTTGCAGAAGAAATGTTCAAAAAATTATAGGGGATAAGCACGATGATAATAGTACATCTTCATGATAGACGTTTCATGTTTTTATGATTTAGAATTATTCATTTCTATTACTCATTTTGTAAATATGTGTTGTTTGCATCTTTGACATGCAATTTATTTTATTAATTATTTTTAATAATATCGATCTAAATATTCGTTTAATCAATTATTAGAGAAAAATATATTTTGTAATGATTAATTTTAATAATAAATTATAGATAGATCAGATTATTGTCGATAAATTATTTTTCCAAAATCGAAATGAAATGTCGCATAATAAGAGTTGTGCCGACAAATCTTTTTTCAAACAGTGTTAGATTCGTCGTTAAAATATCTTTCTGCCGACAAAATCTTTGTCGGGAAATTCCTTTTTTGTGAACTTATGATTCACGAAAAAAATTCGTCGGTACGCCTATAGCGACGAACCTCTTTTGTCGCCAATTCGTCGGTAAAAGTGAACTTGACCGACGAATTCAATTTTCATCGCTTTGTTCTCGCTTGAGAGTAAATACGCGACGAGTCTTAGCGACGAAAGTTTTGTCGGCGAAATGTTTAGGCGACAAAATTTCGGCTGTAGCGACGAATTTTTTTTGTCGGACTAGAGTATTTTTCTTATAGTGTAGGTATTCCTTTTAGTATTTCTTTTCAGTTGGCCATCTCTTTAGTTCATTTAAAAGAGTTTCTAATAAAAAAAAAAAACCCAAATACCCGTTCTCTCTTTCAAAAACCACAATCAACCTATTCCTTCACCATCCTCAACGATCTCATCGATATCTATAGAGCATCCACCTTCGGCATGCCTATGTACAGTGACCTATCATCTCTGGCTGTTAGAGTATATTATCCCACATCGACTAGATAACGATCGAGCCTATGGTTTATAAAGAGTTACCCATCTTTACCATTACGAGGCCTTTTAATGGTAAGTTATATGGGGCTTAACATGGTATCAGAGCGGGCCTAGCGATGTTGAGCTCACTTCTACCCATTTAATATGTCTGCTTGTAGGACCCTTGAAATTTCGGGCCACAAGCGAGGGGGAGTGTTAGAGTATATTATCCCATATCGACTAGATAACGATCGAGTCTGTGGTTTATAAAAAGTTACCATCTTTACCATTTCGATGCCTTTTAATGGTAAGTTATATGGGGTTTAACACTGGCAACTGGGTTTTTCCCCCTGGAGTATGTTCTCGATGTTTGGTGGCGTAGGCTCGACCTCCTCTTGAAATAAGCCTCAAGATCAGTGTGGATGAGTGCTCCAAATGCAACCCGAGCTCATCACCTGCTGGTGGGGTCCTTCGAGATGAGTTCGTCTACAAAATTTGAAAAAAATAAAAAAAAAAATTGCCATTTTTAAGTTGGTCAAAGAAACATCTAAACACAATGCAGCTGAAGGCATATGAATAGTCATTTTCTAATGCAAATGATATATAATTACAAAAGTTCTAAACGTTTGGTCATGTTACAAATGGACAACATTAATATATATCATCGCCTCTGATGCGAATTCGTGGCTCTTGAATGACTATCTAATGTTGTGACTGTGGAAGGGAGGACACAGATTTGAACAATCGACTCACTCACACAGTGTAAATGTAACATTCATATTAAGATAGATATAGAAGGTGTCATGTGGCATATGTTAATTAAGAGTACCAATAATTTTGATTTAAATATTAATTACCATATTTACAAGATTACTTGGTAAGAATTTATGATTCAATAAACATCCATGTACAACTCAACTAGCATCGATCTCATCATCATCAGTAATTGGAATGTGAAAATGATCCTTGCAAAACCACTATATATGCCGATCATTTTCTTCCATTAATGGGCCTGCTTATAACATGGACTGGTATTTCCCAATATGTAAAATCTTCTGAACCTGGCGCTGAAATTTATCTTTGAATAAGTGTGTTACATTACAAAATTATATTATCTAGTATAATTCTAAAGCTAAATGCACCAGTCTTACAACCTTGCACGAAACAACCATATCAGCCTGTTTAGCGACCATATGGACTCATCCGGAATCATCAATACTCGAAGTGGTATCTCAAAATCCTTAGTAAAGATGATTTCCTCCTCAAAATCTTTGATGGATTAGTTAGAACAACTATCTTTGCTGGTCGCTACCCCATTACACTAACATTGAGCTCCCAACTCCTGATAATCAAGTTGTTTATGCTCAGACTTATATCCAGAACCCCAACGTGGAAAGATACGATCATCTTTACCTAATTTGAAATTACCTTTCCCAGTCTCTTCAGTAATTGTTGATCCAATAATTATAAATAAAATAACTTAATTCCTGGAAAGTCCTTATCAAGTCTGGAAAAAATGTTTTGTTCGGAGTTCCAAGTGCTGTTACGCAGTTTCAGGTGTAATTGAAATATATTTCAGTTGTAACTGAAAGTATATGTCGAATTTGATAAATGAAACGTAAAGATTAACAAAAAACGTTTGATGACGGAGTTCGACCGAGTCTACTCTCATAAGCTCTTCCTTAGATTAATGATATTGAGAAATCTTACAATGTTCGACTCAAAAATTACAATACTCAAGTGTATATGCATATCTCTCATTGCTTTTACCTCTCAATTATCGATCATAAATCTAATGGCATCCCACCATTGATATTCTCTCATCAATATTGTATTTTTTAGACCATGTGTGTATCTCTCTATTTTGTCTTGCAATATAATTCACACACACCATTATAATGAACATGTACACACATATATACACGTCAATAAAATAAGTATTCACATAACATATTATCTCTAAACATAATATAAAGATATAACCGAATAATATTTTATTTTTCATCTTCACTTTCGTTTCTTCTCAATCTTCAAATATCTTCCAATATATTTCTTAATCAAAGTCAAGATCAACAATATATATTTATTTCCCTTTTCTTCTTAATCTGATTGATTTTATTTCCTTATTCTTGTTTGTCTTGATTTGACCTTTGTGCAATATATTTTTCAGTATCTTTTTTTATAGCACGTCATAATTCCATGCCTATCAAATCTGAACAAATAAGATCTAAAGATACAAAATATATATTAGCAAAATCATCTACAACAAAATCTGATTCTTTTCAGTCGCCTACTCAGTTGTAACTGAAACTCCCAACAACCTGCACTGATCAACAACTCAATAACAAAATCTCATTAGCTCAATAAACACTTTAAGTATAAACAATGTCAATGTTTATTTTGTCAATACAATGACAACAAAGTGAGGTCTTTATGACCTAGAAAATATAACCTAACAATCTTCCCATTTATCATTGTTTTGGCAAAAACCTTGAATAGTAGATTTTGAGAGTAAACAAATGAGTTTCGACAAAACTCCCCTCAAACATAGCACCATGGATTTTATCAATTTGAGAACAAATAATCAATTAAGCATAAAACTCAATCTACTAACTTCTTCCCCTTTTTGACATAAACAAGGGTATATCAATGCAACAATCCGAATCTAGTCAATGTAATTTGAAGTAAAAATGGTTGAGCATCCCAGTCATAATCTAATGCATTTTGTAAAAAGAAATACAAGACAAATTCTAGATTTTATTTTAAGTCCAAAACATTTGTATCATTTGAAACAGATTGATCCATATCACAATAATCTCACAGAGAATTCTGAAACTTGTCATAATTTGAGTTTTTAGATCCCTAAAAAGATAAAAACACAGATTGACCAATTAACTTCATATTACACGAATATCATCTTGCAGAGATCAAATCTTAGCACATCAAAAAAGAATCATTAAATCACATAACCCAGCTTATTACTAAATCACATTCGTAGTTCAGTTACAACTGTGTTTTGATATTGTATAGAGGAGTTTTAAACATAAACAATTCTCTTCCATGAAACTTTGATAAGTTTTGTTCTTTTATTTAGGAATTGACACTTTATAGATCAGATTATCATATATTTAACCATATATCCACAAGTTAAGTAACATGACATCTTTTTATTCTCAGCAGACCATAATACTAGTTACAGTTTTAAGTGAGCTTTAACCCGTTTTGTTGCCATTCAGGTGCATGTTTAGTTTTAAACTGTTCAACCAATAGAAAAAAATGATAAAAAATAATCTCTATGCAATAAGTGAGAGACGTGGGTCCAGAGTAAGCATTTTGTAACATATTCAGCAGATTATCAGTGTCAATCCCACTTTTATTAAGCAAACAATTCTCTCAATTTCAGAGTTATTTTTATGCAGCTCATTCAAATTTACTTAAAATTTTCTAACTTTCAGTAATCTGATTTATTTATAATAAATTAGTTCATGGGGATTCAAAGAAACATATTACCAAATCACTTCAAACCTTTTCACATCCAAAGGTTTATTAAATATATCTGCAAGTTGTTTTTCAGTTATAACATGCTTAAGCATCAAACTCTGGTTTTCAATCAATTTTCTTATAAAGTGATGTCTCAAATCAATATGCTTAGTTCTAGAATGTTGAACAAGATTATTAGCAAAGTCAATTGCACTTTTGTTATCACACAATAAATGATTTTTTTTCTTTCACATCCAAAGGCTTAAAAAAAAATCGGTCAATTGTTTCTCACTTGCAACATGTCTAGAATTAGATTGAACAATAAATAAATAAATGTATCAAATCAAGATGTTCAGCTTAATCGAGTTGCATAGGATAATCAGCTATATGACTTAAAACAAGAAACAATTTATTACATCTTATTTTTGACTTCTAGTTCTAATACCTTCATTTAGCTTTCCAATGATGTTGTCCAATGGATGGTTCTTTTGAGTCATTGTGTAACCACCTTTCCTTTTGGAATCTGAACTCCTCTTGTTGCATATTCTCTCAATAGTTAAGTCCAGGTACTCATCATTCTCATCATTTTCATTTTCCATTCTCATCATTTTCATTTTCGCACCGAGTTTGAATTTCAGTTGTAACTAGAGTATGTTTCAGTTGTAACTGAAAGTATATGGCAGAGTTGATAAATAAAACGTAAAGATGAACATAAAACGTTTGATGACTGAGTTCGACCGAGTCTACTCTCCGGAGCTCTTGCTTAGATTAATGATATTAAGAAAGATTACAATGTCCAACTCAAGATTTACAATACTCAATCGTATATACATATCTCTCATTGTTCATGCCTTTCAACTATCAATCATAAATTTAATGGCATCACACCATTAATATTCTCTCACCAATATTGTATTTTTTAGACCATGTGTGTATCTCTCTATTTTGTCTTTCAATATAATTCACACACACCATTATAATGAACATGTACACACATATATACACGTCAATAAAATAAGTATTCACATAACATATTATCTCTAAACATAATATAAAGATATAACTGAATAATATCTTATTTTTCATCTTCAGTTTCGTTCTTTCTCAATCTTCAAAGATCTTCCAATATCCTTATTAATTAAATTCAAGATCAGCATTATATTTGTTTCATTTTTCTTATTTAATTTGATTGTATTTCTTTCCTTATTCTTCTTTGTCTTGATTTGACCTTTGTGCAATATATTTTTCTGTATCTTTCTTCTTATATCACATCCTGATTCCATGCCCATCAAAACTGGACAAATAAATAACAACTAAATAACAAACTCTCATTAGCTCAATAAATAATTTAAGTATAAAGAATATCAATGTTTATTTTGCTAATAAAATGACAACAAGGTAAGTTACTTATGACTTAGAAAATAGGACCTAACAAAGTCATTAACCAATCACTCGCAACCTTAGCCACACACGGTGCTATGGGGTTAGTAAGTTAATTAACCAAGATAATTGTAAGCAACATCAAGATATTATTAACTTATTCCTACTACATGAATCGAAACGCATATACACATTCTCTAGGCTTTAGCTTCTAACTTAGATTTGATAACATGCATGGTGCTTGACGTAATTCTTGACAGGGAAGGAACTAGGTGGGGCAGTCCCCCCCCCCCCCCCCCCCCCCCCCCCCCCCCCTCCCCCCAACCCCCCCTAAATTTTTTTACCGAAAAAGTAAAAAAATCATATGTATTTTAATCAAAATCTTAAAAAAATAGCCCCCCTCTAAAAAATACACATATATGGTATAATATTTTTTATATAAAATTTCGGCCCCTCCCATTTTGAGTTTCTGGTTCCGTCACTGATTCATGATAATGCATGGAGCTAAATCTCGATCGTTATCGTCCCCTCTTTGACAAGTTCGCCCCAATGACTATACATCATCATCTTCTCGACCACAATTAAGAATGCTTACAATGCTATGATGTTTGAACCTTGTCGCATTTATAACATTTGTTTTTGCACAGTATACCTCAACTCCTTAAATGTCAAGTGTTTTAGCAAAATTTCAATAAAAAATAATCTTACTCTTACTCGTTTATACAGACAAACTTAATTGCAAGCTTTTCCCTAACTGATACCATAATGGTGACATTTCCTCTGTCAGTATTAATCATTAATCCATATGTTTGCTCTTTTGACTAGTTTGACTCGTCCCATACCGCAATCACTTAAGGCTATTGGCGTTGGCAAATTTACCCTTCCTATAGTACGTAATTGTATGATGTGTGAAAGCTCGTCCTCCGATCCTTTAAAGGACAAGTGTGAAAGCAATCCTTTCGGCCATTCGTAAACCTGCAACACTCGTCTTTCAAGTTCTTTGGTACCTAAACATTACCCTTTTGTCATAACTGATTCAATCCTCTTCATAGACCTCAAAATTCGAGGGAATAAATGGGAACTTTTGGATAGTACGTATGTAGGTTGTTTAGTCAAGTTAAAAAGTGAATCTATTGCATATATATTTATATGCTTTTAGATATATGTTGCCATGTTGGTTTAATATTTTTCTAGATTATCGTTGCTGATGTATATTTATTTTTCAGGTAAAAGAGATGATTAGTGTGCTAGATGAAGATAGCTGCACATTTTTGTCCCACAGTTGCACAGTGGGATGATTCTTATAAGTTTCTTTCTATGGTACTAAAGCAATTTAATTCACAATTTCCCCTTATGGAGATAAAATAATATTTGATTCAAACTAGATGACCCAATAAACCTTGTTCTCATGACTCAATAAAAGTTCGTTTTGATCAGCTGTGGGTACAATGCATTATGGAATGCGTTCGCACTGTTAAATTCTCGATTCTACTAAATGGAGCTGTAATTGGCGATGTTAACCCCGATAAAGGTTTAAGACAAGAAGATCCTATATCTCCGTATCTTTTTCTACTAGTGGATGTTCTATAAAAAAAAAAAAACTAAATTTTCAATCAAATAATTGGGACCATTAATGCTGATAAGCCATGTCAAAAAATAGTTACATCTAAAGTAAATTCACGAGACCACTAGTTTAATTCACCCAACCAAATATTGCTCGAGTCCCATCTCCATCTCCACCCAATATTGAAGATTCTTTTGTTGGGGACCTAAATTATACCTTATCATTGCTAAATTTCAAACCACCAACCTAACAAACAAGCCCAAGTGTCTTAAAAACCTGCATCATTCAAGGGTGCTCTCCATCATGTATACCACATAAGTATGTTTCAGCTCTTACTAAATTTGGTAGAGGAATAATTGAGTAAGTGGCCCTAGATGTGTGATCACTTAAGGTGTCTTACTCATTCTTTAGGATAAGAAAGTATATTGAGTTTTCTTAGAGTTATGAATGACATATGACATAATAAGTAATTTACTTAAAACAAAAGGTAATAGAGATCTTGAAGGAAGATTAAAGGTATTATCAGGGGTTTAAGTCAAGATTCTCAAGCAAATAGTGGAGATTGAGGTGTGAGGCTCCTTTTTTTTCCCCAGTAATAAATGACAAGTCTACTATTATCTATAAAATTATAGGAAAAGCTGACCAATGACTGAGGTCTTTTAATTAGGAAAATCAATAATTCTTAGTCATTTCTTGGTAATTTTTCTTGAATTAATGGTATGTTGAATTGGAGTATACCATATATGGATTTTTTTTAGAAATTTGTCTGAATGAAAAGATGAGTATCTTCACTCTCATAGTTATATACTACTGTATGTCAGTAATACATATATATCTTGGATATTTCTAAGTTTATAATAAGGAAAAAAGCATTTTCCCTTTAACTAGATCATAATGCATGTTCCCTAAACTTTTAGGTTTTGGACCTTGGATACTTGACAAGGAGTGAAGGTACCTTTGGTGTAATTTATTTAAAGAGCTGTAAAAGTTTAAATTCATTAAATTAAAAAGATTTAGTTTGACTTTCTTACACAACATATACATAGTGATGATTTATACACTTTCCGTTAGAGATCACAAATCATTAAGATTTTTGTAGTTTTCACATTAATATTACTAATTAACAATATTTTATAATTTCATATTTGATAAGTAAGTTAGCAAACTTGTGACCCCACAATAGTTGATTTTGTGTGATGCTATTTGTAGCTATAATTCTTTCTTCTTGCCTATTAATTGCTTAGCAAATTCAAGACTTAAAAAGTTAAAACCATTAATTTCCAAAAGAGAGAACAAACACATCTGCTCTCTTTTATTTGAGTTATATATTATAAATGTGATGTTATGTTAGTTTCCCGAGGATTATTAATTTATGAAGGAGACAAATAGGAAAAAAGGCAAATGGTAGTAACAGAAATTGATCCCCCCACAAACCCAACATTACGCCAGTTTTAATGGGTCCACATACGCACTATTGGTAAAGTATTTCTTAAGGCTTGCATTTATATCGTTTCCCATTGCACCTGAATATTCCTTAGCCGAAAGGTCTACTACTTTTTTTTTTTTAATGTTTTTGCCCTAAAAGGGTTTGGTGCTATTCCACTGTAAGTAAGATCAACGGATAGAGTTTTTTTTATAAGAGTTTCCGTGTTTAAAGAAGCCAAAACCTAGCTAAATAATTTTTGTAAGAGTTAGTTAAAAACGTCAAAAACGTAATATCTTAGTGCCCTAAAAAGCATAAAAACGAATTTTTAAGCTTTTTTTGAGCTTTGAGTCAAGCTATCAAACTTTGAATCGAGTTTTTTACTACGAAGCGAGGTTTAGAATTGAACAGATAAGCTATGAATTTTTAGAAAATTTGGAAAGAAGGAAAAAAGGGTTCATTTAATACAAATAATTTGATTTAGTATTGTTGTAAAGAATATTAGTAATAAATTATCTAGATAGCGTGACGACGTCTGGACCATTTCTTCTTATTAAGTGAAGGCCAAATGTGAATGCTTGTAGCGTTCGGATATTTTAATATTAGGTAATACATCATGTTTGCTTTGCAAAATAAAAAAAAAAGGAAAAATGGTTCATAGTTTAACCTAAAGATTCTCAACATATTTATTCTTAATTATTAATATCTTTAATTCATAAGCTATCAAATAAATTTAATCTTATCTATATAATTAACTAATATAGTATGGAATTAAAACATTGTGAAATGATTCTGGAGATAAAATATTGATGACAAGCAATATCGATCAGAGAATATCATAAAGATTGTGAAAAGATAAGTTGTTTTAAATTTTTAATATCATGAAATCATGTTGAAGAAATAGGAAATAAAAAGGACAAATATTATATCCCTTATTCTCTATCCCTTTCGTGTTCCCTTTCTTATTTTCATTTAAATTTTAAATTTTCCCAACTTATACCGCAAATTTATAAACTTTTATATTATATTGTATTTAAATTTTAAAATATTTGAACATAATATTGTTTTAGACAATTTTTTTAATATTCAATGTTTAATTTACACTAATTTATACATTTATTCCAAAATGAATTTTGTGTGGATTTTCTTTTATATATTGGAATATATTGATACATGTATTATAGTAATTGTATAATTTTTTTATGTTTTTTAGAATATTTTTTTTGGATAAAATAAGTAAGGGGGCATGAAAAGGATAGAGAAATATGATAGAAGATTTATACTCGAAATACACACATATAAAGCCATAATTTTGTGAGAAGAACATCAATTAATTCTTATCGTGTTATTTGTGCTGATGGGACTACAAAATCGGTGTGAAAGTTATGACGATGAGATAATAGCATATTCTATGATCTATCATTCACTGTCCTACTCATTTTGCCTTTGTGTAGCAGCCTTCATCTTATATATAGTATATTTTATTTTTGTTATTTTTAGAATATAAATTATTACTAAAATGTGGGTAACGATATTTGGAATTTCAAACTAATAAAATAATAAAAACGTGCTAATATTAAGATTTAAATTGAACAAAGCATTAAAAAAAGGGTGGAGCGAGAACTAAAACTATGGGGTAAGCAAAATCAGTTGCCAATTAACAGAGTTGCCAAATCGCATTACTTATATTTTTTTCGGATAAATCTACAAAAAGAATTATTTTCATATTTATAATTTTCGAGTTGTCGTGCACGTCAAATGGGTGCTCTACCCGGCCGCATAAAATTATTGTAAGAAAAATAATATTATTATTTTGCGAAGGTAGGGTACTTATTAAAACTTACTTTTAGTGATATTATATACACTACAAGAAAAAAAGAGTTAGATCTCAAACACAAATAGTGTAGACGTACGGCATACCAGATTTGGTCTGATTAGAATCTTTTTTTTAATGATACTTAATAAAATGCTTAAAGATATGTATTTTTTTTTTTATTTCATATAGTTCAAATAAACTTTTTTTTAATCTAAATAAGATTTGTAAAAACTAGTTTGCATAAATATGATCCGGTATAGATAAATTTAACATTTTCAAAAATAACATTTTCAAAAAGTTTGCAAAAATAATGGAATGATGAATATACTAAAAATGTAATGTTTTATTATTATAGTAATATAAAAATACATGTATGATGATTTGTTTGCGAGATGAATTGATATGTTGAAAAAATAGAATATTTATTTATTTAAATTGAATTAAGTTATTTGATTAATTAGTAAATTAGATTATGAACATTTTTGAAAAAAATTGATAAAATTGGACATGCTCAAACTTTCTTGGGTTCACTTATATTAATAGTACGATATATATATATATATATATATATATATATATATATATATATATATATATATGATTCTATTATAATAACCCAACCAAAGTCAAATGAGACTGTTTAATTTAGCCATTTTTTTCAAAAATACCACTACACATTTATATTAAATATAATAATATCATACTCACATAAAAATAAAAAAAAATAAAAACTAATAAACCTATTTATCTCTCTTTAACAAACAAATTTTTTTTTAAATTTTAAACTATGTTTTTTTTTTTTTTATATTATCCATATATTTAATTATATCCTATCTATATATATATAGATATAAAAGAGGGGGCTGATTCTCAAGTGGTCCTCCCCACATCCAAGAATAAGGACTCTTCCTTGTTTATGCACAACACGCTCCACTCAAAACATATTTTTTGAGAAAAACAATATTGAAGCATATCTTAATTTAAAATGATTTTGTTAATCCATAAAAATAAATTAACTCATAAAAAGACATAAGTAAATTTTAATTATTCAAGTAATACATACTTTTTCCCTAAAATAAGGAAAATAATGATTTTTTTCTTTCTTTTCCTTCTTTATTATTTGTATTAAACAATTAAATATTAGTAGTAGTTTTTTTTCCTCACCGTTTTCTTTAATCTAAACATTTTTTTCAAAAAATGGAGTTGGTTCCTCTTAAAATATGTAGTTGCATGTACCCCTCCCCTCCGTTAATCATGCTTTTAGTAGCTTTTTTTTTTCCGCAAACAAATTTATGAAAGCAACATGTTGTACAAGTTTCGAAAATCAATTTTGTAATTATTTATTATATTTAAGTACAAAATTTAATATTTTATATATAATAAAAATTAGGGGCAATGTCTTCTAAAATTAAGTAAAAGTTTTATCTCTCTTCTCGTATTTTCTTTTCGTGTTTATCGCCTTATACTCATTAATTTTCGTGTTTATGGATTTACAATAATTTCTAAAAGTACGCAGTAAAAATCAAACATTAACTTTTCTAATGTTTTTTTATCAAACATTTTGAAAAAAGAAAAAAAGTTTGCTAGTAGTAATTTTTGAAACCATCAATGAGTTTTTGACACATGTACTTATAATAGGTATGATTAATATAATGACATGGCAATCCCAACATATCGACAATACTTGAATAGGAGGAACATAAAGGCAAATATACTCATTTAAACAAGTATCCACTATTATTTCCAAAAAAAATAAAAATAAAATATCCACTACTTTAATATAAAAAAAATATTAATATTAAAATCTCATTTAATATTCACTATCTCTATCCTTTCGTCATCACTTTGCAAATATTCTTGTTGCCTAACAGCATTTATACCAAGATTTGTTCCTTTCAGAACTTTGTCTCAATAACCGTCTTACACAACTGTTGAAAATTAAAATAAGAAACAAGAGCTCAAAACATTTTTTCTCTTTTGGAAACAAACATCAAGAAATTTGTTTGTGTCTAGAGGTTTATATAAATAGTAATTAGAGAAGGAAAAATGGGGATGGGAAAAAAGAATATGGTTCATGAGGTGCTCAAGAGTCTTTGTCTTGATAATGGATGGTGTTATGGTGTTTTATGGAGCTTTGATCATCAAAATTCCATGTAAGAATATGTTTTCTTGAATCTTGTCATGATTTATGACAAAAACAAAGATTCTCTAGATAAATTAACAAGTTTTTCTCCTTGTCATGTTTTGTTAACATTTTGCTATAGAACTATATCAATTTCTACCATTAAACATATCCCCTTAAAGTTTCATGTAAGCATATGTTCTCATGAATCTTGTGCTGATTTATGACAAAAACAAATATCATCTAGAAATTAGCTAGTTTTGTTACTTTTCTTATTGTTGTAACATTTTGTTATATAACTATATCAATTTCTACCATTAGACATATCCCCTTAAAATTTCATGTAAGCATGGGTCCTCGTGAATCTTGTGATGATTTTGAACAAAAAAATTATCCTCTAACTAATTAGCTAGTTTTGCTACTTTTCATTTATTGTTGTAACATTTTGCATTTTTGCTATAGAACTATATCTATTTCTACCATTAGACACATATCCCCTTAAAATATAAATACTCCATTTTGACTTTCGAGCAGAATTACATGAATCATGATGTCTTGTTTTCTTAATAATCACAGTGTTTTAAAAAGCGAAAACGTAGTTAAATCGTTTTTGCAATAACTAGGCTAAAAGCACAAAAGACGTATCAGTTTTTCACCTGATCGAGCTTTTTTTTACTACGAATCCAGCTTTTTAAGACATAGATATTCACAGCCAATCTCATTTATTGTTTGTGTGTATTAATTTGCCTTTTAAGGTTGGTGACTTGGTGTCAAAATTAGCTTCATCATTTTTCCTTTTTTTTCTCTTCCGATGCTTAAACGTTTGCATTCCTTTCAATTCATAGTAATAGCTAATTTTTCATGAACACAAGGTTATTGACAATGGAAGATGCCTATTGTGAAGACCAAGTGGCGACTTTTATCGACAACATGCTCTTGCAAGTCCACATAGTCGGGAATGGGTACGCTTAGGAACATGTGTTTATGTATTAATTCTATATAATTAGCTTCGTTGGTTGAAAATGTAAAAGCTAATTTCGTGGCGTTTCTCTTTGGTTTGTAGGATTGTTGGCAATACTGCTCTCTCTAAAAAGCACCATTGGGTTTTTGCAGAAAATCATTCTCGAGATGTGAATCTCTTAAGTTCTATAGGAATTCATGAAATATCTCAGGTAGTTTTTCCTTTTATTTCTCTGAGAAACTAGTTCATTAGTTTAGTTTAGTCTTTGGTCTATTTCTTAATTAAAAGGCTTATAGCTTAGTTTTCCTGAATAATACCTCTAAACTAAAATATGTCACCCAATATTCACTAATATAGTATTGTATGATGCAATTTTTAATTTACAGGATGACTCTGAGATTTATTCCCAGTTTTCTTATGGCATAGAGGTACACTTTTCCGGTTTTGATATATATGAGTTGAAAACATGCTTCAGAATAAATCATTATTTTTCAGAGTTTGTCAAGGACAGTAAGTCATCGGTTAATCTTTATTATGCAGACAATTGCGATCGTCTCTGTTGAACCTCATGGTGTTGTCCAGTTTGGTTCTACCCACAAGGTTAGTAGTATAATTCTCTTTTAAATTGTGTCTTCCCAAAGAAACTAGTCTATTTTGGTTTACAAGGGTGGTTTAGGTTGTTTATTTATTTTTGCAGGTTTTAGAAACGATTCAATTCGTTGATCAGACGAAAACACTCTTCCGAAGTATAAATAGTTTCAATGAATTTACTTTACCCGAGTACATACCTTCAGCTTCAAATGAAGACTTACACAGCCTTAATAATAGCTTGTTTTTCCCCTCAACATCGTACTCATTTTCGGGGAAAATTGATATCACCAACAATGGCAACTCAGACAACTGCATGGGTACGAGTTGTTCTTCAACTGATATCGATAATAGTTATCCTTTCACCTTAAATATCGAAAACCAATTAAATACGACTACTACAGAATCTCTGTTTTTGTTCACGAACGAGCTCCTAACTGATTTTCCATCTAGTTTTTTATCTACTCCCCTACAAAGTTCCTTGACAAACACTTTTGATCCGGAAAATATTATTGAGAATAACATAATTGATAATTTTGGAGTGGATTTTGAATTCGGAGACATCGGAAATATTTTTGCCGACATTTCAGCGCCTGCTATTAATGGATCCAAATTGGATTTTACCAAAGAGGTGTCAGAATGTATCTCGGGACAACAAGATAACTCAGTTTTTACCCCCAGAGAGAGTTTATTTTCCAGATTGGGGATAGATCAGTATTTAAATGGTATGACAAGTGTACCTCATTCTATTGCTGAGACTAGTTCGAATAGTAAATTATCCTCCGGGACTAAAAGGAAAAGAGATTTTTTCGTGGATAGTCAGAGTTGTGGAAACAGTTATGTTTTGCAACCAAAATTATCTGAAGAGTCTATTAAGCATGTTAAAAAGAGGGCTAAGCCGGGGTCTCGGCCAAAGCCCAAGGATCGACAACAGATACAAGACCGTATTGCAGAATTGAGAAAACTTATTCCTAATGGTATCAAGGTAAATTTTTCCTCAATGAAAACATTGAAAGATTAAATTCAAGGACAGCCTCTGTATACGAATTTTGTGATTTTGTTAAATTGAAAATGAACGGATCTTCTCGAACTTTTACTAAGTGAGTAAAAGAAAATTTGGGATATATAACTACAGAACTTAAAAGTTACTAACAGCTACTTCATTTTAGTAGTGTAAAATACATACATTCCCTTTGATGAATTGGTAAGAGGCAATAGCCTAAATAGTGTTTCGATTTTGAAATAATGTTTAATCTGGTTATTATTTCGACAGATGAGCATTGATTCTTTGTTAGCTCAAACCATCAAACACATGGTTTTCTTGGAAAGTGCGACGAAACATGCTGAAAATATCAAGAAGGTTGAGGCTCAAAAGGTATCACATTAATCACATCCAATGAAGTTTATAAATTTTCGAATCTATTTCAGTCAGGTAGATAATTCATGGTATTTTGACTATTGATCAGGATATTGCCTATAATACAGACTGGACTTTTGAAAGCCAGATTCACCCGATACTCGACCCTGTTATTGTGAAGGACCTTAGTCTCCCTGGCCAAAAACAAATACAGGTAAATAGACGAAATATTTAGACAATGTAAATCTACTTGCATATGTGCTCATGCCAAGATGATGATAAAACGGATTTTCTACAGATTCTTTGTGAACAAAAGGGATTTTTCCTAGAGATTGTGGATATAATACAAGATCTCGGCTTGTCTATATTGAAAGGGAAAATGGAAGTTCGAGACGATAAGTTATGGGCACGCTTTATCGTAGAGTCTGAGGTAAAAACTTCCCGATATCTTTATATAATTACCAGAAATGGAAAAATGTAACAAATTATTGGTCTACCAGCAATATTTTGATCACTGATATTAAATGTATTGCAGGCAAAAAAGTATATCACGAAGCAAGATATATATCTATCACTCCACCAGCTACTGTATCAAAATGGCAGCAAAATTAGTGTATGTGACAAGCTAACTAACGAGAGTGGGGGGTCTAATTTATTCGAAAATTATCATCAAAATATGTTCCAGTTCCCGGTCGGTTTCTCGAATGGGCTCGTATGATTATGCTAACGGAGAATATTTATATTTGTAAAGTGTGTTTAAGTAGAGTGCGCGGTGACATTGGTGTTACCATTAGTTTGACATGTCTGTGGTTGGGAAAACATTACAAAAAACAATGTCGAGTAGAATTCGGAAAGCGATTAGTTTGTTCTTTTATAGCCTTGTTGGCAATGACTTGCTCATATAGGATAAAGATGTTAATCCAGTTTTTGGGATTTGACTTCTAACTTTTTCAGGGAATATATTTTTAAAATATCTTTCAATTATCATGCTGTTAATTTGCAAAATGATTGTATGGATGGAAATGTTCTTGTCCTTAATCATTTATAATTGTGAATCTGTAGCTTTTAAAAAAAAATCATGTATTTTAGTATTTTGTAGTCTGGTATTGGGAATATCTCCATTAAATTGAAACGTTGTCCAAATAATATTTACTTAACAAGGATGAAGGAAAAAGCAGAAAAAATCTTAAATGAGATACTAATTTTAAAGGTAGAATCATTTCATCATTTACTTATAATCCATGTTAAGTCATACCATTTCCTAATGGTACAATACAGAAAAAAAGGTTATATCTCTATCATTTAAAGGATCGATCATTGACTCTTATTCTCTTGATTTCGTCTTCAATGAAAAAGATGCTAACTTTTTACTTCCCATTCATGAAACGAACCCATGTCCTCTACGGGAACCTTAACAACATCCTCTCTAACACCAATATCTATCACATACCTACCATAAAGATACATACCAGTTATCGTTAATGTAGCAAGAGGATTCGGTAATAAATAAAATAACGAAGATGAAACAATAGCCGACAAAGGAGCACCAACTACACTAGCAACCTGACCGCTCCTCCCAGGAGATTTTTGGTCAATAGCCATTATACCTGCTTTGCAATATATCGCAAAATCCTCACAGTTATTCATAAACACGTCGTATTTACCAAATCCATTTTCTAGAAGACAAATGGCGCGGTAAATGACTGATGTTTGTGGGTCGGACTCTGCAGTTGTGCAAGTACCACCTCGTATTTTAGTTAAAAAGGATGATCGTGAAATTTTATGTTCGAAGCGGTATAGAGATCCTTTACCGAGAAAGCAGTTTAAGCAAGAAAGGATTACGCCACTATCGGGTTGCTTAAATCCACAATTGGATACATCACAATAGGTCGATGAATGGGAAGAACTTGAAGAGATGTTTTTTGAGGCGGCGAGAGAGGATATTTTCCCTGGTTCAGCAGTTTGTTCAAGTGTGAAGTGAACGACTTTGTTTCGACCTATATATATTCCTGCAAACAGGGGCGAAGCCAAGATTTTACGAAGGGCATACATACATAATATCTACAAAGGACTAAAAGAAGAAACCTAGTGCATCATTTCTATTTTAACAAACTTACGAGTGAACTCTGTTTTCATCCTTTTTTCTACAGAATTGTATCATAACTTCAATTGACAAAATATGTCTTTTTAATTAATTTGGTTTCCCATCTACGTTACAATTCGTCCACTCATATTGAATGAGTTTTGTACGTCTTTATACAAGTAAAAGATAGTTTAATTTTTCTAAACCAGGCATGTATTTCAAAACCTCTATGCATATTTCACATAATACTCCTACAAGTTCTGAAATTAATTACAAGCCCTAAAAAAGACTAGCTGGTTGTTTTGCATGTGAACAACAGTCGACCATGGGATAAGCGCTTTCAAGAGCAGAAATAACACGTACTTTAGTCCGAAAAATGTTAAGATTTTCAAAATAATTAAGAGAAATATTGTGTAGTAAGCAAAATGGGAGACTTAATTAGAATGCTAATCTCTTGGAGAATGGCACCACACTTGCAATGCATATAAAGAAAATTTTCCAGTACACTCAAATAAGCACAAACATTAAACACATAAATAATATAACGAGAAAGAGAGAGGCGGAAACGATAAGCTAGTTCATCTCGTTACCGTGGTGTGAGTAAGTGAAAGCGGCTCTCCAAGTGTAGATGTGATCACTAACCACAACTTGGCATCTTTCTATTTTCTGGGATAGAAACCCCATCTCACAAGCTAAAATTTGTCTGAATTTATTCTGGAACTTAAGAAACTGTTTGGTATTTCTTGTATATAAATAAGTAGAATGAATAAAAGAGTTGAAGGGTCATATTTTCACATGCCAAGTTGTACGTATACATATTCTCTTGTGTTCTCAAACGCAGAAAATTAATTATGTCTTTTCATTTCCCAATTGCATATTTGCATTAATTAAACTACAGTATCATTTTGAAACAAAATAAGAGAAACTCAGGAGACAATAAGAAAGTATTCAAATTTGACCGAATTTGTTTAAACTAAACCATACGTGAAATAGGTTCTAAATGAGTATTTGACCGAATTAATTATGTCTTTTCATTTCCCGATATTTCATTTTTCAAATAATAACTATATACGGTTTTGTGAAAAAATCCTTATCCACAGTAAATGTTATAAATGTATACCATATGAATATACGAATTGGTTCGCCAGTCGACGAAGATCTCCACCTCTTGGAAGGTGAATCGTCGTCGGTGACTGCCTTAATTTCGGTAACAATCGATGAACAAATTTTGGGGATAAGGTCTTAAAATCGTAGAAGAAAGAAATAAAGCAACTCTTTCAGAATTGTCATTCAAAAACAAAGAAAATTGAAAAAAAGAGGAGAAACACATCCACAACTCGCTGAAATGATTCAGGTCAGGTGCAATAGCCAATATACTAGTTGAAGGTGCATGCATTGTCACATATTTAAGGCTCAAGCAATATAAACAAAATCACTGCCATTAAATCATAGACAGAAAGTCAGAAACCAAAAATAGAAAACAGATTATCATCTTTCAAAGAAGAAATTCATCGAACATTGATATATAAGATTTCTTATAAACTTAGGTACAAAAAAGCTCTTGGCTGGTTGGCTGTCATTTCGGATTTGCTAGCTCCAGTTTGAAATTTCATAACTCTACCGCTCCCACTTGGGAGTATCTTTTGATTTTCTAATCACTTATGAAACAAACCGATATCCTCTACGCGAACTTTAACAAGGTCGTCTCTAACACCAATATCATCGCCATACCTAATCAAACAATACGTACCAGCTGCCACAGTAGCCATGCCGATTGGAGTCCAAATAAATACCGAGGAAACAATTAGGGAGACTGGGACGCTGATAATACTGGAAGCCTGACCACTCCTGGACACCAAAAGGCTTGTTTTACAATACAATGCAAAATCTTCGCAGTTATTCTTAAGCACATCAAATTTTCCAAATCCATTTTGTAGAAGAGTCATAGCCTGGCGAATGACTGAACTTGGAGGGTCAGACTCTGCGGTAGTGCATGTGCCCCCTCGTACTTTGATCAAAAAAGATGGCGTCGAGACATTATATTGGAACCGGTGTAAAGATGATTTACCGAGAAAACAGTCCAAACAAGATAAAACCACGCCACTATTAGGTTGCCTAAACCCACACTTTGGTACATCACACAAGATTGGGGACATGGGTGAAGATGAGAAGATTTCAGTTTGGTCAAAATTAGTAAAGTGGATAACTTTGTTTTGCCCGATGTATATGCCTGCACAATGTTTTATATCATTAAAAATCTTTTAAAAAAATTTAGCAGATAGCTTCTAATCAAGCGTTTTTCAAGAGTAAAAATGACTAAGAAATTAATCAGTAAATGTTCAAAAATGAATCAAACAACGAAGTGTAAAACAGTGAAAAAAATCTGAATACTATAGATGATTGTGGCACATCGTATGTTCGTTTCATGCTATATATTATTTGCTTACTGAATCGAACGACGATTTAAAAGTACATGCACCTTGGATATTTTTGTGCATACGTTTTGATGAAGTTTAGGTATACTACAAATTGCATCAGTATGTATGAAGTTTACAATAAGAGTAGAAATCTATTTTTTTTTAATTCAAGCTTCAGCTAGATATGCAATGCAGTAAAAAAAAAACGCAATGCACGCACACACAGATTTAAAGACTAGTATCTCTAGACGTGCCTGTGGGCATAGGGGAAAAAGGAAAGTGGTATAGTTACACTTACATACCATGATGGGAGAAAGTGTAAGCAGCTCTATAAGCGTAGATATGATCACCATCCTCGAGCTGGCTTCTTTTTATTTCATGGGATAGAAAACCCATCTCATAAGCTTTTGTATCTGAGCCTCCTATCTGTTGAAGCAGAATATAAATAATGAAATGATACAAGAATGTGGAAGGGCAAATTCTTGGAAGACCAAAATTACAGAAGTCTATGAGACAATTCTACAAGTAATATTTAACTGTGCCTGTCATTGTGACAGATTCTCTTAATACTATTGTTTTTTTTTTTTTTTTGAAATGTCTTAATACTATTGCTTGTACAATGAGAAATAAGTCTCTTCATTAACTAGACCACATGTTCAGCGTATTTCAACCCAAAAAATGGGCACTCAGTAAATCATAAACACATATTATGCGAAACTGGTTACTCTAACAAAGAGAAAACATCGCATATTCATGTTATGGTGCAAACTAGCTATAGGAATGCAGCCCTTTCACATTTCACTGACTTCTAACTCACCAAATTAAATTATAGAGCATATCACCTCCATCTACTGATTAATTATTGAAAAACAAATCCGTAGATGTATAGTTCCTCATTAAACTAAAATAAAGTCTTTACAGGTCTATGAAAGTATTGAAAATCAACACAAAAGGTATTAAATACGGTGAAAATCAATAAGTATTATACTGTCAACGCGATTAATGCACGTCAGAAACATCTGCGCCTCTTATTAGTTGGACCATCATCTCTAATATAGTCACTTTGTCTCAATTCCTCACAGCTCACGGTATCTTCTTCAGAAATTTCATCACTCTTTTTTCTTTTCCACCCATGAAATGAACCCATGTCCTCTACAGGAACCTTAACAACATCACTTCTAACTCCAATATCTGCCGCATACCTACTTACACTATACATAGCAGCTGTTGATGTAGCCACAGCAATCGGATATGGCATAAAGAAATTAACCGAAGATGAAAAAATCGCCGATAATGGAGCGCTAATGGCACTGGCAGCCTGACCGCTCCTCCCAGGGGCCTTTTCATCCATTATCAAAAGACCCGTTTTACAATACATTGCAAAATCTTCGCAGTTATTCATAAACACGTTGTATTTACCGAATCCGTTTTGTAGAAGACACATAGCCCGGTGAATTACTGATTCTCGAATGTCGGATTCTGCGGTTGTGCAAGTGCCACCTCGTATTTTGGTGAAAAAAGCTGATGGAGAGACTTTATATTCGAATCGGTATATAGATCCTGTAGCTAAAAAGCAGTCCAAACAAGATAGAACTACGCCACTATCGGGTTGCTTAAACCCACAATCTGGCATATTAGAGCAAATCGACGATGAAGGTGAACTTGAGGAAGAGATTTCAGAGGAGCTGAGAGAGGAATGTTCTCTTCGTTCTATGGGTTGTTCACGAGTGAAGTGGACGACTTTGTTCCGGCCAACATATATGCCTGCAATACAATTTTTTTCGATAAAAAAGAGTTGGCAATAAACATATATTTAGCACAAGAGCACTTTAAAAGAGTAAAAGCGGAACAAAATTATTTTAAGATGCTTGAGTTTTCAAAAAATTTAACGAACAAGTGTAGAACATGAATGGGAAAAAATACAGATGGGGGCTTTAAAAATGTTTTTCAGATGCTATTACAGGATTTACTTATTGGCATTGCTGCTCTTTAGCAAGTGAGTTGGCTTATTTGAAGCTGGGTACAAAGTTAGCTTGATTAACCTAACAGCTAGAGCATAGACTAGAAAACAAAGAAAATCGGTTTAAGTTGGTCAACCATATACTCACCCAGAAAAGGGCTTTTGGCTGCTTAGCGAATTTGAGTATAAGCTAAGTTCATCCAACTTCAAAAAGATTTACATTTAAGTATAAACAATGAAATGTAAATGTCAGTAGAAGTTATTCAGAAGAAATGGAGGTTCAATCCAATTGCAATTACATTTTCTCATTTTTACGACAAATGCATGTTCTTTTACATGTATATTTTATAATACATGAAATGGGATAACTTAGTTTTAACTTTTAAGCTGCCCAGCCAAAAGGGCATCTATGTTTAAGAGTGTTTGGCCAAACAAATGTGCATCATTATTAATCAAATGGACATTGTGCATCATTATTAATCAAATGGACATCTAGATATTTAAAATTAGAACCTGTTCAGACGGCAACCTGTAAACAAATAAATTGGCTGATTTGAGGTTGGGTAAAAAGCCAAGTTCTAAAAATAAAAAAATAAAAAAAAACCTTTTTCACACCATACAACCGAACACTTAGTTTTATGCTGGCCCAGTGCCCCAACCAAATACACATCTATAACACGGACTGTTTGGCTGTAGATCTTACTAACATAAGCTGGCTAAACTGTAGCCAGGTAAAAAGCTCGGTTCGTCCATCTTAAAATTTTTGCAAAACACTTCACCTAATATGACAAAAGGACACATCCTGGCAACCAAACAATAGCAATCAAATGCACATCTAATCATCTATCCTAGGAATAATTCTGACGGCATCCTAAAAACAAATAAACTTTCTTATTTAATGTCGAGTAGAAACCCGATTTAAAAAAAATGGCTTTTCAGGCCAAACAATCAAAGACATAGTTTTAGCTGGCCAGTGGCCAACCAAATGCACTGCTATGAATCTATGATAGGGATAGTAGTCTGTAGACTTAAAAAAATATAATCTGTCTAAATTGAAGTCGCGTAAAAAGCTGGGTTCACCCAGCTTACAAAATACAGTTTTATTACGACGAAAAAAAACAAAACCAATTGTTTAGTTAGTCCACCAAGTAAACATCTATACTGCGACTTGTTAGGCTGGTTTAAAACAGGTAGCCAGGTAGGGATAACTGGGGTTGAGTAAAAAACTAAGTTCATCCCGCTAAAAAGTTGAAGCTTATCCATAGTAGAAAACCAAAATAAACTCGGACCTGAGCTGGTCAAACTAACCCATTTCCACTTTTAATCAACTTAAATGAGCACAAAAACTTGCAACCAAACAAGCTGTGTAAGTCTCAGTTTAGAACACATCACAAAAAATGGCAAAAGGACACATCCTAATAACGAACAATACCAGTCATTTCGTGTAATTTTAATAAGAACCAAAATGTGCTATGGAATGTATCAGTTAGCAGAAGCTATTTGGAAAAGAAGGAGTTCAGTTCCAATAGCTTAATTATGATATATCTTTTTATGACAAAGGCTTGTTCTTTCATATGTATAATTTAAGAACATACGAAATGGACCAATGTCGACCAAACAACAAACAAATGCAAAGGCAAGTACTAATGTACTTGAACCAATATTAAGGCAAAATAAGCTGAACATAAAAAGCTGCAAGCAAATCAGCTGAGTAAGTCACAGTATTCAACATTTAAATAATTATAGAAAAGGGAAAAATATAAATACTCAACCAATACAACCATACAATTTATTTCGTGTAATATCAATAAAAACCTAATAAATGTGTTCTACAATATATCCCTTAGTAGAAATTATTCAAAAAAAACTAACTAACTTTTGGATCAAAAGCCTGAATAGGCTCAAAGTAAAAAAAAAAAAAACCCAGGAATATGATGCTTTATAGGGGAAAATTTAACAAAACTTAAAAACTCAAAAAATCTGTGCTTGTCTAGTTAAAACTAACTTAGGATCTGTTTGGCATCAGCTTTTTCAGTCAAAAAGCAGTAGGAAAAAAGCTTGCTTTAAAAAACATGTAATGACTAATGAGTGTTTGGCAAAAAATTAAAAAAGCTAACTTTCAGCATATTGATTTTTGGCATTAGCTAATATTCTTTTGTTTTTTCAAACAAAATTGACTTATAAGACGTTTCTTTTGACAAATTTTCAAAATATCAAACTAGCAAGTAACACGTCAAGAATACGAATAAAACTTTAGTTGAGATAAAACCAATATTAATTTAAATTCTGAAAATGGTGACGAGAAAGCTACCAAAATCTTCAAAATGTGTGGCTTTTTAGCTTTTCTAGTTATATTACTGCAAAATCTAGCTTTTTAAAAGCTAAAAAAAGCAGTGATACCAAACGCAAGTGACTTTTTTAAAAGCAAAAAAGCTAAAAAAGCTAACAAAAAAAGTTGATGCCAAGCATACACTTATAAGTTAAAACAAGTAAAAAATGACTTATATGTTAGTAAAATAAGCTAAAGTGGTACCAAAAATCAACATTTCAATTTTAGAAAGCAAGCTTTTCATTCATTTCTTTTCTTAAGTAGTTTTTTGAACAAAATAAATTAAAAAAAAAACTGATGGAAAATGGCTTTAATTAACTAACTACTACATTATGTATTTAGCAAATGAAAAATAGAACAAAAAACAAAATGAGAGTAAAATAAAATAAAATACCATGATGAGAATAAGCAAAAAAAACACGCCACGTGTAAATATGATCACCCTCTACGATATCGTTTTTTTGCACTCTGTGTGAGATTAAACCCATTTTTATTTTTAAACTCTCTTTAAATCTATTTCTATATATATATATATATATATATATATATATATATATATAAATATCTGTATCTATTGGCTCTGTATATGAAAATGAATTGTAAATAACCCTCATAACTATCAAACTATGCAATTAATCTCAATGCCATCTTTTTAACTCCAAATTTATGATCGATTGTCCGTTTTGTTTGATTTTTCATTTATTATAATCAGTTTGTGTCAAGTAAATTTTTACGGAATGAATTAAATTCATAGTATATATTTTTATATAAAATGAGGGTAAAATACAAATAACCCTTAATAACTATCACTTCTTGCAATTACACCCACATACAACATCAAGTCATTGTAACTAATCACAATGCCATATTTTATACTTCAAATGTTTGCTTGATTGTCCGTTTTGTTTTTGGTTGATTTTTAATTTATTATAATCAGTTTTTTTATATTCATGCGTGTCGAGTAAATTTTTACGAAATGATATAAATTTATTTAGTTTCTCATAAGTAAACTATTGCAATTAATCCACAAGTTCATCATTAAAATCACATAACTTTTCATTCATTTGTTCGTTTTAAAAAAATTATTTATTTGATATATATATATATATATATATATATATAGTTTTTCAGTTCACGCTAAGTAAGATAACAACTATCGTAAAAAGTTTAAATTATTCCGTAAAAGTTTACTTGACACACATAAATATCAAATGATTAATTATAATAAATGAAAATTCAACCAAAATGGATCATTGAACATAAATTCCGAGTATCAAAGATGGCATAGAGATTAATTGTAAAATTTTGATAGTTTATAGGGGTCAACGGCAAGAAGTGATACTTATTGACACGTATAAATATCAAATAGGAACTAATTATAACAAATGAAAAATCAATCAAAACGGATAATCAAGCATAAATTTAGAATATAAAAAATGGCAGTGGGATTAATTGTGCAAAAGTTTGATAGTTTAATGTAGAGGTGGGAAAAACTCCCGAAACCCGACCCGATCCCGCCTCCCGACTCGAAACTTTCCCGACCCGGCCTAATCCCGACCCGATCATTTTCGGATCGGGATTGAGTTTGATTTTTAAAATCGTCGGGTACCCCAAATATAATTAAATATATATGCATTTTAACTTTTTATATTATATACACAAAAAATCCCACTTCCCTCTCTCTGTATGTATATATATATATTTTTTATATTTATCATTCTATTATAATAAGTCAAACCAAGTCAAGTGAGTCTGCTCAATTTAGTCATTTTTTTCCAAAAATACTGCTATACTTTTTTACTAATTACTCAAATACCTTAATGCAATTTAAATAAATAAATATTCTCTTTTTTCACACATTAATTATCTCCCAAACAAATCATTATATATGTATTTTTATATTACTATAACAATAAAATATTATATTTTTTGGATATTAATTTCATTATTTTTGCAAACCTTTTGAAAATGTTAAATTTATTTGTGTCGGATTTTATTTATGTCACCACGTGTCACACACGCAACGCGTGAGCTAAGCTTACTAGTATCTATATATGCATGGTGTGTGTAAGTGGATTACTTCCTCCGTTCTCATTTAATTGTCCATTACGAAACTACGTGCAATTTTGACCGGTTTATAACTTGTAATAAAATTGTCAAAATGATTTTTTTTTTAAATCTAATCATAAAATTTAACATTTGAACTATATGATCAACTTTTAAAAATTTTCATTCCGATAATTTTGATACAAGTTCTTGGCCAGTCGAAATTGCATGTAGTTTCGTAATGGACAATTAAATGAGAACGGATAGATTACTTGACTAATTAAATTCAAGATTCATGTTTATTTTGTATTTAGTAGTTTGTGTTAAATTTAGAAATTATGTACTACTTCAGGTTTCGTTAAAGAATTGAAGAATAGCAGTTTGAGGCTATATATTCATCACTTAAGTTATAGTACCTTGAGTCAACTAACCATTTAGGTTTCTACTGGTATTCTTATTCTACATATTATTAGATTAATTATATAGTTATATTTTAGTTTTTATTTTTTACTTATCGAAATGCTCTAGACGGCTAGATTGTTCATGCTACTAGGTTTACATTAAATTATAATTATATATATGCTAGTTGTTTCGTAATTTTGAATTTTATGTCATCATTTATTTGGGTGATTTACATGAACTTAAAATTGCTTGTATATAAATTTTCAGGTTCTTTTGGCATGTTTATTAAGCAATTTATAGTTGATTATTCAATTTTTAGCTTCTCGATTTAGAATAAAAATATATTGAAACTATCCCATCCCGACACGTTGGGTATCCGAACTATCGGTTATCCGAAATGTCGGGTCCGGGATCGGGAGTAAAAAAACAATTTCCGAATATTATCGGATTGGGATCCGGGTTGATGCATTTCGGGTCGGGTCCCGACCCGATCCCACCCCTAGTTTAGTGAGATTAATTGTAGGAAGTGATAGTTTATGGGGGTTATTTGCACATGACTCATAGTTTTAGGGTGTCATGTGCATTTTACCCAATGAAAATGACGATAATGGGGCTAAGTCCGTCATTTTCCAGAATATAAGAAAAAGTTATAAATGAAAAATTAAACAAAACGGATAATCGAGCATAAATTCGGAGTATAAAAGATGACATTGGGATTAATTGCAAAAGTTTGATAGTTTATATGGGTTAATTGCAAGAATTGATAGTTCTTGAGGGTAATTTGCTCGTGACTCATAGTTTCATGGAGTTATTTGCATTTTACCCTATGAAATGATGATAAAATAATGGGGTTAAATCTGTCATTTTCCAGAATAATGGGAAAAAAATTTGGAGTATAAAAGATGGCACTGAGATTAATTGCAAAAGTTTGATAGTTTAGTGAGATTAAATGCACGAAGTGATAGTTCATGGGGGGTTATTTGCATATGACTCATAGTTTTGAGGCGTTATTTGCATTTTACCCTATGAATGATGATAAAATAATGGGGCAAAATATGTCATTTTCAAGAATCTAAGAAAAAGTTAATAAAAAGAAGAATAAATAAATGGCTTCGCCCGGGTTCGAACCGGAGACCTTCAGTGTGTTAGACTGACGTGATAACCAACTACACCACGAAACCTTTGATATTCTATTGTTGTATTGTTATCAACTTATATTAATGTTTCCATTTTTTATATTGTATTATTATAGCGAAAACGCCCTGTGTACAATCTAATGTAAAAATTAAAAACTTAACTAAACGACATAAATTCTTACCAATAAAATCTAACCAAAAAAATGTTTGCAATAAATAAATTAAATATGTACCTGACAAAAAACGTGTAGGAAAAAGATGAAAAAAAATGGGTTTTTTCTTTTGTGTCGTTCACCGTTGAACGACACATTATACCGTTAAATAGAGTACCGTTGAATCATTTACTTTAGATTTATACCGTTAGATTTAATGGAAGAATAGTAATTTAATGCTTCTTTTTTTTAATAAGGTTTTAAATCCTACGATTCAGATGTAATATAAAGTGATCAAACGATACACGAATTAACAGTACAATATACAGTCAAACACATTGACTACACAAAATAGGGACCAAAAAATGAATTCTTCTTCAATAGGTATCGGGATGTATTATGGGTGGTTTTTTTACACGGCAGTTGGTTTCAAAAAGTTTTAAATTCGAATTCAGATATTGACAAGGCGTGTATGTAATGAAGCTATCTTATAAGGGTTTTTTATATTTAATTTTGTCGGCTTCATAAGCCATTTTCACATAAATAATAGTATGATTCAGTATGTTACATGCATGTTACTTTTCCATATGGAATATATGTGCTTTCTTGATGCATTGTTTTCATAACTAAATCATCCAAATGACAATTTTTTTTAAAAAAAGACATAGTATAATTAGTTTGTGTATATAGAAACTTTTTTCAAATTTGTTGTTTTTAGCATTTGAGATGCGTATTTTTTTCATCTCAAAATGCACGTTTTTTCATAGTGTATAATTAAATAGAAACGCTAAAAACTAAATTGGGTCTTGTTTGGTAGTATCATTTGTAAGTTAGCATGGGGGAATTTGTATTCTAAGGAAGTGTTTTTAAATTAATTGAACTTTAATGACTTAAGTTTTCGATATTAAGTTTTAAAATAGATATTTTGAAACGAATTCGAATTTTGGGACATATATAAATATGGGGTTAAACTCTAATATTAGTTTCCACTAATCGATTTTCACTCTATAAGAATTATACGCCCCTTTTCACTAACATTTGCTCCATTGACTACAACCATCGGATCACCTCCAAAGCTCCGGGGACATAACGTTGGTGGTGTTTATATCGTCTACTTATTCATTAATAGCAACACGTAACTAGTTAAAGGTGTTTGGTAGCATCATTTTGTAAGTGTAGTAATTTTATTGCAATTTATCTTAAATAGAGAGTTAAATTTTTATAAAATATGATTTCATACTAAATTAAAGTTTACATGTGTGTATGCATGCAATCTTTAAAACAATATGGCAAGTTTTTCATGAAAATCATAAGGTAATTTCATATTTTTTCTACAATTGAACTTCGTTGCGAACCGGGTAGCAGCCAAAAACTGCTTCTTTATGTGTCATTGTATTGTTTATTCACTAATAAGTTAAAGTGAAACACAAAGTATTTTACAACATCAATGCTTATTGATATACATTTTTCTCACTACATGAAATACCATACATAATACTAATGAATTTTGTAAAAGTACTATTAACTTTTTTTTTTGGATCAAAAAAACTATTAACCCCAAACAAAAAGAGGAAAACAACGGATTAATCAACCCCCACTGTTTTATTTTTTGATAATTTAGATTATAAATTAACTAACTTCGTAAATAAAACACAGAAAGATGTACATCACAATAATGACAATGTTTTCACCATAAAACATAACACACACACAAATCGTCACCCAAATTAACTTATTCTTGGTTACACGCATGATCTTGCTAATTATTTGTACATATATACTTCATACATGGACACAAGCATAAATTATATACTTATCTTTCAACTTAAAAGGGACAGATTCCGTTAAAATTTCTCGGGGGAGAATAGTTGCAGCTCACATACCACCATCCATTGTCACATTAAGTTCGACCGGGTTAGCCCAAACAACTTGGGTAAATGAAGACATTCTCCATTAGTACATTAGTTGAAGTCGTAATCGTAGCCACACCTCTACCCAAAGGTTCATAGCATCAATTCCGATCAATGAGCCACTACCCATGGCAAGGTTCTCACCACATTAGAGTGAACAAGTTGGTCGCAGTCGGATATAACTGCGAATATACGAGTTCACGTAGTTTTGGGAATACACTACAACAATCAACACTTTTGGAGACTAACAATATTAATTGGTCTCCAAATGTATTTCGTTGGTGTCGAAAAATATTTGGGTACACAATTCACTTGTCTTCCACTTGGTCCTTGTAAGTTGGTATTGGAATATTTTCGGAAACCAATATTTATCTTTTGTCTCTATAAAGGTATACATATTTCTAAATTGGGTCGTTGTATCTCTTTAATGTATCACATCATTATACTGCGTACATATATATATATATATATATATATATATATAGGAGGATATATCGACACATAAAAAAACACACCATTGTTACATTTTAATTCTAACCATTCATTTAGGGTTTTTTCAATGGCCAAGATATACCTAAAACAAAAAAACAATCACAACCCTTAAAAACATATGTAATGAATGGTTAGGATTAAAATGTAACCATAGTGTGTTATTTTATGTGTCGATATATCTTTCCCCTATATATATATATATATATATATATATATATATGTTTTGTTTGAAAAAAACGTTTTTAAAAAAGAAAACTTTAAAAATAATAATACATTTTATCACTTGGGTAACCAACTTATTAATTTTACCAATTAAGCAGACAGGCTACAAAATTCATCCCAATTAGGGGCATCGTCAAATTTTTGCCAATTTATTCGACGACGTCTGATTGGGACAAAGTTTGTACATTGGGTACTTAATTGGTAAAAATGATAGCTCGGGTACGTAATTGGCAAAATAAAATAGGTTGGATACTAAACAACACTTTTTCCGAAAATGTTGAGTTTGTTTATGATGGTAGTTTGGCTGATAAGGGTAAAAGAAATTGTGATTCTGATAGCAAAGAGAGGTTTCTTAATCTGCAGACTAAGGTAATTTTTCCTGAAAGAAATGTTGTGTTTGATGAGGTGCATGCGTAAAGGATCGGATTTTTAACCTTGTAGATGCTGTCAATCTTGGACAGACCCTAGAATATCCTCAAAGCTACTATGGTGAACTTGTAAGGAAGGTTTCTTCCAATCTTTGCTTGAATATGTTTACCTCCTCTTCTGATATGTTTGATCGAATTTATGCTACGGGCTAGACTTTCGATTTTAGTCCTGGTAGAATCAATGCCTCTTGGTTTTCTGCGCTCAGTTGCAAATTAGAGTTTAGATCAACCAAGTATGTATGAGATGAGATAACTTCTGTTTTAATTGAAAATGATTCTAAGTGGAAAAATTTTGATCTCAGGTCTGTTGATCTTACTCTTACTTATGTTATTATCCGCCAAAGTGTTATAGTTTTATACTATAGAAAATGCCTAATAAATACTTATTTTTAAACTTATTGCCCACAACGACACCACAAAAAACATTTCATTTCCCAATAACCCACACTTATATAAAATCCCAATTCTCTCGCCTCTCATCATCTTCTATCTATGGCGGACTTCTCCTCCTTCGCACCATCCCTACTCCCTCCCTTTGCCGCCACCGTCTACTATATTCTTCATCGCCGTCCATTACCTCTGCCACCGCCGTCCACTGCATCCTCATTGGATATTTGGCAGCGATGATGCGATGGCAGTTTCGTTGGAGAATTACGATCCATGATCAATTAGACCACACCTCGGTATGGGGATTGGGTACATTGCTTATTTGGGGTTGATTTTTTTTATGATGAATTAATGGCTATAGTAACTAGACTTGATTTTATTTTGTTTGCTGATGAGTTATTGGTTATGAACTTATGATAATGATTTTATGATAAGAGTTGTTGCTTATTGGTTGTAGCTTTTAGTCAAAAGTCAATTTTAGGAAATTATGGTTTTTGCACATTTTTGAAAATTATACACTTTTTTGTGAAAATTATGCATTTTTTGTAAAAATTATGCATTTTTTTTTTCTAAATTATGCACTTTTTTTTTTCGAAATTATGCAATTTTAGTGAAAATTATGCATTTTATTTAATTTTAGGTTATGCATTTTAATTAGTATGCACTTTAGTAAATTTTATGTACTTTGTTCTACGCTTTAGTGACATTTATGCATTTTTTATTCACTTTTTATACATATTTTATACAATTTATGGATTCATATGTATTTTTTATTCACTTTTTATACACCTTTTATACAATTTTATGGACTCATATGCATTTTTATATACTTTTTCTGCACGTTTGTTGACTTGTATACATTTTTAATGCACTTTATATTGACATTTTATGCACTTTTATTGACTCATGCATTTTTATGCACTTTTATTGACTTGTATGTATTTTTATTCACTTTTTATTGATCTGTATGCATTTGTTATGTACTTTTTATTGACTTGTAGACACTTTTTATGCAGTATTTATGTACTCGTATACATATTTTATGCAGTTTTTATTGACCTGTATGCACTCTTTATGCATGTTTTATACAATTTTGTGCAATTATCGACCCTTATGCACTTTTATGTATTTATTATGTACTTTTGTCAACTCTTATGCACTTATTATGCACTTTTATCGACCCATATGCACTTATTATGCACTTTGAAAATTAGTTTTTTTTTTTAATTTTATTGGTTTTTTTTTGAGTTTTTTTCATTTTTTTTTTGAAATTTTTAATATTTTTATTTGTATTTTTATTAATTTTTCTATTTTTTTGTTAATTATTTTGAATGTTTAATATATTTTCCATAATTTTAATTTTTTAGAGAGAGAAGGTAAGTGTTTTATGTTGAATAAATGCGTTTTTATAAATAGAGTGAATATTAATGAGTAGTGACTTTATCTGAAACTCATATTTTAAAAAGTGTCAGTGTACAATAAGTTGGAAAATAGTGCGCTATTGGGCATTCTGCCTTTCTACTAAGCAACCCACTATCCTGAACAAATTTTCAAAAAAAATCCACTATTCTGAACAAGGACATAACTCTCGTTATTTATAAGCTAGGCAATGTTCTAAATGTTGCACGTAGACGTAAATTAGACGGAACCTACAAGTCTAAAAGATTATGTGAGATTAAGCGGATTAAACGGAAATTAAGCGTTAGACAACCAATTTTGCCTAAAATACATCTTACAGCTTTTAAAACATTGGTAAGAATATATGTTGCTATTGACTTTAGGGCTCATTTGTTTAACCTATTTATATACTACTTTATTAATATTATCTATCTAAGACTAATGTATTTCAAATATTGTTTGACGTCATGATTTACGCTAAAACTATTTACATTCTTATGTTGACCATGAGTTGATCAATCACATATCACAAAATATATATAAAGAGGTGGTCTTGGTGTGAATCACAACATCCCTTGAGGTTAGCTGTTGTCAGATCGATAGACACCAATTTTTTTTAAATTTTTTCTAAATATTGGGTTATAAGAAACTTACTGTGATCAGATGGTTAATAAATGTGTTAGATTCTGTCCCTGGTCATGACGAAGGCCGAGATTGCAATCACAGTCTTAGAAACACAAGTTAAGATATAAATGTTGCCGACATCTTACTTTCCCACCCGGAGAACCCGGAGGGCGAAAAATAGACTGTGATTGCAATCTCACCTTGGTCATGATCGACAGTTTAACTGCTTTCTTAGAACGATCGTTCCTATGCTTAAAGAAGGTAATATGGAGGTTGGATTAATTTGACATTCTCCATCTTTGTCTTTTGGCGACCTATGCTTGGTCTAGTATAATGACTCTACATGGTTATCAATAAATTAGGAGTATACAAAGTAATGTATTATGAATATTTGTCTCAAGAGACATCTCTACGGGGTATTTATAATGTTTTCTAATGCCGGTTACGTCGCAAGTAAAAGTTTTATTACTTAAGCACGAAGTTGGAAATATTTTCATTGGACCGAACATTAATTTTTGGTCAATAACATCTAAATAACTTGCCTAAAGAGACAAGATGAACAATCAATATACATAAATTTCTTATCTTTTGTGTCTAAACTAAATGATATTTATGTGATTATATATTAATTCATACTCATCTAGTTGAATTAGGGGAAAAAGTTGTCTAGTACTCCATACTTTGACTTTCACTAATATAGTGCCCATGCTTTATATTTACCAATTTAGTCCAATTAAGTGTCCGACAACATAAATCGATAAAATTACACTCATTGTATCTCATATTTGGAGATCTATTTTTGATGGATAGTTACGCAATTGCACTTACTATGTGATAGGTGAGAGAACATGACTACAATTTTGTTGTTTTGTCAAACACCAGTCTCCTAATTAGATGAAAATTGATAGGATCGGACCCAAATTAATTAAATTTATAGGTTGGGTACTATATTCGTAAAGGTCACGTTGTAGGATACTAAACAATAATTTTCCCCTTGAATTAGTACATGTATCCACACCAAAAACTCATCTAAAAACTCAATAAATGATCAATGTAGGTCATTTCTTATTTTGTTTCCAAACAAAGAATAATAACTAGCAAAACTCATAATACTCGCAAACATTTTTTTAGTAAGAACGAACACCTGTTTAATTACATATTATGTTTCTTTGCGATGGTGCAGTGAACTTTGTGACATATTAATTACATATTAGTCATATTGTGGAGTATTGATTCATCGAGATGGTCAAATGGTCCCCTTTTAATTTTAGATATAAATTTAAGGGTTTTTCGCGCTTTTGTACACTGTACTATTGTCTTTTTGTGACTATGTACACTATATTATCATATTATTTAATTATAACACCCTTTTACCACTTTTAAGTGATTTTATATACTTCCATCCAATAAATTAAAAATTCCGTCCAATAAGAATCTTTGATAAGAAAATATTTCATCATTTGTCCTAAATTTCAAGCTAAAATTGTAAATTTTAACGGCTTTGTACATAATTACTCAATGGTATGGAATGACAAATGATAACTTTGAGGTCAGTAGCCTACATAGATCAAGATATGCAACTGATATTATGGAAGAAAAAATATGGGTGTAAGATGTGACAGCCTATTGGACGGAACTTATGTGACGAAAGTGAATAAAATCATCGAAAAGTGGTATTATGGTGTACTGATTAAATAATTTGATAGGATGGTGTATTGATTAAATAGTTTGGTAGTATATTGTACAAAATCGTAACAACTCAATAATATAGTATACAAAAGTGCAAAAAACTCTAAATTTACTAAATGAGTGTTGATTTTGCTGCATACAGGGATACATCAATAGGCCGCCTCCGGCGAATCAACAATAGTGTGTTTACGCCAATAATATCCAGCAAGAGAAAGAAATCATAAAGGTAAATAAATTCTAATTAGAAAGGAGCGGGTTTTTTACGATAAGTTCCAATTTTTAAAATTAATTACTTCTCCAAATCTTTTGTTTATAGTAATAAATTAATATCATACAAATATATGTTAAACTAAATTTTTAGAAACTTTATAATTTACTTAAACAAGAATATATATATATATATATATATATATATATATATATATATATATATATATATATTGTTTTATTTATATAATCTTTATATTCGTCTTTACTAACATTCACCACAAACAAATTAAAAACATTAAATAAACCATACAAAAGAGAGTACATTTTGCATAAAAAAAGTTTATCGGAAATGCCATGAAAAAGAGAAGTTTCGTAATTTCTGGTTATACGTCCAACTTTAATTTTTTGAGAGCTTGAACTAAACTTTAATGTGCTTAAATCTTCAACAGCATAAAATGAAAATTAAAAAAGAGTGGGTGTAACTCTTTTTAGGTTTATATCAAATCTCCGAACAAGGTTGAGGGTTGAGTAAAAATATAAATTTCCGCAATTTAAATATTAGATATATGTGGATAATATATATAATTTAGAGACTGAAAATTATGAACACATATATTGTAACTGTACTTATAATTAAATGTTCTCCTATTAAAATATATGTATTGTAGGTGGTTCTATAGTACAATTGGTCTTCATTATAGTGATCGCATTTCAAGGTGCTTCACAAATCACTAGAGGGAGCCAAATTGTGATTTTTTTTCTAAATGGAGTTACAAAATTACAATTGTGTTTATGTGCAACTATTATTAAAATGCAAATTAATTACAAGTTATAATTATTTATTGTTAAAGTACAAAAGTCGTAAAATCAAGGCTCGACTTGGGTGTCCGGGGGTGGTTCCAAATTTGTCCTATGTTTCCCCTTTATATTAGCTCATATAGATGGATATTATGAGATTTTATCAAGGGGAAATTGGGTTCCAGTGAGCATTTTACGAAGTATTCGAATTTGAGAAGTTTTTTTATAGTGAAATGTGACACTTCAGTCCGAAATCAAATGATTGGATTATAAAACGTGACATTTCAGTACATTTTGAAAGGTGAAATGCCATGGAAATTAAATCAGATCTACAATCGTGTATTTTTTAGGTAGTTTATTTTATATAGATCTATCAAACCCAATTTAGAAAAGCGTTATATGCATGAAAAATAGTAGGACACTGTTTTGAACCAAATGAAATGTTCATGTTCTTTTGGTCATAAAAATTGATCATATGTCCAATATTTGAGATGTCTTTTTTTCTAAATCGTGTATTTTTTTTTTATGGATTTGTCCAACCATTTATTCAGAATACGCAATGTATTGACGGGAAATAGTGTTCTGAAAATATTATGTTTGTGGAAAAAAAAAATCATGGGCGGGACATGTATGTGACCGGGAGTTGCCCTCCACAATTTCGAAAAATAAAATTTTTTTATTAATTTTTTTAATAATAATTTATATACATGCTATTTTAGTAACCCCATAAATATTTTTTTTGACAAGTCCTTCTAAAATTATATATTGTTAGTGTAATAATATATCATAATTTTGTATGTGCTGATAATATATAAATAATAATTAAAAAATTAACATATGCAATTGATTATGAAATACATTTTACACCAACTTATCATGTTGACACGTAACATACATCTTTAAAAAAATTAAACAAAAATAATAATTAGATTAGTAGTGAGTGTAAACAAAATTTATAAAATAATTTTTGATCGTTTGTATTTTAATTGAAGTGAATATGCTGAAATTGTGTAATATATATTTAATTGTTCGTATATATATATATATATATTATTTAATATACGCTTGATTTTTTCAGGTTCTTTTTTATATATTTTTTTACATTCCTGTCTTGATCTTTTGACTTGTTATACCTTGATTTTTTAAATTTAACTTTTTTATCTTTTTGGTTGCTATTTTATTTATTTTTTAGTCAATTTTAAAACGCTGAAACTTTCGACGTATGACTGTACATGATATTACTGTTGTGGGTTTTTTTAGAAGTTTGAAAATAAAGTGGAAATTGAGTTAAAAAGAAAAAAATAGAAATCACATACATTTTAATCAAGAAAATAAGGTTAAAAAAATGAAGAAAATATGGTAAAAAGGGTTAAAAAAAATCCGGTTTTTTAATGTTTATATTTTGGAAAATATTATGCGTTTTTATTAATTTTGGCAAGGCTACACACTTGGTTCTGATTCCGCACCTAAAAAAAATAGTCTATGTGTGAAACAATGCCCCAAAATAAAACAATGTCCTAGATGAAAACAGTGTGGCGGGGTACAATTACCGTTCCATGCAACTATTTTCTCCATGTTATGAAATTTAGTTTTTTTGTTACTTTTACGATTCTTTTGTTATAAAAGGTATTTTCGTCGGGAAAAAAAACTTCTCTGCATTTTTTTGATTTTACTTAATTTTTTTTTTTATAGTTTTTAGTTATTTTGTTAAAAACAAGAGATTTATGGTTATTTATATTTTTGCCACAGCTAAAACGTGAATAGTAAAAAAAATATTCCATAGTTTCTAATTACTAATATCCAAATTTGTATCCGGCCTGAAATTGCCCATATCAATATCAGATTTTTCTGTATTACTCTCTCCGTTCCCATTTAATTGTCCACTACAAAACTACGTGCAATTTTTACCGGTTTATAACTTGTATCAAAATTGTCGAAATAATTTTTTTTTTAAATCTAATCATAAAATTGAACATTTGAACTATATGATCAACTTTTGAAAATTTTTATTCCTACAATTTTGATACAAGTTATTGACCTGTCAAAATTGCACGTAATTTCGTAGTGGATAATTAAATAGGAACGAATGGAGTACAAAAAATTTGTAGAGGATTTGGACACGTTCCGAACCCACAGTAAGATCAATAAACGTATAAAATACAAGAACTAATAACTAACGAGAATAAACAAAAGGAAAAACAAGCACACAAGATTTGATTACGGAGTTCAGCCAATGATGACTACGTCTCCGGTGCCGCTGCAGCGAGCACGATTTTATAAATGTGTTTATGGAAAAGTGGATTACAAACCATACATTTGATTCACTATCAAAAGTTATGTAACTATCTCTCACGTATTTTAGAAGCTTTCTATCTCTGTCTAAAACGTTATACATGTGCTGATATGTTTTATGGAGGCTTAACTGGGTTTATATAGTAGCCACTTTATAAATAAACCCTAACTCCCAAAAATAAAATTAAAACTCAAAAAAATACACTGTCATGCGCATGACAGAACAATGTATTCTGCACTCATGCGCAATCACACGCTAAAAATCTCGCACTTGGAGACAAACTCGAGCATTTCACAAAAACCTTCCGCTTGCGCATCACTTTCGCATCTCGATTCACAAAACACTTCCACTGCAGCGGCGACCCCAATCTATCAGTTATGGAGTCCAACTGAAGTTATACACGACTTTAGTTTACTGATCGTAATAGTATTCGTTAACATATCCACGGGATTTCTTACGCCTTCAATCTCCATAAGCACGAATATTTCTTCTTCAAAAATTGATCAAATAAAATGATAACGAATCTGTATATGTTTCGTTCGTGAATGAAACACTGGGTTCTTCGCCAACATTACCGCACATTGGCTATCACTATTTAGAACTCCATTATCATGTTTCTATCCAATATCTTCCACGAACCCTTGTAACCAAAACATTTATCTGCTCGCCTCACTAATGACGACATACTCAGCTTCAATCGTCGATAACTCAATAATTTTTTGTAACTTCGACATCCAACTAATAGTTGTTCCACCAAATATACAAACACAACCCATTGTACTCTTTCTATTATCAAGATCACCAGCTAAGTTTGCAATAACGAACCCATGTAAACCTTCACTTGATTTATGAAAACACAGCCATATCAACCATACCCTTCAAATATCTCAATATCCATTTAACCGCTTCCCAGTGTTGTTTCCCCGGATTACTCATATACAGACTAACAATTCCCACTGCATGTGCAATATCGGGCCTCGTACACACCATGACGTACATCAAACTCCCAATAACTGAAGTGTAAGGTACTTTCGATATGTGATCTTGATCACTCTCAGTTGAGGGCGATTGGTACTTCGGCAAACAAAAGTGTGTAGCTAACGGGGTGCCTACAGGTTTAGTAACATCAACATTAAAACAAGCCAACACCTTTTTCACATATTCAGACTCTGATAAAAACAAAGACTCATCTCTGTCCCTCGTAATTTTCATTCCGAGAATCTACTTAGTGGCTCCCAAATCCTTCATTGCAAATTGTTTCATCAGCTGTTGCTTCACCTTGTTAATTTCGACAAGTCTAGAACCAGCAATCAACATGTCACCAGCATATAATAACAATTTACATAAGAAGAGTTGTCGAAGCTCTTCACGAAACAACAATGATCTGAATTACTCATTTCAAAACCAGTACTCACGATGAAACTGTCAAACTTTTTATACCATTTCCGCGGAGCTTGTTTCAAGCCGTACAAACTCTTCTTCAACTTACAAACAAGTTTCTCTTTCCTTTTCCCTATAAACCCAGATGATTGATGCATATAATTTCCTCATCTAATTCACCATAGAGAAAAGAGATCTCCACGTCTAATTGCTCTAGATGAAGGCTACATCTAGCTACTATGCTCAACACCAAAAGAATCGTCGTTAGCTTCACTACGGGTGAGAATATTTCTGTGTAGTAAATGCCTTCTTTTTGCTAAAAACTCTTAACTACTAACCGTGTCTTATACCGTTTCGTACCATCATGCTTTTCTTTCAATCGGAATACCCACTTATTACTCAGCGCATTTTTCCCCTTCGGCAATACGACCAATTGCTAAGTCTCATTCTCATAAAAAGACTTCATCTCATCCTCCATAGCAAACTCCCACTGTTTCGAATCACTAGCTTGCAAAACTTCACTAATACTTTTGGGTTCACCCGCATCAGTTAACAAAATAAAGTTCAAAGACGAGTAATAGCGTGGATTAGGTCGTTTCGATCAGTGACCTCTATTCAACAATTCCGGTGAAGTTTGGGGTGTCTCCACATCCTCTTCAACCTGTTCATCCATGTCATTAGGTTCCATTTTGATTTCTGGTAATGTTTCCGTACTAACAATACTACCATCTTCGGCTCGTGGCTCTTTCTCTTCAACCTTGACATCTTTCCTATCTTTATACAAGACCTTTTCGTTGAAGATCACATCTTTGTTGCTAATGATCTTTTTCGATTGACCATCCCAAAACCGATATCCAAACTCGGGCGTCACCATAACCAACAAAGAAACAAAATTTTGTTTTAGAGTCTAATTTGAAACGATCACTACTATCAACATGAATATAAGATAAACAACCAAAAACTTTTAAATGATTGTAAACAACAAGTTTTCCAGTCCATACCTCTTCGGGAACTCTTTTCTCCATTGAAACTAAAGGTCCACGGTTAATAAGATAATCCGGCATGTTAACTATATCTACCCATAAGGCTTCTGTTAGTCCACATTGCAATCGCATACTCCTAGCACGCTCGTTGATGGTTTGATTCATTCTCTCCGCCAGTCTATTCTGTTGCGGCATCTTTTGTATAGTCTTCTCCATACGAAATCCCCATCAATATACTCACCGCCATTTTCGGACCTCAAACAATTTAACTTGTTCCTACTTTTAAGCTCCATCATATCTTTCCACTCTTTAAACTTCTTGAAAATATTGGACTTATGTTTCATGAAATATACCCAAGTATTTCTTGTCGAGTCATCATTAAGAATTAGATAGTAAAACGAGCCTCCCAACGAAGCTACGGGGGACTGCCCCCACACATCAGAATGAACGAGCGATAGCTTCTCCTCTATTGGAGTTCTTACACTTTTCTGAAGTCTCACCTTCTTTTGTTTTCCAAAAATACAACCCTTGCACATATCGAGGTCAACGGTCTTCAGACCCAAAAGTCTGCCATTCTTCACTAACACATCCATTCCCTTTTCACTCATGTGACCAAGTCGACAATGCCATAACGCGGAATTAGATCGCGACCCAATAGCCGCCAACATACACTCATCACCATTCGTCGTATAGAGCGTACCCATCTTGTTATCATGAGCTATCACCATAGCTCGTGAGACGTTCCAGGTTCCACCACTAAAAGAAGTCGAATGTCCTTCGGCATCAAGCCTGCCAACAGGAATCAGATTTTTGGTCAACCTAGGAACATGTCTTACATTCATCAACTTCTACACCGATCCATTCGGCACCCGCATCTTTACATCACCCATACATCCATAGCGACAATATTAAGAGCCTCACTATCGGCCAAATAAACCTTACCAAGGTTACCCGCAGTGTAGTTCTCAAACACACTACGATTCGATATCGTATGGAACGATACTCCAGAATCTAGAATCCACGAATCTAGATCACTTTGCATAGAAAGCAAAGAACAATCACCACAATCTTCATCACTAGTCACATTCGCCACTTGATTATTGTCACTATCCTTTCTCAAAAATTTGTACTCATTCTTAAAGTGCGCCATTCGATGACAGTTATGACATTCGATAATTTTCTTCCAAACGCAATTCCTCCAACTCTTACTTTGCCCTCTCCTACCCCTCGATTGCAACCTACCTCTATTGTTGTTCCGCTTATGGTTACGACGACCCCGTGAACCCATATTCAAAGCAGCTCCATCAGCGAAACCCTTTCCTAAATCTTGTCTTCTAACCTACTCGGCGATAACTTGATATCGGATTGTAAGTCAACTTCTCTTTACCAATCAAATTACTAACGGTTGCCCTCATAAATTCCCAAATATAGCTTCATTGAATTTGTCTTTCATATATTTGGTTTTAGGAAAAAGATTATTCCCATACATACACATCAACATTATAAATCAAGAGGACTTGACTATCCTTTTAAGTGAGTCTTCTTATTAATTATTAAATTAACAAGTCAATTAATTGTATTTCTTAATATTAGGATCATAGCAACTTAGTAAAAATAAATTCCCCTTAAATTTTACACTAGATAGCTTCGTTGAATTTGTCTTTCATATATTTGGTTTTAGGAAAAAGATCATTCTCATACATACATGTCAACATTGACTTGACTATCCTTGTCAGTGAGTCTTCTTATTAATTATTAAATTAACAAGTCAATTATGTACAACCTTGCATGTGTCCCATTAATTATGGGGTCAATTTGGAGTAAAATTAACTTAGTTAGACCGGTTATAAAAAAAGAATTTGAACCAAAAAAACAAGTTGCATCAATTATCCTTTTAACCATTTCATTCCAATAATTAAGGAACCAGAGATGGGGGAATGGAGATCTGGTGTGGTGATGGTGGAAAATTATTACATTTTATTATATATTAATTAGCTATATTAACATTATAATGTACTTTTTTTTTTGTTCATATATTAACTTTACATTTTCTTTTGCTGTAAATAGTCTTTTAATTATTTTGTAATTTTATATCATTTGTTTACTTTTTATACTATTTTATGAGTTTTTTTTCCAACATATGTATCCATTAAAAATAACATGTTTAGCTCATTATTTATATTTAGTTGTAATTCTAAGAACCACACAAAAAGCTTATTAGTTTTTGTTTTTGTTTTGAAGGGAAATATAATGTTTTAGTAAGTACATAAGTTGTCAATGGTATAATAGTAAAACAACATAAAAAATGGCTCATGACGCGTACATGTTAACTCTCAATCCATTTTGTGGATGGAATGATACGAGAAGAAAACATTGCAATAGTTGAAGGTACTAAATAAAAAAGTTAAAGAGTATGGTATAAAAACGAAAACAAACTATAGTTAATGGTAGTAAAGTATAATTAACTCCTCTAAACACGCCCTGTTGCAAGCTGGAGAAACTCATCAATTTAAAATAACGGACATTACCTTCCTTGCCCTCAAGAAAATAATTGTCAAGGAAAAAAAAACCGTGTTTAAAACTTGCCAAAGAAATATTCCATGAAATCCATTTTATATGTTAGTTTTGGGTAGGGCTTCAAATGAACCGTACGCATGAATATATCGTGTTTGGTTCTAACATGGCGGTTCGTGTTCCCTCATTAAATAAATGAATCGAACATGAAGAGAAATCTAACGGTGGTTAAGTAAACAAACCGAACATGAACACTACAACGTTCGTTAAGAATTGTTAAGAGCTCGGTTCGCTAAAAAATTGAAAAATAAGTTAGATTCATTTCTATGACATGAATGCTAGAAGACAGGAAAATTCGGAATAGCACAATCATTTTGCACATGATCCATGTTTACAAAGAAGCAATGTAAGGATAACGAGTGCTCCAACCGTTTGGCGGGCGGCAGGAGCAGTGGGCAAGTGTTTGGTAAGCCAACAACCCAGTGAACTGGGCTAGGCATCATTTAGATACTGAGCAAATACAAACTAAAAAAACTTAACATATGGTTAGCTACGTATGCATTTTAACAGTAGTTCCAAAATGACTAAAACATCCTAAAAAAAAAACTATTCATAAGGCTGAGAATCGTTTAAAACCCAGACGATTGATGCATATAATTTCCTCATCTAATTCACCATGGAGAAAAGAGATCTCCACGTCTAATTGCTCTAGATGAAGGCTACATCTAGCTACTATGCTCAACACCAAAAGAATCATCGTTAGCTGCACTACGGGTGAGAATATTTCTGTGTAGTCAATGCCTTCTTTTTACTAAAAACTCTTAACTACTAACCGTGTCTTATACTGTTTCGTACCATCATGTTTTTCTTTCAATCGGAACACCCACTTATTACTCAGCGCATTTTTCCCCTTCGGCAATACGACCAATTGCTAAGTCTCATTCTCATAAAAAGACTTCATCTCATCCTCCATAGCAAACTCCCACTGTTTTGAATCACTAGCTTGCAAAACTTCACTAAAACTTTTGGGTTCACCCGTATCAGTTAACAAAATAAAGTTCAAAGACAAGTAATAGCGTGGATTAGGTCGTTTCGATCAGTGACCTCTATTCAACAATTCTGGTGAAGTTTGGGGTGTCTCCACATCCTCTTCAACCTGTTCATCCATGTCATTAGGTTCCATTTTGATTTCTGGTAATGTTTCCGTACTAACAATACTACCATCTTCGGCTCGTGGCTCTTTCTCTTCAACCTTGACATCTTTGTTGCGAATGATCTTTTTCGATTAACCATCCCAAAACCGATATCCAAACTCGGGCGCCACCATAACCAACAAAGAAACAAAATTTTGTTTTAGAGTCTAATTTGAAACGATCACTACTATCAACATGAATATAAGATAAACAACCAAAATTTTTTAAATGATTGTAAACAACAAGTTTTCCAGTCCATACCTCTTCGGGAACTCTTTTCTCCAATGGAACTAAAGGTCCACGGTTAATAAGATAAACCGGCATGTTAACTATATCTGCCCATAAGGCTTCTGTTAGTCCACATTGCAATCGCATACTCCTAGCACGCTCGTTGATGGTTTGATTCATTCTCTCCGCCAGTCTATTCTGTTGCGGCATCTTTTGTATAGTCTTCTCCATACGAAATCCCCATCAATATACTCACCGCCATTGTCGGACCTCAAACAATTTAACTTGTTCCTACTTTCAAGCTCCATCATATCTTTCCACTCTTTAAACTTCTTGAAAACATTGGACATATGTTTCATGAAATATACCCAAGTATTTCTTGTCGAGTCATCATTAAGAATTAGATAGTAAAACGAGCCTCCCAACGAAGCTACGGGGGACTGCCCCCACACATCAGAATGAACGAGCGATAGCTTCTCCTCTATTGGAGTTCTTACACTTTTCTGAAGTCTCACCTTCTTTTGTTTTCCAAAAATACAACCCTTGCACATATCAAGGTCAACGGTCTTCAGACCCAAAAGTCTGCCATTCTTCACTAACACATCCATTCCCTTTTCACTCATGTGACCAAGTCGACAATGCCACAACGCGGAATTAGATCGCGACCCAATAGCCGCCAACATACACTCATCACCATTCGTCGTATAGAGCGTACCCATCTTGTTATCATGAGCTATCACCATAGCTCGTGAAACGTTCCAGGTTCCACCACTAAAAGAAGTCGAATGTCCTTCGGCATCAAGCCTGCCAACATGAATTAGATTTTTGGTCAACCTAGGAACATGTCTTACATTCATCAACTTCTACACCGATCCATTCGGCACCCGTATCTTTACATCACCCATACATCCATAGCAACAATATTAAGAGCCTCACTATCGGCCAAATAAACCTTACCAAGGTTACCCGCAGTGTAGTTCTCAAACACACTACGATTCGATATCGTATGGAACGATACTCCAGAATCTAGAATCCACGAATCTAGATCACTTTGCATAGAAAGCAAGAAACAATCACCACAATCTTCATCACTAGTCACATTCGCCACTTGATTATTGTCACTATCCTTTCTCAAAAATTTGCACTCATTCTTAAAGTGCCCCAATCGATGACGGTTATGACATTCAATAATTTTCTTCCAAACGCAATTCCTCCAACTCTTACTTTGCCCTCTCCTACCCCTCGATTGCGACCTACCTCTATTGTTGTTCCGCTTATGGTTACTACGACCCCGTGAACCCATATTCAAAGCAGCTCCATCAGGGAAACCCTCTCCTAAATCTTGTCTTCTAACCTACTCGGCGAGAACTTGATATCGATTTGTAAGTCATCTTCTCTTTACCAATCAAATTACTAACGGTTGCCCTCATAAATTCCCAACTGTTCGGTAGCGATACTAACAAAATAAGTGCCTTAACCTCATCATCAAATACAATTTCTACGGTTTTCAATTGATTTACCGTATCAACAAATAAATTCAAGTGTTTTGCGACTGATGTGTTTTCGTTCATTCTCAAATTAAATAATTTTTTCATGAGATGAACCTTATTATTTGCTGTAGGTTTTTCGTACATATCAGATAGTACTTTCATCATACCTTTAGTCGTCATTTCTTTCGCGACGTTGTGTGCAACACTCTCGACAACGTGAGCCAAATCATGCCTAACACCTGTCGATCCAATAGGTTCCAATTTTCCTCCGTTGTACCATCATCTTATCACATATGAGGGATTTGCATCTTCTTTCCGTACAGATAATCCTCTATCTGCATCTTTCAAAACCCGAAATCCTTTTGGTCGAACTTCTCGATCTCGTGAACACTCCTATCTTCCGACCCCATTGAAATCGCTCCATAACCTTGAACCAAGGCTCTGATACCACTTGTAGGGGATTTGGTCACGTTCCGATCTTCCAGCAAGATCAATAAACGTATAAAAGACAAGACTAATAACCCACGAGAATAAATAAAAGGAAAAACAAGCATACAAGATAGGGGATTTGGTCACGTTCCGATCCCCCAGCGAGATCAATAAACGTATAAAAGACAAGACTAATAACCCACGAGAATAAACAAAAAGAAAAACAAGCATACAAGGTTTGATTATGAAGTTCACGCAACGATGGCTATGTATTCGGAGCCGCTGCAACGAGCACGATTTTATATATGTGTTTACATAATAGTAGATTACAAATTCTAGGTTTGATATTCACTGTCAAAAGGTATGAAACTCTCTCTCACATATTTATGAGCTCTCTCTGTGTATAAAATGTTCTATATGCGGTGATATGTTTTACAGAGGATTAAGAGTGTTTATTTAGTAGACACTTTACAAATAAACCGTAATTTCCGAAAATAAAAATAAAAACTCTTAAAAATACAGTGACGTGCGTATGACAGAACATTGTAGTATGGAACTCTTATAAAGAGTTTGGTCTTCACACCCTATAGGTTAACCTCAATTCACACGCTAAAGGTTAACCTCAACTCACAACTTGTATTGATTTTAACATGAAAAGTACTCATTTCAAAAAAAACAAAACATGAAAAGTACAATCTACTATATGGACCAGTTGTTTCCTCCGAACTATATTATTAAGACACGTTATAATATTAGGAATTCATTTCTCTTTCTCCATTTGTTATTGAGGAAACAATGACTCATCATCAAACTTCCAATTCAAGATTTAGTACGATACGTACAGAAAAACAAGTGTTAGCCAATTGCAATTTTCATAATTCCATTATACTTGTTACGACTTATTAAAAGTAGTAGGTGCAATGATTTGTAATGTTTAACAAATCCAAAAGAGAGCTTAAGATTACAACTTTATATTTTTGGCTTAAAAAGGAAATGAAAAGGGTCTCCAAATCATGAAATAAAAAATTATTGCCAACACAAATTGCATTTATAGATAAAAGCTAACATGTGATGACCCTCAATTGGTTAATAATGTATGAAATTTGTTTAAAATTATTTATTATAGTAATACATTGATAGAATTTCCTTAGTGAAGTAAATCAAATATATTAAAATGGTAATATTATAATGTTATGGTGTAAATGCAGCTAATATTCGTATTAAATACAACTCAATTATAGAAATGTATCCAATGCTTAAAAGATGCCTCGAGAATACTAGTTAGCAAAACCGTTACAACACTTTCAAACAAATTAAAAGTAAATTATTATTTATTAAACATTAAACAGTATGAACCATGACAACGCTTTCAAATAAATTAGAAATAAAAAATTATCTACCAGAATCATGTCTTTGATATCATTGATCTTTGTATTTGTCTTAACATTTTCCAAAAGTAAATAAATAAATAATAAACATTCAATATAAGCTGCTACAAATTAGTGATATTACAGGTTAAGCACGTGGTCCAAACTTAGCAACTAGTCCGTTATAACTACCACTACCTAACAAATTAGACAAAAGAAAACAAAAACATATTCCTACAACATCCTCACTCTGAGGAAGATATTTGTGGTTATTACATTCTTACTAAATTCTGCTATTTTTCTCAGCAAAAAAATTCAAAGAATGGGTATAGGAGAAGGAGAAGAGTCGTCACCGGAATCCGATATCATAACCCCTTTATGTAAGTAACAGCTATATAGTTTCCGTAATGTTACATTTATCGGTTATAATGAAATAATAATACTTGTTACCTTGTTTTTGTTACTAAAGATTACAAATGCGTTTTCATTAGTACATAACGACGAGAAATCCGGACCGTCCACTTCTGCTTCGGAGATAAAACAATCCGATGGACAGGAGGATGAGAACTCACCGATTAGACAGGTGGCGCTCACGGTACCAACCACAGACGATCGCTCCCTCCCTGTCCTCACCTTTCGTATGTGGACACTCGGGGTTCTATCGTGTGTTTTGTTGTCGTTTCTCAACCAATTCTTCTGGTAATATTTGAAATAATATGTTTAGACTGGTAATGTATTTGTAATTTGTAGTAGTTTGAGGATTTAATAATCTTCTAATATTAGAGTTGACTTCTTCATTATATTGTTTGTTAACTAATTTCCCGTAGCAGCATAGGGTTGAGGGACAGTTTTTACTTTTTATTAAAAAAATGATGTTGGTTTTGCATGCTTTGTGTTTTGTTTTTGGATGAGATGTTACAAGTTTTAGATTTATTGTATCCATCTTCTTATCCAATTTCAACAAGCAACTAATTTGTTAAAAGTTGAAACTAAATAAGCGTATAATTGATGGAAATGTACAAAATAACTAGACCTACTAATTGCTTGAATCTAGATTAATCAATTCAATAGACTTGTTAATTCTAGAAATCCTCAACCAGTTTAAAATATTTACCCAAAAAAGGGAGTTTTTATGGTAAAGACTGAATTTTAAGAGAGTTGCACACTGAACATCAAATGTCTTGAATCCATTTTTTTTTATGTTATAATTCTCCAGCCAGTTCTTATAGTAACTGAAAGATTACGACAATAAATGGCGGAACCAGGGATTCGCTCGATTAAGACGCTGACATTTATATGCATTTTTCTTTAGAAAACTAGACTGTTAGAACTTAATTTCTTTGCTACAATGCAAGCAAAAATTCGAACTTTTGTATATTGATGATAATTTAAGGTGTTATCTAGCCTTGAGTAAATGTGTAAATTTTATTGTTTGCAGGTACCGAACAGAGCCACTCACAATCACCGCCATCTCAGCTCAGATCGCGGTGGTGCCGCTAGGGCAGCTCATGGCAGCAAAAATCACGAACCGTGTGTTCTTCAAGGGTAGCCGATGGGAATTTACAATGAACCCGGGTCCATTTAATGTAAAAGAGCACGTTCTTATCACCATTTTCGCAAATTCTGGTGCTGGTACGGTTTATGCGATCCATGTGGTTACGGTTGTCAAGGTTTTCTATAAGCAGCATATAACGTTCTTTGTTTCCTTGATCGTGATTATTACGACACAGGTTTGTTTGGCTATTTTTAATTGGATTATGCTAATATATAATATCCGACTATATATATATATGGACGTTTTTTAATTGGTAATGTAGCATGTTTTTTTCTTTAATCGAGCAAGCTATTTGAAGAACAAGTTTTAGAATAGGAAATGCTAAAGTTCATATATGTTTTAACATACATATACACAATTATCACATCCTCTACATTACGTGTTTACAAATTCATGAATGTGCATATTTTTAGATAAAACGTACTATACACCTGTTTCAATTTCTTTTTGATTTACATTTCCATTTAATCATCAACTACGTAACTACGTACAATTTTGATCAGTTTATAATTTATATCAAAATTATCGAAATGGATTTTTTTTTAAATCTAATCATAACATTTAACATTTAAACTCTATGATCAACGTTTGAAAAAATTTATTCGGACAATTTTAATATAAGCTATTGATAGGAGTATATGTTTTTAGTTCAGGTCAAGATCTGTCTTTAACGTTAACTTTTCAGATTTTGTCATGGCAAAAAAAGTCCCTATAGTAATTATTAAAGTGGGGGCATAAATGAACTGGAAACTAAATTAAATTTTATTTTTGCAGTTTCAGAAATAAACAAACAATTAGGGAGTTATTTATTTTTTTAGAATGGTGCATGGTGGTGATATATATATATAGTAGTAGTAATATTGATAAGAAATAAATGGTAGGTGTTGGGGTTCGGATGGGCAGGCATATTTAGACGTTACTTGGTGGAGCCTTCGGCAATGTGGTGGCCTGCAAACCTTGTCCAAGTTTCCCTATTTAGGTATGTATCGATATATGTAATCAAGTTCAAATCAAGAACAAAGTCTGTTATTTACAAATCTGTCGCTAAATAAGTAAAACTGAAATCAATTGTCATGCATGCCGTTTCCAATTAAGCTGTTAAGAACCAAAATATATCACTATTTTCATCTTTAATTTGAACTTTTCTTTTTGGTAATAAATTACTAAATGAGACTATCTAGCTTATGAATAGAATATCAATGATCTTGGTTAAAATAACCAATATAGTTTGCTACATCAGGATTCAGGATTATTTTGAAGCTTTTCTTAAGTTTTATTTGTTGGGTAATCTACTTATATAAAACTTACTCAAATCATTCATTCATTCTCTTAATATAATTTTCTTTTCCGGTGTTTATGGTAGATAAACATGTTCTATCAAAAGCATGGACCATATATATGGTCCATATGTATAGTAGTTTAGAACTATAAATTGGTTGGCTTGCTTTTGTTTTTTTGTCATTAATTTCTATTGTAAGTTATTCCAGGCAAACCATGTGAAATAATTGAGTTCATCTGACTGACATTATCTGTATGGTCAATGACATCTCATGAAATCGTACATTTTAACCGTTAGTTGCCAAGTTGAGGATTGTGATAAATGAAAATATAACTATATTACGATTAACAAAAATAAGTTATCAACGGTAATTTAAGCTACAGTTAACCCGATAAAGGTTCGTTAAAAACTCAAGAGATATTAATCAACTCAAAATAAATAATACCTTAAAATTAATTTAAAATTAAAACTAAAATATTTTATTTGTTGACACACCCTAAATTATAATGCGAAGAAAAAAATAAAAATCAAATTTATCAACCGTACCGAAAAAGTATCGGATAGTTAATCGTGTCAACTCTTTTTTACTTAACTTTTTTTTATACTTTTGTTGACTATTAGATTTGATTGTTTTTTTTTATCCAATGACTTATAAAAAACAAGGATAGTCTATCAAAAAAAAAAATAGCAAAACAATTAAATTGTACATAATGATCTCCCCAAAGTTTGCAACCTTTTTTAAACCCGAAAATTTGATAAAAGTTTAGTAACAATGTCATTGCAGAAGAAACTAGATAATTTAATTGAAATATGGATATGATATTGTATCATGTCGCTTCCTTATTTTACCCTTAGGTTACATCAACATGCACACGTACCCAAAAAAAACTAAAGTTAGCTAAGTATTATCATCCTATACTGTTGCCATTATTATTTATTTATCATCCTATATTCCTACTTCAAAAATGCGTTAGAATTAGTGCCAGTTAATTGCATCTATCAATATACCTTGAATATGTTTTACTATCTATATTCAATCTTCATACAGACGTTTATATTATCCTCTCACCAAGTATATTTTAATGTCTTCATGATCATATATACATATTGGTCGTACATTTAGCAAAAGTAATAATAATATATTAGCAGATTAGGGCAATTATATTTTTCTTTGAAGATTTCCTACATGGGATTAGTTGCAATTGATGGACCATATAAGTCTACTTTCATGAAGCAATATTGAAATATAGGACATCTAACCAGCAACCTTAAGCTAATGTATTTAGATCAGAGCAGTGTTGATACTACTTAACTTTTCCAAAAATCTTAACGGCACAATGTCTAGCCTATGTCAATGTCGTGCATTTTTCTACACATGAATGCCTTAAACGCGTAACAAAGTCCTGAAGTCTGGGTTCTCGTGGTTTTAAGAACAATCAAGTTTGGGTCATAATGTCGTATTATCAGAAAACTAACTGTTTAAATAATTGTAATACATTTTAAACCAGTACACTGCCTGGATAAGTGATACTAATACTGTTTTAAAGCACCCATTTCTGTCTTTGTAAATGTAATTTTGTATCATATATTAGGACTCACTTGGTAGTAATTTTAAACTCAGAACCTCAAAAAACTAGCATGTATTTAAAAAACTAGCTTAAATTCCTAGTTTCCTGGATTTTCTAACTTAGTTTTCTCACAACCTCAAATAACTTTTTTAGTTTTTATAAATCTGCTTAACTACAGGGCTTTACATGAAAAGGATGAAAGACAAAAAGGAGGAGTAACAAGAACTCAATTCTTTCTAATAGCCCTAGCTTGCAGCTTTGCGTATTATGTATTCCCAGGCTATCTATTCCAAATGCTCACTTCATTCTCTTGGGTCTGTTGGATATTCCCAAGATCAGTTTTGGCCCAACAGCTCGGATCGGGCCTACATGGGCTGGGGATCGGGGCCCTTGGATTTGATTGGTCCTCAATTTCCTCATACCTTGGGAGCCCATTAGCGAGTCCATGGTTCGCCACTGCCAATGTTGCTGTCGGTTTTGCGTTAGTTATGTATGTAGTGACACCTATAAGCTACTGGCTCAATGTGTACAAAGCAAAAACATTTCCAATATTTTCACAAAAATTGTTCCAGGCTAATGGGTCAGTTTACAATATCACGAGCATTATTGACTCGAACTTCCATCTTGATCTTGATGCATATGAGAAGGAAGGGCCGCTTTATTTGAGCACATTTTTCGCGATGACTTATGGTGTTGGTTTTGCCGCTTTAACTGCTACTATTGTTCATGTGATGCTGTTTCATGGAAGGTATTAAAACTTTGTCATTGCCTAAAATAGAACTGTTAATTTTTTCTGTCTATTTCTTGACTCTTGGTGTGCGCGATGCTCAAATTGCTCAACTTGTGAGTTTTTATTAGAAATTGAAAGCTATTTAAGCAAGTTTACTTTTCTGGAGCTTGAGTTAGAATCTGAAATATTATTTGTACTATGCATTCAGAAAAATCAGACATTTTACTTGATCCACTGTCTTCAACTGCAAAATTATATATTCTCTTCAACTGTATCTAGGATTCCAAACACAATTTTGGATCAGTCGAGCCTTGCACCTCGGCACTATTAACATTTTTATTCCCCAAACGTGCCAAATACAATTGCGAAATTTCTAGTCTATCCATATCAGTATTCAATCACAAGGAATTCTAACAAGAAATTGCGTTATAGAATGAAAGTTCACCCCAACCCTAAAACCTTACCGGCTCACGTAAGTGCAGTTGTGCACAAATCCAACTTTTGTTATCTTTTGAAGATAAAATAAATAAATACCGGATTTGTACATATACTTAATAGTTTTATGTGGTGAAACGATGCAGAGAAATTTGGGATCAGAGCAAATCAAGTTTCAAGGAGAAGAAAACAGATATACATACCAAGCTAATGAGCCATTACAAGCAAGTTCCGGAATGGTGGTTCTGGTCGATTCTTGTCGTAAACATTGTCGTGACCATAATCGCCTGCGAGTACTACATTGATCAGCTACAGTTGCCTTGGTGGGGTGTTTTGCTTGCATGTCTCATAGCCTTTGTTTTCACTCTTCCTATCGGAATCATTACTGCCATCACAAACCAGGTTTGTCATCTTTTCGTTTCGTATTGTATAGTTACATCATAATGTTCAAAACTCTACATATATATACGAGATTATTGCACCCAGGATACATGTTTATGACTGAAATTATAATCTAGTCATGCGTCTAATCTTCCTCTTTATAACAAATTAAGCATATAGGAGAGATTCTACCACCTTGCTTGACACGGCTCAATTCTCACGGATTTCCGATTGTAAAAATTATTTCAATTAGCTCGGCTCAAATTATGCCAAAAGTGAGGCGTTTTGAAAACCTTACTTTGTACCATGCATCTTTTTATATCAGCTTAAGCTTTTAGAAGAGAAGCAGTTTTGCGCCAAAAAAACTTTTATTTATTTATTGGGCTGATGCAAATTTGCATTTCTTATCAATTGCAGTCACCTGGCCTGAATGTTATCACAGAGTATATAATAGGATATATTTACCCAGGATATCCGGTTGCTAACATGTGCTTCAAAGTGTACGGATACATAAGTATGACCCAAGCTATCACTTTCCTGCAAGATTTGAAGCTTGGTCACTATATGAAAATTCCACCAAGAACCATGTTCATGGCTCAGGTTAGTGTTACTTCTAGTATCCTGGCATCAAGAAATTTAAATGCAGGACATCAACAATTTTTTTCTGTGAAACCATTCCTCATTCAAGTCTAGATGGTAAATATGGAAACTTCTGCAACAAAGCATAAACTTTTCCGTCTAAAGTTCTAAGATACTCCAGTCTCCAGTGCAGGTTTTCAAATGTAAAGCGACTTCAGTGCAAGTGCGCATTTAACTGAAGCCCCTAAGAGGATCGGGATAAACACACAATATTTGTCTACTAATACTTAATTTGCTTATGATTTTCTCAACCTAGCCAGCACTGATTGACATCAAACAACTAGCTTTTAGGTCAACCTAAATAGAAAAGATGGCACGACATTTAGGTCTGAACTCTACAGTATAATTCTTTTACGTATTTTGGAACTATGAAATACACCGAGAAGTATTCTCTTTGCATCAGAAAGGAACAACACCTTTTTTCGACCTAAATTGGAATAAACTACCAGCTAAGGTATGATACTGTCTTACGGTGGTTCATCATTCTAGGCCATTGCAATTTCTTTAATGGAAGTCTGGAATTACGATAAGAAACAGTTGAACAGAAAATATGGCCAGATATTTGGTTTGAACTCTATGGTATATACTTATTTTTTGAAACTATGAACAATTAAAAAAATTCCACTTATTTGAAAAGTGGCGGTTCTATATTTGAGAGACCCGTGTTAAGCTGGGGGACAATAATGAAGCCATACTTGATTTTCGAAAAATTCATGTTAAAATATTCGGAGACGGGGTGGGAATGGACCGAATGGTGACTCCTAACCGAGTCTTCTATCACTTTTGGATCAAAAGTGCAAAACATGATTTTGTTAGTTAAACAAGATGAAACTACTAGTCTACTACCTAAGGTATAAAACTACATGAAGTTTTCTAGGTTATTGCAATCCCTTCCGAAAAAACTTATTTGGTTATCTGTATTATTGTGTATAACTTAAGTTTGAAATGAAACACAGGATTGCTCGTTTAAGTGTGACCACGTTTAAACGACATGTGTACAGGTTGTGGGGACATTGATAGCATGTCTCGTGTACTTAACCACTGCATGGTGGATGATGGAGACGATCCCCGATATCTGTCAGTCAACCTCATCAATCTGGACATGCCCTTCCGATACAGTGTTTTACGACGCCTCAGTCATTTGGGGCCTCATCGGCCCAAGAAGAATCTTCGGTGACTTAGGCACTTACGCGATGGTGAACTGGTTCTTCTTAGGAGGGGCTATAGCCCCTCTCCTAGTATGGTTAGCACAAAAACAATTTCCAAGTCAAGAGTGGATTAGGCTGGTAAATATGCCGGTTTTGATAGGTGCCACTGGGATGATGCCACCTGCTACAGCAGTTAATTACACAACTTGGGTGGCTATCGGGTTTTTGTCAGGTTTTGTGGTGTATAGATATAGGCCGGGTTTGTGGGTGAAGTATAATTATGTATTGTCAGGTGCGCTTGATGCTGGGTTGGCTTTTATGGGAGTGGTTTTGTATTTGTGTTTAGGGTTAGAAGATGTGAGCTTGAGTTGGTGGGGTAATGACCTTGATGGGTGCCCTTATGCTAGTTGTCCTACTGCTAAAGGGGTTAGGGTCTCGGGGTGCCCTGTCGTTTATTGAACAAAAAACCAGGATTTGATCGAGAGCCAACTAAACCAATGCTCCGACCTAGTTTCGTCTCCTGTTTGGTTGGGCTTAAGAAACAAATCTGCATTTATTGTAAATACTCTTTTTTCTTCTTTTCTGACTTGTGCATCATAATTGGAAACTCACAAGTATTTCAATATTTGAATTTGAAATTACAAGAGGGGAAGATTGCTTGAAGCTAACCTGTTTCCTTGTTTGTTCATTGCTATCTATTTCTTGAAGGTATATTAGTAATTATTTACTAAATAAAATAAATTCAATTGCTTAATTGCTCTGCAAATTTTATAGGTTAAAACCAGTGGAATATAAAGTTTCATGTTGAACCAAATTGAGGAAACATTCATTAAAACTTTTCTTATTCAATTCTTGTTCAACTAAACCTTAACATCATGGACTAATAACCTTAACGTCATTTCTTTTCAAAAAAAAAAACTTCTTAACATAATGAGCATAATAAAATTTACTAAGGTGGTTTCACTGCATAGTTTTCCTAAACCTATTGACATCCTTAACACATGCATCTCTAAACAACCCTACATCGACACCACCGCACACCATCTGGTAACATCGCCTCCTCATTTCCACCGTACCATCATGCGGCATAGCAAATCCAGCCAAGTAGGGCGTACCCAATTTTTCCTTCATGTCCATCACAACCTCTTCCGCTGTCCGTTGGATCTCCTTCACTCTCTCGTTGCCAGGGTCATGCAGAGACCCGGCGCTTGCACTCAGATCCAACGGCCCGATCATGACACAGTCGACCCCATCAACGGAAGATATCTCCCTAACCTTCCCCACAGCTTCTACCGACTCGACCTGGCACATTATGAGCATATTATCCTCGACTTTTGTCAAATAATCGTGGTCAAGGCCGTATTTTGAGGCCCGGATGATTGGATGGGCCGCCCCACGGACTCCGTTGGGTGGGTACCTACAGTAAGAGACAGCCTTTTTGGCCGACTCTGGGTCATCGATCATGGGGAACATGAGGCCTTGCGGGCCTATATCAAGGGCTTTTTTAGTCCAAACGGGAGAAGATTCGGGAAGGCGGAGGATGGCAGGAGTTTGGGTGGCGGCGAGGGCATGGAGGCAAGGGAGGGCTGCAGAGATGCCGCCATGCCCATGTTCCATGTCGATTACAACAAAGTCATAGCCTGAATGGCCAGCCATCTCGGCAATGGTGGGGGAGAAACTGCAGAGGAAGAGACCATAAAGGGTTTCTCCATTTTTGAGTCGTGTTTTCAGAGGAATAGCCATGGAGAAAGTTTTGTGGTTATTAGACTGAATTTATCTGCTTGTGTAGGCAAGGCACCAGAAAATATGATTAAGCTGTCATTGTTGTTGTATCATATCATATCATATGTCAACATCATCATGCAATCTGACATTTGGTATACAATGTGTCATTTCCATAGTGAAAACGACAAAGTGTTGCATCACTGTGAAGCTACCAAAGGCTAACTAGAAGCTATCTGAAAGGTTTACCATTTCTTTTTAACATTTTCATCTTTATTTAATCAATTTGTACTCATAATTTCGTCAATTAAAATATTAATATATGTAAAAATATAATATATATGTATATAATTGATATGATAATTTGTTTTTTCGTAAATTATTTTATTAATAAAAACAATAAGATATTAGTCATTAATTAACATGAATAAATTTCATTCACATTTACCATATAAATATCGTTCCATTAATTAATAAATTAATTGTATATAAGATTTTTTTTAATAAATCCACCAAAATGTATGTTATGTATTACTGTATAAGATAGAGTTTAATGTATATGAGAGAGAGAAGAGATAGAGAGTATTAAATTGCACTTTTACCGATTTAAACTATATATAAGAGAGTTTAATTTACATGAGAAACAGAAGAAATAGAGTGTTAAGTTACGATTTTTAATTTGTATTTTTACCCATTTAAATGTATATTCTCTATTACTATATCAGACATAGTTTAATGTTATATGAGAGAGATAGAATGGGTATAGCGTTAACTTCGCTTTTTAAGTTACACTTTAACCATTTAAACTCAACCCGACCCGACCCGAATAGAATTACACTTTTACCCAATTCGTGACGGATCGGGTCAAAACATGAAAAATTACCATCCCTAGCTCAGAGTAAATAAAAAGAGCAAGAGTGATGTTCTCGTCAGCACCGCAAGAATGACAATGTGAATATGTAGGGGATGAGATTGGCAGCATATTTCGTGTCAGGTAAGTAAATACAAATAAACGACCCGAAGAACAGGAGTTGAACGCAGATCTAAACATCATATCAAAGAAGAAACACCAGAACAGAAAAGGAATTAAGAAACACCGGAACAGCGAAAAACTAACTCAATTGACAATGAAAACCCAAAAACTAGCTCAGGGGAAAAAACTACTACAAAGTACAAACTAATGCAAGCATATACAAAACATCAGAGCAACAAGCATCCCAGGCCTAGCAACCAGTATGTCAATTATGCAAATCTTGTAGAAACCCCTTTTTCCAATGCGACCAACAATCATGTTACACATTCATATGATTAATTTCTAAATACAATATATACAGTGTCTCCATTTTCAGTAACTATACTGACAAACAGTGGTTCTGATGAAAAATTTAGCGTTTCCGTCTCCAAATTATGGCATTGCTCGGGCTTCACGAAACAGAACTTCCACACTACTAGTCTATTATTACGAGGAAATAAAAATTTCACAAGTATTAGCCAAAAGAACACATGCATAGGAACACGAATTTCTAATAAACTAAAAATTTGATAACTTATCGAATTGATTCCTTAAACCGCACCAAATCTACGAGTACAGATAGAACACAAAGCAAAATGAAACAATTCCCACCTCATCATGTACAAAATCAAAAGACAACTACATTATTACTAAACCAAAAATCATACAGTAAAACTCACAAACTGCAATCTTCACTCACTCCAGTAAGTATCATCTTCAGCATCAGCAGACTTATCCCCCTCAACGTCATCACAGATCTCACTCTTAAACCGCTTCACATCCTCCACCGCCGCAGCCCTAAAGAGTCCCAAATCCACTGTCCCAGACACCATATGGTACCCTCGCCTCCTCAAGTCCTGCGGCTTATCATGCGGCATAGCAAAACCCGCCAGGTAAGCGCCATCTGGCTCACCCGCAGGTGTCCCTAGCACACCCTTCTCTGCCTTCCTAAGTACTTCCCTTACTTTTCTATTCCCTGGGTCCCAAAGGTAGCCCAAGCTTGCGCTCAGATCTAACGGTCCCATTTGAATACAATCAACACCATCAACGGCTGCGATGTCCTCAATGTTCTTTACCCCATCGACGCACTCTACTTGGCACATGATTAACAAATCTTCCTCGTAATTACTTAAGTACCTATCAAAAAACATACAAGGGGAAGAAAAGATGACGGTAAGGAATTCCTAAAAGAAACATTGTAAAACTTAATAAAGACTAGGTTTATGTACCCAACTGGGGACTCAGAACTTAGAATCAGATACTAAAATTGGATCGGACAGGGCATAAAACATTATAGAAACTCCACCAGATATTTCCTTGTCACTCTAGTGAAAAGGGGAACGAAACAGTTTTTATACTGTATTCAGACAATTCATAAGAAAACAAGCCACAATCTATAATTTCCATTTTGTACATTTTAGATATTTATGAAATGAAAACGAACAATGTTCAAGAATCTAAACATGGTTACGTTTAAGCAATCTTAACTAAGGTGGCCAGATGAGATGGATCACAATCATCTGATTATAGTTTTTATTTTGTAGACTTTAAAACCCAGAAGTTTAACTTCAAACCTGGAGACCCAAATGTACTTGGTAAGAAATGAAGCTAAAAAAAAGCCAGGTTACAGACCAACAAAACAAGCGTAATTCCAGTAGGAAATATATGTTATAAAATAACGACATTGTGGTATAAGAAAATCCACACAACCTCGCTTTTTTAAATAATGGAAACAAAAACCCGTCGCTTCAAATCCACACAAAAACAAGCCCTAAAGCATTCATAATATCAATTTATATACTACGTAATCCGTAACAAACTTACAAAACTCTTCATTATCTGTAAAAAAAAACAAGCCCTTCGCTTCATTGATCCACCAGTAAGATACAGCCTTAAAGGCCTCTTTTAGTTCCGAGACCATCAGGCCATGAGGAATACAATCCCATGTTGGCCTAACCCAGAGCAGCTTTTTAGATAAAACTGTATTATGGGTCGTTTCACTACAGCTTTTAAGCTAGTGAAGTGACTTGTTTGAGACTAATTGAATATATAAAAATCCACAAAAGCTTAATTTTAAAAACTTTCCACCCGAATAAACCAAAACTAAAGCCTCAGCTTAAAAGTAGGGTTAATTACGGTTTAGTGACCCCAGTTTTGACACATTTTCGGTTTAGTGGCCTTGTTTTTCGCTGGATTTGTTTTATGACCTAAGTTTTGGACAAGTTCTGATTTAGTGACCCGACGTCTATTATAACGTGACTGTTTTCTGTTACAGTTAAGGATACAATTGTCATTTCCCTATATTACATATACAGAAACTTATTTCCCAACCCAAATCTCCCACAAATTCAATTAGGTTTCAGAATTTCCCAAAATTGAAGAGAGAAAGAACTAAGTCAATTCCTCGATTCCCACACATCGCAAGATTAGGATTTCACTCTATCTCCAATCAATGGGTTGGGTGGTGCATAAAGATGTGTTCTCACTGCATTACTGTGGGTTCTTTTTATTTTTATTTCGACAAATTTCCAAGTTTAGGGTTTTTTTTTCTTTTCATTTATTATGTTATTGCTACATTGAAAGAAATGAAGACATGAAAGAATGGTGCGTGTGTGAGAGAGAGAGAGAGATCGGTCTACGAGAGAGAGATAGGTGTGAGAGAGAGTGCCTATTTGGAACAGTCACCTTATTTGACTGTTTATGAAACAGTCACCTTAACCACCGTTAGATTAAAAAATGGATGGTTAGATAATGTTTTTCAATAACTAATTTATTTTTTCTATTTTCAACAAATTAGAATTTGATAAATTAAAAACAAATTGTACAACACACTAAAAACCCAAATAAAAATATAGAACCCTAGGGAGGCCTACCCTAAACTTAAATATTAATCAAATATTTTTTTTTTATGCATTTAACACCTTTTTATGCTAACGGGTTGTGAACCAGTCATATGGTCTGACTGTTCCCTAGTAATTCCCGTGAGAGAGGGATAGATAGGTCTGAGGTATATTTATATAAATAAATAAATATATATATATATAGTTCTATGTATCGTGTGGGAAATTGAGGAAAGGGAAGCTGAATTTTTCCTCCAAAATGCAGGGGTATTTTGATAATATCACATTTTAAACAGTCACATGATAGCACGTGAGTTGTTTTTCATCCAACTTTTCACGCCAGGTCACTAAGTCGGAACTTGTCCAAAACTTAGGTCATAAAACGGATCCAGCGAAAACCAAGGTCACTAAACCGAAAATGTGTCAAAACTGGGGTCACTAAACCGTAATTAACCCCTTAAAAGTACAAGGAAACCAGTCCATTAAATATTCCAAAGCAATCCGTAAAACATTCAAAACCAATCCAACAGAGTATCATACTATTATAATACCCTTCATTGATCCCATAATTCCAGGCTAGCACAACGGTATGAGCCGACCTGCCTCACCCACCCAGAGGATATCGACACTACGCAACCACATTCAGAGCCTCTTTTCCGTCTGCAATCGTAGGAACACAAGCCCCTGCCGCCCTTATAGAACTCGTATGATCAAGATTAAAGCGTTCAAAAATCACTATGAACTTTATCTAACTTTAAACAAGTCACTCCAAAAACTATACTTAGCTTGTTTGCTGCAAGCTTGTAAGCTCATACCCAGTAACTTACTTAAGACTGAGTGAACAGTTAACCAAAAAAATTCTTAAATGGTTCAAGCCAAAAACAAGCCATAAAACATTTAAAACAAATCTAGTTATCAGTAATAATACCCTTCAATGATCCTACAATCGGAAATAAATCTAAATTTATATAAACTATTCGAAATACTATTCTTGGGCTTGTTTGCTGCAAGCTTTTAAGCTAATAACCTAAAAGTTATTTCAGACTGATCAAACAATTAAGGAAAATCAGCATTTCTCAACTTTTAAACCACTCCAGCCAACCAAATAGAACAACACTAAACCTTAGCTTATAAGCTGTCAAGAATCCCTAAAAGTTCTATAATCAATCTAACATTATTTGCTATCTAGTAATAGTACCCTTCATTGATCCCGCAATTTGAGGAGTGCCACCGCATGAGCCGACCAACCGATCCCACCAGGAGGAAACCGGCAAAATTCTACCACCTTTTTGCCTCATTAATATCTGAAACCACAGGAAAGATAAGCCAGTGCCTTATTTGCCCACATGGCAGAACACTTCGCCAGCCGCACCACCACTGGAGTATCTGGCGCTGCTAGGCATGGCAAAACCTTTTAAGCTAAACGCTGTACTTAAGGTTGTCTCCCCGCAGCTTTAAGCTAATGAGGTGACTTGTTTGAAAGAGATTAAAAATCTAGGACAAAAGCTTGGTTTTTTAAATTATCCAAACAACTACACAACTAAAGCCTCAGCTTAAAATCTGCAGCGAAAATATAAAAACTAAAGCCTTGGCTTAAAATCTGCAGCCTAAGTAAACAAACTAAAGCCTTGGCTTATAAAATCTGCAGCCTAAACACAAACGCTAAAGCTTTAGCTTAAAAGATGCAGTCAAAAAAGACAAAAAACATTCAAAATCAACCAAATAGAGTAAGTAGTATAGTAATAAAAAATCCATATAAGCCCGGTTTCTTTACTAAAAGAAACCTCCTAAATCGCAATGAATCAAAGTCCTAAGAACTCATATAAACATTCTAATATACTTATTTTGAGAAAAATGATAATAATTACCCTTAATTGATCCCTTAACATTTCCTGCAGCAAAGCTCATAAGCCGACATACATGAGACCTTTAATAGTACCAAATTCACATAAGCTCTAAAACCTTTCATAAACAATCGAAGTTAAATTTTGTAAAGCTAAAGTAAAAAATGCCGTTCATTGATCCCGTAATTCAAGGCTCAAACCACCGGTAGTCTCCACTCTCCAGTCCTTCCTATTTGAGTTTCATTGCAATCCAAAACCATAGGAAACATATTCATTCTAATATTATTATCTAACTCCATCATTCTAAACTAATAGAAAGCTTCTAATCTGCAATGAATTCATCCCTAAAAAAACCTTGTATAGAAAAATATTAAGCAATATTTTGAAGAAAGTAAACAAATACCCTTCATTGATCCCATAGTTCAGGGCCCCAACCACCGTGTGAGCGGACCCACTGACCCCAACAGGCAGAAACCGACAAAAAGAAACCAACTTTTTCGACACTTTCTTATCCGAAACCATTGAAAACAATCAAAATCAACCAAACCGAATAGCATAGCATACTAATAAAAATTCCACGTTAGCTCGGTTTCTACATTAATTAAAATCTTCTAAACTGTAATAAATCAAAGCCCTAAAACATATCTAAACAATCAAAGCCCTAAAAAGACGGTCATTTTCATATCTAAACATATCTAAACAATCAAAGCCCTAAAACATATCTAAACAATCAAAGCCCTACAACATATCTAAACAATCAAAGCCCTAAAACATATCTAAACAACCGTGGGAGCGGATCCACAGATCCTGCCAAACAGAAACCGACAAAAAGAAACCACCTTTTTGGCCACTTTTCTCTCCGAGACCAAAGGGAACATGATCCCCTGATCCTCTGCGGTCCCAAACCCAGCACCTTCTTCTCCCCAGTGGTGGAACACTTAGGTACGCTAAGCACCACAGAATATCCCACGCCGCTAGGGCATGTTTACCAACTACTTTTTTCTTAGTTTTTTTGCTCGAAAAAAGCTACGGGTGTTCGGTTTCCAAACCCTTTTAGCTTTCAAAAAGCTAGCTTTTCGATTTAAAAAAAAAAGAAGTTAAAAGAGCTCACAAGCATAGAAACTAAGAATCTACTAAGAAGCTCACTAAAAAAGCTTACTAAAAGTTGTTTGTATAGTTAAAAGTCACTTATAAGACGAAATGATCAAAACAAAATTGTAAAATCCACAAAAACAACGAAACATCCATTTCTTAAGAAAAAACAATTACCCTTCATTGATCCCGTAATTCGAGGCCCGAACAACAGTGTGAGCGGACCCACGGACCCCACCAGGCGGAAACCTACAAAAAGAAACCGCCTTTTTCGCCACTTTCTTATCCGACACCATCGGAAACATGATCCCCTGTGGTCCAAGATCCAGCGCCTTCTTTGCCCACGTAGCGGAACACTCGGGCACCCGAATGATAGCCGGTGTGTCGGCAGCAGCCAGAGCACGGAGAATGGGAAGGGCGTCCGATACGTTGCCCGGGCCATGCTCCATGTCGACTACAACAAAGTCATAGCCCGACAAGGCGGATATCTCGGCTAAGGTCGAGGAGAAGGAAAGGTGGAAAATGCCGTAAAGGGTTTGTTTGGATTTCAATAAAGATTTGAGGGTTGGTGTTGGATTTGGGATTGGTGTTGTGGTTAGAGAGATTTGTATGGGTTTTTTTAGTTGGGTTGTTTTAAAGGGTATTTTTTGTTGGGTTGTTGTTTTGAGGGTGTTTGGGAAGTGGGTTTTGGATAGTTTAGAGAGAGGGAGTGAGGAGAGAGAGTGGGGTGAGAGGGTGGACATTGTTGAAGGTGTAGATACAGAATATGTATGTATGTATATCTATATATGTATGTATCTCTATCAGTGATGTATATAACATGTGAGTAGTTGAAGTACTATGTTTAAAACTTGACAGATTTGGTCAGGTGGGGGAAGTGTAATATGGATATTTCAATGATGGGCATACTAGTTTGTCAATTCTTTTAATTTCATCTAGTAAAACTTCAATTTGTTAGAATTTTTATGTTAATTATTGCCACATAAGTAAAATAAATAAAATAAAAAAATAGCTCTTGATTTATACAGTCACATGTTATAGTTAAATTATCATTTGTGGTAATGATCAACCAGACCGGGTACTGGTTTACTTATATTTTTTTTTTTTCATATTTAAGATAATTAGCAGTAGTTTTATATTTTTAAGGTAACAGTTTAACTTTATACATTTTCCAGTTTTTCTATCAAATTTATTATCATAACTTAATATTATTATATTTTAATATGTTTTTATCAATTTTTTTCAACCCAAATTAATTTACTAGAGCAACCATGTTAAATAACTTACAAGTTTTCTCGTATTTAAAGTAAAAAATACATTTTTACAACTTATAAGTAAACGTTTTGGTTTATACAAATTATCATCTTTTTTTTTATCAATTTCTCTATCAAAACTATACAACTCATCTTTTTTGTTATTTTATTAATTTATACGTGAAAAATACAAATAAATTAGAGAGAATAAGAGAAAAGTAAGAAAGAGAAATTATTATTTTAATTATAGGGAAACATTTTGATCCATTATATTTTATTGATATTTGAGTTCATGTAAATTTAATTTAATGGATAAGTAAATTGATGCGTGTACAATTTTAGAACAATCTCCTCATATTCAAAGTAAATGGAGTGCTCTTATACGTTAACAAAAGATGAATTTGAAACTATGAACAATTATACACTTTTTTTTTTTAAATTATGCATTTTTTTTTCTAAATTATGTACTTTTTTTCGAAATTATGCAATTTTAGTGAAAATTATGCATTTTATTTAATTTTATGCACTTTAAACTCAACATCATGCATTTTAATTAGTATGCACTTTAGTAAATTTTATGTACTTTGTTCTACGCTATAGTGACATTTATGCATTTTTTATTCACTTTTTATACACATTTTATGGATTCATATGCATTTTTTATTCACTTTTTATACACCTTTTATACAATTTTATGGACTCATATGCATTTTTATATACTTTTTTTGCACGTTTGTTGACTTGTATACATTTTTTATGCACTTTATATTGATATTTTATGCACTTTTATTGACTCATGCATTTTTATGCCATTTTTTGGCCCGTATGCACTTTCTATTGACTCGTATGATGCTCATTTTATGCACTTTTATTGACTTGTATGTATTTTTATGCATTTTTTATTGATCCGTATGCATTTGTTATGTACTTTTTATTGACTTGTAAACACTTTTTTATGTAGTATTTATGCACTCATATACATATTTTATGCAGTTTTTATTGACCTGTATGCACTCTTTATGCACGTTTTGTACAATTTTGTGCAATTATCGACCCTTATGCACTTTTATGTATTTATTATGTATTTTTGTCGACTCTTATGCACTTTTATCGACCCCTATGCACTTATTATGCACTTTGAAGATTATGTTTTTTTTATTTATTTTATTGGTTTTTTTTTTTGAGTTTTTTTTTGTAATTTTTCATTATTTTTTTGAAAATTTTCATATTTTTGTGAATTTTTAATATTTTTTCGAATTTTTATTTTTATTTTTATTTTCATTTTTATTTTTATTAATTTTTCTATTTTTTTTTTTGTTAATTATTTTGAATGTTTAATATATTTTCCATAATTTTAATTTTTTAGAGAGAGAAGGTAAGTGTTTTATGTTGAATAAATGCGTTTTTGTAAATAGAGTGAATATTAATAAGTAGTGACTTTATATGAAACTCATATTTTAAAAAGTGTCATTGTGTACAATAAGTTGGAAAATAGTGCGCTATTGGGCATTCTGCCTCTCTACTAAGCAACCCACTATCCTGAACAAATTTTCAAAAAAAATCCACTATTCTGAACAAGGACATAACTCTCGTTATTCATAAGCCAGGCAATGTTCTAAATGTTGCAGGTAGACGTAAATTAGACGGAACCTACAAGTCTAAAAGATTATGTTAAATTAAGCGGATTAAACGGAAATTAAGCGTTAGACAGCCAATTTTGCCTAAAGTACATCTTACGGCTTTTAAAACATTGGTAAGAATATATGTTGCTATTGACTTTAGGGCTCATTTGTTTAACCTATTTATATACTACTTTATTAATATTATCTATCTAAGACTAATGTATTTCAAATATTGTTTGACGTCATGATTTACGCTAAAACTATTTACATTCTTATGTTGACCATGAATTGATCAATCACATATCACGGAATATATATAAAAAGGCGGTCTTGGTGTGAATCACAACATCCCTTGAGGTTTGTTGTTGTCAGATCGATAGACACCAATTTTTTTAATTTTTTTCTAAATATTGGGTTATAAGAAACTTACTGTGATCAGATGGTTAATAAATGTGTTAGATTCTGTCTCTGGTCATGACGAAGGCCGAGATTGCATTCACAGTCTTAGAAACACAAGTTAAGATATAAATGTTGCCGACATCTTACTTTCCCACCCGGAGAACCCGGAGGACGGAAAGTAGACTGTGATTGCAATCTCACCTTGGTCATGATCGACAGTTTAACTGCTTTCTTAGAATGATCGTTCCTATGCTTAAAGAAGGTAATATGGAGGTTGGATTAATTTGACATTCTCCATCTTTGTCTTTTGGCGACCTATGCTTTGTCTAGTATAATGACTACATGGTTATCAATAAATTAGGAGTATACAAAGTAATGTATTGTGAATATTCGTCTCAAGAGACATCTCTACGGGGTATTTATAATGTTTTCTAATACCGGTTACGTCGCAAGTAAAAGTTTTTTTACTTAAGCACGAAGTTGGAAATATTTTCATTGGACCAAACATTAATTTTTGGTCAATTACATCTAAATTACTTGCCTAAAGAGACAAGATGAACAATCAATATACATAAATTTCTTATCTTTTATGTCTAAACTAAATGATATTTATGTGATTATATATTAATTCATACTCATCTAGTTGAATTAGGGGAAAAAGTTGTATAGTACTCCATATTTTGACTTTTACTAATATAGTACCCATGCTTTATATTTACCAATTTAGTCCAATTAAGTGTCCGACAACATAAATCGACAAAATTACACTCATTGTATCTTATATTTGGAGATCTATTTTTGATGGATAGTTAAGCAATTGCACTTACAATGTGATAAGTGAGAGAACATGACTACAATTTTGTTGTTTTGTCAAACGCCAGTCCCCTAGTTAGATGAAATTTGATAGGGTCGGACCCAAATTAATTAAATTTATAGGTTAGGTACTAAATTCGTAAAAGTCACGTTGTAAGATACAAAACAATAATTTTCCCCTTGAATTAGTACATGTATCCACACCAAAAACTCATCAAAAAACTCAATAATGATCAATGTAGGTCATTTCTTATTTTGTTTCCAAACAAAGAATAATAACTAGCAAAACTCTAATACTCACAAACATTTTTTTTAGTAAGAACTGACACCTGTTTAATTACATATTATGTTTCTTTGCGATGGTGCAGTGAACTTTGTGACATATTAATTACATATTATGTTCAAGTCATATTGTGGAGTATTGATTCATCGAGATGGTCGAATGGTCCCCTTTTAATTTTAGATATAAATTTACGGGTTTTTTGCACTTTTGTACATTATACTATTAATTTTTTGTGATTGTGTACGCTATACTATCATATTATTTAATTATAACACTCTTTTACCACTTTTAAGTGATTTTATACACTTCCATCCAATAAACTAAAAATTTCGTCCAATAAGAATCTTTGATAAGAAAAGACTTCATTATTTGTCCTAAATTTCAAGCTAAAATTGAAAATTTTAACGGCTTTGTACATAATTACTCAATGATATGAAATGAGAAATGATAACTTTGAGGTCAGTAGCCTACATGGATCAAGATATGCAACTGATATTATGGAATAAAAAATATGGGTGTAAGATGTGACAGCCTATTGGACGGAACTTATGTGACGAAAGTGTACAAAATCACCGAAAAATGATATTATAGTGTACTGATTAAATAATTTGGTTGTATGGTGTACTGATTAAATAATTTGGTAGTATATTGTACAAAATCGTAACAACTCAATAGTATAGTATACAAAAGTGAAAAAAACTTTAAATTTACTAAATGAGTGTTGATTTTGATGCATACAGGGATACATCAATAGGCCGCCTCCGACGAATCAATAATAGTGTGTTTACGCCAATAATATCCAGCAACGCAAAAGAAAGAAATCATAAAGGTAAATAAATTCTAATTAGAAAGGGGCGGGTTTTTTTTAAGATAAGTTCCAATTTTTCAAATTAATTACTTCTCCATATCTTTTGTTTATAGTAATAAATTAATATCATACAAATATATGTTAAACTAAATTTTAGAAATTTTATAATTTACTTAAACAAGAATATATATATATTGTTTTATTTATATAATCTTTATATTCGTCTTTACTAACATTTACCACAAACAAATTAAAAACATTAAATAAACCATACAAAAGAGAGCTTGAACTTTAATTTCTTGTTATACGTCCAACTTTAATTTTTTGAGAGCTTGAACTAAACTTTAATTTGCTTAAATCTTCAACAGAATAAAATGAAAATTAAAAAAGAGTGGGTGTAACTCTTTTTAGGTTTATATCAAATCTCCGAACAAGGTTGAGGGTTGAGTAAAAATATAAATTTCCGCAATTTAAATATTAGATATATGTGGATAATATATATAATTTAGAGACTGAAAATTATGAACACATATATCTGTACTTATAATTAAATGTTCTCCTATTAAAATATATGTATTGTAGGTGGTTCTATAGTACTATTGGTCTTCATTATAGTATCTTCAAGGTGCTTCACAAATCACTAGAGGGAGCCAAATTGTGATTTTTTTTTTAAATGGAGTTACAAAATTACAATTGTGTTTATGTGAAACTATTATTAAAATGCAAATTAATTACAAGTTATAATTATTTATTGTTAAAGTACAAAACTCGTAAAATCAAGGCTCGACTTGGGTGTCCGGGGGTGGTCCCAAATTTGTCCTATGTTTCCCCTTTATATTAGCTCACATAGATGGATATTATGAGATTTTATCAAGGGGAAATTGGGTTCCAATGGTTTAAAAAAAAAGAAAAAAAAAAGGGGGAATTGGGTTCCAGTGAGCATTTTACAAAGTATTCGAATTTTAGAAGTTTTTTTATAGTTAAATGTGTCACTTCAGTCCGAAATCAAATGATTGGATTATAAAACGTGACATTTCAGTACATTTTGAAAGGTGAAATGCCATGGAAATTAATTCAGATGTACAATCGTGTGTTTTTTAGGTAGTTTATTTTATACAGATCTATCAAACCCAATTTACAAAAGCATTATATGCGTGAAAAATAGTAGGACACTGTTTTGAACCAAATGAAATGTTCATGTGCTTTTGGTCATAAAAATTGATCATATGTCCAATATTTGAGATGTTTTTTTTTTCTAAATCGTGTATTTTTTTTTTATACATTTGTCCAACCATTTATTCAGAATACGCACTGTATTGACGGGAAATAGTGTTCTGAAAATATTATGTCTGTGAACAAAAAAATCATGGGTGGGACATGTATGTGAGTAGGGGTTGCCACGGCAACCCCACAATTTCGAAAATAATTTTTTTTATTAATATTTTTTATAATAATTTATATATATGGTATTTTGGCAACCACATAAATATTTTTTTGGCAAAGTTTATAATTGCCACTGAAAAGACAAATGTAACATTTGTAATAGGGGTCAATTAATATAAACATATCCTACACCTATTATATTAACAAAAACATATCATCAAAAATTAAATTATCAAAAACATATTTTCAATTAATAATAATAAAAATCTGTAATATTTACCCTCTCTCTCCTCCTCTCTCTCCTCATCTCGTTCACTCTCCGATCTATCTTCTCCTCCTTCTTTCGCTCTCCCATCTCTCCTCTTTCCTCTTTCTTTCCGATCTCTCTTATCATCTTTCTCTTTTTTCGATATTTCTCTCATTCTCCTTCTCTCTCTCTCCGATCTCTCTTTTCGGTAGAGATAGAGACGGAGATATCCGTCGGAGTGGGCGGCGAGGGTGTAGAGCGAGTTTAAAAACTCGAGGTCGATGACGATGGCGATGCGGTCGTCGAATGAGAGGCGCACGACGACGATGTGAAAGTTCGAGATCGGAGGACGGGTAAGAGTTGGATTTGTTAACTAGTGTATACACTTGAAAAATAAGTGTATTGACTTATTGAATTAAGTGTATGCAGTTGAAAATTATAGATATAAATTTTGTAAATAAGTATATGAATTTGTAAATTGGGGTATGAACTTTACGAATTAGGGTATGAACTTTTAGAATAAATGTATAAACTTTTGGAATAAGGGTATGAAAAATTTATATATAAAATTTCATATCATTATTTTGTGCAATTCATATCCTAATTTTTTAAGTTTATACACTAATTATAAAAGTTCATATCATAATTTTAAAACTTCATACCCTAATTATAAAACTTCATACCATAATTTTAAAACTTTATACTCTGATTTTAAAATTTCATACCTTAATTTTAAAACTTCATACCCTAATTATAAAACTTCATACCCTAATTTTAAAACTTCATACCCTAATTTTAAAACTTCATACCCTAATTTTAAAACTCCATGCCCTAATTAACTGCCATGTGTAAACAACCATATACTACTAATTCATAGAGTTCATATTCTAATTATAAAACTTCATAACTTAATTTTAAAACTTCATACCCTAATTAACTGCAAAACACAAACACTAAGAAAGTGTCTCATTGCAAGTTTTATTGCTATGTCCTTCTGATGGCATCGCGAACATGTGGCCCCATGTGAACATGTGAAAATTGGGGTATGAACTTTCGAAATAATGATATGAACTTTCCGAATTAGGATATGACATCTACAAATTATGGTATGGCCTTGAAAATGGGTATGAATTCTATAAATTGGTATGAATTCTGTAAATTGGGGTATGAACTTTTGAAATAATGGTATAAACTTCTATTTTTACTTTTTTGGTGGGATATGGAGGCGGAGGAAAGTTTGATGATTCTATTTATTTGTATCTATATGTGTGTTATGTATGTATGTATATGTATCAATATGTGTGTCGATATTTGTATATATATATATATATACCGATATGATGTGAGAAATAGAGAGAGAAACTATGACAATGAGCCGTCGTCGGAGAGGCAACGACCGTTGCCGGAGAGGAGAAAGAGGGAGAGAGGAGAGAGAAATATGAGGTTCTATGTATAAACATGAAAGAGTGTTACATGAAATTAGAATAATATGATGACATCATCAAAGTATGTTTTTGATAGTTAAAAAGTTTAGGGTATGTTTTTATTAATTTAGTTGTAAAAGTGATATGTTTTGTTAATTTTTCCTTTCAGTAATTGTTTTTACATAATTGTTTAGATAATTGCCACACTAATCACAAAAATTTACATAATTGTTTTTCCTTTGGCCATCAAGTATTGTCAACCGTAGCATATTGTGAGTAGTTGTTGAATGATTTCCATAAGATAAATTTACTAAAGTACGTATCAATATAATTACCAAAAGAAAGTACCCAACAACATATTTAATATCAAAATATGCACAATGTTAGCATGTTAAATAGCATGCTACATCGCATCACGTTTCGAACAATTTTACTTACATTTAATGTAAAAATGTTACTTTTAAATACTAACTCAACTGGGTGTGGTATCGGTTCGATACCGAATTTTTTGACTACATACCGATATCATACCAAACTAGTTTGGTTTGATAATTTTTATACCATTACCGAACCAAAAAATTCGGTATACCGAACTTTTGGTATACCAAATTATTCGGTTGGTTCGGTTCGGTTTCGTTTTTATATCAAATTTTAGAATTTACAAGTAGTGAAAGAAAAATGGTGCCGTATTAAGAAAAAACATAGCATAATGTTTTAAAATTAATAGATTAAAAAAATTTATTTATTTATATTATTGTTACATTTCTTGTTTTTTTTAATAAAAGAGTAAACACTACTAGACATTTCTAGTAAAGTTTATAAATAAAAGAAAATGTTATAAGTATTCACTAGAAAAAGTAATATAAATATATTATAACAATGTTAATAATTAAGTGTATATAAGTCTTTTAGTTTATTTATCTATATAGTATATTTTAATATTTTGGTTTGAATCGGTACCATACCGAACTCACCAAACGAATACCGAAACCGAACCGACTTTCAAAGATCGGTTCGGTTGTATCGTACCGTAATGTATATCAAACTTTTGGTATCGACTTGATTGGTTTGTCTCGAAAAGCTGTCGGTTGGTACAAGTCGATACCCTAAACTTAACTATTTATATTTTTTTTATAAAATTTCAGTTTTTCTATCATTTTCCCTATCACAATTAAATATTACTATTTTTATTCTATTAAAAGATTCAATGAAAGAGAAGAACAAATCGATAATATTTTAATAATATAAATACTATTATAATACTATAAGGAAAGCATGTATATACTTGCCGTATATACATACTAGGGGTTTCAAGGGAAAAAAAGGTTGAATCAGTAGCCCTTAACATTTGTTAGGATTAAGTTTTACCAAAACTCATCTTATTTACAAAGAACTAAAATTTTCCCATTCCTAATTCCTATTACTATAACATTTTCTTTCAAAGTAGGTGGTCTTGAAAAGTACAAAATAATTATGAAGGGATAAAATAATATAAAACTATAATTGGTGTTTATAATTTTGTGGTTGATAAATTGTTATGAATAATAAACAAATAAAAGAAATGTTGTATAATTATGATAAACAAATTGATAAATAAGCTAAAAATTTATTTAAATGTAAACGGTTTCTTAAAACATGTAAAAATTGTTAGATTTGAAAATTTTGTTAGAGTCGCTGATGAGCTTGCTCCGATTCATGTCAATATTTTTAAAATAGTCCATACCTTTAGGAAAAATATTGATTTTGGGACACCAAATCTATATGATGTCATCGTCCTAACACTTCCAATGTAAATGTTGATCTCATCCAATGGCCTATGTAGATATATTTTATGCTGCCATAAAAGTTTTTTATTGGAACGCATGCATCCTTAAAGCATGTTTATCGGGGCTGTGGTTGCGGTGGGTGGAGCCGTAGCCAACACGTCGTCGTTTTTATCGGACGGAGTAGATGATGTTGGTTGCGGAGGGTCTCTGTTCCCCCCACTCTCTTATTCCTTCTCTCATCTGGCAGCCAACATTGTATTCGTGTTGATTCAGACTTGTTAATTACAGGGACTGGTCCCTGTAATAATTACAAATCAGTCCATGTATTTTGTATTGTATTAAAAAAATCATACCGTTATAATTACTCCGCTGGTCCTATAGTTTCAGATTATTACGATTTAGTCCCTATAACGGTAATATTAGTAATTTTTAAGGTCGCTAAACTTTTAAAATATACAAATAGGTCCTAAATAACGGCTAGTTATATTTTTTTCAGTCCAAAAAATTTTTAAAAATTAAATTTGACTCATTCCTCTCCCTATATAAACTCACACACATTTTCATTCAAACCACACAACTTTCTCACTCTTATTACATTTTCTATATCACTAAACATATTTATTTTCTACAAATGTCCAATTATGTTGATGATAATTTCAATTACACAATAAATTCCGATGATGAAACGTAGTATGTATCTTCCTCTCAATATACATACGACAACTCAACTTAATATTAAACACAAGCTTTCCAACTTCAATCTTCTCAACCTTCAAAATGCAAACCAAGAAAAAAAATCTCTCAAACCGATACGAATACGGTTGATCGAAAAATGTAGACCGAATACGAAGATGAGCAACTTTGTAAAAGTTGGTGTAATATATCAACCGATAGGATTGTCGGCAGTGAACAAGCAAAATGGCAATACTGGTTGAAAAAATTCCAAGCATGTTTTAACCACGAGGAAAGGAAGCAAAAAAACAGGAGAGTCGACCACGATTTGGTATGATTTTATAAACTTTTGCATAATTTTTTAATTAGTAATATAAATTAGTTTTTAAATTATCAACTTGTTTATTTAGACTAATTATAATAAATTTTTTACAAATTTTTAGTATAAAGTCACGGAACTCGATTTTTTCGAATATACGCATAAATACTTTAAACATCGTCTATGTTCAACCAAAATGGCATGCCCATATTCAAGATGATACAATAAAAAAACAAAAAAAAACTAATGTAGCGGGTGGATCAAAATCAACCAATTTTGATATCGATGATGACGCCGTTGACGAGTATCGGTTTCGGATAATAAGCTAGACAGGTCAAAAGGTAGAAAGACCGCAAATGCGGAGGCCTCTAAAAATTCTAGTTCATCATCTAGTATGATAGATTTTATGGCTTCTTATATAGAAAAACAAAATGCGAGGTATCAAATATCAGGGAGCAACATGTCGGCAATGGCGGCTGCACGTAAAGAGAAAGCGGCTGCACGTAAAGAGAAAGTGACTGCAGCTAGAGAGAAATCACGTGCACAACTTTGGGAGATGGAAGAAATGATTATGGGATTAGATACCGATGATCCGAATATCACGACAGGTAAAAGGAGCTGGATCATAGCAAAACAAGCTGAAATCATACGAAATTTTTGGTTTAATTGATGTAGTTTTAATTTCTTATTTGATGTAATTTTTATTTTCAATTGATATAGTTTTTATTTTTAATTAATGTGATTTTTATTTTTAATTGATGTAATTTTTTTATTGATATACTATTTTATTAATTAATGAAATGAATGTTTATTGTTATGTTATTTAAATTTTACTAAAGTTTTTAGTTGTTAATTATAATTATAAATGTTATGACTTATTTGTGATAACATTCAAAACTGTTATGATTTATTTAGTAATTACAATAGCATTCAAAACTTAATATTATATATGTTTTTAAAACTTAAGGTAAATCAACACCATAAAATAACATATCGATAAACTTAACTCATCGCTCCATATAAACGAAGAGTAGATTAAATATAAACATGCTCTTAAAAGTAACCATTTAATGTATTGACACCAGTTGAGCTCTTATAGCCATTGATGAACATTCTCTAATCACTAAGTACTTTTAAGGTACTTTGAAATGAGTTTGACCCCTTGAGCCCCCCAAGGTTGAAACCAAAGTTGACCGTCTTTAAAGTTTTTATTTTTGGTGTATAAAAGAAATCGGGGCATTTTATCAACTGTTGTTCGTATTAATCTTTATAGTTCTTTCTGAAAATATGATATTTGATTTAATTATATCGTGATAATCATATTTTTTTAAAAATAGTAATAGTATGACAGAACGGTGGCGTTTCACTTATGTGTGTGTCTAGCACCTACTGCACTTATTCAGGTCATTCCTGATCAACAATATAGGAATGATCGGAAGTGGGAAACGAAAATATAAACAAGAAAAACCCTAATTTTACACATAAAATAATCGGAAGCAGATAATTAGAAGCGGAAACCAAGAATCTAGGAACGCAAGAGGTGAAATATCATTTAATGGTAATTAGTTTTCACACTATCTCAAAATAGTAATTATCCCTCCTAATTTCTAATTTTTTAAAGTCCCCCTAATAAAATCTACATTTCCAGATATGCGAGATTTACATGCAAGTTGTAATGAATATTAAAACACCGATTATCGTTCAAGTTTCACTGTATCTATAAAAATCCATTGCTTTTCTAAAAGATACATTAAGACCCTCAATTTTGAAAAATATACACATACATAATAACAAATAACCCATCAAAGTTTAGTAAATTACAGATATCCCATCCAGTTTTTAAAAACTTTCATTAAGACCCCTGCTTGTACTGAATCCGAAAAATTCCACTTTCACTATTTCACCGGACCGGTATCATACCCATATCGTTGCAACTTAGACCATCATAGTTTTTTTTTTTTTGAGCGGGTATAGATTAAATACCTATAAATCTCATATATCTTACGACATATAGGTTAACATTAATATTGAAATCGTACAGTTAGAAGATTCAATTAATTAATCCATGGAGATCAAAGGATTTGAATCCGACATATATGGCTAGCAATGTAAGAGGCGGTCGAGAACTTGCTCTATTAGATGCACTATAAGATTTTTTGGCTAGTTAGTGGCGGAGCCAGAACATTAAGTTTGGGGTTGCTAAAAAAATTTACGGCACAAAAGTTATGTTATGCTAGTCCGGAGTGAAAATTTTCACCATTACAAAAATTCTTTACCCTTTTTTAATCAGATTTTATTTAAAAAATAATAATTTCAGACCATCACCCTAGCGGACGCGCTGTTTAGGCCTGACTCTGTGAAACATATATCATGATCTTTCTTTTTTGTTGATAAACTAGAGAAAAAAACCGCCTTCAAAAATAGATGTAATAAATAGAATAGAAATATCAAAATTTATAGTATTGAATACTCAAGATGTAATAAATAGAACAGAAATGTCAAAATTTATAAATCATTTTTTATTCTCTCAAATTGTAAAGATTTTGAAGAAATGTTTAAGAAGTTTTACAATTTGTTCTTGACAAATTTGAATAACAATTGATCAAAATGTACAATTCTAGATTTACAACTTTTTTGTTTTCTTGAAACTGAAATATACATAAATCCCTTACATATGTAATAGTTGTAATAAATAGAAAAATGTAAAAAAATTAATTATCATATTTTTGTACTAATCTTTTGAATAATAATTCAACTAATTTAGAAGTAGGGTGTCGAAATTAAAGAGTACGGATAGAAGCATCGGGATCCTGTTAAAAATAGTACTGTATTTGACACTATGGTTGGTTGTTATTATAAGTCAAGTCCCTATTGATTACTTTCAATTTTATTTTCTCCTACTTTTTTAAATTACTGCATTCTTTTGTTTTATTTTTAAAGTACACAATTATTAATCTTTACTTTTTTTTAAAGTACACAATTATTAATCTTCACTTTATATTACCATACAAAATGCAATAGTATTAAAAATTATAAATACAATATATAATTTTGAAAGGACTTAGCAGAAATAAAATTTAAAGGGTTGACGAAATGTTTTATCGATCTACCAATTACTTTGAAAAACATTATAAAAAGAAATTGTAAATTACAATATATAATAGTGCCGCCCCTGTGAATAGTCCAAATTTATATCAACTTATCCATTTGCAAACTAGCTATATGTATACAGTTGGATGTGATTTATGCATAAACAATGTAATAGAACCTCTTATAGAGTACTTATTCTATTAACAAAGTGAAGTTAGTTAATTATTACCATTGGGTTACAGATTGAGTTTATTATCTCGAAACACACGATCCTCCGTATACAAGTATACAACAAGGCATGTCGGATTAGCCACCACTCGTAAACCCTCGGTCCCCAAAGAATCATACACATAAATAATTAAACAAAATAAAACCGAGCAACGCGTTATATTGAATTCTAAAGGAAGTACAATTTGTAGAGCAGTATATAGGGAACTGATCAACTACAACTTGTACTGGTATTTCTTTTCATCGTGGATGCTAATATTTTTAAAAAAAATGCATGAGTATAGAGTATAAAAGTATTTGTCATCAATATGGGAAGTATGAGTATTAAGTATTTCATCCTGTGTGACAAAATTGTCTTGTATAAATAACATAGAAGATTCTTTTGAAGAAAAAAATAAGAAGATGGTATCGGATGAAATGGAAGCTATCGCCGATCGGATGGGATCTATTGGACAATCCTTATATACTTGGAAGCATCGATAGAAATGCAATTTTACAGTATAAGATTTAACTCGATCTGTTCAAACTTTATGTTTAAGTTGCCGTAACAGTAGATATCTGGTATCCTAAACCAAACAAATTTGACTCAACACCATACGTAAAGAAGTTCCTTCCAAATGGCCCAACTTAAATTCCGATTTTAATTTTATAGTATTAAAAAAAACTTATAATGCCAAAAGAATACTATCAGATTCAGATTCAGATGCCATGGACTCATGACATATAGCAAGAGATGTGATGTTATTTTGTCAATGTGGCTAAACCATCAACTGAATAGCAACAATATGTAAACCCGAAAACGATACTAAAAGCCGGGAGCGAATCTACCGAGGCCTTTGTCCATGGTATACGAACATCATAAGATCGTTGATACTTGATAGTGACCATAACTAACTAAGAACTGAAATTGTTCAAAAACCTAAAACAAAAAATTATAAAAGACAATACTCAACAGTACTGGTGATTTAATTATGACTAGATCTATATATGCTTAGACTAGACTGTTTGATATTTCTTTTTAACGTGTAAAAGATAAGTTTTTTGGTTTTTTATTAACTATATTGTTAGACAATGTTGAATTACATTTTAAAATAGAACTATGTTTAGTTACAAAACAGCCTAATATGTTGTGCCGAAAGGGAAATAGAATTTAGAAAATAACGTTACAAAATATTATATTGGAGTTAGCTAGAGTGATTACAAGAAAACGACCATCTTAAATTTATAAAATTAATATCATTTTCTAGATTTAGACGCTTAGAAAGAAGTGAAGGAGATAGTTGTAGTTTAGTTAAGTGACAATTTACATAATGGTCACATATATAACATCCTTACACATACGTTATAAGACCATTTCAGCCAATTTAAAAGAAATAATAATATAAACAAGGAATGGACATCTCTGTTGCATAAACTTGGATATAAGAGTAAGGTTGCAGAGCTCTTTAAATTTAGTACTTCAAGGAAAAAAGTTTCAAATTTTTCCTTGTACTTAATGCTGGTGTCACATTTTACAAGTAGATTCTGAGTATAGAAATAGCAACTAGTTAGACAATCCTTTCTTTTTTAATTTCATTTTACATATACAAAATTACAAAAATGGTAGAAACCGATACAGAATATGAAACAAACAGTGAGAGCAAAGAGATCGAGAAAACAGAAAAAGAGGAACCGGATTACGAACCCCATAATGAACCCGAAAAGGAAAAGAGGATACCACCATGGACAAAGCAACTGACGTTTCGTGGTATTATAGCTAGTATTTTGATCGGTTCGTTATATAGCATAATAGCTATGAAATTGCAACTCACCACGGGATTATCACCGAATCTAAATGTCTCTGCTGGACTTTTAGCATTTATTTTTATGAGGGGTTGGACCAAGTTTCTTGATAAGTTTGGGATTAGCACGGTCCCGTTTACTCCCCAAGAAAACACCATGATACAAACATGTGCAGTTGCTTGTTATAGCATTGCAGTTGGAGGTATATGTTTAATTAGCCTTGTATCTTGATGTTCCTTTGAGTTAATTTCATCTTAGTCTCTGAACCATGGATTATGTTGCATTTTTAGGTGGATTTGGGTCTTATTTATTGGCATTAAGCAAGCAAACATATGAGCGGACAGGAGTTAACACGATTGGAAATTCTCTGGGGAGCTACAAGGAGCCAGGAATCGGTTGGATGACCGGTTTCCTTTTTGTTGCTTGTTTCATCGGGCTTTTTGTTTTGATTCCTCTAAGGAAGGTAATAAATTTTATCTTGTTTTTCACTGAAGTTTCCGTTTCGATATTCAGAGTGTCTAGGTTATTTTTTTGACAATTAGTTGTGGAGTGAAAAAAAATATATTTAGGCTATCCTTTTAGGGATTGCTTTAGAACCCAAATTAGTAGACCTTATAACCAAAAGTTGGATTCGAGAATGCTGTTTTCATTTTGAAAAACATGTTAGAACACCGTTAGAATGCTGATATTCTTGGACGACGACCGGTAACCACATTACTTTATGCTTTTGTTCCCATTTCTTTCTTGGACTAACTAAAACTTCATATATTTCTTAGAATGATGTCTGGGGCTAAACTTACAGTAATCAAACACTTCAACGGCAACACTAGAAGTTTGAACTTAAATTGTTGAATGCACTAAAACCGTTAAGCTGAAATGATTTTATAATAGCCCTTGGATGGTGCCAAAGTGTATTCGTCTGAGTTTCACTAAGCCGTAGGTATTGACTCGTAAAGCGTAAGCGTTGCATAGATCATTCCACTTCCTGATAAAATAGTATAGCTAATCATCCAAATATAGGGCATGTCACTGCAATCATCCAAATATAGGACATACAATAATTTGTCTAAATAAAAAGCTTGAATCCTAGGTTTAGAATTGGAATTCAAATAAACAAATACAACTCATTGTCTTAAATAATAAAATGGGAGATGAACTGCCAAACTGGCACCCTTACACAGGGGGTGGGTAGGTCGGCGTGATCTCTGTAAGGTGAAGTTGTTTCAAAATAAATCGGAAAAAAAAAAAGAATAATCTAATTCCTCCATGACTGAATTATTTTGTAGTTAATTGATATTTAGGACGATTCTATTAATTATAGTTACACTTTAAAAAATATGGAAGCAAAACAAATGATTTTTTTTCCACAAACATTACTATCTTTGCAGTAGCAATACGTTGGAAAACGTTCTCTTCTCGACTTATCCACAAAGCTAAATAATTTTTCCATTGAAAATCGAACTTCCATGTGGTTTTTTTTTAAAACATTATGGAACAATAAATCTCTGTTTTGATTTACAGATCTTGATCATCGACTACAACTTGACATATCCAAGCGGCATGGCAACTGCTGTTCTCATTAACGGATTTCACAGTCGTGGAGAAGACACAGCCAAGTACCTTACAATTTTTTTTCTTTTTCTCTACCATATTTTAACAAAAAGCCCTTGGAACTACGCCATGTTTTACAACTACATTCTTCTTCTTTACCGTAATTTTACCGTTGGAATTAAGTACATTTTGTCTTACAACTACGTTAATGGTGGTATTACGCAGAAAACAAATTCGTGGTTTTATGAAATTCTTCTCAGTCAGCTTCTTTTGGGGATTTTTCCAATGGTTCTACACTGGAAAAGAAGGCTGTGGATTCCACCAATTTCCTAGTTTTGGACTAAAAGCATGGAAAAATACGTATGTAGCTCATCTCTTTGTTGACATGTACACATTAGGATATAGTTGGTCACACAAGAAGACCAACAAAAATGCTACTCATCACCTTATAAATAAATGAAATTTGTCAATAGTAATAGTTTTCTAATTCTGAAAAAAAAAAAAACTTTCTCCTAGTTGTTACTAGTTCCTGTGTATAGGGAACGGGCAACAGATTTCGTGGTAAAAAACCAGATTAAAAAAAATTGTTTCAAAAATCCTGATCTTGGATTTTCAGCCTTCTTAGCTTAAAAATCCGTTTTTTAAGAGCTAAATAATATGACAGTCCAAACGCTTAGTGATTTTTAAAATCAAAAATCTAATAATCAGTCCAAAAAATCTGTTACCAAGGACCCTAATGTATTATTATACCATGAATTTACACATTATATATACGATTACTGACAACTGATTTTGGGTGTTATTGTAGATTTTATTTTGATTTTAGCATGACTTATGTGGGAACTGGGATGATAATACCACACATAGTAAACTTATCAGCATTATTTGGAGCAGTGCTCTCATGGGGTGTTATGTGGCCACTCCTTGGTAGGCTGAAAGGAGACTGGTTTCCATCTAATATACCAGAATCCAGCATGAATAGCTTGAATGGCTACAAGGTAATTTATTTTCTGTCTATACTTTTATATAAAAATGCTTTAAAGCGCAATTTTAGCAACATAATTAGCTATTTTGTTGCCAAATTTTAGCGACACTCACTTTATACCAACAAATTTTAAAAAGTTGTAGGTTGCCATTTTCTAGTAGTGGGTATTATATATAAATGTTTTAAAACGCCAGTCAAAATGTTTTTGCAAGAAATTTACTTAAGCTTTTGACGTAGAAAGTTAACAATTTGAGTTTTTCCAAGAAGCACTTTCTAGCTTTTTGAGCTTCGAAGCGAACCTATCTACGACAAAAGTATATAAACGCGTGTGTTAATGTTTTTAGGCAGCTGATATAAATGTAGCTTACTGCTTATCGAGTATTAGCAAATTCTCTCCTCTCTATGTTGATTGGTAAATTATATATTCACCTGTTGAACGAGTGTTTATGAGTTTATGAGTTTATCGGTTTATCACTCATGAGCATATACCAACAAAGCGAAACAGACACTCCAACCAAGTCTGTTTCGCGTGTTACCTGTAGAGAACTTCTACAAAAACACTCGATCGTTAACATTTATATGCAGTTGCTTTTTACCGTTTTTTGACAGGAACGAAAAATATAACTTTGAGGTCATTCATGAACAGGTCTTTCTCTCAATTGCCCTCCTATTAGGCGACGGGTTGTACATGTTCGTCAAGATAATTTGTATCACATGTGTAAGCCTCCATACAAGACACCAACAAAGAAAGCTTAGTAAAGGTAAATTGTAAGCCAGAACCATATCAACTTCTCTCTTATTACTCCGTAGTCCGTAGCTTTATTTCTATCACCTTATTCAGGTTTCACTACCCTTTTTTTACACTAAAGAAATTAACAAATTTTGATTTTGACACCAAACTGGAAAAGTCAACAACACTAATAACATCACATTATCTTTAAAATTTAACAAACTTAATTTACCAAATGGAAAAGAATTCGAAGGTTCAGGTTTTAAATTCTAACATTTTTTTTGATATTTTGCCACTATTCCCTTTACGTCTGTTTTCCGTAGTTCGATCCTATCTACGATTTTCTTTCTATATGGCGTACAAGAGAATTTTTTTTGGATAATCAAGGAAGTTTTTGGTTGATGTAATAAGTAGTAAATCGCTATTATTTTTAGTTTGAAGAACTAAGCCAAAATCCACTGATACGTTAGTGTACAAAACTAAAACTAACCGCCTTTTAATATCAATATTCTCTAATCAGATAAAGGTGAGAAAGGAGGAGTAGAAGACACGTTAGCCATCGAGGATCTAAAGAAAAACGAAATATTTGTAAGAGAATCCATCCCTGTATGGGTTGGAGCAGTTGGGTATGGAGTTTTTACCGTCATTTCCTTGTTCGTTATACCCTTCATGTTCCCCGAGGTGAAATGGTACTACGTATTCATTTCATATGGACTAGCCCCAGTCCTAGCCTTTTGCAACGCTTATGGAGCTGGCCTAACCGACATAAACATGGCCTACAATTATAGTAAAGTAGGCCTCTTTATACTAGCGGCCTTAGCGGGTAAACAGCACGGTGTGGTTGCGGGTCTGGTAGGATGCGGGATAATGAAATCTGTCATCTCGGTCTCGTGCACTCTAATGCAGGTGAGGTGTTTATTGTTCGATGTAATGCGTAATTTTTAAAGAAAATAAAAATGAACCAATCAAAAGCAATCGGGTACGGGATAATGATTTGTTAGGTTCTTTTTTTTTTTTTTTTTTTTTTTCCTGGTTGGATTTCAAACAAAAACAAAATCAAAACATGTTGCACCAATAAGTCAAACCTTAAAGATTTTAAGTCCCAATTCCTAACACATAAAACACGAGCTAAATATAACGCTTGTTGGTTTGTTTTTATTATTATTAATAATAATATAGCTAATGCATAATATATGTATGTATATATATAACATTTATATGTATAAATGGACCATAGGTTCGGAATTAAGACCATCAAACGGCAAATTGAAGAAATTAAATTGCTTTTTGAACCATATTTTACCTAACAACAATTCAGTTTAAATTAGCTCAGCTCGGTTGATCTTAGTTAGTTTATTTACACCCCCTAAATACAGGATTTGAAAACCGGACATTTAACGCTCACATCGCCTAGGGCGATGCTAGTGAGCCAGGCCATTGGGACAGCTATTGGATGTGTCGTGTCTCCTCTGAGTTTCTTTTTATTCTACAAAGCCTTTGATGTAGGTAACCCTGAAGGCGAATATAAAGCTCCTTATGCAGTTATATACAGAAACATGGCCATTTTAGGCGTCGAAGGGTTCTCGGCTCTGCCTAACCATTGCTTACAGCTTTGTTGTGGGTTTTTTGCATTTTCAGTGTTGATAAATCTGGTCAAGGATTTTTCTAGCCCGAAGATAGGGAGGTGGATGCCTTTGCCTATGGCAATGGCAATACCTTTTTTGGTGGGGGCATATTTTGCAATCGATTTGTGTGTTGGTAGTTTGATTGTGTTTGTTTGGCATAAGCTTAACCCTAAAAAAGCCGATATGATGGTGTCTGCAGTGGCCTCTGGGTTGATTTGCGGAGAAGGTTTATGGACGTTACCCGCATCAATTCTTTCATTGGGAAAGATTAGTCCTCCAATGTGCATGAAATTTTTGAAGGCTTAACCTTTTAATATAACATCCAGAAAAGAATAAACATCAAAATAAAAAAACAAAAAGGAAAAAAAGAATACACACTGCGTATCATATTTACATTATATGTCAACATTTTCCTTATCAAATGTCTAGCAATCAAATTCACATTATTGTAATCCGTTGCTGTATTCTTATAACTTAGTGGCAAGTCCAATTTTCATCCTCTCTGAATTGATTATTGAAAATGCCATGTCAATGAAAAAGGTAAAAGCCGAAGACTTGATTGCGGTAACTAATAGCTACGCGATCAAAAGTGATCGAGTACTTGCTACAAAGAAAATGAAAACCATTTCAAAGATCAAGTCTATAGAAAAGAAGACCATTGGTAGAAGATGATACTATCAAAATGTTAAAGTTAAGCACTCTTATAAGAACAACAAGATGCTGGTATCCAGAACACAACAAACTCTACATATGACAAAATCCATACCCGGAAAAAAATTGTGAGAAATTATCCAGTAACTATACTCGCCAAAACGTCACTCTTTCCTCGTGCAAAGATAGTATATACTAGACGGATTGCATCGAGACACCCATCCAAGGATTCCCATGAATCAGCAATCTGATGAACCAGTAACTAAAAGACAAACAAGTATTATTTAAATTTTCTTCTAGTTTTAAATGGTTACTTTGCAAAGAAAAGAAACGTTTCCAGCCAAGCACCGACCATGAACACACATAAAAAAAGAAGAAAAAAGATGTTTAAAAGATAGATTAAACTAATCATGAAGAACTGAACCTAATTCAGAAACAATAATTCAGTTAATCTACAATTACAGGCAACTAAAAAATAGGCAACTCTTGAGGCAAAATCTTATTCCGTTGATTTAAAAAGGGTGTGGAGCTTGAAAAGTTTCACGAGGAGCTATGGTGATAGCCCGAGTGAGTAAGGTCGGTACACTGTACATGACCGATGAGGAGCGTACAATTGCGACAGCTGTGTCGCAAAACTGCTCGGAACTGTGGCATCGACGGTTGGGTCACATGAGTGAGAAGGGGATGAATGTGTTCGCGAAGGACAGTAAACTTCCAGGCTTGAAGTCTGTCAACCTCGACATGTGCGAATGTTGCATCTTCGGAAAGCAGAAGAAAGTGAGCTTCCGGAAAGGTGGAAAATCTCCCAAGGAGGAGAAGCTAGCACTAGTCCACTCAGACGTATGGGGACCATCTCCAGTAACCTCACTGGGAGGATCTCAGTACTATGTGACCTTCATCGATGATTCGACGAGGAAAACATGGGTCTATTTCTTGAAACACAAGTCTGAGGTGTTTAAGAAATTTCAAGAATGGAAGGCCATGGTCGAACTAGAGACCGGGAATAAAGTCAAATGTTTGAGGTCCGATAACGGCGGAGAGTACATTGATGCGAAGTTCGTAGAGTTCTGTGCTCAAAGAGGCATTCGAATGGAGAAGACCATCCGAAGAACGCCACAGCAGAATGGCGTGGCCGAGCGAATGAACCGAACAATCAATGAGCGTGCTAGGAGTATGAGACTGTAAAGTGGGTTGCCCAAAGCCTTGTGGGCACATGCAGTAAGCACGGCGGTTTACCTCATTAACGCGGACCCTCAGTGCCATTAGAAAGGAGAATTCCCGAAGAAGAGTGGATAGGAAAGTCTATCTCTTATGAACACCTGCGAGTGTTCGGTTGTCTGTCATATATCCATGTCGATATAAATGATCGTACCAAGTTTGACTCGAAATCCAAAGTGTGTTACTTTGTGTGGTACAGTGGAGCTGAGTTCAGATATCGCTTCTGGGATGGTCAAACAAAGAAGATCATTCGCAGTAAGGATGCCATCTTCAACGAAAGCATTTTGTACAAAGATCGACAAAATGTGGTGGTGGAAGAACACGCGCTCCCGTCCGAGTAAAGTGGTATAGTTGACATGAATGTGTTTCCAAGAGAGTTGGAAAATGACACTGAAGATGAGCCAGTGGTGCTCGACAACCTACCAGCAAGTGCTGAAGAGGACGAGGAGGAGCCCCAAACTCCTCGACCTGAATTGGGCCGAGGTCATCGCGAGAGGAGACCTCCTGCCCGATACTCTCCTTCCCTGCATTACATATTACTCAATGATGCAGGCGAGCCCGAAAGTAGAGAGGAAGCTCTGGAGCTGAAAGACTCGAGCAAGTGGGAGCTCGCGATGAAGGATGAGATGAAGTCACTTGAGAAGAATGTGACTTGGCAGTTAGCCGAACTGCCCAAGGGGAAAAGGGCACTGAGCAACAAATGGGTGTTCCGTCTAAAGGAGGAACAAGATGGCTCGAAACGGTATAAGGCACGATTAGTAGTCAAAGGGTTTCAGCAAAAGCCAGGAATTGACTACACCGAGATCTTCTCACCAGTCGTAAAGTTGACGACTATTCGGCTATTGTTGAGCATTGTTGTAAATACGAATGTTCATCTTGAGCAGTTAGATGTGAAAACTGCATTTCTCCATGGAGATCTAGAAGAAGAAATTTACATACTACAACATGAAGGGTTTGCCGGAAGGGAAAAAGAAAGACTGGTTTGCAAACTGAAGAAGAGCTTGTACGGGCTAAAACAAGCACCACGGCAGTGGTATAAGAAGTTTGACAGTTTCATGGTGAATACCGGGTTCGAAAGAAGTGATAGCGATCACTGCTGTTTCGTGAAGAGATTTGCGAACTCTTCGTACGTCATACTACTTTTATATGTAGATGACATGTTGCTCGCCGGGTCGAGCCTTGTGGAGATTAACAAGGTGAAGCAACAGTTGGCGAAACAGTTTGAGATGAAAGATTTGGGTGCCGCAAATCAGATCCTCAGTATGAGGATTTCCCGAGGAAGGGATGGGTCTTTGTTTCTGTCACAAGCCGAATATGTGAAGAAAGTGTTGGCACGATTTAGCATGCGTGAAGCCAAGGCTGTAGGCTCACCGCTAGCCGCACACTTTAGCTTGTCGAAGAAACAATCACCCTCAGACGAGGAATGAAAGGATCGTATGTCGAACATACCCTACGCTTCAGCAATTGGTAGCTTGATGTACGCTATGGTGTGTACAAGACCGGAAATTGCCCATGCAGTGGGAGTTGTCAGTCGTTACATGAGTAACCACCATTGGGAAGCTGTGAAGTGGATATTGAGATATCTCTCGGGTACCGTGAGTTCGGCATTATGTTTTCGAAAGATCTCGGAAGGCCTGCACGGCTATGTGGATGCTGACATGGCCGGTGATCTGGACAGCCGAAAGAGCACAACGAGATGTATTTGTACCTACGGTGGTACTGCTGTGAGTTGGACATCTAAGTTGAAAAAAATTGTTGCATTGTCGACCACAGAGGCTGAGTACGTCGCGGTGACGGAAGCAAGCAAAGAGATGATTTGATTGCAAGATTTCTTAAACGAGCTCGGTCAGAAAACCGAAAAGGGAGTTCTGCACTGTGATAGTCAAAGTGCAGTTCAGCTAGCTAAGAATCCTGTATTCCATTTACGCACAAAACACATACATATTCGTTACCAATTTATCCGGGACGTTCTAGAAGATGGAATCTTCGCGCTAGAAAATATTGAGGGAGCTAAAAACCCCGCCGATATGCTAACGAAGACTGTTACAATCGACAAACTGAGGCTGTGTGCAACCTCCGTAGGACTCCGAGCTTGAGACTCAGGGTCGCCGCTACATGAAGAATGAGTAACTCTGAAGAGTAACAATTACTATACAAGGATACCGATGGGAGCATTCTGCTCGGTGGAGCACAGTGAGTTTGGTGGTCGGGGATAATCAGAATTCTTTTGAATCACTTGACATTTGACTCCAAGTGGGAGATTGTTAAGTTGTGGAGCCAAATGAGTTTTGACATATTTTCTATTTATCTCGCATCACTTGGAATTGTAATATGACCCACTAAGTGTTTTATTTATATGCCCCAATATCTTGTATTTTAATTACACCTACACAAACACCTTTTAAATATTATAAGTGAGAGAGTTCTATTTGCGAGAGAATCATAGCTTGTAATTAGGCTAGATTAAGATTGTAATTCTCATTATAATAATATTAAGTGCCACGTGTAGCGGCCCGGATACGTAGCCAATTTGGATGAACTCCGTTATCATAGTGTGTGTGTTCGGTTTTAGCTTTCTGTCTTTCTCTTTGTTCGCCTGATCGGCCTAACATAAGATGGCTTCAATGCATGAGCAGCAGCAATATAAATTGCTGATAAACTGTATAACTCATCAGGAGAGACATCCTTTACACTGCCTGATCCACCCATCCTTGAAATATCCTCAGCTAATCCATACTGCGAAAAACAGGCAGTATATAAGTTGAGTTTTGGTTTTTTTGGCTTCAAAAGTAGAATAAACTGAGAAGGGACACTTAGGAACGTCAGAATGATGCTAATTAAGTGTTATTTGGTTGCAACTTTTAAAGTCAGCTTTATTGCTGTTTTGCTTAAAAACTAGACTTCATACGTTGACCGGCTTAAAAGCCGAGATTTCCTGCTTTTTGGCGAGGATAAGCGAAAAACGTTCAGCTGGATATTCTCATCTTTTTTGGCATTATAAAAATACAACTTAATTACTTAAAGCTCCACCCAAATAAGCCCTAATAAGGTAAGACTTACCAGAACGGTTCCCAGGTTGTAAATTGCTCTGTGGAAATCGAATTGCAATGATATTGCCCCACGAAACTGGCATTGTGAAAGCAAGAGATAGGTATCAAAATCATAAGCCAAGTAACTTATGGCGAACACACACTGAATCTGAAATATCTTTCGGTACCTTATTAATAGCAGCTTTAACAATGGTTTGCTTTTCTCTTGCAGGAACAATTGCACTCAGCTCCTAATAATTTCAGTAAAAGTATAAATAGATAAAAAAGTTCGAGCAAAAAACCTATTCAACAATTAAAGATTGATAAGAGCTAGTAGTTACTAGTTACTAGTTACAACATATAAGCTGGTTTGCTAGACAATTTATTTTACATACCTGAAGAGCCAATCCCCAGTTGTTGAGTGCCTGAAAAAGGATATAGGAATTAGAAGACAGAACTAAAGGAAAATGAGAATATGATGAGTACCATTCTGAATTTTCTTTAAAAATACATAAAGACGGACTCAATCATGTTCTTAAATACGTACCTGGGGAGTATTCCAGTTAAGCTGAACTGCTCTTTCGTAGTTATATGTAGCCTGTAATAAAAAAAATAATTAATTTATCAACATATCTGCCATGCTTTTTCAAGGATGGAATCAAATAGCATCACATAACTGAAATACTCTGGAGATTAAAGTACAGAACACGAAAGCATATAGAAATGAAATAAAAGTAAAACCTGCTTCCATAGTTCTTCAGCCTCCTTTGTTCTACCACGCATTTTTGCTCTATCAGAGATTGCTATTGCCCGATTATAAAATGCCTGGCAATTGATGATGATAGCAGGAATGACAGATCAGGTATAATCTTTATTTAACAAAAAAGGATTTAGGATTCATTTGTACTCACATATGACATTCACTATCGTAAACCCCTCACATAAGTCTATCAATCCTCAAGAGGAGGGTGGGGAGAATTTGAAATATGTTTACACACTTGGATATTTGTAGAAGATGATTCGGAAATTTCTAATAATTTGAAAAGAGTATTTCTCCCCATTCTGATTCTTCCCAAAAAGCATTCTTTAATTGAACTTTAAAAGAGTTCTATAAGACACATACTTATCCACTACGACACAGGTGTCCTGTTGGAGATTGGACTATCTACATAACTATTCTCTTAATGAATTAAACTTTCTTATATTGTCAGAAATCAGCAAGGTCGTCTCGTGAATATTTGAAGGCAAGATAGTTATAAAATAATCAAATAAGTAAATACAAAGACACGAATCCACAACTAATATTTATTTGCAGGTCTATCATCACGGCAAGCTTAAAGTGACCAAATAATTAAATCAATATACATACATCATGAAGGGTAGGACAAAGACGAGTGGACTCCTCATATTTTTTGCATGCTTCTTCAAGCAAAGCATCTTTAGCAGATGAACCAGATTCTGGACCAACATTATCAGCACTTTCCTGCATAAAGATATTGATTGCACGTGATGATTTTTAGATTATATAGCAATATAAGGCGAGATATCATTTTGAGGTCAAAAGCAAGAATAGAAGAAGCAAAAATAAGTACAAGTACGACAAGTGAATGGTGTCAAGTGTTGATCAACAGAGAAATCCAAGGATAGTGCAAAGAAGGGAAACTGAGGGTCCCTGTTGTAATTACTGGGAAGAGAGAGCAGTCTAAAGAGCCTTTCTCCAAGTTCATTAGGGCGTCAAAAACAATGGAGCTATTATATTTTGAACTTTTTTACATTTGAGATGCGATTCCAGTATTTAAGATTCCAGTCTTTATCCTTGTAAAATTCCTTTGCATTCAGAAGTATACAGAAAATCCGTCCAAAAATAATTGTTTATTACTTGTTTAAGATCAATTACTGTAGAAGCCCGTCCATTCCCCACTAAAAGACTTATTAGTAAGGAATGAGAGTGACATATATTAAGACTCGGCTTTGATAATGCTCAAGTGATGTGGGACAATTCCATCAATTACATTATGAAATTCCAACACAAATTAAATCCTTATGCATACCCATGCTAATAATGATCCAATTTCATAAGAAAGTGATGATGAAAAGCAGGTCAAAATGAAGGTAAAATTCCGCAACTAACATATTAGAAAGAAAACTTAAAGTAGTTAGTATATTCCAATGTAAAACTTTGTGTTAATATTCTCTGTGAAGACTGAAGTTAACAGTAATAATATAGTATAACAATAACAATAATACTGTAGTATTAATAATAATGACAAAGCTTATAAAATAAAAGATCTGATACTGATTTCTTAAGTCACAAACTGGCAATGTAGATGTATGAAAACAATGCTTATAATTTCCACAATCAAGACAACAGACCTGAAGCACCAAGGCCCAATTGTACAAGGCATCATAATCATCTGGATTTCTCTCTATTGCACTTGCATATCTGCCAGGCAATATCAGACAACATTTTCATGATAAATTTACATAGCCATCAACATATCCCAAAACACGTTTCTCAAAAGTCGAAAAAACAATCCACAAAAACAGAGCTTGAAGAGAAATTTTTCGGAAAAAAAAGGACAAGAAAACCTTTATTGAGTTCACAAAGAAAAATAAAGAAAGCTGTTACTCCTAATGGATCCAAATTACCATTTCAGACCGGTTATCAAGACTGGTTTACAGTTTAGCTAAATACATTCTGCAATTATTTACATTAGTTCCAAATATCAGTTCTGTATTTATGCAAATATTTAATAAAAATGGAAATTTCTGATGTCTTCCATATAATGATCTTTGTACCTTTATTTAGCTGACTAGTAATTAGTAAATAAAAGTCCAAGCCCAGCAGACCTATCTTAGAAGTCTCTTTAATTTGTGTTTTAATGCACACACTTCGATTACATCGATAGACTTAACTCATCGCTCCATATAAAACCAAGAGTACATTCAATCAAAATACCGATAAACATGCTCTTGAAGTAACCATTTAATGTATTGACACCAGTTGAGCTCTTATAGCCATTGATGGAGATTCTCTAATCACAAAGTACTTTGAAGGTACTTTGAAATGAGTTTGACCCCTTGAGCCCCCAAGGGTGAAACCAAAGTTGACAGCATGACCGTCTTTAAAGTTTTTATTTTCGGTGTATAAAAGAAATCGGGGCCATTTATCAACTGTTGTTCGTATTAATCTTTATAGTTCTTTCTGAAAATATGATATTTGATTCAATTATATCGTGATAATCATATTTAAAAAAAAAATAGTAATGGCATAACAGAACGGTGACATTTCACTTATCTCTCTGTGTGTGTGGCACCTACTGTACTTATTCAGGTCACCTCTGATCGACACTACATGAATCGGAAGTAAGAAACGAAACTATAAACAAGAAAAACCCTAAATTTATACATAAAAATAATAGGAAGCGGATAATTAGAAGCGGAAATCGAGAATCTTGGAACGCAATAGGTGAAATATCATTTAATGGTAATTAGTTTTCACACTATCTAATCCCACCTAATTTTTATTTTTTTAAAGTCCCCCTAATAAAATCTACATTTCCAGATATGCGAGATTTACATGCAAGTTGTACTGAATATTAAAACACAGATTATCGTTCATGTTTCATTGTATCTATAAAAATCCATTGCTTTTCTAAAAGATACATTAAGACCCTCAATTTTGAAAAATATACACATACAGAATAACAAATAGCCCATCAAAGTTTAGTAAATTACAGATATCCCATCCAGTTTTTAAAAACTTTCATTAAGACCCCTGGTTGTACTGAATCCGAAAAATTCCACTTTCACTATTTCACCGGGCCGGTATCATACCCGTATCGTTGCAACTTAGACCATCATAGTTATTTTTCTTGAGCGGGTATAGATTAAATACCTATATATCTTACGACATATAGGTCAACATTAATATTGAAATCATACAGGTAGAAGATTCAATTAATTAATCCATGAAGATCAAAGGATTTGAATCCGACATATATGGCTAGCAATGTAAGGATTAATTGATATAGTTTTTATTTTTAATTAATGTGATTTTCATTTTTAATTGATGTAATTTTTTTTTATTGATATACTATTTTATTAATTAATGAAATGAATGTTTATTTTTATGTTATTTAAATTTTACTAAAGATTTTAGTTGTTAATTATAATTATAACTGTTATGACCTATTTGCAATAACATTCAAAATTGTTATGACTTATTTAGTAATTACAATAGCATTCAAAACTTAATATTATATATATTTTTAAAAGTTAAGGTAAATCGGCACTATAAAACAACAAATCGATAAACTTAACTCATCGCTCCATATAAACGAAGAGTAGATTAAATCAAAATACCAATAAACATGCTCTTAAAGTAACCATTTAATGTATTGACACCAGTTGAGCTCTTATAGCCATTGATGGAGATTCTCTAATCACAAAGTACTTTGAAGGTACTTTGAAATGAGTTTGACCACTTGAGCCCCAAGGGTGAAACCAAAGTTGACAGCATGACCGTCTTTAAAGTTTTTATTTTCGGTGTATAAAAGAAATCGGGGCCTTTTATAAACTGTTGTTCATATTAATCTTTATAGTTTTTTCTGAAAATATGATATTTGATTTAATTATATCGGGATAATCATACTTTTTTTTAAAATAGTAATGGTATGACAGAACGGTGGCGTTTCACTTATGTGTGTGTCTAGCACCTACTGCACTTATTCAGGTCATTCCTGGTCGACAATATAGGAATGATCGGAAGTGGGAAACCAAAATATAAACAAGAAAAACCCTAATTTTACACATAAAATAATCGAAAGCGGATAATTAGAAGCGGAAACCGAGAATCTAGGAACGCAAGAGGTGAAATATCATTTAATGGTAATTAGTTTTCACACTATCTCAAAATAGTAATTATCCCTCCTAATTTTTAATTTTTTAAAGTCCCCCTAATAAAATCTACATTTTCAGATATGCCAGATTTACATGCAAGTTGTACTGAATATTAAAACACAGATTATCGTTCAAGTTTCACTGTATCTATAAAAATCCATTGCTTTTCTAAAAGATACATTAAGACCCTCAATTTTGAAAAATATACATATACATAATAACAAATAACCCATCAAAGTTTAGTAAATTACAGATATCCCATCCAGTTTTTAAAAACTTTCATTAAGATCCCTGGTTGTACTGTCTCCAAAAAATTCCACTTTCACTATATCGCCGGACTGGTATCATACTCGTATCGTTGCAACTTAGACCATCATAGTTATTTTTCTTGAGCAGGTATAAATTAAATACCTATAAATCTCATATATCTTACGACATATAGGTCAACATCAATATTGAAATCTTACAGTTAGAAGATCTAATTAATTAATCCATGAAGATCAAAGGATTTGAATCCGTCATATATGGATAGCAATGGAAGAGGTGGTCGAGAACTTGCTTTATTAGATACACTAAAAGATTTTTTGTGGTACAAAATAAACTATAAATAAATCATTTCATGCTTGAATAATCGGTGCAGGGGCTAGAACTATAAATAAAGCCCTAGTCTCCTTTGTCTCTTACTTTAAAGGTTGCTTTCATCTCTTTTTCTCCCATTTTTCTTGTATTTCTCTCAAGTTTCATCATTGGTATCAAGAGCAGGTCGTTTCTAGGCTTGTTTTGAAACCCTATTTTACCTTTTCTCTACTCTCTTTATTAAAAATCCAAAATAAAAACAAAAACATAGTTGTTGTGTGACATATTAGCTCGTTATAGATATATATAGAGATATGTATAGATATAGAGAGAGGTATGAGAAACAACAGACAAAGTGTTTAATATGATTATAGAGGGAGATACATCAAAAGACCACTGATCCTCTTTATATAATAGAGGGTAGGGTTACATATGCTAGGAAAGCCCAAGATAGGCCCAATAGAGTAAGGCCCAAGATGCCCAATAATATCATACAACACTCCCCCTTTGGACGTCTTGATTTCTTCGTCTTCATGCTGTCGATGTGAGTCGAGTTCATTCGCAGTGCTAAACACATAAAAACCTTAGGGACGGAAAACCCAGTGTGGGACAAAACTGGTACCTAGGAGAAACTGTGTAGCCGAATGATATAGGCCGAAATATCATGTAATTAACTAACCACAAAACAGTGTGCCTCATCAAAACCTTGCTAGAGCAAACCCAATGGAAAAATCTCTGATCGAAGGAAAAAGAGTGCAACAATGGTAGTAGTAGAGATCAACCACAAAACAGGTGCCTCATCAAAACCTTGCTAGAGTAAACCCAGTGCGAAAAACCTCTAGTCGAAGGACAAAAGAGTACACAGTGGTAAGAAGTATACAACAGGATACTCCCCCTAATTTCGGCAATCTTAAGTGAGATATGATGGGAACGTGTCTCGCTAAAAACCTTGCCAAGGAAAACCCAATGGGAAAAAAACCTTGGTCTAAGGACAAAAAGAGTACACGAGCATGCGACTGGATGCTCCCCCTCACTTGCATACGGCAGGGTGCGAAGATTTCGACTAAGTAGTAATTAGTGCAATAAACATTCACCTGTATGCTCCCCCTCACTTGCATACGACTGTGTGCAAGGATTTCATATTTCAATAAAGAGTACGAGTATTCGACTGGATGCTTCATTTACTTGCAAACGACTGGATGCAAGAAAATCTAACATGGAATAGAACAACCATTCAACTGGATGCTCTTAAACTTCATATGTGAAGATTTATTTCGGCAAAAAATGCTAAATAGCATAATCTAGTCATTTTTCTCTTGATCGATAACAACAAGTTGTCTTCTATGACAAGTGTTTTATCTGGATCATGAGACATATACACTCTCTAGTCGTCTCATAGAGCACGAGATCAGAGTGATTTGTTTGGAGTCATTCCAAAACCTCCAAGATATCGCCTTATTCCTAATGGTAAAGACATACCATGTTAGGATTATCCCTTATGCGGGTCTGATAAGTAACCAGCATCGGTATAACCCAAAAAGGGTTGCGTTAATTCGAATACCGAAGGGGATAGGTACACTCGATGATGCAAAATGGGATAAGACAAGCCCTCATCCACAGTTAACTTAAGGTAATGGGAAAATTTCTTTTATCCCATTTCGATGGCAGCGTGTTTGCGCGATGCTGTGTCGAGCTATACCATTCACAGCAGACAAGATGTTCGTCCTAGTACATTAGACCAAGTACAATGATGCGCTTATTGTACTTAGATATGAACATCATGGTTCAATATCTCTTTGTCGTCTCATCAGGGACGGACAGGGTCTATATCAATATCTAGATATCGAATGATCATGGAAGAATCTGACGACTTAGTGTCATAATGACTAAAACGTCATAACACCTTCTGGGTGTAGTCTGAATCATGGACTTAGATATAATCTTTACGGGACTCGATCATCAGGCCGAGTCACTACCGTGTCTTCCCAAGATCCTTCATCTCGAAGGCAAATCCAAAAATGGGTCGCATAATAAAATACGCAAGGGCATAATACTTGTTCAAGTATCCCAAGCTGATCAAGTACTCACTTAGGCGGGTATACCACATCCGCTCGGATTATATTAATCCATATAGTGAACGTCTCATTTAATTGAGATCATGTTCCGTGGTTAGGAAATACTTGATTCAAGCATTATGAAGTCACACAGGGACCTTCATCTATATCTCTTTGTCTAAATCCCCATGGAGATAAAACAGTGACCACAATCACATGCTGCATAATCAGTTTTTCAGAAACTACTAAACTGATAAAGTAGGGGACCTTTATAACGTCCATTACGAGGAAATCAACCATCTCGTAATCAATTCCAAGGTGTGAGAGAAGCCTTGCGCTACTAGTCGAGCATTCTACAATCTCATTATTCTCATCACTTTTCCTTACAAATAACCAAATAAACGAACTCGTTTAACATTGGTGGTGTTGGAGCTACAGGTCCGAACACACTTTCGCTAAGGAGTCTACTTGGATTGTAAGTTTCCATTAGTCCAGTCTATTCTACGTTGACTTCAGGCAACGGTACATGGTTCCCTGTCATAATTTGCTCATATAATCAGTCGTCACCGAATATATGAACAAGTAATCAATGACAGTCTAGTTTCGCTTCAATATCATCTAAGATATCATGATCGACAGATATTTCAAGATTCTTAGGATGAGGAGGAAATCACACATCTCCTTGCTCTTTTATAATCTCGTGCGACAAATGAGTTTCATTTCAACACCTCTGGGGCTGAACGAATTTGGAACCGGTCAACTTTCTCGTATCTTGGGAAGGACGACAGATTTGACGGCCGACGGCAGCGTCCTTTGCTTGGCGGGTTCGGCCAAAGCAACGTGTTACGACAGGAACACGGCGTCCGACATGGACGTCTATCCTTGCAAGCATTTTGCAGTAGGTATAAATGATCTCGTAACATCTCATAAAGTCATTAAATGCGTCTGGCATTTAGTTAGACTTGAGGGAGTCTATGCACTTACTTATCACAAAGTGCAGTTTTGGGGATCAAGCTAAGACCGAGTGGGTTTTGCCACGTTACTTCACGTCGTTCCTTATCAACGGTAACGTGCAAATCTTCCCCTAACGATGGGGAGAACAATCTTACCGATGTCACTTTCGCATATCATGTGGTAAAGAGATCGCTTGCCAAGGTTACTCTATCAAATGATAGGTATGGGATTCATAATCGACTTATGTGCCCTTCAGAGGTCCATATTTTGAACGCTATAGCGGCTCAATCAAAATATTAATTAAGCACTCCAAACACGCGTTAATATGAGACTTCTGGCTCATAACCAGTAACCAGCTGGTACGCATATGGTGTTTGAGTGTCTATGGGCCTCATGACGGACTAATGCAGCAAAATAGGATAACCCCATACGGAAATATAAATCTTGGTGCGCAAGACCAAGAAATGTGTGCAATCATTTGCAGTCACATCATCAAAATTTCCGTGAGTCCATTTGGGTCTGAACATAATCGACATGATGTTCAATTTCAATTTCCAAACACAAGTAATTTAAATCAAAATTTCGATTTTTACTCTTCGGAATTATCAAGTCGACTAGACTTTTCATGATAATCCGGATAATGAGCCATCAACTTAATGATAGGGCTAAAAGTTTGGAAAGTGCTGCATTTATGTGGACAACATTAAAATGTGACCAAATTGTCGATGCATCAACCATAACCATTTATATTTTTGGTCCGTCTTATGGTTGGATAAGTCCACAATAACTCCTTCAATTCTTTAAAAGAATTCTACGAGTCCATTTCGTGATCTTTACACATACTCGTCTTTCAAAGTGAGCATTAATGGCATGAATTTCGGATTAATCGTGAAATATATTCTCAGAGAGAATCCAAATGCGATGCGATTATAAATCAAGCATCGTCTTTTGACCCGGGAATATCTCATCCGGTCAATGCCACAATATCAAAATGCTCTTATCAATCGACGACAGGTGAATGATAGTACAGACAATCTTGTCTTAGCATCTAAATCATTTATCATTTCGATGACAGGCGAAATGATAAGTTAACTTTAAATGCTTTAAAGAATATGGTAGCAACCACTTGAAAGACATTTCAACTCCTCTAAAATACGCTTTTGGTCGTATTGAATGGAGGCTATGTAAAGAAATTTCAATTCTTTCATGAGCTATTACCAGATAACACTGGTTTTCTCGAATATTTTATAACTCAACAAGGTACGGCAGGACCTACATGAGTATAAGACCTCATATTTGACAAATCAATTTGGTTTTACCAAAGATTTCGATTTTTGGAACGACAGGTCCAGAATCTTTGTCACTGAGTTCTCTTTTAGGCAAATAGTTGGTGAAAATTATGTGGTACACTTTACCCACTATTTCCAGAAAACCAACTACACCACAAGTATTGCCTAAAATTTCATAATTTAAAATTTGGTCACATTTGTCAAAGGAATTTGCTCAAAACACTTTAAATTATTTCAAGAAATTTCGTAAATAGGCAAACCACAATCCAAAAGTATGGTCCAAATGGAAAATAATAATCCAAATGGAAAACATAATCCAGATGAGCGAAAAAATGGCTCAATGATTTATCAAAATCAATAAAGAAAGGTCCCAAACTCATTTGAGCCACAAAACCGGGGGTCTCAAGAGTTTCCTTTCAGTTAGCTTTAACCACATTAGCATCGATTTTTTCACCTTTGTAATAGTTTTGAACTATAAGGAGTAACCGTGCATGACCTTTGTCTTTATAGCATAGAGTTGCCTCATTGAGCATTATCTCTTGCTTTGTGACAACGGGCCATATTGTTCATTTCAATTACTGTCTTGCAGCCACAAGTTTTCGATTTTGACGATTGTCTAAAATCTCGCTTGGCTAGGCGATTCATCGGGATCGTGACAATTCGAGACAAATAACACTTGTCTCGGTTCTCGATTTGTGGAAAAAAAATGTACACGAAGAGCATTAATATCAGGCAAACAATTCGCCATTTTCCCAATAGGATTAAAACTACTCACCGGGATAATTTTATTATCTAATAACAGATGGGTGATAAAGGAACATGGTGAATATAAATTCACGATACTGCTTATGGAATACAATTTCCAAGCTAGTATTTTGGTGAACGATTGCTCCAATATGTCAATTTGAGACATTTGTTCACCATAGACGTCATCACGTCTCAAATGTGGCAGCGGAATAAAATCAACGCCTTAGCATTCATCTTGAGGGTAACAACAAACTCGTGTTTTACTCATCAAAGATGGCATCCAAAAAAAAAATTTGGCATCACATTTTCACCACATGTTATCGGCACTTTGCTCGCGGAGAATAGGATATACGCTCGCGGATATTGGAGATTTTTGGTAAACGCACGGATATTGGGTATTTATAAACCTTGAGGTTTATCCGGGTTTTTAGGGTTTTGCTATATCGACATTCACCAACATACCGTGCGTAAGATACCGAATTCAAAACTTAATTTATTCCATATATGTGATCGCACGTATTATTTTATGGATAACTAAAACATGATAAATATCCCGTAGTATATAATCCATGTGTATTAGAGTTTGTTAATTGTATGGATAACTATATATGATCATAACACACATATTGTTGATTATAAAATCATATTTGTTGATAAGATCATACAAAATAACCCAAACTGTATGTATTTCTTGAAAAAAAAAACTATGCGTGATAGATTTTTTTTACTGTCTAACATGATCAATCTGTCTATAAAAATCAACTTATATGTAATATGTATAGTGTACTGTAAAATTGTATTTTCATACAAAAAAAATCAGTAAAAGACATATAATTGGGTTGTAAATCGGAAATCATGTAATTGTAAAACATGTATTAATCTGTGGGATTAAATCTATAACAAACTGAAAACCGTAGGACAGTTTTGTAATTCGCTGAAACTATTGACTGTGCATGTTAATTACTAAAGTACTAAACTGAAACTTGTCTGAAATTATGGACTGAAGCTGTAATAATGTTGTAAATAGATATATAGTTTGCTGAAATTACACGGATAGTCCCTGTAGTATATTACATGTATAAAAACAGTATATATGTGTTATAAAAGTCAATATTCGGTCTAAATATCCACCCACATGCATATATATTTATTAAAAAGGCAAGTGAATAAAAAAATTGCATGTTAATTGAATAAATTGATGTGTTTCCATATAAATTTAATTCATCCTATTGAATGACTTAGTTACCATGTATAAAACTTACACATAAAAGCAATAGATTTGTATAATATTAATTTATATACTAGTGTAAAATTGGTAAAAAAAAATATTATGTACATGAATGATTTAGTTACCATGTATATAACTTACACATATAGCAATATAATAATAAAATATTGACTAAATATTGCTAGTGTAAATTGGTAATTACTAATAAATTCTAGATTGATGATAATCTTGATTAATTTGATTTTCTTATTAGGAAATATATATTGCAATATATATGCTAATCATGCAAACAGGTACAATCTAAAATATTAGTTAATCATGTACTAATTTATTTATTTCCATGTACACATATGTATAATATGGTAATTTGCGAAATCATATATTTTCACATTTAAGTTGGAAAAATTATGAACCTTCCCCAAATAGGCTCACCTATTTGGATACGATGTCTAGAAAAGATATAGGCGGAAGTCGATATCCTAATGAGGTCGGGTTTTAAGTGGCATTCGTGCTCTCCACCCTCACCGTCTTTCCTGGTCGTTTTTCAAGTAGAGCTACCGAAAGGGGTTGACTAAATAATAATTTCCCCGAGTGTGTTTATATAGTGATGTATGTTTCACCGAATTGGTGTCTATGTATCGACCTGTCATTCGATCAATGAGAACCTATTCACATTAAAAGAAAAACTATTTTTCGAACCTGTCGTTTCGAAATAAAGTTTATGCTTGTGCAAACCATAAACATATAAACCAGTCATTTTATATGATAAATAATTCAGAACTCCCAACACATGTTGGATGCCATCTATGATGAGAAAAATCATAAAAACATACTTGCGAAATGACTGTTTAAACGTTGATTTTAATCCGTCACCCCATGTTACTCACCCTGATGTGTGAAAATGCGATGCCCAAAAATTTTTTGGATGCCATCTTTGATGAGTAAAACACGAGTTTGTTGTTACCCTCATGAGGAATGCTAAGGCGTTGATTTTATTCCGTCGCCACATTTGAGACGTGATGATGTCTATGGTGAACAAATGTTTGAAATTGAAATATTGGAGCAATCCTTCACCAAAAATACTAGCTTGGAAATTGTATTCCATAAGCAGTATCGTGAATTTATATTCACCATGTTCCTTTATTAGCCATCTGTTATTGGATAGAAAAATTACCCCGGTGAGTAGTTTTAATCCTATTGGGTAAATGGCGAATTGTTTGCCTGATATTAATGCTCTTCGTGTACTTTTTTTTTCCACGAATCGAGAACCGAGACAAGTGTTATTTGTCTCGAACTGTCGTGATCTCGATGAATCACCTAGCTAAGCGAGATTTTAGACAATCGTCAAAATCGAAAACTTGTGGCTGCAAGACAGTAATTGAAATGAACAATATGGCCCGTTATCACAAAGTAAGAGATAATGCTCAATGAGGCAACTCTATGCTATAAAGACAAATGTCATGCACGGTTACTCCTTAAATAGTTCAAAACTATTACAAAGGTGAAAAAATCGATGCTAATGTGGGTAAAGCTAACTGAAAGGAAACTCTTGAGACCCCCAGTTTTGTGGCTAAAATGAGTTTGGGACCTTTCTTTATTGATTTTGATAAATCATTAAGTCATTTTTTCGCTCATCTGGATTATGTTTTCCATTTGGATTATTATTTTTCCATTTGTACCATACTTTTGGATTATGGTTTGCCTGTTTACAAAATTTCTGAAATAATTTAAAGTGTTTTGAGCAAATTCCTTTGACAAATGTGACCAAACTTTACATCTTGAAATTTTAGGCAATAATTGTGGGATAGTTGATTTTTTTTGGAAATAGTGGGTAACAGTGTACCACATAATTTCACCAACTATTTGCCTAAAAGAGTACTCAGTGACAACGATTCTGGACCTGTCGTTCCAAACCGAATTCTTTGGTAAAGCCAAATTTATTTGTCAAATATGAGGCGTTATACACCTGTAGGTCCTGTCGTACCTTGTTGAGTTATAAAATATTCGAGAAAACCAGTGTTACCTGGTAATATCTCATGAAAGAATTAAAATTTCTTTACACAACCTCCCCTCAATACGACCAAAAGCGTAGTCATGGGTAGTTGAGATGTCTTTCAAGTGGTTGCTACCACATTTTTTAAAAGCATTTAATGTTACCTTATCATTTTGCTTGTCGTCGATTGATAAATGATTTAGATGCTAAGACACGATTGTCTATACTATCATTCGCCTGTCGTCGATTGATAAGAGCATTTTGCTATTGTGGCATTGACCGGATGAGATATTCCCGGATCAAAAGACGATGGTTGATTTATAATCGCATCGCATTTGGATTCTCTTTGAGGATGTATTTCGTGATTACTCCGAAATTCATGCCACTAATCCTCACTTTGAAAGACTAGTATGTGTAAAGATCACGAAATGAACTCGTAGAATTCTTGTAAAGAATTGAAAGAGTTATTGTGGACTTATCCAACCATAAGACGGACCATAAATATAAATGGTTATGGTTGATGCATCGACAATAGGTCACATAATTATTGTTGTCCACAGAAATGTAGCATTTCCCAAACTTTTAGCCCTATCATTAAGTTGATGGCTCATGATCCCGATTATCCTGAAAAGTCTAGTCGATTTGATAATACCGAAGAGTAAGAATCGAAATTTCGATTTAAATTACTTGAGTTTGCAAATTGAACATCCTGTCGATTATGTTCAGACCCAAATGGGCTCACAGAAAGTTTGATGATGCGACTGCAAATGATTGCACGCATTTCTTAGTCTTGCGCACCAAGATTTATATTTCCATGTGGGGTTATGCTATTTTGCTGTATTGGTCCGTTATGAGGCCCATAGACACTCAGCACCATATGCGTACCACGTGGTTACTGGTTATGAGCCAAAAGTCTCATATTAACGCCTGTTTGGAGTGCTTAATTAATATTTTGATTGAGCCGCTATAGCATTCAAAATATGGACCTCTGAAGGGGACATAAATCGATTATATAGTCTATCATTTAATGATTAACACTTAATCATTGCATTAAAGTTGGTAGATTAACACAACAGAACACCCATGATTAAACATGTTTTCTGACAAGCCTTAATCCTCAACAATAGAATTCACGTATTCATTCTTACTTGAATGAATATCTCGACTGATTTATCTTTACTTCTCATCAAGTAGATATATCAGTGTTTAGTACAACCATCAATAAATTGAGGAAATACGTTTTAAATCCTTCTTGGTTTTGCACGCATCTCAAATGCATCAAACCATTTGGTTATGTACTCCGTTCGAAACTTCGAACTGAAGACTTAACAATACATTGTGTCAAACACAAACTCATATTTGTGTTTCAAATTAAATAATAGATTTAGAAAAACAAAACTTTTATGGTTTTTATATTTTCATGACCTATTATATCATTTCGAATCAGTGACTTAGTTGAATTACTCAACATGTCATTATTGACCACAAGAGTATCGACAAAAATGCTCATTCTGAACAAATAGTAACTCATGTATTTCCACAAACAAGCAAAATTATCACAATCTGATCCGAGTGTTTTGGCTATCGAAAGGCTACTGCCTTTTAGGTTTGAAAAGCCACTAGTCATGATTTAGATTTGTATGGTTGCACTTGTTAGTGGATTTCCAAATATTTAAAACGTTTTCACACATTAACGCCCTCACAATTCGTGCATTGCATTTGTCCTCACTCAGGACATGCACACTGTCATGGAGAAACTTAATCGATTTCAATGTGGTAAATGAAACGGTATCATTTATTTCAGACGTTTTAAGTCCTTACCACTGAACCATTAGGTATTCTCCCACTCGCCCGTAGGCGCTTTGGGGTACGTTTAGATTCTTGATCTACAGGATCGACGGGTAACCCCCATATTTGTGGGACCCTCGGGGTTCTTCCCCAATAATAGTAATATACTATTACTCAATTACTATTCTCAATAATAGCAACAACAATATATTCATAATATGTTATTTTAACATGTTAATAAGATGTTATATCAACAAATTATTAAATGTTCTTTCAACAAACTAATAAAATGTTATTTCAACAAATTATTAAATGTTAATTCAAGAAATAAATATGATGTAATTATAACAAATTAATTAATAAGCCGATATTTGTTTATTATTTAAATAAAACTCAGCGGTCATTTATAATTTGTTTAATCATCAAATTATTATCTCGGATGAATCAAGTTGATTATTAAATAACATTTCACCCAAGTATATAGCCGACTCGTCAATGCAATTAAGAGGTAGCTAATAAAGCTCTCCATAAATGCCAACAACGACTATCGTTATAATAATTTATAACTCTTCAAATTAAATTACGATTAATCATAATTAATAAGAAGTTATAAATAATCGTCATTAATCTCATTAATGATCACCGTTACAAATTTTGTAACCCTCCAAATTAAATTGTAATAAATCACAATTAATAAGGATATCACCCATTATATCACCACATTAGTGTCTTTAGTAATGATGATTTCGAATTTGTAACCTCCGTCATTAATATGCACTCATGCAAAATTAATAGGAGTTACACCGGAACCCACAATGTTCTGGTCAGTTCCAGCACCCCTGTGTTCCGGACATTTCCCGCAGAAAATTGTTTGTTATCTCAAATAACAAACACGCGCAATCTAATTTCGAAAAATGAACCTAAAACTCCTCTTTCGCAAACACCAAATTTCTATAATCACGCATGGTTTCAAGAAACTGATTTTGCAAGAGTATTCTAGTTCATTCCCGAATAAGATTATCAAATTCTGAAATATTTATTCAGCCGTAAACACCAGATAAATCTGATTTTACAAAAAATAATCTCAGAATTTAAACAAGTTCTATCGTATGCCCCAAATTCTGAAAATCAGAAAATGGTTTTACAAGAACTATTTCGAAACCAGTTCTGTCGTAATCCCCAATTTAATGGGTTTTATTAGAACTGTTTCGAATAATCACCAATCCTCCAATTACATGGTAGAGATCCATGTCTACACAAATACTCATCGGAAATTGTTAGTAATTTTATTACATAATACAATAAACATGTTCACTAACAATATAATCTAGTCTCTAACTAGATTTATTATATCCATAAATTCATTCACTACTATATAATCCACATAATCCACATGATTAATAATAAAATCAAAATAATAGTCCACAATGATTTTTATACACCCATTCAAACCACTTTAAGTAAATGGATTTAAAACATTTATGAACAATTCGATTTTCAGAATCGAATAAATATGATTAATGCACCTGATTAAACAGTTACTAATATAACTCTCTGGGGAGTAGTATTCACAAGTAACGTTCTTTTTTAAAACTCACATAACTCATATATGATTTACACAAATATATCATTTAACATGTATATGTATAATACTAAATTGCATGCCGTTCTAGCCTTAACCCAAAACATGCAAAGAATACTATCACCAAGTATGAATTTAAATAGCCCTTTAACAAAACCTCAATGACTTTGTCAACTCAAAGCCAAATGGTACGGTCCAAAATATACCAATACGTGTACACAAATAAATTGTTGAAAGCAAACAAAAAGGCAAGTCATTATGAGGTAACATATGAACATATACACAATTATATAAATGAAAATATATATGGCATGTCACTGGACCATGTATCCAACCATCTAACCATAACATAATCACATATGGTGCTATATACCTCTCATAAGACAAATAATAATTAACAAGTCAAAATTTTTTCAAGTTTCACAAACATGAAAACCACAAAACAGAATATTCATTGACTCCTTGTTCAAGCATGTTTCTGGACAAAACTCACCCATATCCAAACAACCAATTAGTGCATGTAACAAACAAAACACCAAACATACATATTTCAGCAATTAGCAAAACTCATGCCAACAACGAAATACTAACAAAATAAATAGTGTGAAAACACAAATATTAACACCGTGTTACAACCAAAAACATCACTAAACATGCTTGTACACAAATATACATAAAATGCATACACACTACACATAAAGAGACGGTGTAAACAAAAAATAAGGATTTTTCACATAACCCCAAAAAGGATAAATGAGACATAAAACACTTTTGATTATTCAGCCGGAAACATCAATTTCTTAAAACGAAAGCTTATCAGAAAATGATTTTCCAACGAACTTGTCGAAAAGTCATGCATAAAAATAACAATTATCAATTACAACTTTCAAAATTAATAGTATGTAAATGATAACGAAATGAACTAAAGTCCGAGATGAGATAACTGAAAGCAGTTTCCCTTAAACGATATTTGCCCCGCACCTCTGCTTCTGGCTAAATGGGGCACTTCGTTCCCAAGGTACAACGTCTATCGCATGTGACTCGACGGAAACGGCACCGAGCCACGGTCGGGCCGTTGGTGGTGCGGTACTCTCTCTCTATATGTATGAATATGTGTATATATGACATGTATTTTCTTTGTTATGGAAAAGTCCCCACAAAAATTGACCACTAAATTAATAGTATTCACTCAAACAAAAACCAATGTTTTTCCAACACATTTTACAAGTAGATTATGAGTATAGAAATAGCAACTAGTTAGACAATCCTTTCTTTTTTAATTTCATTTTACATATACAAAATTACAAAAATGGTAGAAACCGATACAGAATATGAAACAAACAGTGAGAGCAAAGAGATCGAAAAAACAGAAAAAGAGGAACCGGATTACGAACCCCATAATGAACCCGAAAAGGAAAAGAGGATACCACCATGGACAAAGCAACTGACGTTTCGTGGTATTATAGCTAGTATTTTGATCGGTTCGTTATATAGCATAATAGCTATGAAATTGCAACTCACCACGGGATTATCACCGCATCTAAATGTCTCTGCTGGACTTTTAGCATTTATTTTTATGAGGGGTTGGACCAAGTTTCTTGATAAGTTTGGGATTAGCACGGTCCCGTTTACTCCCCAAGAAAACACCATGATACAAACATGTGCAGTTGCTTGTTATAGCATTGCAGTTGGAGGTATATGTTTAATTAGCCTTGTATCTTGATGTTCCTTTGAGTTAATTTCATATTAGTCTCTGAACCATGGATTATATTGCATTTTTAGGTGGATTTGGGTCTTATTTATTGGCATTAAGCAAGCAAACATATGAGCGGACAGGAGTTAACACGATTGGAAATTCTCTGGGGAGCTATAAGGAGCCAGGAATCGGTTGGATGACCGGTTTCCTTTTTGTTGCTTGTTTCATCGGGCTTTTTGTTTTGATTCCTCTAAGGAAGGTAACAAATTTTATCTTGTTTTTCACAGAAGTTTCCGTTTCGATATTCGAGTGTCTAGGTTATTTTTTCGACAGTTAGTTGTGGAGTGAAAAAATATATTTAGGCTATCCTTTCAGGGATTGCTTTAGAACCCAAATTAGTAGACCATATAACCAAAAGTTGAACTCGAGAATGCTGTTTTCATTTTGAAAAACATGTTAGAACACGTACTGATATTCTTGGACGATGACCGGTAACCACATTACTTTATGCTTTTGTTCCCGATTCTTTCTTGGACTAACTAAAACTTCATATATTTCTTAGAATGATGTCTGGGGCTAAACTTACAGTAATCAAATACTTCAACGGCGACACTAGAAGTTTGAACTTAAATTGTTGAATGCACTAAAACCGTTAAGCCGAAATGATTTTATAATAGCCCTTGGATGGTGCCAAAGTGTATTCGTCTGAGTTTCACTAAGCCGTAGGTATTGACTCGTAAAGCGTAAGCGTTGCATAGATCATTACACTTCCTGATAAAATAGTATAGCTAATCATCCAAATATAGGGCATGTCACTGCAATCATCCAAATATAGGACATACAATAATCTGTCAAAATAAAAAGCTTACATCCTAGGTTTAGAATTAGAATTCAAAAAAACAAACACAACTCATTGTCTTAAATAATAAAATGGGAGATGAACTGCCAAACTGGCACCCTCACACCGGTGGGTAGGTCAGCGTGATCTCTGTATGGTGAAGTTGTTTCAAAATAAATCGGAAAAAAAAAAAAGAATCATCTAATTCCTCTATGACTGAATTATTTTGTAGTTAATTGATCTTTAGGACGATTCTATTAATTATAGTTACACTTTAAAAAATATGGAAGCAAAACAAATTTTTTTTTTCCACAAACATTACTATCTTTGCAGTAGCAACACGTTGGAAAACGTTCTCTTCTTGACTTATCCACAAAGCTAAATAATTTTTCCATTGAAAATCGAACTTCCACGCGGTTTTTTTTTAAAACATTATGGAACAATAAATCTCTGTTTTGATTTACAGATCTTGATCATCGACTACAACTTGACATATCCAAGCGGCATGGCAACTGCTGTTCTCATTAACGGAATTCACAGTCGTGGAGAAGACACAGCCAAGTACTTTACAATTTTTTTTCTTTTTCTCTACCATATTTTAACAAAAAGCCCTTGGAACTACGCCATGTTTTACAACTACATTCTTCTTCTTTACCGTAATTTTACCGTTGGAAGTACATTTTGTCTTACAACTACGTTAATGGTGGTATTACGCAGAAAACAAATTCGTGGTTTTATGAAATTCTTCTCAGTCACCTTCTTTTGGGGATTTTTCCAATGGTTCTACACTGGAAAAGAAGGCTGTGGATTCCACCAATTTCCTAGTTTTGGACTAAAAGCATGGAAAAATACGTATGTAGCTCATCTCTTTGTTGACATGTACACATTAGGATATAGTTGGTCACACAAGAAGACCAACAAAAATGCTACTCATCACCTTATAAATAAATGAAATTTGTCAATAGTAATAGTTTTCTAATTCTGAAAAAAAAAAAACTTTCTCCTAGTTGTTACCAGTTCCTGCGTATAGAGAACGGGCAACAGATTTCGTAGTAAAAAACCAGATTAAAAAAAATTGTTTCAAAAATCCTGATCTTGGATTTTCAGCCTTCTTAGCTTAAAAATCCATTTTTTAATTACAGGTTTAATACACCAAACTATTGCTATTTAACGATTTGGGTACCCATCTTTCAAATTTTTCAATTTAGGTATCACACTATAATAACTTTCCAATTTAGGTATCGTCGTCTAAATAAATCACGGAATCATGTCACGTGACATTTGACAAATATTAATTTGATATGCTAATTTGACAATTTTGCACAAAAATATGTTATTGTAGAAAAACTTTTTCCCCAATTTCACGCATAACAAAAATTTGGATTATATGCTATTTTTTTTATGTGTGAAATTGGGAGAAAAGTTTTTCTACAATGACATATTTTTGTGCAAAATTATAAAATTAGCCTATCAAATTAATGTTTGTCAAATGTCACGTGACATGATTTCGTGATTTATTTAGACGGTGATACCTAAATTGAAAAGTTATTATAGTGTGTTACCTAAATTAAAAAATTTAAAAGGTGTATATCCAAATCGTTAACAGCACTATATTTTGGTGTAGTAAATGTATTCTTTCCCTTTTTTTTAAGAGATAAATAATATGACCGTTCAAACGCTTAGTGATTTTTAAAATCAAAAATCTAATAATCAGTCCAAAAAATCTGTTAACAAACGGACACTAATGTATTATTATACCATGAATTTACACATTATATATACGATTACTGACAACTGATTTTGGGTGTTATTGTAGATTTTATTTTGATTTTAGCATGACTTATGTGGGAACTGGGATGATAATACCACACATAGTAAACTTATCAGCATTATTTGGAGCAGTGCTCTCATGGGGTGTTATGTGGCCACTCCTTGGTGGGCTTAAAGGAGACTGGTTTCCATCTAATATACCAGAATCCAGCATGAATAGCTTGAATGGCTACAAGGTAATTTATTTTGTGTCTATACTTTTATATAAAAATGCTTTAAAACGTTATTTTAGCAACATAATTAGTGTTATTTTGTTGTCAAATTTTAGCGACATTCATTTTATACCAACAGTTTTTAAAAAGTTTTACGTTGCCATCCCGATATTTTCTTATAGTGGGTTTTATGTATAAATGTTTTAAAACGCCAGTCAAAATATTTTTGCAAGAAATTTACTTAAGCTTTTGGCGTAGAAAGTTAACAATTTGGGTTTTTCCAAGAAGCACTTTCTAGCTTTTTGAGCTTCGAAGCGAACCTATCTACGACAGAAGTATATAAACGCAGGGGCGGATGCAGGTAGGGGTATGGGGGTTCCATGCCCCCCCCCCCACAAATTTTTTTTTTTCAATTTAAAACAAACTAAATCGATTATTCTAATATATATATATATATATATATATATATATATATATATATATATATATATTGATTTTAAAGAGTCTATCCGAACTTACTTATTCAAATATTAGAACACATTATTCTAACTTCACATGAACTTATAAATTTTTCGGTACTAATCACCGTTATTATTATAAAAAATTGTACCCCCGAATCTAAAATTATGGATCCGCACATGTATAAACGCGTGTGTTAATATTTTTAGACAGCTGATATAAATGTAGCTTACTACTTATCGAGTATTAGCAAATTCTCTCCTCTCTATGTTGATTGGTAAATTATATATTCACCTGTTGAACGAGTGTGCTGCTACGCCTTTCATAGCCAAAATCAAAAGCAAGTTATTACGTTAGTAACGTTACTCAAAGTCATTTGGTCTATACACTGTAATACTAGTTAAGATAAACTATTATAACTCCTTCATCAATAAAGTGTTTATGAGTTTATCGGTTTATCACTCCTGAGCATATACCAACATAGCGAAACAGACACTCCAACCAAGTCTGTTTCGTGTGTTACCTGTAGGGAACTTCTGCAAAAACACTCGATCGATAACATTTATATGCAGTTGCTTTTTACCGTTTTTTGACAGGAACGAAAAATATAATTTTGAGGTCATTCATGAACAGGTCTTTCTCACAATTGCCCTCCTATTAGGCGACGGGTTGTACATGTTCGTCAAGATAATTTGTATCACATGTGTAAGCCTCTATACCAGACACCAACAAAGAAAGCTTAGTAAAGGTAAATTGTAAGCCAGAACCATATCAACTTCTCTCTTATTACTCCGTAGTCCGTAGCTTTATTTCTATCACCTTATTCAGGTTTCACTACCCTTTTTTTACACTAAAGAAATTAACAAAAAAAATTTTTGACACTAAACTGGAAAAGTTAACAACACTAATAACATCACATTTGTTGTGTGACACATTAGCTCACATATATATGTATATAGATATAGGGAGAGAATATATAGAGAGACAATAAGACGAACCGTTTATTCATTAATATGAGTGTACAGAGAGATACATCAAGAAACTCATGACCCTGTTTATATAATAGAGGGTAGGGTTACATATGCTAGGAAATACCAAGATAGGCCCAATAGAGTAAGGCCCAAGATGACCAATAATATCCTACAACACTCCACCTTTGGACGTCTTGATTTTTTCGTTTTCATGCTGTCGATGTGAGTCGAATTCATTCGCAGTGCTAAACAAATAAAAACCTTAGGGCCGAAAAACTCAGTGTGGGACAAAACCGGTACCTAGGATAAACTGTATAGCCGAATGATATAGGCCGAAATGTCATGTAAGTAACTAACCACAAAAACAGTGTGCCTCATCAAAAGATTGCCAAAGCAAACCTAATGGGAAAATCTCTGATCGAAAGAAAAAGAGTGTAACAATGGTAGTAGTAGGGATCAACCACAAAACAGGTGCCTCATCAAAACCTTGCTAGAGTAAACCCAGTGGGAAAAAATCTCTAGTCGAAGGACAAAAGAGTACACAGTGGTAAGAAGTATACAACAGGATACTCCCCCTAATTTCGGCAATCTTAAATGAAATATGATGGGAACGTGTCTCGCTAAAAACCTTGTAAGGAAAACCCAGTGGAAAAAAACATTGGTCTAAGGACAAAAGGAGTACACGAGCATGCGACTGGATACTCCCCCTCATTTGCACATGACAGGGTGCGAGAATTTCGACTAAGTATTAATTAGTACAATAAGCATTCATCTGCATGCTCCCCCTCACTTGCACATGACTGGTTGAAAGGATTTCATATTTCAAGAAAGAGTACGAGCATTCGACTGGATCCTTCATTTACTTACACACGGCTGGATGTAAGAAAATCTAACGTGGAATATAACGAGCATTCAACTAGATGCTCTTAAACTTCATATGTGAAAATTCATTTCGGCAAGAAATGCTAAATAACATAATCTAGTCATGTCTCTCTTGATCGATAACAACAAGTTGTCCTCAAATAAGACAAGTATTTTATCCGGATCGTGAGACATGGCATATATAATTCAAATATTGGTAATACGAGCTCGAAGCCATATACACTCTCTAGTCATCTCATAGAGCACGAGTAGATCATAGTGATTCGTTTGGAGTCATTCCAAGACCTCCAAGATATTGCCTTATTCCTAATGGTAAAGACAGACCATGTTAGGAATATCCCTTATGCGGGTCTGATAAGTAATCGGCATCGGTATAACCGAAAAAGGGTTGCATTAATTCGAGTACCGAATGGGGTAGGTACACTCGATGACGCAAATGGGATCAGACAAGCCCTCATCCACAGTTACCTTAAGGTAATGGGAAAATGTCTTTTATGCCATTTCGATGGCAGCGTGTTAGCGCGATGTTGTGTCGAGCTATACCATTCACAGCAGACAAGATGTTCGTCCTAGTACATTAGACCAAGTACAATGATGCGCTTATTGTACTTAGATATGAACATCATGGTTAATATCTCTTTGTCGTCTCATCAAGGACGGACCGGGTCTATATCAATGTCTAGTGATCGAACGATCATGGGAAAATCTGACGACGTAGCGTCATAATGACTAAAACGTCATAACACCTTCTAGGATAGTCTGAATCATGGACTTAGATTTAATCTTTACGGGACTCAATCATCAGGCCAAGTCACTACCTTGTCTTCCCAAGATCCTTCATCTCGAAGGCAAATCCAAAAAAATGGATCGTGTAATAACACGCAAGGGCATAATACTTGTTCAACTATCCCAAGCTAATCAAGTACTCACTTAGGCGGTATACCACATCCGCTCGGATTATATTAATCCATATAGTGAACGCTCATTTAATTGAGATCGTGTTTCGTGGTCAGGAACTACTTGATTCAAGCATTATGAAGTCACACAGGGACCTTCATCTATATCGCTTTGTCTAAATTCCCTAGAGATAAAACCGTGACCATATTCATGGCTGCGTACTCAGTTTTTCGGAAACTACTAAACTGGTAAAGTAGGGGACTATTATAATGTCAATTACGAGGAAATCAACCATCTCATAATCAATTTCAAGGTGTGAGAGAAGCCTTGCGCTACTAGGCGAGCATTCTACCATCTCATTATTCTCATCACTCTTCCTTACGAATAACCAAATAAACGAACTCGTTTAACATTGGTGGTGTTGGATCTACAGGTCCGAACACACTTTCGCTAAAGAGTCTACTTGGATTTCAAGTTTCCATTAGTACAGTCTATTCTCCGTTGACTTCAGGCAACGGTACATGGTTCCATGTCATAATTTGTTCATATTATCAGTCGTCACTGAATATATGAACAAGTAATCAATGACAGTCTCGTTTCGCTTCAATATCGTCTAAGATATCATGATCGACAGATATTTCGAGATTCTTAGAATGAGGAGGAAATCATACATCTCCATGCTCCTTTATAATCTAGTGCGACAAACGAGTTTCAGTTCACCACCTCTGGGGCTAGACGAATTAAGAACCGGTCAACTTCCTCATATCTTAGGAAGGACGACAGACTGACGGCCGACGGCAGCGTCCTTTGCTTGGCGGGTTCGGCCAAAGCAACGTGTTACGACAGGAACACGACGTTCGACAAGAACGTCTATCCTTGCAAGCATTTTGCAGCAGGTATAAATGATCTCGTGACATCTCATAAAGTCATTAAATGCATCTGACATTTAGTTAGACTTGAGGGAGTCTATGCACTTAATTATCACTAAGTGCAGTTTTGGGGATCAAGCTAAGACTGAGTGGGTTATGCCACGTTACTTCACGTCGTTCCTTATCAATGGTAACGTGCAAATCTCCCCCTAATGATGGGGAGAACAATCTTAGCAATGTCACTTTCGCATATCATGCGGTAAAGAGATTGCTTGCAAAGGTTACTCTATCAAATGATAGGCATGAGATTCATAATCGACTTATGTCCCCTTCAGAGGTCCATATTTTGAACGCTATAGCGGCTCAATCAAAATATTAAGCACTCAAACACGCGTTCATATGAGGCGTCTGGCTCATAACCAGTAACCAACTGGTACGCATTTAGTGTTTTGAGTGACTATGGGCCTCAGACGGACCAATGCAACAAAATAACATGACCCCACACGGAAATATAAATCTTGGTACGCAAGACCAAGAAGTGCGTGTAACCATTTGCAGTCGCATCATCAAACTTTCCGTGAGTCCATTTGGGTCTGAACATAATCGATAGGATGTTCAATTTCCAAACTCAAGTAATTCAAATAGAAATTTTGATTCTTACTCTTCGGAATTATCAAGTCGACTAGACTTTTCAAGATAATCCGGATCATGAGCCATTAACTTAATGATAGGGCTAAAAGTTTGGGAAATGCTGCATTTCTGTGGACAACAATAATCATGTGACATATAGTCGATGCATCAACCATAACCATTTATATTTATGGTCCGTCTTATGGTTGGATAAGTCCACAATAACTCCTTCAATTCTTTATAAGAATTCTACGAGTACTTTTCGTGATCTTTACACATACTAGTCTTTCAAGGTGAGCATTAGTGGCATGAATTTCGGATTAATCACGAAATATATCCTCAAAGAGAATCCAAATGCGATGCGATTATAAATCAAGTATCATCTTTTGACCCGGGAATATCTCATCCGGTCAATGCCACAATATCAAAATGATTTGATCAATCGACGACAGGCGAATGATAGTATAGACAATCATGTCTTAGCATCTAAATCATTTATCATTTCGACGACAGGCATGATAAATTTAAATGCTTTTAAAAATTGTGGTAGAAACCACTTGAAAAAACATTTCAAATCCTCTAAAATACGCTTTTGGTCGTATTGAATGGAGGCTATGTAAAGAAATTTCAATTCTTTCATGAGCTATTATCAGGTAACACTGGTTTTCTCGAATATTTTATAACTCAACAAGGTACGACAGGACCATAAGAGTATAATGCCTCATATTTGACAAATCAATTTGGCATTACCAAAGATTTCGATTTGGAACGACAGGTTCAGAATCGTTGTCACTGAGTACTCTTTTAGGCAATAGTTGGTGAAATTATGTGGTACACTGTTACCCACTATTTCCAAAAAAACAACTATCCCACAAGTATTGCCTAAAATTTCATAATTTAAAGTTTGGTCACATTTGTCAAAGGAATTTGCTCAAAACACTTTAAATTATTTAGAGAAATTTCGTAAACAGGCAAACCATAATTCAAAAGTATGGTCCAAATGGAAACTAATAATCCAAATGGAAAACATAATCCAAATGAGCGAAAAAATGGCTCAATGATTTATCAAAATCTATAAAGAAATGTATCAAACTCATTTGAGCCACAAAATCGAGGGTCTCAAGAGTTTACTTTCAGTTAGCTTTAACCACATTAGCATCGGTTTTTCCACCTTTATAATAGTTGTGAACTATTTAAGGAGTAACCGTGCATGATTTTTGTCTTTATAGCATAGAGTTGGCTCTTTGAGCATTATCTCTTGTTTTGTGACAAGGGGCCATATTGTTCCTTTCAATTACTGTCTTGAAGCAACAGGTTTTCGATTTTGACGATTGTCTAAAATCTCGCTTGGCTAAGCGATTCATCGGAATCGCGACAGTTCAAGACAAATAACACTTGTCTCGGTTCTCGATTCGTGGAAAAAAAATGTACACGAAGAGTATTAATATCAGACAAACAATTCGCCATTGACCCAATATGATTAAAAGTACTCACCGGGGTAATTTTCTTATCCAATAACAGATGGGCGATAAAGGAACATGGTAAATATAAATTCACGATACTGCTTATGGAATACAATTTCCAAGCTAGTATTTTAGTGAAGGATAGCTCCAATATGTCAATTTCAGACATTTGTTCACCATAGACGTCATCACGTCTCAAATGTGACGGCGGAATAAAATCAACGCCTTAGCATTCATCTCGAGGGTAACAACAAACTCGTGTTTTACTCATCAAAGATGGCATCCAAAAAAAATTTGGGCATCACATTTTCACACATCAGGGTGAGTAACATGTGGTGACGGATTAAAATCAACGTTTAAACAGTCATTTCGCAAGTATGTTTTACGATTTTTCTCATCATAGATGGCATCCAACATGTGTTGGAAGTTCTGGATTATTTATCATATAAAACGACTGGTTTATTGACTTTTATATATGCATGTTGGTGAATATTTAGACCGAATATTGACTTTTATAACACATATATATTGTTTTTATACATGTAATATACTACAGTGACTATCCGTGTAATTTCAGCAAACTATATATCTATTTACAGCATTATTACAGCTTCAGTCCATAATTTCAGACAAGTTTCAGTTTAGTCATTTAGTAATTAACATGCACAGTCAATAGTTTCAGCGAATTACAAAATAGTCCTACGTTTTCAGTTTGTTACAGATTTAATCTCACAGATTAATACATGTTTTACAATTACATGATTTCCGATTTACGGAAATCATACAACCCGATTATATGTCTTTTACTGATTTTTTTTTTTGTATAAAATTACAATTTTACAGTACACAATACATATTACATATCAATAGGCTTTTATATACAGTTTGATCATGTTTTAGTTATTCACAATACGTACGATTACATAAAGGTGAGAAAGGAGGAGTAGAAGACACGTTATCCATCGAGGATCTAAAGAAAAACGAAATATTTGTAAGAGAATCCATCCCTGTATGGGTTGGAGCAGTTGGGTATGGAGTTTTTACCGTCATTTCCTTGTTCGTTATACCCTTCATGTTCCCCGAGGTGAAATGGTACTACGTATTCATTTCATATGGACTAGCCCCAGTCCTAGCCTTTTGCAACGCTTATGGAGCTGGCCTAACCGACATAAACATGGCCTACAATTATAGTAAAGTAGGCCTCTTTATACTAGCGGCCTTAGCGGGTAAACAGCACGGTGTGGTTGCGGGTCTGGTAGGATGCGGGATAATGAAATCTGTCATCTCGGTCTCGTGCAATCTAATGCAGGTGAGGTGTTTATTGTTTGATGTAATGCGTAATTTTTAAAGAAAATAAAAATGAACCAATCAACAGCAATCGGGTACGGGATAATGATTTGTTTGGTTCCTTTTTTTTTTTTTTTTTTTTTTTTTTCTGGTTGGATTTCAAACAAAAACAAAATCAAAACATGTTGCACCAATAAGTCAAACCTTAAAGATTTTAAGTCCCAATTCCTAACACATAAAACACGAGCTAAATATAACGCTTGTTGGTTTGTTTTTATTATATTAATAATAATATATCTAATGCATAATATATGTATGTATATATAACATTTGTATGTATATATAACATTTATATGTATAAATAGACCATAGGTTCGGAATTAAGACCATCAAAAGGCAAATTGAAGAAATCAAATTGCTTTTTGAACCATATTTTACCTAACAACAATTCAGTGTAAATTAGCTCAGCTCGGTTGATCTTAATTAGTTTATTTACACCCCCTAAATACAGGATTTGAAAACCGGACATTTAACGCTCACATCGCCTAGGGCGATGCTAGTGAGCCAGGCCATTGGGACAGCTATTGGATGTGTCGTGTCTCCTCTGAGTTTCTTTTTATTCTACAAAGCCTTTGATGTAAGTAACCCTGAAGGCGAATATAAAGCTCCTTATGCAGTTATATACAGAAACATGGCCATTTTAGGCGTCGAAGGGTTCTCGGCTCTGCCTAACCATTGCTTACAGCTTTGTTGTGGGTTTTTTGCATTTTCAGTGTTGATAAATCTGGTCAAGGATTTTTCTAGCCCAAAGATAGGGAGGTGGATGCCTTTGCCTATGGCAATGGCAATACCTTTTTTGGTGGGGGCATATTTTGCAATTGATTTGTGCGTTGGTAGTTTGATTGTGTTTGTTTGGCATAAGCTTAACCCTAAAAAAGCCGACATGATGGTGTCTGCAGTGGCCTCTGGGTTGATTTGCGGAGAAGGTTTATGGACGCTACCCGCATCAATTCTTTCATTGGGAAAGATTAGTCCTCCAATGTGCATGAAATTTTTGAAGGCTTAACCTTTTAATATAACATCCAGAAAAGAATAAACATCAAAATAAAAAAACAAAAAGGAAAAAAAGAATACACACTGCGTATCATATTTACATTATATGTCAACATTTTCCTTATCAAATGTCTAGCAATCAAATTCACATTATTGTAATCCGTTGCTGTATTCTTATAACTTAGTGGCAAGTCCAATTTTCATCCTCTCTGAATTGATTATTGAAAATGCTATGTCAATGAAAAGGGTAAAAGCCGAAGACTTGATTGCGGTAACTAATAGCTACGCGATCAAAAGTGATTTGAGTACTTACTACAAAGAAAATGAAAACCATTTCAAAGATCAAGTCTATAGAAAAGAAGACCATTGGTAGAAGATGATACTATCAAAATGTTAAAAGTTAAGCACTCTTATAAGAACATGATGCCAGCATCCAGAACACAACAAACTCTACATATGACAAAATCCATATCCGGAAAAGAATTGTGAGAAATTATCCAGTAACTATACCCGCCAAAACGTCACTCTTTCCTCGTGCAAAGATAGTATATACTAGACGGATTGCATCAAGCCACCCATCCAGGGATTCCCATGAATCAGCAATCTGATGAACCAGTAATTGAAAAAAAAACAAGTACAATTTATATTTTCTTCTAGTTTTAAATGGTTACTTTGCAAAGAAAAGAAAACGTTTCCAGCCAAGCACCGACCATGAACGCACATAAAAAAGAAGAAAAAAGATGTTTAAAAGGTAGATTAAACTGATCATGAAGAACTGAACCTAATTCAGAAACAATAATTCAGTTAATGTACAATTACAGGCAACTAAAAAATAGGTAACTCTTGAGGCAAAATCTTATTCCGTTGATTGAAAAGGGTGTACGAAAATCAGTTAGTTACTTATCATTTATTTCTAAAGTGCCATCCTCTATTTGTTAAAAAAATAATTCAGCTCCTTTACAAAGGAGCGCCAGCAATATATCATATCAACTACTAAGTTTTATGAGTCACTTTTGCCAACATTCCCGCAGTGTAGCAGGTGCATTAAAACATCAATTAACCTCAGAAAACTCTCGTGTCATATTTTTCTATTATTAAGAAAGTTTTTTGGAGTGATTTTATGGATTCCAAGTGACTTTAGAGTTTAAACTACTGGACATCACATGTACCCAGGAATATCCAGGTTTATGTCTTCCCTGGACCTAAATAGCAAACAAAATAAGCAAAACAATTTTGTTGTAGCCATAAATGCCCACGCAGATGTGGATGGAAATCGGAAGGAAAATAGGAAGAGGCTTACCAAGTAAACAGGTCCATTAAGTGTATCAATACATAACGCTGCGCCAGGTGGCAAGGTGAGATCGGCACATGCCGAGACAGAGACGATATCTGCAACATCAACTTTAATAGCAGGTCTCAACGTATCTCCAGATCTTCCAGAAAGGTTTTGTGACATAGGATTTTGCTCAACTCTGTTAATCTGCAACTCATTGTTCAAGGTAATAGATAAGAACATAAACGGAAATTAGCATTGACATACTTTAGACTAAAGTCCCATTTCGTCACAAGGACAAACTTATTTCCCTGTCAGTCCTACTTTTATTGGGATGCGCTTCAGTCAACTCATTTTCAATGTTCAATATACAATTTTTATTTTTTAAGAGCGTGAAGAACTGAATTTTATATTAATGGCTGATTTAGCTATTGATGAGAATTCACTTCAATAACCTAATTATGGATATTAATATAGATTAACATTCAGCAGCAGTAAATGGTAATAAAAACTCATATTAGCACTTAAGGGGAAATCCATGGTATGTCACTTAATAGAGTTTTTTTTTTCTTTTCGATGTTACATCTGAATTTGACTTTGTACACCAAGCCACAAAATTTAGTGATTAGTACACCAAGCTTACATTTCTAGGCGATTTTATACATTTAGGGTACCAATTTAAGAAATTGTAGGTCATCACTAATTCAGAAAACCAAATATTTAATACAATATTCTTTCACTTCCTTTAAGCTTTTGTACACTGACTTATCAAAATATTCCTGTTGAAGTCCCCAAACCATGGATCATTACTTTATGTATAGTATAAAATAGAAAAAATGATAGGTCTGTGTACTGATTGCTAGCTTTTTTAGTTTGGTGCAGGGAAAAAAAACTAATACAAAAACTACAACGTTGTGAATCAACTCCGCTTAATGCAAATTGCCACATATAAGAGTCCAGATCCTATGTCCTCTATTCCCCGTCCCCTTTCGTGCCCCCTTGATTATTTTCACCCAAATTTTAAAAAAGTTCAACTTATTTCGCTCTTTTATAGAGTTTTATAATACATTCTATACAAATTTCATAATATTTGGACATAATATTGCTCTAAAATGATTTTTTTTTTAATTTCACTAATTAAAATATACTAGTTTTTTTATTTATTCCAAATTAAATTGTGTGTGACTTTTCTCTTAAAAATAATTGTTGGAGTGTATCAATATATGTGTAATCGTAATTTTTTCAATTTTTTTTAACAAATATTTTGGGTTAAAAAGGTAACGGGGCACGAAAGGGGACAAGAAATAGGAGACAGAGGATCCGGACTCAAGACTCCACATATAAACTGTAGATATCGGAAGGATTTCTTCGAAGAGACTATGCTACAACATTCAGAAGTTCATAAAAATAGTACCTGTTGTAGGCCTTCGTTGTCTAGAACAAACTGTGTTCTTTTCCAATCACTGTGGGGTGCGACTGGGTTCCCAAGAGGCGGCGCAGTCAGATACCCAACTTTCAAATATGGTAAAGGTAGCTGCAAATGAATTACTTTGTTAGAGCATTCATGTGAAGAAATCAAGAAATAAAGTTCCATTATATCTCAACGACCACGGTATTGCTATTTCACTTCATCTTTCAATTAGAAAATACTCCAGTTTCAACTAAAAGTTAAAAATACAAATGATTATATCACTATTTAGGTTATTTACACAAAGATCATATCTCAACGACCATGGTATTTCTATTTAACTTTTTCTCGTTTTTTCTCTCTACCTGCATAGATGGAGATGATACAGCTCTAACTTCTCTATTCGTAAAAAATCTTGGAATGTATGGCTATTGTGATCTTCGGAAAAAAAAGAGCTGCATTAAGCTCTTCGGAGCTTCTGAAAGCTCACCGGAGCTCTGCCGGAGCTCCAACAGTGGTGGGGGTGACGGGTGGTTGGTTGGTGGTGGTAGTGGTGGCAGGCAGTTAGAGTGGTCTGGTTGTGGTGAGTTGTAGTAGGGTTGTAGCTTTTTTTTTTAAAAATGTTTGGAGCTCTAGTTTTCATTAATATTGTTTAGCGTATTGTAGTAATTGGACATTGGGCTATGCCTAGCACGATTTAAAAAGTGATGCATTTACCACACGTTTGGAGAACTCATAGGAAAGCTGTAGTGGGTGCTCTCAAATTTTAGAAAAGAAAAAGAAACTCTTTATGCAAAAAATCAAATAGACTAAGAATTAAGATAAACTTCAACCCAGGCAATTTTGAATTTTAATCACCATATGTGATTCAATTATATCATAATAAAAGCAGCGTATCAAAGATAACTTACCATAGAACGCACAAGCTTTAAAGCACTGGTGTAAACCTGTAAAAGTAAACAACACAAAAAAAAAAAGGCTTTAAATCTTTAGCAGACACATAGGGAAAAACTAACTCATGAGGTGGTTCATTCATCAAACACTAACCGAATAAGATGGCTTCAATGCATGAGCAGCAGCAATATAAATTGCTGATAAACTGTATAACTCATCAGGAGAGACATCCTTTACACTGCCTGATCCACCCATCCTTGAAATATCCTCAGCTAATCCATACTGCGAAAAACAGGCCAGTATATAAGTTGAGTTTTTTTTTTTTGGCTTCAAAAGTAGAATAAACTGAGAAGGGACACTTGGGAAGGTCAGAATGATGCTAATTAAGTGTTATTTGGTTGCAACTTTTAAAGTCACCTTTATTGCTGTTTTGCTTAAAAACTAGATTGCATGCGTTGACCAGCTTAAAAGCTGAGATTTCCTGCTTTTTGGCGAGGATAAGCGAAAAACGTTCAGTTGGATATTCTCATCTTTTTTGGCATTATAAAAATGCAGCTTAATTACTTAAAGCTCCACCCAAATAAACCCTAATAAGGTAAGACTTACCAGAACGGTTCCCAGGTTGTAAATTGCTCTGTGGAAATCGAATTGCAATGCTATTGCTCCACGAAACTGGCATTGTGAAAGCAAGAGATAGGTATCAAAATCATAAGCCAAGTAACTTATGGCGAACACACACTGAATCTGAAATATCTTTCGGTACCTTATTAATAGCAGCTTTAACAATGCTTTGCTTTTCTCTTGCAGGAACAATTGCACTCAGCTCCTAATAATTTCAGTAAAAGTATAAATAAATAAACAAGTTCGAGCAAAAAACCTATTCAACAATTAAACATTGATAAGAGCTAGTAGTTACTAGTTACTAGTTACAACATATAAGCTGGTTTGCTATACAATTTATTTTACATACCTGAAGAGCCAATCCCCAGTTGTTGAGTGCCTGAAAAAGGATATAGGCATTAGAAGACAGAACTAAAGGAAAATGAGAATATGATGAGTACCATTCTGAATTTTCTTTGAAAATATATGAAGATGAACTCAATCATGTTCTTAAATACGTACCTGGGGAGTATTCCAGTTAAGCTGAACTGCTCTTTCGTAGTTATATGTAGCCTGTAATAAAGAAAAATAACTAATTTATCAACGTATCTGCCATGCTTTTTCAAGGATGGAATCAAATAGCATCACATAACTGAAATACTCTGGAGATTAAAGTACAGAACACGAAAGCATATAGAAATGAAATAAAAGTAAAACCTGCTTCCATAGTTCTTCAGCCTCCTTTGTTCTACCACGCATTTTTGCTCTATCAGAGATTGCTATTGCCCGATTATAAAATGCCTGGCAATTGATGATAATAGCAGGAATGACAGATCAGGTATAATCTTTATTTAACAAAAAAGGATTTAGGATTCATTTGTACTCACATATGACATTCACTATCGTAAACCCCTCACATAAGTCTATCAATCCTCAAGAGGAGGGTGGGGAGAATTTGAAATATGTTTACACACCTGGATATTTGTAGAAGATGATTCAGAAATTTCTAATAATTTCAAAAGAGTATTTCTCCCCATTCTGATTCTTCCCAAAGAGCATTCTTTAATTGAACTTTAAAAGAGTTCTATAAGACACATACTTATCCACTACGACACAGATGTCCTGTTGGAGATTGGACTATCTACATAACTATTCTCTTAATGAATTAAACTTTCTTATATTGTCAGATATCAGCAAGGTCGTCTCGTGAATATTTGAAGGCAAGATAGTTATAAAATAAGCAAATAAGTAAATACAAAGACACGAATCCACAACTAATATTTATTTGCAGGTCTATCATTACGGCAAGCTTAAAGTGACCAAATAATTAAATCTATATACATACATCATGAAGGGTAGGACAAAGACGAGTGGACTCCTCATATTTTTTGCAAGCTTCTTCAAGCAAAGCATCTTTAGCAGATGAACCAGATTCTGGACCAACATTATCAGCACTTTCCTGCATAAAGATATTGATTGCACGTGATGGTTTTTAGATTATATAGCAATATAAGGCGAGATATCATTTTGAGGTCAAAAGCAAGAATAGAAGAAGCAAAAATAAGTACAAGTACGACAAGTGAATGGTGTCAAGTGTTGATCAACAGAGAAATCCAAGGATAGTGCAAAGAAGGGAAACTGAGGGTCCCTGTTGTAATTACTGGGAAGAGAGAGCAGTCTAAAGAGCCTTTCTCTGAGTTCATTAGGGCGTCAAAAACAATGGAGCTATTATATTTTGAACTTTTTTACATTTGAGATGCGATTTCAGTATTTAAGATTCCAGACTTTATCCTTGTAAAATTTCATTTGCATTCAGAAGTATACAGAAAATCCGTCCAAAAATAACTGTTTATTACTTGTTTAATTTGTATAAGATCAATTACTATAGAAGCCCGTCCATTCCCCACTAAAAGGCCTATTAGTAAGGAAGGAGAGGGGCATATATTAAGATTCGGCTTTGATAATGCTCAAGTGATGTGGAACAATTCCAACAATTACATTATGAAATTCCAACACAAATTAAATCCTTATACATACCCACTGCTAATAAGTACCGACTGACTCAATTTCATAAAAAAGTGATGATGAAAAGCAGGTCAAAATGAAGGTAAAATTCCGCAACTAACATATTACAAAGAAAACTTAAAGTAGTTAGTATATTCCAATGTAAAACTTTGTGTTAATATTCTCTGTGAAGACTGAAGTTAACAGTAATAATATACTATAATAATAACAATAATACTGCAGTATTAATAATAATGACAAAGCTTATAAAATAAAATATCTGATACTGATTTCTTAAGTCACAAACTGGCAATGTAGATGTATGAAAACAATGCTTATAATTTCCACAATCAAGACAACAGACCTGAAGCACCAAGGCCCAATTGTACAAGGCATCATAATCATCTGGATTTCTCTCTATTGCACTTGCATATCTGCCAGGCAATATCAGACAACATTTTCATGATAAATTTACATAGCCATCAACATATCCCAAAACACGTTTCTCAAAAGTCAAAAAAACAATCCACAAAAACAGATCTTGAAGAGAAATTCTTCGGAAAAAAAAGGACAAGAAAACCTTTATTGAGTTCACAAAGAAAAATAAAGAAAACTGTTACTCCTAATGGATCCAAATTACCATTTCAGACCGGTTATCAAGACTGGTTTACAGTTTAGCTAAATACATTCTGCAATTATTTACATTAGTTCCAAATATCAGTTCTGTATTTATGCAAATATTTAATAAAAATGGAAATTTCTGATGTCTTCCATATAATGATCTTTGTACCTTTATTTAGCTGACTAGTAATTAGTAAATAAAAGTCCAAGCCCAGCAGACCTATCTTAGAAGTCTCTTTAATTTGTGTTTTAATGCACACACTTCGATTACATAAGAACGATAATTTAGAGTAAAGGTAAAATATCAAAAAGATTACGAAGTCATTAATTTAGTCCTCTCTTAACCGAATCCTTATTCCCTTTAATAGATATAAAATGAACATCATACTACAAATATGAAAAAGGAGTATATTCGATGCCAGATTGCCAGGTAAGCATAAAATTTACGAATCAAAGTTAATAAAGTATCACTATACCTTCTCGCAGCAAATGTTAGAATCTTTTGTCGAGAACGGCCTTCTTCGTCAGCACCTGTGACACTATTGATTAAGTCCATTGCAGCATTGTTTTCTTCTATTTGTTGTTGAGTGGCTTCTCGACTGGAAAAATGAACGAACAGAATAAGCTTTCAATTAATTATATCACATCATAAAAGACAAACACACATAAGAAAACTGTCAAATGGTCTTTCTATTGTCTTGAACGGCAGCGAGCGCCTCAAGTAACCCAAACATGGACCCACACATATACACACCAGTCGCAACCTTAAAATGAAAATGAGGTTCCCAAATGTTCCAAAGGCTAAATGGCATTCTTGCCAAACAAAAAAGACATGTATAGCCAGGTTTAAGTCTCAGAATAATACCCACATTTCAAATTCTATGATTATATGCATACCAGTAGAATGAGATCCCCACCATGATTAAATTCAACTCTGGCCACATTAAAATTGTAAAAAAATCCGTCCCAGCAGAGAATGGTTTTTAACTATTATTCCGCATTGTGACCCCTCTAACGTTTGGAAACCCTACCAATTTTAGCGGCATAATTTCTTTATAGGGCATAAACACCCCTTTAGTTGACCAGATGAGCTGCAATTCACAATGTATTGCTGCGGTTACAACTTATGATAGTCACAGAAGACAACTGCTAATAGCATTATTAATGTTTACAAAAAAACCATAACTACTGTTTGAGGCTTTCGTTTGACCGGCGTAGTTACATATACAACTGTTAGAATATCGACTTCCTCCTAAATTGTATTTGCAACTCTCCATGTCCAATTGACCCTGCCTATTTTTATACTCGGATCTCATAATTAGTTTAATTTGGCCGAACATAGCGTCTGTGTGAAAAAAGCTTCTATTACTACTAGAGAGAAAAAGATCACTACGAACTATGAAGCGGCATTGATTATTAAATGACAAATTCTGAGCACAAATATGTGGTTGCAATGCGTTTTGCAATATAGTCCAATGATACCTGGTTTGCGGTCTGTTATGGTATGTGATACCCTGACGTAGTACATTGGGAATAGTCCTAGTAATATTACTCTTTCTGTTTGAGGTTTGCTCGTAATGTAATTAGACTACGAGGGAGAACATTAAGTTGACTAACCTAACTTACTAATTTAAGTTCCGGACCCAAAATGAACATGTTGCGCCTCTAAGTGTAAAAACTCTGTGATGGTTTTTATTTTTTATTTTTTGTCACGTTCCACGTTTCCGTTTCTACTTTCGTTTTCTATGGTCTGCAGCATACATGAAAAAAACTACGGAAATCAATTTAAACCCGTAACGTAACAGCAAATTACAAACCTAAGGGGAGGATTAGTCTTGTTTTCTTCCAAAGATCAAGTTTTTACTTCTTCCAAATCTTAACGTAACTGCAAAAAACTAACATGTACAAAGATCCCGACTGGTTTTCTAATTATACATTCTTTGGGTAAACTCTAACATGAACATTCTAGCTATACTACATATATTAAAAATCCAACTTTTAGTCCAATTTTGGTTGCTTGTTCCTACATTGTCTGCAACATACATGAAAACAACTACCAAAATCGTAACGTAACCGCAAGAAACTACCCCGTACAGAGATCCCGACATTGTCTACTGAATAGTTAACAGAAAACTCGTTTCCTGTTTAAAAGATTATCTTTCTCGTTTCCAGCTTCCTATTATTTCAAGTGCAAATTTTAGATTTTTAGTTTGTTTTTTTTCACGTTTTCGTTTCCTGTTTCGTTTCTGGCTTCCTTTAAAGTAAACAACTACGGAAATCGAATTAAAACTGTAATGTAACAACAAATCACAAACCCAATGGGAGAATTAGTCTGGTTTTCTTCAAAAGACTGAGTCTTTACTTCATCTAAAAGCTCCCTCATCGTAAACGTACGACTCCCTTCATCCTTCCTCAGCTCCCTACTCGACTCCGATCCCACTTTCACATCCCCTGCCACGTCATCACTCTCGGGTCCATCTTTTTCAGGAATTTTCACATCCCCCGCCACATCATCCTCGGGTCCACCTTTTCCAGGCATTTCATTTTCTGGGTTCGGATCAACTGGGTTTTCGGGTATCTGTTTGATGAGAGAGGAATCAACAAGTGACACGTTATCGACTGGGTTTTCGGGTAGCTGTTGTTCGGTAGGTTGAATGGGAGCGGAACCGACTGGTGCCACGTCATCGAGTGTTTTATAGGATTGATTGAGATTGGGATCTGGTGGGTTTTCGTTTGCAGACATTATATCACGAATTATGTATATGTATGTATGTGTTTGTATGTATATATATATATAGAGAGAGAGAGATAGAGAGAGAGAGAGAGAGATCTAGCTTAGCAGAGAAGGTTTGCAATATTCAGAGATGGAGAAAACAGAAATGAAACTTAGTAGCAAGTAAACTTTGCATAGCAAATACTAAATAAATAAATAAAAATACAGTTTATGATAATTACAATTTACTATATATTTATAAACTTATTCATAAAAAATCAGATTGTTTTTAACTTGATAACACTTTTATAAAAAAATTATATATTTTGTGAACTTATTTACAAATAGTTACATATTTTATTAACAAATCAAAAAAAAAAATTTAAATTAAAAATCAAAATTTTTAAAATAAATTTTTTTATACAAAAAATATGTGTGATACTATCATGTCTGATGTTGAATCCTTTCTAATCTTATTTAATCTTATATAATCATGTCTAATCATATCTGATACTATCTACAAATTTTTTAATTTTTTTTTAATGTTTTTTTTGTGTGTATATTTTATTATTTTTTATGGCATATGTAACTAATTGTAAATAAGTATATTTATCTAATTGTAAAGAAGTATACTAGATGAGTTTTTCGTAATTAAGTTAATTGTTATGTATCTCAAAACGAAATAATATGAGCTATAACGTTGCTCTTGTACACATTTTTAATAAATGTCTCGTTTTGGCAAAATTATTTAAGTTTTAATCCATTATTCAATAACTTATATTTTTGTTTTTAACTATATTATTTCTTTATTCGCGAAACTACTTTCACTCTCTAAGTCACGACGACGCAGATCGCACTCTTTCTTACATGTCGCGACTGTTTTTTCTCGCTAGCTCTTTCCTAAAGATAATGCAGAAATAGCATATGCGTGTACATGTTATATTTTTTATCCTTGTTAGCTAACAACATGATGCATTCTAAACAAAACATGGAAGTTCATAGTATATTTTTGTAAAATCTAGCCAAGCTGCATATGTTTCGTTAAAAGATGAAAGTTTGTTATGATAAACGCTATTTACGCATTGTATTAATTTATATGTACACGTAAATTACGCTTTAGCGATATATTTGATTACACAAAATTCTAATACAACGTACCGATGTCTCAAATTTTGATTTAATATAGTGTATTTACTAATTAAACTTGATTTATTGTACCAATAATTAACTGCATACACGAAATCAAGATGATATTCTGTACTCAGTTTGAAACCTTATCAAGTCTGATTTGTAAATTCATCAATATTTTGAATCAAACTTAGGCTATGTTTAGTAACATATTTTTTATTTCAAAATTAGATTTTAAAAATATGTTTTGAAAATCTATTAAAAAACTATATTTTAAAATTGTGAATTTTTTAGTTTTTTCAATCTAAAAATCATTTTTTGAGAAAGTTGAATAATGTGATTTAACAGACACATTTTTTATTAACGTAAATAGTTTTTTTTTTTTCTTTCTAAACACATGTAAATAGTAAATAGTAAATAGTAACTTTCCCTAACATATGATATAAAAGCTGCAGAACTGAACAATTACAGAAATTAGAAATAAATAAATTTCATTCCAATCTCCTTCGTTGTTAGAGAGAGAGAGAGAGAGAGAGAGAGAGAGAAACCCCACGACATGGATCCATCACCGACCCCGTCAACCCTCACCACCTCCGCCGGTAACGGCACATTACCACCGCCTCAGAACACCACCACAGACACGTCATCATCTGACCCAAAACAGAACCTGAACGACGTAATCGTCTCGATACAAAAGACTTTAGGGCTAATACACCAACTCTATCTTTCTGTTTCCTCCTTCAACGTTTCCTCTCATCTCCCTCTCCTCCAACGCCTGTCCGTTTTTACTCCCCCCCCCCCCCCTCTCTCTCTAGTTTGTTTTCCTTTCTTTTGCTTTTTTTATTACGCTCGGTTTTTTAGAGATATAAGTTACTACTATAGGGACTCTTTTTGTTATTAGTTTCTGTATAGTATCTATATATACAGTATCTCACAGTCGTGTATCTCTACAATGGCGGAGCCATTGTAGAGATACCGCCATTGTAGAGAAAAAAAAGGACTATGTAGCTCTACAATGGCGGAGCCATTTTAGAGAAAAAAGACTGTGTAGCTCTATAATGGCGATGCACAATGGCTCTGCTATTGTATAGATACATAGTCCTGTATCTTTACAATGACGGAGCCATTTTAGATATACAGGACTGAGAGATATTTTGCATCTCTACAATGTAGTTTCTTAGCTTTTTCAGCTTTTAGAAAGGTAAGTTTTCCAAAAACAAAATTATTCTAGTATAACGGGTTTGTATTTTCACAACTCACTTATGACTTTTTAGTAGAACCGTTCTAAGGGTTTCTTAATTTGAGGAAAAATAAGCTATTTTGTCGGGTTTCTTAAGTTTGGGGAAAATAAGCTTTTTTTTAGGGTTTCTTAATTTTGGGGAAAATAAGCTATTTTTTCCGTATGGTTTCTTAATTTGGGAAAATCTGTATAATTGAATTCATTTTGTCTTAGGGTTTGTTAATCTGGGGAAACATAAGCTATTTTGTTAGGGTTTCTTAATTTGGTGGAATATATATATATACCCAACAGAACTAGACAATAAGGGAAATCCCCGTAGGCCCTCATCCCCACCGCCGAAAACGGCACATTACCACCACCGCCACCGCCTCAGAACACCACCATAGACACGTCGTCAGATCCGAAACAGAAGCTGAACGACGTAATAAGCTCGATACAGAAGACGTTAGGGCTAATACACAAGCTCTATCTATCTGTTTCTTCTTTCAATGTCTCCTCTCACCTCCCTCTCCTCCAACGCCTGTACTTTTTCCCTTCTCTCTCTTTCCCACTCTATTGCTTTTACTCATTTGTTTTAGCTTTAGGGAATGTTAATTAGTACACGCTTTCAGCAATGTTTATAAAGGCGTAAGGCGGATTCTAGGCGGAAATAGTTTGCCTAGCTTCTAATCTCGCTTAATTACCGCCTAACCTGCTTAATCGTGCCTAATCCAGTAGGCTCCTAAGCTTGGCCTACGGCCTAGTCTCCGCCTAATTTGTCACTTAGGCTCGCTTTTTACATCACTGGCTTTTAAAGTAGGCTCTCAGTTTGGCAACAAATTTTCTGGTCAAAAACCAATTTTAAAAAAAATGTTTCAAAAGTCCTTTGGATATTTTTAGCCTAAAATCAGCTTTTTAAAAGCTAAATAACCTTACTGTCAAAACACCCATTGATATTTAAAATCAGCCCAGAAAATCTGTTGCCAAACGGAGACATCAAAAATGGAAAACCCGATTTATGGTTTAGCATATGGTGTTTAAGAATTGGTACATATTACTTTTAAACATGAAGAGTAAAAAAGGCCGCAGGAGCATTTGTACCTAATCTTTTTAGGAGAGATTTCAGCCATGTTTTTCTGTTAATTAATCCCCCGTTTCGTTTGGTAACAAAAGTTCAAACCTGATTTTTTGATTTTCAAACCTGATTAAGTCCCTCTTGTTTCCCCACTCTGGGAAATGCTTTTGTTCTAATTCGGAACTGAGGTTTGTTCTGACAGGTCCTTGTATGTTCATGTTATTTGCACCCTAGATGTCTTGATTTTTACCTTCAAAGTTGGATCACTTTTCCTATAGTTATCACAGAAACTCTTTGATTTGGGAAACCTGTTTTCCATGAAAATTGGACGTTCAAACGTCAACCTACCGGTTGATGTTGTTTAACTCCCAGTAATTTTTTTATGCTTTGCATCCTTTCCTCGATTAAGTTGGCCTGTTCTGAGGTTTATCCCTTAAGAGCTTTTTAACTTTGTTTGGGTGTTGCTAATTTTTAGTAACACTTTTATTTTTGGTTTGCTCAGTGAGCTTTTCTTCTTAGGTTCTACAATACTTGTACTCCAAAACACTACTCCCCTAGTTTCCTAGGTGTCCAACTTTTGTTTATAAGGCATTCCCTTCTGAACTTGATGTGCTAGAAGTTACAGTGTGGAGGAGCACACTAGTAGCCGGTATCCAAATAAGATAATTAATACAACTTATATAAACCTATGGGCTATGGCATCTCTCCTATGCTCTTACTAACATTATTGAAGTTGATTCCCCTGCGTAGTAGCACTTTTTCCGATACTATTATATTTTTTTCGATCTTATAGGAAACTAAATTATATCACGATGGCTCATGTTTGTGTATAATAAATGTAAATATACTAAAGGTCTTTCCTTTAACCCTCTACTCTTTGTATTTACATACATTTTGGTTTCTGTAGAACTTATTTTTGTTATTTATTTGATTACTTAAAATTATGTTTTTCCCTGTTTCCTGTTATTAGTCTGGTTATCGGTTTTTGCTTTTGTATTGTGACTGTCTGTGTTTCTAAACCAGCACCTATACTTGTTGAAACATGGATTTGAGTTTTAGAAAGAACCCTTTTTCTCCATTTTTTAGGAATTGTTCTTGCTAATTAGTAATTAGGAAATTTCAGTTATTATGTTTGTAAGTAATTAGTTTGAAATGTTATCGTTTTTGAAATTCAGGAATTCGCTTGTTCTGGAGCTCGATAACATGACGAAATTGGCAGAGAAATGCAATATTCAGGTCCCTATGCAAGTACTCAAGTGAGTGTCTTCTCTTCTTCTTTCTTTAGTTCTGTTCAGTTAGAAATCTCAACTTGTATCTATTTTCCTTCTCAGGGATTATTGTTTTACTCGTAAATTGAAGAATGGAAATCTCTGAGTAGAACTTAGTCATCCTCATCTTCTTTAATTCAATATTTATCTTCTTAAGCATGCTAATGTAATACATAATGCAACTAAAGGATGTATTTGAGTCGGTTTTGCTTGTAAGTTCAAAGTGCAGAGTGGGTGAAAGTTGAAACTTGAAAGTAGTAAGAATACCACACGTTCATTTATTTATTTTACGATGCAGACTTTCTTAATGACTGTATTCTTGTGCGTCTAGCTTAATTGACGATGGGAAGAATCCAGATGAGTTCACGAGGGAAGTATTGAATAGCTGTATTGCAAAAAATCAGGTCACTAAAGGAAAGACAGATGCCTTCAAGGTTAGGCTATTTTTTTCTTTAGAAAAGAAAAAAAGCCCGTTTCTATTCTTCTCTATCGGTTAAGGCATGTTTGTTAATCTATTTATTTACTGTTGCCGTACCTAGTAGCTCTTGTTTTATATGCTAGTTTTGGGTTTTGCTGCTTAAGCATTTTCGTCTTCTTTAGACTCTTGTGTATATTCCTCCTAAAATATCAAGTATAATCAACTATCACACTCTTTTGGCTTAGTATTCCGTTCTACTGATTTTTCTTTTTACTACACTATAATATCGTTTTTTATCAGATTGATATATTTCCGTTAAATCTAATTGGTAAAAAGGTGATTTCATCAAACTTTTCCGGATCCATGAAGGGTAAAATGGTCAATTTATCCGTTAAGAGACTTTTTTGTAAGGTTTAGTATACTAATTTACCTCCTTCTCAGTTAGTATACCAATCTATGAATTAATTTTGAATTACTTTTAAAAATGATTTATAAATATATAAACTGTATGCATGCATAAAAAGCCAATAGTGGTGGAGGGTGGTATGCTGGTGAGTTAGTGGGGAGGAGGAAGGGTACATATCTCGAAATTCTATCAATTATTTTGGGGTTAGATCCAAAATTTATCATAAATATAAATTGAAATCATCAATTTCATTTAAAAAACAATTCTTAAATATGTAAACTGTATTATGCATACATAATGAGCCAATAGCGGTGAAGGGTGGTATTAGAAATGGGTTTGGCGAAGAAGTGTTCATGGCCAACTTTGTAAATTCGTCAAAATGTGTTATTCAAAATTAGCTCGCTAAAGTTAATAAGAAAATATAATAAATTTACCACGCTATTTGAAAGAATGGTGAAAATAGTTTGACCACCACAACTTCAAGATTATGATGAATTTAGTACGTCGTTTATATGTATGCTTTTTTTCCCATTGGGTATTACTTTTAGTCACAAAAGCAAAAAAATCTGAAAAAGTATTAAACAAATTTAATCACATTTTAATATATAAATTACGTAAAAATATGTAAACTAATACGTAAGAGTTATTCAAATATATGCTAAATGAAATTTGTAAATATTTTTTTATATGTTTTTCAATAGTCTTCATTACAGTTGAAACTATAAGAATCAAATTATTACTAGTCATTACTACTTAGTAAAACAGTTGTTACCATGGAAACTACTAACAAACTGCATAACTAATTGCAGTTATTTCTTAAAATGCTCTTTAAAATTCATGTACAAACAATTTTAGATATTGCCTTTGTATATTTATATTAAAAAATGGACAATGATTGTATTTACATACACTATTTTGTACATTTGAAACCGCAAGTACCAAATTGATTTTTTCTAAAATTATAAAGACTATTTTAATTAATAATTAATAAGTGAGGAGTTGATTAAAAGAATTATGTCCAAAACTGTTTTTTTAAGCATAGTATACTAACTGAAAGTAACATTAGTAGCATGCGGATAATTTGGTAGCTTTGCTGGATTAATTGGACGAAAGCATATCAATTCTGAAAATATTTAATAGCATAGAATAATATAAAGAAAAATGAATATAACGGTAATACTAACCGAAAAAACATGATAGTTTGAATATACTATAATGTTAATTATCACTTCCTTTATTGTCCACCATTTTTCTTCACTAGGAATCTATTATAACGTTGAGCATGTGAATATATAGTCAAATCAGGTCTTGGCGAACATACAACATGATATTTTGATGATCCACTTTGGGACCATCTATATTTTTGATATCCGATATCGTGTACCCTTTTTTTCACCTGATATTAGGCGTTATTATATCTATTGTAGGAAAATAGTAACTTTCTATGGGGGACATTTATAGAACTTCACATTGACGACCAATTTATTAACTTGTTTCACCCATTTATGTGGCATATATAAATAATTAAATACTCCTATAAATTATCTTCATTATATTGCTGAGGTAACTTGTCATCTGTGTTGTCGTTGTTTCACATTAAATTTTAACCTCGGGTTAGATTACAATTGTTGTATTTATGTGCTATGCAGAGTTTACGAGGGAATCTTATAGCGGAACTGGAACAGGCCTTTCCAGATGAAGTCGAATCATATAGGCAGATACGAGCTGCTTCTGCTGCCGTAAGTTATTCATACCCGAATTTCTGTTGTTTGATTATGTATAAGTCTTTACCCTGAGATGGATGAGGGATAGATTATTTTTTATTTCTACATTTAATGATTTAAATATAAAACAAAAAAGGATGGGGGGCATTGCTGCTTATCATCAAGTAGAAGGCATCAAGGCACACAAATTGTAATAAAAACTTAATTAGGAATGTAATGGAAACGATATAGACACGTCTTTATATATCTTGGTGAACGAGCTTTTAACACAAGCACCATAGGGTTCATATGTGTTAGCTGTTCTTTGGCAATGTAATGTTCTCATTCAAGTTGGAGTTTATAGCATACATTTGAGAGATTGTGATGGTTGGGCATATGATTTTGGGTATGGTACATAATCCAGCACTCTTTTAGAGGTCGAAGAGAATTATATGTCTCATGTTTATATGGTATTTGTTTCTTTGCTTTGTTATTATTCTTTTCATAGATATATGCTCAATGTGAAATCTGAGAGAAAGAACAGTAATGAAATGGTTAAGTGGTTAATTGTATAGCCTAATATGTTTTATAGAGTTTTAACCTGGAAGCCTTAATTTTTAGTTTAAGAGTGTATAGAAAAGGATATATCTAATCTGCCCCATATTATATTGGATTGATTCACATCCTCGATCTTTATACGTCAATTTACACTGTCTCCAAATGTGAATATTAAACACCTGTTAGCGTCCTTGTACTTTTTTTCCACATGTGATGATCGTTTTACAATTGTTCATTATTTTCAGCGACTAATATAATTAGGTGTCACTTTGAGAATAAAAGTCGAGTATATTTTTATGCTTATAAGTTTGTGGCCAAATAGGCATCCTTGTTTACTTGATTGGGTCATTGGTTTATGCTCATATCTGTTTGCTGTATGGTTTTATTTCACTTGGGAAGTTATCACTTCCCGTAATGTATTGGTTTTGCATATATTTATACCGTTTATGCTCGTCCTATCATTCTAGGAATCCAAGCGACTTGCACAAGCACAGAGTAGTTTGCCAAACGGAGATGTGAAAGTCAAGCCCGAGCTTTGAGAGCTTTTTTATTTTCAGGTTCCATGGTCTTTTTTAGTTTACCAATGTGTCATATCAATGTTATCTGTATGTACGATCCACCTAGTGTTAGTGGTCACATAAGGCATTAGTTTGGATTAAAACTCATTCAGTAGATTTGTCATAACTTGTCCAGATGACCTGTAGATTCTGGTGTTAATCAATGTAATTTTACAAATCTAGACACTGAGGAGGTATTCTGCTTTGAACTTTTCACATAGATGCTTTACTGAATCAATGAAATGTTTACAATTATGTTTTCCAAGTATGTTTTAAGTGGAATGATTAAGACGCACCTAATCTCTTCTCGAGTCAGCATTGCAAGATGTTTTTATGCCGCAAAGACACTGCTTAAGTGAATAGAGGCTCTATTATCTTAACATTTCTCATACAATATTTTATGAATGTACTAGAGCTTATTTTATACCCAAATCATGCTATTCCCTATCATCCTATATTAGTATATTAAACGAGAAATAGATTTCATATTTAAATTTCCCCACCACTGGGAGCCCCTACTCAGTTTTGTGTTCCAAGACACAATCAGACAGACACCAAACTCAGATCAATATTGCACCAATTCGCACATGGTGTGAAGTGATAAAAATGTAGAACTTCTGAAAAATTCACAAGATCAATTTCCTCTGCATAGTAATTTTATTTTCAGTTGTCTTTGCGTACCATGTAATGTGGTTCGTTTTTTTTTTTATTTCCTTCGAGGGGATGTTCGTCTTCTCCCCTTCTTCTGTCCTATAATTGCTGCTCCATTGCCAAACTCTGTCTAAGCTTCTCGGTTTCTGAAGCTGCATGTCAGCATAAACATACAGTTAGGGTTGCGTCAAATTGTAGAATGTGCATATGTCATTTGCTTAACAACGTTAAGCGCACTTAACTGAAATTACAAGAACTAAGCTTTTTGTAGATTTTACTGCTCTGAGTTTAAATTTCACACGTATCCGAATTGTGAAGATTTTACTTCTCAACCAAGTAGTTCTGTAAATATAAATTGAAACTACACGGACCGAAATTTGTACAATTAAATCATATTAATCGCACAGACTCGACAATTTTAACCCAACTTTACTTGTAATCAGTATATTTGATAGGGATAACTACCAATTTGCCATTAGCCCATAGTTCAATTAAAGTAAGCAGACAAACCCCAACAAAATACTATTACATTATAATAAACAAGTTGGGAAGTTATGGCTGGTGGAACAGAAACAGCTCATAAGAAGTGCCACATCTAGATACATGTCAATTTTCTCTTGTTTTATCATTTATTGCAGAACTTTTAAATGAAATGTGTATGAAATTGGTTTCGGTTAAGAAGAAAAAGAGAAAAAAGAAAGTGGCTTAGTGTGATCACTATTAATTGTCTCCAATTGTTACCAGTTGGCAACTAGTTTATTTAAATGAGATGAGATGAGATGAGATAAGAAATCAGGCACCGACTGAAGCATATTTTACTTTGCTCCATAACACTAAACTGGTAACTGATTTCTTACGAGTTATGATTTCATAACATTACTTGTGCTATTTTTGTAGTGGCACATTTAACCAGTAATAGTGTACACTTCTATTTTATATAAAATTGCACTGAAAAATGAGGAAAGTGTTATGCGATAACTATTAGTAAACTATCCACATAGTAAGAAATGTATGGGGAGAGAGTAAAGTATTCTTATTCAAGTATGAATATGTGTTAAACTATGAAGAATTCAACCCCTTTATATAGTGGATGGGTAGAACAAGATACATGCATGAGAGAATCTAGAAAGTCATAAGTTTTAAACTTAAATGTTATACATAATGTATGTAACCTATACATGAATATGGATAACCACATAATGTATCACAACACTCATTGGGTGTCCAAACATGCTGCAAGATTCCCCGTCTTCATAAACTCTGATGAGTTGTTGAGTCGCATTCGCTATTGCCAACACATAACACCTCAAGTCCGGAAAACCCGATGTGGGACAAAAAACCGGATCATAGGACAAAAAAAGTGTTGCCGAATGGAGTGAGCCGAAACGCTATTCAAATGCGTGAATGACTGACTAAAAAATATGTGCCTCATAAAAACCTTGCCAAGAAAACTCAGTGGGAAAAAACTTGGTCGAATGATAAAAGAGTACACAACTATCAGTAGTAGCAGGAGAAATAACCATACACGGTGTGTCTCATTAAAAAGCTTGTTAGAGAAAACCCTGTGGGAAAAACATTCTAATCGAAAGACAAAAGAGTACATGATGGTTAGAGTTATACAACCGGATACTCTTTCTGATTTCGGCAATCCTTAGTGAGAACGGGATTAGAAATGTGTATCGCTAAAAACTTTCTCAAGGTAAAATCAGTGGGACAAACCCTTGAACTAAGGACAAAAAGAGTACACAAGCATTCATCAGGATGCTCTCCCTCACATGCACACAACTGAGTGCAGGAATTTCGACTAGGTAGAAAATAAGCATACATCGGGATGCTCTCCCTTACTTGCACATAATAGGATGCATGGATAAATAACTAGTAAAAGCTAATCATACGTCAGGATGCTCTTTTTCACTTGCACGCAACAGGGTGCTAAGTATATGTGAGGATACACACAACAGTGTGCTAAGCATACGTCAGGATGCTCCCCTCACTTGCACACAACATGGTGCACGGAGACATGTCGTTTAGGAAATCTCGAAGAGCTTCCTAAGTCTGATCGCTCTAACATGTTTTTGGAATACTTTGGCAGTGACTTGGTGAACAAGTCTGCGTGATTGTTCTCGGATCCAATATGCTTCACTTCAATCATTTGAAGCGCTTGTTGTTTATGTGTAAAGAACAACTTTGGCGAGATATGCTTAGTGGCGTCACCTTTGATGTAACCGTGTTTCGCTTGATCAATAACAGCGGTGTTGTCCTCATAAATGACAACTGGTTCATCAGGATCGTAAGTTAGATCACATGTACTTCTAATATGGACAATAACCGTTCGGAGCCATACGCACTCTCTAGTCGCCTCGTAGAGCGCGAGTAGCTCAGAGTGGTTCATCGAAGTAGCCACTAAGGTCTATTTACGAGACCTCCAAGATATCGATGTGTTCCCGATGGTAAAGACATAACCAGATTGGGAACGTCCCTTATGCGGGTCTGATAAGTAACCTGCATCGACGTAACCAACAAGGGTCGCATTATTTCGAGTACTAATGGGGGTAGGCCCACTCGATGACGAGTATGGATAGAACAAACCCATATCCGTAGTACCCTTAAGGTAGCTGAAAATGTCTTTGATGCCATTCCAATGGCGGCGTGTTGGTGTGGTGCTGTGTCGAGCAAGACAATTCTCAGCAAACGAGATGTCCAGTCTAGTATATTGAGCCAAGTATAATAATACGCCTATTGCACCAAGATAAGAGCACTCAGAACTCAATATCTCTTCATCGTCCTCCTTTGGACGGAAGGGGTCCTTATTAATGTCTAGAGAGCGGCTGATCATGGGAGTTGAGGACGGTTTTGCGTAATAATGACTAAAGCGTCTTAACATCTTCTCGGTGTAGTTTTGTTGATGGACTAAAATTCCATCTTTACGGTGCTCGATCTGCAGGCTGAGGCAATACCGTGTCTTCCCAATATCTTTCATCTCAAATTCCTTCTTCAGGAGTTCGGAAGTTTCGAACAACTCTTTCGAGGTTCCTATAAGATTCATATCATCTACATAGACTGCTATAATAGCGTATTCCGAAGTGGATTTCTTTATGAACATGCATGGGCATAATTCATCATTAACATATCCCAATCCGATCAAGTATTCACTTAGACGGTTATACCACATCCGTCCAGATTGTTTCAATCCATATAGTGAACGTCTCAGTCTAATAGAGAATGTGTTCCGTAGCCGGGAACTACTTGATTCAGGCAACTTAAGTCCTTCAGGGACTTTCATGTATATCTCTGTGTCCAGATCCCTATAGAGATAAGTTGTGACCACATCCATGAGCTGCATATTCAGTTTTTCGGAAACTACTAAACTGATTAAGTAGCGAAACGTTATAACGTCCATTACGGGAGAATACGTCTGCTCGTAATCAATTACAGGGCGTTGAGATAAGCCTTGCGCCACTAGGCGAGCTTTGTATCTAACAATCTCATTACTCTCATTACGCTTCCTTATGCAAACTCATTTATAACCAACTAGTTTAACATTGGGTGGTGCTGGAACGACAGGTCCAAACACTCTTCGTTTCGTGAAGAAATCCTATTCAACCTAGATTGCTTGTTTCCATTTAGGCCAGTCTGTTCTCCGCTAACACTCAGCAACGATACGTGGTTCCATGTCATCATTGTTCATAATGTCAGTGGCCACTGCGTATATGAACACATCATCGATGACAGTCTCGTTTCGCTTCAAAATATCGTCTAAACTAGTATACTCGACGGATATTTTGAGGTTATCGGGATGCTTACGAATTGGTGTTGCATCAGGAACACGCTTTTCTAATACATCGCCATGATCATTAATGATCTCATGTGGCAAAACGGATGTAACGGGATTTCTCCTCCTTCGAGGAAGAACATCCTTAGAACCGACCGATCTTCCTCTTTTCTTGGGAAGAGCGGCAGACTAGACGGCCGACGTCAGCATCCTTTGCTCGGTGGGTACAACCCGAGTAACATGGCGCGTCCTTTGCTCTGTAGGTACAACCCGAGGAACATGTTTGACAGGAACATGGCGTTTCACTGGGACGTCTATCCTTGCAGGCACTTTGCAGCAGGTATATGTGATCTCGTGACATTCACTAGGTCATTAAATGCGTCTGGCATTTGATTTGTAACATTTTGCAGATCTAGGATTCTCTACACTTCCTTATCACTATGTGTAGTATGGGGATCCAGATGAGACAAAATAGCTACATGCCACGTTAATTCACGTTGTTCCTCATCAACGTTAACGTGCATTTCTCACCATAATGACGGGAAGATAGTCTCATCAAAGTCACATTCCGCATGTCTAGCAGTAAAGAGATCGCCTGTCAAGGGCTCTAAATAGCGTATTATGGATGGGGTTTCATAACCGACATATATTCCCCGTCGTTTCTGAGGTCCAAATTTTGAACGCTTTGACGGATCAATTGGAACATTGACTAGCACCCAAACACATGTAAATGTGAGATGTCGGGCTCATATCCAGTTACCAACTGCTACGCAGATAGTGGTTGGGTGGTCATGGGCCTTAGATGGACCAATGCAGCAGCATGCAAAATTGCATAGCGCCATACAGATAGTGGAAGTTTGGTGTGCATGACCAAAGTCCTTGCAATCATTTACAACCGCTTAATAAAAGCTTCTGCAAGGCCGTTTTGGGTATGAACATAAGCAACTGGATGTTCAAGATCAATTCCCAACGACATGCAATAGTCATCGAAAGTTTTTGATGTAAACTCCACGGCATTATCAAGTCTTATAGACTTTATTTGTTAATTCGAATTATGAGCCCTCAACTTAATGATCTGGGCTAGGAGTTTAGGAAATGCTGCATTTCTTCTAGACAACAAGGCTACGTATGACCATCTTGCCGATGCATCAACCAAAACCATAAAATATTTAAATGGTCTCCAGGTTGGTTAGATAGGTCCACAAATATCTCCTTGAATTCTTTCAAGGAATCAGGAAACCAATTTCTTAGGTTTCACATGAAGTGGTTTGAGATTTGTCTTTCCAATCGAGCATGATTGGCATAGGCTTTTAGGATTAATCACAAAATTCTTTCCTCCAAGAGGATGCCCATGAGACGCGTTCATAGTTCGAAGCATCGTATTTTGATCCGGGTGTCCCAGCCGGTCATGCCATAACATATAAATGCTCTCATCAATCGGCTTTCACCGAATGATTAGATTTCTTTCAATGTTTTGGATCGTGGTAACATATAAACCACTTGAAAGACATCTCAACTTCTCCAAAATACGCTTTTGGCCGTATTGAATGGAGGTAATGTAAAGGTATTCAATACCATTTTCTCGAGCAGTTTCAACATGAAACTCGTTTTCTCGAATATCCTTAAAGCTCAACAAGGTGCGACTGGATCTCGGAGAATATAAAGCCTCAGATACTTCGACAGGAGTACCATTTGACAATGTGAAATGGGCTTTACCAAAGCCTTCAACAAGGGTCGAAGGGTCGACATGCCTGAATAGTTGTCACTGAGGTTACTTTATGCGTAAAGTTGATAAAATAACATTTATCTTTTAAGATAGTGTGTGTAGTGCCACTATCAACCAGACAATCAACTGCCCCACAATTCATGCCTAAGGTAAATAATTTAAAATTGGTCACACAAATAGAGGAATTGCTCAACGAAATAACTTTAAATTATGCGAGAAATATTCAAAAGCATTATCCATAAAACAAACCATAATCCAAAAGAGATAGCCAATATCCAAAGGAAAAACATAATCTGAATGGAATTGAAAAACAACATAATCCAGGAGCAAAATAAGCTCAATGTTTTAAAGATAAACGAAGAAATGTCTATTCTTCCATTTGAACCACAAAGTCGGGGGTCTCAAGGATTTGATTTTCGCTAGTTTCGACCAGATTTGCTTCAGTTTTTCTTCCCTTATGATAGTTTAGAACTTCTAGGGGAGTTGTCTTGCATATTCTTTGCATATGACCATAACCACCACATTTATAGCACAAAATTGACTCTTCATCATTTTCTCTTACTTTGGGACGACTGGCCCTTTTATTGTTGTTCCTACCATGAGACTGTCTAGGAGCCAAAGGTCCTCGGTTCGAACGCTTGTTCAAACCTCGCCTGGCTTGGCGAGCTTTACGTTCCCCATGATTCCTTGGCTGACAGGACGACTGGCCCTTGTATCGGTTCCCATATCATGGACGTGTTCCACGAACAGCATAAGCATCAGCCATTGGAATTGCCTTTGTCCCAGTAGGACGGGGGTTACTGTTTCTCATTAAAATGAGACTGTTTTTCTCATTCAATAACAAATGGGTGATGAGCTCGGAAAACTTGGTAAATTTCGACTGACGGTATTGCTTTTGGAGCAAATTGTCAGAGGTAGGAAATGTGGTGTAAGTCTTTTCCAATAAATCACTGTCGGTTAATGTTTCACCACAATATTGGAGAAGAGCACGAATCCTGCATACTTCAGCGCTATAGTCGGTAACGGTTTTGAAGTCTTGAAAACGCAGATTCATCCAATCATGGCGGGCTTCGGGAAGCCATATGGTCTTTTGATGGTCAAAACGCTCTCTAAGAGAGTCCCGTAACATCTTTGGTGAGGTGATTGCTACAAATTCAGATTTCATTGCGTCTGACAAGTGTCGGCGGAACAGAATCATCGCCTTAGCATTCATTTCACGAGTAATTTCGACTTCGCGTTCATCCTAAGCATAGATGACATCCAATAGGCCTTGGGCGTCTAGATAGTTTTGGATATCTTGGGTTCAATCCAAATAGTTCTTGCCAGCGGCATCCAAGATCGGAAAATCAAATTTGATCGACATTTTTCTATAACGGGAGAAAAATACTGGATTAGTCATCATATAAAACAACATGTTTATATGTGCATGGTTTGTATAAGCACAAACTTTGTCTCGAAACGACAGGTTCGAAAGACACACGTTTTGCTTTTGTGAATAGGTTCTTATTAATTGAACGACAGGTCGATACTGTCACACCGATTTGGCGAAAATACACCTATATAAACACACTCGGGGAACTTATTATTTACTCAACCCATTTCGGTAGCTCTACTTGAACACGACCAGGAAAGACGGTGAGGAGGGTGGGCACAAATACCACTTAAAAACCGACATCATTAGGAGAGCGACTTCCGCCTTTATCTTTCCTAGACATCGTATCCAAATAGGTGAGCCTATTTGGGGAAGATTCATAATTATTCCAACTTAAATGTGAATACATATACCGGATTTCGCAAATTTTCAACACAAAAGCTGCATATAAATATTTAAGCTTGAGGAAATTTTCTACTCAAAAAAGATACATTGTAAAATATTCAAACTCGAGTCAATCTATAAGCTCACGTAACATATAAATGTCTACGAACTTTTATGTGACAAGATAAAATAGCCTTAAACAAAATATAAAGGCATGTCATACTCATGTAAACTAGTTCTAATCATGGAGTAGTAATATTAAAGCACATGAGTTATTATTTAATCCAACACTAAAATATGACTTTTGCCATTTTTTATGTGTAATTAATACATCGCATATGTTATATCAATGCATAAGCAATAAATGGTGGCATGCTAAAAGGATAAATATAGTTAATGTCACACAAACAATTAATACTATCATGCAAGAGGTATTTTCTACAAGATTTCTACAAATTTTAGAAGTTGTAGCAATTAAATCTTAGATCATTTGCATGTAAATAAGTATTTTCGGTCTAAACATTGGGTAAACTTGTACATATATACTATTATGTGTATAATGAGTAACTACAGGTACTACAAGTGTAAATACATGAAACTATATGCATTTTAAGTGTAATTACAGCTCCGGTCCTATAGTTTTAGGAGCTTTACAGAGAGACCCTAAAGTTTCAGTTAGTTACAGATTAGTATTCCAATGTTCTAAAAGTGACAGTTTAGGTCCGACAGTTTATTATGTCTAACTATACAAGTTATAACTCGTTTTATAAGTGACATACATGGGTTCCAATAGCAATTTTTCATCAAAAAAAAAAACCATTCATCATGTGATATAAATCTTAAACATGAGATTTCCGGTTCTATTCTTGATTAATCATGCAATTTCTACGTTTTATTACAAATAGAAATTGTGTACCTTAATTCGGTAATGCGAAACGATGATCGATATGTGATCTAACAACCCAATAAACCCTCTTCCTAACTCTTCAAGCAAAAAATAGATCCGTATACTTCATTCTAATAAAACTATCTAGCGATTTCTTGACTCCGTATTTAAGCAACGTGCTGATAACGTGTTGTGTTACAACTATTAGCAAACTATCGACATAATAAGAAATGTATGGAGAGAGAGGAAAGTATTATTATTCAAGTATGAATATGTGTTAAACTATGAAAAATTCAACCCCTTTATATAGTAGAGTGGTGCAACAAGATACATGTATATAATGGAAGATAGAAAGCTATAAGTTTTAAAATTAAAGTTTATACATAATGTATATGTAACATATAAATGAATATGGATAAACACATAATGGATCACACCAGAAATAACTTTCTTATATAATAAGTACACATGGTGAATTTAATTCCACAATTATTAACCAACAAACGGAAAGGAAATAAAAATATACCCTGTTGAGTTTACAATTTGTCTTAACTCAATAGCATCATCCAAGAAGAAAATAATTACAAGAGATTTACCTTTAATTTGAAATAATCCAAAAAAAGGTAAAATGACGGAAGTAGTGATATTGCTATTTTACGTACGATAACACGTGTACATGTTTTCTCGGATCTAAGGGTACATCGGCACCTAATTGCACTTGGAATTCTTCCAAATTTCCTCGAGCTCTCTAGCAAAAGCTTCCTGTCTCCCAACAACAATTGTGATATGGTCTTTATTCTCGATAATATTAAGGCGGGCACGAGGAATTTTTGTTTGTACGTTGTAACTGCATTCGACGGGGATGAGTTCGTCGTTTCTACCGTGCACAACGGTGATGTGGCATTTGAGACGATTTTTTACAATATCTAAGTAGGTCTCAATTTTTCCGGCAGTCCCGCATATGATGTTGTGTAGTGTATGCCACGCTGCGTTATGGGTGTGGCACATAAAACCTTCGATCATATATGTCCTCATCCTGAAAATGAATTAATCAACCTCCGTTTATCATTCCGTCTCATGTTGCTAGTTCCTTAATATTTTTGGAGTAAAAAAAGTTTGTGCATGTTTTCTCATGAACTCAATTTATTTTGCTTCATTTGGAAAATAGCAAATCAAAGCCATTTTACTAAGCAATACATCAAGAACTTACGCACCTATATACATGGAAAAGTTAGCGTACGTTTTAATTAGTCATAAATTATACAAGGAGTTATTTTTATGTTGAAAAAATAGAAATGTTAGAACATCCGCATCTCCTTCTTCAAAATATACTTTTTCCTACAATTTGATGATTATGATATAAAAAATGACATGCATCAGCAACCCTATAAATTTCCTAAATTTAATAAAACACAAAATTCACCTCATATATGAGAAATGCATATGATTTCCTAGATTAATACTCCATCCGTCGTTAAACAAATGTCCCCTACGAAAATACGTACAATTTTGACCGATAATTTTTTCATATTTAGATTGCCGGAAAAAATTATTTTAAAATTTAATCACGTAGTTTATGGTTAGAACTATATAATGAAATTTTCAATTTTTTCATTTCGGTAATTTTGATGGTAAAAGTTGCATGTATTTTTGTACGAGATATTTATTTAGGGTCGGAGTCGGAGGAGTATAATAGTAATAAACTATCATGTGGTCTACATTTTTGTGGTTGTAATATTGTTATGATTATTAAAATATAATAAAAAAATAAATAAAATAATGTAGGGTTATTATAAGAAAATTAATAAGGAAGCTTGAATTTTATGTAAATATAAATAGTTTTTTAAAATATATAAAATATGTTAAGTGTGATAAAATGGTTAATATAACCGCTACGGATGACCTTACTATACTTGTTAAAGGAAACGATGATGAAGACATTTTGAATGAATCCATCACAAAGTTGCAAGAGTTGCATGTGTAAAGCTAAATCTTCAAATTCAGCTTAACAAATAATATATTGTGTCTACTCATTTGTGAAAGAATAAAGTACAAATTAAAATAATATATAAGTAGTTTATCAAATCTTTGGACGTTATGTTTCAGTTTTCCCAACTACTCAGTACCTATAATCATGATAATTAAAACTATTTAGCTTATGGTCCTAATAAAAGAAGGAAATAGCCTCTCTGACTAAATTGTTCCCAGTGCTATCCAGCTAATTAATGATACTATTTACTCCTATTAAAATCAGAGGATCTATTGGGGTAGCTAATTATAATGATTTACTTTTTGTTTGAACTAAATGACTAAATGAGTGAAATTATTGCATTGTAGAAAAAAGGTTCATGTGAGGACGGCTGATATGTTACAATTTACAAACATGTCCTTAAATAACAAATGTTGTCATAAAGAAAAATATGTGGCCGTACGGTTTTTATGTTATAGGAACTAAAATTTGTTACTATTTTCGTACTTTATTTTTGCATCGCTCGTTATATTTCTATAACAAAATTTTCACTTATTTCCCCCTCGAGTTCTTAGCTACCATTTAATCAAAAAATGCTTACAAATTCAACACAGATGGACGTTCCATAAGCAAATTATGTTTTGAAAGTGATAATATTATCAGTAGTATAAAATACAATGATCAATAAACTCTTCCCATACCTGTTTCGAGTGATAAACTTGGCAATTGAGTCCCATAATCGGTGGTTCTTACATATGAGGAGACAAATCGTGCGACTAACGTGCTCATACCAAGTCGCCAAGGACGACCCAAAAGCAATCAAGGGCCATACACGCCTGGGAGCTAATTTTCTCATCAAATATTGTGTGGCTTGTTCACCTTTTGGTACAGGGAAATATGGCTGCCATTTTTTCATCCGATTTGACAGTTAAAATTCTTCTCATAGAATACCATAAAGTAAATGATGAAAACAACATTTCTTTACAAAAAAAAGTAGTGTCTCTATCGTGTTAATTTCCATGTAATGGTCTTTCAACCACAGTAATGTGATCAATCTAGGAAATTATTAAAATAGTCAAGTTACAGTGTGACACTATTGACACAGTAGGGGTAATTAGTACGTTAATAATGCATTCCAATTTATTTTAAATAGTGAAAAGTACATGCAGAGAGATTTTTTTCAAGAAAAAAAAAAAAGATTTTTCTCACCAAAACCATATCGCATTGATCATGGTCACTAAGTACTTTATAGAAATACCAAACTTTCAATTTTCAAACATATTTCACCTAACATTTTTTTTTAAAAAAATCATATAATTAAAAATGATGATTTAGACATACCGGTGCTAGTAAAGTGAGTGACTTTACGGACCCTGGGTACTTGACAGCGAGTGCGAGGGCCAAAACGCAACCTAACGAATGTGCAACGATGTGAAAAGATCTAACACCATACGGCTCTATAACTGATCGCTCGATCATGTCCAAGTGCTCTCTTAGGGTATAGAGAGAGTCGCTAGGTTTGGGGCTTCGTCCAAACCCTAGCAGATCAAACGCAAAGAACCGATACGTAGACTTAGCAGATTCCGAGAAATTTGGAAATAATGTTTCGGTCCAAAATAACGAAGAAGAGATGAACCCGTGGATGAATAACACATCTTCTTGTGTATTATCTGAAAATCAACAAGTAACTCATGTATAAGTGACGATTATAAATGAGCAGCCAGCAATGTGTTTGTTATCCGAGTATACCACGCTCACTGACGATTAAAAAAAATGACGATTATAAATATTCAAAAAATCAAAATATTTAATCCGTCTTATCACTATGATATTGAGAATATTAATGGAAATGTTGCAGATTTAAAGATTTGTATTATTTTAAAGAAATGCCAGTGAGTTAGCACAAACTCTCATAATTTTTTATTTTTTTTTGGATGATAGTGGGTGATAGAAAAGTATTTTCTTTCATTCATAAAATGAGGTCATATATTGAATTAGCCATAGACACCTTTTTAAGTCGTCCAAACATGGGTGACACAAAAGGGTGTACTAATAACAAATATTTCAATGTTTTAAACCGGAAATCATGATGAATTTGCAAATCTTTGAAGGGTCATGTTCCCTATTTTACTAATCATACATATGCCATTAATAGTGTCACACCATAACACCGACTATCCCAGAACCACATGACCATATGCGTGTAACAGCAGCCAAATAAACATATTAATATTTCATTTCCACTTCTGAATGTTACGTTTAAGAGTGTATTTTGTACTTATGCACACTTTGCCAAAATTTGGAAAAATTTGATGAATTCAGGTAAATGGTCCATAATATTGTCTGGTTGTAAATTTAAGCAAACTTACTAATAACCGGCCTCTATAGATTGCCTAACAGCTATAGACTATAGGTGGTCCTCATAATACTACTCATAAATCATAATACTACTTTATTAGACTAGATCTAATCTTGAATATATACCAATCAATTAGTGTCACATATTTACTCAGATAGCATTTAAGCAACATAAATGATCTCATTTAGAGACAATCCATGTTAACTATCGTTGTTATTGACCAATACAAATAAATCCATGCACCCACATGAACCGTTTCAGTTTGTTATGATCAGGAATGAAATAAAGAGGGATAGTCAGAGGGCTGCAGCCTCCTTATTTTGAAAAAAAAATGTTTAAAAAATAGATTTTTTTTTTTTTTTTATGTATTTTGATCAAAATTTTTAAATTTTAATGTTTTAACCCTCATTCCGTAAAATAATTTCATATAAGGTATATTTTATTTATTTTTATAGAAAATCATCTCCCATTTGGTAATTTTGGTTAAATATGATAAGTTATGGTGATTGTTATGATTGCATCTTTTAAGCTGAACTCTAATTTTTTTGAGGGTAACTTAACTATTTTGCTCTTTGCTTTTTTGTTTGGTGTCTTTTTTTAATTAATATCGACGTTTACATTATTATTATAAATAATGTGCGTAAGTAATAACACACGGTGTAAACAAGATTGTACGTATTATTTTATTTTATTTTGGTTTTCTTATTTTCTAATGTACTTGGTTGACTATGTAATACTGCGAGCAATTCTTTTTTGGCCACAAGGCTAGAATCTATTAACTAGATAAATCTAGCTTTTTCTTATACTCAAAAAATCCAACTTATTTTCTTTAACAAATCAACCAAACAAGCTCGTAACATAAATATAGCAAAGCAAGATACTGCTAATAATTTACTAGCAATCAATCATGTAAAGTATTTATTTGTTGCTAATAATTTACTTACCATCAATCATGTAAAACAAATACTAGTCCCAAATCACAAAGAAGAAAATGTTACATTTCATTATGATTTTTTTTATGAGCACATTTCATTATATTATATTTAAGTGTATCACGTAACTTGGGACTCAACTGTCATTCGATTGCTCTGTTGTTTAAGTATAAAAATAAACAAACATTAGACTTACGTCTAGCATGCTCATTACAAATATTTATATATTCATACATAAAATTGAACATACCTTTAGTCCCAAGGGCTTGAACAAAGAGTCTCTCCTTGCAAGAAGAGGCCCAAAAATGGCAAGTTTTACAATCACAATCGGACCATCTAGCCACCGGATTCAATCCCAACCGTGTGATCTTCCCTTGCGTCACCTCAACAACGGTCGAATGAGATGATCTTCCCTTCCCTTTTTCTCTCCTCAAAACAGACGACTCCAATCTAACCGTCCGATCTTTCTTAAGCTCCATCACCGTCGATTTGGCCAATGAATGGCGCGTGTAGAGCGTATCGGAAACCTCTTCAAGCTGTAGTTTTGACGAGGACAAAGAAACTACAATTGGCCCTTTCGACGAGGAACAATAACAAGGCTTCCACTCGGACTCTATTATATAGTCCGCAATTCTGTAAACATAGCATAGTATAAAGTCGAGTACGTCTAATATCGAATAAATCACGAAGCTCAACACAATGTTGATGACATCCCCTATTTTTGCCAAGATTTCTTTGCTTTTGCCCATTACGAGAAACAAAGAACTGAATCAAGAAAGAGAGAAAATGGTTATCTTGATATGAATGCACCCTTCTTAATGATATGAATATGAAAATGCACACTTGTAATTAGCACTGTTTTTATTTCTCTCTACTTAAAACTTGATACCAAAATGACAAAAAAATAATGGGGAGTAGAGGGTTTTGTGGTTATTTTATGGTTTGTGCAAAAGGGTCATTGAAATAACCCGCAATGCACAACCTTAGAATTTGGGGGAGAACACATGAGTGTAGTGGTGTTTAATGGTGTAGTAGATATAGAGAGAAGAAAAAGGGTGAGTAAATTGAATGCAATGTTGAACATTAAAGAGCTTTGTTGGACAAAGGAGGTAAAGGTAGGTGGTGGTTGAACCTCCAGGTGAATCAAATTTTTTGCCCAAGAATTATGAGTTTTTCTGTACCTCTTATATACTTTTATTTTATTTTTATGAAATTATTAAGAAATTTGAGGTTTCTTGGGTTGTGAAACTCGCAACTCATGCAAGTTTCCTGCTTTACTTATGTAATAATTCTTGCCTTGCTAAGGAAAAGTAGTTTAATTTGCGAGACTTTTTGACAAGCTATTGTTTGAAGTATTCAATTTAGATGGTGTTGGAGGATTGCTAATTGCTACATTTGGTTAAATAAATTATGTGCAATTATTAACAATGGCCAATTTTTATGTATATATTCAGGGTTGAATTCAGATCGAGTTGAGTCCGTGCTGAAAATAGTAACAAAAACATCAACTTTGCTCGATCGTATACCGTTGTACTCAAGCTTTGAATTAGACTTATGTATATATTCAAGTGAACAAGTTATTTTAAAGATTGTGTAAAATTCAAGCGAGGCTGGATTTTTATACTACATTTTTTTCTGAAAAAACGCACAGACCGTACATTTTTTCTACGGTTTGGGCTGAATTGCAATTTTTACGAAATGCAGGAACTGAAATGTAATTTCTGTAAATTTCAGGCAAACCGTACATTTTTTCTACGATTTGCCTAAGTTTCCAGAATTTACATTTCAGTCCCTGCATTTTGTAAAAATTAAAAATTAGTCCTCTGAATAAAAAAAATGATTTTTTTTTAAATGAAACATGAATTTTTTGTTATATAAAAAACTAAATTCCCTATTCGTATATTTAAAATAAAAAATGAACTTTTTATAAAAATTCTAAATATTTTAAACATGACTTTTTTATATAAATCTCTCAAAATAAATCTTTAAATATATAAAAAAGTCATGTCTAAAAGATTTAGAATTTTTATAGGAATTTAGTTTTTTATATAACAAAAAATTCATGTTTAATTTAAAAAAAAAATCATTTTTTTTATTCACATGACTAATTTTTAATTTTTACAAAATACAGGGGCTGAAATGTAAATTCTGTAAACTTAGGCAAACCGTAGAAAAATGTACGATTTGCCTGAAGTTTACAGAAATTACATTTCAGTCCATGCATTTCGTAAAAATTGCAATTTAGTCCAAACCGTAGAAAAAATATACGATTTGTAGAAAAAATGTAGTATAAAAATCTAGGCTCAATTGAACCGGAGGTTCCTTTTTAGCTTTTATCAAATAATTTTGATAAAGAGTTTGTATATTGTTACCGTACTAAGATTCAATGCTATAATATTATATATATATATATATATATATATATATATAAAAGTAAACCCAAGAAAAAAGTGAAGATCTCAAATTTTGTTAATTTTTCCAAAAATGCCCAAATTCTTTTTTATTAATTACTTATTCACATTTATTCAAATCAAAATATAAAAAATACACAAAATTCATTATCTTTTCAAAACAATTATAATCATATACCAAACCAAATCGTTTTATGTGTACTTTGTATAACAAAAACATTATATTACTCACAATTTCTAATTTAATATATTCATTCAATCAATATACTTTTTAAAAATTTATTTACTCGTATCATATATATATATATATATATATATTATTCTATTATAATAAGCCAACCTAAGTAAAATGAGTCTACCCAATTTAACCATTTTTTTTCTAAAAATACAAATACACCTTTATATTAATTACAATAATATCATACTCTCATAAAAATATTAAAAGTAAAAACTAATAAAATTATTCATCCATCTTTAACAACCAAACATTCTTTTAAAATCTTAAAATATGTATTTTTTTTTATTATCCACATATTTATATCATAACTATACATATTTTCTATATTTTTATTGCATTACGCACCGCACACGCAACGCGTGAGAAACGATTACTAGTATATATATATATATATATATCAAGTCATACATATTGTGTTGCTCCTAGGGGTGGACTTTTTATACCGACTTGTACCAACCGATCGCTTTTCAAACCGAACCAATCAAGTCGGTACCAAAAGTTTGGTATACCGACATTACGGTACGGTACAACCGAGCCGATCTTTGAAGGTCGGTTTGGTTTCAATATTCATTTGATGAGTTTGGTATGTTACCGATCCAAACCGAAATATTAAAATATAATATATAAACAAATAAACTATAAGACTTTTATATACACTTATTAACATAGTTATATTTTCCTTTTCTGTGGCGTTTTATAGATTTATTACACCAAATTATATGCTTTTAACGATTTGGATAGACACCTTTCAAATTTTTCAATTTAGGTAACATGCTATAATAACTTTCCAAATTTAGGTACCACTGTTTAAATAAATCACGGAATCATGTCACGTGACATTTGACAAACATTAATTTGAGAGACTAATTTGACAATTTTGCACAAAAATATGTCATTGTAGAAAAAAAAATTTCCCAATTTCACACATAAGAAAAAATAGTATATAATCCAAATTTTTGTTATGTGTGAAATTGGGGGAAAAGTTTTTCTACAATGACATAATTTTATGCAAAATTGTCAAATTAGCATATCAAATTAATGTTTGTCAAATGTTACGTGACATGATTCCGTGATTTATTTAGACGGTGGTACCTAAATTGGAAAGTTATTATAGTGTGATACCCAAATTAAAAATTTTGAAAGGTGGGTATCCAAATAGTTAACAGCAGTATAGTTTGGTGTAGTAAATGTATTTTTTTCCCTTTTCTAGTGAATACTTATAATATTTTATTTTATTTATAATATTTACCTTTTATAGTGAATAATTATAACAATGATATAAATAAATACAATATGCATTTTTAATTTACTATTTTTAAAACTTTATATTATGTTTTTTTTCCGATACGCACCATTTTTCTATCATTACTTGTAAACTCTAAAGTTTGGTATAAAATCAAAACCGAACCAAACCAACCGAATAATTTGGTATACCGAAAGTTCGGTATACCGAATTTTTTGGTTTGATAATGACATAAAAATTATCAAGCCAAACTAGTTTGGTATGGGATCGGTATATAGTCAAAAAGTTCGGTAACGAACAGATGCCACCTAGGTTGCTCCATCATTGATTATTATTTGATATACTGTATAAATATTTATGTTAAAACTGAGAAAAATATCTTACTGTGGTTTATCCTCATTTTGAGTAAAATGTTTTTTGTTATTATTGTTATGAGGGATCGACATAGAAATAAGAGAGAAGTACAGGGAGAAAATTATACATAGAGAGAAAAGAAAGTGTATAACAAGCTCTATAAACCTATATTATATATAAATTTTTATCTCACTATTGAGAATGCTCTTACAAATAGTACTCACCATTTTTATATAGGAAGATGAGGAAGTTTACAAGAATTGAAACCAATATTTTGTAACAATTGTTTTGGGAGACTACTTTTAATGGAGACTCAACTTTGACAATATTACTTGGTTGGGTCTATGATTTTTTAAAAATTATGTAAGGATGACTATGTTAATACTTTTCACAATGTAAAAAAAAAAACGTACAAAATTCAGTGGTTACCGTATAGTAACTTATCAAAATAAAAAATAATCACTACTAGACTAAATTTAATTGTGTCATTCTAGTAACCTTGACGTAACAAATATAGTTGCCCAAATAGTAGTAAATATTTATTTAATTTTTTTTAATAGTTTAGATTTTGTTTTATTACCTGTTTACTAACCTCACCGGTTGTACTTCATATTTGTACACCTCCACAGGTGTCCATATATAGATTTTTACTTAATAGTTTATTTCCTTTTTCTTTTTGAATGCAAAAAAAAAAAATCTTTAATTGTCTCACACAATTTGCAAAATTACCGTGCTAGATCATTACCCTGGATTAAGTATTACTTGTTCATTCAATTAATGGTTTCTAGAGCTTTCAGAAAAAATAAATTCAATGTCTATATTTCTGAAAAAATATAATAATGTTTGAACTTGACGTTAAATATAATTCATATTTTCTTTAAAGAAATAAGAAAACAATTATTATAAGGCCATATTTCTAAGTTCGATTTGTACTCCTAAAATGTTGAATGCGACACTCGGAGTAATGACCTAGTATAACTATAAATAATCTACAACAATCTCTCTTGATTGTTGTGAGTTTTTCGTATTCATGCAGTCGATATGACGTATGAGTTATTGATCATGATTCACATATGTCAAAAATCGTAATTTCAAAAAAGATAACGTATGACAAAAACTGAATGAAGAAGGCGAAATGATGTTGCGGAATGAAGAAGGCGAAACGTACAAAAGTATTATGGGTATAAACTGACCACATAACTTGTGTTTTAAAATCTTGCCAAATAAACTCAACGGTAAAAATCTTTGGACGAAGAAAAAAAATAGTATTCGGTAGTTAGTATCAATGGAGGAACTAATCATAAAAGAAGTATCTCATCAAAACTTTATCAGAGTAAACCTAGTGAAAAAAATCTTTGATTAAGACAAAAGAATGCACGATGCTTAGAATTTATACGACTGGATACCTCAATTCGATTTCGAATGTTCTCAGTGAGGACAGGTTTAGAGATGTGTCTCATTAAAAAACTATGTCAAGATAAACCGAATGGAACAAATCCTTGGAAGAGCAAAAGAGTACACGTGCACTCGTCATGATACTCCTCTTCACTTGCATACAATATGGTGAGAGAATTTCAACTAAGTAATTTAATAAGAATAAGCAATTATTATGATACTCGCCATCACTTGCACACAACTGGTTGCAATAGTTTCTCAAGACATTTTAGTTGCACACGACTGAGTGCAATAAAAATATAAATATGGATTGGAAACAAGCATTCGACATGAGCATCTTGTACACGATATGTGGGTATCTGTTTCGGCGAGACATGTTCAATGCCGTAATATAGTCATGTTTATGTTGATTGATATTAACAAATTATTCTCAAATATGCTATGTGATCCATATTAATCGTGAGACTGATCACGTGTACTTCAGATTTGTCTAATACTAGCCCGAAGTCATATAACTCTCTAATTATCTCATAGAGTACAAGCAAATCATAGTGATTTGTATAAGGCATTTTCAAGACTTCCAAGATAATGCCTTATTCCTGATCGTAAAGACAAAACCATCTTTATGCACGTTGGATATGTAACCAATATCGGTATATATGAAATAGAGTCCTGTTAATTTAAGTACCAACGGGGATAGGTACATTCAATGACTTAAATGGATACGACAAGACAACATCCAAAATTACCTAAGGTATCTAAAAAATATCATTAATTCCATTCAGTGGCTCTAATTTTACGTGATGTTGTATCGAGCTGCTACAAAATTCAAACTAGACGAGATGTTCTTTCTAGAACATTAGAACAAATACAATGAGGTGTTTATTGTACTTAGATATGAATGTTATGGTTTAATATATTTTCATCGTCATTTCCGAAACGAATGAGTCTATATCAAAGTCTGATGATCGAAGATCATGAGAGAATGTGAAAACATTATGATGAATAAAGCGTCATAATTCATTCCAGGTGTACTTTGAATCATAGACTTATATTGTGACGACCCAGATTTCCAGGAAGGAAATTCTGTGATGCAGTGTTGTGCGTCAGTCCCACATCCCACAGATATGAGAGTACCCGTGTGGTATATGAGCTTAAAGATCCATTTTCTATCAACAAGGCCTTTTAAAGTCGTGCAGTACAATAGCGAGGACGGAACTCCACAGTTAAGCGTGCTTAGCTTGGAGTAGTACCAGGATGGGTGACCCTCCCGGGAAGTTGTGCCAAAGCGGACAATATTGTTGATACGGGCGTAACGGTTCGGTCCGTAGGGCCGGGCCAGGCCGTTACAGATGGTATCAGAGCCTCTATCTGGCCAGAAATGTGGGGACTAGCACGTGTGTGTGGGCCCCTGAAGGACGACGTGCCCGATGAGGACGTCGTGCCTAAAGGGGGGGGGGGGTGATTGTGACGACCCAGATTTTCAGGAAGGAAATTCTGTGGTGCGGTGTTGTGCGTCAGTCCCACATCGCCCAGATATAAGAGTACCCGTGTGATATATGAGCTTAAAGATCCATTTCCTATCAACAAGGCCTTTTAAAGCCGTGTGGTACAATAGCGATGACGGAACTCCACAGTTAAGCGTGCTTAGCTTGGAGTAGTACCAGAATGGGTGACCCCCCCCCCCCCCCCCCACCGGGAAGTTGTGCCAAAGCGGATAATATTTGTTGATACGGGCGCAACGGTTCGGTCCGTAGGGTCGGGCCGTTACAGATGGTATCAGAGCCTCTATCTGGTCGGAAATATGGGGACTAGCACGTGTGTGTGGGCCCCTGAAGGATGACGTGCCTAAAGGGGGGGGGGGGGGTGATTGTAACGACCCAGATTTCCAGGAAGGAAATTCTGTGGTGCGGTGTTGTGCGTCAGTACCACATCGTCCAGATATGAGAGTACTCGTGTGGTATATGAGCGTAAAGATCCATTTCCTATCAACAAGGCATTTTAAAGCCGTGCGGTACAATAGCGAGGACGGAACTCCACAGTTAAGAGTGCTTAGCTTGGAGTAGTACCAGGATGGGTGACCCCCCCCCGGAAAGTTGTGCCAAAGCGAACAATATTGTTGATACGAGCGTAACTTATAGAATTTAGAACACTAATAAAACTTTTAATTTTATATGGTCTCATATATTAAAGAAAACAGAAAATGACCTGATTTGTTAAATAGATAACATATTTGGTCATTGATTTACTTTTTAAAAAATCATAGTATAATTTTAGGTCGAATGCGAATTTTGTAATTTTTTTTTTCGTATAATTTATTTTTTATGTTAAATGTGCCCAACTTATTGCATCTAATATTTTCTAGGTTAATATTTTACCATTTATTAGTCGTATCTTATAAGTTTTATTTAAATGCGTATTTTTTTTACGGAGAAAAAAACCCCATATTTTTAAGGTGATCTAATGCCCATAAAACTCTCAAAACGCCCGATCACATTCTTTTTAACTTCATAACTCTTTAAGGTATGAAAGAAGTATCTTGAGTTCGGAGTCTTAGGACCCCAGTTTCTATAATTTTAAGAAGGAATTTTCAGGTAATTGTAGCAATCAAATGGCAAAGCTACAATTGTCAGGTATTAGTAGCAATCAAGCATTAACTTTCTATTCCAATATTAACGGCGTTTAAGATAGAAAAGCAACCAGATCTTAAGAATTGATGTATTTCACTCTAACTAATTGTTGCCATGCACATGTATAACTGTTAACACCTCCCAAATTAATGTTTGGTAACTTAAATTTAATTAAGTTCCTCTTTAAGTCACAAGTAACTTTCACAGTCACTTTCATATGCGGAAATGTTGATCGATCCGAGATGAGCTGAAATCCATGCGATTTTTTAAATAACAAGGAAGGATACTACAGTTTTGATATATTTATCTCCAACAAATTTCTCTCATATCAGTAGTACCGTAATAGTACTGCGTTTCAGAGTCACTTCCTACAAAGAAGCTTTGTATACATAGACATACACTCTCAACTTATTATGTGCCATATATCACAAAAAAAAAAACATAGTTAAACTTCATTCTTTTAAAAGAATATTCTTGAAAACCTAATTTAAACCGGTATCAAATATTTCATTGAAAATATGATAGGATAAACTTTAATATTTGTTGCTATAGAATTGTCTTCGCTGATTTTTTTTTTTTAAATTTAGTCCCCAAATATTCTTTTCAAAGATGTTCCGAATTTACTATGGAATTGAAAACACTATGATTATGCCTTTTTATTTAATGAAAAATCCATTTTTGGGGCACAACACAACTTTGTATTCGAAAATTCGATTAGACGGATTTAGTTAAACTTCGTTCCTTTAAAAGAATATTCTTGAAAACCTAAATTAAACCGGTATCAAATATTTCATTGAAAATACAATAAACTTTAATATTTGTTGGTATAGAATTGTCTTTGCTAATTTTTTTAAAAAAATTTAGTCCCCAAATATTTTTTCAAAGTTGTTTTCTCTTAAGCAAACAATTAAAAAAAATGTTTAAGCAAACATTATATTGGTAAAAGATAAAACAATTCACTACATTTTTTTAATCATAAAGTAACAATTTTTTTTTAAAACTCGCATTTTCTTGTAAAAAAATCTTTGAAAAAATGTATTTAAAAAAAAAAGTTTATACATTCAATTTATGCCTTTTTAAAAAAAAAAAAAGTTCTTTCCAAAAAGGGATCAATTTTTCATTTTCATCAATTTAGTGGTTGAATTATTAATTTCTAAACTATTGGTACTACACTGTAAATGTTTATAACTTTTAAAATTAAGTTCACCGTTTTCCATGCAAAAAATTGACGGAAGGTCACTAAATCATTAACACTGTATAACACATGCCACTATGTCAAATTTTCTAAAAATCAAGTCACCAAATCAATATTGGTCAAAACACCGGTCACTAAATTGAGATTAACTCTATTTTATTTTTTCCAAAATAATATTGATGCCTTTTATTGTATCTAACAAGTGTATGGTACACATTTTATTAGAGGAATGCCATACTTCCAAATATTGGTAAAACCGGCATTCTTTTTTATGCTCATTATTATTAGACATATAACGTGGACTAGTACAATGGGATTGCCATTGGAACAAATTCCGACGGGCTAAACAAATACATAGGCACAAAAGCCCTAAAGTCATAACTGTTTACCTGAATCTTTCTAACCTGGACAATGAAGTAAAAGAAAGTCAACTAGAAGTAAAACATAAACAAAACTATATCCAACATCCTATCAAAAGAAGATGAATATTGCTATCCGCAACGAACATTCTGACGAAACAATGGAGATTAACAAATGATTAGTACACAAGACACGGCGACAAAACCATCACATATACTTCATTTACCTAAACGAAAACATAATTTAAATGCTCTTTGTGAAAGGCGTGTATGCATTTTCCGTATATTTGGTGAAATAAATAAATAGTAGAATAAGTTTTTTGTTATGGAAGTGGTGAAAGTGGATGATGATAGAATAAATTACTAAGAAAATGCCCTTTTTGGAAAAAAATAGTTAAAACTTCACTATTAAAAATTAAATCTCTTTATATTTATAAGTATCATTAATGTAATTAAATATTTCTTTTTGTTGGAGAATCACATTGTTTTACTTTTGTGGTATTAGTTAAAAAGTATAAAACAAATAGAAATAAATATGAGTAATAATTTTTATATTTATCAAAAACAATCTATAATCATATCGGTGGTAGCATAAAAATCATTACAATTAGGTTGTTATGCTCCAAGAGAGGTAACATAGAAAAAAAAAATATTTTAAATACTATATCTATAAAAAAAAAAAATACACATGTCCAAAATTTATGTAATATGTTTTGACTTCAATAAATAGGTATACATCTAGACAACATATTAAGGACAAACAAGTTAAAGAATGTGGTATCAAACCAATAACTTAAGTTATTGTCGCATATTATTTTAGATAAATATTTTATTTCATTTTAAATTTTAAAAAAATTACCTAAACATATCACTTTTGAAATTATATTCCAAAAAATACACATGTCAAACCATTTGGGCCAAAACACACACTAAATTAGTTACTAATTCCTTCCTTCCCCCTATCTCTCTATGTCTCATGCTTTTTTTTTATATCTTTCTTATTTATCTCTCTAAATCCATAAATAGTGATGATATAGCTCTATCTTCTATATTCGTGATCTTTTTTTTGATTTTTTTCGAATATGAATTATTTTGGTAAATTTGAATTTTGCTTTTAGAATTTGGACCCATCAAGTCGAATTATATATTAAATTGGTGTTTTTGGGGGGTTTATGAGTTGATTGGCCAGATAGATTTTGCCATATGAGTTAAATATTTTGACGGATTGATATTTTGATCGAACTAGAGTTACGGAAAATCGTTCTTTTTTATTTATTTATAAATTTGATGTGGCTAATAGATGAGGCTACAGTCGCAGATAAAATCCTTCCCTTCTTTCAATTTTGGTGTTTCCCTTTTCAATTGTATCTATATATGATATGTAGGGCCGGGGATGTATATAGATCACCTAAGCCGTTAATTTTATAAAAAAATAAAAAGATGTCTTTTAAGAATAAAACCAAACATTAAAGAATAAAAGATAAATAAATAAAATCTATATATATACACTCATATGTTGTAGTATATAATTGGTAGAGGGCTTTTATTCCACCAATGGGTGGTCTTATGTTCGATCCCCGTAAACAACCATTTTTTATACTCTTCAAAGTAAAAGTCAAAAAAGGCGTAGCTGCCATAAAAGCATCGAACCCATACTCTTCAAAGTAAAAGTCAAAAAAGGCATAGCTGCCATAAAAGCATCGAACCCTCGACCTGTGGTTCGTGTGGGAGACATACAAACCACTATGCTACAAACACTCTCACAATTAAAAGAGTGCACTGAAGTAATTATATTACATTTTAAAATTGTATACATATATATATTTTTAAAGAAAAAATATTTTCGGCGCCTTTTGTCTCTCGACACCTAAGCGTATTTGATGTTTTGTATTGCATAAGGACCGAACTTGATGACTTGTAAGGGTGGCGGTGATCAAGTGTGTTTGTGACTAATGAGCTTAAATGAGTACGACATTAAAATAATTGAAAGGAAACATAAAAAAAAAGAGTTGGGTTATAATTTTACAAAATCGAGTGGAAACTTTTAAAAAATGGGGTACGAATTTGGGAAAAAATTGTATACGACTTTGAAAAATTTGGGTTTCAAGTTCGAAGAAAAATTTATGAAGTCAGAAAAAAAAAAAAAAAGTATGAAGTTGTTGAAAAAAAGGTATGAACTCTTAAAAAAAGTTATGAAAAATGAAAAAAATTACATGAAGTTTAAAAAAAAAAAGAATGAAATCATAAAAAAAAAGGGTATAAAGTCTGAAAAAGGCGTATAAATTCTTTAAAAAATGTTTTAAAAAAATGGTAAGATGTCTAAAAAAAAGGGTAAGATGTCTTGGAAAAAATGGTATGAAGTCCAGAAAGTATGATATATATTGAGATATTTACTAATTAGTGGTTTTGTGTTTTGGACTAATTTGTTGCATTTCAGGTTACACATGACTTAATTGAAGTATACAGTAAACTACATAAGCCAGATAGCATATACATGACTAATTTGTTACTTTTCTTAATTACAGACCAATTTTGTAATATTTGTAAACTATAGAGGTCACCTAGACTGGAACTCTATTTTTGTCATTAAGTTTTCCGGTTATTAATAAATAAGTTTTTTCTCTCTCTATATATATAAGTCGATTTCGACTTAAACTGCGATCAGCTGCATAATCAGCCACTATTAATCCACCAGATTGTGCATTCTACATGGTATCAGAGCAATAAAGCTCAATTCGCTGCTTGGTTTCGCCTGCAATATACGTTTGGTTTGCATTTCTTTACCCTCAAATCAGTGATTATAATTTGTTTGTTTTTTTTAATATAATTTCTTAATTTTGCACTTAATTCATATTGTAGTTGTTATTGTTTTGATTTATTGTTATAATTAATTAATTGTGATACATCAGTAAAATTTGACCAATTCTTGATTAAGAACTAGGTTTTTTTGTAATTGATCAATTAGTTTGATTGATTAGTTACTTTTGTTTCTATATGCGATTTGGTCATTATAATACTTATTTTTCCCGTGATTAATTCTCTAGGGTGTTTTCCCCCAATTAGCTGGTTAAAATTAGGGTTACTACTAAAGATATTTTGTATCAGACTAGTTGTGTAGATATAGCTCAACAAAATGATTTAGTTGAAAAAAAGCACGAGCATATTTTGAATGTAGCCAGGGCTTTCAAATTTCAGTCTAATTTGCCTTTGTCGTTTTGGGGTGAATATGTTGTTACTGCTGTATATATTATTAATAGAATGGCAACTTCTTTATTGTCTAATAAGTCTCCTTATGAAATGCTATATCATAAGAAACATGTGTACACTCATCTTAGGGTTTTTGGTTGCTTATGTTTTGCAAGTAACTTGAAAAGACAAAAAACTAAGTTTGACACTAGAAGTAGAAAATGTGTTTTGATTGGATATGGTACCAGTACAAAATGATATAAGTTGTATGATTTAGATAATCATGAGATTTTCCTTTCTAAATATGTTATTTTTCATGAACATATAATGCCTTTTTATAAAGATGAATTGCCATCTAATAATAATGAATTTTTAGCTGATACAAAATAAGTTTTTGATGAAGATATCTCTCATACTAATAATAGCGTGGTTAATAATGATCATATTGATGATATTCAACATATAAGAAAGTCTGCTATAACTATTAAAACATCTACTTACTTAAAACATTTTCATTGTGATATAAGTAATGATGTTATTACCAAGACTAAACCTTTGTATCCTTTGAAACCTTGTATTTATTATGATAATGTTTCTTTAAAGCATAAATCTTTTTATTTTGCTATATCTTCTAATATTGAACCAAAGACATAAAAACAATTCAACATGATCCTATGTGGTAAGAAGACATGAAAAAAGAAATAGAGGCTTTAGAAAAGAACAATACTTGGTTTTTGACTAAGTTGACTTCTAATAAACAACCAATTGGTTGTAAGTGGGTATATAAGATTAAATACATGTCAGATGGTACAGTAGAAAGATACAAGGACAGTAGCAAAGGGTTACACACATCTTGAAGAGGTGGATTTTGATGCTACTTTCTCACCTGTTGCTAAGATGACCACTATAAGATTATTTATTGCTTTAGCTTTTTTTTAAAATTGGTTTTTATATCAGATTGATGTTAATAATGCATTTTTAATGGAGATTTAGATGAGAAAGTTTATATGTTAGTTCCTTCAGGTTTTCAACAAAATGATAAGTCTTTGGTGTGCAAATTACAAAAGTCTTTTTATGTTTTAAAGCAAACCTCCAGATTTAGCAATGCTCTCATTTTATTTGGTTTTACTCAATCCATAGCTGATAATTCTTTGTTTACATATAAGAAAAATGGTAATTTTTTTACCACTTCTAGTATATGTAGATGACATTCTAATTGGTAGTACTTGTTCAGTTTTAGTTGGTCAGGTCAAGTAGTTTTTGAATGAGAAATTTCAGTTGAAAGATTTAGGTACTATTAAATATTTTTTAGGATTAGAAATAGTTAGAAATAAAAGTGGAATTCATGTATGTTAGAGAAAGTATGTCTTAGAATTGTTAGAAGAAGCTAGTTTATTAGCTAATAAACCTTCTACTATTCCAATGGACACTAAATACAAGTTTACTTACAAAGCTAATGATTTATTAGAAGATGTGACTAAGTACAAAAGGTTGATTGGTAGATTATTCTACTTAACTATTACCAGACCTGATATTAGTTATGTTGTTCATGTTTTAAGTCAAGATCTATCATCACTTGCTAAATCTCATTATGCTGCAGCCATTAGGCTGCTCAGATATATCAAAATAACTCTGCTCAAGCTATTTACTTTCCTTCAAACTCTTATCTTATTCTTAAAGCTTTTAGTGATTCAGATTGGTCTGCATGTGTAGATACCGGAAAACTAGTTACTGGATTTTGTATTTTTATTGGTGATTCTTTAGTTTCATAGAAAAGTAAAAAAACAAAACACTGTTTCAAGAAGCTCAGCTAAAGCTGAGTATAGGGCTTTAGCTACTACAACTTGTGAGGTTATTTGGTTACTTCGGTTAATTAGTGATTTTGGTATAAAATATGAAAAAACTGTCCTTTTATATACAGATAGTAAATCTGCTCCAGCTCTTGCTAATAATCCTGTTAATCATCAAAGGTCAAAACATATAGCGGTAGATTGTCATTTTATTAGGGAGAAGATTTTAAATAAAATTGTTCATCTACTTTATGCTTATTCTGTTAATAATCTTGCTGATATGTTTACTAAAGTTTTGAATATGCCAATGTTTAATAGTTTAATGTTGGAAATTTCGGGACGAAATTCTTTTAAGGAGGGTTAGTTGTAACATCCCGTATTTTTATAAGTAATTTTTATTAGGAATTAATTTATCCAAAAACGTTTTATTCAAATTTTACCAAAAACAGGTCACTCGACTAATTTTTAGCCAAAAACCGAAACTCTTCCAAAAAACTTTATTTTAAAAACCTGTTACTAATTTTACTAATAAAAATGACCCAATAGATTTGTTTCTAAAGATTTGTTATTTTTGAGTAGTAAAACAATATTTTTGGATTAAGAGTTAGCTTTTAGAACTTTGGGTACCAAATAGTTCGCTTCCACAAACTATCTAAAAACAGTTTTTTCTAAACCAAATCAGCCCACTTTTCTTCAAAAACAGTAAACCTAAAAACAAGAGAGAAAAAGAGAGAAAAGAGAAGAAGAAGAAGACGAGGAAGAAGAAAAAGAAGAAGAAGAAGAAGAAGAAGAAGAAGAAGAAGAAGAAGAAGAAGAAGAAGAAGAAGAAAAACCACGTTAGCGGATTATTATCGGAATCATCTCCTCTACACGCTAAGGTAACGGGGGTTATCCATTGCGATTAGACGAGGGTGTATGTTAGGTTTTGGTTTTGCGTTTATTAGAAATTGGGGGTTTATGCCTTTTTATCTTAATTAGGTTTATAAATTGTTAATTGGGTTTAATTGTTGTATGATTTATTCACTTATTTGAATGGAAGAATTTGATGAGTTAATTATATTAATTTCGGATGGGTTGCATGTTTTATGCGTTGATTATTGCGATTGTATAATTATTGATGAAATTGGATAAATTTATGTTGAATAATGGTGAATTGTAGTTTATGCATGCAAGGTGTTTGCTAAAATGCCTGAAAGTGATTTTATGTTGTTATAGCGTTTGGCTAGTTGTGAATTTAGTACACGTGGTTATGTGTTATGTTGTATTACGTTGAGTGACGTATGAGATGGCGTTATTTGAATAGTATAATATTATTGGCCGAGGCCTTAATATATATACTTATGAGATTGTGTTAATTGGATGATTTATTATTATTGGCCGAGGCCTTGTGATTTAGCTGTAGTGGCAATGGTTTCTGTCTCTCCTTAATTTCGGGGACAGAAGACGGCTGAGGGGATAGGGAATGACCTACCTTACGGACTGGGGTAGGTGGCGTGAGAGGTCCCAGTGTGCACTATATTTATTTTATGTTAGCAATGGTCTATGTCTCTCCCTAATTCTGGGGGCATAAGACGGCCGAAGGGATAGGGAATGACTCGTCTTACGGACTGGGACGAGTGGCGTGAGAGGTCCAAGTGCGCACTATAAATCTACTTTTATGTTGCAATGGTCTCTGTCTCTCCCTAATTCTGGGGACAGAAGACGGCCGAAGGGATATGGAATGACCTACCTTACGGACTGGGTTAGGTGGCGTGAGAGCTCCATGTATGCTATATATGTGCGTTGATGTTATCTAATTTATTTAATTTATCCCGTTGTAGAATGTCATTATATTTCTTCTTATACATCGATTACCGTAGTTGTAGAATTTGTGAGCTCTTGCATTTATGGGATGGAGTGACGGTGTTTGTGGTGTCATCCCGTCTAGTTATGTGCGTGGGACTCACCGTTACAATTTTGTATTTCAGGTACAACTTAGGTTGAAGCGTATGATTTAGAGCTTTAGCAAGGCATCACATGGGTTCGGGCTTTTCCTTTCTTTTTAATTAAATTGTTTTTGAGGTTGTAGCCTACGGGCAAATTCATTCGTTCATTATTTTTAACTTTTATAAATCCTGTCTTGTAGCCGCGTTTGGCAAACCGTTTATTATATTCATTTAATTGTTCCATTAGCTTGCAAATGTTTTCTTTTCAAATTTTAAATTTCGTACCAACAGGTTTCGTTTTCCTTTTATTTAAAAAGGTCATGCCTCGATATCCGTGTTTATGGATTTTGGGGCGTGACAGTATTTTTGTGTTTTGGACTAATTTGTTACATTTTAGGTTACACATGACTTAATTGAACTATACAGTAAACTACAAAGCCCAGATAGTAGATAAAAGACTAATGTGTTACTTTTTCTAATTGCAATCCAATTTTATAATATTTGTAAACTATAGAGGTCACCTATAAAAGGGACCAGAACTCTATTTTTGTCATTAAGTTTTCCGATTATTAATAAATAAGTTTTTCTCTCTCTATATATATAAGTCGATCACGACTTAAACTGCGATCATCTGCATAATCAGCTACTATTAATCCACCAGGTTGTGGATTCTACAAAATACGAAGATAAGACTATGAAGTTTTAAAAGAAAGATATGAAAAGAGAAAAAATGGGTATGAATATAAAGCTGCTTTTCGATGAAAACAAACATTTTTCTGTTAAATGCATCGTTTTTCGGTTAAAACCCGATTTTCAATGAACAGTTATTTTTTCATAAAGTTAGATTTTTTTTTATATATAATTGAACATATTTTTATTTTTATTTTTAAATATATATTTTGTGGTTTAAAAAGATAAAAAATTTAATAGTTATTTTGGGTTTTTTGAGTATTTTAGCGAGTATTACATTTTTGGAAGAAATAGTTTGAGATATATGCTTTGTTAATATGTTGTGGAGTTTTACTTTTTTTGTCATTGTGCGCCCCTTCAATTTAATAAAACGAGATATATACTTTATAATATTATTTTATTTTATTCTATAAGGGGACAAAAAAAATTTGGACTAAAATGGCCTAAAACAGCTCAGACCGTTTTTTAAAATTACTCAGATTGTTTTTAAAATGACTCAGACTGTTTTTAAAATTTACTTAAAATGACTCAGACTGTTTTTAAAATTAATTAAACTCATACTATTTTTAAAATGACTTAAAATGACTCAGACTGTTTTTTAAATGAATTAAAACGACTCATATTGTTATTATTATTATTTTCATTTTTGGATTTTTGTTGATTTTAGATTTTTTGGGATTTTTAAAATTTTATTCGTGTTTTTTCGGTGTTTTGCCTTTTTTTTAAAATTTTTTTCTTGGCATTTTTTTATTTTTATTTTTTGAATTTTTTTTCCTATTCTTTAGATTTTTATTGGTTAGTTAGGGGAAATTGATCAATCATTAATTAGTTTCAGTTTCATACACCAATACTTAATTAATCTGTAAATAAGGTAGCAATCCAAAATTTACCGACAAACAAATCAAACAGAGTTGTTTTTTCCCCACTTCACCCATTTTTCCTTTATATATATTCCTAATTTCGAAATTTATTATTATTAATTTAAATTAAAGTAGAATAGAATAAAAAATCTATTTGATTTCAAAAAAAATTAACTACTTGGTTTGTTGCAGCACTTCCTCTTTCTCTTGAACTAGAAATGGAAAGGACAAAAAGAGAATCGGTATGCTAATTCTTCATCCTCAAGTCCATCCTTCCCATGGAAAACAAATTTAAGAGTACTAATGTTTAAAAGGTCAACACCCCACCGCCATTCTCACCACTCAAACTATATACTAGTACGTAGCTCACAGTCACATAGTCAACACTTAAATTTAATTACAAGGAAGCAGTACAGACCATTAGAAACGATTGCACCCTTCATAATTCAGATTTTTTTTTAATTATCAGTCATATATTTTTACTAAAATATGTTAAAAACGATGACTAAACAACTCTTATTTTTTTATTTAACTTAATTTAGTAGTTTATGTAAATTTTGACACCCGCATAAACAAGCTTAGCACCAAACATATTGACAGATAGAACAGCAGAGCCAACGGATCATGCAATGGCCAAAAGAAAAATACAAGGTGACATAGTCTCCCTATGAGAAATTTTTGGTTGGTTAATTACTTCTCAATCTGCAAACAAACACATTATTATGCCATATTCGTTAGCAACTGCCAACCCCCTCTTCTTCTTCTTTTTTGGGGTCATAAATGGACCATAAATTAAAGGTCGGTGATATGAGCCATATAGGACGAGTAATATTACCGGTTGGAATATCGTTTGTTGACTGGTACAGAGTTATGTTTTGCATGAAAGTGACACTTGTTTCAAAAAAAGAAAAAAAAAAAGTGTAATAGTACTGTATTACTATTACAAAGGAATTAGGATTGTGTTGAAGTGGTCAAAATGTTAAAGTGGAAATAAAGACGAGGGAGTTAATAAGACCGTGTTGTACTTTTATTTTTATTTTTATGTAGGATGAATTATCTATTTATCCAGCCAACTTAACATTACAAAATGATTAATAGGCCAAACCATTATCAATATCACTACAATGTCTAATATTTTTCTTTAATGCAGTATAAATGATCTATTTCTTCGAACTATGGGGGGGGGGGGGAGGGTTTAGCATTTTTTTACCCTGAATTATTGTTGTTTTTCCGATTAGTACCCTGAAGTCTTATTTTTCTTGTTTAGTACCCTGAATTTAAGTTCTTTTTCTATTTTGAACTATTTTGTCCAATTATGTGATACGTGACATCAGATTAATTGAATTTAAGATACTAAACAAGAAAATAATTGAGAATTCAAGGTACCAAATAAGAAATATTTGAGAATTAAAGGCATCAAAATGAACAAAAAAAGTTCAAAATAGAGAAAAAACTTGAATTCAAGGTATTAAAAAAGAAAAATAAGAATTTAGGGTAATATCGAGAAAAGAACAACAATTTAGGATACAAAAATCATAGAAACCCGAACTTTGGTACAACCAATATTTTACCGGTTCAGTTTTTTTTTTAATACTAGGTCAAGCCAATTCAACCCGCTCATTCCTTTCCTTCCACACATACCATGAGACTAAATAAAGAATTAATGCTCAAAAGCTTAAGGCTCTGGCATGTTAGGTCTCGAACAAGATCAGAACACTACACTACACAACATTCGTATAAGCCTAGTTAACGTAAATAGACGTACTTGCCTTCTAAATATTTGTTATGCTTAGTTAAACAATGTATACATGTATCTTATATCATGCAAAATATATATTTCAATTATTATTTTGATTTATTTTTTATATAAGCACCTCCAAGTAAAAATAACTTCTATATAGTAATATTTTTTACTGATTCCGAGCATAGGACTGTATAGATGTTATATTGTATATGACTTGTGTGAACATTGTGAGGTGTGCTTGTGATAAATAACCTTAAAAGATAAGTATGACCTAAAAATAATGGGACTGAACAATAACAAATTGGGTTAAAAGTAAAAAAAAAAAAAAATGATGGAAACTATAAAGGCATAAGGCATGAACTTGAAAAAAAAAAATGGCATAGTAAAAAAGTGTGTTTGACTTTAAAAAATCGAAGTACAAAGTTTGAGAAAATGGGTATGAAGTTTAAAAAAAAGATATATGATAGTGGACAAAATGGGTAAGAATTATATTAAATAAAAGTCTACTATCTTAGGGAAATGGTATGAAATATTAAAAAAGAAGTGAAGTTTTTAAAAAATGGTACTAGATACAAAAAAAAATGAAGTATGAGCTATCGATTTAAAGAGAATAGGGTATGAATTACCAAAAAAGATTATTAAGTTTGTAAAACATGGTATGAAAGATAAGAAATGGGTTTTTGCAGTTTTGTACCATAAACTATAAGTTTTCTGTGATTTTGTACCCCAAACTACGTGTTTTCTGTAAATCAGTACCTTCCGTTATTTTTTTTGATAAAAAGTTGTATTTTACCAAAATATCCCTGTTTAAATTCTTTTATTACATGGATATACATATAAACATATATAATAAGTCAACCCAAGTTAAATGAGTCTGCACAATTTAGCCACTTTTTTTTTCAAAAATACCCCTACACATTTATACTAATTACAATAATATCATACTCTCATAAAAATATAAAAATTAAAAACTAATAAAACTATTTATCCCTATTTAACAATCAAACATTTTTTTAAATCTTAAACTATATTTTTTTTTATTATCCACATATTTATATCATAACTATACATATTTTCTATATTTTTATTGCATTACGTGCTGTAAAAGCAATGCGTGTGGCACGATTACTTCGTTTTATTATAATAAGTCAACCCAAGTCAAATGAGTCTGCCCAATTTAGCCAAAAAAAAATTCAAAAATACTCCTACACCTTTATATTAATTACAATAATACCATACTCCCATAAAAATATAAAAAGTAAAAATTAATAAAACTATTTATCACTCTTTCACAGTCAAATATTTTTTTAAATCTTAAACTATGTTTTTTTTATTATCCACATATTTATATCATAACTATACATATTTTATATATTTTTATTGCATTACGTGTCCCACACACGTAACGCATATGAGACGATTACTAAGTATAAACATATGCATACATACAAACATGAACTATGAACTTTGAACCGCAATCCTCAACCTTGAATGCTACTACAAATTCCTCTCAATCTTAACGTAAGAAATAAGGAAAATAAACAAATAATTCCAAAAAGAAACAGAAAATAGCGATTATGAATATTGTTTGATCTATAGAATATTGAAAGGTAATATAAACATGATATGCTCTTATGATACGTTTGGCAATAGATTTTTTTAAGTAGATTTTTGAATTGTAGATTTTAAAAATATGTGTGTGTTTGGCAAGTCATATTATTTAGCTTCTCAAAATCTGATTTTTAGGCTGAAAAATCTAAAAAATCAAGATTTTTAAAATCTATCTTTTCAGTGGATTCTCAAAACAGATTTTTTAAATATGATTTTGAACCAAAAAATTTGTTAACAAACATAGCCTAAACCAGGAAAACAAAAACTCAACAATGAAAACAACGATAATAAACACACCCCATCGCCTCCAACACATTGCCATCGCTAACCACCACCTCTGCTGCAGTTGGGCCCCAGCCACCATCTCCGCCTCCGTACGGAAGTTCATATCCGTCACAACCACTGCCCGCAAAATCCAACGTCTTACCCATCACTAACCTAATCAACAACTCTTCCACCATTTTTTTAATCCCCACCACACTCTGCCACACATTTCGATCGGCCAAAATAACACCACCATTGAATCCGCAACATCGAAGAACCCAAATCCAATAAAAGAATCGAGACAATTCCTTACTAATCAAAACACCCAATTTCCCTTCATTATATATTTATAATTGCATATATATGTATGTTTATATTTATATATGTAAAAAATAAGATGATGATATTCATATATTGTTGTAACTCATATTGTGTACATGTTTATGAGACTTTATGAATGTAATTAGTGGCTTAGCGGTTATGGTCTTTTGCCATAATGTAATACTTGTAACGGTTTCAACCTATCACTATATAAAGGTTGAGCCTCCTATTTAGATGAGGTACACACACATATTATATGAATATGATGAGCTCTCTTCTCCCTCTATACTTTTCTATACCTTTTTCCATTGAGTATCGCATCTACATTACCGTTGATCTAATTCGCTTACAACACGTTATCCACACTTTGCTTGAAAAAACCCCCAAAATAAATCGTTTAGACAGAGCATTTGGACCATTTCTCGAATGAAGATTGAGGTTTTTTGCTCGGAGATCATGATATCAATCGTGGAGATTGAGTATAAAACTTTTGAAAGTTTTGGCTAATTTGTTCTATCGACCTTGACCAGCAAAACATGAGAACGGTACATAATTTTTATTTGTATAAAACGTAGAAATTGCATGATTAACCAAGAATAGAACCGAAAATTTCTTGTTTAGAATGTATATCACATGATAGATGGTTTATTTTGATGAAAAATGGCTATTATAACCCATGTATGTCACTTAAAAACGAGTTAAAACTTGTATGAATAAGATATATGATTCTGTCGGACTGAATAGTGACTTACAGAAACTGTAGGGACTGATCTGTAATACTCCGGAACATGTAGGACTATTCTATAACTGGTCTGATGTTCTAGGACGAACATCTCGTCTGCTGTGAATTGTCTAGCTCGACACAACATCTTGCTAACACGCTGCCACCCAAATGGCATTAAAGACATTTTCCCATTACGTTAAGGTAATTATGGATGAGGGATTGTCTTATCCCTTTTGCATTATCGAGTGTATCTTCCCACTTTGGTACTTGACTTAACACCATTCTTTTCGGTTATACCGATGCCGGTTACTTATCAGACCCGCATAAGTGATATTCCTACCATGGTTATGTCTTTACCATTAGGAATATGGCGATATCTTGGAGACATTGGTAAGACTCCAAATGAATCACTCATATCTACTCGTACTATATGAGACGACTAGAGAGTGTATATGGCTTCGAACTATTATTAGCCATATATGAAGTACATGTATCTGTCTGACGGCCTAGGTGAAGCAATTGTCATATTTGAGGGCAAGTTGCTGTTATCGATCAACATACACATGATTAGATTATGCCATTGAGCATATTTCGCAAAACTAAATATTAACATATGAAGTACAAAAGCATCCTGTCGAATGCTCGTTCTTATTCCATCAGATGTGTGAATTTTAACAGCACTCAGGTGTGTGCATCTATAAATAAAGCATACCGTCGAATGCTCGTACTATTTCTAAAAATACGAAATCCTTCCATCCACTTGTGTGCAAGTTAGGAGGAGCATCCCGATGCATGCTTATCTATCTTGTATGACTACTTAGCGAAAATCCTTGCCTTCAGCCGTATGCAAGTGAAAGAGCGCATCATGATAAATACTCGTGTGGGTAAACACTTGTGAGTGTACTCATTTGTCCTTAAAACAAGGATTTATCTCAATGGGTTAACCTTGGCCAGGTTTTTAACAAGGCACAATCAATCACACATTCGTTAAGGTTTTCGTAAGCTATCTCAGTTATGTTGAGACATTTTATGTTTAAGATGAATCATTGCATCCTGATGAATGCTTATTACTACCTAGTCAAAATTTCCGCAACCTGTCGTGTTCAAGTGAGGGGGAGGATCCTGTCGAATGCTTGTGTACTCTTTTTGTCCTTAGTTCAAAAGTTTGTCCCATAGGGTTTACCTTGACAAGGTTTTTTTATGAGACACATTTCAAATCCCGTTCTCACTAAGTATTGGCCAAATCAGGGGGAGTATCCAGTTGTATACCTCTATCCATTGTTCACTATTTTGTCCTTCGATTAGGGTTTTGTCCCACAGGGTTTTCTCTAACAAGGTTTTAATGAGGCACACCGTGTATGGTTATTTTCCCGGTACTACTGACAGTTGTCTACTCTTTTGTCATTCGACCAAGTTTTTTCCCACTGGGTTTTCTTGACAAGGTTTTAACGAGGCACGAATATTCTAGTCAGTTCATTCATGTACTTGTATAGTGTTTTCGGCCCACTCCATTCGGCAACACCATTTTTTTCTATGATCCGGTTTTGTCACTCATCGGGTTTTCCGGACTTGAGGTTTTACGTGTTGGCATCTGCGAATGAACATTGACTTTAACAACAAAATTTGCACATTTACGTGAGGATTGAGAAGTTCAAGTGAGGTAAAGTCTATTTCGCACATCCAAGGGGAGTATTGTAACTCATATTGTGTGGATGTTTATGAGACTTAATATATAATATGTGCCTTAGCGGTTACGGTCTTTTGCCATAATGTAATACTTGTAACGGTTTCAACCTATCACTATATAAAGGTTGAGCCTCCTCTTTAGATGAGGTACACACACATATTATATGAATATAACGAGCTCTCTTCTCCATCTATACTTTTCTATACCTTTTTTACATTGAGTATCGCATCTACATTACTATTGAGCTAATTTGCTTACAACACGTTATCGGCACTTTACTTGATAAAACCCCAAAAATAAATCGTTTAGACAGAGCATTTGGACCATCTCTCGCTTGAAGATTGAGTTTTTTTGCTCGGAGATCGGGATATCAATCGTGGAGATTGAGTATAAAACTTTTAAAAGTTTTGGCTAATTTGTTCTATCGACCTTCACCAACATAACATGAGAACGGTACATAATTTTTATTTGTATAAAACGTAGAAATTGCATGATAATCAAGAATAAAACCAAAAATTTCTTGTTTAGGAGGTATATCACATGATAGATGGTTTATTTTGATGAAAAATGGCTATTATAACCCATGCATGTCACCTAAAAGCGAGTTAAAACTTGTATGAATAAGATATATGATTCTGTCGGACTGAATATGTGACTTACAGAAACTGTAGGGACTGATCTGCAATACTCCGGAACATGTAGGACTATTCTGCTATTATTCCTTCGACAAATTAACCATGAACGCTTGAACTTTTGAATAGTAACACAACGTCAGTCAACATTCAAACATTTTCTTCGAGTGAGAGATGTATTTCATATAATACATGGACGTGTCAATGAAATAAAAGCTACATGAAATTAATTAATCCAAACGATATCTAATATATATGACAGGATCTATGGAGTATTTATATTATTTCGGTTGGTTTTCGGATTATTTTAGTTTTTGACTTTTCGGATTCTAAAACCATATGACTCGGATTGAGTATATCCAATATAATTTTCAAATCAGATTTTAAGGATCGGAGTCGGATCGCATTTTTTATTTCGGATTTTCTTCGAGCCCTATTAATGAGTTGGTTTAAAGGAAGTCGCATAGCAATGAAAAATTTAGATAAAGTTAATATAATATCAGTGCAACTCTCAGTCTTTTCTCGACCTTTTACTCTCCAGCCTAGGGCTGGGCAAAAACCGGACCGAACCGAAAAAAACCGAAAACCGAAAAATCCGAACACATCTCAGTTCGGCTTTGGTTTACTCTAAAACCGAACCGAAAAAACCCGAAAAACCAAAAAAAACCCGAACCGAATGAAAAAACTGAAAAAACCCAAAAAAAAATCAATTGAGTTCTGAAAATTTGAGTTACACATAGCTAATTATTATGTTTTGTTATGTAAATTTTAATTAGTTAACATTTAATTTAATCATAATTTGTAATTGCAGGGGCAATTAACAAAAACATACCCTACCCCTATTATATTAACAAAAACATACCCTCAAAAGTTAAATTATCAAAAACATATCTATATATACTTATTATTTCTCTAATTCTAATCAGACCATAATCTAACCTCTCTCTCTAATCTAACATCTTTCTCTCTAACCTCAACTCTCTCTCTCTAACACACGATAATCGCACATCTTTCTAACACATGCTAATCACTCATCTCTCTCTCTAAAAATGACTAAAAACTCACAAAATATTCATATGCTAATTATAAAACGTCATACTCTAATTTTAAAATGTCATACCCTAAATGTTCTGGATCACAATCAAATATCTAAAAAAAAGTTCATACCCTAATTTTAAAACTTCATACTCTAATTTCAAAACTTCATACCCTAATTTCAAAACTTAATACTCTAATTTTAAAAGTTAATACCCTAATTTCAAAATTTCATACCCTAATTTCAAAACTTCATACCCTAATTTTAAAACTTCATACTGGATTTCTCCCAATACTGTACATATGGATTATTCTCCTTTAACTTGAAACCCACAATGTTTACAATAGTCTCAAACCTTAATAAATAGAAAACAATCTCACAAATTTCATATATTTTTCATATATTACGGGGTATCAACCAGTGTAATATTTGTGTATTACGTATGTATATATCTGTATTTATATGTATATGGATGTTTATATAATCTAGATGATGTTCGGTAGTTAGTGGCGGGTTTTCGTGGTGGATGAAGAGAGAGCGATAGAGTGGGATATGAAAGAAAGATATAGAGAAGAATGGAGGAGAGAGAGAGTAAGATCAGATAGAGAGATACAGAGAAGAATTTGTATGAGAGAGAAGCATGGAGGAGAGAGAGAGAAATAAGAGAATAAACAGCATTAAATTTGTTTGGTATGTTTTTTATAATGAAAATCTTTTGGTATGTTTTTGTTAATTTAGTTTAAAAAGTAGTATGTTTTGTTAATTTATCCTTTAAATAATTGTGATATTAACTTTTTATTATTAAATGCTCTATTTCAGCTTATTTAAATCTTGTCAAAAACCAAGTTGACTAAAAAATACTCATAAATAAGTTATCTTTTATTATTTTAGTATATCATTTTACTCATTTTTCTAATAATTAAGTTATGTGTAATTTGTAAAGAATATACAAGATACCGAATTGATAACTTTTTTTTACCATTTTTACATATCTAAATTAGGAGATTTGCAATAAATAGATTTCCAAAATAAACATGTACTAGCTAAATCTATAAATTGACATGTTTCAAAATATAACAACAACAAAATATATTTTTTTAATTAAAACTGGAAAAAAAAAACCGAAAAACCCCAAAATCGGACCGAGACAAACCGGTTCGGTCCATAAACTGAAAATACCGAAAACCGAAAAAAACAAAATCGAAATTTATGCTCGGTTTCAGTTTTGCCAATAACCGACCCGAACCGTACTGAACCCAGCCCTACTCCAGCCCATTTCCCCTTTCCATGATATAAATAATTCTTTAAAAAAATATAAAGCAAAAGTCGATAATGTAGACTGACCCCTCATATGTTCATGTGACATTAAGTAGTAATGTCGTGCCAAGAGGCTCGATTAAGCAACTCTTGTCTCATAAACATATATAGTGTTTAGCTTTTGCAAGATGAGTTACATTTCCTTAAACAGTTACTTTTAAAGCTGTATTAGTGCTGATTTGATTGGGACTAAGTGTTTATTATATATGCTCTAGTCTGAAGAAATCCGAGGATTGCTGGTACCAATGATTTAAAACAAAAACATAGCTAGAACATTTTTGCAAGAGTTCACCTAAAATCCTACGAAGCATGAAAACGAGTTTTTTTTCAGAATTTAATAGCGTTTTGTAACGAGTGTTCGCAGGGGTGGCCATGAGGAGTGCAGGAGGTGCGACGGCACCAGGGCTCTCATGATTTCGGTGAATTTCTGAGGGTCCCATAACACCCGATTTTTTTTTATATATGTATAAACAAATTATACGTGTAATTTGTAAATATATGCTAGTAAAAAAAATTATAAGTAGGTGAAAGGACCCAATTATTTTTATATTAATGACTTTTTTTGATTGAAAGCTAATTTTTTATTATTATACTATTAAAATATTTTGAAATTAAATTTCATACTTGGAACGACAATTGAAAAAAAGGCCTTAACTTTTTTTTTTTGATATCGGGGAACAAAAATCTCAGGACCCCTGTTGAATCAAGATTTTCAAAAAATAGTGAGTGCCACATTTCGTCTCTAGTTCATACAAATGCTGTCTAAGATTATATATTTACGCTCTAGCAACTTGTGTAAGCAAGAAGTTACACTATTAAGTTCCAAAAGTACTCTCATATATTCTTGTAAGTATTGTTTGCATAGATCTTTTTGAAACGAAAGGTTATCAACTATTGCTAAAAGGCAATTTTGATATCTTTTTAAGTATTAAAATGCAAAGCAAAGAACAAGAATAAAGTGCAAAATCAAAAGCTTTTGGCACGGAGAATTTCTAAAAATTCCTTTTACACAGCCATTTCACACAACTCAGTATTCTCAATTACACCTCTTTTTCCTTGGCTCTCCTTTCTTCTGCTACTGGAAATCGCTTCAACAACGAAAATCTCATACTAGTTAAACCAAATCTAACACTAAAATGAATTGTTGTAGGCCGAAAACGCCCAAATCTTCCTCACACCCTGAACAATCTTCACCACAACAACTAAACCAACAAACCATAGGGCCCAAGTATGTAAAACATGAAACTTTTCTAACCATACCAAATTGCAAAGTCCACCTCATGGAAGAAGGTGAGGCTTTCGAACTCGCCAATGGCGATTTTGAAGTCATCCGATTATCAGAAGAAAATGTGGTTCTTGCAACAGTTCTCAAAGTTGGCGATGATCTCCAATGGCCGTTGACAAGAGATGAACCTATAATAAAGCTTGGTGCCTTTCATTATTTATTTTCTCTTCCTGTAAATCATGGCGAAGCTTTGAGCTATGGGGTGACTTTTCCCGATGCTGGAAAGTTGGCTGTCCTGGATTCCTTCTTGAGGGAAAATTCATGTTTTTCTTGCTCGATCTCGTCTGTGCAAAACAAGAATTTGAACTGGAAAGAGTTTGCACCTGCAATTGAAGATTATAACAACTTCTTGGCGAAGGCAATAGCAAGAGGAACTGGTCAGATTGTGAAAGGAATATTTAAATGCAGCAATACTTACACCAACATGGTACTGTATTATGATAAACAAATTACAGTTTTTAAACACAATTAGAAATTGTTTAAAATATCATACAATCAGTGTTTATCCCTATTTTCCAATTTGACTTGGGGTTTGAACTCCGTCCGGTCTATCAATGACATGTTTATAAGAAGCAGGGTGATCTTAAAGCAATATATCAACGACTTGCCGGTTTTTCCTAAAAGTAATTTATCTTTCTGCTCATATAAAAATGGTTAAGTATTTGGGTAGCGCATGTCGACTTTATCATTATAAACTAGTTTTAATACATCTATATGACTGTGTTATGGCTCATGTTACCCTTGTGGAAAAAGGAAGGAAACACCCAAGAAAGGTATTTCATTTTTATTCTTATGAAAATGATTGTTTTAGTGAAATTGGAGAAGAATGAAACCTCCAGGAAAAAATTCGGGAAAAGAAAATGCTGAAAAATGGGAAAAGAAATGTGATTTAAACCATGAGGGTTATCCCACATTGTGAAATCAGGAGTGATTTTTACAATATAAATACAAGTCCATCCCATGTAGTTGTTAAACTATCATGTCCACATACCCATGAGTGTGTTAGTGTGTACCACACACGCGTGCGCTCGCTCGGGCCTCGGGACGCAGGACATGGGACTTAGAGAATGTCTCGGGTCTTGTACTAAACTGAAATAGGGACTTTTATATATTTACAAGACTAGTCCCTAAAGTTCCAGCAATGATGGAGGCGGATTCTGTGGATGTAACTCACATAATTGAATGACCACATTAAAGGCTGCGGTTTCAGAATCCTATATAAGAGGCAGCCTCCCCCTCTCATTCAAACACACGAAAATCATCTCTCTAAATAGCATACATTTTTTTTTCTCATAGCATATTAGAAACAGAGAGAACCACCCACCAACAGCTCGACCTTGACTCGTCGCCAGTTTTCGGCGAGTCATCCGAGACGTTGTACATTGGGATCGATGCGCCAACGCAACCAGAAACATTAAGGTGGTTGGGCGAATTATTGTATAATTGTTATTTCGTACACGGAAACCAACAATTTTAACCGATATTCTGTTGTTTCTTTTGTGTATTAATTAATACAATTATTTTTTAAGGAATAATACTTTTTTTTTTCAATTCTAAATTATATTAGAATTTGATTCACAAAGAAAAATTCCAAACAATTTAATTTTTGTTTTTAGAATCTTGTTGATACCAACCGTATTGGTATTCAATAAGAATCGTTTTTTAATCCTTTTGATATCAACCGTATTGGTATTCAAAAGAGAAACCGTTTAATTTTATTGTTTAAATAAAAAATTCTTTTACAAACCCAAATTTCAGTTTTGGTGTTTTGTTTATAAGAATTTATTGTACACGTATCTCATACGATTATTGTATTGTCGTTTCAGATGACAAACACGTCGCCTATTGAGTTGTCAATCGGAAGTGAGCATGACCCAGTGGTTGGTGGAGCTGTCCATAACACTGGGGGCGATGCGAATGTGGGGGCTAACGCCGAGGACGTAGCTGCTGCGGCTGAGGCCGCCGCGGCTGTGGCTATGGCGGATGCTACGGCCAAAGCCGAGGCTGCGGCTACGGCTAAGGCCGTGGCCAAGGCTGCGGCCAAGGGCAAGGTACCGATGTATTCGGCTGTGCCTACTTTGCCGACTTCTCATCTGGAGAAACCGAAAAAATTCAGGGGAGACAACTTCAAACGTTGGCAGCAAAAGATGCTATTTTATCTCACCACCCTGAATCTAACCAGATTTCTTAAGGAGACTGCTCCCGTCCTAAGCGAGGACGATCTGGACGAGCAGTCGTTCTCTGCGGTTGAGGCATGGAAACATGTCGACTACCTATACAAGAACTATATCCTGTGTGCTCTAGATGACACGCTGTTCAGTATTTTCGAGCCCAAAACTACTGCAAAGGAGCTGTGGGAAACTCTCAAAAATAAGTACAAAGCGAATAACGCTGGCACAAAGAGATTTGTTGTCACGGACTTTCATGAGTACCGTATGACTGACAGTAGGGGTGTCATTGAGCAAGTTGAGGAGCTCCAACTCATTTACCATCACCTTGAGGCTGAGGGGCTAGTGATTAATGAGCATTTCCAGGTGGCACTCATGATTGAGAAATTGCCACCATCTTGGAAAGACTTTCAAAACTACCTGAAGCACAAGCGGAAGGAAATGAGGCTGGAGGGGCTCATTGAGAAGCTCAATATCGAGGTGAGCAACCATCGCTCCGTAAGGAGAGTCGGTGATGCTAACATCTCAATGTCAAAGGCCAATGTGGTTGAAAGCTCCAACGTCAAGAGAAATGTTTTGACAACGGAGGCAGTGCTGTTGTCGCAAAGAAATTTACGGGAACCTGCTTTGTGTGTAACAGAACCGGCCATCGTGCCGCGGACTGTTATGACAATAAAGGCGCTGTTAAGCCCAAGCCCCCCCCCCCCCCCCCCCCCCCCCCCCTCCCCCGAGGAACTTCAAAGGCAAGGGGAAGAGGAAAGCTCCAGCTCAGGCACATCTGGCCGAGGGAGGACGAGATGATGACCACTTTACTGCTGTGGTCTCTGAAGTGAATCTCGTGGGGAGCAACCCCAAAGAGTGGTGGCTGGATACCGGCGCCACAAGCCAAATATGCTCTAACCGGTGGATGTTTAAGACCTACGAGGCGGCAGAGGGAGAAAGCTGCTTCATGGGGAATTCTGCTACTTCCAAGGTTAAAGGAAAAGGAACGGTGGTGATGAGCATGACCTCGGGAAAAGAGCTGAGGTTGACAAATGTGCTCCATGTTCCGGATATCCGTAAGAATCTGGTATCCGGATCGGTGATGGTGAAGAACGGGTTCAAGCTGGTTTTTGAATCTGATAAAATTGTAATCACCAAAAATGGTGTCTATGTAGGCCGTGGCTATATGACCAACGGCATGTTTAAGTTAAATGTAGGGACACCTGCTCCCAATAAAGTTGCTAAAGCTGAGGCTAGCACTAGCAATGTAATGACAGTTGCCCAAGAGGCCAATAATAAGAATTCTACGTTTGCTTATTTATTTGAGTCATTTCATTTGTGCCATGGTAGATTATGTCACGTGAATTATAATTCTTTAAAGAAATTAATATCACTAAAACTAATACCAAGTTTCGTCTTTAATAAGCAACACAAATGTGAGATTTGTGTAGAGGCAAAATTAACGAAATCATCGTTTCAACATGTTGAACGAGAAAGTGAACCTCTCGGTCTAATACACACGGATGTATGTGACTTAAACTTTATACAAACACGAGGAGGAAAAAAATACTTTATCACATTTATAGAGAATTGTACTAAATACTGCTATGTTTACTTAATGAGAAGTAAAGACGAAGCAGTAGAGAAATTCGCTCTTTATAAGACCGAAGTTGAAAATCAACTCGATAGAAAAATTAAAACATTGAGAAGTGATAGAGGCGGTGAATTTGAATCACCGTTTGAGCAAATATGCGCTGAAAGCGGCATCATACATCAAACCACAGCTCCATACACTCCCGAGCAAAATGGGGTTGCTGAGCGTAAAAATAGAACGCTAAAGGAAATGATGAATGCTATGCTAATCAGTTCTGGGTTACCCCAAAACATGTGGGGGGAAGCGATACTTTCTGCAAACTATGTTTTAAACAAGTTACCACATAAGAAGCGAGATAAGACTCCATATGAATTATGGAAAGGTCATCAACCCAGTTATAAGAACCTGCGGGTTTGGGGTTGTCTCGCAAAGGTCCTAGTTCCCACTCCTAAGAGGATGAGAATTGGTCTTAAAACGGTGGACTGTGTGTTCATCGGATATGCACATAATAGTAGTGCATATCGGTTTCTCGTACACAAGTCGGACAATCCCGATGTGCACGTAGATACGTATATGGAAAGTCGAGGGCCTCTTTCTTTGAAGATATCTTTCTCCATAAATTACCTACATCTGTATCAACTCAAGAGTTGAACAGTGAAGAAAATGTGGGGGCAAGTGAACCGACAGAGGAAGAGGAAGAGCCTCGGCATAGCAAAAGGGCAAGGAAGGAAACTTTCTTTGGACATGATTTCTTAACCTTCATGGTGGAAGGCGAACCGGTGACATATAAACAAGCTATCTCAACACTGGATTCCCAATATTAGGAAGAAGCTATCCAAAATGAGATTGAATCAATCATGCAAAACCACACTTGGGAACTAGTGGATCTTCCGCGAGGATGTAAGCCCCTAGGTCACAAGTGGATCTTCAAGAGGAAGTTAAGGGTTGTTGGCACGATTGAGAAATACAAGGCGAGACTTGTAGTAAAGGGCTTCAGGCAAACTGGAGGTGTCGATTATTTTGACACGTATGCTCCTGTCTCCAGGAAAACGTCTATCCGAATCGTCATTGCTCTCGCAGCTTTGTTTGATATGGAAATATATCAAATGGATGTAAAGACGGTGTTTCTATATGGAGAACTGGAAGAAGAAATTTATATGGAACAACCGGAAGGGTTTGTAGTTCCTGGTAAAGAGCACAAAGTGTGCAAACTTGTAAAGTCTCTATATGGACTCAAACAAGCACCAAAGCAATGGCACGAGAAGTTTGATAGAATTATGATATCAAACGGTTTTCGCATTAATGAGTGCGATAAATATGTCTACACTAAAGGAAGTGGAAGAGACTGTGTCGTAGTCTGTCTCTATGTGGATGACATGATTATAATTGGGAGTACTGATAGAATCATCTCCACAAAGAAAATCTTGTCACAACACTTCGATATGAAGGATCTGGGTATAGCTGATGTAATACTTGGTATGAAGATTACCAAAACATCAGAGGGGTATGCCTTGTCACAAAGTCACTATGTTAAACAAGTACTAGACAAGTTTGACAAGGGTAGTAAGGCAATGTCTAGAATCCCAATTGAGTTCAACTGTAACCTGAAAAAGAATTTTGGTAAGAGTGTGAATCAATTGGAGTTCTCTCGAGTCATATGCAGTCTCATGTATATAATGAATTGCACTAGACCAGACATAGCAAACTCAGTAAGTAGACTGAGCAGGTACACCAGCAATCCGAATGAGGAACACTGGAAGGCCATAATGAAACTTTTCAGATATATGAGGTTTTCAGCCGATTACGGGCTGCACTATACCAGATATCCAGCGGTTCTGGAAGGGTACTCAGATGCCAACTGGATATCATACTCCAATAGCACAAGGTCCATGAGTGGATATGTGTTTATAATGGGAGGAGCTGCTGTGTCTTGAAGATCCTCCAAACATACGTGTATTGCAAGGTCAACTATGGAATCTGAATTCATAGCGTTAGACTTAGCAACCGAAGAGGCAGACTGGCTGAGAAGTCTTTTGGAAGGAATTCCAATGTGGCCAAAACCTGTTCCCGCAATAAGCATGCATTGTGATAGTCAATCAGCTATTGCGCGGGCTCAGGATCATATGTATAATGGAAAGTCTCGACATATACATCGGAGACATAAATCCGTAAGGAAATTGTTATCCAACGGTGTGGTATCCTTAGATTTTGTAAGATCAAAGGAAAACATAGCGGATCCATTAACAAAAGGCTTGACTCAAGTAGGAGTCGAGACGTCATCGAACGGAATGGGATTAAAGTCCATTAAATTGGTGGCCCCCCATAGGCAACCCAACCTAAACGGAATCTTTCCTGCTAGGTTCAAAGGGAAACTGAACTGTGAGGGCAACCGAACAAAGCACTCGGGAACCTGTAGTTCCCAGCCCATTTTTGCGATGACAGAGTGATAGACCTGTACCATTGTAAGGGTGAGCTTGAGGCTCTTAATGATCCAAGTAACTCGACGGTCGAGTAAGGTGAGTCAGGACACTTTCGACTTGGAACATCTATAACGAGTGTGTAAGGCCGGTACCATGTGATGAGCTTGGGCTAAATTACTAGAGCACTCCATTGAAGTTGCCAAGGCAGTCCAGGCCAAATATGGACAACAACTAAAGGGCTTAGTACGTGGGTAGAAAGGGCACTGTGCGGGTATCATGCTGGGATACACAAAGCTAAAGGGTTCAAAGCATTTATGCTACCTGATAGCAGTATTCCGGATGAAACTACGCTACGACAGGTTCAAGGCGCGCGCTACCTGACCTTAGGCAGTGAACTTTTACGGTTCTCTTGATTTGCATTTAGGGCATGGGATTTCGAGCCAAGTGCATTCATGTGGGGGATTGTTGGAAAACATGTTTTAACATGGGTGTTCCGAATGTTCAGAGACCATCTTTGAGTCAATATTCGATGCAACAACTCAGAATTTCTGAAGCCGTACTCAAAGCGTTTGAGTAGCTCGTGCGACGAGCTTCACAACGGTATATCGCATGACCTATTCGGAGAATGGGTGTGAATGATAATTGGCCTCTAAGGTTGGTACTCGAAAGAGGTATAAAAACCAATGCTGGAAAATGGGAAAAGAAATGGGATTTAAACCATGAGGGTTATCCCACATTGTGAAATCAGGAGTGATTTTTACAATATAAATACAAGTTCATCCCATGTAGTTGTTAAACTATCATGTCCACATACCCATGAGTGTGTTAGTGTGTACCACACACGCGCGCGCTCGCTCGGGTCTCGTGACTCGGGCCTCAGGACACGGTCCTTGGGCCTTGGGATTTGGGGAATGTCTCGGGTCTCAGTTCTTGGGTCTTGGGTCTTGGGTCTTGGGTCTTGGGTCTTTTACTAAACTGAAATAGCGACTTTTGTATATTTACAAGAGGAGTCCCTAAAGTTCCAGCAAGGTAGTAACTCCTGCAATGATGGAGGCGGATTCTGGGGATGTAACTCCCAGAATTGAATGACCACATTAAAGGCTGCGGTTTCAGAATCCTCTATAAGAGGCAGCCTCCCCCTCTCATTCAAACACACGAAAATCATCTCTCTAAACAGCATACATTTTTTTTCTCATAGCATATTAGAAACACAGAGAACCACCCACCAACAGCTCGACCTTGACTCGTCGCCAGTTTCCGGGGAGTCATCCGAGACGTTGTACCTTGGGATCGAAGCGCCAACCCAACCAGAAACATTAAGGTGGTTGGGCGAATTATTGTATAATTGTTATTTCGTACACGGAAACCAACAACCATTTAGGACATGATTTGCAGCCTGCATGCAACCGCTGATGCCTGATGGTTTAGTTCAATGTCAGGGCCTATATTGCGAAAAGCCCATTTGATCCTTTTCGTCTTGTTGAAACAAATACTACTGTTTTTCGTTAGTGAATTGCATATATCCTGTTATTCTAGTTTCAGAGCTCATCAACTAAAAACTAAAAAGAGAGTACTAAAAAACAGGTACAAAGAGGAGGAGAAAAGATAGTAACGCAATCTGCAGAGCAGAAAATCAACATCCCAGTAAGAAGTGGAAGCAATAAGAATAAGAGTGGTCTCAATAAAAGCTTAAAAAGGTATACCAAAAGAGAGATCTAATTTTTTGTGCTTATACCTATAAAATCAGAGTACATTCTACGGTAGTACAAATGAAATGAAAGTTGTGTCGACTATCGTAAATTATGTTCTGAAAAAATATCGCAATTCTTTAATAGAGTAAGAAAGGTGTCAAAGATGACGGAGAAGATGAGTAAGACCATGCTAGATGGAGTTGGGGTTGTGACTGGATCGGTTATGGGTCCGGTGGTTCGTTCCAAAGCTGGAAAATCATTCTTGGGCATGGTCCCTGGAGAGATCCGCTTGGCTTCACTAGACGCTCTTAGTAAGTATGAGACCCAAAATTAGTAGTATGTTTTTGGCTTTATCTTTTACGCAATAACTCGCAAGAAGTATTATTAACAATGGAAATATTGAGTTCGCAGATAAAGTTTTGGATGCAGCTGAAGCTGCTGAGAAACAAACCTTAATGGCCACGTCTGCTGCTACAACCGGAATGGTTACTAAAAGGTGAACTGGAAAAAGGCATATGGAAAAAACCTAGAAATCACCACACGCACACACACACACAAGTCCACATGCACCCTATATTTAATACTTTCGATTCCTGATTCTTTATAATCATTTGGAAATTTAATATATGTCGATCTTTGTTTTGTGGAACAGGTTTGGAGACAATGCAGGGGAGGCAACCGAAGACGTTTTAGCAACAGCCGGTCACTGTGTTGGGACTGCTTGGAATGTTTTCAAAATCAGAAAGGGCCATTAATCCTGCTTCTTCGGTTTCTTCAGGAGTTCTAACCAGTACAATAAAGAACAAGAAGTCCTCAAGCTAGTTAATTCATTTGTTCAGATGATTAAAGTCTTAATATTACTATAATGTTTCTTTTCTATCATTTACAAGGGAATTCAAAGCCAAAGTTTTCAGAAACTATACTTTTAGAGGGTCAATAGAAAAACCTACTAGCTGTGCTTGAATTTATGTCTTTTATGAACTAAGCTATAAATGGAGATAAATATATCATATTGTCAGGATTATGTGTGTTTGAATCTATACAAAGTTTGGTTTGATACCTTTACCATGTTACCTAAATGGTATTGCACGTTATACCAATCAACTACTCATACGGATCATACCGCACCTCATGGTATTACCTCACTGTAATACCGTAATACCGTACCGCCCATAACAATGGTAGGCTAACGGTATCAAATTTTAATATACCACGGTACGTATCATTTTGTACCATTTCTCTTCTCAAATCTAATATATTCATTTACAATCTAAATAGGAGTACTAAGTTCTCCATTTTGTTATTAAATAGTACTACTTTACTAGTCTATTATATGCCTTCGATGTCGAATATGTTGTACATGAATGCTATTTAAATGATTTAAAGCCAGAATCCGAATGTTATGCCTAATGATTTGTGAAATTTTGTTGTAGTTATGTAGTTTGCATTGAGTAAATTCATGTTTAATACTTTTTAACTTTAATCATTGGATTTCTTACGAAGCCCTCGGTGACTTGTGATGCATTGGCTAGAATTGTATTTTAATGATTGAGTTACATGTTTGCTGTTATTTTTTTACTTTATATCATAAGGCCTCGTTTGGTTGCAGTATTAGTAGTACTCGGACTATCAGTACCTTCGGACTATGGCGAGATAACAAATGAAGGCGGGACTAATAGTACATATATGAAATACCAATGAAGTGTTTGTTTACTCTTTATTGGTGTTGGACTATTTTACATATTTACTTTTATATCCCTAAAAAGTAACTAGCAAAATATATAAATATATAATTTTGTTAAGTATATACTCCATGTTACTATTTTGATATATATATGTATACATAATTATATATATATATATATATATATATATATATATATATATCATATACTATACATATAAATATATTTATATAATTATAATTACATAATATATATAATTCCAAATAATATTTAAAGAAGGGATTATAATACTATATAGATTAATAAAGGGGAACAAACTATGGTCTATCACCTATTATGACTATAATACTATATTAAAAATATGAGCAAAGCATAGATAATACATAAATGTAACAAAGGGTATTTTGGTCCTTTCTAAAAATGAGTATGGACTAAATAAATTAATACCACCCCATGTGGGTATTGGAAATACACCATTTTACCCTCATTTCTAATACAATGTGTACTACTAATCTCACACTTACAAAGTCAAACAAACACAACATATGTGGATCCATATGTATTCACAATCCAATCCAATATGTTTTAACAACTGATAATTCATGGTTACCAAACAAATTTAACAAATATTAACATCAAATTGAATAGAAGTTCGTTATATGTACAATATAATGTGATAGGACTAACTACTAGTTAAATTTTTTGTGACGCTATCGATGTGGTAATTGTACCGTACCATACCATTACCGTACCACACTTACGGTATATCACATTGCGGTATACCGCAAGTATGGTACGGTATTGGTATAAGACAATGGTAATTATACCACTTCCACCCCCTCGTTACCCATTATGCAAGACCACTTTATCATTTTATTTTCTATATTCATTTTATCTTTATGAGACTATGTCACTGCGATGATATGTTTTGTGATGATTTTTAAATCTTATTTTCTCTCTACTCTATCTTGAGGTCGAGACTCGCTTAATACAAGTTCTTTTTAAGATTCTCGCATTAAATTTTTCGTTACTTCTTCATGCACATAAATTTAAAGAAAGATGCAAAATTTCAAGTTCAACTTAGACTCCAAGCAACGACGCCTAACATAATGAGACTATTGTATTTTAGAATGTTTTGGTAGTAAACACAACAAAAATTCAAAAGGGAGCTTTCAATTTATATATCCACACTCGTGTTGAAGGGCAAAACTTGTTGGTTTTTACTATATCGAAAATTAATAATGTAAATGACAATGACTGAAACGGAAATAAACAATTTTATTTCACTTGAAAAATAATATTACTCTATTACAAAATTCCTTACTCGTACAGAATTTAAATTACAATAAATAAATTTCATACAGGTTTAATATAAATTATTAAATTGCTGGACGGAATTGTGATTGTACGAAACTGTCTAACAGCTATAAAGACTATACTGCTGGACTGTTTGTCAATTAAAAGAAACTGCCAGACAGAATAGTATGATTACTAAACTTCTGGAATGTTTCTGTGAATAAAAGAAATTACATAACTGAAATGTAAATTGCATAATATAAATTACAGAACAGAAAAGACTGGAAATTAAATATTGAAAAGTAAACAGTACCGGAAATTCAAATTACAGAATGTAAAGGACTGAAAAATAAATTACATAATGTATACAGTACTGAAATGAAATAAACATAATAGAAACAGTACTAAAATAAAATAAACAGTAACTACTTAAATGAAAAAGAAGAGACAGCTGCAAGCAGTTTTTCTTAAACAATATTTCCCGAACCACCTTAGTGTTTCTGGTTCTCGGGACTTTGTTCCCAAGGTACAACTTCTGTCACTGAGTGGCTCGCGTGGAAACGACACCGAACCACAGGTCGAGCTATTGGTAGTGCGATTCTCTCTCTAATATGATGTTGTATGCTGTGTGTGTGTGATTGATGTTGTGTCTGAATGAGAGGGGAAAGACTGCCTTTTATAGGTTTTTTCAGAAACCGCAGCCATAATGGTCAATTTAATTCTGGGAGTTACACCCCCAGAATCCGCCCATTCAATTTCTGAAACTGCAGCACTTAATCTGCAATTTATTTTATTCTCATTGAATGCTGGCGTTTCAATTTGCTGTAAACTCTAGGGACTTCTTTTGTATTTTATACAAAACTCATTTTCAGATTTGACCCAAGACCCGAGACATTCCCTAAATCCCAAATCTCAAGACCCAAGGCCCGCGTCCGTGTCTGAGTCCCGAGACCCGAGCGAGCGCGTGTGGTACACACTCATACACTTATGTGTATGTGGACATAATAGTTTAACAACTACATGAATTGGAATTGTATATATATATTGAAAAATTGACTCTTAATTCTCCAATATGGGATAACCCTCAATGGTTTTCCCTGTATTCATTCCATTTTTCAGCATTAAGGTTTTCCATTCTTTCGAGAACCCAATTTTGAAGCCGATTAATATTCACACTCATTCTCCGAATAAGTCATGCGATATACCGTTACGAAGGTAGTCACACGAGCTACTCAAACGCTTTGAGTAAGACATTAACAACTCAGAGTTGTCACATGTAATATTGACTCGAAGTTGGTCTTGTGACCATTCGGAACACCCATGTTTAAAACATGTTTTCCAACAAAACTTGTCTAATTGAAGTAGAGCAAAATGAGGTCCTGAGATCCGTGTATAGCACGCTCACCATCCGAGTTCGATCACTGACACATATGAAGCAGCTTTAACTCCAAAGAAAAGATTATTTATTATAAAAAACAAAAACAAAACTATAGTAGAAACTTTGGTACTAAATAGATTAAATAAAAAGACTAACCTCAGGTTTGTTTTGACTTTTGGATAATTACCCAAAAGAAAAAGAATATAAAAATGTAGATACGTATGAAACTGTACAAGGTTGTATTATAGTAATATATATCTTATTTCAAAAAATAAAATAAAATTGTATCATATCGATATTACAGAGATGATTCGACCCTCTTCAGTTTTTCTTCTCTTTCTCTCTTTTTACTTCCCATTATCAAATTCTAATCAGGTATACTATTTATACATAGTTTTATTTGTATATATATATATTCAACAGCTTATGTTTTTTTTTTTTTTTAGTCAGTTTGATGAATTGTTTCATAGTGAATTTCAGTTTTCAAGAATGTTTTAGTTATTGAACTATAGGCAATTAAACTGCATAAATTATTATTAAAAAATAAAACTGAAAATGGTATATACCACTGTTTTATAAAATAAGGCGCTTCGTAGTAAAAAAAAAAAAACTCGATTAAAAGCTCGCTTCATAGCTTAATAAAAGCTTAGAAAGCTGGATTGTTCGCTTTTTAGGCCGCTAAAAGCTTACACTTTTTACCCTTTTAGCATAGCTCTTACAAAAATGCTTTGGCCAAGTTTTCGGTTTTTAAAACACTCGTATATACTAGAGATGTGGATAATAAGCTGGTGATGATGTGGATAACATTAAGGGATTGTTTGGTTGCTGATTTTAAGATAATAAGCTGTCTTAAATGAGGTTGAGAACTAAACAGTGTTCTAAGAAAAATACTGAGAAATAAGCAGTGTTATTGAACTATAGGCAATTAAACTGCAAAATTATTATCTTAAAAAAAAACTGAAGAGTGGTATATATTAGAGTTATTGAAAGTCAAACAGGAAAAAATTAAGCTGGTGATTATGGGGTTGTTTGGTTGCTGATTTTGTCAGATAATAAGCTGTCTTAATTGAGGTTTGAGAAACAAGCAGTTTTTATTAAAAAAGCGAAAACTTATAGCAGCCTAAAAAGCGGAAAAACAAGCTTAATATTGGCCAATTTGGTGCTGATGACTTTTATTTGGTAAACGTTTAAACTTTATATTGCATAAATTTTGATTTTGTTTCATCGTGAATTTCAGTTTTCAAGAATGTTATAGTTATTGAACTTTAGGCAATTAAACTGCAAAATTATTATCTTTTGAAAAAATAGCTGAAGAGTGGTATATACTAGAGTTATTGAAAGTCAAACAGGACAGAATTAAGGTGGTGATTATGGGATTGTTTGGTTGCTGATTTTCAGATAATAAGCTGTCTTAAGTGAGGTTGAAAACAAGCAGTGTTTTAAGAAAAATACTGAGAAATAAGCTGTATATACTAGAGTGATTCAAAGCCAAACAGGACAGAATTAAGGTGGTGATTATGGGGTTGTTTGGTTGCTGATTTTAAGATAATAAGCTGTTTTAAATGAGGTTGAGAAACAAGCGGTGTTTTAAAAAGAGAAAACTTAGCTAAAGCTTTTTGGAAGAGCTGCGCTAAAAGTGCAAGAAGCGTAAGCTTTTAGCAGCCTAAAAAGCAGAAAAGTGAGATTAATATTGGTCAAATTGGCAGTGACGACTTTGGTAAACGTTAAACTTTATATTACCAAAATTTTGATTTTGTTTCATCGTGAATTTCAGTTTTCAAGAATGTTGTAGCTATTGAATTATAGGCAAATAAACTGCAAAATTATTATTTTTAGTGAAAAAAACTGAAGAGTGGTATATACTAGAGTTATTGAAAGTCAAACATGACAAAATTAAGCTGGTGATTATGGGATTGTTTGCTTGCTGATTTTCAGATAATAAGCTACCTTAGTGCATGTTTCGCAACAACTTTTTGTCTTAGCTTTTTTAGCTTTTTCATTAGAAGAAATCCATGAGTGTTTGGTATGTCAGCTTTTTTAGCTTTTAAGAAGCTTCTTTTGGGTCAAAAAAGCAAAAAAATCTCAAACACGGAGAAGCTAGGAATTTGCAGGTTTTTTTAGTTTTTTCACATTAAATTTTGCAAAAAACAAAAACTTTCTAACAGAATGTGTTTGTATATTCACAACTCACTTATAAGTTAAAATAGGTGACCAATGGTTTATCAATAAAAAGTAAGTTATAACTTATAACTCACTTATAAGTAAAAAAGTTTCGGTGATGCCAAACACTACACTGCAGCTTTTTTTAAGCAAGCTTTTTTCCCGTTGCTTGTAAAAAGCAGCTTTTTGACCAAAAAATCTGATGCCAAAGAGCAGCTTTTAAATGAGGTTGTGAAAAATGCTGAAACATCCATCTTAATTATCAAACTTTTTTAGGCTAGGAAATAATAAAGATTTAACTTTTAAGTTGATTGCCAAATGTACAGCTACTTATAGAGAATAAAGTTGAGCTTGATATAGAAATCAAATGAGTTCTATATGACTATATCTGTATAAATAGTTGTACAGTTTGAACAACGAATTACTGTTAGAATAATTTAGTTGACAGAGATGGTAGAAAAATGAAAAGGGAAATAGCCATAAGTGAACAGCATTTTGATGTCTCTTTAACCCAAAAAGAGAAATCAAATGAGTGCTATGTGTATAAATAGCATTGTTTTTAAAAAGAAAAAACTTATCTAAAGCAATTTTGCAAAAGCTACGCTTAAAGCGCAAAAAGAGTTTTGCAAGAACTAAGTGGAGAAACGTAAGCTTTTAGCGACCTCAAAAGCGGAAAAGCGTGCTTTTTAAGCCTTTTTTAAGCTTTGAATCGAGCTTTTTTACTACGAAGCCAGCTTTTTAAAACAGAGATAAATAGTGCAGACAATTAGGAGATCTGGTTAAAATGAAATTGGTGGAGTAGAACTGTAGAAGGTAAGAAAATAGGAATTACCCAAAAATATGTAAAATTAAACCAACTACATTCTTTCTTATTGAGAAAATGTTTATCTTCTCTTCAGTTCTGTGGGGCTGGATTTGATTATGGTAGTTCGGCATGTGGATCATCATTTCCTTCGTCCTCGAAAATTTTGATTAAAGGTGGAACCGTAGTGAATGCCCATCATCAACAGATTGCTGATGTATATGTCGAGGACGGGATAATTGCTGCTGTCAAGCCTAACATTCCGGTATTTTATTGCTTTTCCTAATTAAAATTAGAATATTACTAATTGAATTGTTGCTGCATTACGGCGTTAAACTCGACCTCTTTTTATGGGTACTTGTATTTGTTTTCTCATGATGTTTCTCCCATATTTACTGAACCTGTCATTTGGAGGCCTTTCTTATCTTTATGGTGAACATGGTGATTTTAATAGGTTGGATGTATACAGTGGTAAAACAATTAATATAATAGAAAATTTTGTTCACTGCTAAAACTGAATTGAATTCGAATGGCTCTCAAATGTTGGTGCATCAAATTTGTATTCATGAAGAAAATCTTTCATTTGATATCCATCTGATACAAGTTTTTATTAGAACATCGGTGAGTGCTATTAATCATAGGTTATAATGAACACGAGAAATCAAAATAACAGAGATACTGAAATACCCTATAACGTGGCAGGTTGATGATGATGTCACCGTGCTCGATGCAACTGGAAAATACGTCATGCCAGGTAAAATTTTGTCACGCTTCTAAGTCCTAAATGCATAATGAATCACTACATGTTATCATAATCATTACAAGGCAAAAAAACGAAATCTTGTGATTTTGACAGGTGGCATTGATCCACACACGCACCTGGCGATGGAATTCATGGGAACTCAGACGATCGATGATTTCTTCACTGGCCAAGCTGCAGCTTTGGCTGGTGGGACGACGATGCATATCGATTTCGTTATTCCAGTAGATGGCAGTTTATCCTCTGGTCTCGATGCTTATATTGAAAAAGCAAAAAAGTCTTGTATGGACTATGGTTTCCATATGGCAATCACAAAATGGGATGAGACTGTGTCACAAGAGATGGAAATTATGGTAAAAGAGAAAGGTTAGTACACTGTTCTTGCCCCATTCCCGTGTAGGGCTTGTTTGTATTGGTAGTAGAATAAAACAGCAAGTTACTGTTGTTAGCGTACATGTTAGATCAATTAGCCCCAGCCTCCACAAAACCATCTTTTATTCAAAATTAATAGAGCTAAACAAGTGTAGAGCTCCACATTGCCTCTTTATATCTTCCTAAGTTTACTTAGCACCCTATATAATTTTTGTTCTCCTCTAATTTGGACCGGTCACTTAAGCGCCTTATAAGCAAAATAAATGATTTATTTTAACCTCTCTCCCCTCTCTACTCTCTTGCTTCTTTTAGGAGTTGGCGTGTCAATGTAAAGTACTATTAACTTCTTTGAAAGTTTAACCGGTAATAAAAAAACAAAACAGCAGAAGTATGACTTCAGCGACTGAAATATTATGTAAATATACATGATTAATTGGATTGGTAAAGTTAATGGTGTTAGTTTTTTCTTAAACATAGAGAACAGGGTAAAGAAACTGATTCGGTTGTTGTGACGTTTTTATTGTTATAGCCGTGTATAGGGTCTGAAATGTCCAACTTGCATTTTCTAATCCAACCTTCACACATTCCAAACATGGCTGTAGACATAATCAAATTTGTTTGATGATGTAGCATCATTACTTCATTATCAATGTTTATTTATTATGTTAAGGATTTATGACGAATTATAATGATTATCTTTTTGGTTGTGATGATTATCTTTTTGGTTGTGCGCGCCAACTTGTAGGGATCAACTCTTTTAAGTTTTTCATGGCATATAAGGGTTCCCTAATGATCAACGACGAGCTTCTAATTGAAGGATTCAAAAAATGCAAGTCTCTTGGTGCGCTAGCTATGGTCCATGCAGAAAATGGAGACGGTGTATTTGAAGGACAAAAGAGAATGATAGAACTCGGAATAACTGGTCCAGAGGGTCATGCACTTTCAAGGCCTCCAATGGTATGTAAATAATACTAAAAAAGATAAATTTTAGGTAATATCTCGACTTACCTTCTATAATAAGTTATTTTTGTGTGTTTGAGAAGTGTTTCTGTATATTGTTCATGCAGCTTGAAGGAGAAGCAACTTCTCGAGCTATAAGATTGGCTGGTTTTGTAAATACACCTCTTTATATCGTACATGTTATGAGCATTGATGCAATGGACGAAGTAGCTAAAGCTCGGAAATCAGGTTTGGATTTGATAAATTGGATCGAGAACTTGTATGGAAACAGTTCTATTAGTATAAATCTAAGTCTCAGTTCTATGAGTATATCATATGGATTTCAAAATCTGATATACCCCACAAATGTGTAAACTCAGTTCTATTAGTATAAATCTAAGTCATTTCAATTTTTGAGTTGCAGGTCAGAGGGTTATAGGTGAGCCGGTTGTGTCTGGCTTGGTTCTTGATGATTCTGTGCTTTGGGATCCCGACTTCAGTACTGCAGCCAAGTAAGCACCTACTCCGCCCAGTGTTTCAAAAGGCGGCCTCCTAGGCGCTAGGCAGGGACTAGGCATTAGGCGGACCTAGGTGGGAAAAAATCGGTCTAGGCAGGAAAAAGGCGGCGAATTAAACGCCAGGCGGACCCTTTCCGCCTAGAACCCGCCTAGCGCCTTTTCAAACCTTGACCCCGCCCGCCTTCTATTTATGTACCTATATATATATCATTTTCTTATGGGCGTTATTTTATTTCAGGTTTGTTATGAGTCCCCCTATTAGGGCAGCTGGACATGGAAAAACTCTCCAAGGTGGCCTCTCAGCAGGAGTTTTGCAGGTTTTTCTTCATATCAGCTCAAATGTTTAGGGAGATTATTTCTGTTGTAGTCTAGGCATTTCACTTGTATATTTCGCTGATCTTTTCTCCAATGGGAGTATTATGGGCACAGATTCCGAAGCACAATTTATTATAATAGGATGGCACCTCCTGATTATCTCCCCATTAGCTTCCAGTGACAAAAAGATCGTTTCTATAATCTGTTCTGTGGTCTTACGCTTAGCTTCTACATAATTAATGTAACTGCTACTACATGCACAGCCACAACCTCATATGATTGTTGTTACTGTGCAGCTAGTTGGAACCGATCACTGTACCTTTAATTCTACACAGAAAGCTCTTGGTGTGGATGATTTTCGTAAGATACCGAATGGAGTTAATGGTAATTCAAGTTTTGACACTTTAAAATTAGCCAACAAATGTACGTCAACTAGTGATTTGAAATTTTTAGACTCTTCAGTTTCTGACCAAGTAAAGAATGTACAGGAATTGAAGAGAGGATGCATCTAATTTGGGATACTATGGTGGTAAGCTCCTTAGTTTTATGACTTGTTAAATGAAACTAGTGGTAAAAAAATCTTGAAATCTCTCTAAATAAATTTTTTTTTCCATAAAGGAGTCGGGCCAAATATCTGTCACTGATTATGTCCGCATGACAAGCACTGAATGGTAAGCTTCGCTGTTAAGATTCAGTCCATATAGCTCTCATCTTTTTGGAATTTTATGTAGTTCTATATTTATGGCAGTCTGTGTGACTCTTGATATATTTTTGTTCTCAGTGCGAGGATCTTTAATATATTCCCAAGAAAAGGTGCGATACTTGTGGGATCAGATGCTGATATAATAATACTCAATCCAAATGCAACCTTTGAGATCGGTGTCACTTCTCACCACTCTAGGTCTGATACAAATGTTTACGAGGGACGAAAAGGGAAGGTAAGGATACTCATATTTTAATTTGAAGGAAGTTCTCTCTTTTTCGCGCTACTTGATGCTTCACATGGAACCTGCTCTCGTTAAATTTTAAACAAGTGCAAATCCTTCCCTTATTTATGTTAATATAAAAGAGGAATTTGCTTATTAAACATGTCGAATTGTAGTGTTTTATTGATTACTCTTTTCACCATGGGGAAAAGGTACAGGTTTTTCTTCTTTTATATCCAGTTTAGTTGAATGTGCTCGTTACTTTTTCCCAGGGAAAAGTCGAAGTAACAATTTCCAGAGGAAACATAGTTTGGAAAAACAATGAATTGAGGGTATTTCCTGGTGCTGGGAAGTACATTGAAATGCCACCATTTGGGTACCTCTTTGATGGAATTGAGAAAGCAGATCAGAAGTACTTCTCTTCTCTCCGAGCCCCTGTAGAGCGGCATAGATCCACTACTTGAATATTTATAGATATAAATAGTTGGTTCAATTTCGGGGGAGAAGTGTTGTTACACTCGAGTGCATTTACATTAATTCTTGATGAGCGAAACGTAAAGTACTGTTGTAGATACGTTCTTTGGATGATGAAAGATTCAAGTAAAATGCAGCTATAGCCCAATATCTGAAACGATACTTGATCGATTGTAAATAAACTTGATTATTAATAATCGACTATACTGTTTATTTTACGATACCAAGATCTGAGTTTTTTTTTTTTAAACGAGAAATACTCCTAGCTGTATGTCACTGAATGAATCTACCTATCTTTTTGTGCTGCCTCAAACAAGCCTTTGTGAAAATGTTGCTGTTGAACAACTCAATAATGTGAGGCTTAGGTTTGCCCACTGATTGTTTTACTCATTACCTGTTCCACCCGATTCAGTATATATGTAGAATTCTTGTGTTGCTTACTAAGCTGAAAAAACGACGTTTCAATTTCGCAAATGAAATGTTTGTTGCTAGAGACTTGCAGTGTTGGTAGAAGTTTACTCGGTAAGTCCGTATGTGTTTTATATTCTAAATGCAAAGGTATATCTCGTCTTAGAATTTACTGGTTCAATATCCAAGCAACAAAATTGCATCAATTGCAACCTAAGTTGGTCACTGATATGTTGCTAAAAGAATTATGACACTTGAAAACTGAATTTCGAGGGTCTTGGCCTTTTACATAAGAGAGAGAATTTTCATCCTCTCTCAAGTGAAATACATACAATGTGTACAAACGTAGGCTGTAATTATCTATGTCTCGGACTACTTTTATTCTTCTTGAAGGATGATTTGTTTTAATTATCATGTACATGTAAGGCTTAGTTATCCTCTTTATGTTGACAACCGACAACGCTTGCAATAATAAAGATTTTGGTATATGAGCCTCCTTATACGTTACGAAGTATTTAAAATAAATAAATAAATATTTAATTAGTTGATATGAATGGCTATGGTCTATGGGTTCGAAGTTCGAATCCCATGCATGTAGAAAACATCTTAAGTCTCTGAGTTTTGGTATGAAAATTGGACGGGTAATGGTCCTCTTCATCATTGTTTTCCGGTTGTGTTCCCACATATATTACTTAATCAAGTTTGCGACTCTCAAGGGTGGGATACAGCTCTATTATTTCGAATGGGAAGTAATTCTCTTATTATTAAAGTAGCTGATTATAGATCTAATTTTAGAAAGGGCGATGACATTATAATTTGGCCCAATATTTTTTATGGTAAATTACTAAATTCACTTCTAAGGGCCCCTTTTGATTTTTTCAGAGTTAAAAAACCTCCCCTCCCCATTGCTAAATATATTTGGAACTCATCCCTACCCCCCTAAAATTAGTATTTGCTTTTGGAAATTATGGCTTTCTGCCATTAAATTGGATGGTGATTTGGGTAAATTTTTGGACTTTGCATAGTCTCTAAATGCATTAATCATAATCATCTTATGAGTAACAATGATGTAGCTTGTGAGGTCTGTAATTATTTTGCTAATATTTTTGGTTTACATAATTTCAGAAAAGGTAATTGAAGGAGTTATGTTTCTATGGGGTGCAATCTTTGTGATAATTCTCATCTGGGGCTTTTACCTGCTTTAGTTCGTTTTATAATTAGTTGAGAAATTTGGCGAAATAAGAACAAATATAGGCTTGATAATCATGACATGGATTTTCACGGGATAATTATTAAAGTAAATAAATCGTAGCAGCTGCAACAGTTTTCTTACATTTTTTCTCATATTTAAGTTAATTAGCATCACTTTTATATTTTTAGGGTAACAGTTTAACTTTATACATTTTTCAGCTTATCTATCAAATTTCTTATCATAACTAAATATTACTATATTTTAATATACTTCTATTAATTTTTTTCAACCCAAATTAATTTACTAGAGCAACCACATTAAATAAGTTAGACGTTTCCTCATATTTAAAATAAAAAGTACATTTTTATAACTTATAAGGTAACGTTTTGCTTTATACAAATTATCAAAAAAAAATTCAATTTCTCTATCACAACTATACAACTCATTATTTTAATTATAAGGAACATCTTGATCTCTTATATTTGAGATATATTTGATTTCATGTATATTTAAGATAATGGATAAAAGAACTAATAGTATATAATTTTAAAATAATTTTTTTATATTTAAGATAAATCGGTAACGTAAGGACGATGTTTCTTCTTAGAGATTTGAACAAACCTAAATCACCTGCAAATTAATAACTTTCACTCTTATACTTTGGCTTCTTTAATTATCTCCCTGGTTGCGTATAAGATTAAAATACCCAAATTAGTTTTCTGGAAATGTCTCCCTACTGATAGGCTCAAAATTAAATTGTGACGGTTTTGTATTTTGTAACCAGGTAACAACAGGTGTGGTGATATTTTGGAAAATGATAAAGGTCTTGTGGTTTTGCTTTTTCTATTAGCCTAGCCACTCACACTAATACTTTGTAGAACTTATGACCATAAAAAATGGTCTCCTCATTTGTTAATGTCTATGGATCTCTGACATTTTATATCGAAACAGATTCTGAACTTATTACTAATCGGTGGTGTAAAGGTATATCTCGTGGACCTAAATTTAACATTATTTGGCTTGATATTTTTAAGCTAATGAGTTTAGTGAGTTCTAGTGTATGGTACATTTAAATTTACAGGAAACAGAACCAAGAACCTGACTATATGGCAAAACAAGGAGCTAATGGCATCAATACTACTTATCTGTCCTTGTGAATTTAACAAGGATTTACATGCTATTTATTTGTTGGAAAAAAATGAAACCCCTTGTATTAGGGGTGGAAAATTTAATATTTGATTTTAGCTTACAAGGAATTCTTTCCGAAGCTTGGTGTCTTAGATTTATTTGCTAAATTGCCTTTGGCAAGTTGGGCTTTCTCACTTTTATAAAGCTTATGATGATATTTATTTGAAGATTTGCATCAAAATACTTACGGTTTGTTTAGTATTTTATAGATTTATCATTAAGAAGTTTATACAAGAGCTGCTTAGTTAAAAATTCTAAAGATGTCACTGTCTGTGTACTTCAATCATTTGGATTTTAGTGCAAGTGATTCTCTCTCTTGTAATAAAGGGATGCGTATCTTGTATTGTAAACTAATTTGATGGTTTTCTGCTGATTTCTATGGCTATTAATCTCGATTTTTAGTTTGGTTTTGCTCTTAAATTTAATCTCTTAGCTACCCTGATCTTAGAGCGATAAGTTGAGTTATAAGGTTTACAGTGATAAGCAGTAAGGGGTTAATTTATCATAGCAAAATCTTCCTAAATTTTTTGAGATTTTAGTATTAGATTTTAAACTTTTTTGACACATTGGTCTTCTTGTTTTATCGGGTCGTATTTCCTATATACAATTTGTTTATACCGTTTTTTCAAATCATGGGGCTTGACCCATAAACCGAATATTTTTATGATTAATGCAATGGCATGATACTGATTAAAAAAAAAACATCTTAAGTCTTATCTTACCGGTTAATTAACCTCTCGGAAAACCAATTACTTCAATAGTTCTGCTATACAAAAAATGGCTGCATACAGTTCATCTTTTGCAAGTAAATGGTCACAATGGTAAATTCAATACGTTATTGTATTTACTGTTACAAAATTTATTTGCAAGACATAAATAGTAAGCCTCCATTAATTTTTTTAGAAATACATTAAAAAAATTTAGACAACACAATAACTCGAAAATGAAAGTGGTTTTTTCATATACTAGAATTCTTTTTTAGAAATACATTAAAAAAATTTAGACAACACAATAACTCGAAAATGAAAGTGGTTTTTTCATATAGTAGAATTCATAGACAACGATAGTTTTGGAGAACCGAAACAAGTGTATCTATTATGGATGCGTGTAACCGTCTCTAGAAAGAGAGCAACTTAAATTGAATAGAAACTTAAGCCTCGGACTAAAATCCCAAACTATGAAGAATCAAGTTAATAGTCGAGACACTTTGCCACTTGACCTGTGGGGCTAGCTAAAGTTCACTAGTTGACTAGTTCATGACAATAAAATAACTTTCATGCTAGTGTGGGAGAGCCATCCATTCTTGCTGTATTGAATTTTTCAAGGCAGTCTGTCCCCGTTGTTAATGCAGGTTTCGGTCCGTTTTAATTCGGTTTTTCGTAAAACCAAAATCGAAACCGAGCTGATTTTTCGATTCGTTTTTTTTTCGTTTTTGGTTTTTTTATTTTTTAGACCGAACCAGACCAATTATTTCGGTGTTTTTCGGTTTTTCGGTTTTTCCGGTTTTTTGTTTTTTCGTTTTTTTGATTCGGTTTTATTGTAAACCGAAACCGATCCGAAAAAGTTTCGGTTTTTCGGTTTCGGTCTTTTTCGGTTCGGTTATCGGTTCGGTTTTTCTGGATTTTCGTTCAGCCCTACTAGTCCACTATTATTTATGGTGTGTCACATACTAAAAACATAACAGCTATTAATGAACCCAAAAACATCTCAACTAAAATTAATTCAAAATTAAAACTAAAAAATATTATTGGTTGGCACATCCTAAATAATAGTGTATTTTGGAATGAACACGTAACGATTAACATTACAGTGAATCTAGTCTATTATTATTTACGGTGTGACACATACTAAAAACCTAACACGAATCCAAAAATATATACCCTAAAATTAATTCAAAATTAAAAGTAAAAAATAGTAAAAATCTAACATATTGTTGTAAGATAATTGGACTATTGGGCTTATACTTTATTGGCCCATGTAGGTCTTGTAACCCTACCCCTCTATCTATATAAAAAGGGCTAGGGGTCTTATAATTTATCATCCATTCATATTCATTCATTAATAAAAGACGATACTGTTCTCCCCTCTCTCTACTTCTGTCTCCCTAAATACATAGCTAATAGTGTATTACAACACGTTATCAGCACTGCTCTCGGAGATCGAAGTACAGATTATATATTCAATAAACCTTGAGGTTTATCCGGATTTTTTTTAAGGATTTTGCTATATCGACCTTCACCAACATACCGTGCGTAAGGTAACGGATATAATTTTTTTTAACTGTAGAAGTATTAAAATTCGAGTAATAGTTGTACTGTACGTTTGTATGTTACTCTGCCACAAATTGCATGTTTGTATCTACTGCCATATTACAACACGTATGTTTCCTGCGTATTACTATGCACGAATTGAAATTGAAATTGATATATAATAATGTTACAGCAATCCTGCGTATGTTTTAAAAAAAAAAATAAAAAAAAAAAAAAAAAAAAAAAAAAAAAAAAAAAAAAAAAACTCTTAGTGTGTATCATGAATATGTTGTGAATAGTGTAGGCATGTTTACTCAATTGGTTTGATAACAAAATATTGCATGTTAATCATGATAATACACACGTTTGTTACCATGTATGTATAAACAAAAAGTTTATTTTTGTCCAAATAGTATATATCTTGGTATGGTATGTATGTTAACTTATTACATGAAGAAAAAAAAAGTTGTGTACTTATTACATGTATAACCGAATTGTAAATCAAAAATCATGTAATTGTAAAACATGTATTAATCTGTCGGATTAAATCTGCAACAAACTGAAACGTATGTACTGAATTGTAATTCTCTGAAAGCTGTAAAATTACTCAAGGACTAAACTGAAACTTGTCTGAAATTCTGGACTGTATATGTAATAATGCTGTAAATAGATATATAGTTTGCTGAAATTACACGCATGGTCTTGTAGTATAATACTTATACGAAAACAGTACATATGGTTGATAAAGATACAATATTTGGTAAATATACACACACATGCATTTAATTTTTTTTATTAAAAGGCAAGTGAATAAAAATTGCATGTTAATTGAATTAAATTGATTTGATTTGATATGTTAGAATCTTCATGGATTGATTGATAATCATAAATTGATTAGATTTGATATGTTAGAATCTTCATGGATTGATTGATAATCATAAATTGATTTGATTTGTATGTTAGAATCTTCATGGATTGATTGATGACCTTAAATTGATTTGATTTGATATGTTATAATCTTCATGGATTGAATAATAATCTTAAATTGATTTGATTTGATATGTTAGAATCTTTATGGATTGATTGATAATCTTATATTGATAACACCAAATCTACTTCATGATTAGATAGATTCTAAAATATATTTACTGCATGTTTATATATGTGTGCTTAATCTAAATAGATATTCTCTATCATGTTTAATATTATTGCCATATATAAAATGCGAAAATCGTATATATTCACATTTAAGTTGGAAAAATTATGAATCTTCCCCAAATAGGCTCACCTATTTGGATACGATGTCTAGGAAAGATAAAGGCGGAAGTCGTTCTCCTAATGAGGTCGGTTTTTAAGAGGCATTCGTGCACACCCCCCTCACCGTCTTTCCTGGTCGTGTTCAAATAGAGCTACCGAAAGGGGTTGAGTAAATAATAATTTCCCCGAATGTGTCTATATAGATATGTATTCGCCGAATTGGTGTCTCAGGATCGACCTGTCGTTCGATCAAAAAGAACCTCTTCACTTAAAAGCAAAACTTGTTTTTCGAACCTGTCGTTTCGAAATAAAGTTTGTGCTTATACAAACCATAAACATATAAACCCGTTGTTTTATATGATGACTAATCCAGTCTTTATTTTCTTTTCTCCTGTTGTAGAAAAATGTCAATCAAGCTTGACTTTCCAATTTTGGATGCTGCCGGCAAGAACTACTTGGATTGGAGTCAGGATATCCAAAACCATTTAGATGCCCAAGGCTTATTGGATGTCATATATGATGAGGAGGAGCGTGAAATGGAAGTAACGCGTGAAATGAGTGCTCGGGCGATGATTCTATTTCGCCGCCACTTATCAAACGCCATGAAATCTGAGTTCATAGCGACCACCTCACCAAAGGCATTATGGGACTCTCTAAAAGAGCGTTTCGACCACCGAAAGACCATTTGGCTTCCTGAAGCCCGCCGTGATTGGCTGAATCTGCGATTTCAGGACTTTGAAAGCGTTGAAAAATATAACGCTGAAGTATGCAGAATTCGTGCTACTCTCCAATACTGTGGTGAAACGCTCACCGACAGTGACTTATTGGAGAAAACGTACACCACATTTCCTAGTTCTGACATCTTGCTCCAAAAGCAATATCGTCAGTCTAAATTCACCAAATTTCCCGAGCTTATCACCCAGTTGTTATTGGACGAGAAGCATAGTCTCATTTTAATGATGAACAGTAATTCTCGTCCTGCTGGTTCAAAGGCAATTCCAATGCCTGATGCTAATGCTGTTCGTGGACCTCGTCCACGATATGGGAAACGAGAAAAGGGCCAGTCGTCCCGTCAGCCAAGGAACAGGGATGAGCGTAATGCTCGTCCAGCCAAGCGAGGTTTGGACAATCGTCCGAACCGAGGACCTGTGGCTCCTCCTAGGCAGTCTCGTGGTGGTAGGAACAATCGGGCCAGTCGTCCCAAAGCAAGAGATCCGGCCGCTATGCCAACTCTGTGTTATAAATGTGGTGGAAATGGTCATATGCAAAGGACTTGTAGGGCAACTCCCCAAGAAGTCGAAAACTACCACAAGGGTAGAAGAGTCGAAACCAACATGATTGAAGCTAGTGCAAAAGAAACCCTTGAGACCCCTGACTTTGAGGCTCACATGGAAGAATAAAGTTTTTTTTTCTTCGTTTCTTTTAATAATTGAGCTGTTTTGCTCCTGGATTATGTTATTTCAATTCCATTTCGGTTTATGTTTTTTCCTTTGGATATTGTTCATTTCTTTTGGATTATGGTTTGTTTTATGGATAATGTTTTGAACATTTCTCGTATAATTTAAAGTTATTTCATTGAGCAATTCCTTTTATTCGTGTGACCGACTTTAAATTATTATACTTTTAGGCATGTATTGTGGGGCAGTTGATTGTCTAGTTGATAGTGGCACTACACACACTATCTTAAAAGATAAATGGTTTTTTATCAACTTTACGCCTAAAGTAACCTCAGTGACAACAATTTCGGGCCCGTCGACCCTTGTTGAAGGCTTTGGTAAAGCTAAATTCATGTTGTCAAATGGTACTCCTGTTGAAGTATCTGAGGCCTTATATTCTCCGAGGTCCAGTCGTACCTTGTTGAGCTTTAAGGATATCCGAGAAAATAAGTTTCATCTTGAAACTGCTCGTGAAAATGGTATTGAATACCTTCACATTACCTCCACTCAATACGACCAAAAGCGTATTCTGGAGAAGTTGAGATGTCTTTCAAGTGGTATGTTACTACAATCCAAAACTTTGAAAGCAATCTAATCATTCGGCGGGCGCCGATTGATGAGAGCACTTTTATGTTATGGCATGACCGGCTGGGACACCCGGGTCAAAATACGATGCTTCGAACGATGAACGCATCTCATGGGCATCCTCTTGGAGGAAAGAATTTCGTGATTAATCCGAAAAGCCTATGCCAAGCATGCTCGATTGGAAAGACTAATCTCAAACCAATTCGTGTGAAACCTACGAAATTGGTTTCCCAATTCCTTGAAAGAATTCAAGGAGATATTTGTGGACCTATCCAACCAACATGCGGACCATTTAAATATTTCATGGTTTTGGTTGATGCATCGACAAGATGGTCACACGTAGCTTTGTTGTCCACAAGAAACGCAGCGTTTCCAAAACTCCTAGCCCAGATCATTAAATTGAGGGCTCATCATCCGGATTATCCGATAAAGTCTATTAGACTTGATAATGCCGCGGAGTTTACATCGAAAACTTTCGATGACTATTGCATGACTTTGGGAATTAATCTTGAACACCCAGTTGCATATGTTCATACCCAAAACGGCCTTGCAGAAGCTTTCATTAAGCGATTGCAAATGATTGCTAGGACTTTGGTTATGCGCACCAAACTTCCTATTTCTGCGTGGGGCTATGCCATTTTGCATGCTGCTGCGTTGGTCCGTCTAAGGCCCATGGCCACCCAACCACTATCTGCGTACCAGTTGGTAACTGGATATGAGCCCGATGTCTCACATTTACGCGTGTTTGGGTGTTTAGTCAATGTTCCAATTGAGCCGCCTAATCGTTCCAAGTTTGGACCTCAGAAACGACGGGGCATATATGTCGGTTATGAATCCCCGTCCATAATACGCTATTTAGAGCCCTTGACAAGCGATCTCTTTACCGCTAGACATGCGGATTGTGACTTTGATGAGACACTCTTCCCGTCGTTAGGGGGAGAAATGCACGTTAACGTTGATAAGGAACGACGTGAATTAACGTGGCATGTACCCACTATGTCTCATCTAGATCCCCCAACTGCACATAGTGATAAGGAAGTGCAGAGAATCTTAGGTCTGCAAAATGTTGCAAATCAAATGCCAGACGCATTTAATGACCTAGCGAATGTCACGAGATCACATATACCTGCTGCAAATGTGCCTGTAAGGATAGACGTCCCAGTGAGACGCCGTGTTCCGGTTGAACACGTTGCTCCGGTTGTACCCACCGAGCAAAGAACGCTGCCGTCGGCCGTTCAGTCCGCCGCCCTTCCGAAAAAAAGAGGAAGGCCGTCCGGTTCCAAGGATGTTCTGCCTCGAAAGAGGAGAAATCCTGTCGCATCTGTTTTGCCACACGAGATCATTAAGGATCACGGTGATGTATTAGAGGAGCGTGTTCCAGATGAAACACCAGTTCCTAATCATCATGATAACCTCGAAATATCTGTCGATTATACTAGTTTAGACGATATTTTGAAGCGAAACGAGACTGTCATCGATGATGTGTTCATATACGCAGTGGCCACTGACATTATGAACAATGATGACATGGAACCTCGTACCGTTGCTGAGTGTCAGCGAAGAACGGACTGGCCTCAATGGAAACAAGCAATCCAGGCTGAATTGGATTCCTTAACGAAACGAAGGGTGTTTGGACCTGTCGCTCCAACACTGCCCAATGTTAGACCAATTGGTCATAAATGGGTTTTCGTAAGGAAGCGTGATGAGAATAATGAGATTGTTAGATACAAAGCTCGCCTTGTGGCGCAAGGTTTCTCTCAACGCCCTGGAATTGATTACGATGAGACGTATTCTCCCGTAATGGACGTTATAACGTTCCGCTACTTAATCAGTTTAGTAGTTTCTGAAAAACAGAATATGCAACTCATGGATGTGGTCACAGCGTATCTCTACGGGGATCTGGACACAGAGATTTACATGAGAGTCCCTGATGGACTTAAGTTGCCTGAATCAAGTAGTTCCCGTCCACGGAACACGTTCTCGATTAGACTGAGACGATCACTATATGGATTGAAACAATCCGGACGGATATGGTATAACCGTCTAAGTGAATACTTGATCGGCGTGGGATATGTTAATAATGAACTATGCCCATGCGTGTTCATAAAGAAATCCACTTCAGGATATGCGATTATCGCAGTCTATGTAGATGATATGAATCTCATAGGAACCTCGAAAGAGTTGTTCGAAACTGCTGAAATCCTGAAGAAGGAGTTCGAGATGAAAGATCTTGGGAAGACACGGTATTGCCTCGGCCTGCAGATCGAGCACCGTATAGATGGAATTTTAGTCCATCAAGAAAACTACACCCAAAAGGTGTTGAGGCGCTTTAGTCATAGTGATGCTAAGCCGTCCTCTACTCCCATGGTCGTCCGCTCTCTAGACATTAATAAGGACCCTTTCCGTCCAAAGGAGGACGATGAAGAGATATTGAGCCCTGAGTGTTCATATCTGGGTGCAATAGGCGCACTATTGTACTTGGCCCAATGTACTAGACCGGACATCTCGTTTGCTGTGAATTGTCTAGCTCGACACAGCACCGCGCCAACACGCCGCCACTGGACTGGCATAAAAGACATTTTCCGTTACCTTAGAGGTACTACGGACATGGGCTTATTCTATCCCTTTGCGTCGAGTGGATCTAGCTCCATTGATCCTCGAAATAACGCAACCCTTGTCGGCTATGCCGATGCTGGTTTCTTATCAGACCCGCACAAGGGACGTTCCCAATCTGGTTATGTCTTTACCATTGGGAACACGGCGATATCCTGGAGGTCTCGTAAACAGACTCTAGTGGCCACTTCGACTAACCACTCCGAGCTACTCGCGCTCTATGAGGCGACTAGAGAGTGTGTCTGGCTTCAAGCAGTTATTGGCCATATTCGAAGCACCTGTGATCTAGCTTACGATCATGATGAACCAGTTGTTATTTATGAGGACAACACCGCTGTGATTGATCAAGCGAAAAATGGTTATATCAAAGGTGATGCCACTAAGCATATCTCGCCAAAGTTGTTCTTCACACATGAACAACAAACGCTTCAAAAGATTGAAGTGAAGCATATTGGTTCAGAGAATAACCACGCTGACTTGTTCACCAAGTCACTGCCAAAGCATTCTTTTCAGAAGCACGTACGGGCGATTGGCCTACGTAGGCTATCTGAGCTACCTTAGAGCGACATTTTATGTCGGAGTCGAAATCCTCGCACCCTGTCGTGTGCAAGTGAGGGGGAGCATCCTGTTGTATGCATGTGTACTCTTTTTGTCCTTAGTACAAGGTTTTTTCCCACTGGGTTTTCCTTGACAAGGTTTTTAGCGAGACACGTTCCATGTTATACCTCACTAAGGATTGCCGAAATCAGGGGGAGTATCCTGTTGTATACTTCTTATCACTGTGTACTCTTTTGTCCTTCGACCAGAGTTTTTTCCCACTGGGTTTACTCTGGCAAGGTTTTGATGAGGCACCTGTTTTGTGGTTGATCCCCTATTACTACCACTGTTGCACTCTTTTTCCTTCGATCAGAGATTTTCCCATTGGGTTTGCTCTGGCAAAGTTTTGATGAGACACATTGTTTTGTGGTTAGTTACTTACATGATATTTCGGCCTATATCATTCGGCTACACAATTTCTCCTAGGTACCGGTTTTGTCCCACACTGGGTTTTTCGGCCCTAAGGTTTTTATGTGTTTAGCACTACGAATGAACTCGACTCAGATCGACTGCATGAAGACGAAGAATTCAAGACGTCCAAAGGGGGAGTGTTGTAAGATAATTGGACTATTGGGTTTATACTTTATTGGCCCATGTAGGTCTTGTAACCCTACCCCTCTATCTATATAAAGAGGGCTAGGGGTCTTGTAATTTATCATCCATTCATATTCATTTATTAATAAAAGACGATACTGTTCTCCCCTCTCTCTACTTCTGTCTCCCTAAATACATAGCTAATAGTGTATTACAACACATATGTTAATGAACCCAAAAATATCTATTATAAAATTAATTCAAAATTAAAACTAAAAAATACTATTAGTTGGGACACCCTAAATAATAGTGTATCAGGTTCATATAATTGTTTTTCCATATGTTAAGATAATATAAAAAAAAATTCAAATTTTTTATTGATACTCGGATGAAATTGCATTTTATCTACTGGTTTATAAAAACATGGCAGGCTCCCCTGAAAAATTCAAGGCCGAAAAAGACCGAAAAATACCGAAAAGGCAAAAATAAAACCGAAAAATAATCGAAAAGACCGAAAAAAACCGGTCCGGTTCGGTTCAAAAAATAAAAATAGCAAAACCGAAAAAAAACGAACCGAAAAATATGCTTGGCTTCGGTTTTATCAAAAACCGAATCGAATCAGATCAAAACCAACCCTAGCAATTAGGACAGTCTTCCTTAAAAATTTCAAGACAGTCAAAATCAATCAGTAGGGAGAAACAAATAAGTTTATCCAACATTTTAGATCTTTTTTTCATAAAGACAAAAACTCCATAAATTGATACTACTTGTTAATTTAATAACCTGTCTAAAAAAAAAAAAACTTTCCCCCGGTCGTCGTGACTTCACCCACTTGTTAAATTTGACCATTATTTTTTCACACGATTTTTTTATCAAACTTAATGTTATAATGGCAAATATGTTAAAATTAACTAACAACACTTTTTGTTAGAAAAGACAAATATAGTGGAACAGATGAAGTAATTAATTATTTGATTTGGTCTATTTATGTAATTACAAATAAATTAATTTTTTTTTATTAAAATGAATAATTTATTACTTTATTGTTGTATGATATTATTGGTCATCTTGGTCCTTACTCTATTGAGCCTATCTTTGACTTTTCTAGCATATGTAACCATGCACTCTATTATATAAAAAGAGTCAGGGGCTTGATGTATCTCTTTATACACTCATATTAATGAATAAACATTTCGTCTGTTGTCTTTCTATAGTCTCTCTCTATATCTATATACATATATATGTGAGCTAATATGTCACACAACACATTATCAGCACTTTGCTTTAGAATATTGAAATCCAAGCTAGCTGACTGTATACGCTCTCGGAGATTGATGTATTGAATCAAATATTATCGGTATAAACTCATAAAATGGGTATAAAGTAGAAGACTAAATATTAACATTCGGCTAGGGCTCATGTGTTTATTGTCCAAATTAATTGCTGCTACTCAAACGTCATGCTCACGGTACAAACTCTAAAAATCCTTCTTTGTAGTATGTTAATACGTGTAGATCATACATCACTACAATCTGCATGCATGTATTTGATTTGGTGGAAATAGGATGTTAATTAATAGCATGAATAAACTGTACACATGTAACATGTTAGTGTTTATTATGAAGTTTGTTAATATGTATAAAACTGAACGTACTGAATGCATGAGCCTGGTTTTCATATACCATCGTATACGACAACATATTATTTTGCTTCAGCAAGAATCCACAATGCTAATTAATGGTCGAATCTGGTAGAATTAACCTGTAATACCGTACTATTAGTTCTGAAATGCTAGGGACCAGTTTTAAATAAACTGAATACTTGTGGAATGTTCTATTAAAATATGTAAGACCAAACTGTAATTTGACATAAACTTCTGGACTGTATATGTAAGAACCATTGTAAATTGAATATAGTTTACTGTAATTACAGTAGTGATCCTTGTAGTATGTATGTTACATTTAAAACAGTATATGTGTTTGCATATGTATAAAATCGGTCCATATCTACATAAATATATTCATGATAACTGGTTAATTGTCTAGTTAATAACCTTGCATGCTAATCGAACTAATTCTTGAATTACCATGCTATAACCACTGCCATGTAATATTATTACTGCTGTTATGTATTTGTATGTTACTACCATTTACACATATGTATAATATGGTAATTTGCGAAATCATATATATTCACATTTAAGTTGGAAAAATTATGAATCTTCCCTAAATAGGCTCATCTACTTGGATATGATGTCTAGGAAAGATATAGGCGGAAGTCGATATCCTAATGAGGTCGGGTTTTAAGTGGCATTGGTGCCTTCCACCCTTACCGTCTTTCCTGATCGTTTTCAAGTAGAGCTACCGAAAGGGGTTGACTAAATAATAATTTCTCCGAGTGTGTTTATATAATGATGTATGTTTTGCCGAATTGGTGTCTCAGTATTGACCCGTCGTTCGATCAATGAGAACCAGTTCACATTAAAAGCAAAACTATTTTCGAACCTGTCGTTTCGAAACAAAGTTTGTGTTTGTGCAAACCATAAACATATAAACCAGTCGTTGATAAGTAATCCAGAACTCTCAACACATGTTGGATGCCATCTATGATGAGGAAATCGCAAAGCATACTTGCGAAATGACTGTGTAGACGTTGATGTTATTCCGTCACCACATGTTAGTCACCCTGATGTGTGAAAATATGATGCATAAATTTTTTTTTGAATGCCATCTTTGATGAGTAAAACATAAGTTTGTTGTTACTCACTAGATGAAGGCTAAGGCATTGATTTTATTCCGTCGCCACATTTGAGACGTGATGACGTCTATGGTGAACAAACGTCTCAAATTGACATATTGGAGCGATCATTCACCAAAATAGTAGCTTGGAAATTATATTTCATAAGCAGTATCGTGAATTTAAATTCACCATGTTCCTTCATCGCCCATCTGTTTGTGAATGAGAAAATGCTCCGATGAGCAGTTTTAATCCTATTGGGTCAATGGCGAATTGTTTGCCTAATATTAATGCTCTTCGTGTACATTTTTTTCCACGAATCGAGAACCGAGACAAGTGTTATTTGTTTCGAACTGTCGCGATCCCGATGAATCACCTAGCCAAGCAAAGACATGTGGCTCCAAGACAGTTCTTAAAAGGAACAATATGGCCCGTTGTCTCAAAGGAAGAGATAATGCTCAAGGAGCCAACTATATGCTATAAAGACAAAGGTCATGCACGGTTACTCCTTAAATAGTTCAAAACTATTATAAAGGTGGAAAACCCGATGCTAATGTGGTTAAAGCTAACTGAAAGGAAACTCTTGAGACCCCCGATTTTGTGGCTCAAATGAGTTTGATAACTTTCTTTATTGATTTTGATAAATCATTGAGCCATTTTTACGCTCATCTGGATTATGTTTTCCATTTGGACCATACTTTTGGATTATGGTTTGCCTGTTTACGAAATTTCTCGAAATAATTTAAAGTGTTTTGAACAAATTCCTTTGACAAACGTGACCAACCTTTAAATTATTAAATTTTAGGCAATACTTGTGGGGTAGTTGATTTTCTGGAAATAGTGGGTAACAGTATACAACATAATTTCACCAACTACTTGCTTAAAAGAGTACTCGTTGACAACGATTCTGGACATGTCGTTCCAAATCTACTTCTTTGGTAAAACCAAATTGATTTGTCAAATATGAAGCCTTATACTCATGTAGGTCCTGTCGTACCTTGTTGAGTTATAAAATATTCGAGAAAACCAGTGTTATCTGGTAATAGCTCTTGAAAGAATTGTAATTTCTTTACATAGCCTCCACTCAATATGACCAAAAGCATATTTTAGAGGAGTTGAAATGTCTTTCAAGTAATTGCTACCACATTTTTTAAAAGCATTTAAAGTTACCTTATCATTTCGCCTGTCGTCGATTGATAAATGATTTAGATGCTAAGACATGATTGTCTGTACAATCATTCGCCTGTCGTCGATTGATAAGAGCATTTTGATATTGTGGCATTGACCGGATGAGATATTTCCGGGTCAAAAGACGATGCTTGATTTATAATCGCATCGCATTTGAATTCTCTTTGAGGATATAAGACTAGTATGTGTAAAGATCACGAAATGGACTTGTAGAATTCTTGTAAAAAATTGAAGGAGTTATTGTGGACTTATCCAACCATAAGACGAACCATAAATATAAATGGTTATAGTTGATGCATCGACAATATGGTCACATTTTACCGTTGTCCGTATAAATGCAGCACTTCCCAAACTCTTAGCCTTATCATTAAGTTGATGGCTCATGATCCGGATTATCCTGAAAAGTCTAGTCGACTTGATAATGCCGAAGAGTAAGAATCGAATTTTCGATTCGTATTACTTGACTTTGGGAATTGAAATTGAACATAATGTTGATTATGTTCCGACCCAAAATGGACTCACAGAAACTTTAAGCGGTTGCAAATGATTGCACGCATTATTTGGTGATGCGTACCAATATATTTCTGTGTGGGGTCATAATACATTGCATATTGCTGCACTGGTCCATCTAAGGCCCATAGTCACTCAAAACACTAAATGCGTACCAGTTGGTTACTGGTTATGAGCCAGATGCCTCATATGAACGCGTGTTTGAGTGCTTAATATTTTGATTGAGCTGTTATAGCGTTCAAAATATGGACCTCTGAAGGGGGCATAAGTCGATTATGAATCTTCTGCCTATCATTTGATAGAGTAACCTTGGCAACCGATCTCTTTATCGCATGATATGCGAAAGTGACATCGCTAAGACTGTTCTCACCGTCGTTAGGGGGATATTTGCATGTTATCGTTGATAAGGAATGACGTGAAGTAACGTGGCATAACCCACTCAATCTTAGCTTGATCCCCAAAACTGCACTTAATGTTAAGTAAGTGCATAGACTCCATCAAGTCTAACTAAATGCAAACGCATTTAATGACTTTATGAGATGTCACGAGATCATTTATACCTGCTGTAAAATTCTTCAAGGATAGACGTCCCTGTCGGACGCCATGTTCCTGTCGTAACATGTTGCTTTGGCCAAACCCGCCAAACAAATGACGTTTCCTTTGGACCAACAGTCTGTCGTCCTTCCCAAGATATGAGGAAGTTGACCGGTTTTTAATTCGTTCAGCCTCAGAGGTGGTGAACTGAAACTCGTTTGTCGTACGAGATTATAAAGGATCTAGGAGATGTGTGATTTCTCCTCATCCTGAGAATCTTGAAATATCTGTCGATCATGATATGTTAGACGATATTAAAGCGAAACGAGACTTTCATTGATTATTTGTTCATATATTCGGTGACGACTGATAATATGAGCAAATTATGACAGGGAACCATGTACCGTTGCCTGAAGTCAACATAGAATAGACTGGCCTAATGGAAAGTTGCAATCCAAGTAGACTTCTTAACGAAAGTGTGTTCGGACCTGTAGCTCCAACTCCACCAATGTTAAACGAGTTCGTTTATTTGGTTATTCGTAAGGAAGAGTGATGAGAATAATGAGATTGTAGAATGCTCGCCTAGTAGGACAAGGCATCTCTCACACCTTAGAATTGATTACGAGATGGTTGATTTCCTCGTAATGGACGTTATAACGGTCCCCTACTTTATCAGTTTAGTAGTTTCCGAAAAACTGATTATGCAGCATGTGATTGTGGTCACGGTTTTATCTCTATGGGGATTTAGACAAAAGAGGTATAGATGAAGGTCCCTGTGTGACTTCATGTGCTTGAATCAAGTAGTTCCTGACCACGGAACACGATCTCAATTAAATGAGACGTTCACTATATGGATTAATATAATCCGAGCGGATGTGGTATACCCGCCTAAGTGAGTACTTGATCAGCTTGGAATATTTGAACAAATATTATGCCCTTGCGTGTTTGATTATGCGATCCACTTTTGGATTTTCCTTCGAGATGAAGGATCTTGGGAAGACACGGTAGTGACTCAGCCTGATGATCGAGTCCCGTAAAGATTGAATGTTAGTCCATGATTCATGCTACACCCAGAAGATGTTATGACGTTGTAGTCATCATGACGCTAAGTCGTCAGATTCTCCCATAGTCGTTCGATCACTAGACATTGATATAGACCCAGTCCGTCCCTGATGAGACGATGAAGAGATATTGAACCATTATATTCATATCTAAGTACAATTAGCGCATCATTGTACTTGGTCTTGTGTGCTAGGATGAACATCTCGTCTGCTGTGAATGGTATAGCTCGACACAGCATCGCGCTAACACGCTGCCATCGAAATGGCATAAAAGACATTTTCCCATTATATTAAGGTAATTGTGGATGAGGGCTTGTCTTATCCCATTTTGCGTCATCGAGTGTACCTACCACCTTCGGTACTCAAATTAACGCAACCCTTTTTTGGTTATACCGATACCGGTTACTTATCAGACCCGCATAAGGGATATTCCTAGTATTGTTATGTCTTTACCATTAGGAATAAGGCGATATCTTGGAAGTCTTGGAATGACTCCAAACGAATCACTCTGATCTATACGTGCTCTATGAGACGACTAGAGAGTGTATATGGCCTCGAGCTAGTATTAGCCATATTTGAATTACATATACTCTGTCTCACGATCCAGATAAAACACTTGTCATATTTAAGGACAACTTGTTGTTATCGATCAATAGAGACATGACTACATTATACTATTTAGCATTTATCATCGAAATAAATCTTCACATATGAACTTTAAGAGCATCCTGTCGAATGTTCATTCTATTCCATTTTAGATTTTATTGCATCCAGTCGTATGTAAGTAAATGAGACATTCAATCGAATACTCGTACTCTTTCTTAAATTATGAAATCTTTACGCTCAGTCGTGTGCAAGTGAGGTGGAGCATCCAGGTGAATGCTTATTGCACTAATTACTACTTAGTCGAAATACTCGCACCCCGTTGTGTGGAAGTGAGGAGAAGCATCTAGTCGCATGCTCGTGTACTATTTTTGTCCTTAGACCAAGGTTTTTCGAGGTGATGTAGTCCCGTATTAGTACTCCGGCAAACCTGCCGATAATACTCGCAAGTTTTTATTTGTCTGGTCTATACCGCAAGCTGACTTTCAGAAACAACCTGTAAATGCGATAATGGAAATCATTTAAACAAATATTAGGTTGTACATCCAGACAAATAAATGCGATAATGGATATCATTTAAACAAATATTAGGTTGTAAATCCAAACTTACTAATAACAAAATACCAGTATATCAAAGATAATCACAAGAAAACTTCCCTTCCAAAATAAAAGTCAAGGACCCACGCTTCGAAACAACAAAAAAAGTTATACTCCTTTTAATATTTTTGAGAATAAAACTCAATAAAAAATCCAGTATTTTCTAATAATTTCGAAACCCACGACATCGAAATTATTAGAGGAATTATTTTCTTTCAAAAGTTGTTTTACATCTTCTTTCCCTCTTCCCGTCATTACAAAAAAATACTCAAATAGCGACGGGATTAGTGACGGTATTTTTTATTACGAACTTATTAGTGACGGTTTTTGTGACGGCTTTGTGACAGTTTAGTCAATTTGCAACAGATTTGTGACAGTTTTTTAAATTAGCGACAAGGTTGTGACAGCTTTTTACTCTCATTAAATCAAACATTATTTTGTAGTGCGTCACAATATACTTTCATAATTGTTTGTAGAATGCTTCTCCCGGGTAAGTCTTTGTTTAAGTTAAAAAATTTGCATCAATGTTTTCATCTTACTTCTTATCATCGCTTAAGCTATCTATTTAATTATGTGATGACCAGCTGTTTAATTTCAGACTTCCTATTGTTTAAAGCACGGGCGCCCCACACTTGTTACTTGACTAACACGATAATTATTATTTTTACCTATTATTACTAATGTTGCATATTAAATATAGAAAAAAAATTGTAATGGTTGAAATTCGAACTTTCGTCTAAGAGTATGAAATTAAGTGAAGCTATTATCATTCATTTAACTAGACACCTCCGTTAAACCAAGTGTTGGAATATATATTGATAATCCAAATAAATTTATAATTTAATTGTTTTTATTGGATTTTGTTGTAATTAAATTTTGTCGTGTTTCGGTTGCCCAAAGTCCAATTCTTTGTGGGCTTTTTACCAATAGTAGCCAACTGTTACATCATCGTATCCGATTTGTGTAAGGCCTCCTTCGGCTGTCAAGTCAAACACAATTTTTGATCCATGGAATTTTATGGAAAGTGGTGAAAGAAATTAAGTTTCAAAACTAGCCATAGAAACAACCTGCTATGTTAACAATGATACATACTGTAGTGTAAATAGAAATTTGTGATGGGAACAAAAGATGGGCAACGGAAAATAAACTAGCTATTCACCATCAATTCAACTCATTAATCAACATATATAATCAGAATCCAATGTTTTAACCGGGGAGTTCAGACGGAAATTAGGCACAACTGAGGTCGTAGACCGGCAGAGCCTATAATCTAGGGGTGGGCAAAAAATTCGTAAATTCGCACCGTAACCCAACCCGTATGGATTGGGGCGGGTTGGGGTGGGTTGAATGTCCAAAAAAAATCAATCCGCCCCGCCCCAATCCGCTAAATATTTTGCGGGTTGGGTTAGGATTGAGGTTCACAAACCGCGGGTTAATCCGTCCCAATCCGTTTCAACTATATATATATATATATATATATATATATTGTGTATTTTAAAATACCAACATTTAATTATTGTTATATTTTAGTTTTATTACTTGTTCGTGAATGTTCTAAACGTACTTTGATTGGGTTTAATTTATATTTCTGTTTGAAATATTCAATTTATTTTAAAATTTATGTTGATTATGCAAACTATGAAAAATAAAGTACCAAAATAAAAATTTAAGAATCAATCTAAAACCAACCCATCCCAACCCACAATTTATTTTGCGGGTTGGATTGGGTTGGGTTGAGGTTTTAATTGTAACGGGTTGGATTGGGTTGAGTTGAGATTTAAATTTTATAAATCCGCCCCAATCCGCTCCGCCATTTATTTTACGGTTTGGGTTAGGATTGAAACAAATCCGCCCCAATCCGTCCCGTGTCCACCCCTACTATAATCCTAACAGATTATGCGGTATTAAACGGATTAGGCGGTGATTAACCGGAATTAGACAAAATTAAAGGATATCCGACCAATTTTACCTAAAATATGCTTTAGAACATTGATCAAAACTAACATACATGTTCTTTACAAATAGTTCTTAAAAATCGACAAATGGCCTAAATAACGAAATAGTTGACTATACGTTAATTTAACTATACGTTAATTTAGAGATATAAATGAAATATAAAATTATGTGACAATGCCAACAATACCCATGCTAGTGTTGCATACAGTTGACTCGATGGGCCTATATATTGGTTGCAAATCAAGTTAAGAAATAAAAGTACTTGGAGAGTGATAAATACATAGATATAGAGAGATACACAATTATAAAAATAAAATAAAAATGGTCAGCATATCATGTTCCATTAATGGCTTCTCTATTCTTCCTGGTAACACGGCTGGAAAAGTCATCACTTGCAAAGGTGAATATTATTTTAATTTATCTTTTCTCATAACTTAGGCTAAATTTAACCATTTTTCTTTGATCAAAATTTTCTAGTAAGTTGTCTATGTGAACAAACAACTAGTTTACTTGCTAAAAGTTTTCAAATATTTCATGATATAATAGCTGTACATAGTCTAATTGCTAAAAAATAGTTTCTTCAAATTTGATAAGAAATTTTTAAAAGTAAAAGTTGCACGTAGTGTCATACCTATCAATAATTTAAGCACAGCATGGAGTATATACCAGAATGATACTCATTATTGGTTATGAAATCTTTAAATAGAGTTGTAAATCATTTCCTATACTGTATATGAATGAAGTAAGCTGTATCAAATTGTAAATTATACTAATAGAAACGGCTACGTGTATTTGTAGCTGCGGTAGCATGGGGACCTGGAGAGCCGCTAGTGATAGAACAAATCCGCGTCGACCCGCCTCAGAAAATGGAAGTCCGAGTTAAGATTCTCTTCACTTCTATCTGCCATACTGATCTCAGTGCTTGGAAAGGCGAGGTAAAAAGCTTATATATATACATGAAATATAGTCAAGACTTTCTGTCATAAATAATTTGCTATATAATGTTATAAATTACTTTTTGTGGAGTGATTAAATTTATAATTTGCATGTCTTGTATAGAATATATATTATTCCATTTCATTACCTAATTTTTTTTTATTTTTTTCGATGAAGAGCGAAAGCCAGCGAGCGTTTCCTCGAATTCTTGGCCATGAAGCCTCTGGGTACGTAAATTAAGTCTTCCGTCTTTCTTGGTTTCTGATGAATAATATAAAACGGATTAATTTTAATTTATACAATAGATACAGATCTTATAGGTAATAGGAGTATCTAGTCTGTATTTTTTGTAACCAAATCCAGATAAAGGTGGTCAACAAATTTTAATATCAATTGTTAAACAATCCAGTTGCTGGTGACTTATATATTATAAAATGTAAAACCCCAGCTTTTATCTGTTGTGGTTATAAAATATCAGTCACTACTAGAGTATTGGAGACTAAGTCAGAAATTTGTGACCATTCACCGAAGGAATTATGAGATTGAGATATATTACGGATGCGACTCGCACCCGACCCGACACAGTTAGGTATTGTCTCGACCTGATCACTTTTAGGATCGAGTTTTATTTTTAATATTGTCGGTACCTGTCGGATACCCGAAATATATTTATATACATAAATATTTTTATTTATATAATTTTTTTGGATCCGAGACAAACACAATCCTTAGTATATACCATGCAATAAGTCGGTACATGGGCAGCCCCAAAACTACATTACTAGTGATTTATTCACAAAACATCACGAAAGGAAAAGAAACTACTAAACAACAAATATGAGACCCTGCTCGAATCACGAATCTGCTTATGACCTAAGCTTATTTGATATATTTATTTTGATTAAAAAGGGTTTGATATATAGCTAGACTAATTAAATCAATCCAGTTATTTTTTAATTTAATGGTTATAAATATGACCGGATATTGTACAATTTAACTCAATGACTATACAAAATGGGGACCCGTCATGTATACACTATAAAATAATGTTTGATTTAGTGAGAGTAAAAAACTGTCACAAGTCTGTCGCTAATTTAAAAAACTGTCACAAATCTTTTGCAAATTGACTAAATTGTCACAAAACCGTCACAAAAACCGTCGCTAATAAACTCGTAACAAAAAATACCGTTACTAATCCCGTCGCTATCTGGTTATTTTTTTTTTTTTATAGTGATAGCGAGTTGATTTAATTAGAGGTTGTTGCTTCAATTTTTTTCTTATACATTTTGCTGTTGTAGTTAATTAATAACATTTTTACCTTATCGATTTTAAACAAAAAAATGTTTCGGGATTATCACATTTTGATCCGCCGGATACCCGAACTATCGGATATCCGAGTTATCGGGTATCCAAAATAATCGGGCTCGTGAGTAAAAAATGGTTTCCGATTCTTATCGGGTCGGAACTCAGGTTAATGAGTTTTGGGTCGGACCCAACCCGATCCCACCCCTAAGAGATATGCATAAACATTAATACATTATTCATGACAAATTGACAAACAGTGACCCTATTGATGTACAAATTATTATCACGTAACGGGATTTTTTAAAAATTATCGAATGTGGTCCTGTGGACAACCGGTAATTAATACTTTGTTTTGATGGTTTTGTAGGATATATAGGGAGTTTCCAACCAACACTAAAATTTATTAAAATTAAATAATAGATTACTGTTGTAAGATTATTGGACTCTTGGGCTTTTACTTAATGGGCCCAGATGGGCTTGTAACCCTAACCCTCTATCTATATAAAGAGGGCTAGGGGTCTTGTATTTGACATTCCATTCATATCCATTCATAATAAAAGACTATACTGTTCCCCCTCTCTCTCTACTTCTGTCTCCCTAAATACATAGCTAATAGTGTATTACAACACGTTATCGGCACTTTGCTCGCGAAGAATAGAATATACGCTCACGGATATTGGAGATTTTTGGTAAACGGATGGATATTGGGTATTTATAAACCTTGAGGTTTATCCGGGTTTTTAGGGTTTTGCTATATCGACCTTCATCAACATACCGTGCGTAAGGTACCGAATTCAAAACTTAATTTATTCCATATATGTGATCGCACGTATTATTTTATGGATAACTAAAACATGATAAATATCCCGTAGTATATAATCCATGTGTATTAGAGTTTGTTACTTGTATGGATAACTATATATGATCGTAACACACATATTGTTGATTATAAAATCATATTTGTTGATAAGATCATACAAAATAACCCAAATCATGTAATTGTAAAACATGTATTAATCTGTCGGATTAAATATGCAACAAACTGAAACGTATGTACTGATTTGTAATTCTCTGAAAGCTGTAAACTATTCTGGAAATTACTCAAGGACTAAACTGAAACTTGTCTGAAATTATGGACTGAAGCAGTAATAACGCTGTAAATATATATATAGTTTGCTGAAATTACACGGATAGTCCCTGTAGTATATTACATGTATAAAAACAGTATATATGTGTTATAAAAGTCAATATTCGGTCTAAATATTCACCCACATGCATATATATATTTATTAAAAAGGCAAGTGAATAAAAATTGCATGTTAATTGAATAAATTGATATGTTTCCATGTATATTTAACCACTTTGCATGTTAAAAATTACCATATATAGAATTAATTGGTAATTAAAAATATATTGTTTTGCTTGCATGTTAAAACTACCATGTATAGAATTATTCATATGACGATAAACATAGATAATTGATTGATATCTTGTTAGCGTAATCATATCTTTTGATATTATCATATATAAATATCACATATGCCACATATGCCAGTAAATTATTGGATTGGATCTAATTGATTTGATTTGATATGTTAGAATTTTTATGGATTGATTGATAATCTTAAATTGATTTGTTTATAACACCAAATCTCCTGCATGATTAGATAGATCCTAAAATATATTTACTGTCTGTTTATATATATGTGGTTAATCTAGATAGATATTCTCTATGCTGTTAATATTATTGCCATATATAAAATGCGAAAATCATATATATTCACATTTAAGTTGGAAAAATTATGAATCTTCCCCAAATAGGCTCACCTATTTGGATACGATGTCTAGGAAAGATAAAGGCGGAAGTCGTTCTCCTAATGAGGTCGGTTTTTAAGAGGCATTCGTGCCCACCCCCCTCACCGTCTTTCCTGGTCGTGTTCAAATAGAGCTACCGAAAGGGGTTGACTAAATAATAATTTCCCCGAGTGTGTTTATATAGTGATGTATGTTTCGCCGAATTGGTGTTTCAGTATCGACCCGTCGTTCGATCAATGAGAACCGATTCACATGAGAAGCAAAACTAATGTTTTCGAACCTGTCGTTTCGAAAAAAAGTTTGTGCTTGTGCAAACCATAAACATATAAACCAGTCGTTTTATATGATAAATAATCCAGAACTCCCAACACATGTTGGATGCCATCTATGATGAGAAAAATCGTAAAAACATACTTGCGAAATGACCGTTTAAACGTTGATTTTAATCCGTCACCACATGTTACTCACCCTGATGTGTGAAAATGTGATGCCCAAAATTTTTTTGGATGCCATTCTTGATGAGTAAAACACGAGTTTGTTGTTACCATCAGGATGAATGCTAAGGCGTTGATTTTATTCCGCCGCCACATTTGAGACGTGATGACGTCTATGGTGAACAAATGTCTGAAATTGACATATTGAAGCTATCATTCACCAAAATACTAGCTTGGAAATTGTATTCCATAAGCAGTATCGTGAATTTATATTCACCATGTTCCTTTATCACCCATCTGTTATTGGATAAGAAAATTACCCCGGTGAGTAGTTTTAATCCTATTGGGTCAATGGCGAATTGTTTGCCTGATATTAATGCTCTTCGTGTACATTTTTTCCACGAATCGAGAACCGAGACAAGTGTTATTTGTCTCGAACTGTCGCGATCCCGATGAATCGCCTAGCCAAGCGAGATTTTAGACAATCGTCAAAATCGAAAACCTGTGGCTCCAAGACAGTAATTGAAAGGAACAATATGGCACGTTGTCACAAAGCAAGAGATAATGCTCAAGGAGCCAACTCTATGCTATAAAGACAAAGGTCATGCACGGTTACTCCTTAAATAGTTCACAACTATTATAAAGGTGGAAAAACCGATGCTAATGTGGTTAAAGTTAATTGAAAGGAAACTATTGAGACCCCCGATTTTGTGGCTCAAATGAGTTTGATACCTTTCTTTATTGATTTTGATAAATCATTGAGCCATTTTTTTCGCTCATCTGGATTATGTTTTCCATTTGGATTATTAATTTTCCATTTGGACCATACTTCTGGATTATGGTTTGCCTGTTTACGAAATTTCTCGAAATAATTTAAAGTGTTTTGAGCAAATTCCTTTGACAAATGTGACCAAACTTTAAATTATGAAATTTTAGGCAATACTTGTGGGATAGTTGATTTTTTTTGGAAATAGTGGGTAACAGTGTACCACATAATTTCACCAACTATTTGCCTAAAAGAGTACTCAGTGACAACGATTCTGGACCTGTCGTTCCAAATCGAAATCTTTGGTAAAACCAAATTGATTTGTCAAGTATGAGGTCTTATACTCATGTAGGTCCTGCCGTACCTTGTTGAGTTATAAAATATTCGAGAAAACCAGTGTTACCTGGTAATAGCTCATGAAATAATTAAATTTCTTTACATAGCCTCCATTCAATACGATCAAAAACGTATTTTAGAGGAGTTGAAATGTCTTTCAAGTGGTTGCTACCACATTTTTAAAGTATTTAAAGTTACCTTATCATTTCGCCTGTCGTCGAAATGATAAATGATTTAGATGCTAAGACATGATTGTCTGTACTATCATTCGCCTGTCGTCGATTGATAAGAGCATTTTGATATTGTGGCATTGACCGGATGAGATATTCCCGGGTCAAAAGACGATGCTTGATTTATAATCGCATCGCATTTGGATTTTATCTGAGAATATATTTCGCGATTAATCCGAAATTCATGCCATTAATGCTCACTTTGAAAGACCAGTATGTGTAAAGATCACGAAATGAACTCGTAGAATTCTTGTAAAGAATTGAAGAGTTATTGTGGACTTATCCAACCATAAGACGGACCATAAATATAAATGGTTATGGTTGATGCATCGACAATAGGTCACATGATTATTGTTGTCCACAGAAATGCAGTATTTTCCAAACATTTAGCCCTATCATTAAGTTGATGGCCCATGATCCGGATTATCCTGAAAAGTCTAGCCGACTTGATAATTCCGAAGAGTAATAATCGAAATTTCGATTTGAATTACTTGAGTTTGGAAATTGAAATTGAACATCCTGTCGATTATGTTCAGACCCAAATGGACTCACGGAAAGTTTGATGATGCGACTGCAAATGATTGCACGCATTTCTTGGTCTTGCGCACCAAGATTTATATTTCCGTGTGGGGTTATGCTATTTTGCTGCATTGGTCCGTTATGAGGCCCATAGACACTCAAACACCATATGCGTACCAGCTGGTTACTGGTTATGAGCCAGAAGTCTCATATTAACGCGTGTTTGGAGTGCTTAATTAATATTTTGATTGAGTCGCTATAGCGTTCAAAATATGGACCTCTGAAGGGGACATAAGTCGATTATGAATCTCCTGCCTATCATTTGATAGAGTAACCTTGGCAAGCGATCTCTTTACCGCATGATATGCGAAAGTGACATCGCTAAGACTGTTCTCCCCGTCGTTAAGGGGAGATTTGCACGTTACCGTTGATAAGGAACGACGTGAAGTAACGTGGCATAACCCACTCAGTCTTAGCTTGATCCCAAAACTGCACTTAGTGATAAGTAAGTGCATAGACTCCCTCAAGTCTAACTAAATGCCAGACGCATTTAATGACTTTATGAGATGTCACGAGATCATTTATACCTGCTGCAAAATGCTTGCAAGGATAGACGTCCCTGTCGGACGCCGTGTTCCTGTCGTAACACGTTGCTTTGGCCGAACCCGCCAAGCAAAGGACGCTGTCGTCGGCCGTCAGTCTGTCGTCCTTCCCAAGATATGAGGAAGTTGACCGGTTCTTAATTCGTTCAGCCCCAGAGGTGGTGAACTGAAACTCGTTTGTTGCACGAGATTATAAAGGATCAAGGAGATGTGTGATTTCCTCCTCATCCTAAGAATCTCGAAATATCTGTCGATCATGATATCTTAGACGATATTGAAGCGAAACGAGACTGTCATTGATTACTTGTTCATATATTCGGTGACGACTGATAATATGAACAAATTATGACAGAGAACCATGTACCGTTGCCTGAAGTCAACGTAGAATAGACTGTACTAATGGAAACTTGCAATCCAAGTAGACTCCTTAGCGAAAGTGTGTTCGGACCTATAGTTCCAACACCACCAATGTTAAACGAGTTCGTTTATTTGGTTATTCGTAAGGAAAAGTGATGAGAATAATGAGATTGTAGAATGCTCGCCTAGTAGCGCAAGGCTTCTCTCACACCTTGGAATTGATTACGAGATGGTTGATTTACTCGTAATGGACATTATAACAGTCCCCTACTTTACCAGTTTAGTAGTTTCCGAAAAACTGAGTATGCAGCCATGAATGTGGTCACAGTTTTATCTCTATGGGGATTTAGACAAAGCGATATAGATGAAGGTCCCTGTGTGACTTCATAATGCTTAAATCAAGTAGTTTCTGACCACGGAACACGATCTCAATTGACTGAGACGTTCACTATATGGATTAATATAATCCGAGCGGATGTGGTATACCGCCTAAGTGAGTACTTGATTAGCTTGGGATACTTGAACAAGTATTATGCCCTTGCGTGTTTTATTATGCGATCCATTTTTGGATTTGCCTTCGAGATGAAGGATCTTGGGAAGACACGGTAGTAACTCGGCCTGATGATCGAGTCCCGTAAAAATTGAATCTAAGTCCATGATTCATACTACACCCAGAAGGTGTTATGACGTTTTAGTTATTATGACGCTAAGTCGTCAGATTCTTCCATGATCGTTCGATCACTAGACATTGATATAGACCCAGTCCGTCCCTGATGAGATGATGAAGAGATATTGAACCATAATGTTCATATCTAAGTACAATAAGCGCATCATTGTACTTGGTCTAATGTGCTAGGACGAACATCTCGTCTGTTGTGAATGGTATAGCTCGACACAATATCGCGCTAACACGCTGCCATCGAAATGGCACTAAAGACACATTCCCTTACCTTATGGTAATTTTGGAAGTGGGCTAGTTTATCCCATTTGCGTCATCGAGTGTACCTACCCCCTTCGGTACTCGAATTAACGCAACCCTTTTTCGGTTATACCGATGCCGGTTACTTATCAGACCCGCATAAGGGATATTCCTAACATGGTATGTCTTTACCATTAGGAATAAGGCGACATCTTGGAGGTCTTGGAATGACTCCAAGTGAATCACTCTGATCTATTCGTGCTCTATGAGACGACTAGAGAGTGTATATGGCTTCGAGCTAGTATTAGTCATATTTGAATTACATATGTTCTGTCTCACGATCCAGATAAAACACTTGTCATAGAAGACAACTTCTTGTTATTGATCAAGAGAGACATGACTACATTATGCTATTTAGCATTTCTCGCCGAAATTAATCTTCACAAATGAAGTTTAAGAGCATCCAGTTGAATGCTCGTTCTATTCCACATTAGATTTTCTTGCATCCAGTCGTATGTAAGTAAATGGGGCATCCAGTCGAATGCTCGTACTCTTTCTTGGAATATGAAATCTTTGCACCCAGTCGTGTGCAAGTGAGGGGGAGCATCCAGGTGAATGCTTATTGCACTAATTACCACTTAGTCGAAATCTTCGCACCCTGTCGTGTGCAAGTGAGGGGGAGCATCCAAGTGAATGCTCATTGCACTAATTATTACTTAGTCGAAATCTTCGCACCCTGTCGTGTGCAAGTGAGGGGGAGCATCCAGTCGCATGCTCGTGTACTCTTTTTGTCCTTAGACCAAGGTTTTTTCCCACTGGGTTTTCCTTGGTAAGGTTTTTAGCGAGACACGTTCCCATCATATCTCACTTAAGATTGCCGAAATTAGGGGGAGTATCCGGTTGTATACTTCTTACCACTGTGTACTCTTTTGTCCTTCGACTAGAGGTTTTTCCCACTGGGTTTACTCTAGCAAGATTTTGATGAGGCACCTATTTTGTGGTTGATCCCATACTACTACCACTGTTGCACTCTTTTTCCTTCGATCAGAGATTTTCCCATTGGGTTTGCTCTGTCAAGGTTTTGATGAGGCACACTGTTTTGTGGTTAGTTACTTACATGATATTTCGGCCTATATCATTCGGCTACACAGTTTCTCCTAGGTACCGGTTTTGTCCCACACTGGGTTTTCCGGCCTTAAGGTTTTTATGTGTTTAGCACTGCGAATGAACTCGACTCAGATCGACTGCATGAAGACGAAGAATTCAAGACGTCCAAAGGGGGAGTGTTGTAAGATTATTGGACTCTTGGGCTTTTACTTAATGGGCCCAGATGGGCTTGTAACCCTAACCCTCTATCTATATAAAGAGGGTTAGGGGTCTTGTATTTGACATTCCATTCATATCCATTCATAATAAAAGACTATACTGTTCCCCCTCTCTCTCTACTTCTGTCTCCCTAAATACATAGCTAATAGTGTATTACAACAATTACAGTTTACTTAAATATCATTCTATTATAATAAGTCAACACAAGTGAAATTAAACTGCTGAATTTAGTCAAATTTTTTTCAAAAATACCCCTACACTTTTATATTAATTACAATAATATCATACTCTCATAAAAATTTAAAATTTAAAATTTAAAAAGTAAAAACTAATAAAACTATTTATCTTTTTTTAACAACCAAATATTCTTTTAAATCTGAAACTATATTTTTTTTTTATTATTATTCACACATTTATATCATAACTATACCTATTTTCTATATTTTTATTGCATTACGCGCCGCACACGAAACGTGTGGGGTACGATTACTCTATATTTTTATTACATTACGCGCCGTACACGAAACGCGTATGGTACGATTACTAGTATTATATATGCAAAGTTTTGTTTACTTTAATATGGGAAAGCACTTATATTTATTTTAAAATCAAGTAATGAATTATGTGTGCTAGTTTGTAAAACGGGGCAGACTCTCTTTATATTGATATTGACAGTACTCGCCTACAAAATAATGTTTGATTTAATGAAAGTCAAAAGCTGTCAGAAGTCTGTCACTAATTTAAAAAGATGTCACAAATCTGTCACAAATTGACTAAACTGTCACAAAACTGTCACAAAAACTGTTGCTAATAAGCTCGTAACAAAAAATACTGTCACTAATCCCGTTGCTATTTGGTTATTTTTTTGTAGTGATCGGACTCCTCATGTTTCAACCGTGAGATTATATAATAGCCATAAGATTTGATTAAAGGAATTCATAAATAATATTGAATGGGTTTTTCAAATTAGCAATGATTTTTTTTGTTTTAATTGATAATTAATTTTACGATGGTATACCAACTATGGTTCATTATTTTCATTTGGGTTTTTATCGGATTGAAAGGTTAAAAAATTAATAATGTTTTCCTTCGATCTTTTAGTTAATAAATTGAGGGTAGTAACTACCATAATTTTTTATTTTTTTGGGTTTTTATTGGATTAAAAGTTAAAAAAAATTAATACTGACTTTATTTTGTTTTAATTAACAAATTAAATTTAGTCTAGTAACAACTAGGGTTATCCATTTTCATTTGAGTTTTTATTTGATTGAAATGTTAAATATAATTAAATTGATTTTCTTCTGTTTTAATTAATATAGAATCATCTGTTGGATCAATAAAGGCAATATCCTATGGCCAAGAGCCTAAGAATCTGAGTACTCTCTGCTATAGAGAGAGTCTGGTTCGCTCTTTCCGCGAATTCGACACATCTATTTTCTAGATGGAATTGCTTTTTTTCTTCGTTGCATCTTTTCCAAATTTTATGTTTGTACCGCTTACAGATACTTAATAAACTTCTTTGTTTCATCATTTTTCATTTGTAGAATTATTGAAAGCGTAGGCGAAGGAGTCACAGACGTTGAAGAGGGTGACCACGTAGTTCCCATATTCAACGGGGAGTGTGGACACTGCTCGTACTGTAAGCACGAGAGAACGAATTTGTGTGAGAGATTCAGAGTGAATCCATTGAAAAGCGTTATGGAAAATGACGGAAAATGTAGATTCTCAACTAAAGATGGAAAACCGATATTTCACTTCCTCAACACATCAACTTTTAGCGAATACACGGTGTTGGACTCAGCTTGTGCTGTCAAGATTGACCCTAAAGCGTCACTCAAGACCATGTCTTTGCTCAGCTGTGGCGTCGCTACCGGTATATTTCGTACAAATTAGTTTTATCTGTAAAAGAGACATGCTTCACTTATATTATGACACCAGGAGGGGAAAAAACATTTACGACTTCCTAGTCTTATTATCTTCCTTAATTAAACTTACTAAAAAAAATTGTATGATATTTTTCATTTGGGAAAATCAGATAAATGTATAAATACATTTAATAATTAAATTGATAACGTCTCAATCATGTAGGTTTTAAGTTCAGCAATGCACTAAATTGGTAAACGATTTTTTAAAGTAGACATTTAACTTTTCTTTCGTTCCAAAATGTCTGCCGTCTTCTTTCTCTTACGAAGTTTCATACTGTATGTTACTTTTATAATAAAAAGTAAAAAGTCAACTACAAAATGTTTCAATTTGAGACGTGTTGTTTTTCATTACTTAAATTTAATGCATAAAAACTAGGTTTGGTATTTAAGTTTTTAGACACAACAATAATTAATCCCTATAAATTTATCTTTATTAAGTTGTACAAACATTCGGAACCGAAAGTAAAAACCAGAATTTAAAATTATTGAGCAAAGGAGAGATATACGTGCATGGTTATTGCATAACTTCGATTGATACAGTATAAAATAATATTTGATTTAATGAGAGTTAAAAGTTGTCATAAGCATATTAATAATTTAAAAAACTGTCACAAATCTGTCGCAAATTGACTAAATTGTCATAAAGTCGTCACAAAAACCGTCGCTAATAAATTCGTAATAAAAAATAACATAATTAATCACGTCGCTATTTGATTATTTTTTATTTTATTTTATAATGATATATGTCTGATTCATAGGTTTTCAGGATAAATGAGATTTGGTCAAATACTTGGATCGGTTGGAAAAAGAAATAGGGCAGAAAAATCATAATTGACCATATTATTTCTTTTTGGCCCACCTGGCAACTAGTATAGCAGCCTATAGTTGCCTTGACTTTTGACGAACTCGGTTGATAAAAGTTGTTTCTAACTCCCGTTTTTATTTAATTGTTGATTACGAAACTATATGCAATTTTAACTGATCAACAATCTATATCAAAATTATCGAAATGAAAATTTTCAAAAATTAATTATATAATTCAAATGTTAAATTTTATGATTAAATTTTAAAAAAATTCATTTCGACAATTTTGATACAAGTTATAAGTCGATCAAAATTACACGTAATTTTTGTAATAGACAATTAAATGGGAACGTATGGATTAACAAAAATATAACGATTAATATAAGACCATATTTATCTATAAACTTTGTTTAGGTTACGTTTCATATTTTTCCGGAAATAGGTTTCGGAGGCGGATGCAGTACTCTTTCAAAATTTTAGGAGAAACGTTTCGAAAATCTAAACGAAATATTTTTAAAATCTTAAAATATACTACTCGTAAATTTCAATAAAACATTGAGCAAACTTACAATATACTTATTTTTCAATAAAAGTAAACTCTTTCAAAATTTTAGGGAAAACGTTTCGAAAACTTAAACGATACAATTTTAAAATCTTAAAATATAATTCTGGAAAACTCATTTAAGAAACTTATAATATACTTATTTTTTAATAAAAGTGCATTTAAAATCATTAAGTGTATACAATGGATTGGATTGGATTGTAATCTGTTAATTTAATTAGCAAATTGCTTTCTATAAAGTTTTTTTTCTCCAAATACATTTAACAATAATATATCATGACAAGCCTTTGATTTTCTTATTAGTAGCTGAATCTTTTTAAGTGTGATAGATTCCAATCTCTGTGTTTTGGGGGAAGCTCCGCTATTCAATTGTCATTTGAAATCTACCAAGTTAAAAAACATGCATCTTAAGTAATTAAACCCTTCAACATCGCACATAAACTTTTTTCTTTTGCTAAATGAAATATATTTTCAAAGGTTTGGGAGCTGCTTGGAACACTGCTAACATACACGAAGGAGCAACTGTCGCTATTTTCGGGCTCGGCGCTGTAGGTCTTGCGGTAAGAAAATAAATGTCCTAATATCTTAGTTAGTTGCTGGAAATTTTATTTTCAGCTTTTTAGTCTAAGTCGACGATGTCTTTCACACATTTATACATTACTACAGAATTGAGCTTCGCAATCAACAGCGTTTGCATCGCACTTTTCACTTCCCACATAGTTTTAATTTTACACTGACTAGCTAACGCTAAATCATTGAAATTTTAAGCTTTAAACAATGTCAAATAAAGATTTATTTTCCAGTATCTTACGCGATAAAGATTTCTTAAGAACACAATTTCCAAACACAACCGTATTTTGATCAAAATACTACTTTTCAATAATTTGGAAGACCTCAAGGTGGTCCTAATAGCTTTTTCACCCATGGGTAGCTCTCTACTCTATATGAAATTGGTGATTCTTTTAAAATCAAAACTTTGTTTCATATATATATAAGTAAAATTTTATTATCTTTTAAATTCTTTTCACATGCCGCTTCTTGGGTTATCTTTGACGAATTCCAAACACGAAAAGATAACGATAAAGAAACATGTATAACAATGAGATCCAAAAAAAAATGTGGCATGGCCTACAATCGCTACCAAGAAACTTTGTAAATTCTAAAGGCAATATTGACGGCTATTTTTGTAATTAACAAGTTGTTTAGCGGCGGATTTGTAGCATTTTAGTCTATTTGTGATAAATTTGGTATTGCTTTTTAACTTTGTAATAGATTTTAATATTAACTACATCAATATTAATTTAAAAAAAAAACTACATTAATATTATTTTGTAGGGATGAAAACAATCTAATTTTTTTTTCCATACTGATCTGATCAGGAAGATGAGTATAAATTGGTTGATAAGGTGTTGGAACTGTTGAAAAATTTAATGCAGCATTGTCCACATGCAATTATTTATACGATGGTGTCATGTTTGATTCATTAAAAAAATACTATCCGGATAAATAAGTTATGTCACTGGATACAAGTGGCGGAATCACGTGATTTTTGACATAGGTATAGTCGGTGGTTTCTTATTAACTTAAATGATGAAACAGTGTAAATTTCTAGTCCTAAAGTGTCAAATGTTACACTCATCAAATTACAAGTGATGATAATACAACTTTAATCTTTATTAAAAAATAAAAATAGGATGACTGTAGCCTCCCTCATACCTTAAAAAAAAATGGTTTCACGATATGATTTATCATGCATTTAGATAACCAATCCCCTACGTAGAAACAAATGAATAGTTTACATGTAATTGGACTATACCCAAATAGCACGTAATTGTTGATTTATGTGTCTGTTTGAGAGCTAAAGACTTGTTGTTTATGGGAAAATATGAGAAAGTATATACTATTGATACTTAATTAAATAAAACTCACTCTAAAATACTTTTTAAAAATTAGTACATATGCTATATAATGTTAATTCATTTTTTGTTTTTAACGTTGATGTTCACTCATGCCACAATACATGTACTCAAATCTTAAACAACACTTGAAAATCCGGATTTTTGAAAATTAAGTATGTTTTTATTTACTAATTAATGATTATCTCTTTTATCAATTTTTTGTTTACTTGTTTTGGAAAAATAATTTTGTCAAATGAAAAATAAAATAATAAATATACATATATATATATATATATGTATATATAAATATTGTTTGCTGGCTAATCAAATCTTATTGACTCATGCAGGTTGCTGAAGGCGCTAGAGCCAGAGGGGCATCAAAGATTGTAGGAGTTGACATTAATTCTGAAAAATTCAAGAAAGGTAGCTTTTCACTATATTCGGCTTAGTAAGACTATGTTTTTTCTGCAAAAACAAAAAAAAAAAATTATACTTCATACTAAATTGGTGCAATACCAAAAAGTCGAATTTGCTAAAGACAAGGTCTCGCAAGACAGTCGCTAAACAGAGATATAATTATCGATTTTCCGAACTAAATTTCCCTACGTAGCGTTTTTTCTTCCAATTTACCGACACATACATACGCCGTAAGTTATAAATAAAAATTTGAGATATGACTTTTAGAGTAATGATATTTTCACTTCTTTTACATATAAGATCATAATTTACACTTCAACAATTAATAGATGTGAAAAGTATATATATATATATATCATTCTATTATAATAAGTTCACCCAAGTCAAATGATACTATCCAATTTAGCCATTTTTTTTCAAAAATACTCATATACTTTTTTATTAAGTACAATACTATCATGCTCACATAAAAAAATAAAAAAATAAAATAAAAAATAACAACTAATAACAATATATGTCTCTCTTTAACAACCAAACATTTTTTAAGTCTTATACTATTTTTTTTTTGTATTATTCACGTATTTGTATCATAACTACACTTACTTTTTATATTTTAATTGCATTGCACGTCACACACGCAACACGTGAGGCACGATTACCAGTATCACGATATTTGTTATCGAGGTTTTGATTCCATATTTCATCTTGCCACATAAAAGGCAATGTGATCTAAATCGCAAGTCAGTCAAATATATCATTACTCGTTTGTGATCTGTAATATTTGCTTGAGCAAAAAAACGTAGAAAACGATAAATTGTGTTTTTCAAATAATTGTATTTGTTTGGAGGAAAAAGTTAGAAAAACTGACAGTGCTACTACATATTTTAGTCCCATTGATCCTGACTATGCTCTTTTATTTTAAATATAATCACTTTTACTGTCACATTAATATTCTCGACACATGTTACTTACTATATATTATGCATATTTGTCTCATATAGGGTTAGCATTGGGGCTCACAGATTTCTTTAATCCTACGGAACTTGACCAACCCGTGCATGAGGTACGTACATACTTTGAATTATAATGTTCAATGTATTTTGCACTTTTTCAGTACACTTGTTTAATTCTTTTAATTATTTGATTCGAGTATCTTTATGTATTTTATTTGTTTGAGTTTTCTTAGCTTTATCTATTCATATGTGTGATGATTTAGGTAGAAGTTTTGAGTTGTAATGCATTTGTGCCTTGTATCTTATTTATTGATAGGCCCTCAGAACTCATTTTCGAGTAATTTGAACTATGTATTAACGCACGTTATTATCAATAATAATGACCACATGATCCTCTTGCTTTAAAAAAAAGGTATTCCTGTTTAGTTTTACTTATAACAAGTATTGTTATTTAACAGATAGCTGATATTTTCTTTTAACTAGTATTGTTTTAACTTTTTAGACTTATTTTTAATTTACTTCGAACCTTCCAAGCGGGGCGGAACATTTGATATACAATGAGGGGCACTTCCGTACAACCCAGACTTTACGAAATGCTACTTTTTCTATAACAAACTTTATAGCAATTTAAAGACAATAAGTTTTGCAACCCAATAGTTTAACACGTTGTAATTTATAATTTCACATCCTGGCTTATAAGTACAAAAGGCATGCTAAAGTTTTTGGAGTTGACAATCTATAAGAAATAATTAAACAAGCAGAAATAAAGTTGTATATGGCCGGTGATGATGTTTTCACAATTTGACAAAATGACAAATCAAATTAATTATAAACAGCAAGTGTATTTTGGTTGATCCTGCAGAAAATAAAAGAAATTAGTGGAGGTGGAGTTGACTACAGTTTCGAGTGTGCTGGGAATTTGGATGTTCTTCGAGAGGCCTTTTTATCTACACATGATGTACGTGTTTATTGTATCTATTTATTTACTTATCTAGTACTAATTTATACTCCATCTCATGCTCTCCAAAGACTTTTTAAACAGAAATTGTAGAGCAGTTGAGCTTAGCCGAGTAAGCAATTTTATCCCTTTTTTTTTTTTTTTAATTTTAAAGAGGATTAATAGATTTCACACATAACCAATATAACAAGACTCGAATTCATATTGATAATGTGAGTTCTAGCCCACTAGGCATGTTCTAATGGGTTAATTTTATCACAAAATTAAATAACAGGAGTATATACTAATGATAATTTTTATTTTATAAAAACAAAACGAAACTCTGAAGTTTTTATAAGTGCACACAGTCCAAATGCTCGATGATGGCTCACGTTTGTTTTCAGTTGAAAATAGGAAATAATATTAGTAAGTAGTTTGACTGTTTGAGTCGATCATGATTCATGTCATAGTGATAATTTTTTTTTTTTCTGAGATCAATTCTAAACAAAAAAAATTGTTCAGCCTCGCACATGCCTCCATTTAATGGATGAGACTCTAGCCTCTGATAGCTCAATTTTATTTTCTTATTCTCTAGTTGAAGACTTTGTTTGTTGTAAGACTCATTTAACAATTACTTAAGTAGTCATCTCGTGACATATCGATCTGCACAAGTCCAACCTACCATCAAATCACAATTTTATTATACTTTTAATTTATTATTTGCAAACAAAAAATTATTGTTGTTGTTTGTCTTGCCTCAATTGAAAGCATAAAGCATAACCCGACACAAATATTAATTAAATCTTAGATAAAATATTATAATAATGGACGTAAGTCACGTAACCATAATTTGGCCCTTGATTTCATAATGAAGTGAGCTTGAACAACGTAAATAAATGATTAGAAACGGTAAAATACCTTAATTAGACATGAAATTAGATTTTGAATGGCCTCTCTCGCATTATTGGGTACGAGTTTGCTTTGTTGAAAAAATGATAGTCAGGGTGGAAATCCCTTCTTCTAGCAACAAAATAGTGAAACATAAATAACAAAGCAACAACACTGCTTGCTAGAAGCAGCAAATATGACTTGACATCATGTATAAAAACAACTAAGAAAATCAAAACGTACAACAAAAGATCGATACAGCTAAACTTGAGATTTCCTCCTGTTACACAAAATAAAATATTTTTAACAATCAAGTTTTTCCAACACAGGGATGGGGACTAACTGTACTTTTGGGAGTTCATCCGACTCCGAGATTGCTTCCACTCCATCCAATGGAATTATTTGATGGGCGTAGAATCGTAGCTTCAGTTTTTGGAGACTTCAAAGGAAAGTCTCAGCTACCTCAGTTTGCCCAACAATGCATGAATGGGGTTAGTCACCACATTTCTACAACCTTTTTCCAGTGGAAATTGTTTAATTTAATGACTTAATTTACCATAGTACTGATTTTCTGTATTTTTGTCATGATGTTTCAGCTTGTGAATTTAGATGAATTTATAACCCATGAGCTTCCATTCGACAAGATCAATGAAGCTTTTGAGCTGCTGAAGAGCGGGAACTCCCTTAGATGCCTTCTCCACCTTTGAATTATTCGTATGAGCCAAAAGTTTGCGTTATTGGGCTGTACCTTTATTTACGTAACTCCGAAAAGTAATATCATGTAATATTGAACGCTTAGTGTGTGAGTTATCCTTTGTTATAGATGGATTTCACAATGTATATGTGAATTTATAAGTAATTCAAATAACGTGTTCACTAGAATCGCTATCTGCAGGACATTCTCCGTCCCAAACTAAAGGTCTATTTTAATGAATATATGCGATGTATACTTTAAAGGAGGAGTATGTGATTAAAGTTAAACAATGATTTCACTAGTTTACTGGTAAATGGTAATCAAGTATTAAGATCTATCGGTTGATGAAGTATTGCCGAGTATTGGATCTTTCATCTTAATTCTTACCATACCAGAAAAGTACTCCGTACAACAATTGGAACAAAACCATTTTTTTTTCTTGTCAAAAGAATAAATTTTAGTAAGTCTCAAACATTGAATTAACATTTGAAATAAAGAGGCGGAACAATACTCCAAACCCCTCAACCAGACAGAATTTGCAGCCCTTTCCAAAGCGTAGGCAACATGATTCGCTGATCTTCTCACACACTCGAACAAGCACGCTCGAAATTCCTTAGATAAGGTTTTACCGTCATCAACAATAGTACTAAAATACGACATTTCAGAAGTAGATCCGTTCAAGGTCGTAATTGGAACAAAACCATATAGATCAAGAAGTATTTAGAAATCTCACACAAAAAAAGAGTAACCATAAATAAAAATACTGGGTCATCCATTCTTCGGGTCACCTAAATTCCGTCATGTTGAGCCTAAGATTTAAAATAGGATATTTAATTACAGAATGAGCTGAAGGGGGTCATGGGCTGAAGGGGGTCATTGGCTGAAGCAAAATTGGGAGAGGGTTCGCTTTTTTTTACCAGTCCAATATAAAGAACGGGGTACCCTACCCAGAATTTTCATTTTCAATATTACTTATTGAACTTACAAAAAGTGAATATTACAGCAACTTTGTACTAACATTTGGTGCTTACGTACTCGCATATTTAACTGAGCAGACACGAAATTTCTGGAATGAAAAAGATGAACAAAAATACAGTGTTTTTGGTTCTTTTAACGTAAACTATTGATGGGAAAAAATAGATTAGAACCAAGTGGCGTTAAAAAGTAACAAAACCTGATGTCCAGCTAAGAACTTAATCATTTAACCCCAAATAAGCATCAATCAAATGTTCAGCCAAGGACACCGATATATGAGTAATTGTTAGTTCATTCACATTTCACCCAGACAAGCGAGGATCACATGTTCCCTCATTTGTGCCCCTTTTCCTGTCCCCTTTTATTTTTGTTTCAAAAGTACTAAAACCAAAAATTTTGAGTTTCAAACTTACTACTAGATATACACGCATTGCTTCTTTAAATATTAATTAGATAACAAATTGATAATTTATTAATTTAGAGAAAATACAGAAAAATACATATTTATAATATTTTTTTCTAAAAAAATATTGGGACTGAAGAAGTTCATAAATATTAATCTTATCAAAATATAGTCCAAATATTACTGATATAGTTATGAAGCCATAAAGAAACTAAAATTTGAGTTAAAACAAACAAGTAACCAAGGCGCAGAAACACGGTTCAGAATCTCGACTCCATGCAAACGAATAAATTAAAATCATTAGACAAAGCTACAAACATACTTGAAACACACCTTTTAGTTCCAAGTGATGCCATTGTTTACCTCTTGAATCCTGTCAAAACATGATGCCTTGATATGTACGAGGAGATCTATATGTTTTATAGTCATGACCTTTTAAAGCAATGGCATAACAATACATCTAAATATCTAATACATACATGGAATATTGCACGCCAACTAAAATATATTTTACATTAAGCAAATTAACACACCACTCAATAATGTTGCTGGAAAACTAAAAATATGTATCGAACGGTGTCACCCTCACCCACATCCTACAAAGTAAGCATCCATAACGATAACAACCCATGACAAAAACTTCTCTAGTATGCTTCAACATATAAACAAAACAAAAGGCAAAAAGAAAGAAGAAAAACAAACACACAAACTAAAACTATGATCCTGTAAAATGGGTTAGCTAAGTTCTAAAGCACCCATTACCTGAGACTGCATCCGACTAATACATGGGTAGCTATGAAAGCCTGGATCCCTTTTTATAGAGTTAGAAAGAAAGAAATTGGTCATTTCAGCACGAGCTATCCTTCAATCTTCATGCATATTGTCATCACTGAACATACTATCCTCAGTAGAACTAGAAAACGAGCCATTATCATCCCCGTCATCACTCTCACTCTTGCGTTTACTCGTAACATCTTTAACACGTCTCCTTTGCAAAGGGAGTCTTCGACGTTTTCGGGCTTTTCTCTTCCCTTTAGGAACCTCTTCTTGGTGCGACTTGAGACTGCCACTTTCTATCTCCTCTGCCGAGTTGTCTTTACCACCATACCCATCTTCAGAATCATTACTTTGTGTCTCCGCATCGTGCTTGCGTCTCTTTCTATTGCCGTTTGTCTGCTATAAAAGTAGGGGATAAATGAGGAAATTTAGGTGACTAAAGTAGCTATATAACAAACAAATAAAATTACAAAATTTCCATTTCTCCCTCCTTATCCATATATACTTTTTCCATTTCGACAAAAGGAAGTATTCTCCCTGCAGCTTAATAATTGACACGGAAAATAATAAGCAACCAATTTCTAGCCTTGTCACTCCTCGAGATCAGGGAATGAAGTACTTATACAATCTTGGATAAATTTAGTAATAACATAAACAGGGTTGCTGCACCCAAAAAGTTATCCATCTTCCATCAGGTTTCATGTTTGCATTCTTGAAGATGATAAAATATACTTAAAATTATATAGCCATTACCAAAACGAAATAATCACAAAAGAAATGGGACACAGAAGTAGTTGACTCTGACAAAGTCAAACCAGAGTAATTAGTAAATTCTTCGTTCAAACCTTCACTTATCTTAATTTTTCAGTATACGTTCTCCCTCATCATCCATTAGCTTTATGAGAAGTGCACTAGCAGTCTAACACTAAAATATATATTTAATAATGATAATAAATTATTCCAACTGCATACCTTGGGGCCACGATCTACTAACCGAGCCCATTCTTGTCGGTTCCTAAGGCAATCAAGAACAGCCTGCGAATGAGTTGAATATGCATAACGTTCTCCATTATGCTTCCTCAGATGAGGCCAATGCTGCAATTGGAACCAGGAAAAAGAGGAGAGAGATCAATGATGTCAGTCTTTCTCCCACAAGCAAATAAAGGAAGCCAACATAGAAAAAACAGCAACAGTCCAAGGAAAAGAAGAATATGTTCATACCGGGAGCACTGAATTACAAAGTTCTTCATATGTCATGCGTTTACCTTCCGCCATAATCTCAGCAAGTAGAGCTACAAAAGTAGGGTGATAAGCAAATAAGCAAAGAGCTCAATAAAAGTGACACATACCATCTGCACGCATTCTTTTGGGTAAAAAAGTAAAATTAAAGTCAGAAAGAAAAAACCCGCTTAAAGGTACTGTAAAGTGTTCCTGAAAGAAAAAGGAAAACTTCTTCAAGTTGGCTAATGCTAAACACACTTCGGAATCTTTGCAAAAGGTACATTTGATAAGTTTGAAATCAATTGCAGTTTCCATAAAAATGATGAGACGAACAAAAAAAAGATCATTATTCATGTTTTTTCGAATAAATAACTCGCCGGATAGCACCTGATACAGTATCTATTTTTTTCTTATTAAATATATATAGTACACACACACACTGACATACAATAGCACCTGATACAGTATCTATTTTTTTCTTATTAAATATATATAATACACACACACACTGACATACAATAGCACCTGAAATATTTATATATATATATATATACATATATATAAATATTTACAAACATATATATATATATATATATATATATATATATATATTCAATGGACAAAATCCAACGGCACGTACCTAAGCCTTCAAATATAGGGATGATATTAAAAATACCCTTAAATTAACACACTTATAAATAACACTTTAAAGCTAATAGAACCTGTTTCAATACACTTACAATAGCACTAGATCTAATCCCTTTCTTCTTCAGGGGGTTCTATGCACACACACACACACATAAATATATATAAGGCTGAGATTAAAAGTCAACAGGTTCAATGGACAAAATTCAACGCCACTGTATCCAAGCCCTTCAAATACAAGGATGAGATTTAACATACCCTTAAATTAACACTTATAAATAACACTGAAAATCTAATGGAACCTATTTCAATGGACACCTACAAAGGCTACAATAGCACCTGATCTTATCCCCTTCTTGTTCAGGGGGTCCTCTAAAATAGTAAAAACTAATGGCAAGGCGTCAAACCACACCAGCAAAATAAAACAGATTGCTGTTTAAGATCAGGTGTTATTTTAGATGTTAAAACAATGAGGAAAAACCTCTCCCTCTTCTTAATTAAAGAAAAAAAGTGTCCAGTGAGCTGAATCATGTATATACAAATAAATTTTGCATAAGCAACCCAAAAGAACTATTGATAAAACATCAACCTGGTAATGTCTGGCGGCGAGGACACTTAATGTCATCATCATCCTCATCCTCGTCATCATCGGAGGGCTTCAGAAGCGAATGACGAGTAGACCCTGATTTAGTCTCACTTGCCCCGGAGGGAGAAAAGGGCCTACTGCTTCTAGCTGTTGGAGAGAGAGGAATGGCATTTCTCTTAACAAGGTGTGACCCTTTCTTTGAACCATCTCCTTCCCTAGGCAAAGTATCTGTTGCATGTAATGATTTGTTATTCTTCCGATCAGGTGAAAGAGGGAAGTCATCCTTGGTTTCATCATCAATGTTCTCAGAACTATGAGACCCTGTTTTCGCTGAATCCTTGTCTTTTCTTTTAGCAACCTGTATTAATTTATTAACCAATTCATTGAGCAAACATGTTAGACAAAAGCTGCTAAAGGAGAGACTAAAAACTTCGAGTTTTCATTTTACAAATATCAAGAAAAGAAGTTTACCGCACTCTGATCTCTTCCTCCGGAACTCGATGTCCTCTTGATGAAGGTGGTTGTACCAGTTGGTGAGCCTAACTGAGGCACACTGCCAGCATGGCGCACACGTGGCACACGAGGAACTCTAGGGGAACTGTTTAGCTCTTGATGTAACAGTAAAGCAAGCTGTAAAAACAGAACAAACAAATTAGAATGGAACAAACAAAACATAATCAGAAAACAAGTATTTAAAAATTTTAAAAATATGTTTGCCCTTTCATAGACCAAACTATCCATGCCATTTTTGGTCATTTCAATTCGTGCATATACGTTTATTGTCTATTTTTTATATATATTTACATTAAACTTAAACGGCAAAAGCGTTATCTACTAGAAGTATATGACCACTTTTGTACCCTAACCTACAGAAATAACCATTTTTTTTTAAATTAACAATTTATAAAAGATAGTTAACCTATAGGATAGTAATTAACAAAATTGTAGATTAGTTAACAGAAAAGGAAAGAAAGTGGCTAGATTAGTAGTGTACAGAACTATAAAAATCCAAAAAGCAACACTTGTAAGGTTAATAATTTCAATAAAATAGTCAGTCTTTCGTACCTCTTCATCGCTCAATATGGCAGGAGAGTTTGATGGAGCAGGAAGATGCATAGTTGCTGAATTGCTATTTGAAATGTTACTCTTTTCCCCTCTCAATGACAAGGCTAAAGATGAAACTTTACTATGTATATGCGACACATTCTGGTTTTCCAATGAGCTAACAGGCTCGCCTGATCCTGAATTTACCCCACTATTCTTATTTGAAGGAATTTTAGAAGATGAACCACCACCAGAATATATTGAATCTGATAAAATTCTTTTCGACTCAGAAGCCTTTAACACGGATCCTAAAGATGATTTTGGATGTTCTTTCAATATCTTCCTTGGCAAATCATGGCTCCCTCGATCTCTCTTGATACCACTATCGCTCTTTTCAAGCATGTCTTTATCTTTCTTCGTGTTATTATTGGTATCTGATATTCCCGTTTTCGAATTATGGCTCTTCGACTCTGACATTCTACGATTATCTGTAACTTTATGATGAACGGATAGTGGTTGAGGGAGTGCATTTTTGTTACTTATTTTGGATGGATGCGCAGTATTTTTTCTCATTTTGGGTTTTATATCCATTGAATCTGTTTGACATTTACCGATTGTTTCTGTACTCCTATCATCACCTTGTGCCTTGTTATTCTGAAGGCTCGTCACAGTCACATTATCTGTCTTTATATCCAAATGATCGGTAGAAGAACACCCCACATGCTGAGTCAAGGACTTTGTTTCTTCAATGTTTGCTTCAGATGCTGTGGAGAACTCAACATTAGCAACATTATCACCACCTAATCCTGTTTTCACCTTGTCTTTATTGTTTAAAGGTTTTTCTAGGACAATTTCATTCTTTACGACTTCCAATAGGGGAGAAATGCTTTTTTCAAGAAAGGCTTCGAATTTCTTAGGGCCACCCTCTGTAGTTTTTGGACTCTTTTTACTATCATTCACATCATCGATGCCTGAACCAACAGCCTATATGTATTGCCCATAAAAGAAATCATATCATCAAGCTGATAAACAAGCCAACACAGCTACATATATCAATAAGCTCTAGAAAAAAGCCATAAAGTTGGTGTTGTTCATTTCAGATAGCTATTTCAAAAAACAGATACAATCCCAAAGAAAGTTCAAATATATAAGATTGTGTGACCGGATAAAATGGACAAAGTCCTGGTGAAATAAATAACAAGAGACACTAGAACATAGAATGGAGTCTCTAGTCTTTCCTGAATATCTAAATTGCGCACAAGTGTTGGGCACATACCCCATCCATACCCATTCTCCTTGTTACATCATGATCCAGTGGACACTGATGTAGAACGGAACTAATTGTGTACTTTCATTAAGGACGAAAAAAGGGGGAAATTACAAATAAAAAGTCACCACTAATCAGAATTGGTCATTACATTTATTGAAAATATGTATTAGTTAGTTATTTCGGAAATACCGACACTATTAGGGTCATGTTAGAGTTTAAATAGATGTAACCACTTAGGATGAAGAGATACAACTTTAGGGTCTCAAATGGTGTGATTTGTTGCCTGTAAATAGGCACATGTATAAATTGCAAAATTCATCTTCTCATTTTTGACTAAACTACACGGATTAACAATAATGTTTCCTTTTTTCAATCTTCTCCAAAAATATACAGTCAATTATATTTTACATTACACTGGTGATCCAAGGGGAAATGGAGGGCCAAGTAAAACTACGTAATCTAAGACTAACAATTCAACTATTTGTGTGTTTGTGTATGTGACATGTTTATTTTCCTAATTTCTACACCTTCAGATAAAACATGTTTAGCAGGCAGATGGATGATATCTTATATTTTTACTTTTCTTTTAGATCAGTTAGTAAAAAATAGCAAATAAATGAAAAAATGGTCCTCGGTCACGACACCTAATGGTTCTACACCTGTCCACAAATAAGTTGACATAATCAATAAGCATAATAGTATCAAGACATACCTCTTTTTTCAGTGAAGTACTTCGAAGATCATCCTTTTTCAAGAAATATTTCACTCCACTATCTGTATTTAAAGAATCCTTAAACCTCGTGTATACTTGGTGGCCACCTTTCTCTTCCTTTGTCCCCGCTCCCGTCGACATGTTCTGTTTATTAGATACATCAAAATCATTATTTTCGTGGAGTTTCTCACCAGAAGCAAGGTTACTACTGGACTTTTCAACATTATTCTTCGCTACATCCTCATCACCTGACAAAGGATTACTCTGAACTGTGTCCATATCTGAATTTTTAGCACCTTGATTATCAGTAACGACAATTTTAGGACCGGTAGCTTCATGAAATATCAATACTTTTGTGTCACTGGGGGGCCTAGAAGCTACGACAAAGAATAAAGGAAAAAGGATCACCTTTTTGTTAACATATGAGTCTATTGTAATTAAAACAATTTGAGACTGATTGGAAAAGCTTGGATTCTAATAATCGAATATACAACAAATTGTAACAACCAAAAACTTATAAAAACAAATCTATTGAGTCAACACAGAGCGGTTAATTAAATGCAGCAATGACTTCTAACTAGCCTAATAAGGAACTTTAGGAACTCCAAAAGTTAAAGAACAACCTAAATTTGCGAAAAAAATCAACAGCAATATAAATGGTTAACCTTTATACTGCAGCCATTTTTAATATAAAAGAGATTCAATAATAATCTTGGAAACTTTTAGAGCGACAAAATTATGACGATATCACTTAAGTAGTATTGATTAATCTAACAAAGAATCTGGATCATTTTTAGAGAAATGGAATGGAATTTACTAGCACTGAGACCTTATAACGTCTACAAGCAAATGATGCAAACCAACCAGAAAATTGTAAATTTAGAATCACCTGTGATTGAAGTCTCTGTAGCTATCTTCTTAGAATCTCTATCCTTATGAACAAGTCTAACCTTTTTCTTTACAGTTTGATCCTTAGAAACACCAGATTCCTCTTTCTTACGCTTTCCGGATTGAAATACAATAGGAGGGAGCAAAGTACCATCTTTCCGAACATCTTTATGTCGAAGTCTTACGCTTATATCTCTCCCTTCGCACTTCTTCGAGTCCTCTGATTTTACCACTCTCTCACATCCACCTCCCTCAACCCGTCCTTTCTTCCGCATCAAAGTGTTCACAATAGGAGTATCCGACACATCCTTAGACAGTGAGAACAGAACACCCGCACCCTTGTCAACAGGATTCTCATTCTCTTCCTCGTTTTCAACATCTTCCTCCCAACAAGGGAACTCCCGATACTTAAAATTAAACTTTTTCGGTACATGCCCAGTACACTTCCACAGCTCTGGAGTAAAAATCGAAGACAACCCGTTAAAAAGAGAAGGTTCCCCACCCGGAACTCCTTGTACATGAACCCTTTCCTCCATTGGCCTGTGGGTCCAGAGCCGAAAAGGATGACGTGGTGGTCCCACAGGCGGAGACTTATTCGAATTACTACCCAATGTCAGCGTCTTATTCGGCAGCTCAACCAAGAGCTGAGCAACCTCGGTCTCCTCGCACTCGTTACCGGAACTTCTGTTCTTACATTTATCACAAGCAAACGACTTTTCGCTCTTGACATAGCGTGAGCACCTCGTGTGTACCCAAACCCCGCACTCATCACAATCGACCATCTCCTCACCATCGTCGAAATTAACACCGCAAACGCAGTCAACGGTCCAAGACCCATTAACCCAGTCATCCGTAGGGTCCATCGCTGGGAGACGATGGTGATGCGAACGGCTTTTCATTCTTTTAAACCGTAATTGCACTTATAATTGCCATATTTAAGGTACTTAGAACATGCCTTTTTACCTGCCCAATAAAAAACCAAATTCAAAACAAATCCTAGAAAGATAAAAAAATGTAAGACCTTAATTAAACACCATATTCATAACAAAACCTAGAAACATAAAAAAATTTAAGACCTTGAAATATAACCAAATTCATATCATAACCTAGAAACATACAACTTTTAAGACCTTGAATTACAAAAAACCAAATACAAAACAAATCCTAGAAAGTAGAAACATCAAATTTTGAAGACATTAAATTAAAGACCAAATTCAAAACAAAACCTAGAAACATAAAATTCTTAAGACCTTAAATTAAATTTCACCACAGAAATAACCCAATTTTAAAACCCAATTGATCAAAGCAAATATCAGAAAAGATAAAATTTAGCTCAAACCACCAAAACCCATGAATTTTTAACACCAAATTAGATATATAACACAGAAAAAACCAAATTCAAATCAAAACCTAAAAACATAAAACTTTTAAGACCTTAAGTTATATATTAACACAGAAACTTCCCAATTTTAAAACCCAATTGAACAAAGTAAATATTAGAAAAGATAAAAATTTAGCTCAAACCACCAAAAGCCATCAATTTTGAACACATTAAATTAGATATATAACACAGAAAAAATCAAATTCAAATAAAAACCCTAAAAACATAAAAATTTTAAGACCTTAAGCTATATATTAACACAGAAATTTTCAAATTTTAAAACCCAATTGAACAAAGTAAATATCAGAAAAGATAAAATTTAGCTCAAACCACCAACAACCATAAATTTTTAACACAATAAATTAGATATATAACACAGAAAAAAACATAAAAATTTTAAGACCAAATATCAACACAGAAATTACCCAATTTTTAAAATCCAATTCAACAAACTAAATATTATAAAAGATAAAAAAAAAAATTAGCTCAAACCACTAAAAGTCATGATTTTTTAACACATTAAATTAGATAAATTACACAGAAAAAACCAAATTCAAAATAAATCCTAGAAACACACTATTTTTAAGACCATGAATACAAAATTAAATTCAAAACAAAACCTATAAACATATAATTTTAAGACTTTAATTAAATATCAACACAGAAATTACCCAATTTTTAACCCAATTGAACATTAGAAAAGATAAAATTGAGATAAAACCATCAACAGCCATCAATTTTTTACACATTAAATTAGAGAGATAACACATAAAAAACCAAATTATGAAACCCAAATGAACCCAATTGAACAAATCATCGTAGCCCTAATTGCAAGTGAGATAGAAAAAAGAAAGAAAAAAAAAAAATCAAAACCCAGAGTATATACATACCTGTTAATTGATTCTGAATAAAAACCCTCAATTTAATTGATCAATCGAATTTCTTGTATTATCCCCTTAGAAGAAAGAGTGATTTTTTTTGTTGAAAAGATTGAAATTTTGTATCATGAGAGAGAGTGAGGGAGAAAATAATATATATCTTATTATAGATTTTAAGTAAATATATGAGGGAACAAACGATATATACTTTTTATCTTTTTTTAAGTAATAATTTTTTATAGTGTTGTTTTGTTGTAAAATGGTTTAACCAACATTTTAAGACTAAAATAGATTTTTTGGGTGATTGTTTAGTGTAAAACATTTTTTTTGGTAAAACTTTTCCCATATATACAGTAAAATTGGGAAAAACGATTACCCCGCAAATAAAGTTGTAAACGGTTTACGGAGTCTCTCTCTATATTCTTTCTGATACTAGTATTATAACTATTATTAATTATAGGTATATTGTTTCAAAATTATTTAATAATTAATCCAATTCTATCTACTAACCAATAAAAAAAAAGGAAAAAACACGAAAAATTCTAAAAAATAACAAAAATGGAAAAAAAATATTAAAAAAAATCCGAAAAATCTAAAAACCCAAGAAAATTTGAAAAAGCTAAAATCTAATTAACCAATAAAAATATAAATAAATAGGAAAAAATCTATAAAAAGGGAAAAAATAAAACAAAAAATTTCGAAAAATCTAAAAAACCCAAGAAAATTTGAAAAATCTAAAATCTAATTAACCAATAAAAATATAAATAAATAGGAAAAAATCTAAAAAATAACAAAAAAATGGAAAAAAATAAAACAAAAAATTCCGAAAAATCTAAAAAATTCAAGAAAATTTGAAAAAGCTAAAATCTAATTAACCAATAAAAATATAAATAAATAGGAAAAAATCTAAAAAATAACATAAAAATGGAAAAAATAAAACAAAAAATTCTGAAAAATCTAAAAAACCCAAAAAAAAATTGAAAAAACTAAAAAAAGTCAAGAATATCTTCTATACTTATAATTTTATGAGTTTATATGTTGAAAAATTATAAGTTATTATAAGTGACGTATATGAAATAAAATATGTGTTTAAATTAAGTTTCTTATACATGTTGACGAAGTTCCTTTCAGAAAAATAGACGAACTTTTAACTTTTTTCCCGTCAAAATAATTGTGATTTTAATCACTAATGTTTTTAAACTTTCACGAACTTATTCATTTTTGTGACTTTTAGTTAATTTTTGATGTTTTTCATCTTAAAATACTTTGTTTAAAGTATGAATAATGTTTATTTATTTATGCATCGAATTTGTCTAATTTAAATAACTAATATATTTTTGAATTTCAATAGAATTCTCATGGAAAACCTTTGACGCACCAAACACCCGTAAATAAAATGCAAACAAAAGTTTGCACCGTAAAACTTTACCCGAAAAATATTTTCCCTCCGTAAATATTTTACTACGAAACAAACAGAGCCTAAGTAATAATTTTATTAAAAGGCACAGTTGTCAAACAGTAACACAACTCTTTTTTAGTAAAATATTGTGATGATTTCACTTGCTCGTACAATAAACAAGTATTTTTTTTGGATAAAATTGACAATAAAAAAAATATTTATATACAATTGATTTTGGAAATAATTATTACCTTGAATGTTCTTATCAACATACAATTGACAATAAAAAGATACTTATATACAATTGATTTTTGGAAAAAATTATTACTACCTGGAATGTTTTTATTATTATCGACGTATTTCCAACGGTTACGAGACGTATCGTATCCTGAACGACACAATGGCGTCCCAAAAGAAAATATCGGAGGAGCAAAACCGCGACGTACATTGTACCGAAAAGCATAACATCGACGTACATTGTACCGAGAAGCATAACATCGACGTGCATCGTACCGAGCTAACTCGTCCAGTGTATTAGGGAGTACTAGTGGTACCGCGATCTGAACAAAATTGTTAGAAATACGAAATTCTTATTCAATTCACAACTTACCGAGTAGTTCACGTATCTTCAATTGGATATTTGATAACCCAATTGAACCAAGTTGATGTATCGTCACCGTCACCACCCATCGAGTTGCGAAATCTAGTTGGAAATTGAAATTAGAATGTGAAGTTTAACAAAATTCACAATCTACACCAAAAATTAAATACCTAACCTTATCGAGCATTGTATCCAAGAGAATCCTTGAAAGATTAGATTTTTATCGATTTTGTATGCGAAAGGGAGAGCGAAGACGACTTTTTTAGGACTTAGGAAACATCGGTATTTCTAGACCATTGGTTATTAAGGAGCAATGGTTATAATTATAAAAGGGAAGGGATTAATATTATAGTATAATTTTACTTTTTTCGATTAAATCGACAAATATGAACACTAAATACTCTTTATTATTTTAGTTTAGAAAATTTTGTTTGTCATTATAATTTATTGGAAACTTTTGAATAATTAAACTAGTGATGTATAAAAGTGTAAGCCCATGAATTCGATCCGCTAGATTGATCGATCTGGTCCGGTCTCAAACCTATTATATTTCAGTAAAATATTAGTGTAGTTTGATTAGGCTAGAGTTTATTGAAATCGAACCGAATTTTAAATTTATTTCGACTCGTTAAAACCAAAGAGACAAACCTACGACACAACTCGTCGGTTACAAATATATAAATACAATAAACTACATGTCTTACATAATTGCCACATAAATTATTTTAAGAGAAACTTAAATATTAGAGATATAAGTTAGAAGACTTATTTTGAAAAAAGAAAACTCCCAAAATATAGAAGTAGCTAATCCCAAAAAAACTAAAATAGAACTATTTAAAAGTCATAATTCAAAATCTAAAATCATATTGAATAACATAAAAACTAATCAATTACATCAAAGCTCATCAATAATACATAAACTAACCGACTACATCAAATTACATACGAAACCATCTATTATAATGTCGCCACATATGATTTGCAATTTTGATGGATGTCGCGGAACAATCATTGATTTGATCCGTAATGACTCATCAACTTTAGAGCTTGTAAGTCTATAAAGAATTGTGGTTAACGTTAATAAGGCCCAACAAGACGATCTATTGTGAACCAATCACAATAGGTCACTTATCAAAATCCCCTTTTATATTTATTACAGGACTAAAACTTAAATATGTTTGATAAAAATGGTGATTTTCTCAAATATGTAATGAATATAAACCTAAACCTTAAACAATTTGATTTTTAAGGACCAGACCTTAATTATTTATATTTCTAAAGAAAGTTATTAACATATCATAGTATTAAATTGGATTTCAAATAATTCTGATACAAACAAATACATACATACAGATCAAATAATAGATACAAACGGCGCCGCATCCTTTGAAACGTGTCCACCTTTGGTAATCTCTTTCTCTCTCTACTATTTTATCTTCATATATATTAGTTAAATTGTTATTTTGTGTCTTTTTTTTTATATTCTAATTAAACTGATTTGGGTGTTAATTGCGCATGTATCTGAAATGGGTTTCATTTTCAGTTGAATTAAACTTGTTTGGTTGTAACTTATTTGGAGTAACACTTTTCACATGAACTTTTATCATTGGGAAAAATATTCAACCTTTTTAATCTAATTTTTACTACTCTCACATATTTTACTAAAGTTTAACCAGGGGAATAATATTCAATAAATCTTTCTAAACTGTGTATAAAACCAATTAATCTCTTCCTTTAATTCACTAGCTCAAATTTGCTAAGATATTTCTTTTTATTTCTTAATTCATCGCGAAATTACAAAATAATTCTAAAGTTAGCACCTTAAGTGATGCATGAAACAGTTTGTAATAATCCCGAATATAAACGAATCGAAATAAGGTATAAACACGTAAGAAGGACTGAAATTAGAGTCGAAATTATATAATGACGCCAATTAAAGAAATCACAACGTAGTTATATAATAATGGGAACGTAAACGGGGTACAAGAATAGGCCAATTTGAGATGGCTAATCTCCACACTCTTCAAGAGAGGAAGTTTTAAACAAACTAATTTTCTGCTTAATCCTAATACCTAATTTAACACGTTTTATAGAGAAAATATATACACTGAAAATTGAATTTGGGGGGAAAACTAATTCGAAATTGGCTATGTAGCCAACTGTTGTAGCATTGTTACAATCCCCACCTCTTAAAATTGACCTTGCCCTCAAGGTCACGATTGTTTCATTCTAGCGGTTCGACCGAATCAACTTCATCATAGCTGTGTTGTTACTCTAAAATCAATTCGTACACCCACAAGTACACATATAGCATATTTTTGATCACTCGGCCCAATACAGCCACGACCCTTGCCCAAAATTCTTGTAAATGAAAGAAAACAGTGCTACTGATCTTGTGGCTTTGTTGCTGTGTAATACTTTTGCCTTTTTTCTTCCGGTCTTGATTTAAATGCTACATAAGTTGTAAGTTTAACCTCCAAATTTGGGTAACAAATCTGTCCCTATGAAACTAATCTAAAGAACAATTGTTATATAAAAAATTACTCCTTTTGCTCATTGTTTCATACCATACTCTGTAAATTCAAGATCGGGTCGTTGGCACTATGGTTGCAGTTGACGTCTTCCAATAGTTGTAATTTTCGAAACAACTCGATATAAAGATCTGTTTTCTCACTAATCAGAATATTTATCCCTGGATCAAAACACCATATTTTCTCCACAATGTCATTTATTTTCCGATCACAATGAGTAACTCAAAAATTCTTTCCAAAATTTTCTGAATCCATAACTTGATTTCCCATAGTTTGAACACAGTTACACCATTCATTGTAATCCTTAAAAAGAGAAAATTTCTCAAATACAAAATAAGCACTAATATCAGCCTTTCTAGGTAGGACTGCTCATCTTTTCCCGGATCAAAAACATGATTCTCGATTGTTGCCCCGACTAAACCAATGTTTTCTGAAACACCACCAGGCTTATATAACATACCAATGTTAACATGATTACCACGATATTCAGCGTCGTCTCCAGCTATATAGAGGCCCTTATGAACACATGAATGATTTGTGGTTCGAACCGTGTCTTGGTTCTGTGAAGAACGATTTCTAACTGTGTTATCAATTTCTATCAACACATTAGACTTTTGTTCTTCAAACTTGGCGATTTTGTATGCTATTGTCAAGTTGATGGACTTGTATGATCTCACTGTATCTATAATATGTTTTTTTAGACCAATCACAAACGCCCCAAAATTTGACAGAAATCGGCATGTTTGGCAGTTGGTTGCATAAGTTCTCGAACTCATCTTTATACTCCTGTACAGATCTGAGTTGTTTAAAATGAAAAACTTCATTAAACTTGTTAATCTTCTCTTGCTCATTCCCTATCCAACCCAATTCCCAATCATGTTCTAAATTCTGAAAAACTGCATTCTCATCTTTAAAATCGCTTGAAACTGTAACTGCTGCATTTGTATTCATAGTGCGTTCCAGATCGAACGGTTCTGGTACCAATTGCACTGAAATTAGAGTCGAAATTATATAATGACGCCAATTAAAGAAATCACAACGTAGTTATATACTAATAGGAACGTAAACGGAGTACAAGAATAGGCCAATTTGAGATGGCTAATCTCCACAAACAAACTCTTTAAGAGAGGAAGTTTTAAACAAACTAATTTTCTGCTTAATCCTAATACCTAATTTAACACGTTTTATATAGAAAATATATACACTGAAAACTGAATTTGGGGGGAAAACTAATTCGAAATTGGCTATGTAGCCAAATGTTGTAGCATTGTTACACAGTTCAAACTAGAACTATGAAATGTTAACAGTGTAATTTCAAAGTTTGGTTTATTATTTCAGATAATATTGTCACAATAATTTTCCTTTTGTTAAATTTACCAAAAATACTCAATTCCATGTCTTTTTTTTTTTGCCTTTTTTCATGTACTTTTGTGTAAGATAGTTTTTAATTTGGACCTTGTTTCTGCTTTTCTAACTAAACATGAGTTTACAGTTTAATAGTTACAGATTTTAAAACAATGTTGATCCTGGTCTAGAGATCATGTTACTATAGCTACCATGTCACAATGGAGAAGATAGTGATTTAATAAGTCTGAGTTAGCTCTTTTTATTAAATCCGTTCTCGTCTTCAATTTATTTTTTGTTAGTATTAAAATGATAAATAAGCCACCTTTTCCTATTTATCTTTAGAATTGTTCAAAATAGAGAGCTTTTCTACCATCTGAAAATATCCAGCTTTTTAGCTTAATCTAGTTGAGAAGCACCAATAGCCTCATAGTAACTAAATACCAATTAAATTAATCAGTTTTGCATATATTGCCATTTATATTACGAGAATTATCTTTAAATAGTATCTTGTCTTAGTACGACTCGTTTGGTCTATCCAACAATATTAAGATTGATTCGCTACAGTTTCTGTTTTTTTTCTTTTGTTCATGTGTTGGAGGAAATTTTTTCCTTAGCAAATGAATGTAATAGAACAAAATATCTCCTTTACAACAGAGCTGAACATCTTTTCAGATTCAATTCCTCCAATTATAGATTGAGCTACGCTCATAATTCTGGAAGTGATTTTTCGGCTTTTGGATCAGAGTTTAGATCATATACATTATGTTTTAAGCTTTAATCTTATTCTTTATATCTGAAGGTTGATCAGCTTATAATCGGAGGTTTTCTAGAATTTTATTTGCGTGAATAGGCTAGTAGCTTTAAGCTGGGTGGATCTGACAAATGACATTAAAAATCTATCTGACTTTCTTAAAAGCTGCAACGTGTTATTATTCTATTTCTTGGTCTTTTTTAGTTGGGTTGATCATATAAAGTATAACTAGGTGGCTTGCTTCCAATGGTTTTTTACGTATGATTTTGTTGGTTTCGTAGATTCGAACTGTTTGGAAAATGAATGCGTTTAAGGCTTACAAAGCATGTGTGCCGATTGCATGGAGCCCCAACTTATACATAACCTTAGTAAGGGGTATTCCTGGAACAAGAAGACTCCACAGGCGCACATTAGAGGCATTAAGACTTGGAAAGTGCAATCGAACTGTCATGAGGTGGAATACCCCTACTGTCAGAGGAATGATTCAACAGGTTTTTTGTTTTCCCTAAAAAAAAAACTGGAACTATTTTATGCTTTCATTGCTGCTGATTTATATATGTAATTTTTATCTAATATTTCGAAGGTTAAGCGACTAGTGGTGGTGGAGACTGAAGAAATGTATAAAGCCCGAAAGGAGAAGGAGCTTACTCACCGTGCACTACGCCCACCTTTGGTTGTGAGCCACCTTCCTGCCACAGCAAGTGGTTCGCTTTAGTGAAAATTTGCCGCTTAGGTGAGTTTAGTAGTGAGTTTGTTGGATACTTAATACTGTCTAGATTGAAATTGGATGATGGATTATATTTCTGAAAAACATATTGTGTAGTGTTCCATGTGATAAGGAACTGACATTGTTAGGTGCAAATACTATGATATATCATCATAGATATCATAAATGAAGTCATAGGAAAATCGATGTGCTTGTTTAGATACTTTCTTTAACTTGGTAAACTGTAGGATTGTGCTATAAAAATACAAGACTATAAATAGTACTAGAATAATATGCTTATAATCTCTCTACTCTTTTGGTCCCAAGCGCTCTGACCACAAAATCATTGTTGAATCTTGCCAATTGTTCTACCACGACAACTTAAGAAAAAGTTAGTGTAAGGAAACTGAAAAAAGTTAATTGTACTTGACCATTTCAGATTCTGAGACATATGGTCATGCGCTCTTTTACTACTTCAGAGTCATGTGCAGAGCGAGGTGGCTACCTGATCCTTAGCTGAAGAAAATAAATGTATTGTTTTCTTATGTTGATGGCTACGGCGTGATGTAAGCCATTTTTTTTTTTCTTTTTGGATTTTACAGGCGATAGGTAGTTGAGAGACCTTCAATCATTGTATGCATATCGATCTTAACGTTCTGATATTATGAAACAGTTTTTGACTTGAACGTTTGGCATGTTTTCTTTCTCACAGTTGAGATCTTGAATATCTGAATCAGTAAGAACTATCAATCTTCTCATTAAGCAATTCAGCCGTATGCATATCAATGGCAAAAACTTGAGACCCTGTGCTTTTATAACATGTCATGCTTAGAAGTCCAAATCTTCCACCCCTATTCTCTAACCCCCCTTCCGTTCCTCCTTGCTTATTTTCACTCAAATTTTAAATTTTCACAACTTGTTCCGCAAATTTATAAGCTTTTATATTACATTGTATTCAAATTTTAAAACATTTGTACATAATATTGTTTTAGACAATTTTTTTAAAGATTTAATGTTTAATTTACACTAATTTATACATTTATTCCAAAATAAATTACGTGTGGATTTTCTTTTAAAAATAATTATTGGAATGTATTGATACATGTCTTATAGTGATTGTACAATTTTTTTTAAGTTTTTTAGATTTTTTTTTGGGATAAAATAAGTTGGGAGGTAGGAAAGGAGGTAGAGAATAAGATGTAGAAGATTTGGACTCCATGCTCAGGTATGATGTTAGTCCCAGGTAGTAAGTGGCAAAAATCTTTTTCATGAGGTCATTACAGATTTGCTACAATTACAGATTTGCAAACATCCAGGGGATAGAAGAAGAATGGTTCATGGTTAGCCAATATTAATTTTGCTTTAAAGTTATTTTAACTTCTGAGCTTAGTACCTTAGAGCGCACACTACTGAGACCGGTTTGAAACGTGACCGACTTATTCTCTCGTGTCGCTGACATTCTGCTAGGGCCTTGTGTTTCTTTTGCACTGTATGTTTTTTTATTTTCTGGGATTCTTCTTAGTCTCTGTTTGGATTTCTTTAATCACGTTCGTATTTCTGGTGAATCATTAATTGTTTTTCATTCATAGCATGTTACCCAACTTTTTCTCTCTTTCCTTCTTCTTTTGGGATTTTCTTTCTCTACATCAGAAACCATCCAACATTCCTGTGAACACCTTTTTTGTGCATCTCCTGAAGATATTTCCTCTTGAGTCCTGGGATTGTTCTCTTAGCCGCTGTTACAACTTAGACGTCTACGTTTATTTGAGATTCTCGTGTTTATTTCTTTCGTTTATTAACACATGGTGCATGTTCAAACGATATGCTTTTATCTTTTTAAAGTAATAATTTTAAAAAAGTCACATTTGTCAAACTCAACTTTTTTTGAGTGTAGAATAATTTGGAGATGATTTCGCTTTACCATACCTATCTAAACAATACAGAAGCCTTTATAACAAAAAACCCACAGTAAAAAAATTATATACAAAGGATTTTGGATTTTTTTTATCACCCCAGTGTTCTTATGGACACTGTCAACGTATTTCGAACTGTAACAAGACATCGCGTCACGAGCAAGACTATGACGCCCTAAAAGAGAATACCGAGAAGCATAACCCCGACATAAAGCATACCGAGCTAAATCGCCTACTGCACTACCCGTCTCGCATATGGTGGAGTACTGATCTAAACAAAACTGTTAGAAATACAATAATCTAGCGCAATTTACAACCTACCCAGAATTTCACATATCTTCAATTAGATATCAACGAAAAAATTACTTAATTTGATAAACCCAATTGAAGCAAGTTAATACATCCTCACCAACCTACCCAATCGCAATGCAAAAAAAGGAAATGTTTAAGAGGAAAGAACAACAAAATTCTGCTGGAGAACTATATATATATTGATTTACGCTCATCGTAACAGTCAAGAGTTCCCGTTTCTAGAACTACACATTTCCAATTCAACAATATTAATATAATTAATAAACTTTCGGACCGATGAACTGTAAGTTGATGAGAACCAAAAATACTGACCATAATATATAAACTAAGCTATTGTACAGAATAATAAATAAACTAAACTATTGGACAAAAATTTAACCGCAACATTAAAAGTTGTACACCTATAAGGTGCACCATACTTGCGAACCATAATTAGGAGGGTTAATTATGGTTTGTCGACATGTGTTTTGGTCAATTTTAAAATTGTTGACCTAATTTTTTACAATTCCGTTTTAGTGACCTAAATTTATAGTTTGACTTATTTTAGTGACTCGCTGTTATATTTTTTAGATGAAAACCGTTTTAAAGTTTTAATTTAGCCCGTATATTTTAAAACTTAACGATAAACGCTTAAAGATTGTAAATATTACACATTTATATAAGCTGATTTAAATTACACATTTAAATAAACTCACTTAAATTACACACTTATATAAAATATGCGTTTAAATGAGTTGCACAATTAGCAAATAAAATAAATACAAGTATCGAATAGTATATGAACTATATTAGTTGGGATGATATAAATATATATTTATAAAGTCATTGAATTGAAAGTATACTTACTAACAACTCAATTTCAATGTAACGGTTAGAATCTAATTAAACTCTTATTTTATTTAGCATAAGACTCATCATTCAAAAAATTCATTAGTCTTTAAAAAGTTTAATAATGAACTTACGTAACACGAAAAAAAAACGATTTAGTTTATATTAATTAATTTGTAGCATGTTATTTGATAGTTTTATATCATTTTTAAATTTGCATTAACTTTTTTTTTTCAATTTACATATGAAGATGTAATTTGCATTTGATAGTTTTATAAGATTTCATATAAGTGTTTTTATATGTGTGTAATTTTTGTAAATTTTAAGCGTTTATCGTAAATTTTTAAACTGTACGGACTAAATTGAAACTTCAAAACGGTTTTCATCCAAAAAAATCTAACATCGGGTCACTAAAACAACTAAAACTATAAACTTAGGTCAATAAAATGCGATTGTTAAAACTTAGATTATCAATCATAAAATTGACCAAAATACATGTCAGTAAAGAATAATTAACCCTAATTAGAACCATCATCCAATTCTCAAACTTCCAACATCAATGCTATAATGACTCTCATTTAGGGTCTGACTCGATAAAAATACGATAAGCATGGAACCCCCGAACATCAATGCTATAATGACTCTCATTTAGGGTCTGACTCGATAAAAATACGATAAGCATGGAACCCCCGGCTGCTTTCAAGACCGGTGATTCGGTCATGGTCCTGAGCTTGACCCGACTGTGAGGATGTGTGGTGCACTCATCTTCACGTCCATTTAGTATATAAACAATTCATGGGCTATTAATCAAACCGATGTTGACGTGGAAGTTGTACATACGTGCAACTTCCAATTTGTACCAATTTGTCTGTTAACTTTGAGGCAAATTTCCATTTACATAGAGTATGTGCTCTCTGTGTGCGCATGTGTGTGCGTGTGCGTGTGAATGAACATATTTTTGATAAATGACTTGCTTTAGAAATGTGATTTTACTTTTAGCAATATCTTTTTTTTAATATAAAAAGTACAACCTTTTTTTTTATTATTTAAAAAAAATTACTTTTTACAAATTTATCAATCAAATAGTACGAGCTAGATGTTTTTTTTTCCTGGATTAGAGCGGAAGAAGATGAAAATCTGAAAGTGATGCTGACGAATAAAAATTTAATACACTGAAGGAATTATTATTGCCAATTTTAACTCGATCTTTCTTTAAATAATTGTTATGCATTTTAGGGAAATGCTACAATGTTTTCTAGAACATGCACATGTTTAAGAATTAATTTACTACACAAAAAGTGAAACTGATTTCTATTAAAAAAAGTAATGGTTAAAAAACATGGTAAGTTATTAAATATGTCAAACATTTGAAAACATTTAACAGTAACCATGTTTTACATTAAAATTGTTATTATAATTAACCTTATCTTAATAAATAAGCTGTATCTTAACAAGTGTTATGGGGCTCCTGTTATCCCAAACCTACATTGTATTTAAACTTTTTCCTCTTGTTTAGTGACGTTTTCTATGTATTTAGTATTGAAAAGTTCGTAAGTATCTTATAGTGTTTTTCGGTTTGTTGGATTAACTTTAAATTACGCCTTTATAATTAGACAACAAGAATAAACTAAGGTTTATTCTAGGAGTTGTAAATATAAGTTAAATAATAAGCTATTCACCAAACATCATAGAAAAGTTAATGAACATCAAAAACACTTTGCCATTTTTATTTATTTTCGATAAATCATAATGTAATGTCGTACTTTCCAAACAACATTTGTGCATGTAGACTGCACTTTTTCAGAACTAATTTTTTACATGAAAACAAAAATAAGTATCTTATATTTGCTGTAAAGGAAAGGAAGAGTAAGTCGTACATATTAAATATAATAATTAAGCATGTGAAGCCACATCATGATAGGGGTGACAATTACGTGATTTATCCAATATAAGATACTATATATAGTTCATAAAGAACTCAGATGTGATCCATTCAATAAAGATAACTTACTTGCCTTTTTGTTTTGGAAGGTAAGGATCATGCACCCATCGATGACATAATCAAAATCTAAAACATTGAAATTAATTATAAACATAATTAACAAATGTTTTTCTCAAAAGATAATTTCTTCTTGGTGATAAATACAAATTGTGAACTTTGAAATTTATTGATACTAGAGTAAAAAATGGTTGGTCCAAGTGCTTGGTATCCGAGCATACCACGCTCACCACCAAGGTTCGACCCCTGACATATGCGAAACTGCTTTACCTCCAAATGCGAGTTATTAATTATCAAAAAAAAAAAGTTTATTGATACTACGTTGATATGTATCAAATTTTAAACAAAAATAAAAAATTCGGGTTTTTGATTATTAAGTCGGAGAGTGAGTATGTATTTAAGAATAACCGACTTTTCCCGACTTTCCCAAAATTATATATGTGTACTAGTCATACGGCTATTAATTGTGGTATTCTTACGTTCTTGACGACATCAATTTCATAGCTTGTTAGGGCTTCCAAAACTCTATAGTGACGTCCATCTTCAATAACAATTACCAACTAAAGAATGAATTAGATTACAAATTTCATCAATCATCAATTCTTTCTTAAGTTTTGCAATGAAATTTAAATGTCATCATATTTCTTGGAATTTCAATATAGTTTTTGATGTTTTTTTGTATGTAGTGCTTTGGTTCTGTTAAATTCAGGTTTCTTAGGTTATTTTTTAGGAGATTTTGGCTATATCTAGTTGATAAGGTAAGAGAAGATGAGACATTGTGTATAGCAACCGCATGAGCGTCTCCACGGTCCTGCTTATATTTAACTTTAAAATCTCACATTTTTAATTTAAGAGGAACAATATACATATATACAATAATTCAGCTTTTCTATCATTCTCCTTATATATAATATTTTATTGTTTTATTCTCAATTAACTATATTTAATATTAATTGTACATGCTAAGTAAGTGAATAGAAAGAAAATAATACTATTTTATTTATAAGTGAAAGGTTGGTTCTCTTTTATTTGAGATGAAGTGGAGAGAAATAAATATATCGGGAACATATAGAGCAGCTGATGTGAGTGAATTTTTATGGAAAGTTATTTAAATATAAGGGAAGGGTGGAATTTGGAAGTAACTAATGTCAATGACAATGTTTATTGTTTTGGCTCATCATCACCGCCAACACGATTAATATCGAATTGACCATCTGGCAAATTTTATATTATTCTCTATGATTGCGAACTAATTTATAACTAGATTCATCGAATTGACCATGAATTATCTGGCAAAATTTATATCAATGCTTTTTTTCTCGGTTTTTTTTTAGTTTTGTAATTTAAACTATATTCATTCTGCCATTTTGTAATTCAAACAATGAGTTTCTTTTTTTAAGTACTTAAATTAAGTGTTTCTCTCTAAATTAGTACATTTCGTCCAAATTAACAGAAAAAACTGATGTCATCAAACATTTTTCATCCAGATTTAGGGGCAAAATTGTCATTTTACTCTTTTTTTCGACCTAAACTTGGATGTGATCTAATGGTTAAGAAAAAGAAAAAAAATAAAATAAAAATTGTATTTACATACATATAGATATATTTATATATGCAGCATATTATCATATATATATATATATATATATATATATATATATATATATATACAATTATAAATATATAAAAGGGGAAATTGAGGATTTTTATTAGTAAGCAATTAGATCGATTCCTTCGTAAGGTTTGAGTTCTTGGATGCTCTGGATTCAATGGTGGTGTTATTTTGGCCGATCTAAGTAAGTGCGTCAACGTGTGATGGGGGCTAAAACAACGGTAGGGGTTGGGTTGTGACGGTGGTGGACATGAACCTCCGTACGGAGGCGAAAGTGGTGGCTATGAGTCCACATGCAGCGATGGTGGTGTCTTTTTTGCCTATTTTTATCATGATCTGAGTACGATTTGCGTAGGAATAAGAAATTTTATGGTTAATTACTTAATTATGCGTATTAGCTGGTTTTTGGGAAATGAATTATTTGAGTTTTTTTTTTAAATAATTTATTTCTTTTGTTTCTCCCTTTTGTAATGGTGAATCGTGTGTCATAGCTGCTTATTAGGAGAAACAATACTCCAATGATTAGTAATATATATATATATATATGTACAAAGTTTTGGTGAGCAGAATAAACTTGTTTTTTTTTTTTTTTTTTTTTTATCTTTTAACTAATTTGCTTGTTTTGCCTTTTTTTGTTCTCACTAAGAGTTTCGGGTATGTTATTAGTTATTACGTATTGCAAGCTATATGTATATGTATTATGTAATTCCACAATATGAATTAGGGTATTTTCGTAAAACGCAACTTTCCATAAAAAAAACGGAATTTACTAATTTAGAATGAAACACTTAGTTTGAATACTTAAAAGGAGAAACTCGTAGTTTGAGTTATCAAATCGCAGAATGACTATAGTTTATGTTACAAAATTGTAAAAAACCCATTTTTTTCTTATCTTTCAAACAAAAGGTGTAATACACATTTGTAAAGTTCAAATCTTCTACTTCATATTCTCTACCCTTTCTATGTCCCCTTGCTTATTTTATCTAAAAATTTGTTCTAAATTTTAAAAAAAATTATACAATTACTACAACACATGTATCAATACATTCCAATAATTATTTTTAAAAGAAAATCCACACGCAATTTATTTTGGAATAAATGTATAAATTAGTGTAAATTAAACATTAAATTTTAGAAAAATTGTCTAAAACAATATTATGTCCAAACGTTTTAAAATTTGAATACAATATAATATAAAAGCTTATAGACTTGTGGAAAAAGTTGTGAAAATTTAAAATTTGAGCGAAAATAATCAATGAGACACAGAAATAGATAGAAAATAGGGGTAGAAGATTTAGACTCATATTTTTGTCGGGGTTTGATTAAATTGAGGAAAAGCAAAGTCCACGTACGATATTGTCATAATCTAAATTCTAATTACAAAGAACAAGAATCATGATCCTAGTTTCAGTCTAGTCACATTAGCCATCGGTTCTATGATATGAACAACTTCCCTTACTCAAACCACCCCCGTCTTTCTCTCATTCCTCTTTCAAGTTTAATCTATCCATCTCCTCATCCAGCTAATGTCGTCGATCATCATAAATGACGCATGGTGTTTGTTAATGTTCAATTTTCATCTATTCGTCTCCTCACCCTGTCATCGACCATCATAAGTGACGCATGGTCAGGGGCGGCCCAGTTCAGTTTTTTTTTTTCCCAAGACATATTATCAAAAAAATATTTTTTTTTGTCCCATCCCAGTTTTTGCCCCAGACCCAAGCATTACTGGATTTGGACCTGAACCGCCCCTGCACATGGTGTTTGTTAATGTTTCAAGTTTCATCTATTCGTCTCCTCACCCTGCTAATGTCGTCGACCATCATAAATGACGGATGGTGTTTGTTAATGCAGGAAAAAGTGACCTAATTTGAAAAAAAAGGTAACTTATTTTGAAAACATCAGTTATTTCAATATATATGTTACTTTGAATTCGAGTTACTTATTTTTGATAAATGACTTACTTAAGAAAAGTGATTTTACAAAAAAGAGTGACTTGTCTTTTTAGCAATTGCTTTTTTTAATTGTAAGCACGACCCTTTTTATTATTATTTTGAAAATAAACCACTTTTTTTTATAAATTTTATTAAATAAATAGTAGATGTCATTTTTTCCACATTAGTGCAGAAAAAGACATTAGTGAAATAAAAATCAGAAAGGTATGCTGAAGAATACATATTAAATACACCGAAGGAATTATAATCGCCAATTTTAACTTAATCTCTTTGAATAATTGTTATGCACTTTAGTGAAATGCTACAATGTTTCTTAGAGCCCGTGTTTAGAGTTAATTTACTACTCAAAAAGTGAAAATGAAATTTATTAAAATGTTTAATGGTTAAAAAACATGGTAGGTAAATATGTTTAAACATTTGAAAACATTTAGTAAAATAACCATGTTTAACATTAAAATTGTTATTATCAGCTTATTTTAAGAAATAAGTTCTATCTTAACATATGTTATCCCAAACCTACATTGTATTTTAAATCCTTTCCTCTTGTTAAATGATGTTTTTCATGTATTCAGCAATATTGATAAGTTTCGAAGTATCTTATAGTGTTTTTCGGTTTGTTAGATTAAGTCTGAATTATGCCTTTGTTAGACAACAAGAATAAACTAGTGCTTATTTTACGAGCTGTAAATATAAGTTAACAAGTTATTCGCCAAACATCATAGAAATTGTACTTTTCCAACAACATTTCTGTTCTGTAGACTGCACTTTTTCAATTTTTTTTTTCTTCATGAATTGTATGTTTTGCTTCAAAGTAAAGGAAGAGTAAGTTGTACATATAAATATAAGCCCCCATAACCATTACAATAATTAAGCATGTGATGGCACATTATCATGGGTGACAATTACGTGATTTATCCAATAGAATAAGTATATACTAGAACCCACTAGGAGTATCCTATATATTAGCCTAGAACCCGTTAGAAATACCTTAGATACATGATTCGAGTCTTATTAACGGAATATGTTTGAAATATCTTAATCCTCTTTAATAAGATTATTTAAAAAAATAAGAATATACTAGCGTAGTACATAAAGAACTCAGACGTGATCTATCCAATTATAAAGATAGCTAAGCGTTTTGGAAGGTAAGGATTATGCCCGTAGCTAGATGATATAATCAAAATATGAAATGTTGAAATTATAAGCATATATAATTAACAATATGGTATTATGGTTATACCATTAATTTGAGATCAAATCATATATAATCTCTCTGTATTTTTCTCACAAGATAATTTCTTCCTTGGATATATATAAATACGAATTGTTAACTTTCGGCACCTAGAATTAAACGACACTAAAAGAAAATGTCAGGATTTGAAAACTGCTGATAAAATGTGTGCCGATAAATTTTATCAACAGAATAACAACTAATTACGTTATGAACTGTTTCTAGAATCTTAACAACGCTTACTTTACCAACAATTTTCAAAAAAATATATGTTTCTATCATGACATTTTCTTATAGTGAGAAAAGTAAAAACAAATACGTTGAATTCTTCCGAAACCATACAGTCTAGTTATTATTTCGTATTACCGTCCACGGATTGATGCTTGGAGGAAGAAGCATAGATCTACAGAATGGGCAACTAAATTGACCTTGATCCACCCACCTATCTAAACATTGAATATGAAACAAATGTTTACAATTTGACAACTCCCTTATTTCTTGGTGCGTCTCAATGAAATCCAAACAAACACTACAAGACACCTCTTCTTCATCGATTTCTTCTCCATCTTTGCCGAAACTTGCATTTTCTCTTAATTTTAACTGGTAGTCCCCAAACGATACGATTGGTAGGTTTTTCTTGATAGATGATATAAGTGCGTGTACGGGAACTGGAACTAGTGACAGGCATGACTGGTCGATAATCATTACAACGTTATCTAAATTGGTATCGTCGGAATTGTATGCATCTTCTTCAAGAGGTGTAAAAAAACCGAGACCAGCTAAACAGCACACAAACACGTACTTGATTAACAAGCTTATGTTTGTAATACATGATCTGATGGTTATGCCTTTTGGCATCTTCATGGAAAGCCAACCAAAGTAAATGAATCCCATAAATATTGTTTTTAGAGAGAGAGAGAGAGAGAGAGAGAGATTTGAGATAAGTAACAAGGATTATATATATAATGGGCTTGAGGAATAATTATACCAAACCTGATCCAAATCCAAGGAATTTTTTTATTTTTTTTAATAAACCCAAGGAATCTTTGTTTTCGAAAACTGGTTGCTTGATCTAATTAGAAAGCGGAAATTTTCAGGAAACTTAAAAAAATGGATAAAATTTTAATTATTTTACTAGTTAAACATTGGAGAGTAATAAAAGTTACATCAAAACGGAATTAGTTTTTTGGACTAGCAATAAAGGTAAATTAAGATTTTTTTTTTTAACTAAAAGGGAACTGCCCCAACATTCAATTCATGGAAATGATATAAAACCAATATAATTTGCAATTACATTTACCTTAGAATAGATTTTGAAAATTTCAGGTAGTCAAATTGTATACATTTAACTATTTATTACTATTGATTTAAAATTTATATACTACAAAAAAATTACAGGAATATCAGTGGAAGTTTTTCTTAGTGGTTTGTAACAAAATGAGATATAAATATCTATTTCGGACAAGCCAAGCTAGAAGAAACGTCAAAAAAGACAAATAAAAATCTTATGGCGAGAAAGAATGGAAGTGTGATGATTTAATTGATCATATTATATAGATGACAATGTGAAGAAAGGACATGTGAGAAGATTTGTAACTTCATATTTAAAAAGACAACTTTTTTTTCCATGTAAAAAGCTTCACCTGTTTCTTGCGGAGAATTTGTTTGCATCAGTTTTACACTTTTAATTACTTGATACTTGGGGAATATTTTCTCAAAAATTATATTTTACATTAGACGTCCGAACAATCATAATTTTAATTTTATTCGTGATATTTGTTTCCCACTATTTTAATTCAAAACAAACAGAGCAAAGTATCAAACGTTTAAATGGATTTTCCGTTTTCTTCATTTACAATAGTATATACATAGCATTCTTTTTTATCTTTCTTATATGTATTAGTTTTACTCTATTTATTTATCTAGCTGTTACTATTCTTTCGTGTACTCTTCGAACCGGTCATAGATGCTTTGCATAATATTCGGTCTATACAATGCTCCAATCATGTCAATGTTGTTATGAGCTTGATAAAAAAAGTTATCCAAATGATTAACGTACCATTAAAATACACTTTACAATGCAACTATGGCTCTATCTATGTGGACTAACATTATTGAAAGTATATAATGCAACTTTGGCTCTTTGTAATTTGTAAACTAACATTATTGAAAGTATATAATGGGACGTGATATCTCATGGAAAAGGGCGAGAAAAAAGAGAGCATAGTTGTAAATATTCACGTGCTCCTGAAATATATAGTGTGTTATTTTTACTTTATTTTTGGCAAGCAAGAAATCTCATAATTATCTTTAAACCAAATCTCACTCAAAAGAAAGGTAAATACCAATTGTGATGTGATATTAATTGCGTTAACGAAATGTTATTCACATGTTTTTAATTCGTTAATTACAAATACAAGGGTTAAGGATTTTAAGGGTGTGTGTGAAAGTTTTAGACAAGATAGTTGGACATATTATAAGAAGATCACGGTCAAGGCGAATTCTAAGACGAAGTTCAAGCTGAATATGAGTACATTTAATGTCCAAGACTTGATGAATCTGATTGGAGTTATTCAAGACACTTTTTTGAATGACAATTTCGTTGGTTTTAATGCTTAATCATGAAAGGGCTGAATTTTAAAGATATTGATGCAAGTTGGCTGATTATTCAATGCGTTTGCATGGGTTCCAAGACTAGAACTCAAGGGTCACGAATTAATTAATACTTTAAACTCATTCTTGAGTTGTATAACTCAAATGCATTGTATTTACTTTTGTGTTACTGATTTTTAGTAGTTGAATAAGTTAGAAGGTCATAGCTCAATTCTACATTGAACGTATGTTTATTTAATGATTTCTAAAGCTTTTCACATACTCGTAGTCTTGTTCCAAGTATAAAGAAGAGCCATTTCGTGACATTGTAAATCAGATTTGGATTAAATATATTGAGAGTTTTCTCTTTACTTCTTCATTGAACTTTTCGAACTTATTAATATTCTATCTTGTGGCATTCACCCTGACTTATCATTCTGTAGTCGATAACCGTTTATAGCGTCTTCGCATACCAAGGTTCCCACCTCTTTATAGGTACCGGGTCGTTGTTTCATACCAAACTAATCATACCAAGGTTTCCAGCTCTTCATAGGTGACGGGTCGCGGTCTTTAGTATTGGAATATCAGCTAATCATACCAAGGTTCCCACCTCTTTATAGGTGACGGGTCACGGCCTTTACTTTGATCGTTATAAACCTGATTAGATATATCTACCCTGGTCGATCTCGTATCATTTGTTATCAGAGCTTTGCCTCTATTCAGATTTTATCTATCCTTTTTATTATTGTTATCGTAAAAAAAAAGTATTAAAAAAAAACTGCTTTGTTGAGTTTTAATAAGTTATCTATATAAAAAAAAAAGAGTCATTTATATTTCGCTGTTGATTCTTGTTATCCTCATTGAAAAAAAAGTCATACAAAAAAAGTGATATAAAAAATAAAATAGAAGAAAGATCCAAAGAAAATAAAAAAATCAGATCCTAAAAGAGCAAAAAAAAAAAAAATTTGAAGTGCCAACAAAAAATGAAAAAGAAAGAGGACTGTTAAGTTTATTTATTCAAGTCATTATAATATCCATCACAAAATATTCCGTCCATCAAGTGTTTTAAAAATCGCCATACTTCAAAAAAAAAATCTGGTCACTAACCATTTTGCTTATATAAACGCTACGAGGAGAATCTTGTGATTTATTAAGTTCATAGCAAACCTATAGAGGAAACTAAGAGTGGGTAAAATTGAGTGAGTGATTTATATTTGAGCGAAAAAAGACAGAGCGTGTGAGATCACGAGTGACGAGTGCACATTTTTGAGTGTAAACACGTGAGTGAGTGTGTGTAGGGATGGCAGAATTCCGGGTTTTGGCCCGACCCGACCCTGTACGGGTTGGATAAAAGTGCAAGATTACTTGGGTCGGGTTGGATTAAGTTACTTTGCACTTTTGTGCAACTTTGTGCAAGTTAGAAATAAGTTCATATTCTCTATAGGTATCGCTTTTTAATTATTTATTTTATTTACCAAAACGTCATACACATATTTCATAAAAAATGAAAAAAAACACATAAAATTATATAAAATGCAAAAAATCGCAAAAAATCACAAAAAAAAAAAAAATCACAAAGAAATAAAAAAATCAAAAAAAAATTATAAAAAATGAAAAAAATCACAAAATATTATAAAAATGAAAAAAATCACATAAAATTATAAAAAATCACAAAAATCACAAAAAATGAAAAAAAATAAAAAAATAATTTTTTTAAAAAAAATTACAAAAAAAAGAAAAAACTATTTTTTTGGGTTTGTAGAAAGATAAAATATATATATTATATTTTGTTTTGTATGATAATTTAGTAAATAAACTAAATAATTAAAAAGTGTTACCTATGAGAAATGTGAACTTATCAAGATATCTAGAAGTAATATAAGTTGTTATGAGTTGCTTAGAGGGAATTACCCCGTAATAAAACACAACCCAACACACACATGACACATCCCCTCTCTCTCTAACATATACACAGATACATACATAGATACACACATCGATACACTGTATAAAGCATATGTGTCTAATGATGAAAAGATGATAGAAATCTAATTATCAACGATAAAATATTAAAAGAGAATCATTCACCAAATTAATTAGTCTTGTGTACTAGCTCTCTCTCTCTCTCTCTATATATATATATATATCCTTATTTTATTTTAGCTTATTATTTTTTTTTGTCAGTTTTTTTCCAATTTAATTAAATGGTTATTGTTAGATACTTAATAATTGTTTGCACTTATTTGGCTTATCAAAAAAATTCCGGGTCAAACGGGTCGGGTCGGGTATAAACGGGTCGGGTCGGGCTATGTGCGGATTGATGTGCGGGTCGGGCCGGATCGGGTCGGGTTTCGAGAAACCCGGCCCAATTGCCATTCCTAAGTGTGTGAGGTACATTTAATATTTATTCTAACATATTTTTTCAGCGAAAACAAGTTCGAATGGATTCGGAAGGGGCTGAAATTAAATTACAAACGGAGGCCATGATGGGTGAGATGCGAAGAATAATTAAGACTGATTTCGAGTGATTAAACAAACGAATCGATGGGTTACGAAACGCACCTAGGAAATGGCGACAAAAGGTCCCTAGCATGCATAAATGAAGGATTTCATAAACATAATTCGAAGTCTAAGGTTCAGATCTCAAAGTACGGAACAGAGCGAGTTTCTTCGAACGAAGGTAAAACTAAAACTCGAGATTATGAAAAAATATTTGATGAATGTTTCAAAGATTTTGGGAGAAAGCTCGATGATATTATATGCCCAAATAATGGTGTTGTTATTAAAAGTGAATCTGATCATGAGCTTGTTAAGGATGTTGAAGATGATGTGGTTGAGGGGGAGATTAATGCTATAACCAACGAGTTAGATGGAACGATTAAGAGAGATATGGAATTATAAGTTTAAAACACCTTTCACACTAGATGATATGTTAATGAAGAAGTTTGTAGCATGCTAATCGAAGGTGAGAGTTGTATTAATGTGGCTAGTAATGTTATAGTCGAAAAACTTAATTTACTAACTTCGACACACCCTAAATCTTACAAGTTAGAATGGTTAAAATATTGTGACCGCATTATGATCAATAAACAGATCTTGGTGTCATTTTCAATAAGGAGATATAAGGATGACGTTTCATTATATATGGTTCCCATGCAAGCGGCGTATATTCTCTTGGGAAAACCATGGCTGTTTGATCGAAAGGTGAAACTCATATGATTCAACCAATAAATACTCCTTCATATTCAAGGAAAAACAAATTACCCATGTTCCTTTAACCCCAAATCAGGTGTACAAAGATCGAGTAAGGTTAAAAGAAAACGAAAAGAAATATGAGTGAACAGAAAAAGGAGAGTGAAAAGAATGAGAGTGAGAGCTTACAAAAATCTGAGATAAAAAGAGAAAGAGACGAGAGAGAAAAAGAAACCATGTTTGGAGAGGAAATAAAAGAGAGAAAAAAAGTGAGAATTTACGTGAGATCAAGTGAGGCTTGTTTAAACGCTAATGCTAATGAAATTTGTTTTTCTAGTGTTTTTCTACATCCATTACAGGGTGGTGAAGATTTGAATCCCCATGAAATAGCTAATGGGCTGCAACTATATAAGAGAATGAAACACATTGTTAAGACAGAAGAAGGAATCAGAATTCAGACTTGTCAACTCAAGGAGGGTAAGATGCATATCCATCTGAAGTATTTCATTGATATTGGTGGAACCTACGAGGGAGGTAAAACAGATGTGGTAGTTGATACACTTACAAAAAGGTATATTTTACTTCCTATATTGCGTGGTGAGTATGTAAAAGATGTTTGTAGCTTAGTCGCACTTATAACTAAACTGAATAAAAAAAAAATGTTGAATTTAAGTGGGAGAATGAACAAGAAAAGGCATTTAACTTAATTAAGGATAAACTGATTAAAACTCATTTGCTTATACTATCCTACTTAACCAAAACTTTCGAAATTGAGTGTGATGCTAGAGGAATAGGTGTTGAAGCTGTTCTAATACGAGTAGGATGTCCCTTTTCATATTTTGGTGAAAATCTAACCATGGCAGCCCTAAACTATCCAACATACAACGAGTTATATACATTGGTGAGGCTGTTGGAGACTTGGCTACACTACCTTTGGCCGAACGAGTTTCTGACTCAGACCGATGAGAAATCCTTGAAAAAACTAACAGGTCAATACAAGCTGAATAAAATACATGACAAGTGGGTGGAGTTCATTGGTAAATTTCCTTTTATAATCAAGTACAAGAAATGTAAGGTGAATGTGGTGGCTGATTCGCTCTTGAGAAGGTATACATTACGTTTAACTTTAGATGCAAAATTAATTAGTTTTGAATACACTAAAGATGTTTATATTGATAATTCTGATTTTGGAAGTGTATTCATTGCTTTTGACAAAGTAGCTGATATAGACCTTGCTAGGAATGATTCATCGTTGTTCAAAAAACATAAGTTGTATGAGCCTAATTTTTCATTATCTGATTTGTTTGTTAGAGTAGCTCATGATTGTGATTTGATGGGCACCTTGGTGTTGCTAAAACTCTAGAAAATTTGTATGTGGATATCTTAGCTAAGCCTTTTGAGTTAACCAACACACCTTATAATAATCTGGTGTTGAACAAAGTTACGAGTATAGCTGTGTATGCATATCCTTATAATAATCTGGTCTATAACAAAAGCTTAAAATTTGATGTAGATCATTCAAATATGAATTTAGATTTGTTGAGAATTGAAAATTGGTGTACTTATCTCAAGAAGTATACTTATTGCGAATATAAGCTGATTTTACTCTATCATATTAAAGGAATTATCTTGGATGAAGTTGGTTGGAAAATTAATACTAGTAAGCTTTTCAAGTTTAACTTAAACTTCATGTTGAAAATCCTTTGCTAAAAGAATTGATTGTTATTTGTGTGGATCACGTGCTAGACTTACCTCAGTGTAAAAGTAAAATTGAGTTTGATCCATGCCATGTGAAATTTGCTCTTGTGGTGGTTGCTAGGCATCTAGCTGATTGCATATCTTATAATGGCGTATATGTTGCTAATATATTCTTCGAAGAACTTTTAAGAATGCATGACATGTCTACGAGTATTGCTTTGAAAGAAAACATAAAGTTAGTAAGCTACTTATGTAGTAGTTTGTTGTTCAAGTTCCGATGTAATCCATTGTTCTATGATACTTGTCACACCCAAACTGATGGTCTAACAAATTTGATATATGTAACTTTATCAAGCTTATCATGTGCTATAGCAAAAAATAATTTGAGTACGTGGAAAAAGTGTTTGCAGTGGGTTAAACTCTCATTTGATAGATATAAGAGTTCTGCAACTAAATTTTCACCACTTGAGTTCGTTTGTGATTTGTATTTTTTAGACCCATTCGAGTTAACTATACTTTTTATGGTTCATTATAATAACTTGCTTGTCAAAATGAATATTGAATTTCTTAAGCAGATTAATAAGATGGCTGAAAAGAACTTTGATAAAAAAATTAGACATTTTGCATTTCAGAAATTTGAAAATGAGTTTAAGAAAGTTGTGTTTGAGTCAGGAGATAGGAATTTGATGTTGGGATGGTATATTCCAAGTAATCCCAGGTTGCACCTGATAAAAGAAAGAAAAATTTTAATGCTTGAAAAGATCGAAGACAAAACGAATTACCAAGGTAAGCATGATGTTAGTGAATCTTTTGATGTTTCTAACTTATCTTGTTCTATTGCAGGTTCCGATTAGAGGACATATCTTTTTCAAGAGAGTGAGTCTGATGTGATCTTGATCGTGCTAACGAAGTGTTATTTACATGTTCTTACTTCGCTAATTACAAATACAAGAGCTAAGTACTTTAAGGGTGCGTGTGAAGGATTTAGACAAGATATTTGGACATATTATAAGAAGATCACGGTCAAGGCGAATTCTAAGACGAAGTTCAAGCTGAATGGACTTAAAATAATAATTTTTTTTTTCTTTTTCTTTTTTTACGAATTCAATAATAAAAAAGTAGTATTTTGCAAATTATAAGACTCGAATGCAAAAAGAATTTCATATTGATTAGGTCAAAACAATAAACAATAGACAATGAAAATAATTCATTTTATAGTCTCCATAAAATTCGACAACTTTTTGAGTCGCGTAAATTCAAATTATCATAATTTTTTATTACTTATTTTTTTGTCGCACAAAAAGACTTTTTGACTGCCCAGTGGAAAGAGATTTGCCCAACGAAAAGGCTTTTAAAGCCGCCCAATATCTTTTTTTTTTTTCCAAATATTTTTATGAATACGTTTTTTTTGATATGGAAGTACGTTTTTTTGGAACTGCCATTTGAAAATAAAGAGATTACTCACTATTCTGTTGGATGTGAAAGACATCTATTGTTAAAAAGAAGTCATTTTTTACTATAGTTATTATCGATTTTTTCTTTATAGCATTATCTTTTTAAAAAACTATAAAAAATATTTTCTGAAATAGAAGAAAAAATTTCTCAAACAAAAATCGATTGCAGTTATTCAAAACACTTATTTGAATGGAAATTCATTGGTTTTAATGATTAATCATGAACGAGCTGAATTTTAAAGATATTGATGCAAGTTGGCTGATTATTCAATGCATTATCATGGGTTCCAAGACTAGAACTCAAGTGGTTTAAATTAATTAATGCTTTGAACTCATTCTTGAGTTGTATAACTCAAATGTATTGTATTTACTTTTGTATTGCTGATTTTTAGTATTTGAATTACTTAGAAGGTCAAAGCTCAATCCTACATTGAACGTATGTTTATTTAATGTTTTTTTAAAACTTTTCACATACTTGGAGGCTTGTTCTAAGTATAAATAAGAATCATTTCGTGTAATTGTAAATCAGATTTGGATTAAATATGTTGAGAGTTTTTCTCTTTATTTTTTCATTAAACTTTTCGAACTTATCAAGATTCTAGCTTGTGGCGTTCATCCCGACTTATTATTCGGTAGTGCATAACCGTTTGTGGCGTATTCACATACCAAGGTTCCCACCTCTTTATAGATAACGGGTTGCGGTTTCATATCAAACTAATCATACTAAGATTTGCACCTCTTTAATTATAGATGACGGGTCGCGATCTTTAGTATTGAAATATTAGCTAATCATAGTGAGGTTTCCAGTTATTTATAGGTGACGGGTCACGGTATTTAGTTTGATCGTTATAAATATGATTAGATAGATACTAGACGCCGATCGATCTCTTATCAAATTGTTATCTGTAAACCAAATCTCACTCAAAACACTGGTAAATCTGTCTTCTTCTTCGAGGGGATAACTTGTATTTAAGGCCGAGATATTAATGTTCAAAAGACTTCACCATTTCTTATATAGCCAAGTTATGCATATATACGTATGAGTCCTATTTAGCTGCAAACAAGAAAGCAGCCTCTAACTGCCTCCGCTTATGTGTGAACTGCTTATTAGTTAGTGCATAATCAAGTATCGAAATATGATTACATATAATGATATAACTTTATGAAAGTAGAAAGTAATAATTAAACCAATCCCCTATCTTCATTAATAAACAATTTGGAGGCCAATTCTTCCATGTCCATTTACATACTAATTAACTCAAGAAATATAATTAATTTATTATGTCGTCGTATAAAAATTTAGTACGTTAAATTGTATAGTCCTATATTTGTAATTTTAACACAAAATTATTTTATCACTGTCTCTCTAATTGAGTTGTACTTTTATATCTATAAAACCCAAATACTAGAAACTGAAATTTGACGATTCTTTATTGGGTTCTTTCTTTATATGTATTCACATGGTTTTTTTTTTTGTAAAAAAATTGTAAGCACAAGTAAATAAATACTTTTAATATGAGTAATGATGTATTATGATATTGTCGATAGTTTATTTACCAATGCAATAAAATAGTTATCTTTGGATGGAAATCAAAGATATTTGTTATAATTGCACATGATATGAACTTTTTGTTAGGAAACTTGCACCGAATAGTGTCATTTAGAGTTTTATTTTTGTAAAAAAATTGTAAGCACAAGTAAATAAATACTTTTAATATGAGTAATGATGTGTTATGATATTGTCGATAATTTATTTACCAATGCAATAAAATAGTTATCTTTGGATGGAAATCAAAGATATTTGTTATAATTGCACATGATATGAACTTTTTGTTAGGAAACTTGCACCGAATAGTGTCATTTAGAGTTTTTATTTGATGGATTAATCTTACAAACAAAAGATGCATCAACAAATCCTTAAGCTACACATTAAAAGGTCGTAGCGTTGGCCTGCTGCCCTAGATGCAGCCAAACTTCACTCTATACATATTTTCATAGAATTACCAAAAAATGTAATTAATTTTTTCGTGAAAGCTAACCGAGCAATTGATTCTATAAACACCAAAATAATTGAAATTTTATAAAACCTTATAAAAAGAGGCTCCATATTACATTCTATTACGTACACAACTATACTTCATAGGTAAAATATGAAATATTTAACCAATTCTGTAAATCTTTTAGTTGTGTTGTGTAGTGCTGCTTTTACTTACGTTCCTCAAATCAGTAATAGCAAGAATCAAATCCTCACTGCCGATAATAACTATTATTCTTGATTTAATAAGAACACGATAACATGTCTTACCGGCCCTGCACAGTACTTATATACAGAGCGCTCTCTCTTTGGGGTAGTACAGGTTACTAAAAATCCGAATTAAAGTTCCAACTATCCTATGAACTTGCGAAAACTAGAGTGGATTTGGACCGGCCTAGTTCCACTCAGTAGTGGTCAGGCTTGGTAATAAACTAATAACGGACAGGATTCCGGCATTTTTGACAAAACGAGTTATTTTAGTTGGTTGTTTTCAGCTTTAGAGCCTTGGCGGGTTCAGTCCAAAAAGTGTGGAACAATGTGAGTATTGTTGGAAAAACATGTGAAAACATGGGTGTTTCCGAATGTTCACTGGACCAACTTCGAGTCATTATTTCGTGTAACAGCGCTGAGTTGTTTATACCGTACTCAACGTGGTTGAGTAGCCCGTGTGACGAGCTTCGTAACGGTATATCACATGACCTATTCAGAGAATGGGTGTGAATACAAATTGGCTTCAAAATTGGTGCCTCGAAAGCTCAAATCTGGAAAACCGAAATGGTAAAGGAAAACCATTTAGTATAATCACATATTGGAAGATTAAGAGTTAATTTTACAATATATATACCATACCAACCCATGTAGTTATTAAAATAACATGTCCACATACACCTAAGAGTATTAGTGTGTACCACACACGCGCTCGCTCGTGTCTCGGGTATCGGGCGCGAGCGCGGGCTTGTGATTTGGGGAATGTCTCGGGTCTTGGGTCTTGGGTCCAAACCCGAATAGGGAGTTTTGTATAAAATACAAAAGTAGTCCCTAGAGTTTCCAGCAATAGAAACGCCAGCAATGAATGAGATTAAATGTTGCGGTTTCAGAATTGATTGAGCGGATTCTGGGGGTGTAACTCCCAGAATTGATGACCAACATTTATGGCTGCGGTTTCATTAGAGCCTATAAAAGGCAGCCATCCCCCTCTCATTTCAACACACCATCAAACACACAACTCACAGTATAAGCATCATATAGAGAGAGAGAACAGCACCACCAACAGCTCGACCTGTGGTTCGGTGCCGGTTTCCATACGAGCCACTCTGAGATAGAAGTTGTACCTTGGGAACAAAGTCCCGAAACCAGAAACCTTTAAAGGTGGTTCGGGAAATATTGTTTAAGGGAAACTGCTAAGCAGTTGCCTCTTCCTTTATTTTTCAGTCATTTACTTTTTGTCCCTTTCATTTCAGTACCGTTTCATTTTTGTAATTTACTTTTCTGTACTGTTTCTTTTCTGTATTTACATTTCAGTACTGTTTACTTTCAGTCTTTCGATTCTGTAATTTACTTTTCAGTTCTGTAATTTTCAGCTTTTACAAAAACCAGTCCGGCAGTTTTTTATTCAGTAAAACCCAGACTGGCAGTTTTTTATTTGTTACAAAACAGTCCGGCAGTTTGTTAAAACCAGTCCGGCAGTTTCGTTTATTACAAAACAGTCCAGCAGTTTCTTAAAACCAGTCCGGCAGTTTTTTTTATTCAAAACCAGTCCGACAGTTTTATTTAAAACCAGTCCGGCAGTTTGTTAAAACCAGTCCGGCAGTTTATGTAAAACCAGTCCGCCAATTTATGTGTTAAACCAGTCCGGCAGTTTCTTTATTACAGTCCAGCAGTTTTATTTATTTGTTGAGTCAGGAATTGTAATTTATATTCCAATTGTGAGAAATAAAATTGTTTATTTCCTTTGCGTTCCTGTCTCTTTTATTTATTGTCCTTTCAATTATTGTATTCGAAATAGTACCAAATCCAACAATCTTAAACAATAGCCTTTTTGGTTTTACTATTTTCGAAAAGAAAAGGACTTTCTTTTTTATTTTATTTTTGTTGACGTCTCGATTTTTATTCTCGCAAAATCATTGCTAGTTTACTAGAAATTGAAATTTGCACATAGAATAAATCCGAATTGGTTTTAATCTTTTATTCTAGAATACTATAAAGAATTCTTAGTGAAATCAAAAGTGATTTGATTTTCACGCTAAAATATCTTTTATTGTTTTATTCTTTTGAAGCAATCTAATTAAGTTATAATTAGAATTTGCGATTAAGAATTTTAGTTTTCTTGCGAGAAACTAAACGGTTTTAATTTGTCATTTCAGATGACTAATGAGGATCAAATACCCACCGTTTCTTCGGAAAACGTGCAGGGCGCACTTGTGATTGGCAGTAGCCATAACAATGCGAGCGTTGCGAGTGGGGGGCCTCAGGCTGAGGCTGAGGCCGAAGCTGCTGCAGCAAAGGCTGCGGCTGACGCCGCTGCGGCAGAGGCCGATGCTATGGTTGCGGCTGCGGCCGCAGCACAGGCTGCTGCTAAGGCTGCGGCCAAGGCAGCGCTTGTGGCTGCGGCCAGGGCAAAGGGCAAGGCTCCGGCAACGCCGGCGATGCCAATGTTGCCAACCTCTCAACTGGAGAGACCGGAAAAGTTTAGGGGCAACAAATTCAAACGTTGGCAGCAAAAGATGTTGTTTTATTTAACTGCCCTTAATCTGACCCGGTTTCTTAAGGAGTCTGCACCCGTCCTAAGCGTGGACGATGAGGACGTGCAGATGGTTTCGGCGGTGGAAGCGTGGAAACACGGCGACTATCTTGTGTGCTCTGGATGACACTCTCTTCAGTGTATTCGAGCCCAAGGCTTCTGCAAAGGAGCTTTGGGAGTCTCTTGAAAGAAAGTACAAAGTGAATAACGCTGGCGTAAAGAAATTTGTCATCACGGACTTTCATGAGTACATGATGACTGATGGGAAGAGTGTCATCGAGCAGGTTGAGGAACTCCAACTCATATACCATAGGCTTGAGGTTGAGGGGCTAGTTATCAACGAACCTTTTCCAAGTGGCATTAATGATTGAGAAACTGCCACCTTCTTGGAAAGAGTTTCAAAACTACCTGAAACACAAGCGAAAGGCTATGACATTGGAGGGACTCATTGAGAGGCTCAATGTTGAGCAAAGCAACCGCCGATCCGGAAGGAAAGGTGGTGGCGGAGCAGGCAACGGGGTTGCCAAGGCCCATGTGGTTGAGGACGCTGTGTCTAAACGGAAACGCTTTGACAGCGGAGTCGGTGCCTCTCTCAAGAAGAAATTCATGGGAGACTGCTTTGTGTGCAATAAACCGGGCCATCGTGCCGTGGATTGTAAGATGCGCACCGACAAGCCCAAACACCCCCCCCCCCCAAAGAGGAAGTTCCAAGGGAAAGGGAGGAAGAGGGCACCTGCTCAGGCAAATGTGGCTGAGGGAGGAGATGATGCTGGACAAGACTACATGCACCTGAGTGCTGTGGTTTCTGAAGTGAACCTGGTGGGGAGCAACCCAAAGGAATGGTGGCTGGACACAGGCACCACTAGTCACATCTGTGCCAGCAAGTGGATTTTCAAGACCTATATGGCCGTGGACAATGAGAGCTGCTTCATGGGGAACTCGGCTACTTCCAGGGTGGAAGGAAAAGGAACCGTGCTGCTGAAGATGACATTGGGAAAGGAGCTCACACTGAATGGCGTGCTCCATGTGCCGGAAATTCGCAAGAATCTGGTTTCCGGGTCTGTTATGGTGAACAAAGGATTTAAACTTGTATTTGAATCTGCTAAAATTGTAATCACCATAAATGGGATGTATGTAGGCCGTGGCTATATGACCAACGACATGTTTAAATTAAATGTTGATACTCCGGCTCCTAAAGCCGAGTCTGCTATTTTGGGTACTAAGGCTGAGGCCAGTACCAAGAATAATGTAACCGTTAATGTTGCCCAAGAGGCTAATAAAACTTCTTTTGCTTATTCTTGCGATTCATTTAATTTATGGCATGGTAGATTAGGTCATGTGAATGCTAATTCTATGAAGAAATTAATATCACTGAATCTACTACCTAATTTTGTATTTGATAAACAACATAAATGTGAGGTTTGTGTTGAGGCAAAATTAACCAAGTCTTCGTATCAACATATTGAACGAAGTACTGAACCTCTCGGTCTAATACACACGGATGTATGCGACTTAAAGTTTATACAAACGCGAGGAGGAAAAAAGTATTTCATCACGTTTATAGATGATTGTACTAGATACTGCTATGTCTACTTAATGAGAAGTAAAGACGAAGCGGATAGAGAAATTCGCTCTTTATAAGACCGAAGTAGAAAATCAACTCAATAAAAAGATTAAAATGTTGAGGAGTGATAGAGGCGGTGAATACGAGGCACCGTTTGCGCATATATGCGCAGAAAGTGGCATTGTACATCAAACCACAGCCCCCTACTCTCCGGAGCAGAATGGGGTTGCCGAGCGTAAGAATAGAACGCTCAAGGAAATGATGAATGCTATGCTAATAAGTTCTGGGTTACCCCAGAACATGTGGGGGGAAGCGCTGCTTTCCGCCAACTATGTGTTGAACAAGCTACCGCATAAGAAGCGTGATAAACCACCTTATGAACTATGGAAAGGCCATCGGCCGAGCTATAAATTCTTAAGGGTTTGGGGTTGTCTTGCGAATGTCCTTGTCTCGCTTCCTAAAAGAACGAGAATAGGGCCAAAGACAGTAGACTGTGTGTTCATAGGATATGCACAAAACAGTAGTGATTATCGTTTTCTCGTGCACAAGTCGGATAATCCCGATGTGCATGTAGATACTATCATCGAAGCTCGAGAAGCTTCTTTCTTCGAGGAGATCTTTCCCCGCAAGTCTTCCATAACTGTAGAGACTGAGGAGTCAAACAGTGAGGAAAATGTGGGGGCAAGTGAACCGCTGGAGGAAGAAGAAGAAGAGCCTCGACGCAGTAAAAGGGCTAGAAAGGAAATGACTTTCGGTCCAGATTTTGTAACCTTCATGATAGAAGGCGAACCGGCGACATTCAAACAAGCAATTTCATCCCCGGAAGCCCAATATTGGGAGGAAGCGATCAACAATGAGGTTGAATCGATATTGCAAAATCACACTTGGGAACTAGTGGATTTACCACCCGGGTGTAAGCCACTAGGACACAAGTGGATCTTCAAGAGGAAGAGAAAGCTCGATGGAACAATCGAGAAATACAAGGCAAGACTTGTAGTGAAAGGTTTTAGACAAACCGAAGGTGTCGACTATTTCGACACCTATGCTCCTGTCTCCAGGAAGACGTCAATCCGGATAGTCATTGCTCTCGCAGCACTGTTCGATCTGGAAATACATCAAATGGATGTTAAAACGGCGTTCTTGAATGGTGAACTGGAAGAGGAAATTTACATGGAACAACCAGAAGGGTTTGTGGTTCCAGGTAAAGCTCACAAGGTGTGTAAACTTGTGAAGTCCTTGTATGGACTTAAACAAGCGCCTAAACAATGGCATGAAAAATTTGATAGAGTAATGCTATCAAACGGTTTTCGAATAAACGAATGTGACAAATGCGTCTACGTGAAAGGTAATGAAAAGGACTACGTGGTAGTCTGCCTCTACGTAGATGACATGATTATAATAGGGAGTATTGATAACATCAACTCCACTAAGAAAATGTTGTCATAAAAATTCGAGATGAAAGACTTGGGTGTCGCTGATGTTATACTTGGTATGAAAATTACCAAGACATCAGACGGATATGCGCTATCTCAAACTCACTATGTCAGGCAGATGCTTGACAAATTTGATAAAGATAGTAGAGTTACATCCAGAACTCCAATAGAGATCTCAACCACCCTGAAAAAGAATTTTGGGGAGAGTGTGAGACAATTGGAATATTCTCGAATAATAGGCAGTCTAATGTACGTCATGAACTGTACTAAACCAGACATAGCCAACTCAGTGAGTAGACTGAGTAGGTACACCAGTAATCCCAATGAGGAACACTGGAAGGCCATCATGAGACTTCTCAGATACATGAGATACACAGCAGACCGAGGGTTGCATTATACCAGATATCCAGCTGTACTGGAAGGGTATTCTGATGCAAACTGGATCTCAGATTCCAACAGTACACGATCCACTAGCGGATATGTGTTCGTGATGGGAGGAGCAGCTGTCTCATGGAGATCATCCAAGCAGACGTGCATAGCTAGATCAACTATGGAATCCGAGTTCATAGCATTGGATCTAGCAACAGAAGAGGCTGATTGGCTGAAAAGCTTTCTGGAAGGAATTCCAATGTGGCCGAAACCTGTCCCAGCAATAAGCATGTACTGCGATAGTCAGTCGGCTATTGGACGGGTGCAGGATCATATGTATAATGGAAAGTCCCGACATATTCGTCGGAGACATAAATCCGTAAGAGAATTGTTAGCTAACGGTGTGGTGTCATTAGATTTTGTGAGATCTAAAGACAATATAGCGGATCCATTTACAAAAGGCTTGACTCAGGTAGGAGTTGAATTTCATCGAGGGGAATGGGGTTGAAGCCCATCAAACTGGAAACCTTCTCAGAGGCAACCCAACCCGAACTGGATTCTCCAGCCTCGGGTTCAATGGGAAAACCGAACTGTGGGGGTGACCGAACAAAGCACTCGGGAACTTAAGTTCCCAGCCCATTTCTAGGATGAAAGAATGATAGACCTAGACCATCTTAAGGGTGAGCATGAGGCTCTTAATGAAAACAAGTATCTCGAAGGTCGAGAGGGGTGAGTCAGGACACCCTTGACTTGAAATCACCTATGACGAGTGTGTATGGCCGATACTATGTGATGAGCCATGGGCTAAATCACTAGAGCACTCGGTTGAATTTTGCCAAGGCAGTCCACGGCCAAATATGGACAATAACCAAAGGGCTTAGTAAGTGGTGTAGAGAGGACACTGTGTGCGTATTACCCTGGTATGCACAAACGCTAAAGGGTTCAAGGCTTAAAGGCTACCCAATAGTAGCATATCAGATTTTACGTCACTACGGCAGGTTCAAGGCGCGCGCTACCTGTCCTTATGCAGTGAACTCTTGCGGTTCTCTCGTATGCATTTAGGAGCATTTTTATTTTCAGCCAATTGCATTCATGTGGGGGATTGTTGGAAAAACATGTGAAAACATGGGTGTTTCCAAATGGTCACTGGACCAACTTCGAGTCATTATTTCGTGTAACAGCGCTGAGTTGTTTATACCGTACTCAACGTGGTTGAGTAGCCCGTGTGACGAGCTTCGTAATGGTATATCACATGACCTATTCGGAGAATGGGTGTGAATACAAAGTGGCTTCAAAGTTGGTGCCTCGAAAGCTCAAATCTGGAAAACCGAAATGGTAAAGGAAAACCATTTAGTATAATCCCATATTGGAAGATTAAGAGTTAATTTTACAATATATATACCATACCAACCCATGTAGTTATTAAAATAACATGTCCACATACACCTAAGAGTATTAGTGTGTACCACACACGCGCGCTCGCTCGTGTCTCGGGTCTCGGGCTCGGGCGCGGGCGCGGGCGCGGGCGCGGGTATGGGCTTGGGCTTGGGCTTGGGCTTGGGCTTGGGATTTGAGATTTGGGATTTGGGATTTGGGATTTGGGAAATGTCTCGGGTCTCGGGTCTTGGGTCTTGGGTCCAAACCCGAATAGGGAGTTTTGTATAAAATACAAAAGTAGTCCCTAGAGTTTCCAGCAATAGAAATGCCAGCAATGAATGAGATTAAATGCTGCGGTTTCAGAATTGATTGAGCGGATTCTGGGGGTGTAACTCCCAGAATTGATGACCAACATTTATGGCTGCGGTTTCATTAGAGCTTATAAAAGGCAGCCATCCCCCTCTCATTTCAACACACCATCAAACACACAACTCACAGCATAAGCATCATATAGAGAGAGAGAACCGCACCACCAACAGCTCGACCTGTGGTTCGGTGCCGGTTTCCATACGAGCCACTATGAGATAGAAGTTGTACCTTGAGAACAAAGTCCCGAAACCAGAAACCTTTAAAGGTGGTTCGGGAAATATTGTTTAAGGGAAACTGCTCAACAGTTGCCTCTTCTTTTATTTTTCAGTCATTTACTTTTTGTCCATTTCATTTCAGTACCGTTTCATTTCTGTAATTTACTTTTCTGTACTGTTTCTTTTCTGTATTTATATTTCAGTACTGTTTACTTTCAGTCTTTCGATTCTGTAATTTACTTTTCAGTTCTGTAATTTCCAGCTTTTACAAAAACCAGTCCGGCAGTTTTTTATTCAGTAAAACCCAGACTGGCAGTTTTTTATTTGTTACAAAACAGTCCGGCAGTTTGTTAAAACCAGTCCGGCAGTTTCGTTTATTACAAAACAGTCCGGCAGTTTCTTAAAACCAGTCCGGCAGTTTCTTTTATTCAAAACCAGTCCGGCAGTTTTATTTAAAACCAGTCCGGCAGTTTGTTAAAACCAGTCCGACAGTTTATGTAAAACCAGTCCGGCAGTTTATGTGTTAAACCAGTCCGGCAATTTCTTTATAACAGTCCAGCAGTTTTATTTATTTGTTGAGTCAGGAATTGTAATTTATATTCCAATTGTGAGAAATAAAATTGTTTATTTTCTTTGCGTTCCTGTCTCTTTTATTTATTGTCCTTTCAATTATTGTATTCGAAATAGTAACAAATCCAACAAGTATTAATTCAAGTGACATAATCAAATCAAAAGGCAAAGCGGTTTCGGTTCCAATATATATACCTTACCTTTTATACGAGTTCAAGAATATATTTGTTAAACTTGTTTCTAATATATAGTGATTAAAAGATTCAGGTAATGGAGAGCAATGAGATGAAAAATTATGTTTATCATATGATGAATGTTGCGTTTATTATCTAAAACAGGATTTTATTTCCAAACTTGGGATGGTCAGGTCATAGACGTGCAATAAGTCCATTTCAGCCTTTTTTGGGAGAGAGAATTGAAAAGTAACCAGAAAAACCAAATCATTAATTTATTTCTCTACAAGTATGAAGATGCATAATTATTATAAGTTATAACGTGTGTTCATATGAGGCACTTATAGTTGAACGTTACTTGGTATGCATGAATTTTAATTTTGTCAAAATTATTAATATTTAATTATAATAAAGTGTAGCACTTACAAGATTAGTAAACCCGAAGATGAAAGAATGAACTCCACTTGAAGTAATACTTTAACTTCCTTTCCTCCTTTTTCTATAAGTGCGAATAAAGAAGAAAAATACTTGTATTGCCTAGTAAGTAAGGAATTAACTACACCTTTACTCAAAGAACCGGAACACTAATCAAACTAATTAGTTCGACGCCACCTTTAAATTGAGAACCAACATTCAACTTTGAGTAGCTATATTTCCCCATCAATTTCTTCATTTCTCTAACAACAATGCCACCACCTGAAATATCCGATCCTACACCTTCTTCTGAAGGGAGCACTCAACGTAATCTCCCCGGCAGCGAAATCAGAGAAATGGTATTTGCACTGACACACGGACTATCCGATCTCCAAAACCAACCTCACAAAAATAATCATCCTCTAGGCTTAAAAAATTTCAACCACCATAACAAGAATCATAACTCCGTCAGGGATGATGATGAGTCGGGTGTGCGAGTCATCACTCTGGCAGGCTCCAATACCGGAGCCACCATGCGTGGTGAGCTGACCTTTAATAAGTCCAGCTCACCACTCAGCCCTAACGAGATGGACCCCACATCGGGTTCTTATGTTAATAGCAACTCTCAGGCTATCAACAATTCTATCATGATGGGTGGTAGCTACTCTTCTAACGACCCCGGTGTTCATATGGATATCACTGACTATGAACCTGAAGAACACCATATGGTCGATCCCAACAAGAAACATGGAGGAAAGGCCAAGGGGAAGAAGAAACACGAAGGTGCTTCGAAAAGTGATCATCACTCGGACCCAAATTCCGACTGATTGTACTCGAGCTTGCTTTTAAAGTAACACAAATAAAATCCTTTTTTTGGACTAGCTCCATTTGATATTATTATTTTGTTAGACATTCTGTACCGTCCATTTATTATTTTGCTTGTTGTACGACTATAATCTATATAATTGAAGCTGCGTATGCCATATAGCAGCACCTAATGAATTATAAACAAATTAGGTCTAATTTCAGATATTTATTATATTATATGTTACACACACACACACACACACACACACACACACACACACACACACACACACACACACACACACACACACACACACACACACACACACACATATATATATATATATATATATATATATATATATATATATATATATATATTGTTGTGTGTTGTAGTCCATATAAAGAGAAGATTTGCGTTGTTTTCTTTGATGAATCTATGATATCTACTTCACTATATAAATGTTGAGTTGTATTTGACATTTTTTGATCCGGTTTTCTAGTATTATTTTTGATTGACCGAATTCAAAAACTTGATTAAATTTGAAACTACACATGTTTCAGTTGGAAGTAACATATTGTTCGATTAAATGTGTATATGGTTCAGACGAAGTACATAAAACTCAATCTAAAGTGCATAAAATTCAAGATTCTTATTGCCCCGTGATGATAATAAAACTTAAAAAAAAATTATTTTGATTTAATCATCTCATTCTTGACTTACCTACTTTACTTGAATCCTGTATTTGGAATACAAAATAATCACATTATATCCTCACTTCTTTTTTCTACTCGGAGGTTTTACATAACTACCCAATATTTAACTCACACTGTACAGAATTAGGCCCAAGAGAAATAGACTCTGAAAGTCCATATGTTTTAAGAAAAAATGCATATAATGCAGTTGGATCAAGTAGCAGTGCATTTGTTTCAGTGAACATATATAGTTCAGCTAAGGATACATAAATTTCTTCTCAATAAGCTGAGAGTGCATTTGGTACTATAATTAAAAGTACACATGGTTCAAACCGAATGTAAAAACATTCAAGATTCGAGAGGATTCGCACCGCGAGCATCTCGAACAGTCAGGTCAGCGCTCTTATCATTTTAAACTTACAAATTTATATAGTGACGAAGCAAAAACATATGATCTCCGTATATTAAAAAGTTAGATAATAATGACTATATAATTCCGAATATTCTCGGACATACCAAAGTTGCACCTTAATTTTTTCATACTCTATATGAGTGCTTTTTTCCATAAAATGGGGGGTGGTTTATTTTGAAAGATTTTGATCAAAAGAGAGAAGATTTTTTTTTAGTTTGTCATCGATTTTTATCAAAATGGGGTTGTGGGAGGACTGTTTCCACCTAGTTAGTTTCGATGAGATCTACCCCCACCAGCCAATTACGCAAAATAAATCAAAACTGAAAACACTCAAAAAGTATGATTCTCTCTAGAAAGAAGCTGTTACTCCAGAGATTGTTTGCCTCCAAGACCTGTAAATAAAAGAAAGAGATGTCAGAGAACTATCACACATAAATATTCCGTATGAGACAGATGAAAATCTGATAGCACCAAAAGAGTTAAGTTCTTTTTAGTTTTCTTGATTAGTTTCAAAGAGGGTATTAATGTGAATAGAAAGCGTGACTTATCGAGAAAATTGATCTTGTGTGAGCTTGTACGGAATAAGTTTTAAAAGTGACTAATCTCAATTTTTTTTTTTCAAAATGGCAAAACCAAGAATGGCGTACTCTTCTAAAATGGATTTGGGACGTTGTTCTTAGGAAGAATCTTGTAATTTAATTTGGGTGGTCTTTCCAAGTCCATATATATGTCTTCAGAGGAAACTTTAAGAGACTCAAGGTAACGAAAGATTACATGCCAAAGTTCGCTATGATTTTGCCATTTGTATTGTTAAGAAAACACGCCAGGACTAATAAGATACTAAATTTTGACGGAATCAACATTGTGATGGAATATGATGCATGTTTGACGTCATTATCATAAATACAATCAATCTTAGTTAACATGGGATCAAAATATTGTTGGACTCATTACGACAACTACATTGTTTTAGTGTTCTAAAATCTCTGAATGTTTAATAAAACGAACTCTTTTAAACGAACAGAACAAGAAATATCACGAATTTAACTAGCGAAGAGCTCTTTGGATAGAGTGAGGATTTTGTGCTTGTTTAGTCGATCCAGTGGTATTTATCCTACCCGCAATAGAAATTAAATATATAAATATGTCGGGTGTTTTGAAATAATAAAAGAGACTTAATTAGTGTTTTTATTTGGTACTTCATACCCACGTAAGAGCACCCACGGCAGCTTATCTTTATAGCCGATTTATTAGTACATTAGACAGTTTTTTTTGGCCAAATTACACTAGAGAGAGTTTGAAGAATTATCGGAAAGAAAAAACCCACTGTTGGAAAAAATCATGTTTTCCAACAGCCGAGAGAGTTTTGAATAATCACAAAGCAGTCCCTAAATTTCCAGCAACCTTGTAACCGTGCAATTAAATGAGAATAATTGCACAATTAATTCAGCAGTTTCGATTGCTGAATTAAGTGATCATTTATAGCTGAGATTTCAGCTCAGCTTATAAGTAGGCAGCCCTCCCCCACTCTCTAAATACACTTTTACAATCTGAAACAAATACTGCATATTTTTCATAGCATTTTAGAAAGAGAGAACCATCCACCAACAGCTCGACCTTGACTTGTCGTCAGTTTTCGGTGAGTCATCCGAGACGTTGTATATTGGGATCGAAGCACCAACGCAACCAGAAACCTTAAACTGTTTAGGTGAATATCGGTTAAGAGCACACTAACAGTCGCTTGGTCTTTTATTTTTTCTGTTTTTTCATTTCAGTACTTTAATTCTGCAATTTAAATTCATTATTTTAATTTGATGTAGTTAGCTGTAATATTTCTATTCTGTCTTTTCTTTTCTGTAATTTATCTAAAGTACTATTTTTTTTCCTGTAATTTCTATTCTGTAATTAGTATAGTTTTATTTCAGTCCTGTAATTTCTTTTCAAATCAGAATAGTCCGGTTGTTAAGTTTATACTTTCCTGTCCGGCAGTTTCTATTTATTACAATTCAGTCCGTCAGATTATTAATTAATAATAATATGACTAACTGTTTGTTTTAATTAATAGTCAGTCCGTACAGTTTGTAATCTGTAATTTCAGTACCAATTCTGAATTAATAAAGATTAAACTGTTTGTTATTTGTTCTTTTCAGTTCTTGTATTATTTATTTATTGTTATTTCGTACAAGTTACCACATAGGAAGCGAGATAAACCACCATATGAATTATGGAAAGGTCATCAACCCAGTTACAAGAACCAGCAGGTTTGGGGTTGCCTCGCGAAGGTCCTAGTTCCCACTCCTAAGAGGATGAGAATTGGTCCTAAAATGGTGGACTGTGTGTTCATTGGATATGCACATAATAGTAGTGCATATCGGTTTCTAGTACACAATAGAACAATCCCGATGTCCACTTAGATACGTATATTGAAAGGCCAGAGGCCTATTTCTTTGAGGATATCCCCTGTAAATTACCAACATCTGTACCAACTTGAGAGTTGAACAGTGAAGGAAATATGGGGGCAAGGGAATCGACAGAGGAAGAGAAAGAGCCTCGGCATAGCAAAAGGGCAAGGAATGAAATTTCATTTGGACCTGATTTTTTAACTTTCATGGTAGAAGGTGAACCGGTGACATATTAACAAGCTATGTCAACACCGGATTCCCAATATTGGGAAGAAGCAATCCAAAATGAGATTGAATCAATCATGTAAAGCCACACTTTGGAACTAGTGGATTTTCCGCAAGGATGTAAGCCTCTAGGTCATAAATGGATCTTCAAGAGGAAGTTAAGGGTTGATGGCATGATTGAGAAATACAAGGAGAGACTTTTAGTCAAGGGTTTCAGGCAAACTGAAGGTGTCGATTATTTTGACACGTATGCTCTCGTTTCCAGGAAAATGTCTATCCGGATCGTCATTTCTCTTGCACCATTGTTTGATATGCAAATACATCAAATGGATGTCAAGACGACTTTTCTAAATGGAGAATTGGAAGAAAAAATTTATATGGAACAACCAGGAGGGTTTGTAGTTCTCAGTAAAGAGCACCAAGTGCGCAAATTTGTAAAGTCTCTATATGACTCAAACAAGCACCTAAGCAATGGTACGAGAAATTTGATAGAATTATGCTATCAAACGGCTTTCACATTAATGAGTGCGATAAGTGTGTCTACACTAAAAGAAGTGGAAGAGACTATGTGATAGTCTGTCTCTATGTGGATGACATGATTATAATTGGGAGTACTGATTGGATCACCTCCACAACGAAAATTTTGTCACCACATTTCGATATGAAGGACCTGGGTATAACTGATGTAATACTTGGTATGAAGATAACCAAAACATCAGAGGGGTATGCCCTCTCACAAACTCATTATGTTAAACAAGTACTATAAAAGTTTGACAAGGCCAGTAAGGCGATGCCCATAACTCCAATTGATCTCAAATGTAACCTAAAAAATAATTTCGATAAGAGAGTGAATCAATTGGAGCTCTCTCGGGTCATAAGCAGTCTCATGTAAATAATGAATTGCAGTAGACCAGACATAGCAAAATCAGTGAGCAGACTGAGCAGGTACAACAACAATCCTAATGAGGAACACTCGAAGGCCTTAATGAAACTTCTCAGATATATGGGGTTTATAGCCGATTACGGGCTGCACTATACCAGATATCTAGTGGTACTGGAAGAGTACTCAAATGTCAACTGGATATCAGACTCCAATAGCACAAGGTCCACGAGTGGATATGTGTGTATAATGGGAGGAGCTGCCGTGTCTTGGAGATCCTCCAAACAGACATGTATCGCAATGTCAACTATGGAATCAGAATTTATAGCGTTAGACCTAGCAACTGAGGAGGCAGATTGGCTGAGAAGTCTCTTGGAAGGAATTCCAATGTGGCCGAAACCTGTTCCCGCGATAAACATGTATTGTGATAGTCAATCAGCTATTGCGCGGGCTCATGATCATATGTATAATGGAAAGTCTCAACATATATATCGGAGATATAAATTCGTAAGAGAGTTGTTATCTAACAGTGTGGTATCCTTAGATTTTGTGAGATCAAAGGAAAACATTACGGATCCATTAACAAAATGCTTGACTTAAGAAGGAGTCGAAGCGTCATCGAACGGAATGGAATTAAAGCCCATTAAATTGGTGCCCCCTCATAGGCAACCCAACCAAAACGGAATCTTTCCTACTAGGTTCAAAGGGAAACTGAACTGTGAGGGCAACCGAACAAAGCACTCGGAAACATGTAGTTTCCAGCCCATTTCTGCGATGACAGAGTGATAGACCTATACCATAGTAAGGATGAGTTTGAGGCTCTTAATGATCCAAGTAACTCAACGGTCGAGTAAGGTGAGTCAGGACACATTCGACTTGGAACCACCTATAACGAGTGTGTAAGGTCGATACCATGTGATGAGATTGGGCTAAATCACTAGATCAGTTAGTTGAATTTGCCAAGACAGTCCATGTCAAATATGGACAACAACTAAAGAGCCTAGTACGTGGGCAGAAAGGGCATTGTGCGGGTATCATACTGGGATACACAAAGCTAAGGGTTCAAAGCATTTATGCTACATAATAGCAGTATTACGCTACGGCAGGTTCAAGGCGTGCGCTGCCTGACCTTAAGCAATGAACTTTTGCGGTTCTCTTTATTTGTATTTAGGACATGGGTTTTCGAGCCAACTGCATTCATGTGGGGGATTGTTGAAAAAAATCATGTTTTCATGGGTTTTCCGAATTGGTCACGATTCCAAAAATTTGGTCAAATTCCATGCGAAGAATCTAAAGTTTAGACACCGTACTCAAATGGTTTGAGTAGCTCGTGTGACGAGCTTCGAAACGGTATATCGCATGACCTATTCGGTGAATGACTGTGAATGGAAATTGGCTTCGAAATTGGACTATATAGAGAGAAAAAGCTGGAATTTGTGAAGAGTGGGAAAAACAAAGTGGTAGGAAAGCCACCCAAATGTTTATCCCACATCAAAGATGAAAAAACCATTTTGAATGGTTTACACATACATCAACCACTTGAGAGTGGTAATAGTGTGTACCCTCATAGGTGTGTGTGTAGCCAAGAGCACCACACACGTGCGTGCTTGCTCGGTCTTGGGTACAGGCACGGGCACGGGTCGCAGGCGTGGGTCGCGGGACTTGAGACTTGGGACTTGAGACTTGGGGAATGTTCCGGTTCCGGTTCTGGTTCTGGTTCCAATAAAGTCAGAGAGTTTTGAATAATCACAAAACAGTCCCCAAATTTCTAGCAAGATTGTAACTGATGTAATTAAATGAGAATAATTGCACAATTAATTCAGCAGTTTCGATTGCTGAATTAAGCCCAGCCCATAAGTAGGCAGTCATCCCCCACTCTCTAAACACACTTTTATAATGTGAAACAAATACTACATATTTTTCATAGCATTTTGGAAAGAGAGAACCACCCACCAACAACTTGAGCTTGACTCGCCGTTAGTTTCTGACGAGTCATCCGAGATATTGTACATTGGGATCGAAGCGCCAACTGAACCAGAAACCTTATGATGGTTGTGCGAATATCGGTCAAGGGCAGACTGTTTAACAGTCGCCTCGTATATTATTTTTCATGTCTTTTCATTTCAGTATTCTAAATATGTAATTTAAATTCAGTATTTTAATTTGCTGTATTTAGCTGTAATATTTATATTCTGTAATTTATTTAAAGTACTGTTTCTTTTCTGTAATTTCAATTCTGTAATTTAATTTCTGTAATTAATATTGTTTCATTTCATTCATGTAATTTCTTTTCAAATCAGAACAGTCCGACTGTTAAGTTTATACTTTCCAGTCCGGCAGTTTCTATTTATTACAAATTAGTCCGTCAGATTATTAATTAATAATAATCTGACTAACAGTTTGTTTTAATTACTAGTCAGTCCGTACAGTTTGTAATATGTAATTTCTGTACCAGTTCTGAATTAATAAAGATTAAACTGTTTGTTATTTGTTGTTTTCAGTTCTTTTATTATTTATTTATTGTTATTTCGTACACGGAAACCAACACTCCCTTCATCTGCTACGTACCCTAGTTGCTCCTCGGATATGGAGCTAGTTCTCAGAAACGGTAACTTGTTGCACGAAACCAGTACTGTATGGAAAATTATAATGTTGATATCGCGGTCTTCATTCCTATATTCTATCACACCTATGACCTACATATATTGAGCCTGATAATTTAACAGCTTTAAGGTTAATTCAAATCATGCTTCCGTTATTGAAAATGTTTGATATGTATGAAGGAAGTAAGTACCTAATTAAAGGAGCATATATATATGAGTCTCCATAGTTTGTTGTGTTTTATATGAAATTTAAACTATGGTTCTTTATGCTAATCAGTTGCTCTAACAACACTAGATGAAAAATAGAAAATTATATATATTCTCTTCAACAATTTTAGGTAAATTCGAAACAATATGAAGAAACCGATCGAATTTCTAAGAACAGAGGAATTAGTACTGATTCATAAAAAATTTAGGTATGCATCTCAACTATTGATTATTCCTCTTTAGAAAAGAAAGTGCTCTCTCAAGTTGTTTGACTTCTAAAACGCTACATAAAAAGATCAAAGCAATTCCAAGAGAAAAAGCTCTTACAAAGCACTGGTTGTAAACTTCTCCCCATGGGAATGATTAGAACTTGAAAATAATTCCCAAAACATTTAAATTTTCACAAATGATTATAAATTGTGTTGTATATATAATTGGGTATTGTGATCATCAATTTCTCCCTACTAGAATAAATAATTAATCGACACTGGTCAGACGCATCGTGTTGTTCTATTTTCACCCAAGCACGGAGGAAGCATAAAGGAGAGGATCCCAAGCCGTGCTTGAGGCATTTCCCCAGTTGGAAGTATTGTCAGTGTGCAACAATTGATGATCTTGCCAAATCCCACCTGTCGTTCCAATCAGTTGGGAAAATGGTATTGGCATGCCTGTCATACCTACAACTGATTTTCCATTTTGAGAACTGGATTTTATCACTTCAAGGAAGTTTCCAGAATAAAAGAAATCCATCATTTGATTCGTTACTTCGGACCCAGGGAGCTGCCAAGAACTCCCAGGTGTAGTAGTAGTAGTATCACAAGTAGTACCGAAAGTATCATGATTTCCGTTAACATGCATATTGTCTTGATCCATGATAAGTGGTTCTTCCCAGGATTGCACGCTTGTCGGTTCCATAGGCCACACCATAACTGTATTCGTTTCGGTGCCGGAGTTATTCCAGTTTATTTTGCTCTGCTGATGAGTGACTGATGATATGACTCCCATTTGGTTCGGATTATGAATATGACTTTCATTTTGTCCTTGATCAAGGATCCCAACAGTTGCATTGAATCCCCAATTACTCATCGATGCGTGGTTATCATCCAATTTCCTCTTTAACCCTCGAGAAGAGTTATTTATAGGCATGAGCGGCTGCATGCATTCGCTTGACGATGTTTTTGGTGGTGTCGGTGATGGTGGAAGTGGTGACTCCCTCGCCATTGTATTATTATTAATATTATGCATCAATGTGGAGGACGATATAGGGAAATTTTGTTGCACTCGTTGTTGTTGAGGCTTGTGGTGAGAAATACCCTTATTGTTCTTTCCATCAAAAAGCTTGGCCTTAAGAGCACCAAGCAACCCTTCAGGTTCTTCTGTCCCACATACCTCCTCGAACGAAAAAGCCTCTCCATACTCAGGCAAGCCTGTGCTGCGGCCTCCACCAGGCAACTCAAAATTGGTTCGGGCGTTGGCTCCTCTCAAGGCTCGAGCAGCATCATCGTAGGCTCGAGCAGCATCCTCAGCAGTATCGAATGTTCCAAGCCAAAGCCTCACTTTCTGGAGGGAATCCTTGATCTCCGCTACCCATCGCCCTGATGGCCTCTGTCGTACGCCTACGTATCTATGGTGTCCTCGGGTTGAGGCCTTCCTCCTTCCCTTTGACCCCTCATCGTTCATCGGTTGAGACTCCACCACCATATTTAATTGACTTACTACTTTTTAGTAGTACTCGTTGTTCTATATATATAAGTATATTACCAATATATATAAGCAGGTTTTCGATTTTAGTTATGGAGCAAAACTATTGGTAGAACCTGAGGATTCACTTTCTTATAGTATCGCTCTGAGAATATAGGAATTTTTGTCTGGATAAATGACAAGTAGAAAATGGTTGGAAACAGCAGGTATTAGTTTGAATAAATCAGTATACAATTGCAGGCCAAGTTGGTTTCATCGAAACATTAATATCACAAGATTTTACCATGAAACAACTAGCAAGTGATTGTATGATAATTAAGAAAGCAAAAGGTTTTGATATAATATAAACATTTGTCTTGCACAAACTGTATGAAAATTGGAGTATATATTTATATTGTAGATGCGTATAAAGTTCTCTCTTATCACAAGTGACGTGTTTAAGTAATCATATGATTGGGTCTTTTAAGGTAAGAAATTTGTATTTCTTCATGTACTAAATTTTAATGACTTCTATTAGAGGTGTAAATAAAATCCGACAATCCAAACCGATCCGGTGGTTTTGTTTGAATTAGTTCGGATTTTACACCAAATGGTTTGTTTTAGGATTCTAAAAATTCTAATCCGTTTTTAATAAGTTGGCTTCAAATTTTTTAGTGGTAATCAAAATCGGATAGAACCAGTCAGCGCGTATCTAATCCGACCCATTAATCCGTATTAATTTTGATTTAATAAAGAACAAACTAAATGTCTCATGCCATATAAATAACCCTAAATGTGTCATATCATATATAAATCATACAAAACATTAGCTTTAACAAACAACAATCTATATATATATATATATACCGCATAAATCATTCTAAGGTTGTCGTCTTTCTATTTCTTTCAAACTTTCCTTAACTTATTTTGTCAGCACTTGTAAGATCTTATAACACTTTTTATATCTTTTAATCATTGATTATTCTGAATTTTAACTATACTCATCTCTTTAAGTTTTTTAAATTACCATTTTGGATTTATAAGTGTTGTTGACATTATGTATTGTTAATGTTTTTTTAGGAACTTTATGTTATCTAGATTCGACGTTGTGAGCCCTCTTCTCATTTGTATTGGAACTACGAATGGTATGGGTTAGATTCAAATTTTTCAATCCATTTCATAATGAGTTAGCCCTAATCTATTTCAATCTAACCGTTATACCCTTAATTTCTATATTATTATTATTATTATTATTCATCTGAGGCTGTAAAGGCTTGAAATTACCAAACTATCATTTTTAGTTTCTCTTTCAATATTAGTAGTAATTTTAATACTGGGGTTGATATACCTATAACATAGTAAAAAAAAAGATGATATATTTTACCATCAAACGAGTTCTTCGTGTCATGCCTCCTTCATTCATTATATATATATATATATATACAATTTGTTGATGATAATAAGAGAAAAAGTTCATTGTAAATTTTAAATAGCGGTTATATTTTATGAGACCTAAACTTAAACAAGTTTTATTTTATGATAATCTTAATAAAAGATTAAAATTTGTCCTTTTCAAAAATCTTACCCTCACACAGCCACGGTACAATAACTAATGATGGTTTTTCTGAGTGAGAGTGACAATGTTAAATATATTCGGTATATAATATACTGTACAAACAAAAGGAAAACAAGGCTGAAAGGAGCCGGTCAAAGCTGGAATTTAGTACATCAAATTAGGACAAAGTGAAAGTAATCAAGTAATTAGCATTTGTATATTTTCATTTTTACGAAATACTCCATGTTTTAACTTATAGAACTTTGGTCTGCTTTTTAATGAAAGAATGTGACTATCTTTATAGTAGCATTCAGTCAGATACTCAGATTTACTATCATTTAAGCAAATTCCAACCAAAGAAATACAAGATCATGACCATTGAAACTTTCCTCTTCAATTATTCATGTGATATTTATAAAATCATATATATCTTGCACCTTTTGCAATCATATATTTATCCCTATGTAGTTTCTTTAACGTTTTCAACACAAATAATAATGTATGACAAACTTTATCTCCATCCAGGGGAGCAAGACAACATAATTAAATCGTTGCATAGGTACATTCGCATGTAAAACGTAAAAGAACATATTGTAGGCCCCTCTCTATAAGAAAATATACTAGGGTACATATTAAATATTTTAAATTTAAAAAGTATAGCTTTTCATCACTATGTCTGAACTTTGAAGCATTCCTTGTTATGGTGGTCTTCGAGAAGAATTATTTTGTAATGACAGGCCAATTAAACCACTTGTTTTTCCTGACCAAATACATATATGATTAACCTGGACACTAAAAAAAAAAACAAATATCAGTTTAACATCATATAATCTTTTTCTAAACTAACGTTAAACTGAGTTTCGTTAAATTTAGCAACAATTTCATAAACTGTCGTTAAATTTATCGACACTCAATTTACCATGTATCAGTTTAACAAGAGAATGTGTGATGATAGATTGATATTTTTTATAGTGCGACGTGTTTGCGCAGCATGTGTATGTGTGTACACGGTTATTGAGATGGTTCAAAGTACAAACTTATAAAATACAAAAGAGCGTTCTGTGCAAGAGTTGAATAAAAACCAAAAAGACTGGTAACTGAAGGGCATACAAATAAAAAGCTACAGGATTGTCTTCAACTTGCTTTTTGCCTAAACAAATGAAGACGCCAAATAGGGTGCCAACTGCCAAAGCTACGTTTTCGTTTGCATTTTTTTTGTAGGTATTTGAACAAATTACACAAGTGGACCACTGAGGTATTTGTAGGTTATTTATCCAGAAAACATAATAATTTTGAAAGTAAATAAAAAAAAATATACCAAAAAAATTTAATTAACAAAAATATACCCAAAATTTCATATCCTAATTTGTATATTTCATACCCTTATTCAAAAAGTTCATATCCTTATTTCAAAAGTTCATACCCTAATTTGTATATTTTCATACGCTTATTCCAAAAGTTCATACCCTAATTTAAATATTTTAATACCCTTATTCTAAAAGTTCGTACCCTTATTTTAAAAGTTCATACCCTAATTCTTAGAGCTTACACTTATTTTCAAAGTTCATACCCCAATTTACAGAATTCATATCGTTATTTACGTAATTCATATGCATAATTTTCAACTTCATAATCTTAATTCACGGAATTCATACACTTATTTTTCAACCTTATACACTAGTTAACAAATTCAACATTTGTCCGTCTTTCGATCTCGAACGATCACGCCATCATCGTGGATTTCTCATTCGACGACCGTATTTCCGTTGACATCAATCTTGAGTTTTCGATCTCGCGCTACACCATCGCCACCCACTCCGACGGATGTCTCTGCTTGAATATCCAACGAATAGAGATATTGAAGAGAGAGAGAACGAGAAGAAGAGAAAGATCGGAAAGATAGAGGGAGGAGGAGAGAGAGATCGGAAAGAGAGAGGAAGGAACAGAGGGAGGAGAAGAGAGAGATCGGAATGAGAAGAGATCGGATAGAGGGAGAAAGAGGAGGAGAGAAAAATTGGAGAGAGGGAGAAGAGGGAAGAGAGAGAGTGAGAGGAGGAGAGAGAGATGAGAGATATATCAGAAAGAGAGAGGAATGAGCAGAGATTGGAGAGAGAGAAGGAGGGGAGATAGATTGGAGAAATGGTGAGAGAGGAAGGAAATCGGAGTGATGAATGATGTTTTTTGTTTTTTATTAATTATTAATATAAGTTATGTTTTTGATAATTTAATTTTTTTAAAGTATATTTTTAATAATATAATAGGTATGTTTATATTAATTGTCCCTTATCTATTTCTCTATACTCTAGCTTAATAGTAGTCATTATTCTGGAAACAAATTTCTATGTTGACTATGTAACAGTGAGAATATGCTAAACATTTGGCAAGGGAAATATTTTTATTGACCATCTGCGATCGAGACGACTAATTCTTCTCGATTAAGTAAAACATTCTCCATGAAGTTGTACTTCTAACTATTATGAATAAGGAAAAAACAAAGAAAAGAGTGCAACCTGAAGGGGACAATTTAATCACCTTGATAAGTCAGAACGTTTTTCACTAAAAAAAATGATAGATTAGCTATGACAATATCTGTTGCAAAACCATTGCTAAATGATGTTCCAACACAATCTTGTAGAAGAATGACTTCCTTCGTCACGTGTTTTTTTTTTTTTCGCGTAACAGAGCTTGCGAGTATGATTGCAATCGAAATATAAAATTTCCAGAATACGAGCTCGAATTCAAGAGGAATCAATCAAGTTAGCTTCGGTTCTTAAAATTGTAGAACTTGAGTTCGAGAATGCAGTTTATTTCTCTAGATTTCGATCAATATATTTTCACCTAACTAAACCAATTTGCCTAATATGCTGCATTGGCTGTCAATTATAACTTATTTAAGTTTCAGTTATACATACTTTCTATGTAGAGTGCATTTCTTATTTGTTAAATCATAAATGTAAATCAATTAATCACCACAAACTGTTGTTTACGTTGTAAATAAACACAATAATTTCTACGGAAAAGAAATGGACAAATAAACAGAAAATGGTTTCCTCAAATATATAAATATCAAATACAAGATTTAACATAAAATAATGTAAATGATACCGAAATGGACTAAAATCCGAGACGAGGTAACCGCAAGCAGTTTCCCTTAAACGATATTTGCTCCGCCACTTCTGCTTCTGGCTAAATGGGACACTTCGTTCCCAATGTACAACGTCTATTACATGTGACTCGGCAGAAACGGCACCGAGCCACGGTCGGGCTGTGGTGGTGCAGTACTCTCTCTCTATATGTATGCATATATGTATGTGTCATGTATGAAACTTGTCTTGGAAAAGTAAGGCCAAAAAGGGACCAAGACCATTATTTTATAAACAAGCAATTTGTAATTTATTTTTCAAATAAATACACACATAAATGGGGAGGATAAATGTATTTGTAACCATTAAAATAAATGCCATTCAAAACAATGAAAACCCACTAGTTTTCCAACAATCCCCCACATGAATGCGATTTAAAACATGCAACGTGCAACTAAATGCAATCGAGAGAACCACGAGAATTTATTGCATAAGGACAGGTAGCGTGCGCCTTGAACCTGCTATAGCGAAATACCTTTCGGATATACTTGCCTTAGGTAGCGTAATGCTTTGAACCCTCAACGTTCTGTGTATACCAAAAAAATACCCGCACAATGTCTCCTCTACACCACTTACTAGACCCTTTAGTTGTTGTCCATATTAGGCCCTAGACTGCCTTGGCAAATTTCAACCAAGTGCTCTAGCGATTTAGCCCTAGCTCATCACATAGTATCGACCATACACACTCGTTATAGGTGATTTTCAAGTCAAGGGTGTCCTGACTCACCCCATTCGATCTTCGAGATACTTGATTCGTTAAGAGCCTCATGCTCACCCTTACAATGGTACATGTCTATCACTCTTTCATCATAGAAATGGGCTGAGAACTTATGTTCTCGAGTGCTTTATTCAGTCACCCGCACAATTCAGTTTTCCCATTAAACCTAAGACTGGAGTTTCCAGTACATTTTGGGTAGCTTATGTGAAGGTTTCGAATTTATTGGGCTTCAAAACCCATTTCCTTCGATCATGCTTCAACTCATCCACGAGTCAAGCATTTTGTATATGGATCCGCATTATTATTCTTAGATCTTGCAAAGTCTAAGGATACCACACTGTTTGCTAGCAATTCCTTTTGTGGACTTGTCTCTCCGACGACTATGTCATGACTTTGTCGGGACTTTCCATTATACAATTACTCTGATCCCATTCAATAACTGACTGACTTTATTAGTACACGTTTATTGAGGGAACAAATTTTGGCCACTTGGAAATACCTCACAAAAATTCTTAGCCAATTTGCCTTTTTTCCAGTGTATACAACATTATGAATTCTGATTTCATAGTTGATTCACGTATGCAAGTCTGTTTTACAGAGCTCCATAAGACTGCAATCTCTATAAGTACAAACATATCCACTAATGGACCTTGTACTATTAAAGTTTGAGATACACTTGCTATCTAAATATCATCTAAACATTTTGGACATCTCATATAATGCAGTTCATGATTGGCAGTATACCTCATGTATCTGAGAAGTCTCATTGGTAAAACTACTTGGTGTGATTACTGAGTTGGTTATACCTGGTCTAGTGCAGTTCTTGGCGCACAAAAGACTACCTATGATAAGTTAGGTGTTTGTTTTAGTCCATATAGTGACTTAACAAGTTTTCACACATTGGCTTACTTTACACGGAACCACTACCCAATGGGTTATTCCTAATTCTCTAGATCTCAATTTATAAAACACATGTTCTTATTAATTAATGATGCGTCTTTTCATAGAGATTAGAGTATAGACATCAAAATTATAGAAACCGCCAGTTTACTTAAAGTAATTGACTTTATTTTTCACGTGCCTATCAACCTCATTATTGATGGCATCTTCCCATATACACATTATACGGATAACATTGATTATTTCAATGTCGTCGATTCACCTTGACTCATGAAGGTCAAGGGATAAACCCTTTTACCATGCCGAGTCACTTCATCTTCCTTACAAGATTCACTTTTCCCACTTTTCCAGAACCGTTTGAGTGTTCACTTGTCTTGGGTAGCGTAATGCTTCGAACCCTCAACGTATTAATCACACTCGAGAGTTTTTGCCGAAAAAACTTATCTTTTAGAAAATATGCTTCTCAGGCATAGAACAATGTTCTATATGCACTTTAAAGTCATATGTCTTATGCACTAGAAACCGATCAGCACTATATTTTGTGCTTATCCGATGAACACACAATCTATCATTTTCGATTCTATCCAAGTCCTTCAAGGAACAAAAATTGAGACCTTTCTTAGGTAGCATCAAACTTTCACGAACTTACAGCCAGGCACCATGCCTTCTATAATTCTGACTGTTTGGTCTAACTTCCTAAGCGGTAGTTTATTCAACATATAGCTTGCGGAAAGCTCACTTCCCAAACAAATTCAGAGTTTAACCCTGAACTTATCAACATGATATTCATCGTTTAAGAACTACATTTTTGCTCGAGAGCATAATAAGTCGTTCTTTAACGATTGGTGTCATTCCAACAACACAATTGTGTGAACGGTGTCTCATGTTCACCTTTTCATTCACACTGACCATGTATTCATAATCATGTCGATATACACTTTCAGAACTAGTTAGACTATATCTAACACATCCAAGAATAGTCTATCATTTAATGATTAACATTTAATCATTGGGTTAAAGTTGGTAGATTAACACAAAAGAACACCCATGATTAAACCATATTTTTTAACAAGTCTTAATCCTCAATAATAGGATTATCTTATTCATTCTTATTTGAATGAATATCTCGACTGATTTGTCTTTACTTTTCATCAAGGAGACATATCAGTGTTTGGTACAACCATCAATGAATTGAGGAAATACCTTTTAACCCTTTTCTTGGTTTGTACGCATCTCAAATACACCAAACCATTAGGTTATGTACTCCGTTCCAAACATTGAATCGAAGACTTAGCAATACATTGCTTCAAACACAAACTCATATTTGTGTTTCAATTTAAACAATAGATTTAGAAAAACAAAACCTATATGGTTTTACATTTTCATGACCTACTATATCATGTCGAATCAGTGACTTAGTTGAATAACTCAACATGCAATTATTGACCACAAGAGTATCGACTAAAATGCTCATTTTGAACAAGTAGTCACTCATGTATTTCCACAAACAAGCAAACTTATCATAATTTGATCATATTGTTTTGGCTACCGAAAGGCTACTGCCCTTTAGGTTTTAAAAACCACTAGTCATGATTCAGATTTGTATGCTTGCACTTGTTAGTGGATTTCCAAACATTTAAAATGTTTCCACATATTAACGTCCACACAGTTCGGGCATTCCCTTTGTCCTCACTCAGGACATGCACATTTTTTATTGAGAAACTTAGCCGGCTTCAATGTGTTAAATGAATTTTATCATTTATTTTAGACGTTTTAAGTCCATACCAGTGAACCGTTAGGTATTCTCCCACTCGCCCGCAGGCGCTTTGGGGTACGTTTAGATTCTTGATTTATATGATCGATGGGTTACCCCCACATTTGTGGGACCCTCGGGGTTCTCCCCCAATAATAGTAATATACTATTCTCAATAATAGCAACCAGAACATATTCATAATATGTTATTTCAACAAGTTAATAATGTTCTTTCAACAAACTAATAAAATCTTATTTCAACAAATTATTAAATGTTAATTCAAGAAATTAATATGATGTAATTATAACAAATTAATTAATTAGGCGATATTTGTTTATTCTTAAAATAAAACTCAGCGGTCATTTATAATTTGTTTAATCATCATATTATTATCTCGTATGAATCAAGTTGGTTATTAAATAACATTTCACCCAATTATGTAGCCGACTCGTCAATGCAATAAAGAGGTAGCTAATAAATCTCTGCATAAATGCCAACAAAGACTGTCGTTACAATAATTTATAACTTTCCAAATTAAATTGCGATTAATCACAATTAATAAGAAATTTTAAATAATCATCATTAATCTCATTAATGATCACCGTTACAAATTTTCTAACCCTCCAAATTAGATTGCAATAAATCACAATTAATAAGGATATCACCATTTATATCACCATATTAGTATCTTTAATAATGGTGATTTCGAATTTGTAACTCCCGTCATTAATATGCACTCATGCAAAATTAATATGAATTACACCGGCACCCACAATGTTCTGGTCAGTTTCAGCACCAACTGTGTTCCAGACATTTCCCGCAGGAAACTGTTTGTTATCTCAAATAACAAACACGCACAATCTAATTTCGAAAAATGAAACTAAAACTCCTCCTTCGTAAACACCAAAATTCTAAAACCACGCATGCTTTCAAGAAACTGATTTTGTAAGAGTATTCTAGTTCATTCCCGAAAAAGATTATCAAATTCTGAAAGATTTATTCAGCCGTAAACACCAAATAAATCTGATTTTACAAAGAATAATCTCAGAATTTAAATAAGTTCTGTCGTAAGCCCCAAATTCTGAAAATCAGAACATGGTTTTACAAGAACTATTTCGAAACCAGTTCTGTCGTAATCCCCAATTTAATGGCTTTTACTAGTACTGTTTCGAATAATCACCAATCCTCCAATTCCATGTTAGAGATCCATGTCTACACAAATACTCATTGAAAATTGTTAGTCATTTTAGTAACATGAAAACAATAAAGATGAATAAATCCACTAACAATATAATCTATTCTCTAACTAGATTTCTCATATATGTAAGTCAAATAATCTCTCTATTGATCTAGCTCACACAATGTCAACAAAAACAAAGTGTTCTCAGACATCCTATTATCCAAGTAACAACTCATTATAACATGTATAATAAATATACAATTTTCATGTGCACAATACATGTTCGTAAAACATAACAATTATAAACCAAATAATTGATAATACCATCAAATTCAAGTAGCTGGCTTCAAGACAATTGAGTCTCTATTCATAACCGAAATTTTCCAACAACCATTAATTGGTTATGAAAATTCTAAACTAGCTCCTGACAAAGTATAAACAACACAAAGTAAAAACATGTAACAGACTAACAGTTACATGTAACAGATGCATTCCACCAATGAATTTAGTCAAAATCCAAATAGAATACCAAAACATTATTAGTACTAGGCAGGATATAACGTTACTACACCAACCGTTACGTGTAAGTAAAAACCAAATCAAGAATAGATTGTAATTCCAACGAGATTACTACAAAAATCCACGACCAACCATTTACTCAGTATAACTTCACTAAACAAATTCTAAATTTTCTCAAAATCCAAAAGATGATAAAATATATTCACAGATTACAGCTAAATATGCTCTTTAGTACTACTAAAATAATATACATATGATGAACATACATATGATACAGTACACAAATGCATGCTAATAAATCCATGTTGTTATGAGCTTATCAAAACAAACCATAACTCTTGCAACCATAAACAAACAAGTCATGTACGTGTATTTACATACAACTTCATACATATATTTAACACAAAAATATATCTAAGCATGCACAAAATGCATCAAAACACACAAGGTACAATTTTAATTCTACACATAGAACCAAAACATTTACACACAACAATATTATGCCATTTTCCACAGAGTATATTAGAAACGAACTGAAACATAGATTGTCTCTAACAACCCTAAACAAGTTAGTATCGTAAATGTAATTACAAATATATTAATGGGCAAAACTCATACTTAATCCTGCATGGCCACTATGCACAAGCAAAAGAGTAGTCTAAACCAAATCACAAATTATCCATGTTAATAAAGTGCGACCATACATACGTGACAGTATAAAACAAATATATTAATGGGCAAAACCCATACTTAATCCTGCATGTCCACTATGCACAAGCAAAAAAGTAGTCTAAACCAAATCACAAATTATACATGTTAATAAAGTGCGACCATACATACGTGACAGTATAAAACCGAAAATAAGGATTATCACATAAACCCCCCCCCCCCCCCAAAAAAAAAAAATAGACATAAAACGTTTTTGACTATTCAGCCAGAAATATCAATTTCGTAAAACTAAAAGTTGTCCGAAAAATGATTTTCCAAAGAACTATCTTAGGTAATACCGGAAATAATTTTCTGTAAATCCATACACCGAAATTATTGTATTAACGTACAAAATATAAAAATATCGTTTAAAATTGTTGGCTACGTTGTAAATAAACACAATAATTTCTACGGAAAAGAAATTGACAAATAAACAGAAAATGGTTTTCTCAAATATATAAATATTAAATACAAGATTTAATATAAAATAATGTAAATGATACCGAAATAGACTAAAGTCCGAGACGAGATAACTGCAAGCAGTTTCCCTTAAACGATATTTGCACCGCCACCTCTACTTCTGGCTAAATGGGACACTTCGTTCCCAAGGTACAACGTCTATCACATGTGACTCGGCAGAAACGGCACCGAGTCACGGTCGGGCCGTTGGTGGTGCGGTACTCTCTCTCTATATGTATGCATATATGTATGTACCATGTATGAAACTTGTCTTGGAAAAGTAAGGCAAAAAAAGGGAACAAGACCATTATTTTATAAACACGCAATTTGTAACTCATTTTACAAATAAATACACACATAAATAGAAATGATAAATGTATTTGTAATAATTAAAATAAATGACATTCAAAACAATAAAAACCACTTAGTTTTCCAACACAAACCAATTAAATGGGAACACATGCATGTAGACACTTTATATTTCCATTCCAATTCAAAAAGGCAATATAGTTTTCACATCTAAGTCGCATAACAGTCAAAATCATAATATGACACATAATATTTCTCATTATTTATATGTAGCACACCTGTAATAATAATCAAACAAGATAATCGGGTTGTTTAATATATTTATACACTTAGTTCTATTAGAATTTCATCATCCAAGTATCTATCACAGTCTATATATAGCAAATAATTATATAACTTTTAACAAATTTAATACCATATACTTATTACGCCAAAACACTCAATTTCATCAAACTACACCCCAAAACATAGGACATGGTAATCCAGACACAACTTTTACACATTAGCCATACAAATAATACTTATACACAAATTGAACATACAAACTAAACAAACGCATGAATATGCCTCAATTAAAAATAGGATTAGTTTTTTCGTCTTACTGAACCAAATGAGAGCTCAGTTGTAATAGCACCGAACAGAGTCAAAGGAAATAAAAACCAAAAGTACCGAATTGGTACAACACATGAATATCCCCTAAACATAGTTAACAACATCTACGAATTTCGGATTAGGGCTTAAGCCTAAATTTTGATGTTTCATAAAAGTATAAACGAAAAGAAACACCTTTCAATGTTAAATATAGCTTAAAGGTAGATCAAGAAATTATATTCAATTAGGAAAAACGGACACACTAAACCCCAAAATGAAATCCCAAAGTAGCTTTCTAGAAAACCCGAAACCATTGCTGCCACCACCTACCGGCATGTGACCTGACCGACCACTGAAGGAGTTGTTGGTGTGAACTCTCTTTCTCTCTCTCCCTTCCTCCCTCCCTCTCTAGACTCTCTTGCCTTACATATATATATTCAGCGTCAATATGTATGTGTTATATACATGCGGCTCTGTGTATGTATAATATGTGTTTGTTGCTGGTAAGACCTATGTTATAAGACCTAATAAACTCTTTATATTTCTATTGTATTGGTAAAAAACATTTCATATTTCCATTGATAATTATATTGTGTTTATGAAACTAACGATTATCTTTTAAGTGAATAACATTTAGGTTGGATATCCTCACTTTCAGCTACAATTAAAATGCAACTGAAAGCTACAAAAGCGAATACAAAAGATTTTGTGTTTTAGAAGAATCGTGATATGGTCTCATTTAAAACATGAAGGGGTTCCAAGAAATAAAGATCAAATTAACAAAAGATAGTTTGCATTAAATGTTGGCGGCGAAAGCAAAGACTAAAAGAAGAGATTGAAGAACCCTTTTAATTTTAATAAGGAAACAACTTATTTTAGTTTCAATGTGATTGATCATCTCTTGTTGGGTGATATATAAACACACGCTCTACTAGTGAGTTATTAATGTTGGGAAAAAGCATGTTTTGTGGTTTCAGAATTGGTCACGAGTTTAAAAAATTGGTCAAATTACATGCGAATAGTCTAAGATTAATTTAGACTCCGTACTCAAATGGTTTGAGTATCTTGTGTGACGAGTTTGGAAACGGTATATCGGATGACCTATTCGGTGAATGGTGTGAATGGAAATTGACTCCGAAATTGGACCATGGAGAGAAAATCTGGAATTTGGGAAGAGCGAGTGGGAAAAAAAAGGGGTTGGAAAGCCACCCAAACGTTTATCCCACATCAAAGAGGAAAAACTATTTTGAATAGTTTATATACATATTCACCACTAGAGAGTGGTAATAGTGTGTAGCCTCATAGGTGTATGTGTAGCCAAGAGCACCACACACGCGCGTGCTGGCTCGGTCTCGGTCTCGGTCTCGGGCATGGGCACGGTCTCGGATTACGGGCACGGGCTTGGGTTTGAGGCTTGAGGCTTGGGGAATGTTCCGGTTCTGGTTCTGGTGGTTACGCGAATATCGGTTAAGGGCAGACTGTTTAACAGTCGCATCGTCGTTTTATTTCTATCATTTAAATTCCACAATTACATTCTGTTCATTTCAATTCTGTAATTTTATTTCAGTATTTTAATTTGATGTACGTAGCTGTAATTTTTAATTATGCCTTTTACCTTTATGTAATTTCTTTAAAGTACTGTTTCAGTTCTGTAATTTAATTTCTGTAATTAGAATAGTTTCATTTCAGTTATGTAATTTAATTTTCAATCAAAATAGTCCGGCTGTTAAGTTTATACTTTCTAGTCCGGCAGTTTCTTTTTAATACAATTCAGTCCGTCAGATTAATAATTAATATTAATCTGACTAACGTTTGTTTTAATTACTATTCATTCCGTACAATTTGTAATCCGAGTTTCAATTCTGAATTAATAAAGATTACACTGTTTTGTTTATTTATTCCTTTAGTCCTTTATTATTTGTTAATTGCTTTTTCGTACACGGAAACTAACAATCTTAACCGATCTCTGTTGTTTCTTTCGTGTACTAATTAGTACTATATTTTTAATATAAATAATAAGAAATAATGCTTTTTTTCTTTCAATTTTAAATCATATTGGAATTTGATTTGCAAATAAAAATTCGAAACAGTTTTATTTTTTGTTTTAAGGAACTTGTTGATACCAACCGTATTGGTATTCAAGAAGAACCGTTGTTTAATATTTTTGATACCAACTATATTGGTATTCAAAAGGAAACCGTTTAATTTTCTTTCCGTCGTTTAAAATTCTTTTACAAACCCAAATTTCAGTTTTTGTGTTTTGTTTATAGAATTTATTGTACACGTATCTTATACATTTTGTGTTGTCGTTTCAGATGACGAACACTTCACCCATTGAGTTTCCTGTCGGAAGTGAGCATGACCTAGTGGTTGGTGGAAATGTCCATAACACTGGAGGCGATGCGAATATGGGGGCTAACGCCGAGGACGTAGCTGCAGCGGCTGAGGCCGCCATGGCTGCGGCTATGGCAGATGCTATGGCCAAAGTCGAGGTTGCGGCTATGGCCAAGGCTGTGGCTAGAGCCAAGGCCACGGCCAAGGGCAAGGCACCAATGTATTTGGTAGTTCCTACTTTGCCGACTTCTCATCTGGAGAAAACAGAAAATTTTAAGGGGGACAACTTCAAACGTTGACAGCAAAAGATATTGTTTTATCTCACCACCCTTAATCTGAACCGGTTTCTTAAGGATACTGCTCCCGTCCTAAGTGAGGACGATCTGGACGAGCAGTCGTTCTCTACGGTTGAGGCATGGAGACATACCGACTAGCTATGCAAGAACTATATCATGTGTGCTCTAAATGACACGTTGTTCAGTGTTTTCGAGCCCAAAGCTACTGGAAATGAGTTGTGGGAAACTCTCGAAAATAAGTACAAAGTGAATAACACTGACATAAAGAGATTTGTTGTCATAGACTTTCATGAGTACCGTATGACTGACAGTAGGGATGTCATGGAGCAGGTTGAGGAGCTCCAACTCATTTACCATCACCTTGAGGCTGAAGAGCTAGTGATTAATGAGCATTTCCAGGTGGTACTCATGATTGAGAAATTGCCACCGTCTTGGAAAGACTTTCAAAACTATCTGAAGCACAAGTGGAAGGAAATGAGGCTGGAGGGGCTCATTGAGAAGCTCAATATCGAGGTGAGCAACTGTCGTTCTATAAGGAAAAGTGGTGGTGCTAATATCTCGATGGCAAAGTCCAATATGGTCGAAAGCTCCAACGTCAAGCATAAACGCTTTGACAATAGAGGCAGTGCTGTTGTTACAAAGAAATTTGCGGGAACCTGCTTTGAGTGTAACAGGACCGACCATCATGCCACGGACTATTATGAAAATAAATGCACTATAAAGCTAAACACCCCCCCTCCCCCCCGAAGAACTTCAAGAGAAAAGGGAAAAGGAAAGCTCCATCTCAGGTACATCTAGCCGAGGGAGGATAAGATGATGACCACTTCACTGTTGTGGTCTCTGAGGTGAATCTTGTGGTAAAAAACCCCAAAGAGTGGTGGCTAGATACCGTCACCACAAGCCACATCTGCTCTAACCGGTGGATGTTCAAGACCTACGAGGCAGTAGAGGGAGAAAGCTGCTTCATGGGAAATTCCGCTACTTCCAAGGTGGAAGGAAAAGGAACGGTGGTGATAAACATGACATCTGGAAAAGCGTTGAGGTTGACAGGGGTGCTCCATGTTCTGAATATCCATACGAATCTGGTATCCGGGTCTGTGATGGTGAAGAACGGTTTTAAACTTGTTTTTCAATATGATAAAATTGTAATCACCAAAAATGGTGTCTATGTAGGCCGTGGATATATGACCAACGACATATTTAAATTAAATATAGGGACACCAGCTCCCAATAAAGGTGCTAAAGCCGAGGCTAGCACAAACAATGTAATGACAGTTGCCCAAGAGACCAATAATAAGAATTCTGATTTTGCTTATTTTTTTGAGTCATTTCATTTGTGGCATGGTAGATTAGGTTACGTGAATTATAATTCGTTAAAGAATTTAATATCACTAAAATTAATACCAAATTTTGTCTTTAATAAGCAACACAAATCTGAAATATGTGTAGATGCTAAATTAACCAAATCTTCGTTTCAACATGTTGAACGAGAAAGTGAACCTCTCGGTCTAATACACACAGATGTATGCGACTTAAAGTTTGTACAAACACGGGGAGGAAAAAAGTATTTTATCACATTTATAGATGATTGTACTAGAAACTGCTATGTTTACTTAATGGAAAGTAAAGACGAAGCGGTAGAGAAATTCGCTATTTATAAGACCGAAGTTGAAAATCAACTCAATAAAAGAATTAAAACATTGAGAAGTGATAGAGGCAGTGAATATGAATCACCGTTTAAGCAAATATGTGCTGAAAGCGGCATTATACAACAGAGCACAGCCCCATACACTCCCGAACAAAATGGGGTTGCCGAGCGTAAAAATAGAACGCTAAAGGAAATGATGAATGCTATGCTAATTAGTTATAGGTTACCCCAGAACATGTGGAGGGAAGCGATACTTTCGGCAAACTATGTTTTAAACAAGTTACCACATAAGAAGCGAGATAAAACACCATATGAATTATGAAAAGGTCATCAAACCAGTTATAAGAACCTGCGAGTTTGGGGTTGCCTCGCGAATGTCCTAGTTCCCACTTTTAAGATAATGAGAATTGGTCCTAAAACGGTGGACTATGTGTTCATCGGAGATGCAGATAATAGTTGTGCATATCGGTTTCTCGTACACAAGTCAGACAATCCCGATTTATACATAGATACGTATATGGAAAGTCGAGAGGCCTCTTTATTTCAGGATATCTTTCCCCGTAAATTACCTACATCTATACCAACTCAAGAGTTGAACAGTGAAGGAAATGTGGGGACAAGTGAACCGACAGAGGAAGAGGAAGAGCCTCGGCGTAGCAAAAGGGCAAGGAAGGAAACTTTCTTTAACCTGATTTCTTAACCTTCATGGTTGAAGGCGAACCGGTGACATATAAACAAGATATGTCAACATCGGATTTCCAATATTGGGAAGAAACTATACAAAATGAGATTGAGTCAATCATGCAAAACCACACTTGGGAACTAGTGGATCTTCCGCAAGGATGTAAGCCCCTAGGTCACAAGTGGATCTTCAAGAGGAAGTTAAGGGTTGATGGCACGATTGAGAAATACAATGAGAGACTTGTAGTCAAGGGCTTCAGGCAAACTGAAGGTGTCGATTATTTTGACACGTATGCTCCTGTCTCCAGGAAAATATCTATCCGAATCGTCATTGCTATCGCAACATTGTTTGATATGGAAATACATTAAATGGATGTCAAGACGGCGTTTCTAAAGGGAGAACTGGAGGAAGAAATTTACATGGAACAACTGGAAGGGTTTGTAGTTTCTGGTAAAGAGCACCAAGTGTTCAAACTTGTAAAGTCTCTATATGGACTCAAACAAGCACCTAAGCAATGGCACGAGAAGTTTGATAGAATTATGCTATCAAACGGTTTTTGCATTAATGAGTGCGATAAATGTGTCTACACTAAAGGAAGTGGAAGAGACTGTGTGGTAGTCTGTCTCTATTTAGATGACATGATTATAATTGAGAGTACTGATAGAATCACCTCCACAAAGAAAATATTATCACAACACTCCGATATGAAAGACCTGGGTATATCTGATGTAATTCTTGGTATGAAGATTACCAAAACATTAGAGGGGTATGCTCTGTAAAAAAGTCATTATGTTAAACAAGTACTGGACATGTTTGACAAAGGCAATAAGGCGATGTCCAGAACCCCAATTGAGTTCAACTGTAACCTAAAAAAGAATTTCGGTAAGAGTGTGAATTAATTGGAGTTCTCTCGTGTCATAGACAGTCTCATGTATATAATGAATTGCACTAGACCAGACATAGCAAACTCAGTGAGTAGACTGAGCAGGTACACCAGCAATCCGAATGAGGAACACTGGAAGACCATCATGAAACTTCTCAGATATATTAGGTTTTCAGCCGATTACGGGCTGCACTATACCAGATATCCAGCTGTTCTGGAAGGGTACTTAGATTCCAACCGGATATTAGACCCCAATAGCACAAGGTCCACGAGTGGATATGTGTTTATAATGTGAGGAGCTGTCGTGTCTTGGAGATCCTCCAAACAGACATGAATCGCAAGGTCAACTAAGGAATCAGAATTCATAGCGTTAGACCTAGCAACCGAGGAGGTAGATTGGCTGAGAAGTCTCTTGGAAGGAATTCCAATGTGGCCGAAACCTATTTCCGTGATAAGCATGCATTGTGATATTCAATCAGCCATTGCGCAGGCATATGATCATATGTATAATAGAAAGTTTCGACATATACGTCGGAGACATAAATCCATAAGATAATTGTTATCTAACGGTGTGTTATCCTTCGATTTTGTGAGATAAAAGGAAAACATTGCGGATCCATTAACAAAAGGCTTGACTCAAGAAGGAGTCGAAACGTCATCGAACGGAATGGGATTAAAGCCCATTAAATTGGTACTCCCCCCCCCATAGGGAACCCAACCTAAATGGAATCTTTCCTGCCAGGTTTAAAGAGAAACTGAACTATGAGGGCAACCGAACAAATCACTCGAGAACTTGTAGTTCCCAGCCCATTTTCGAGATGACAGAGTGATAGACATGTACCATTGTAAGGGTGAGCTTGAGGCTCTTAATGATCCAAGTAACTCGACAGTCGAGAAAGGTGAGTTAGGACACCTTCGACTTGGAACCACCTATAACAAGTGTGTAAGGCCGGTATCATGTGATGAGCTTGGGCTAAATCACTAGAGCACTCAGTTGAAGTTGCCAAGGCAGTCCAGGTCAAATATGGACAACAACTAAATGGCCTAGTACGTGGGAAGAAAGGGCACTGTGCGGTTATCATACTAGGATAAACAAAGCTAAAGGGTTCAAAGCATATATGCTACCTAATAGCAGTATTCCGCATGATATTACGCTACAGCAGGTTCAAGGCACGCGTTACCTGAACTTAGGCTGTGAACTTTTGCGGTTCTCTTGATTTGCATTTAGGGCATGGATTTTCGAGCCAATTGCATTCATGTGGGGGATTGTTGGGAAAAATCATGTTTCATGGGGTTTTACGAATTGGTCACGAGTCCAAAAGTTTGGTCAAATTCCATCTGAAGAATCTAAGGTTTAGACCGTACTCAAATGGTTTGAGTAGCTTGTGTGATGAGTTTCGAAACAGTATATCACATGACCTATTCGGTGAATGAGTGTGAATGGAAATTGACTCCAAAGTTGAACTATGGAGAGACGAAATCTGAAATTTGGGAAGAGAGAGTGGGAAAACAAAGAGGTGGGGAAGCCACCCAAATGTTTATCCCATATCAAAGAGGAAAAACTATTTTGAATAGTTTATATACATATTCACCAATAGAGAGTGGTAATAGTGTGTAGCCTCATAGGTGTGTATGTAGGCAAGAGCACCACACACACGTGCGCTCGCTTGGTCTCGTCTCGAGCTCAGGCACGGGCACGGGCACGGGCACGGGCACGGGCACGGGCGCGGGAGCGAGTACGGTCGTGGGCGTGGGACTTGGGACTTGGGGAATGTTCCGGTTTCGGTTCCGGTTCCAAGAAAGTCTAAGAGTTTTGGATAATAACAAAACAGTAACCAAAATTCCAGCAAGCTTGTAACTGATGCAATTAAATGAGAATTATGTATGCTGAAAACAGCATGCATAATTTTATCATAGCATGCTAGAAAGAGAGAGAACCACCCACCAACGGCTCGTCGCCAGTTTCCGGCGAGTCATCCGAGACGTTGTAACTTGGGCTCGATGCGCCAATGGAACCAGAAACTTAAGATGGTTGGGCGAATATCGGTTAAAGGCAGACTATTTAACAGTTAACTCGTCTTTTTATTTCTGTCATTTAAATTCCGCAATTACATTATGTCCATTTCAATTCTGCAATTTTATTTAAGTATTTTAATTTGCTGTACTTAGCTGTAATTTTCAATTCTGTCTTTCACCTTTCTGTAATTTCTTTAAATTACTGATTCAGTTCTGTAATTTAATTTATGTAATTAGAATAATTTCATTTCAGTCATGTAATTTAATTTTCAATCAGAACAGTCCGGCTGTTAAGTTTATACTTTCCTCCGGTAATTTCTTTTTAATACAATTCAGTCCGTCAAATTATTAATTAATATTAATCTGACTAACATTTGTTTTAATTACTATTTAGTCTGTACAATTTCTAATCTATAATTCCAGGTTCAATTTTGAATTAATAAAGATTACATTGTTTTGTTTATTTATTCCTATAGTCCTTTATTATTTGTTAATTATTTTTTCGTATACGGAAACCGATAATTAAGTATTCGGAATTTACTTACTTATCTTTGGAAATACGGTGAAGCACTCTTGAAAAGAATATTAATGGTAGGAAACCATTAGATCACATTGGATAATTGAGAGGTAAAAGTAGTTGTGAGATAGGCACAAGTGAGTTGGTCAAATGCTTTGTAGGTCTTTGAGTTTCATTCTCTAAGCCGTTACAATACCAATACTAGATGAGTGTCCCGGAAAGTAAACATACGATATAGGTCGAACTTCATTAACAAATTCTTATATTCAATTTCATTAAAATCATTTGTTGCGTTCAACAGTTGATCCATATCTAAAAGTCAGTTGCAACTGACATCTGAAGAGATAACCAGAAGGTTCAGTTGTAACTTAAAACATAACTGCATGTTAGAGTATTGATGCATTATTTCCGTTACTAATTTAGGTTCTAGGTTTAATTCAATTACACCAAAGTCTATATAGTTATTGTATATTATAAACAACATCCAAAAACTTTTTGCCCTTATTAATTAACATATCGTTTATTTCACATTTACATATCTAATTTCATTATAAATTAATTAAAACCAATGATAAACACGAAAAAATTCGAGACGTTACATGTTTTACCGAATTTCAAGGGTCCAGTTTTTATGGTTGACATATTCACGTGTAAATCACGTGTAAATCTCATGTGTGAGGCCACATATTCAATTTTGTCTAAAAAGTTGATGATAATACACACAATCTAGTTTATTACTAAATTGAGTACAATAAAGAAACATTTTCAAGTCTCTATACAATTAATCAAGTTTAATCGATAAACTCAATAAACTAAATCAAGATTTTGAAACACGAGTACACCAAAAAAAAAGTGTAAGCGCATGACACAAAAGTGTCATTTTCCCAATTTTGAATCATATTCTTTGTATTGGTTTATTTAATATAATATTTTATAAACAATCTAATGAAAATTATGTTTCTAGTCATTTTTAATTGACTTTTGTTCATTAGACTCTTTTATAATAAATTATTTTTATTAGAAAGTTTATGTATTAGATTGTTTTGTTGTTTTATCAATTATTATTTTTGGTTTATTACTAGTTTGATAAAAGTTATTTCACGGTATATTTTATTAGCGGTAAAGACCAAAAAATCTACCAAACATCATTATGGCTGATTTTTAGTAACTAGTGGGTTTTAAATAAAAAAATAAATACTATTGTGCTATTTTACTAATCAATTTTATTTATGTTTACAAATGAGTTAACAATAGAGAGAGAGTTTTATGTTTAGCTACTATTAATCGGGAACTGGTAATTTTGTGCACAAAAAAACATTTCTCTTCTCTTTCTCTCTAAAAACACATTAGCTCTATCTTTTCAGCTCTGAGTAGTTACAACTTGGTATGATCGGATCTATAAGTTACGACCTAAAAAAAACTCTATTGTGATCTAACATCTAAAATGAGATTATATTACAGAACCGATGAGGTCACTACTTCTAAAAGATTTCAGGAAATGGTTTGTAAGGCTTCATGTGATTCGTTTTGGTTCGGTCGAGACCTTAATTCTTGAGTAAATGAACTGACTTTTGATTATTTATTTTTTATCCTCTTCCTTTGGTGTTTTACTTTGTCCGAATCTCGTTTTAGTGCTAAATCCAGGTTTTTTCCATTAAAAATGCAAACAATTGCAAATAACCTGGAAAAATATATATTTTAAGAATAATGCTTAATCATGTAATAATCGACTCAAAACTTATCTAAGTATGCTCAAATTAACGCCAAATTTATATCATTTCGTTGTCTAATCATACCCTCAACTATCTCAATGCTCGTCTCGAGCATTAGTAGGGATAAAAGTGTTCACTAAGTTTATCCGATTTTTTTATTTTCCTTTTTATTTATTAACTATCCTAAAATATAAAAACAATAAAATAAATCCTAACTTATTTTTGTAAAAATCGCAATTGCATTTAGCATTTGCAACAAACTGTTAAACCTCTTATATCCTAAGAGCACGATTTTTGTCTCGTGAGTGCTTATCAGAACAGTACTAGTTGGGCTAAAAGTGTGTTATTTTTAGAAAAATCCGTTTACCTCGTAAGAGTACGAGTCTCGACCTTGTAATAAATTTATACCCGGTAGGATATCGATTCTTCCACCAAGAACAAGAATATAATTAATTCAAGTTAATTTTAAACTAGCCTTTTTTTATATTTTCTGATTAATCTCGCGCTATCAACTTTTGATTTGGTTGTTTATACTAGTGTATAAAACTAAAACGTAGAGGTGAGAGTTGTCAATCTTCTTCCCGCCAAGCTCACAGTATATAAAGTATCATGCATGATTAAATAACATAAATTAAAAAAGAATTATCATTTGCAAAATTTGCAAGATTGAAGGAACGCGTAAGTTGGGCAAACTATTGATGAACAAGGCTCCACAATTCAGCAAAACAAAGAGCTATTGATAGGCAGAAGTGTAAGAAAGTAAGTTTAAGGGAAGAAAGTACAGAGAAGTAAGAGAAAAATAAAAGCAACATACTCCTGATCAATAAAACAGGACTCAATAAATGTAAAACATTGCTATTATATATACATCTTGGCTGAAAAAATGTCAAACTCTGATTCGTTAAAAATATTGATCCGAATGAGCAGTGCACCCATCCGGATGAGTGATGTGGACCAGTAACGTGCTGCCACGTATTAAAAATTACTCGTTGACTGACGAGGCTCATCCGGATGACTGCTTTTCATCCCGATGATTGGTGTAGATTAAATTTCTTTCCTCTATAAATCTTTTACATGGACCCCAATTAAATTTGTTTCTTTCCTTCTTTTGGTCCGTAAATTCCCTCCATCATCACTTTGAGTCACTCGATTCACCATGTTCACATATCTTGAAATAAAAAGGTCAAAATAGACAGGTGACTTAAAATGATAAAATGCGTGAACCAAATATAAATCAACCACATACCACTTTAATATGGATAAAGTACTATTTATAAACACCAAAATTATATACTGATAAAGCATAGATTTTGATCGGTCAAGTCGTGTTTCTCAACAATACTAGTTTAAATGATCGACATTAATAGTTTGAATGAGAATGTATGTTTATTGATTGATTGAGTAAATTACAATGTGCTTTTGTTACAATAATCTCAATTTATCTAATGTTCGGTATAGATCTTTGGTATTCGACTTGACTTCTTGAATGAATGTACTTTATAGTGAGATAAGCTCTGAAAAGTCTCTGTACTGATGCATTTTTTTCTGCTGGAAAGTTAGATGATCCCATTGTACTGCTATTTGACTATATTTATAGGGGTACGCGCACCACAAGATGTTGACATGTGGCACTTTCATCTGTCAGATCATGAACTTTTTATGTAATGGGCTTCTATTAATTGGAGTTAGTAAAGAGAGTAATTACCTTTCCTATTTTATAAAGGAAAAGACCATCATGTCTTTATACCAATTATTCTTTCCAAGTTTGATGCGATGGATATCCATTAAAAATATACGGGTTGGGTCATTGTCGAATATCGCTTATCGGATAGTATTTCATGTCGTATCATATACTTTTGTAGTCAAATCACACCCTTAACTAGCTCGATACTCTAAACGTATTAGACATGATAATTTATGAGTTCAAAATTACTAAAAGATGAATAAAATGACATCTTACTTTCTTGTAAGTCACGATTGCACTTATCTTATGCAATAAGCCTTTCAATTTTTAAATGTTTTTAAAAGACAAGTGTTGACTCATGAGGGCTTATCAAGACAATAACCAAAAATATCAAATTATTTTTACTTCCCTTGGTTTATCTTATACAAATGAGGCAATTTTCAGAAATAAGGTCTACAACAAACTAGTTCACACAAGATGAACAAAAATCAAATTGAGGAGGAAAAATGAATATGAAAATGAATAATGAACATCTCTCTTATGTCTTGTTAGAGTTTAGTATCACACATCGATGAAGTATCGATCTGTTTATAAATATTTACCATCCACATTGTTAACGAAGCATTTTAATGGTAAGTGATTTGCGCTCTATCACGTATAAGCAAGTATACTACCAACATGTAACACATAGAGTACTCTCATTTCTTCATACACATCTGTCATACCACTCAATCACTCGTTATAAGCTTTTATTTGGCTTGTTGATATTTGTCGGGTTAAATATGGTTGTTAAGTGTAGGACCTATTTAATTACAATGTAAAACGCACGTCAAGCTCAGTTACGTCATACGTGGCAATGAACATGCATTGGGCAATAAAGGCATTGTCAAATTACTCATTTATTAAATAGTTACGTCCGTGTGGCTTTTTCTTAAAATATTTTCAATGAGTTGATGAAGTTAATTAGTTCTGTACTTTAGCCACACACTCTATATAGTTTAAAAAAATAATTACTCAATTATTTCTCTCATTATATACACAAAAATTTTCCTCAATTTCTTTTGTTTTATTTTCCATTAGTTTTCTTAAGCAAGCAAACACAAGAAAATGTTTTCTCCGTAAATCATTTTGATTTTTCCATGATTTTTCCGGGTTACAAACACACCCTAAAGGTACCTCAACGGCTCACTTTCATGCCAATTGGCCTTAAAATAAGGTCGGTAAGACCTACGAGTAAGTTCTGCTAGGCCCAACTCGGACACGTATACACCGGCATACTGCCATAGAGGAGCAATGATATCTGCACTCCTTATTTGCACTCCATTAATAAATAAAAAATAAATTTTATATATTTAGTTCTTAATCTTTGTAATGAATTCCATATATGACCAATTATAACCAATAGAAATCTGTCACGTTATGAATGCACTCCTTATTTGCACTCCATTAATAAATAAAAAATAAATTTTATATATTTAGTTCTTAATCTTTGTAATGAATTCCATATATGACCAATTATAACCAATAGAAATCTGTCACGTTATGAAGGGTAAAAATGAAGTGCAAAAATGAAGTGCAACAATCATTTATCATGACAGAATCTGAAAGAAATACTGAAACTAAAGTTCAAAGAAGTTTTGGAATACATTCCTCTATGTTTCTATAGCTGTGGTAGTTACATGAGGAATTTACGAGAACATGCAATATAATTATGATGAAGAAATCATAGAATTATAATATAAGAAGAAAAAAAAAACTCAATTTTATAAATAACTATTCCAGACTTTGGCTGGCAATAAGTTAAATCCTTTCTAAATTCGTCATTTTATGACGTTCTGCCAACTCCAAATTAATTTATTTGGACAGTTGATTAGAAAAGGTGAAAAACAGCTACCTTTTTGTCGTATTTATTGTCGACTATATTGGTTATGATATTGTAAATTTCTTGTGCTTTCTCTGTAAGTATAATTTAATTTCTTCGGTGAACATGTATTTACCATTTGAAATAGGATTGTAACTACCGAGCAAGAATATAGTAAGATTAGGCAAATATAATAAACACAAGATAGTGTACACTTGAAAGTTCAAAGCTGTGGATATTCTGGTGATCATCTGTGACCACAAAAATAAATTAGTAATAATCTGTGTAAAATTATTTTTGTCTCCTATTATATAGTGACAACGAATACATTTTACTCCGTACATTACATCACAAAACTGATTGTTTTTAGTAGAAGTTTACGCTTTGGGATGAATGTTTCGTAATATAAATTCAATTTTCATTAATATAACGTCTTGTAATGTAATTTTACTATTTGTCTTTTTAACATTAACTTAAATAAAAAATATGTAAAAAAGTAATGGGCAAATTTGTAAATTAGGTGTAAAAGAAGGTTATTTAGAGATAATAAAAGGAATAGATTTGTGTCCCGAGTTTGACCGTGATAAGTCGTATTTTTTGTGTGTGATAGGCAGATCCAACCAGTCGGCCACCAACCCGACCATTCGGCCTTGTTCTGGTCAGCTTTTGGTGAGGCCTACTGCCGACCAGTCGGCTTGTCCATTGGTCGATGGCTTTTTGCTTTCGTTTTTTACGTAGTTCGATGTACTTCTTAAATGCTTCGACCCCATTTTAATTTACTTTTACGTCGGTTTACCCTCAAAAAAAATTATGGGAGTTCCCGTAATGGATTTGTATCGTGAAACGAAGGGACTAGTATTTATAAAGAGGGGAAAAAAAGTTACGAAATTAAATGAATTAAAAAACAGAATTAAGGGCCAACAAGAAATAACCGAAAAGTAAGAAGAGCAAAATGATTAGAACATATTTAACTCACGGTGCGGCGGTGGACGGAAGCTCTAGTCACGTTTAGCAAACGGTGGTGCGTTTCTCTAAATCAATAACAGGGACTTGTCACCGTCCCTGTAATTTAAAATGTATTAAAAAAATAAGATGGTTAATATTTACAGCGATGATCCTTGTAGTTATAAAAAATATTATAAATCATTCCTTATAACGGTAATAAACAATAACATTAGTACTTTTTTGGTCCCTTGACTTTAAAACTATACAAATAGCTACTAAATAACGGTTACTTTTAGGTTTTTGGTCCATATTTTTAAAATAAAATAAAATATGAATCCTACCTCTCTCTATATAAATTTGCACCCCTTTTCTTTCATACAACACATTTATTTTTTTTACTTTTATTACATTTCATATATAACTATAGACACTTATTCTCTACAAATACCCAATTATGATGATAATTTGTACAACAATCCATACAACAATTACATGATAAACCCCGAGTATGGCACGAGTTACATGGCATGTGAGAACCCAGATTTTCATAGCAAAATACCATACTAAAAGAAAAGTGAACTATTACACATCGTCTAGACATATTACTTTTTTTATTAACAATTTTCATTTGACAAGTCTAAACATGTTATTAACATGAAACATAATACTAGTTTAAAAATAACACTCCTAATAAATGTAAAAAAAAAAAAATTAACATGTATTAGAAAAAATAGAGTGAAAGTAGAAATAATGGAGTATATAAAAAATTTGATACATTTTTTATTATATTCTTTTAGTATTTAGTTTTATTCACACAAGCAACAATTATCATACTAAATAAGATACATTATCATTATAATTTTTATAATCGGAAAATAATGATCACTTATGTTTTTTTAAGTAACAATAATTTTTTTTTAATTTAAGTGTATTTTTTATTCTAATAGTTTCATATATTCAAATTACAAATCTATATTATAATTATCTAATTATAACTAATATATAAAACAAAAAGAGTTGTATCTCATATGGTAGAGTGATTAAATTACATGCTAGAGTTTCAAAGTTCGATTCTCATAACTTACATTTGATATAAAATTAACTTACATTTTAGAATTAAAAAAAAAACATGTTATATAATATATAATAAAAAATTAATAGAAGTTCGGGTCGGGTCGGGTCGGGTCGGAACAACCGACGAAATCAAAATTGTCACTCGATGCCGATTCCGAAGTTTATCGAGTCGGGACAAACCCCGACGTTTTTGAGTCGGGACTTTTCTCGGGTCGGGTCAGGATTTGAGTATTTTTCCCCTGGCCTACGTGCTAGGTAGGTTGTGAGGGAATTTCAAATCAATTCGGTAGTAACCAGCCAAGAAAATTACCAAAAATGTCACTTTCCTATCCCACAGCGAAATTAGTCGGTGAATGTGAAAATAGAAAATATTATCATTACATATCAAAATTGTCACTCGATGCTGATTCCGAAGTTTATCAAGTCGGGACAAATCCCGACGTTTTTGAGTCGGGACTCTTCTCGAGTCGGGTCAGGATTTGAGTATTTTTTCCCTGGCATACGTTCTAGCTAGGTAGGTTGTGAGGGAATTTCAAATCAATTATGTAATAGCCAGCCAAGAAAGTTACCAAAAATGTCACTTTCCTAGTCTCACAACGAAATTAGTCAGTAAATGTGAAAATAAAAAATATTATCATTACATATCAAAATTATCACTCGATGCCGATTCCGAAGTTTATCGAGTCGGGACAAACCCCGACGTTTTTGAGTCGGGACTTTTCTCGGGTCGGGTCAGGATTTGAGTATTTTTCCCCTGGCCTACGTGCTAGGTAGGTTGTGAGGGAATTTCAAATCAATTCGGTAGTAACCAGCCAAGAAAATTACCAAAAATGTCACTTTCCTATCCCACAGCGAAATTAGTCGGTGAATGTGAAAATAGAAAATATTATCATTACATATCAAAATTGTCACTCGATGCTGATTCCGAAGTTTATCGAGTCGGGACAAATCCCGACGTTTTTGAGTCGGGACTCTTCTCGAGTCGGGTCAGGATTTGAGTATTTTTTCCCTGGCCTACGTTCTAGCTAGGTAGGTTGTGAGGGAATTTCAAATCAATTATGTAATAGCCAGCCAAGAAAGTTACCAAAAATGCCACTTTCCTAGTCTCACAACGAAATTAGTCAGTAAATGTGAAAATAAAAAATATTATCATTACATATCAAAATTATCACTCGATGCCGATTCCGAAGTTTATCGAGTCGGGACAAACCCCGACGTTTTTGAGTCGGGACTCTTCTCGGGTCAGATCAGGATTTGAGTATTTTTCCCCTCGTCTACGTGCTAGGTAGGTTGTGAGGGAATTTCAAATCAATTCGGTAGTAGCCAACCAAGAAAGTTACCAAAAATGTCACTTTCCTAATCCCACAACGAAAATATTATCATTACATAGTTGAAATTGAGTGTACTAATATTAACGTGTTAATCAAAATTGATGGTCATATTTATTTGATGATAATCATCATTTTATATTAGTTTTTTCTAATTGAATTTTAGCATGTTATCTCCCGTATTCACGTTTGTTTTTAAACAAGTGCGATGATTGTACGTTTTTTTGGGAATCACATTTTTTTTAAAATGTGTGTAGTCTTTTATGGATATTAATTTGTAATTAAATCATATCTACTAAGGTTTTTGGTTAATTATAAGGGCTCACCTTCATGGCCCCACAAACTAAACTACAAGTACAAAACCACTCATATTTAAAAGTAATATATAACCCGTTGATAAATATTATACACCAAAATCATAATAGTAAAGATTTACGTGTACGCCAGAAAACTAAGATTAATGTGTTAATCAAAATGGATGGCCATACGTCCATACCTAACAGAATATATAATTTACACCTTTGAGTGATAGATATATGTTATTTTTTGAACTTTTAATTTATCTCTGCTTAGAATCTTAATTGGGTAGAATAATCCACCTTGAAAGTTTAGATCATCCGCATCTAATAACTCAAAATATATTTTTTCTTAAAATTTAATAATTATGGTAATAAAATTATCATGAATCAGAAACCCTATAAATTTCTTAAATTTCAAGAAACATAAAATTAAACTTATATATGAGTAATGTATATGATTTTCTAGATGAATATAATAGTAAGTAACTATCAGAAGCACCATATTTTTATGGTTGAAATATTGTTATGATTATTAAATGATAATAAATAAATAAAAAGAAGTAATATATGATTATTATGAGAAAATTAATAAGAAAGCTGAAATTTTATTTAATTGTAAAAAGTTCTTTAAAAGATATAAAACGTTTTAGGTTTGAGAAAATGATTAAGTTTGTTGATGCGATGGCTCTTATTGCTCTAAATTTGTGGTTTTCAAAATTCAGAGTTAATCTTACCAACAAATATTTTCAATTTTTATTGGAAAAAATTAATAGAGAAATGATACTTGTACTCTCACCTTACCGCAAATTAATGCAACTCATGAACAAATGAGAAATGAACTTTACATTTTGATCAGGGGCCGAGTGCATATACTGCAAATTGCTGCCGCACCCCACAATTTACCAAAAAAACATTTTGCGTATAAGGAAATTTTGAAAAATACAAAAAAAAAAACCCTTTAAATAATATTTTTTATGGGGCAATTATGATATCTCATAGAAACTTATATTTATCTTATATACCTCCATAAGTTCACAATTACCATAGATACCATTTATTAATTATTTATTTTATTTACCAAAATATCATCATACAACCCAAAACATAAAACACATATTTTATCTCTCTATAAACCCAAAAAAAATAGTTTTAAATTACAAGAAAATTTTATAAAACCAAAAAAAAAAAAAATACAAAAAATTATATAAAATGAAAAAAATCACAAAAATTATAAACATAATCATTTTTTTTTGTATATATAAAAGATACATTTAGTTCAAAACTAAGTACATTTATTTCAATCGAAAGTGCGTATAAATCAGTCAAAAGAGCATATAGTTCAACATAAAGTGAATCTAATTCAGTCGAAAGTGTATACGGTTCAGTCAAAATACATCTAGTTCAACACAACATTCATATCGTTCACTCGAAATTGCATACAATTCAGTCAAAAGTGCATCAAGTTCAACAAAAAATGCATTTTGTTCAATCGAAAGTGCATACAGTTCAACACAAAGTGCATTTATTTCAATAAAAAAATGCATTCAGTTCGGTCATAAGTGCATCTATTTCAATCGAAAGTGCATATTTTCAGTCAAAAATGCATCTAGTTCAACACAAATTGCATGCAGTTCAGTCAAAAGTGCATTTGGTCGAATCAAAAGTGCATTAAGTTCAGTCAAAATTGCATCTTGTTTGATATAAACAACATATACTTCATCATAAAGTGTGAATATGCTTTACTTTAAATTAAAAAAAAATATATGAATCCGGATGCATTCGAACTACCAATCTCTTGAACCTTAATGGTGGTGCAAGTGCTTTTATCATTTTGAGCTTACGGATGTATGAAGTCACTAAACAAAATCATACAAACATGTACACCTAAAAATCATCCCGCCTCCGCCTAAAATTCAAGTTACCCCAAAAAATGAATCAAACGAACCTAAATTAAACAGGCACAATTTCAATCCCAGACGGATACTTATACAATATAAAACTCTATAAAATAGACCTTCGAGAAAACACAAATTTGCACCTGTTAATGACTAATTGAAGAAAAGTTTCTAAAAATGGGTTAAATTAGCTGATAATGAGTTTAACTTATTCACTCAACAGCCCTTGTGGGTCAAACAAACAAGACTTAGTTATTTAAGCAAAAAACTCGGTTAAAGCCACTACAAAACACCACTCAAACTTGATAGATCACAACTCACAATCAAAACCAAATCTCAGAAAAACAACAAAAAGAGTACAGAATAAAAAAAACTCTAAAAAATAGACCATATAACATTTTTTTTACCTTTGTTCTGTTACACGCATTTATCGTAATTTCTCAATATCCCTGGGTGATCAACACCACTTCTGACCTTTGAGGGTGCTACGATGACACATATAGCTTCACCAAGCTCATATATTCCTTACGGAAAAAAAAAGTAATTCAAATGTAAAATTCATATTAAAAACACCCAATTTTTAGGGTTTGAAATCAATTCGTAAAAATATAAAAAGATTATGTTATTCTCTCTCAAGCCTAATTTTCCACGTCTATATAGGTCTATGTGTACACACACACACACGCACACACACACACACACACATATATATATATATGTATATATAAAGAGAGAGAATAACGAATCTCAAAAATTATCATGATTGAGACCACGTCGAGTCTGCATCCATGGCGACGAGATGAGATCGCTGTAGATCGATAGATGGGGAAATCGAGAAATGAGATCGGAATAGAAGATCGATATCACATAGTGAGAGTGAGAGTGAGAGAGAGAGAGAGAGAATTATACGCGAGACCGGAGAAAAATAAAAAATAGAAAAACAGATGTATTTATATTTACAAGAAGTGTTATCTAAATGGAATGCATCATTCTATTATAATAGATAGATGGTGGAAATATAAGATCAAAAGTGTTACCTATCGAACATTATTTGATTTTTTATTTAGCAACATCATAGTAGTATGTCTTTTTTAAGTGATTGCATATATGGCATTTACAAGACTATAACGAGAATATTAATCATATGGTACCTTTTACAATATTTTTTAAATGGAGCTTATGTTTAGAAACTTTTTTAAGATTCAGTTAACCGGCCCAATAAAAAAGAGGTTAAAAGATGTTTTTAAGTTTAAAAAATAACTTATAATCTATACGGGATATATATTAAAATGTAAAAAAGATGTTAAAAATTGTTTTTAAGCATAAAAAAATATATTATAATCTACACGAGAAAGATATCAAAATGTAAAAAAAATAACTTCAAATCTGTTTTTTTTAGTGTTTGTTTGAATTATTAAGTAAAAAAAAAAGATAACGAAAATTTACAAAAATAATATCTTTTTTTATCATTTGTAAGATAAGCTACACTTCAAAAATTTTATAAGAATAGTAAGATATGAACAAAAATGTTATTGAAACATGATTTTCCACCAATAAACCCGACTATAACTAATATAAAATTGTTATTTGATGAAGTTGTTGGAAAAACATGTGAAAACATGGGTGTTTCCGAATGGTCACTGGACCAACTTCGAGTCATTATTTCGTGTAACAGCGCTGAGTTGTTTATACCGTACTCAACGTGGTTGAGTAGCCCGTGTGACGAGCTTCGTAACGGTATATCACATGACCTATTCGGAGAATGGGTGTGAATACAAAGTGGCTTCAAAGTTGGTGCCTCAGGAGCTCAAATCTGGAAAAACCGAAATGGTAAAGGAAAACCATTTAGTATAATCACATATTGGAAGATTAAAAGTTAATTTTACAATATATATACCATACAAACCCATGTAGTTATTAAACTAACATGTCCACATACACCTAAGAGTATTAGTGTGTACCACACACGCGCGCTCGTTCGTGTCTCGTGTCTCGTGTCTCGGGTCTCGGGGCTCGGGGCTCGGGCGCGGGCGCGGGTGGGGGTGTGGGCTTGGGATTTGGGATTTGGGATTTGGGATTTGGGGAATGTCTCGGGTCTCGGGTCTTGGGTTCAAACCCGAATAGGGAGTTTTGTATAAAATACAAAAGGAGTCCCTAGAGTTTCCAGCAAGAGAAACGTCAGCAATGAATGAGATTAAATACTGCGGTTTCAGAATTAAATTGAGCGGATTCTGTGTGTGTAACTCCCAGAATTAATGACCACAATTATGGCTGCGGTTTCTATAGAGCCTATAAAAGGCAGCCCTCCCCCTCTCATTCAAACACACCAGAATACACACAACCTCACAGCATAAGCATACACTTAGAGAGAGAGAACCGCACCACCAACAGCTCGACCTGTGGTTCGGTGCCGGTTTCCATACAAGCCACTCTGAGATATAAGTTGTACCTTGGGAACAAAGTCCCGAAACCAGAAACCTTTAAAGGTGGTTCGGGAAATATTGTTTAAGGGAAACTGCTCAGTAGTTGTCTCTTATTTTTATTTCATGTTATTTATTTGTCAGTCCTTTACATTCTGTATATTTCATTTCAGTACCATTTCTTTTCTGTAATTTACTTTTCTGTACTGTTTCTTTTCTGTATTTACTTTTCAGTACTGTTTACTTTCAGTCTTTCAATTCTGTAATTTACTTTTCAGTTCTGTAATTTCCAGCATTTACAAAAAAAAACAGTCCGGCAGTTTTTTATTTGTTAAAAACCAGTCCGGCTGTTTTTTTATTTGTTTAAACCAGTCCGGCAGTTTGTTAAAACCAGTCCGGCAGTTTCTTTTATTACAAACCAGTCCGGCAGTTTGTTAAAACCAGTCCGGCAGTTTCTTTTATTTAAAACCAGTCCGGCAATTTTATTTAAAACCAGTCCGACAGTTTATATAAAACCAATCCGGCAGTTTATGTGTTAAACCAGTCCGGCAGTTTCTTTATAACAGTCCAGCAGTTTTATTTACTTGTTGAGTCAGGAATTGTAATTTATATTCCAATTGTGAGAAATAAAATTGTTATTTCCATTGCGTTCCTGTCTTCTTTATTTTATTGTCCTTTCCTTTATCGTATTCGAAATAGTATCAAAACCAACAATCTTAAACAATATTATTTTTTGGTTTTTCTATTTTCCAAATAAGAAAGGACTTTTCTTTTTTATTTTATTTTGACGTCTCGGTTTTTATTCTCGCAAAATCATTGCTAGTTTACTAGAAATTGAAATTTGCACATAGAATAAAATCCGAATTGGTTTTAATATTTTAATTCTAGAATATATAAAGAGTTTTTAGTGAAATCAAAAGTAATTTGATTTTCACGCTAGAATCTCTTTCATTGGTTTTTATTCTTTTGAAGCAATCTAATTAAGTTATAATTAGTATTTGCGATCAAGAATTTTTAGTTTTCTTGCGAGAAACTAAACGGTTTTAATTTGTCATTTCAGATGACTAATGAGGATCAAACACCCACCGTTCCTTCGGGAGACGTGCAGGGCGCACTTGTGATTGGCAGTAGCCATAACAATGCGAGCGCTGCGAGTGGGGGGGCTCAGGCTCAGGCTGAGGCCGAAGCTGCTGCGGCAAAGGCTGCGGCCGACGCCGCTGCGACAGAGGCTGATGCTATGGCTGCGGCTGTGGCCGCAGCACAGGCTGCTGCTAAGGTTGCGGCCAAGGCAGTGCTTGTGGCTGCGACCAGGGCAAAGGGCAAGGCTCCGGCAACGCCGGCGATGCCAATGTTGCCAACCTCTCAACTGGAGAGACCGAAAAAGTTTAGGGGCAACAACTTCAAACGTTGGCAGCAAAAGATGCTGTTTTATTTAACTGCCCTTAATCTGACCCGGTTTCTCAAGGAGTCTGCACCCGTCCTAAGCGAGGACGATGAGGACGTGCAGACAGTTTCGGCGGTAGAAGCGTGGAAACACGGCGACTACCTATGCCGGAACTACATCCTGTGTGCTCTGGATGACACTCTCTTTAGTGTATTCGAGCCCAAGGCTTCTGCGAAGGAGCTTTGGGAGTCTCTCGAAAGAAAGTACAAAGTGAATAACGCTGGCGCAAAGAAATTTGTCGTCACTGACTTTCATGAGTACATGATGACTGATGGGAAGAGTGTCATCGAGCAGGTTGAGGAACTCCAACTCATCTACCATAGGCTTGAGGTTGAGGGGCTAGTTATCAACGAACCTTTCCAAGTGGCATTAATGATTGAGAAACGGCCACCTTCTTGGAAAGAGTTTCAAAACCACCTGAAACACAAGCGAAAGGCTATGACCTTGGAGGGACTCATTGAGAGGCTCAATGTTGAGCAAAGCAACCGCCGATCTGGAAGGAAAGGCGATGGCGGAGCAGGCAACGCGGTTGCCAAGGCCCATGTGGTTGAGAACGCTATGTCTAAGCGGAAACGCTTTGACGGCGTAGTCGGTGCTTCTCTCGAGAAGAAATTCATGGGAGATTGCTTTGTGTGCAACAAACCGGGCCATCGTGCCGCGGATTGTAAGATGCGTATCGACAAGCCCAAACACCCCCCCCCCCCCCCCTCCCCCCCCCCCCCCCCCCCCTTCCCAAAGAGGAAGTTCCAAGGGAAAGTGAGGAAGAGGGCACCTACTCAGGCTAATGTGGCTGAGGGAGGAGATGATGCTGGACAAGACTATATGCACCTGAGTGCTGTGGTTTCTGAAGTGAACCTGTTGGGGAGCAACCCAAAGGAATGGTGGCTGGACACAGGCGCCACTAGTCACATCTGTGCCAGCAAGTGGATGTTCAAGACCTATACGGCCGTGGACAATGAAAGCTGCTTCATGGGGAACTCGGCTACTTCCAGGGTGGAAGGAAAAGGAACCGTGCTGCTGAATATGACATCGGGAAAGGAGCTCACACTGAATGGCGTGCTCCATGTGCCGGAAATTCGCAAGAATCTGGTTTCCGGGTCTGTGATGGTGAACAAAGGATTTAAACTTGTATTTGAATCTGCTAAAATTGTAATCACTTTAAACGGAATGTATGTAGGCCCTGGCTATATGACCAATGGCATGTTTAACTTAAATGTTGGTACTCCGGCTCCTAAAGCCGAGTCTGCTATTGTGGGTACTAAGGTTGAGGCCAGTACCAAGAATAATGTAACCGTGAATGTTGCCCAAGTGGCTAATGAAACGTCTTTTGCTTATTCTTGCGATTCATTTAATTTATGGCATGGTAGATTAGGTCATGTGAATGCTAATTCTATGAAGAAATTAATATCACTGAATCTACTACCTAATTTTGCATTTGATAAACAACATAAATGTGAGGTTTGTGTTGAAGCAAAATTAACCAAGTATTCGTATCAACATATTGAACGAAGTACTGAACCTCTTGGTCTAATACACACGGATGTATGCGACTTAAAGTTTATACAAACGCGAGAAGGGAAAAAGTATTTCATCACGTTTATAGATGACTGTACGAGATACTGCCACGTCTACTTAATGAGAAGTAAAGATGAAGCGGTAGAGAAATTCGCTCTTTATAAGACCGAAGTAGAAAATCAACTCAATAAAAAGATTAAAATGTTGAGGAGTGATAGAGGTGGTGAATATGAGGCACCGTTTGCGCAGATATGCGCAGAAAGTGGCATTGTACATCAAACCACAGCCCCCTACTCTCCGGAGCATAATGGGGTTGTCGAGCGTAAGAATAGAACACTCAAGGAAATGATGAATGCTATGCTAATAAGTTCTGGGTTACCCCAGAACATGTGGGGGGAAGCGCTGCTTTCCGCCAACTATGTGTTGAACAAGCTACCGCATAAGAAGCATGATAAACCACCTTATGAACTATGGAAAGGCCATCGGCCGAGCTATAAATTCTTAAGGGTCTGGGGTTGTCTTGCGAAGGTCATTGTCTCGCTTCCTAAAAGAACAAGAATAGGGCCAAAGACGGTAAACTGTGTGTTCATAGGATATGCACAAAACAGTAGTGCTTATCGCTTTCTCGTGCACAAGTCGGATAATCCTGATGTGCATGTAGATACTATCATCGAAGCTCGAGAAGCTTCTTTCTTCGAGGAGATCTTTCCCCGCAAGTCTTCCACAACTGTAGAGACTGAGGAGTCAAACAGTGAGGAAAATGTGTGGGCAAGTGAACCGTTGGAGGAAGAAGAGGAAGAGCCTCGACGTAGTAAAAGGGCTAGAAAGGAAACGACTTTCAGTCCAGATTTTGTAACCTTCATGATAGAAGGCGAACCGGCGACATTCAAAGAAGCAATGTCATCCCTGGAAGCCCAATATTGGGAGGAAGCGATCAACAATGAGGTTGAATCGATATTACAAAATCACACTTGGGAACTAGTGGATCTACCACCCGGGTGTAAGCCACTAGGACACAAGTGGATCTTCAAGAGGAAGAGAAAGCTCGATGGAACAATCGAGAAATACAAGGCAAGGCTTGTAGTGAAAGGTTTTAGACAAACCGAAGGTGTCGACTATTTCGACACCTTTGCTCCTGTCTCCAGGAAGACGTCAATCCGGATAGTCATTGCTCTCGCAGCATTGTTCGATCTGGAAATACATCAAATGGATGTTAAAACGGCGTTTTTGAATGGTGAGCTGGAAGAGGAAATTTACATGGAACAACCGTAAGGGTTTGTGGTTCCAGGTAAAGCTCACAAGGTGTGTAAACTTGTGAAGTCCTTGTATGGACTTAAACAAGCGCCTAAACAATGGCACGAAAAATTTGATAGAGTGATGCTATCAAACGGTTTTCGAATAAATGAATGTGACAAATGCATCTACGTGAAAGGTAATGAAAAGGACTACGTGGTAGTCTGCCTCTACGTAGATAACATGATTATAATAGGGAGTATTGATAACATCAACTCCACTAAGAAAATGTTGTCACAAAAATTCGAGATGAAAGACTTGGGTGTCGCTGATGTTATACTTGGTATGAAAATTACCAAGACATCAGACGGATATGCGCTATCTCAAACTCACTATGTCAGGCAGATGCTTGACAAATTTGATAAAGATAGTAGAGCTACATCCAGAACTCCGATAGAGATCTCAACCACCCTGAAAAAGAATTTTGGGGAGAGTGTGAGACAATTGGAATATTCTCGAATAATAGGCAGTCTGATGTACGTCATGAACTGTACTAGACCAGACATAGCCAACTCAGTGAGTAGACTGAGTAGGTACACCAGTAATCCAAATGAGGAACACTGGAAGGCCATCATGAGACTTCTCAGATACATGAGATACACAGCAGACCGAGGGTTGCATTATACCAGATATCCAGCTGTACTGGAAGGGTATTCTGATGCAAACTGGATCTCGGATTCCAACAGTACACGATCCACTAGCGGATATGTGTTCGTGATGGGAGGAGCAGCTGTCTCATGGAAATCATCCAAGCAGACGTGCATAGCTAGATCAACTATGGAATCCGAGTTCTTAGCGTTGGATCTAGCAATAGAAGAGGCTGATTGGCTGAGAAGCTTTCTGGAAGGAATTCCAATGTGGCCGAAACCTGTCCCAGCAATAAGCATGCACTGCGATAGTCAGTCGGCTATTGGACGGGCGCAGGATCATATGTATAATGGAAAGTCCCGACATATTCGTTGGAGACATAAATCCGTAAGAGAATTGTTAGCTAACAGTGTGGTGTCATTAGATTTTGTGAAATCTAAAGACAATATAGCGGATCCATTTCCAAAAGGCTTAACTCAGGTAGGAGTTGAAGTTTCATCGAGGGGAATGGGGTTGAAGCCCATCAAACTGGAAACCTCCTCAGAGGCAACCCAACCCGAACTGGATTCTCCAGCATCGGGTTCAACGGGAAAACCGAACTGTGGGGGTGACCGAACAAAGCACTCGGGAACTTAAGTTCCCAGCCCATTTATAGGATGAAAGAGTGATAGACCTAGACCATCTTAAGGGTGAGCATGAGGCTCTTAATGAAAACAAGTATCTCGAAGGTCGAGAGGGGTGAGTCAGGACACCCTTGACTTGACATCACCTATGACGAGTGTGTATGGCCGATACTATGTGATGAGCCATGGGCTAAATCACTAGAGCACTCGGTTGAATTTTGCCAAGGCAGTCCACGGCCAAATATGGACAACAACCAAAGGGCTTAGTAAGTGGTGTAGAGAGGACACTGTGTGCACATTACCCTGGTATGCACAAACGCTAAAGGGTTCAAGGCTTAAAGGCTACCCAATAGTAGCATATAAGATTTTACGTCACTACGGCAGGTTAAAGGCGCGCGCTACCTGTCCTTATGTAGTGAACTCTTGCGGTTCTCTCGTATGCATTTAGGAGCATTTTTATTTTCAGCCAATTGCATTCATGTGGGGGATTGTTGGAAAAACATGTGAAAACATGGGTGTTTCTGAATGGTCACTGGACCAACTTCGAGTCATTATTTCGTGTAACAGCGCTGAGTTGTTTATACCGTACTCAACGTGGTTGAGTAGCCCGTGTGACGAGCTTCGTAACGATATATCACATGACCTATTCGGAGAATGGGTGTGAATACAAAGTGGCTTCAAAGTTGGTGCCTCGGGAGCTCAAATCTGGAAAAACCGAAATGGTAAAGGAAAACCATTTAGTATAATCACATATTGGAAAATTAAGAGTTAATTTTACAATATATATACCATAACAACCCATGTAGTTATTAAACTAACATGTCCACCTACACCTAAGAGTATTAGTGTGTACCACACACGCGCGCTCGCTCGTGTCTCGTGTCTCGGGCTCAGGCTCGGCCGCGGGCGCGGGTGCGGGCGCGGGCGCGGACGTGGGCTTGGGCTTGGGATTTGGGATTTGGGATTTGGGATTTGGGGAATGTCTCGGGTCTTGGGTCTTGAGTCCAAACCCGAATAGGGAGTTTTGTATAAAATACAAAAGGAGTCCCTAGAGTTTCCAGCAAGAGAAACGTCAGCAATGAATGAGATTAAATGATGCGGTTTCAGAATTAAATTGAGCGGATTCTGTGGGTGTAACTCCCAGAATTAATGACCACAATTATGGCTGCGGTTTCTATAGAGCCTATAAAAGGCAGCCCTCCCCCTCTCATTCAAACACAACAGAATACACACAACCTCACAGCATAAGCATACACTTAGAGAGAGAGAACCGCATCACCAACAGCTCGACCTGTGGTTCGGTGCCGGTTTCCATACGAGCCACTCTGAGATATAAGTTGTACCTTGGGAACAAAGTTCCGAAACCAGAAACCTTTAAAGGTGGTTCGGGAAATATTATTTAAGAGAAACTGCTCAGCAGTTGCCTCTTATTTTTATTTCCTGTTATTTATTTTTCAGTCCTTTACATTCTGTATATTTCATTTCAGTACCATTTCTTTTCTGTAATTTACTTTTCTGTACTGTTTCTTTTCTGTATTTACTTTTCAGTACTGTTTACTTTCAGTCTTTCAATTCTGTAATTTACTTTTCAGTTCTGTAATTTCCAACATTTACAAAAAAAAACAGTCCGGCAGTTTTTTATTTGTTAAAAACTAGTCCGGCAGTTTTTTTATTTGTTTAAACCAATCCGGCAGTTTGTTAAAATCAGTCCGGCAGTTTCTTTTATTACAAAACAATCCGGCAGTTTGTTAAAACCAGTCCGGCAGTTTCTTTTATTTAAAACCAGTCCGGCAGTTTTATTTAAAACCAGTCCGGCAGTTTGTTAAAACCAGTCCGGCAGTTTATATAAAACCAGTCCAGCAGTTTATGTGTTAAACCATTCCGGCAGTTTCTTTATAACAGTCCAGCAGTTTTATTTACTTGTTGAGTCAGGAATTATAATTTATATTACAATTGTGAGAAATAAAATTGTTATTTCCATTGCGTTCCTGTCTTTTTTATTTTATTGTCCTTTCCTTTATCGTATTCGAAATTGTACCAAAACCAACAGAAGTTTGGATTGAGAATAAATATTAAGTTTTAGAATATTTTTTCAAAATAACATGGTTTAAGTTAGTGAGATGTCACCAAAAATAGAGGCACAATCTCTCTATTTTATATTAAATTCAAAGTTCTTCATTTGAAATTAAAATTTTATGACTAGAGTTCTGTTGTAACAGGTCAACGTTTGCACGGCCATTTTATTTTCTTATATTTATACACCAGTAACTTTTAGCTTAGAAAAGTGGTAGCTGGCACAAATTATTTAAGCCTCACATGCAGCCTCACTAGTCACAAGGGATGTAAGCACAAATTATTTAAGCCTCACATGCAGCCTCAAATGTCGCTTCTAAATTCATTATTTCTCGTGTAACCACCAAAAATAAATAAACCACCAAAAATAAGAAAACAATTTAATGCGAAAAATGTATTAAGCCTTAAATATATCGTCACGTCATGCATATTGATTGCTTATCTTGAAGAACCTGTTGGTGACATGAATGGAAATGAGAATAAATTTAAGTCAAATTAATTTTTCCTTTACCATTGGCCTTCTTTGCATTTTATGTACACAATCATAAAAGTGAAAACATTGTTTCATGTTACGAAATTTCTAGTCCCTTTTCTTGGAAAATACACATCAACTCATAAACAATTTCCATTTTCCACGTACAAAACTTGCATAATTTCCATTAATTATCGTGTATTCTTGCGAGTTCTAAGAAAAAACTAATCTTTTAATTGTATAAAAATTATTCTTACACGTTATAATTAAACCAAAAGTAGGTCGTTATGTCATTTTCTGTATGGGGCATAACATCACAATTTAGAATTCTTAAAAAATATGGAAAGAGTCATCCAATTTCATAGAAATTGCTAGTCCTCCTCAATTCCAACCCTCACCACCTATATAAACCTTTAGTTAAACCACCTAAATCACTCAATCAAGTCATATTCTAAACTTTATCGCCTTCTACTTCTTTTCATGGCAACATCGACCAAACCTCTTATCTTCAAAGTTACAAGGAAACCCCATGAGCTTCTCAAACCAGCAAAACCAACCCCTCATGACTACAAACTCCTCTCAGACATAGACGACCAAGAGGGCCTTCGTTTCCAAATCCCGGTCATACAATTTTACCATAATGACCACACTCAGGTTGGCAAAGATCCAGTTAAGATTATCCGGGAGGCTATAAAAGAAACACTTGTTTTCTATTACCCATTTGCTGGTCGGCTAAGGGAAGTAGGACCAGGGCGTAAGCTACTTGTGGAGTGTACGGGAGAAGGGGTGGTGTTCATCGAGGCCGATGTTGATGTCACACTTGAGCAATTCGGCGATGCGCTCCAGCCTCCATTTCCTTGCTTAGAAGAGTTGCTTTATGATGTGCCAGGGTGCTCCGGGGTCCTTGACTCCCCTCTACTTCTTGTTCAGGTAAAATATCACTTTTTTGTAATTTTGTTAGTTTGTAGGTATTTTCATAAACAAAAAAATATATTCAAACTATGGCTTCCCCTAACGAAATACTATGCCCCCACATTCATGTCCATGTCGCTCTATTTTGACGATTGTGTATATAAACATGTGGTCCATAATATTGGTATTATGCCCATTTGTCGCTATTAAGTTCGTATTCCATAATGATTGCATAGAGTTGTCTTATGGAAATAATAAAATGTCATGTTTTTCTAAACTAATTGGTTGATATCATTTATTTTTAATTCTTAATTTCCGAATGGTTAGGTGACTCGATTGAGGTGCGGTGGTTTCATTTTTGCTCTACGCCTCAATCACACCATGAGTGATGCTCCGGGCCTAGTTCAGTTCATGACAGCAGTAGGCGAAATGGCAAGAGGTGCATCCGCTCCATCTGTTTTGCCAACTTGGCAAAGAGAGCTTTTACTGGCAAGAAACTCACCTCGAGTGACTTGCACACACCACGAGTATGATGATGTCCCCGACACAAATGGAACAATTATCCCGCTCGATGACATGGCCCACCGCTCATTCTTTTTCGGTCCTGCAGAGATTTTGGCCCTACGCCAGCATATCCCTCCCCACCTCACCAAGTGCTCAACATTTGAAGTGCTAACAGCCTGCCTCTGGAGGTGCCGCACCATCGCTCTTCAGCCTGACTCAGAGGAAGAAATGCGCATTATCTGCATCGTAAATGCACGCGGTAAAATGGCTAATCCGCCACTACCTGGAGGATACTACGGGAACGTCTTTGCTTTTCCGGTGGCAATTTCAAAGGCCAAGAAGCTGTGTGAGAGTCCATTGGGTTATGCATTGGAGTTAGTGATGAAGGCGAAGAATGATGTGACTGAGGACTACATGCGATCATTAGCAGATCTTATGCTGATACGAGGACGACCACATTTCACAGTTGTTAGAAGCTTCGTTGCATCAGACGTAACACGAGCAGGCTTCGTTGATGTGGATTTTGGTTGGGGCAAAGCAACTTATGGTGGACCGGCAAAGGGTGGTGTTGGAGCGATCCCCGGTGTGGCAAGCTTTTATATTCCATTTACCAATAAAAAAGGAGAGCATGGAATAGTGGTGCCTTTTTGCTTGCCCGCCCCAGCAATGAAAAGATTTCAGGCGGAACTTGATAAAATGCTCAAGAACAAGCAACTTGTCATCACGTCAGCTTTATGAACAATTTACCAAAAGTTTAATTTACAATTGAAGTTTGTTTTGTAATGTGACTATGTAATTTTAATAAATGTGTATTCACTTGTTTTCTTTTGGTTTTGATTTTAGACAGAGTTGATGTACTGTTTTGTGATTCTCCCCTCCTTTTAAAAAAGATTAATAAGATTTTTAAAAAAAAAAAACTCTCCTATATTTATACTAATAGTTATTCTCCCTAATAATTGCACCACCTGAATTTCTAATAGAGTTATATAGCCGAATCATTTATTCCACAGGATTCATGCTCTAGAAATGAGTCTTTATGATGGCCTCTGTTTTAAAATTCACGCTACATATCGTTATGTAGCGCGAAATAGCGCTTTTTTAGTAAAAAACGCAACGAAAAATTACGATTTTTGGTGGAATTGCGCTAAAATCGCGCTATAGGGAACCAAAAGCGCAAAAAGCGCAAAATTCTGGACCAAAAGCGTAAATAGCGAGTTAAAAAAAACAGCGGATCTAAATAATAAATATATATTGTGCAATTTTCATAAAATTGTCTGCAGTCCGGGTGGTTAGGACTGTGCTGTAATTTCCAGCAGACCTAGGTTCGAAACTCACCAACAATAATTTTTTTTTTGATTTTTTTTTATTACTATCTAATATAACTATATTTTTTTTATTTTTTTTTGTTATATATTCTAAAGTTTAGTGCATATTTAGGCAAAAAAAAATACACCGCAAAACGCTATATAGCAACGCTATTAGCGCTTTTAGCGTTTCTCTCGAAAAAACGCTACGATAGCGATAACGATATTTAAAACACTGATAATGGCTGGACCATATAGTGATGGAAAGGAGGTAAAGTCTCTACTTGATAAATTCGTTAGGTCTGATTCAGATAATACATTAACAAGAAAATACTCCAGATAAATTCGTTAGGTCTGATCTTATGCTGACACAGAGTTATGCATTAGAGTTAGTGATGAAGGCAAAGAATGATGCGACTAAGGACTACATGAGATCATTAGCAGATCTTATGTTGACACGAGGACGACCACATTTCACAGTTGTTAAGAGCTTCTTTGCGTCAGACGTAACACGAGCAGGCTTCACTGATGTGGATTTTGGTTGGGGTGAAGCAACATTAATTTGGTGAGCCTCCAAAGGGTGGTGTCGGAGCGATTCTTGGTACGCATGCTTTTATATTGGACTTATTGGTGTGAGTTCAGCTTTTAATAATATATTTATTCATAGGTCACTACCCTCATAAATTTTTTAAGTGTATGTCACATTACGAGTGATAAAAAAAAATTCGTAAATTTTTTATATTTTTGTTTTAATTAATAATTCAAACAAACAGTAAAAAAAACTAAAAAAACTAAAAAAACAGTTTTTAAGTTTTTTTTTACACTTTGATATCTTACTCGTGTAGATTATAATATCTTTTTTTAAGGTTAAAAATATTTTTTTTAACATTTTTTTTTACATTTTAATATCTTTCACGTATAGATTATAGGACGGGTTACTGTAACTTAAAAAAGTTTCGGATCAGTACTTCTATTTAAAAAATATTATAAAAGATGATGTATGACTAATATTGTCCTTTTATATTCCATTTACCAATAAAAAAGGGGGAGCATGGAATAGTGGTGCCTTTTTGCTTGCCCGCCCCATTAATGAAAAGATTTCGGGCGGAACTTGATAAAATGCTCAAGTACGGGGAACTTATTATCACGTCTGCTTTATGAGCAATTTATCAAAAGTTAAATTCACTATTAATGTTTGTTTTAGAATAACTTGCCCAATTTTAATAAACAATTGTTCAGTTGTGTGCTTTTGACTTTAATTCTTGACAAAATTGATGTATCGTCTCGCGTGATCCATTCCGCGTTTGGTACTGCTAGTTATTTTCTCTAATAATTTTTACCCCACTTGAAATTCTAATAAATTATTAATGAAACCCAATCCTTTTTTTTACCCAAAGGCTTTAATTTACTAATGTGCGGGTAATGTATATCCATGCAAGGTGATGGTATAATAGAGCATAGCGGATTTAGCGATCCGGTGATAATTACAGCAAATTAGAATAACAAAGAACCATATTTGTGTTACCGTCGTGAAATCTTGAAGATTTACGTTAATCAAATCTTGATTTGGAGCGTTAATTTTTTCTAAAAAAATGTCCAAATTGATGTATAAATTGATATATTTATAACATTTCCACATCCTCAATTATATGATTCTATTCTAATATATTTAAACAAGATCTTTTGAGACGAAGTTACTTCTTATACTTTCAATCCTTATAACACCCCTTAATATTGGCAAAACAAAATGAACTTATATTCATATTTAAGAGTCAAATATGAGAAAAAATAACCTATCAATAGAAGAAAAAAAAAAAAACTCTTTTTTTTTTATAACAAATCTAGACTATCAGAGAGCAATAAAAGAAGACTTCTATTTATGTAAAATCTTTAATTGATCTTTTGGAGGTCCAAGCATACCTAATCTCTTTCTTTAAAATTGTAGCCTGCAAATTTCTGAGAATCGGCCGTAACATAAGTATCAAGGTGTAATTATCAAATTAAGAGCTCACATAAACTCATAATTGGTATCCAGTAAGTACCCGAATAATTAACCTCAGATTATATCGTTGGTTTCATATACGGGAAGTTCTTATAATACCTTCATGGATACACTTACGTAAGCACATGATAATAGACAAATCAACTTCATGGCATATGCACAAAACTGATCGTACACAACAAATAGCGCTTATGGATTTCTTATATTCTTTTATGAAGGTGAGTGGAATTCATATAATTACATGTCACTCAGAGCCGGCTCTACGTCCAAATGGGTAAAGCAGCAGATTTTGGGCTCTAATTCTAGAGGGACCCACAGTTATACTCCTATATGTATAGTACCTTTTTTTTTCTTTTTTTTTTAGTTAAGCGTATTTTGTATAAATCAAGAATAAAAATAGAGGGCTCACAGGTTGAGTAAACCAAAACCAACTCCTCAACGGTTACAAACTAACAACAAAAAAAACGAATTCTAAGTGGTAGTGATGTATAAAGCTATATAGCAAAGCTAAACATCCATGAGTAATGTATGATCTATCCCATAGGAAATTACACAAAAACAGAAAATCGAATTAAAGTCCCAAAAGTTGTATTTCATCGTTTGTTGAAGAACAAGATTTCCATCTCCTATCTAGCATCAATTTTAGCCCAGAAAAAACGATAATGGTAAATAGCGAACGAGGGCCCTATAAGTCAACATGTTCACCATATACAATCGGGCTGCACAATGCATCTAGCACACATATTAACCCCCATCCCTAACTCCCCAAAAGTCCAAAGAGGTATCCCTTCCATACCCATCGAACCCCAATCATCCCGTCACCAATTTAGTAATAAGTCAAACTCCTAACACCAACCTTACCTAGATCGGCTCCTAAAGACCGTAAATCAAACAAACGAGAAACAAAAACCGAAGTTTCTTAACATAGAATAGAATACACCATCTCCGACCTCAAATAATCTCCCTCGAATACCCCAAACTCAATGGGCATGAAAGCTTATGTGATTGCGCATAGCATAAAAAGACCATACCTTGATAGAGACAAAACCCATCTAGCTCAAGCCGGCCCAGACCTCTCTTCACTCAATCGATACAAACGCAGATAGAAGCCCCATAATCTGAATCTAAGGAAAATACCATTTAGGGCTTGGGTTAGAAAATAAAATAAGGGGCTTTATTAAATTGTTACTTAAAAGGGTAAATAATTTGAATCAATGCATCAATTTAGGGATTGCCCAAAAAGTTTGGACTCAATCATTGCCGGTTATAACCGGAATGTAAGCAACAAAGAAATATAACCGGAGTAGCACAGTGGCTTGACGGAGAGAGTGATGAAAAGAGTGTTGGCCCGTAAGCGACTAAAACTTAGAAGGGAGGTGAATAATATTTACGTATAATTTTCGCATAATTAAAATCTAAAGGAAATAACAACCCAACTAGCATCAAACTAAGAGTAAATGCAAATACAACTAGCAATAATCGACTAAATTACTATATGCTAAAAATAATAAGTAATGAAAGAAAATACGTAAAGTAAAAAGTAGGTAAAGAAATTGACACATGATATATAGAGGTTCGGCAAACCCGTCAACGTGCTCTCCCCGGAATTATCTTTACCAAGTATTATCACTATAATTTTCTTCCCAAAATTACAACCTAACGAGCTAATCTACGGATTAAGTTTTCCATCACTCTATGAGTATCCCGAATAAAAATACCTAAAGTTTTAAAGCAGCACTCGCTTACAAAGCCTCTACCCGATCACTCACTCACAAATAAGTTTATAATTCATTCTACAATTTGAATCGAAAGTGTATCGCTCACACACAAATATTCTCGATCTGTTTATAAGATTACAATAAGAGTACACTCAAAAATTTATAAGATTACATGTGAGAATTGTGTAGTATAAAATCTTTTCTTGCTTTGATCTTGATTGAATTGCTATAGAGATCGGGTGTGTAATTGGTTTGTTTATGAGATGATTTGGGGGTGTTTTGTAGACCAAAAGTGTCTACTGGATCTCTAATGACCGTTTTGGGTGGTTAAAACTTTTATCCAATGGTTAAAGTGACTTTTTGAAAAAGTTAAAAAGCTGTTTTTTTATCTGCATTTTGACCTACCGGTAGGTGTCTTCTGACCTATTAGTGGGTGAAATCTTTGTTGTTTAAAGAAAATTGGGTTTATAAAAATTAGGGTTTAAAGTGGGTGTGTTGATTTAGAACATATATTGAATTTTGATCTAAAAGATGTTAGATACTTGTTATAAGATGAAATATAAGTAGATTTGTAAAAGAAATGGGTGAATTTGAGTGAAAAATGGCAATTTTAGAGTTAGGAGAGAGAGTCGGCTAGAGAATGAGAATGAGTGGTTTTGTGTTTGGATATTTGTTCTCAAAAGTAAAAGAAAGAAAGAAAATAAAAAAAAAATATAGAAATTACAGATCCACTGGTGGTTGGACGAATACCCACCAATGGGTTATAAGTCAGGAGCTTCACAAAAAATAGCCACTGATGGCTCGTATTAAACCCACCAATGGGAAATTCTAGGAAAAACAAATAAATAAAAATACATAATAAAATTAACAAACCATATATATAACTATACATATCATATATCAAACATTCCGAGCTCTCTACGAATATAACAAAATTGTTCTTCATTAAGTGGTTTTGTAAAAATATCGGCTAATTGCCTATCGGTGTTAATATATTCTAATAAAATATCTCATTTTTTAACATGATCTCGAAAAAAATGATGGCATAAATTAAGATGTTTTGCACGAGGGGGTTGGATATGATTTTTAGAAAGATTAATAGCACTAGTATTATCACACAAAATAGGCACTTTATCATACGATAAATCAAAATCATTCAATTGTTGACGCATCCAAAGAATTTGCGCACAACAACTATCCTCGGCGACGTATTCCGCCTCCGCTGTAAAAAGTGCATCCGAATTTTGTTTATTGCTATGTCAAGAAACTAATGCATTTCCTACAAATTGGCAAGTGTCACTAGTAATTTTTCTATCCAAACGACAACCGGTAAAGTCGGCGTCGGAATAGCCTACCAAATCAAACCAAGTATCATGCGAGTAAAATAATCCTAGATTACATATAACTACAAGATATCTAAAAATACGTTTAACGACAACAACATGCGATTCCTTATGACAAGATTGATATCTAGCACACAAACAAACACTAAATATGATATCGGGTCAACTTGCGGTTAAGTACAAGAGGGATCCAATCATACCTCTATATAGCTTTTGATCCATGCAAATACTGGATTATCCCTGTCTTGCTTTATTTTCGGACTCATAGGAGTCCATAGTGGCTTCGCATCGCTCATCATGTTGAAGCGTTTGAGCAACTCTCTTGTGTATTTTGCTTGATTCACAAAGATGTTATCCTTTATTTGTTTGATTTGAAGTCCGAGAAAGTTTATGAGCTCACTCATCATGCTCATCTCGAATTCACTTTACATACACTTAGAAAACTCCTCGCACATGCGAGCATTAGTAGCACCGAAAATAATGTTATCAACATAAATTTGAATTAAAAACATATATTTTCCATCTTTTTTTATAAAAAGAGTAGTATCCAAACTAACACGAAAAAAATCTTTTTCAATCAAAAATTTACTAAGACTTTCATACCAAATTGGGGGTGCTTGTTTTAGGCCATAAAGTGCTTTTTGAAGTTTGTAAACATGATCGGAAAACTCGTGATTTTCAAAACCGGATGGTTGTTTTACATAAAATTCCTCATTTATAAAACTATTTAAAAATGCGCTTTTAACATCCATTTGAAATAATTTAAAGCATTTAAAAGAAGCATAAGCAAGCAACATGCTAATGGCTTCTAGTCTAGCTACGGGTGCGTAACTTTCATCGAAATAGATGCCTTCTTCTTGGTTATACCCTTGAGCCACTATTCTAGCCTTATTTCTAATAAGTACACAGTATTCATCCATCTTATTACGAAACACCAATTTCGTACCTATAATGGATGTATCACGCGGGCTAGGAACTAAATTTCATACTTTCCTACGCTCGAATTGTTTTAATTCGTCATTCATAGCTAAAATCCAACTCTAATCTAGTTCTGCTTCATGAATGTTCTTGAGCTCTAATTGAGACAAGAATAAGACAAGAATGCAAAATGATTAACTGAATGTCTCAAACAAGAACATGTATCCACTCTCTCACCCGGATCTCCAATAATTAGTTCTTGCGGGTTGTGGTTTGCAAAATGCCATTCTTGAGGTAAATACTCATGAATTTGCACACTAGTTTTAAGTCCTCTTGAAGTCGTTCTATAGTCAATTCCTCGACACTAGGCTCAACTTTTACCCTAGGCATGTCATGATTAGAAGAATATGCAACATGGAAAATATTAACAACAATATCATTAATAATTAGAGGCTTATCAAGATTAGGTAAAGTCTAATCAAAAGAAAAATATACCGATTCTTCCACCAATAGAGTTCTTTTATTAAAGACCCTATATGTTTTACTCGATATTACATATCCAAGGAAAATTCCTTCATCGAACTTAGCATAGAATTTTTCTAAATTATCCTTACCACTAATATGTATGTAACATTTACAACCAAATGCACGTAAATGAGCAATATTAGTCTTTCGCTCATTCCATAACTCATAAGATGTCTTTTTCAATATCGGCAAAACTCTATTTAAAATATAACAAGCAGTATTTACGACTTCGGCCCAAAAATAGTTTGAAAAATTATTTTCACAAAGTATGGTTTGTGCCATTTCCTCTATGGTTCTATTCTTCCTCTCTACTACCCCATTTTGTTAAGAGGTATGAGGGGCCAAAAAGTTATGATCAATACCATTATCATCACAATAAGTTTGAAATGGTGTATTCTCAAATTTCTTACCATGATCGGTTTGGATACTTTTAATCATATTACCCTTTAGTGTTTGGAGCTTTTTACAAATTATAGAAAATTCTCTAAAAGCTTCATGCTTATGTGATAAAAATAAAACTCATGTAAAACGACTATAATCGTCAACCATGACGAATGCATATGCACGTCCTCCAAGACATAGTGTTCGGGAAGGACCAACTAAATCCATATGAATAAACTCTAAACAACGAGTAGTAGAAATAATATTTTTAGACTTAAAAGGAATCTTTGTTTGTTTTTCTAATTGGCAAACGTGACAAAATTTGTCCTTTTTATAAGGAACTTTCGGTAAACCTATTACCAAATCTTTTCTAGAGATTTTATCAAGTAAATCAAGACTAGCATGAGCAAGTCTTCTATGTCACCACCAACCATTGTCATTGATAGTAACAAGACACTTGACCTCATTATCCACTGAACTATTCAAATCAATCATATAGACATTATTTTTTCTTTGGCCAATGAGAATAGTTATATTATCCAAAATACAATGAATGATGCAATACGATTTTTCAAAAGTAACTTTATGACCCAAGTCGCAAAGTTGACTAATACTAAGCAGGATATGTTTAAAACCATCAACAAGCAACACATTATCAATAATAACATTAGGAGTTTTATAAATACTACCAATACCGATGATTTTACCCATGCTATTATCCCCGAAGATCACAAAGCCTCCATCTTTCGGTGCAACAGTAGTAAATTTAATTTTATCTCCCGTCATATGCCTTGAGCATCCACTATCCAAGACCCACTTGTCCTCATTAATTTATGACCTCAAGCATACATCATCTATTTCGTTGTCTCTAACCATGAGACAAAGGTTTGCGACTTCATCTTTGTCGCTATCAGAACTATCATCATCGCTCCCCCACGTGGCCACAATAGCCTTCTTAAATTCTTTCTTATTTTTGAACTTGTCCTTTTTGTTCATGGGACATTTGTTTTGCATGTTACCGGGTTTGATAACAAATGATTTCATACTTTTTGTTGGATTTGTTATATGGCTCTCCCTTGTATTCCTTTTTCCAAAATCGTTGACCACCTTTCTTTTTCCAACTTAGGAATATGTCATCCTTTTTGTTGGACAGTCGTTATCGCTATCATTGTTTGTTGTTCTTTTGAAAGCGATGCTTTTCTTACTTTTTGAGTCGTCCTCTTGTTTTCGAGTTGACATGTCTAATTCATGGGTGCTTAAGGATCCTATGAGGTTCGAGAGAGAGAAGGTGTTCATGTTATTAGCTTCTTGTATATCCATCAATTTTGATTCCCATTTTCTCAGAAGGCTTCTTAGGATCTTCGTCACCATTTCCTTGCTAGAATACACTTTTTTGAGTCTTTTAAGATCATTAGTGATTTTATTAAAATGAGTATACATAAAAGCAATAGACTAATCATCATCAACTTTAAAAAGTTCATAATCATGAATAAAAATGCTAATTTTAGAGTTCTTACCTTGACTAGTTTCTCCGTGCATAATAGCTAGCTTATCCCACATTTATTTAGCAGTATCACAACCAGAAATCTTATCATACTCACTAGGCGAAAGCACACAAGTTATAGAAGTCATAACTCTATAATTAAGAGAGAAAGCGGTGCGTTCTTCAATATCGAGTTGTTCTACGAGTTTATCCATTCCGTTCAACCTATGCGCTTTATAACCTTTGCTAATGTTAACCCATTGGTCTATCTTGTAACCATAAAGAAAATTCTTCATGAGGTCTCTCCAATAAGGATAATTAGTTTCGTCAATGAACGACGGCCTAGTACTTGACTTATAGTCTCCGTACGTAGACATAGCGGATCTTTAAACTCAAAAATTGCTCGAGTCTATAAAAAAAAGAGTTAGGCTCTGATACCAATTATTGGCCCGTAAGCATCTAAAAGTTAGAGGGGAGTGAATAAGGTTTACGTACTATTTTTACAGAATTAAAATCTAAAGCAAATAACAACCCAATTAGCGTCAAACTAAGAGTAAATGCAAATAGAGCTAGCAATAATCAACTAAATTACTTTACGCTAACAATAATAAGTAATGAATGCAAATATGTAAAGTAAAGAGTAGGGAAAGAAATCGACACACGATGTATAGAGGTTCGGCAAACCCGTCAACGTTCTCTCTCTGGAATTATCTTTACCGGTTATTATCACTATAATTTTCTTTCCATGATTACAACCTAAGGAGCTAATCTGAAGATTAAGCTCCCTCTCACTCTATGAGTATCCCGAATGAAAAGATATAGAGTTTTTAAGTAACACTCGCTTACAAAGCGTCTACCCGATCACTCGCTCACAAATGAGTTTATAATTCAATCTACAATTTGAATCGAAAGTGTATCGCTCACACAAAAATATTCTGGAAATGTTTATAAGATTACAATAAGAGTACACTCAAGAATTTATAAGATTACAAGTCAGAATTGTTTAGTATAAAATATTTTCTTGCTTTGATCTTGGATTGAATTACAATAGAGATTGGGTGTGTGATTGGTGTGTTTATGAGATGATTTGGGGGTATTTTGTAGACTAAAAGTGTCTCACTACAAGAAAAATACTCTAGGTCGACAAAAAATATTCGTCGCTAAAGCTGATATTTCATCACCTAAACATTTAGGCGACAAAACTTTCGTCGCTAAGACTCCGTCGCGTATGTACTGTCGGGCGGGAACCACGCGACGAAAATTGAATTCGTCGGACAAGTTTCACTTTTGCCGACGAATTGGGCGACAAAAACTGTTTCGTCGGCCAAGTTCACCACCATGTTACAACTTAATATTCACCGCCATATTACTTTTAGATACATGATATTTTTAATTTATAATATAAATAATCAAATTATTTATGACTTAAAAATATGTGTTTTGAGAATCCAACTTTCATTTTAGACTCAGACACTATTTTTCATTAATAATTTGTATGAATAACGAACAGGGGCGGCCTATGCCAAATCGGCTAATACTTGGGCAATGTGTTCGGAAAAAAATTACGGACAATAACAGCTTTATTTTTAATATACTTGGTAGTTAAAATGAAATTTTTAAACACCAATTTGTTTAAAATGTGTTGCAATAGGTCAGATGGTAGAGTAGATTGGTAGTTTACCTAGAAGATCATGAGTTTGAATCTTTTAAGTTATAATTTCATTACGTAGTACTGGGACTGAATTTCAACTTGATTAGTGTATTTTGGGTTTTCAATAATGATTATTAAATTAGACAAGAAAATTACCCACAAAACCAAGATATAATCACATAGTTTGTCAAACTAAATCAATTTGAAAGGTGATAAAAGTAATAAAAAAAAAAGTACCTATACACGAATAAACGGTGATAGGTGATCAGGAAGAATAGAGGTTAGAGGATTGTGATGATAGAAAATTGATGATCTGTTTGAATATACAAAATATGTTATAATTAAGGTTCTACTTAATTTTTTAATCCAACTCTGATAAAATAATGAATAATAATGATATTTATAGGATAAGCCAACTCTTTGCAATTAATGGAGGGTGTCCTTAGTAAAACGAAACTAACTATTACAATATTAAAAAAATATTTAATTTATATAAAATTAATGAATACCTATACTATAAATAACTTTTATTCTATATTTTTATATCAAATTCGATCACCTAAAATAAACAAAAATAATATCTAGAAGAAACTATAGAATTTATGCATACATATAAAAATAGTACATTTTACAAAAAAAAAAAAAGTAAGATAAGCGAAAACCATAAATTTTAGTCGTTTTTATAATTTTAAGTTGTATCACCAACTTTAGTTTTTAAGTGTGTAAACTTGAATTTACTTTGATAGTTATTTATTTGAATGTCTAAATGCTATTAACGTAAAAATATTTTCATCATCCAAATTTACAAGATTGAGTTAAAAAATTAGTTTTCTTCTCGTGTAAGATATATGTGTAAGATTTATTACTAAATAATTATATGAAAATATTATCTATCTTATACATTATCATGTTAGTTACAAAAATATTATAATTAAATTTAATCCTCTATCATGATCTCATTAGTAATTATCTTTTCCTATATTAACGATTACAATTACACCTCATGATAGTAGACATCATGTATATAGCCAAATCAAATTCAATTTTTAACCCAAACAATACTTCACCCAACGAAATATTTTTCAGGCTATTTGTCGGCATGCAATTGTTTTTTGTAAACCGATAAAACACGAGAAATTCGTTGGTGGGAATTGACGCGACAAAAGTAATTCGTCGCCGTTTCGTCGGCAGGAGTTTACCCCACTCCACAATTTTGTGCCGAGATTTTTCTCGACAAAATATTGAAATTCGTCGGGTTAAATTGATTTTTGCCGACAAATTTTTGTTTCGTCGCCAATTTTTTTGTCGGCAGAGACAAATTTTTCTGTAGTGTCTATTGGATCTCTAATGACCGTTTGTGGTGGTTAAAGGTTTTATCTAATGGTTAAAATGACTTTTTGGAAAAACTAAAAAGCTGTTTTTTTTTAAACTGCACTTTGACCCGTTGGTGGATGAAATCTTTGCTAGTTCTGCAACATTGATCCACTGGTGGGTTCTGTATGCCCACTGGTGGGTAGTACATGAGAAAATCTTTTTTATTCTGTCCACTTGACCCACGGGTGGGTTATGTAAAATCCACGGGTAGGTGTTTACCGTCTTTTGAACTTGGCATTAAGGTCTATTTAAATAACAATTTTATGAAGTGAAGGAAATTATGGTCATATTGTATCAAAACCTAAACCTAGGTCCAGAACACCCATGCTAAGATTTCGATTCTCTTTATCCACTGATCTATAATCAAGATTTTGCAATAGAAACTTAATGCACAACACTTTTTTGGTTGTGGGAAAACTCATGTACCAGCTAGCTAGCAAGTTGCTATATATAGACTAGAGATATTCGATTTCGTGTCCTCAAATTTGGTCCATGTATAGATTCCCACATTTTTGATAAAACCATAAACACCAGCCAAAACACACCCTTTGGTTAGTGCTTAATTGGTCCCTTCTTTATCCACTGACTGACCACTTGCCCCGTAGAATTTTTCCATATCAGTAAATTGGAGCAAAATTTCTCATAACTAGTTAAAGACGAATTTTTTTAGAAATATTTCGATGATAGGATCTAACTCAGCCCACCAAAATATAAATCGACCTGAACAATGACTACTAATTTTACCGGCTACTGGACCGGTGGACCCAACTGGTAAGATACCAAGGCTGATGGATCGAGAGGTGCGGTTTTCATTTTCCATTTGCAGGCACAAGAAGAACGAGGTGGTGAAACAATTAATGGCGACATTCTACTCTTTAAGCAAAATCGTTGAAAGTTTAATATTTATTTTTTAGCTGTTGTAGTTAAAATCTTCCTAATATATCATTTTAGTTGCTCAAATTTAAGAAGGAATCTGATGGATTTCAGCCTCTCCCTAATTCGATCATGGTTTCACCAAAAAAAAAAACGGTAAGTAACTTTACCATTATGTGCAGGCTCCCTGTGTTTGAGAGGAGATGTGACTTGCCAATTTGGTATGAATAGGATTTTCTGGAAAATAATGCCATCTGCATGTATATTTATTCAGACTCGGGTGGTAGAGACACACATTAGCCTATCAAAATTCATAAAATTGTCAGTATATTAAAATTCTATTTGTTTGATGCATGCAAACATTGTGGTGAAACTTCAGCCCTTAACACGTGAGGTTTAATCTCTGTTCAGCAGAAAGACTACCCAACTCGGGCTTAATCGGAGTGCAGGTGATTTCCGTGCCAGCCCTACGGTCAGGCCAGGACAGAACCTCCTCAGGCAAAGGACTACCAAGTACCTGACACAATACTAATACCTTCAAAACACATGTAACTAAGTAATCAAGACAGAAGAATAAGAGGGGAATACCGGACAAGATTATAAAATATTCAAAATATTACACGCTAGTATCTATAGAAGAGACCCACAAGTCGGGCTCAAAAAAAATTAATTTCCAAAAGGAAATTACATAACGAAACAAAAGAAGACTTCATGGCTTCACCCATAGACCGGGCAAGGGCATAAGTAACCAGTAAGGCGAGAGAACGCTGATCATTACAAAAGCTGAATATTAAATAATAATAAAAAAATGTGACCTTTGATTTAGGACTATCCCCACCCTCTTTGGGATTGGGGAGGATCAAAAAGTCTCCTGATGGAAAAGGCAGACCAATGGGCATCTCGCCCCCACTCCCAGCCTCAGCCTCGACCTCATCCATATCAGGATTGTGAAAAGTAGAAAACTCTCCCAGAGGCGAAGGCAACACCGAGGGTTGATCGCCCTCACCCCCAAGATCACCCACATCCTCGGGCCCACCCCCAAAATCATCAACAAACTCGTCCTCGGCCACATCCGCAAGTTGACGTTCAACTCGTCTAACCCTCTTGCGGCCCCCAGAGGGAGCAAAGGCGGCAGACCTTTTATCACCCGCCCTCACAGTTGCGGGTTTAAACCGAGAACGGAAAGCCCCCCTTCTTCCCCCAAGGGTCAATACCCTAGACGCAATAGCGTCCAAAAAATCCTGGTCGGTCTCTTCAGGAATGATAGGAGCTCGGGAACACCGGTTTCCCGGGTCAGCCACGTAACCAAGAAGCTTGGAAGCACCACGGTTGTCAGCCTTCATATCCGGGCCCCACCACTTCCATAAAGAAAGCAGTTTATTAGCATCGGAAGCATCAAGGGAAGGAATTGAGGGAGCAACAAGGGCAGGTTTAGGAATACGGCGCCCGGCCGGGCACTAATTCTCAGACTATCAAAGTGTCAAGTTTATGCTCCTTGTTTGTGTCTGGAATATCCAGAATAAGCCGGGCAAAGCTCCTAACAGAATAAAATATTAACTCCGCGTATCAAAATATTAACTCCGCGTATCAAAATGAAAGACATAAACCCCGAGGAAATCCTTCATCTCCAGCTTAACTCTAGCTAGATCTGACAGCCTCTTCAAACCGTTGAGAATACGGTAGCTGTTTAAAGTCCGCTGGCAGTGGGCAATTTAAAAGGCTTCAAAGAATGAAGCCACCCAATCTGAGAACGGCAGAGTTAGCCTCCCGTCAAAAGGGCAGAGGCTCGAACAGCAACCTCCCCATCCCCGACATCACCAAAAACCTCCTCATCCGAAGAAGGCTTTTAAAAATAAACGTCAGCAGGAATATTAGCCTTTGATAGGAAATCAACTTCAGAAAAATGGGTCAACTAAGTCAAACACTGTTGCAGATATCCCTACCAACAACAAAAATACACGTCATAAGCAGAAGAACGAAGAAAGCTAAAATCAACTAAACAACAGCAAAAAACCACAAACAATCAATTATGAGCATTAACATCCAAAGCCCAACTAAACTAAAATAAATAACTTAAAAATAAAAATAAAAATTTGAGAGATACGCATATAGCAAAGGCAGATGGAACCCAATAAACCAATAAATAATAACACCTTTTAGCACAAAATAGTTGCACAATAATCACCAAAGCCAACGAAATACACAGGGGAAAAACATGTGCCAAGGAAAATTTAAAAATACTCACCGCCATTATAATCGAAGAAGAGAAAGCAAGAATGAAGATACAGCAGCGGCGCACTCCTTCATTCCCTAGAGAGGTAATAAGAGTGCTAAAAGAAAACAATGGGTAATAACTAAATATAAAGGAAAGGAAGAGAGTAAAAGAGAATAAAAAAATCATAACACTCTTTTCGAATGCCAGGAGTTATCATGTTTTACCGCAATGCCATGAGTTATCATGTTTTATCGCAACAGCCGAGCATTTTCAAAAACAACTCTCAGGATCATGCCACGTGGAAAGGCATGCCTCACTACCCTACGAAGATCACATCATAGAACCGAAATAAACGGCCAATAGACCCCACATCAAAGAGCATGGGCACTTACGTCACCAATAACAAAACAACGCTCAAGATCACGACACGTGCAAGGACACATGCCACTACCCCATGAAGGCCACGTCCTAGAAACTAAATAAACAGCCAGCAAACACCACATCAAGAGAATGCATAACTACGTAATCAAAAACAAAGTGAAGAGGACAAGCAAGAATTCATCAACAACAATGGTCACCGACTCAAGTCATTCATAGACCCTCACTCCGACGACCGTGGAACTAACGACGCCAGCAACAGTCTATGGGGAGATACCCCCGATGACCCTTGTCGAACAACGAACAATCTAACCAACGAGAAAAGACAATAATCAAAACAACATCAAGAAAAGTCAAAATTATCTCATTCAATACTCAGTGCTCAAAACGACGAATATCAACACACTTATCACATCAAAAAGAACAACAAATAAAAATGGAAGCAGCAAACAAATAGTAACAGATAAACAAAGTCAAATTTTTATTCATCCACTAGAGGATAACGAAAGATATTACAAATTACAAACACTTGTAGAAATAAGAAATTACATAATAACCCCATCATTTGGGAGCACTAGAACTACCCTCCCCACCCATATTCTTATTCGCCAACAGCTCTTCAAGGCGTTCATTTTCCCTCAGCAGATGAGAAATGCCCCCCTCTGCCTGAGTCAGAAGACAGGAGAGAGACATGCACTTCTTCTCGGCCTCATTAAGATCTTTCTTTTCTTGATCTCAATACTTTTTTAACACACGAGGTTCAGTCTCAGAACTACGAAGCTTTGCTTTTAATATTTTTATATCAATCTCATACAACTCAGTTTGAGACAACTCATCCTCGCCATCAGAGGGACCGTGAACTGGCAACAGAAAGGTGGGCTCGCTATCAATGGAAGATTTGGCTTTGGCGGTGGATCTAGTAAGGGGAGCCATCTCAAAGAGCGGTTAAGAAAATAAAGGAAACAACAAGTAAATAGAGGTTTAATTTTAAATAATAGTATCAAGAACATAACACAAGGGAGAATTTATAGAAAATCAAAGGTCACAAGAGAATAAATGACACAACGGTCTAAATTCAAAATAAATACAAGTGTACCTTCTTGAAAAAATAAATAAGAACACGAAAAGACGCAAATAAATAAACAGACAAAAAAGGAAATACAAATAAGCAATAAAAGCAAATCAACCGAAAATCTAATCAAATATCATTGGGGGGAAAAGTAGAGCTCCCGGCACGAGAACTAGAACCCTGAAGACTGGAAAACCTATTGGCCATAAGCCGAGCATGATAGGCCAAATTTTCATCAATAAGATCGTTGTTCGCAGACCTGAGAAATTCAAGCTCCTTGTGAAGCCGAGCATTTTTAGCCAATAGATGTACGGATCCCAGAGGACCACGGTCGAACTCTTCCTTGGCATGTTCCCATATTGCCTCAGTCTCGTACCAAATATCCATCTGATGATTTCTCTCGAGCATTAACTCATCCATCCGATGAGCCAGAGTATCACATTCGGCCTTGCTGGTTATCCAAAGAAGATCTACCGATGAAATCGAATCCCTGGGAGCCAGAGCCCCAAAGTCTCTCTCTGCAATGATCGACTGTTGATAATTCCGGGATAAGAAATCATCTAACTCCTTCACCCGAGCATGAAGTCACGTCTGAGGAGTCAGCACTTAAGGCACCATCCGCATGAAGAAAAATTATGCAATGAAGAGAGAGAGATGAAGAGTGGGAAGCCGAGGCTGGGAATTGATAGGCTTGGAAAAGTTAGAAGTAACTAAAAGGATAACTAAGACGCATCAACAATGGTACAAACAGCTTTGACTATGAGTGACGGTACGAATAAAAACAGAGATCACGTGGGCATACACATATATGGAAAAGTAAAAAAAATCAGACGCCAACATCATATAAAGTCAAAAAGAAGATAACATCAGACATGACAAGACAAGAATAGATAAATTATTATTCCATTAAAATAAAATATTACAGAAAGATTACGTCCTTCAAACAAATAAAAAAAATCACTAAAAATCCCCATACGAAGAAGATGGCCCACGAGATGTTCCTGCCATATCCTCGGCAGTCAAACCCCCTTTCAAAGCGTCATCCCTTCTTACGAATGGCCTCATTTTCATCAACCAAAGCCAGGATTGCTTGCCTGGTGTGTTCCAACTCTAACCTTAGCCAGAACAATTCTCTCACCATCTCACTGTGATGGTACTGCATGATCTTCAGTTCACCATCCCCTTCGAATAGCAAACTTTTAACATTGTTGAAGGACGCCTCATAGGCTTCCACTTGTAATGCCAAGGTATTTTGACAGTTGTTGCTCTAAGCACATGACAGGTACTGCAAGCTTCCTTCAAAATGTCATTAGTTTCACAGAAAACACTGTTGTGTTTGGTGGTGGAGATACAGGTAAAATTGTTGGTAAAGGTACCTTAAACAAACCTGGAATGCCTGATATTGATGATGTTTTTCTTGTAGATGGCCTAAAAGCTAATCTTATCAGTATTAGTCAACTGTGTGACAAAAAGATGATTGTTAAGTTTAACAAAGATAGGTGTCTAATTACTAATCTTAACAATGATTTGGTCATGACTGGAGTTAGATCAGCAAACAGCTGCTATGTTTTCGAAAAAGCTGAAAAAGAATTGCCTCAGAATAGGTGTAATCAAGCTATTACTAATAATGTTGATATTTGACATAAAAGGCTTGGTCATGTGAATTACAAAACCTTGGATAAGCTAGTTAAAGAAGAATCGATAAGAGGTATTCCTAAACTTAGTGCTAAAACTCAAAGTGTCTGTGGTGATTGTGCAGTTGGAAAACAAACAAAGAGTATTCACAAAAGTACAAGTCAAATCTACACTAAGAGAGTCCTAAAACTTCTTCATATTGATTTAATGGGTCCTATGCAAACTGCAAGTATTGGTGGCAAGAAGTACATTTTGGTAGTTGTAGATGATTTCTCTAGATACTCTTGGGTAGTTTTCTTAAAAGATAAGTCTGAAACTTTTGATCTCTTTAAAACTCTCTGCTTAAAACTCCAATTTGAAAAAGGTTCAACCAGTGGTAATATTGCTAGGGTCAGAAGTGATCATGGAACAGAATTTGAAAACAGTAAGTTTAGAGAGTTTTGCAACTCCTTAAGTATTAGTCATGAGTTTTCTGCACCTAAGACTCCACAGCAAAATAGCATAGTTGAAAGAAAGAATAGAACAATTCAGGAAATGGCTAGAGTCATGCTTAATTCTAAGAAACTTGCTAACAGATTTTGGGCTGAAGCTGTTAATACTGCCTGTCATATAGTTAATAGAGTATACATTACTAAAGGCACTTCCATGACTGCTTATGAAATATGGAAAGGCAGAAAACCCAATGTTAAGTATTTTCAAGTTTTTGGGTGTGTTTGCTATATTCTTAGAGATAGAGAACATCTAGGAAAATTTGATTCTAAGGGTGATAAAGGAATCTTTCTTGGTTATGCTCAGAACAGCAGAGCTTTTAGAGTTTTTAATTTAAGGACAAATTGTGTCATGGAATCCTATAATGTGATATTTGATGACTCAAAAGTTGTTGATGAGATTACAGGTGATGATGAAGAATCTGAAATTACAGAAAAAGAGGAAGGAGAAATTCAGCAAACAGGCAGTCCAATAGTGGTTGGAAGTCCAGTTGCAACTTCAGTTGCAACTGAGGTTGAAACTGAAGTTGAAACCCAGAATACTGCTGAGTCTGAAGAAGAAGAAGAGAGTTCTCATGTTCAATCTACTAGCAAGCCTCGCTATGTAAGGACTCAGAAAAATCATTCTCTTGACAATGTCATAGGAGAAGTTGCTTCAGGTATGAAAACCAGAGGTAAAAGAAATAATGTTGTTCACTTCGCTTGTTATATTTCTCAGTTAGAACCTAAGAATATAAAAGAACCTTTAGAAGATTGTGAATGGATTTTAGCTATGCAAGATGAACTGTCTCAATTTGAGAGAAATGATGTATGGACTTTAGTACCCAGACCTTCTAATAAAAATGTTATAGGGACTAAATGGATCTTTAGAAATAAAAGTAATGAAGATGGAATAATTATCAGGAATAAAGCCACGTTGGTAGCTCAGGGTTATACACAAATTGAGGGAATTGATTTTGATGAAACCTTTGCTCATGTAGCTAGAATTGAATCTATTAGAATGCTACTCTCTCTTGCATGTATGTATGATTTTAAATTGTTTCAACTTGACATTAAGAGTGCCTTTTTGAATGGTGTGATCAATGAAAAAGTTTATGTCTGTCAACCTAAGGGATTTGAAGATCCTAAATTTCCTGAACATGTCTATTTGCTGAAAAAGGCCTTGTATGGCTTAAAGCAAGCTCCTAGAGCTTGGTATGATAGATTAACCAAATTCTTGATTGAAAAAGGTTTTAACAGAGGGGGAGTTGATAAAACTCTGTTTACTAAGAAAACTACAAAGGATATAATCATTGCTAAAATCTATGTTGATGACATTGTGTTTGGTTGCACTTCTGATAATAGGATTGCTGAATTTATTTCTGATATGAAGAATGAATTTGAAATGAGTGGTGGAGGTGAATTAACTTACTTTCTAGGATTGCAAGTTAAACAGAATGAAAAAGGCATTTTTCTATGCCAGGGTAAGTATGTTGATAATCTTGTTAGGAAGTTTGGTCTGAGTGAGAGTAAAGAGAAGAGAACCCCTATGAGTACAACCCTAAAATTGTCCAAAAATGATAAAGGTAAGAGTGTTTGTCCTAGTCTTTACAGATCCATGATTGGAAGTCTGCTTTATTTAACTGCTAGTAGACTAGATCTTTGCTTAAGTGTAGGAGTGTGTTCCAGGTATCAGGCAAACCCCTTATAACCTCACCTTCTAGCTATCAAAAGGATTTTAAGGTATGTAAAAGGTAGAATTCACCTAGGCCTATGGTATTCTAAAGACACAAACCATTTTCTGTTGGTTATTGTGATGCTGATTGGGCAGGAAATATAGATGATAGAAAGAGTACTTCTGGTGGTTGTTTTTATTTTGGGAACAACCTTGTTTCTTGGTTCAGTAAAAAGCAAAATTGCATATCTTTATCTACTGCTGAGGCAGAATATATTGCAGCTGGAAGTGGATGCACTCAACTTATTTGGATGAAACAAATGCTAACTGATTATAATGTTAAACAAGAAATATTAACTTTGTTTTGTGATAACAAAAGTGCTATAGATTTGGCAAAGAATCCTGTTCAACATTCCAGAACTAAACATATTGATCTAAGTCATCATTTTATCAGAGAACTAGTTGAAGGAAAAAGCTTAATTTTAGAACATGTTTCAACTGAAAAACAATTAGCAGATATTTTCACAAAGCCCCTTGATACTAATAAATTTGAATCTTTAAGAAGTGATATAGGGGTATGTCACTATAAATCTAATTGAATACTCTTGCTATGTATGTCTATTTTGAGTACCTTTAATACTTTTTAGTTCTAGAGGTAAGTCTTTATTGAGCTTTGAAGTTTCTATCTTGAAAAAGCCGCTTTTTGGTGTCTCAAAAATAGATGTGAGGTAACTTGTCTTAAAACCTCTCTGGTAATAGAGTTGCAAGCACAAAGTGCACTTTTTAAATAGTGGTTGCAAGTTCAGTTGCAATCCCAGTTGGAACCACGTGCTCACAATACTGGTTGCAAGCTCAGTTGCAACATCAGTTGAAACCACATTCGCATAATACTGAAAAATTCAGTGATTGTCCAAAGGTGTTATACCATCTTTAATTCACATGATAGTGAACTACTAAAATAAAAAAAACCAAGACAAAGTCTTGTTATTTTTGACATCACTTATACTCTTTCCTTGCTGAGATCATCAAACTAGTTTTTGTGTAGAGATGAAAACGAATTTGCTCAATTTAAGTTCTTAAAATCTAATTTCTATTAAAGTTATCCAATGATAAACTTATCAACTTGAGTAAATTGCTAGATTCCTGTTTTTTAATTGTTTAAATATCTTGCTTTATTGCTATTTTCTCTTGAATCAAGTCAAAATTTCCTTACAATCTTCAACTACTTAGAATTCAAATTTTGGGTAAATCTGTTTACAAGGAATGTTTATCTTTGTTATTTGCTGGATTTATCTTAATGAAAACTGTTTTCTATGTGATTTTATTATGATTTGATTTTTAAATTTCTATTGCTAAAAAATTGCCATATTTTAAGCAGAATTTGTTTTAAAATTGATTTAAGTGTATCTTTTTCCAATTACAAAAAAATTTGGGCTTTATTGCTATTTATAGTAATCTCTTTCGCTATCCCAAATCAATCACAATTATCAGAATTATTCTCTCTCTCTTTCTATTAAACAAAAAAACCCTAAGTTCTCTGTAAAACCCACTGCGAAGTTCCAAGTCCGGTTGCAACCTTAGTTGAAACCATGTCTTCCAACTCTCCTAATAACCCAAATCTCAACATTGATGATGACTGTACTCTTAGGGATTTCTTGAATAAATCTACAACCAGTCCAGGCTCAAAAGCCAAGGTAATTGAGTTTTCCTCATCTAAGAAACAGAGAACTAAGAAACGTGCTAGGAGAAACTTAGAGGAGGATCCTATTTCTGTTGGTTTTTCTTATGTTTCCAAGTTTAATGAGGTTGATCCTAGGTTCTGGAGTAGGAAAATGTTTAGGAGGTTCAGGTCCTTTGCTAGTAGGGAAATTCACTGTGAAAAGAGGCTTAATTTAGTCAGTTATCCACACATACAGGTGCATGTTGAAAAATTGTTGTCTGATGTTGGCTTAGAGAGAACTATTTGCTATGTTAATTCCTTTTATCCTGCTGTTGTTAAGGAATTCTATGCTAATCTAAGTAGCATTGTCTTTGATGAGGGTAACCCTGCATATGGAAAAATATTTTTGAGTGGTCTAACTTTAGATTTTACTCCTAAGTTAATCAATGAATTTCTAAGTACTCCTAATCCTTCTGAGAGTAGTGTTGATTATGACATGGAAGTCATTGCTCTTGTCCTCACTGGAAAGAATAACAGATTTGATGGCAATTCCATCAAGACATCCTCTCTCACATTGTGTGCTTCTGTGCTACACAAAATAGCTAGGTTTAATTGGACTCATACAAAACAACCCTCAAAAGTCAACAAAGAAATGGCCATTTTTCTCTATAAGATCATGTCTTCATTGCCAATTAACTTTGGCAATCATGTTTTCAATCTCATCAGAGATTTTAGTGATACGAATTCACCCTCCATTCTGCTACCATTTCCCTGTTTAATCACTGGAGTGATTCTGTCTCAAGTCTCATCTATATCTGAAACTTACCCTATTAGAATCTCCACTTAACCAATCACAGATTGTCCCACTGCCCTGTATATTTCTGCAAAACTGCTTAAGGAAGAGCATGTCAATGACATTTCTGGAGAAAAAGAAAAGGAAAAGGAGACAACTAGTGCTCCCTCAAAGAAGCAGGGTGTAAGGTGGTATCTGCAACAAAAGCTGGCTTACAATCAGGAAAGAAGAGCTGAACTGGATGCTGATGATTATCAAATCAAAAAGCTACTGGTGAATCTCACAGCTAGTGAGGATGATGGTGACAGTGATGCTAGTCACAGTGATGATGGTTTTTCAATAAGTAGGGAGGAAGAAGATGAAGAAGTTGTCATAGACACACCTCTAAGGGAAAGACCACCTCATTCAAACATACCTCGTAATTAGTTTGTCTGGATTGTGACAAATAGGGGGAGATGAAGAAAGTTTATGTTCTGTTTTTATGCTTTTAAGTTTTAGTTTCAATTTCAATTTCAAGACTTTATGTTGTTTTCAATTTCAATTACAATTGCTGTGTTAAGACTATGTTGTGCCAGTATTTTTGGCTTTAAAATGTCTGCAATTTTCTTTTGAATTGTGAATGTTTTTAAAATTGAATCTGTTCTGAAACTCTGGTGAATGGATGGATATTCTGTGCTTATATGATACCTGTTATTCTAACTTCCAGGGGAAGCTTAAATAGGTGTTATAAAAGCACTGATAAATGAAATACAGTAAAAGACTATACTGCTAACATATTTGCAGGTGGATTAGTGTTTATATAAACTTAGATGATTTGTCAAAACCAATGACAAAGGGGGAGATTGTTAGGACCAGATTTCTGGTCTAAATACTATTTGTTGTCTATTGATTTGAACTAAATAATCCTACTTGTTTGTTGAGAACTTAGACAGGTGTTTGGTTTCAAGTAATGTTGCAACCCCAGTTACAACCAACTAAGACAGTGTTGTTGGTTTCAAGTAATGTTGCAACCACAGTTACAACCTGCTAAGACAGTGTTGTTGGTTTCAAGTAATGTTGCAACCTCAGTTGCAACCTAAGTTCCAACCTGCTGTTCTGCAGGATTCTGTCTAATTCTTAAAACCTGCATTACTATTCTTTAATGTTAATTGTTTGTTTTAAAGTATGCAGGATATATTCTCATATGCTCTTAAATGTTAAGTTTATGTTTATTGAGAATATTAAAAGTGATAAGGAAGATGTTTCCTAAATAGTAATAAGGAGATTAGTTTTTAAAAGATATGTTTCCTTTAGTTAGGAAAACTTATATCTTTATTCTTATGCATATCCTTATCACGTTTGTCAATCTTTGTTCCTTATCAAATTCAGTATAATTCGGTTTAAGATTGAATGAAATATGGAGTTAATGTTTCATATGTATATTTAAAGATATTATCTCTAAAAAGATATTATCTTATATGTTTCCTTGTTAAAGGAAAAGACTAACTCCTATTTCCAAACTTGTTATTAAACAGGTATTAACCAATGATGATTGGAGTCAATCCACGCTAAAAGAGTCTGGACATACAAAAAAAGATTGAAGCCAATCAAACAAGTCAAAGCAATCATAAAAGATCTTCAAGCAAGAAGATTGTTTTTACTTGAATAAATAGTTGATAACTTAGCTTGTAAAAAGTGTGTGTTCTAAATTATAAAGAACTCATTCTTGAGAGAATACACAGTGAGTTTTAAAAACAAAACAATGGTGGGATGTCATTGATTTATAAGTGATAGTTATAGAGTATGAGCAATATAGAGATAGGCAGAAAAACCTAGAGAGAGTCTGAGAGTTTTTCATTAAGACTTGAATCCTATATTGTAAACTTTTTATAATATCATAATCTGGGTAAGTGCCCCGGAGACGTAGCCCAATTGGGTGAACTCCGTTGTTAAATATACGTGTGATTTACTTCAAGTACATTTAAATAAACTGATTTGTCCATTAATACACTTGGTTTCAACTGTGGTTGCAACATCACTTGGAACCTAACTGCAAAACTGCAACCAGAACAGCGGATAGCAATTTCACTGTTGCCTCGACCGCTACAGTAATACTTTAGTGCAGCAACCATGTTAGGAATTTGGTCGAACTCTAACAAAGTAACAATACAATGTATGGCCTATACACCGTGGTTAGGAGGTTGATTCTGTCGGACCTAACACGGGAAAATTCAATATATGATGGACCAGTATTTGGCGGCAGTCCATGAGAAGCTTTTCTATTCCTTTCATAAATAAAAGAACGCAAGCTCAAACTTATGGTTCCTCTTTGGTTTCCCAGCTGAAAATCATTTGAGGCGGAACTCAACAACATAACTCGAAACAACGAACCTTTTGTCATTTGTGCCTTATGAAACTATCACATGCCAATTTCTTACTATCACGTTTATATTTTCTAAATTTTTGTATGGTAAGAATCTGGAATAAGTATTACAACTGCAATAACAATTAACTTATGTGCTCTTGTGATCCCTTCTTCCTTGTATTTACTAAAATCACTAAATACTTTAAAAGAGTTTAGTCCCTGTATTTTCGTCATCCTTGCATCGTTACCTTTCAAAAAAAAAACATTTCCGGATTGCTTGGAGTAGCCGAGTTCCCTCATGCTTAATGAAATCTCAATTTCAACTCTTCCAACCAAATATTGCATTAAACTACACCATCAATGCTCAGAACTAGCTACTCAATCATTTAAATCAGAGCCAACATCACTCTCAATTGAGTTAAAAGTAATCAGTTAATCCCAATGTACTATATGCCTTCTTATTTACTAGATTAAGTGTTTTATCTCAGCTTATATTATGCTTTTCTACTACTTTTATTCTCCTTCTAGACCTTCAGTGAACCTTTTGAAATGCCCACGTTTACTTCCACTGCTCATCGCAGGGTTAAAATTAAAGTAGTTACTGGTCTTATGTTTAATTGTCAATCTTGTTTCTTCATGGGTTTGCAAGATCTTAGCTCTGAAAAGACAATCAAATCTCCGATTGGGGCAAGTTCTTCTTTCTCTTCGACAATCATAAGTAAAAAACCTCTAAACCGGCAATTATTTTCTCAAATATTGAACTTCAAAGATCAGAAATACCGCTTCAACAAACTTTAATTGCAAAGTTTTCGAAAGGCATACCAAGAATGGAGGTGATTAGGAGTCGCATAACAGATAGCTGGGATTTAGAGTACTCACCGGTTCTAGGTTATATTGACAAGAGACATATTTCAATTAAGCTCAATACTCTAAAAAGATTTTAATAAATCTCGTGAAATCGAAGGCGCTAGGTACAGACTTTTCAAATGGTCGATCGACTTCTTCTTAACCAAGGAATTGTCGATAGCACCGGTATGGATAAGACTACCCCTGTTACCAATGAATTTTTGCATTCCATCCTATCTTAAAGCTATCACTCAATCCTTAGGAAAAAAATTGGCGGCAGATGTAGCTACTCTAACTCACGCAAGACCGGCATTTGCTAGGGTTTGTGTCGAGTTAGATCTGAATATGGCCAGGGAAACACATGTTTGGATAGGTTCTTCGATGGATAAAGGATTTTGGCATCCCACTTTTTACGAAAATTATCCTAAATATTACAATAATTGCTATCTCCAAGGTCATGATGTTCATGATTGTAGGAGATCTCGAGTAAATAGTGTACCGCGAAAGGTGAAAATAGCCCAGGTGACTAAAAACCGATCCAAGGATCTTTCTAAACTTGTAACTAGGTATGTCGCTAAGCCGAACCCTCTTTATTTTCCTGAAAAAGTCCATGCCAATGATCTAAAAAATCAAGTGAAGGAGAGACGTGATGAAATGGTACCAAATTCCAACGAAGTTGGGGAATGTTCATATATTCCCCCTTCCAATATTAAGAAAAGGAAACCTTCTATGGTTCAAGCTAATGAACTAAATGAAGATCAACCGTATGTGGATGTTAGCGTGGTGGATATGCCGACAGATTTAGAACTTCAAAATGTAAATTAGTTAAATATGTGGATCAGACAAAGGAGTTTTATTGAAAAATTCATTTGATTGCATTGGGAAACTAGATGATACTATTTCTGAGTTGGCTCCCGAAATTGCTTTATTTGATTTGAAATGCTCCAAACCCGACAAGAAGAGTGATTGCTTGTCTCCAAATGCTTTGCCTTTTGAGCCTAAGCATAATGATGAATTAGACAAAGAAAATATTGCTCCTAAGGAAGCACGGGCAAATACGGCTGCAACGAGTACGCCGGAGCCCTCTAAATCTACTAAGAAAAAAGCGACGAAGAAGAAAAAGAAAAAAGAAACTGAAATCCTTAAGGTCCCTAATACTTTTGTGCCTTACAACAGAACTTTCGAGGATCTAATTGGTGACTATAACTTAGACTCTTCTTGTAACTTTGATGATGAAATATACTCTTCCGATGACTATGAAGTGAACAATGAAGTAAATTCCGATGGTGGAGTTGGCAACAATAGTGATTTTGCATATCACTAGAGGTCATAAAGTTAAAACAAAGTGGGATTTTTGACTCGTGTTAACAGTATGGTAAAAGCTGTCATCAGTTTTTTCGGCTTTGTTTTGATATTTGTGCCTTAGCAATTCTCTCATACATGTTGTGAAGCCCTCAGGACGTTATCGTGTTTTTTATGAGATTTCGGGTATGGTATTATCTTCGAAGGTTTTTTTTAGAAACATATATTTACAATTTAGTCTAGTTCCGCCATATAAAACGGCACGGCAAATCATAACTGTAACATAATTTAGCTGTGATCATATTTGAAGTTCGGGGCATGGCAAGGCACCGAATTTATGTTGTGGTGTGCAACTTAATTTGAAGCTATGTATGTGTATTGAGTTTTTACAGCGGACTTTAAAGTTTTAAAAAAGGAAGGATGTTGCTAATGACTTGCTGCATCTTTTCACTTGTATGAATAGAATTTATAGCAGTTTTTTGCCTTGATTTACATAGGCCATACAAGTATTTGTGTAGCTTGAATGGTTCAAAAGTTGTAGTTCCTTTTGTTTCCGGTTTCAATAATAATTGGTTCCTTTTGCTTAAAAAAAAAATTATTGTTTCTTCATGTTCAATTCATTCCTGTGGAAGTTACTAACTGAGAAAAAGTGTAACCTTATTATTCTGAATAATCACAGTTATGGAAACTTGATATCCTAGGCAGTTAATGGAATGCCAGGTTAAGGGTAACACTGCCGTACACCCGATGCATTCTAATTTAGGTTGCGTCATCCATTAAAAACCCAACACATATTAATAAACCTAAAAATAACTACCCTAAAATTAATTCAAAATTAAAACTAAAAAATTCTATTGGTTGGCACACCCTTAATTCTAATACACCGGGTTCATATTAGTGTTTCTGCCAGGTTAATGCATCTTCATAACAAATTAGCTGCAATCCAGACAGACAAATTGGAAACGCAAAAACTACTATGTAAGCTTTCTGACTGATTGTCTAAAGTTTATTATTAGCTTTAATTAACTATCTCGAGTTCAAAAGGCAGTTTGTCTGTCGCATTACAAAGATCACCACAGCAAGCAAACCACTTCTTATGATGGTTGTTTAGATAGTTATTCGTTATGAAAAATCTCAACCAGAGAAATGTGAAATTTAATGGAAAAATCTATCAGCAGGGCACTATATATCTGCTCGGACCTTCTGTTAACCACAGATCAGGAGACAGGGAAAGAGGAACAGACTACAATTTGCATTCATCCACTGTTTTTACTACAAAAGAATCATCCAGCAATGCTATTGTTGTTATTTGCTAGAGTTTATTTCTTTACTGTCCACCCTCAGATACACAAATTCACCTTTGCTGCTTCCAAATTATATTTTTTGCGATTCCTGCAACTCCATTTTTATTACTGCTACTGATTTCTTTTCTATCCTTATAGTTATACAAAAAATTGGGAACAGATAACCTCGGTTCATTACACTCAGTTGAGATATTTTAAGTTCATTTCACATAATTGAAAACCGCTGCAACTCAAGTATGCAGAACATGTGTAAACCGGACACTTTTCATTGCATACTACAAAAATAACTTACAGATAAGTTGTGGAACTAGCAAATAAAACTAGAACTGAATTAAAGCACCTAACAATATCATTAAGCAACACAAATTACAAACTTAATAAATAAAACTATAACTGAATTAAAGCACCTAACAATATCATTAAGCAACATAAATTACAAACTTAATTCAACACAATTTCACAATAAATTCACGCTTCTCGATCTTAACCTCTAGGGCACATATTAACTCGAAGTGGATTCTTCATCACAGTAGTAAACTTTCACTTCTCCAACAAATCAACTTCGTTCCCCTCAACATCCTTCCATTCAAAATACCAAATTTTACTGCTAAAAAAAACATAATAGGCCTCTAAAGATGAAATAGGCTGCACATTTTCATCTTTTGTTGCTTCAAAGTTTAATTTTTTTTTCCGATTCATTCAACTCCATTTGAATACTGGTACTGATTTCACATAACTGAACAAAAAGGTTTATTTCACATAACTGAAGAACACAGAGGGTCGAATATAACAGAATACATGTCAACCTGCCACTACGCATTACATACTAGGGATAATAACTTGCACATAAGTTGTGGAACTTGCACATAAAACAGAATTAAATCAAGTAATTCATATCATTACATTACATAACACAACACAATTAGAAATCTATTAAAGACAATTTCACATTAAAATTACGCACCTCGGTCTTAACCTCTAGGGCATAGATTAACTCGAAGTGGATACTTCATCACAGTAGTAAACTCTCGCTTCTCCGATAAATCAACTTCGTCCCCTTCAACAGCCTTCCATTCAAAATACCAAACCAAATTCGCCACGAAAAACTCCAAATGAAGCAAAGCCAGATTAGCACCGGGACATATCCTCCTCCCCGCCCCAAATGGCATCATCTTAATCTCTCTACTACTTGTTATATCAAACGAAGTCATCACCCCCTCTTTATTTTCATTACCCAAAAACCTTTCGGGCTTAAACTCCATGGGATCCTCCCACACTTCTGGGTCCCACCCCATATCCGCCACCATGAAATTTACTGAAACGCCCTTGGGTAGGACATATCCATCCAACTCCACATCTTCGGTCACCGTGTGGGGCAACACAAAGTGGCCCGGTGGATGACGCCTTAGGGCCTCCAACACCACCGCCTTCAAATAAGGCATCTCAAGCAAATCCTCTTCTTTTATCATTAAGGTCACCTCATTTTCGTTTTGTTTCGGTTTTGGTCCAACAACTCTCACAATCTCCTCGTAAAGCCTCGATTGCACCTCGGGGTACTTCACGATATTCGCCATGATCCACTGTAAGGCGGTAGAAGTGGTGTCGGTCCCGGCATTAAGAAACTCGCTACATATCGTGACGATTTCTCCTTCCGTAAGGTTCCTCTTCTCGTCAGGAAGCTCCAGATCCACCAAAGTGTCCACGTAGGCGACCACTCTATCGCCTTTCTGCTCTTCCACCTCCCACTTCTTCACAGACTCGATCCTAGACCTAATTATCGGGATCAAAGTCTCCTCTTGTTTCTTCCTGAGCCTAATCAACTCTTTCCACCGGCTCCGGAAGATAATCTTCCCGAGCCGAGGAAAAATGTTAAGTATATTAAACTTCCCGAAACTCAGTAATAGTTCGCGCTGCGCAGCCTCGATAGCGCGAATCTGCTCCTCGTCACACTTGTCTCCGAAGCACATCAGGACTAGCAAGCAGAACATGGCGTACTGAAAATCATCCATCACTTTAACACCCTCCACTGAGGCGACAGTGGGATCAGCTTTTTTATCTATATCTGAAAAAATTCATACCGTCCATAAAATAAAATAAAAATCAAGACAAATTTACAAAATCCGAACTATTTGTAATAAAACAAAATATTGTCTTTTACATCACACAAAATAGACTATCAAATAAATAAAGTTCTTGTTATATTGTATCACGCTGAAAAAACTTCGTTTTGCAAAAAAAAAAATAAACTTTTATAAGGGAAAATGATCATTTAGTACCTAATCCGAACTATTCAGAGAAATTCAATTTGGTCCCACAAGTTTTAGTTTCCACACTAGTAGTCACAAAATTTTAAATAGTAACAAATGTTAAGACAATCTACATGCTTTTAATTGTGCGAATAATCAGTATCAAGTTAACTAATAATTACAAACTGAAGCAAAACAAGCTCATAGAAGAACAAATTATCACGCATTAGAATTAATCAAAGATTAAAATTAAGGAAAAATCAGCTTAAAATGAAAGAAAATGCGCCAAATCATAAATTAACAACATAACACACCACAAAATCCATCATATATTAATTAGGAAAACTTGCTCCATAAACAAACCGAGACAACTGATACCACATAATTAAATATAAAAGTTCTAAAAACTTTAAAACTAGGGGTGTAAGTATAATTATGTAAAGATAAGCTACCTGGCTTATGCAAAAACCGGCCTTGCGAGGAGGACGATGACGTGGCAAGGCGGTCAAGGAGGATCCCGAGGACCCAACCTCGTGCATGGGAGTACGTCTTGACGCGCGAAGGGTGAAGTATCTCGGAAGTCAGGTTCCGTCTCAAGAGCCTCCACGTAGAGCCATAGGGAGCCGAGCTAATATTATGTTGGCTACTAGTCGTTATCTTACTAGTAGCGAGTCCAGTGGGGCGGTCAGCGAAGACCGCCCCATTGAGGATAAGTGCACGGTGTGCGGAGGAGTGGGAGGAAATGAAGACGGAAGGTCGGGATCCAAAGCGGAGGGTTATGATGGATCCGTGGAGGGGACGGAGGGTTGTACGAAGAAGGTTTTCGATGTCGGAGAAGGAGTTAGTGAGCCAGAAGAGGTTGCCGATGAAAGGGAAGGAGGGTGGACCGGGAGGGAGGGTGGTAGTGGAGGAGGAGGGAAAGAGGGAGCGGCGGAGGATGACGGCGATGAGGATAGAGAGGAGGAGAGAAAGGAGGAGCCATGTTTCCATTTTTTTGGGGGGGGTTTTATGCGTTTGGAAAACTGATTAGCATTAGGAGTAGTATATGTTATGCTAATGATAATTGATTTGAGTGTGATGTACACGACTGGTGTAAATATCTGGTTTTTGTTTTGTGAACAAACTTCATGAGTGGATTAGTATGATACACACCAGGTTTTCTTTGGTTGGTTGGGACACCAATTGTATTTCAAATCTAGCGGTTACTTTAAATACTACGATTCGGTAGTTAAATATGACTAATGGGGGTATAAATGATTTTAGAAAAACGGTTATTTGAAATACCCATTGAGTATAGTATGTACGGAACGGGTCATAGCTATAGTTCTTTTTTTACAACGGTTACTGAAAGATAATTAATGTTAAGCGTATTCAACTTTCAGCTCATTTCGATTTACTATACTCAACTATCAACTTTTTGATTTAGTATACTGTACTAAATGAAAACTTTCGTTTTCAGTTAAGTTGAAGGGCAAAATGGTCTTTTTACCTACTAAATTAACTATAAAAAAAAAAACACGGTTTTTAACCACTTGGTCACAAATACTTCTATTATAATAACAGCGTTATATATATATATATATATATATATATATATATATATATATATATATATATATATATATATATACTCTATCTGTGTATAGATGTGTATATATACACTTTGAGACTGATTTCATAAATTTTGGAAAATTCAAATTTTATGTTTGTTTCATTTTGGTCCTTACATTTTCAAAAAAATAGTTTAAAATTACAAAAAAATAAAAAAAAAAACACAAAAAAATTATAAAAATTATAAAAATCACAAAAAAATATAAAAATCACAAAAAAAATTATAAAAAATTATAAAAAATCACAAAAAAATATAAAAATCATAAAAAAATTATAAAAATTATAAAAATCACAAAAAATATAAAAATCACAAAAAAATTAGAAAAATTATAAAAATCACAAAAAAATATAAAAATCACAAAAATAACAAAAAATTATAAAAATCACAAAAAAATATAAAAATCACAAAAAAATTATAAAAATCACAAAAAATCGAAAGTTTGCTGCACCCTTTTTAGTTTATTTAATAAAATTGAATCATGTATATAAAAGATTAATCTAGTCATTTTCACATTTGCTGCAAATTCATTTTACAAATAATGCCCAATAGGTACCACTTTTGAACTTATATTACTCATAGGTACCTCCATAAGTTCATATTCACTATATGTACCACTTTTTAATTTTTTTTTAATTTTTTTTATTTTTTGTGATTTTTTATATTTTTTATATTTTTTTATGAATTTTTGTGATTTTTATAATTTTTTTATAATTTTTTGTTATTTTTGTGATTTTTATATTTTTTTGTGATTTTTTATAATTTTTTGTGATTTTTTATAATTTTTTTGTGATTTATATATTTTTTTGTGATTTTTATAATTTTTTTGTGTTTTTTTTTATTTTGTTGTAATTTTAAACTATTTTTTTGAAAATGTAAGGACCAAAATGAAACAAACATAAAATTTGAATTTTCCAAAATTTACGAAATCAGATATACACATCTATACACAGATAGAGTATATATATATATATAACGCTATCATTATAATAGAAGTATTGGTGGCCAAGTGGTTAAAGACCAGAGTTCGAGTCCCATGGGCTGCTGACGTCATTTTTAACGGTTAATTTGGACGAAAAATACTAAATCGAAAGTTTTCATTTAGTACAGTATACTAAATCAAAAAGTTGATAGTTGAGTATAGTAAATCGAAATGAGTTGAAAGTTGAATACGCTTAACATTAATTATCTCTATATTTCATCTGAACCGTTTAACTATCATACAATAGTTGACAAAAGTTTGTATTATTTGACTTTTTTAAACTTAACTTGTTATTTATAAAGATCGTTAGATTAGAAATAAGGGACTCAAATTGTACAAGAGCAGCAGCCGTAAAAAAAAATGTAATTGCTATCCTATTCACGGTATGTAGTTCCGAGATTGAGTATAGTATGCAGAGGAATGGGTCATAGCTATAGTTTTTTATTATTATTTATAACTGTTGCTCATGCACTCCATCTGAACCGTTTAACTATCATGCAATAGTTGACAAAAGTTTGTATTATTTGGGTTCTATTTTTTAAGCTTAACTTGTTAGTTATAAAGACCGTTAGATTAGAAATAAGGGACTGAAATTGTATAAGAGCAGCAGCTCTAAAAAAAATGCAATTGCTATCCTATTCCCGGTATGTAGTTCCGAGATTTGAGTATAGTATGTAGAGGAACGGGTCATAGCTATAGTTTTTTTTATATATATAAGTGTTGCTCATGTACTTCATCTGAACCGTTTAACTATCATTCAATATTAGTTGACAAAAGTTTGTATTATTTGGGTTCTATTTTTTAAGCTTAACTTGTTATTTATAAGTATTTAGAATGACCGTTAGATTAGAAATGAGGGACTGAAATTGTACAAGAGCAGCAGCTATAAAAAAAACTGCAATTGCTACCCTATTTCTGTTATGTAGTTCCGAGATTGAGTGTACTATCCCTTTCATTATCCTATCAAAATTCCGGATGTATTCGTAGTACCGAAACTATTAATCTCGCAATAAAATGATACCGAACGGAGTGGATATCTGGTCAGTCGGTGAAGATTCTGTAATATTGTAAATAAACTTCTCGATGGACTAATCCGTGTTTGATGTGGATGTATGTATTTGTAGCAGTTAGAGCATCCGCACCTGTTTCCGTATAGTATATCTCAAATTTAAAGTAAAAATATCATTTATACTACAATTTTACAATGTTACTTTATATTTACACTAAAATCAACTTACGTAGATTACTCTTATATCAATATTTTATTATATTTTCTATTTATTTTACTAGTTTTAAATTAATATTATTACAAATTCTCCCATAGAGAGATATTAAAGGATATTAAAGTAAAACAATTATTATAAAAAAAAAATTATAAGGGAAACAAAATCTTTATTAAATATAATGAATATAGAAGAAAATTTTAAGGTGTCTTTAAAAATAGGGTGAAACTAGAAAAACCGATGTATGACTCTTTTTGATATTTTAAGTGTCATATGTGGAGGGAGAGATTATATAGTCGTAAACGCTGCTTTATCTAACACGCTTACTAACAAATTTATTTGGGAACGTCAGGTATAAAATACTATTCGTGTGAAGTGTGTTGGAAGAAAACTCATCCAATATGACATAGTTTCTTCTATTAGGGACCATGCATGTCATCCCGATAATTGATAAACTTTTTATATTTATCAATGCCTTGTTTGGCATACATCTGTTTTTACTTATAAGTATGAAAAATAAAAATAATGTTTGGTTGTACTTTTATAAGTTTACTTTTATCAAAAGTAAACTCTATTTTATCTCACCTATAAGTAACTTACGTCTTACTTATGAAAGAAACTTTCTTTTTTGTGGTTATGACTCTTCAAAGTACCACACTTATACCATGCTATTTTGGAATCTATATATTCTCAATTCCCACAAATTGCTACGACATTTATTTACACATGTAGAGTAAAGATATGATTTATTTGTAAGCATTTTCAAAAGAAGTTAGATTTTTATACTATACTTTTTCTGGAAAAACGCATAAATCGTAGAAAAAATCTACGGTTTGCAGTGATTCTGTGCAAACCGTAGAAAAAATCTACGGTTTACAGTGATACACTGCAAACCGTAGATTTAATCTACGGTTTACAGTGGATTGCTGCAGACCATAGATTTAATCTACGGTTTACAGTCAATCACTGTAAACCGTAGATTAAATCTACGGTCTGGATCAATTCTGCATAAATTACACAATCAGTCCCTACTTTTCAGAAATTACACAGTCAGTCCCTGCGTCAAAAATTACACAGCAAGTCCCTGAAAAACAGAAACTTACGTTTTTTTTTTAAAAAAACAATTTTTATACTACACTCTCTCTCTTTCTCTCAAAAACCCAAATTTTTCATCAAAAATAACACAAATCAATCAACCACAATAACTATCAACTTTCTTAACAAAAAACCCCAAATCATCAATCAAATTTATCCCTAATTTAAGATATACCTTTTATTCTCTAATTTATTATTTATTTTGTGTAATTTCAATTTGTAAAATAAGAAAAAATATATAAAATATGCAAATTGATTATTCACTTAGCTATATATAATTGTTTGTTGTTTGTTTATATTAATTATAGAAATTATAATAATTATTGATATTTATCCCATTTTTGCATTATTTATTTATTTTTTGTGTAATTTCATTTTGTAAAATAGGAAAAAATATATAAAATATGCAAATCCATAATTCATTTAGCTATATATAATTGTTTGTTGTTTGTTTATATTAATTATAGAAATTATAATAATTGTTGATATTTGTCCCATTTAATATAAAAATTAGGGTTTTTATTCAAATTTGTTTATTTAGATATTTATTACTAATGGTTTGGTTATGATGTTACATGTTTATGATGGTTATTTGTTTTGATTGAGAAAAATAAAAATTGTTACGCTTTATTAATATTTATCCGTTTTGAAAATTAGGGGTTTTTATAAAATTATGTTTTTTAATTAGTTGTTTGCCCAAATCACCAATAAAAATTGGGGTTGTTGATATTTGTCCCGTTTTATAAAAAAATTGAGTTATCATTGTTTGGTTATCATTAAATGTGTTTGGTTATGATTAAAAAATTGAGTTATCATTGTTTGGTTATAATTAAAAAATTGAGTTATCATTATTTGGTTATAATTGAGTTATCATTGTTTGGTTATTATTAATTGTTTATCATTGAGTTATCATTATTTAGTTATCATTAATTGGTTATCATTGAGTTATCATTGTTTGGTTATCATTAATTGGTTATCATTGTTTAATTAGATAATTAAAATAATTGTTTGGTTATCATTAAATGTGTATGTTTCTTATGTTTTTTTTATTGTTAAAAATAAAAATAGTTAGGATGGCAGAGCCAGGTCCACAGATTAAAGGCAGGTTGGGCATTTTACGACAGACCGGTCATATTTCTAATCAGACTTGGGATGCTGGAAGAGAAGCGGGTAGAGGAGATGCCCATAAGATTAGGGTTTATAATTATAGTTGGCAGATACCGATGCCTGACAGAGTAGTTGAAAATATGATTAGGACTGATTTTTATGGTATTCACACTATAGGTAATTATAGCGTAAACCGAGGCTTGCTTACAGCCTTAGTTGATAGGTGGCATGATGAGACGCACTCGTTCCATTTTGTCGGTGGAGAGTTGGGGATATCTTTACAGGATGTAGATATTATGCTTGGTCTCAGGGTGGATGGTCTTGCTGTTACCCGATCGGAGCGGAATGATAACAGGGCGAACAGGTTAGATATGATAGAGAGTTTGTTGGGTGTTAGACCGGCTGACAATCAAGTGGATACAAACTGTTTGACAGTTAGACTTGATTGGATGTTACACATATTTGGTGAATTACCCCCCCAACCCTAGTGAGGAGCGTTTGCTATATCAGTCTAGGGCTGCCATGTTATTATTACTTGGGACACATGTGTTTTCAGATAAGAGCAGTGATCAGATTCCACTCTGGCCTCTGCCATTTCTGGAGGATTTTGACACATGTGTAGAGTATAGTTGGGGATCAGCTCTTCTGGCCTGGTTAGAGGCTAATCTATGCAAGTTGGTACGTGGTAAGGCAAACGGAGTAAGCGGGGCGGTGATGTTTCTCGATATGTGGGCGATGACCAGACTACTGCCGGTTAGACCATGTGAAGAGCTGTCGGAAGATATCGAGCCACGTGAGGGCTGGCCTAGGTTCCCCCTCGGTTACAGGTATGATATTATTTAGTTTTTGTATTGGATTTGTGTTTTTTTTTATTGTGTCATCTATTATTTACTTATCTTATTTATATTTATTGTTTATCGGGTTTTGTTTGTATATTACAGATGGAAGATTTGGAGGCTTACTAATGATAAGCCATATGTCTACGGACATAATGTGGTCCACATACGGGACCAGTTTGACCATATGTCGCATGAACAGGTAAATTTTAACTTTCTTATTTCCAACATGCAACTTACGTATTATATGTTGTATATGTTTGCATTGGTCTTATGTTCACAGAATTTATTACTAGTATTTTTAAACCTTTGTTTACATATTCTAATAATAATTTTGCTGATTACAGATAGTCTGGCAACATTACGGGAACCTCGATGACTATCCGGAATACTGCACGCGGGGCCGTTATATGTGGCATTGTTCTGTGCCTCTTATTTGTAATGAGAAGATTGAGTTCCACCCCGCGGACAGGTTCATGAGACAGTTCGGTTTTGTTCAGCGGGTCCCTACATATATTTGGAAACCCAGACAGGGTCACGGCAAGGATAGAAGATATGGGATTGGGTAAAAACACGATTGGCCTGCACTTTTTGCAGAGTTTATAACCGTGTGGAATGACCGCCACAACCGACTTGTTAACGGCGAAATTGGCACAGGGACGTCATCGGATTACATGAGATGGTATAGAGAGAGGACCCGCATCTTTATAAACTCACCTGAACTTGCTCGGCCATCTCACGATTTCCGGGAGCATACGGGATTGTTCAATAAAATGGTAACAACTAATTAAAGTTCATTAATATTTTATTGTTATTTTTTTGTTTGTATATTTCAATACTTATAAATCGTTTTTTATTGGTTTTTTTTTTCAGAAAGCGATGTTGCGCCGCAATTTCAAAACGTTCAAACGGCTAAAAGTTAAACCGGAAGTGGACTTACTACGTGCGGAGTTCACTGAAATGGGAATGAATCCGTATGGGTCAGCTGATGAACAGTCAGATGAGGAGGATGACGATGATGACGACGACGACGATGGTGATGATGACCTACGTTACGACCCAAGAACTTACACTAGGGCTTCAAGTTATCGGCGTCCCGATGAAAGAGGCAGAGGGGAAGGCGAATCTAGTAGCGGCGGGCGTAGCGGCGGTAGAAGAACGAGTGAAGGTCGACCCCCGACTACAGATCAGGGTGGGAGTTCAAGCGGACATCGTCGTCGTGCTTCTTTTGCTGGGTCGGACTACGTTCAGGACAATGTTCCGTTCGATCATCATAGACAATCATTTGGGTCGTACGAGCATCATCCTAGTCAGCATTCAACCGACAGTTGGAGTCGAGGATTGACACTTACATCCCACGAGCGTGCTCCGTATCCAGAATCGCAGCATCGAGAGAGACGCCGTCCGGAGCTAAACGAAATCGAAGAGTCTACTGAGCCGTCATCGGATAAATTAACATCGGCAGGAAAGATGCTCCCTACGTCCAACTTTAAAGGATTTAGTCGTTACAAAAAAAAATACACATTTGTTTTTTTTGTATTTAATTTCTATGTTTGATTTGTAAGTTTTATTCTTAGCTGAGTTGGAATATTATAAATTCAGAAGTTTAATTTGATTTGTATGTTTGATTTGTACGTTATAAATTCGTAAGTTTAATTTGATTCGTATGTTTAATTTGTATGTTTGTAAAAAATATTCTGAAATTTGTATGTTTGATATGACCAATATTGAGTTTTTACGAAATGCAGGGACTGATTTGTAATTTTCTGAAATATACATACAACCCGTACATTTAATGTGCGGTTTGCACATAATTCATGCAAACCGTACATTTAATGTACGGTTTGTATGTATTCTGTGCAAACTGTACATTAAATATACGGTTTGGACCCTTGATTTAAGCAGTGGTCATTTTACAAATGTATTTTTTGCACTGAATCACGGTTAATAACGTAAAAAAAAAAACACTACAAACCGTAAAAGTAATCTACGGTTTGTAGTGTAAATGACATTAGATACCATATCCATCAAATGCATCCGACAACACTTTCCAACTTTTGAATTATTATGAGATGACAACCCTATCCGAAAATGACTACTCAATGCATTATTAAAGTTTGAAATTACTACACCTTGTGGGGTTTCTGAAATTTAACCAATGTTTAAAAAAAAAACACTACAAACCGTAAAAGTAATCTACGGTTTGTAGTGTAAAAGACATTGGATACCATATCCATCAAATGCATCCGACAACACTTTCTAACTTTTGAATTATTATGAGATGACAACCCTATCCGAAAATGACTACTCAATGCATTATTAAAGTTTGAAATGACTACACCTTGTGGGGTTTCTGAAATTTAACCAATGTTTAAAAAAAAAACACTACAAACCGTAAAAGTAATCTACGGTTTGTAGTGTAAATGACATTGGATACCATATCCATCAAATGCATCCGTCAACACTTTCCAACTTTTGAATTATTATGAGATGACAACCCTATCTGAAAATGACTACTCAATGCATTATTAAAGTTTGAAATGACTACACCTTGTGAGGTTGCTGAAATTATGTGTATAGATATGGCTCATTTGTGCCAATTCTAACAATCTCTAAAATCAAACACAAACACTCACCCTAAACTCATCCGAAATACTCCTTTCTCCCCAAAAAAATATAAACAAACACTTTTCAAAAATGAATTACAACTATGGTTATGACAACAACCAATGGAATTCCAACAATGCTGATTCATCCAGTGGCTCAAACGATGAGCTAACTGACTATACAGAGCATTTTGAAGTTGATGAATTGGCTTGGGATACAAGGGATGAAATGCTTGCTGATCTTGCTGATGTGGCTGGAAATTGGGGTTTCATTTTCACGATTCGTAGGTCTGGAGGGGGTGATGGGAGAAGAGCACTGTATGTTGATATTGTGTGTGATAAATCGGGGGTTTACGAAAAAAAGAAATCATCTTCCGTAAATTCAGGTACAAAGAAAAAAGATTGTCCATTTTTCATTAAGGGTTACGTAGTTAATGGTGAATGGATGTGTCAAGTAGAAAATGGCCAACATAACCACCCACCTCCAACTTACCTCCAAGGGCAAGCACGACGTGCTCGTTTAACACAAGAGGAAAAATAAATAGTTAAAACTTTAAGACAAGGTAGTTTTAAAGTTAGTGCAATATTAGAGGCCATAAAAAATCGAAATCCTGACAATGTATCAAACACTAAAACGATACATAATTTTTAGGCTGGACTGAAATTTAAAGAACGAGATGGTAGAAACCCGATACAGGAACTGTTTAATTTGTGGGATAGACATCGCTACACCTTCTACTATAATATGAACCCAACAACCCATTGTCTTGAGAACTTGTTTTTTGCACACCCCGATTCTATAAGGATGTTCAAAGCTTTTCCTGATGTCTTGTTAATGGATTGTACATATAGGACAAACCGTTTTAATATGTCATTTCTAGAAGTCGTAGGAATGACATCAATGAACCAAACATATTGTTTAGGTTTTGTTTTCATGAGTGATGAGACAAAGGAAAGTTATATATGGGCATTGGAAAAATTTAAAGATACATTGGAGGGTTGTATACTACCTAAGGTGTTTGTAACCGACAGGAAAATGACCTTGATAAATGCTTTATCCGTTGTTTTTCCCGATTCTCATCATATTTTGTGCACTTTTCATATTGCCAAAAATGTTTTGAAAAACTGCCGTAAAAAAATCCCATACGAGGAGTGGCATACGTTTCTAGATGATTGGGGTTTATTGGTTGATTCTGAGTTGATAGATGAGTACAATCATAACCGAGCTTCTTTCAATTCCTCTTACAAATCGTACCCTCCTGTGATTAAGTATGTAGACAAGCTTTTAAATGATTATTTTAAAAAGTTTGTTGCATGCTATACCAACCATACAACACATCTAGGTAACAGAACTAGCAATCGAGCCGAACAACAACATGCAAAGCTAAAAAGATCCATTTCCACAAATAGTGGCACGCTTGAAAATATTTGGGTAGAGGTGAATAGAATTCTAGAAAAACAGTTTGAGGATATTAAGATGAAGTTGGATAAATGCAAGTCTTATTTTCCACATTCTGAACGAACACCTCTATTTATAAATCTTAGGTCGTATATCACACACTATGCCTTTTATTTATTATTTCAAAAACACAAATAGTGGTCAGGCTGATGAGAATTGTTCTTAGGGTTTCAAATTGTCTCACGGGTTACCTTGTCATCATATTATGAGTGAACATATTTTATTCAGGAAGCCTCTTACTCTAGAATATATTCATCCATTCTGGAAAAAATTAGACGTAATTGATGATAATGGGAACACCGATGATTATGGGGTAGAGGGTGATCTAGAATAGTTTAAAAGTGTTTATTCTAACAAAACTAATGTTGAAAAACGGCGTATGAAAACACAACTCCGAGAGATAACCGTACCATCTATAACATCCATGAATGACCCCGAAGTGAGACAAAATAGGGGGAGACCTAGAAAAGGAGACAATTCTAGTAAGAGAGATAAGTCGGGATGGGAGTATGTGGAGGAACAGAGTGCTGGTGCTAGTAGAGACAATGACAAAGGTAAGGCGGATGAAACACCGGAGGTAAGGGTAAACCCAACTAGAATGCCGCAAAACCATAACCCTAAACCCACCCCCAATAGGCAAACCTTCCTGTACAGTGACCAAATATGTGTCAAGTTACATAGTTACATCGAAACGGTTTATGATGTGCGTGGGGATGGTAACTGTGGGTTCCGGGTACTTGCAAATGTGACGGGTAAAGAGCATGTGGAAGATGATTGGTATGTGGTAAGATGTGAGTTGTTTCAAGAGCTGCAGCAAATGAAAGGTGTTTATTATAAGCTGTTTGAGAATCTTGATTTTGAAGGTTACCGGTATGATTATATTTTATCAAGTTTGAATTTTTTTTCATCCTACAAATCCCACCCCTTCTGACAAATGGATGAGATTTCCGTCTTATGATTTTTTAATTGCTTCTCATTATAATATGCCAATTGTATTGTTGTCCTTATGGCCAAATAAAAATGGAGGGGTACAAGTATAGAACGCCACTTTTTTACCTCTTTATACTGGTCCGCCTCAGGGAACGACATATTACATCCCGACTGTAATAGTGTTCGTCAACAGTTGTCACTATGCTCAGGTTATTCTTAAAGAAGGTATCTTCCCAATGTCAAAAATTATAGCACGGTGGGAACAAACACGCACTGAGGCAGCTGCGCCATGGAAGAAACTTTTTCGACCAAATTTCAAGTTATATATGGCGCTGGAAAGGCAATCGAGAAAGCAAATTACAAATGAAGAAGAAGCTATAGACCTCTCAAGTCCATAATCAATTTTTTATTTTTAATTTTATGTAAATTACTCTTTTTTCCAAGCTGTTGTAAATTTATATGATGTAAACAAATGTTTAATAAATATGTTTTATGAAATTTAGTTCATGTTTGCATATTGAGTTAATTTTTTTTATGAAATTTATATAATTTATGATTGTTTCATTCAAGAAAATTGACGATTGACACCAAATTGACGACTTAGTTAATGTTTCATATTGCGTTATACAAGTGTTAAAAACAAACCAAAAAAGCTTCACAAAAATTGACGATTTAGTTAATGATTCTATAAATATCAACTTATACACTTGACAAAAATATAACATGAACCAAAAACATAAAATTTATCAAATCAACTTTTTTTGTGTAAATTTGTGTAAATTTTGTGTTTATTTTGAGAGATTGTTAAAATATTGGTAATTTATTTTATGTAAAATTTTAAAAATAAGGCATTTAATTTTTTTATTAAAAAAATCATGTTTAATTTGAAAAAAATATTCAGTATTTTAATTGTTAAAATTATTTTATATAAAAATTCTGAAAATTGCTGCAAACCGTAGATTAAATCTACGGTCTGCAGAATTCAACTGTAAACCGTAGATTTAATCTACGGTTTGCAGTGAATCACTGTAAACCGTAGATTAAATCTATGGTTTACACCTAAACACTGTAAATCGTAAATTTTTTCTACGATTTGTGATTTTTTACAGATTTTTTATAGTATAAAAATTCAACCTCTTTTCAAAAACAGTCTGGCTAGCTTTACGTTCTTACTCATCAAACTTAAAGTATCATTTATGTTTTTTTTATATTTAAAATTTGATTCCTCAGTTAAATAGAGTTTATTTTGGAAAAACCGTTTGTAATTATATTATTTTCTCTATTATTGAGTTACGATTATTGTAAACATAAATTATTCATTATTTATTTAGTATTATTCTAATAACTAGAATAAAATCATTCATTTTATAACTCGAAAAGTAAAAAGTAAACAGATTTTACCACATAATTTTTTTTTTATCAAAAAGTGTATTTTTAGAGTGTTCACCAAACAACATTTACTTATAAAAATTAAATATAAAAAATATATTTTTCTATCTTCATAAAAAAAGTATATTTTTGTGAGCAAACGAGGCCATTACGACGGTAATTTGATAAGACTATTAAGTTGACAAAATACAAAATTGTGCAATTTATTTGTGTCATCCTATAATCGTTAAATTTTTATAATTACCATATATTTTGACTATAATTTGATTCAAGTAGTGATTTGACCAAATAAAAAAAATGTGAAATTTATTTACATGGTTGTAGGGAGGGGTGTCAATTTTATCCGATCCGGTCTTATCCGATCCAACGGTTTTTGGGTATTTGGGTAACAATTTCAGCGGTTCTCTCGTCATCTAAGGGTCGGGTCGGATCGGTTTTATATAACTTTTTATACTTATTTTACCTGACTCATACCCGTATTTGTAATGGGTATAACAGTTCTCGGTATGGGTATTTACCCAAAATTCGTAAAATTTATTATACTTTTTATATGTTCTTTACTAAATGGTATTTTTACGTATTGATATTGAATTTATTTTTTCAAGTTATTTATTAACTTACTTGTAAAAATAAACAAAGTAATGAGTGAGTATGAATTTTTTTGCTTCGTATTGATCAAAAATGTGGTAATCATAATAATAATGTGTGTGTGTGTGTATATATATATATATATATATATATATTTATATATTTATTTAAAATATGAGTATATATTGCGGTTTTACGGATCGGGTCCGCGATATAGAGTTGAAAACTATACCCACCCCAAGAACCAACGGGGTCGGGTAGACCCAAAAACGGTTTCGTGACGGGTCGGTTCTTACGGTTTTTGAGTATTTACGATACGGTTTTCGGGTATTGGTTATTTTTGACACCCCTACTTGTATCAGATAAGTAAGTATATTACTAAAAAAATAACTTATTTCAACAATTTTGATATGATAACTTATTTTAACAATTTTGATATGATAACTTCAAAAATGAAAATTGCACTTGGTTTCGTGAATTACAATAGTTTGGTACAAATAAAGTAATGTAAATGATTATAGTTATGGTGAACTTCTTGTGACATATAAGGTACTAATTATACCACGCAACCAACTTTATTTGAAAAATAGATTAGTTAAAGTAAGCATCGTCATGAAAGCGATAAATAATATATATTTTTCGTCAGTGATATTGATAAGTGAATAAGTAGCATCTAAGACGATCTTAAAAAAAAAATAGTAACATCTAAGATGATTTCTTAGTAAAATCATGCGAAATTCTCAGCATTAAAGAGTTCTAGGTGCGGGAAATGGTTATTTTTATTCTTCCGTAAATTGTAGTTTAGTCGTTTTATCATGTGAGATCAACGCGCGTGATAAAGCCATAACTTTGGTCGGTCACGTTAGGCTTTTCAACAATAATATAATGGTAAATCAACTTATAAATAATGGACACTTCTTGATATTTATTATTGCTCGGATTATTATCCTTACTCGGACTATTACACTTGCTCGGATCAGTATCTCTGTATTACAATTGTGGTCGATTTGACTACTTAATCTCTCTTCTTGGTCTTTCTCACCTTTAATTCGGTACTCGGCTTTATCTCTGCTCGGTTTATTTCTTGGCGTGATAAGCTTTAACTTATTTATCTCTTTTCTCAACTTCTCTCTATAATTTTTGAATAGATTTTCTGGTCCATTTCTTTGGGGGGTAGTTGTCTATTTATAGGCCACTACGCCTTTTAGGATGTTGACAAATGTCACAATCTCAGGTGGTTTCTCAGATATGGGTCCATAGTTAAGTGGGCTTGGGCTTTTGGTAATATCTACCTTTATTATCCAATAAAAGGCATGTGATGACCCATTTAAGCGTTGGATACCCATTTATAAAATGGATTGATTATTACCCGAATAGAATATTCGGGTCTAATTTTTATGTTCTATCAAGTGCTCCCTGACTTTCTCGGCGTGGTTTTCATGTCGAGGGAGTCATGCTCGGTCTGTCGAGAATATTACTTCGGTCTCGTCGTTCCCAATGCTTCGTTGAGAAACGTAATAGATTTATGACGGTTCCTTGGGAGGGCCATTTAAAGTTTCCTATCCCAATATCTTTTTTCGAGGAAAACTCATATAAAGGGGAATGCCCCCTCCATAATTAGGCATTTTATTACTATTTTGCTCGTGACGTAATGGCTTCCTCTGGTTCTACTGGTGAGAGCTCCTTTAATTATATTTCTTATTTAGAAACTGAGATCACGAAATCTCGTACCGCGAATAAGAAACTCGTGGCCAAGGTTTCAGACTACAAGAAAAGGTTGTCCGACATGGATTCTGCTCATCATGTGACGATGGCCGATCGGGATTGGGCTTACGAGCGTATAAAGAGGCTCGAGGCTCATCTGGCTAAGCAGAAGGCAGCAAAGAGGGCCTATAAGCTTGCCTTCAAGGAGTTGCATGCTCGGTCTAAACCGAGTTCGGATGACGATGAAGAAGGCTCTTCCTCGAAATAATTAGTCTTTTGTGATTTCTTTGTATCTGGTGTTATCACCAAGTTGTAATCGAATCACGGAAGAATCTTAATAAAACATATTTTACTTACGTTCCTGTCTGTTTATTTCTTTGAGATCTTATTGGATGACTCCATTGGATTTGAATTGCTGCAGTTAACTATAAATGCACTTGAGAAGTTCAAGAGGCTTGTCTCTTTTTTTTTTCTTTAGATGACCTTTGATCTACCCCTTGTTCTTCTTATAAAAGGGGAACTGCCCATATATTCTTTGAGCAGCTCATTCTTTATTATCGAACATATGGCTTCTCCTCATGACGCTAATGGTGACAACCTTCCTGAATATGTTGCTCATCTTGAAGAGGAAGTTAAGAAAGTGCGTTATCTCGAGAAGAGGGTTGCCCGATTGTCGGTGGAAGCTCGTCGGGCCGTCGAACTAGACGAGCGATTGGACGCCATGGAGAAGGAGCACCAGAGGTCTTTGCTCGACAGTATTCGTGCTCGTGCTCGGATCAAAGAGCTCGAGGCCTCTAGAGACAGGCAAATTGCTTCCAAGAGGGCTTACAAATTAGCCCTTGAGGAAGTGTATGCTCGGTCGAGGAAGAAGCCCGGTGAAGAAGCTGGTCCTTCTACAAAATAATACTATTTTTCTTTGTGATGTAATGTCTTTTTGTCGAGAAGTATCTTGTAATGAAGTTACCCTTGATTAATGAAAACTCTTTTTTTTCTCGTTCTTGTATGATTTATTTTCCCAATGCATTTAATTTTGACTACGCACGCTTGTGGCCTCATTAATGCTTTTTCTTGGGTCTTGCGTTTGACCTTATCCATTGAACCTTCTGACTCTTTTTATCTATGGACAAATGGGATTTCTTGAGCCTCGTGCATAAAATCTTATTCACCAGAGTTTTCTTGAGCTCTGTGTAAAAGACATTTAACATTTATTTGAACTGCTGCCTTTCCCCAAAATGACGCGTGTTTCGATGCCATTATGACTTACCCCCTTTAAATATTGGTAAGAATCCAAGCGTTTCTTGAACAAGAGTGGCTTTTAATTAATCACACTTTTTTAGAGCCTTTTGGGAATCCAAACGTTTTTTCTTGAACAGACACATCTTTTAATTGCCGTCGCTTCTTAGTACCCATTGGCGAACGGTTGCGACTCTTAATAGCAGCCCTCATCTAATTGATCTATAAATACCTGCTTACAGCATGGTTATATCCACAATCCTCATCATATTATTTTCCCCCATATACAGATCCTCATCTTATAATTTCCTTAAGATGTCTGGTCCTTTCACCCAATCAGCATTAGCTTTGCAAGTGGAGGCTTTTGAAGCCTCCTATGGCCATGTACAAAGGCTGTTGAAGGATGCCGAGGAGGAGTTAAAGGTGATGCGTTATCACCATACCGAGATGGTTCGGGAATTAACTTGGCTAAGATCCGAATTGGATTATTGCCGACGTGCTCGTCAGGCTCTAGTCGAAGAGAATGAGGAGCTAAGGAGGAACCCGACACTTCGAGACAGGAATGTCTCTTCCGGACCCTCTCATCGATACCGATCGACTTCCCCCTAGCCTCACCTTTTTTCTTTTTATTTCTTTCATTTTCTTTTCCCCATCTTTTCCCATCTCCTTATTTTTCTTCTTTTTATTTCTCAGTTTCCCTCATTTCTTCCTTTTCCTCTTTTGTTTTTACTTTTTCTTTTTGGCGTCTCCTGCTCACTTGGTCTGCTGATATAGTTGATCTTCTTTGCCTGATCTTCTGTACTAGCACTTCTCGGATGTAATAGATCTTTATCTCGGATGTAACAGATTTTCTTTTCGGATGTAATAGATTTCCTTTTCGGATGTAATAGATTTTCTTTTCGGATGTACTCTGATGTAATGAACAATGATATATCCCATCTTCATTAATGAAAATTATACTTGCCCTTCTATTTTTGCACCTTTATCTTGTACGTCTTCTTATTGTTGAATTTGTGGTTTGTTGTGATGTGGACCTTTTGAGTATCTTGTACCTTTATTTCTTGCTGGACTGTAGACCTATCCCTCACGTTGTCAATCATAGGTGCACGCTCCTAAGTATTGTCAGGAAACATGCATGCTCCCAAGTATTTGTCAGATAACAATACTAACTTTTCTCTATAAATACTCAACCTTGATTATTCCTTACCATAAACTTGTGTTGGCTTCACTTATCCCTTTTCTTTTATATCATAACTTATCATAATGTCTGAGCCCGTGGTGAGATATCATGCTCAGATGAAGGACTTAGATGCTAAGATATCTTGGGTCCGTCATAGCATGGTCAGTCTTGAGAAAGAATATGGGGTTTTGGCTTTGAGTTTATTCGACTCTCATCCCGAGGAGACAACGAAGTGGACCGAGATTTCGGCCTTGAGTCGCCAACTTGATAATTTGTTGTTGCACAGAAATCACTTGGCCAACTCTTGGTACGAGGCCGAGGAGATTTGGGATCATGCTCTGGACAACTTCGATAACTCCCCTCAAGGCCTAGCAAGTATGATAGTTCGAAATGCTCGGCTTGAGGAGCGCGTCCGTGTCCTTACTAGGACGAACACCGAACTCTCCAGGGAGAATGAGTGCTTGGCAGTCATGAATGACTCTTACCAAGCTCGGTTTGACAGCTCTGCTCGGGTAGCTTTCTCCCGGTCTGGTAGTTTGGTTTTTCCACCTATTGATCCTTAGTTGGATTGGGCTGGTTATCTGATGTATATATTTTTTTGTTTTGGAACTTGTATTTTCTTTTGTATTAGAATCAGATGTATCTTTTCGTATCTCGTGCCTTTGTCTTATGAACCGTTGTGACGCCTCGTACTTCGTGCCCTTTGATTCCTTATAAATGCTCCCTATTGTCTGTACTTCATTATCCAATCTTCCTTTCTTTCTAAATTTTTGCTGCTTCTAACTTGCTTTTGTTTGAGATGGCTCATATCACAAGATCCGCCTCTAAAAAGAAAGCCCTTCTACAAGAGGAGCCTACTTTCTTGCTACCTCGACCGCCTGGTTTCGGGGAGGAGGATTTAACTCCTCTTGAGCTAAAAGAAATTGAGATGTCATGGCTAAAACATGATCTCAAGTGTGCTCAGACTGAAGTGAGGAGGTTTAAACAATATTGGGACGAGGAGGGCACTGCTCGTTTCAAGTCTCAGTCTTATGCCTTGCAACAGGCTGAGATGGCTATTTCTCGTTTGATTAGGGAAAAGGAGCGTCTGGAGGAGCTCTTGGCCCAGAAGGATGCCGACATGGGGGGTAGTTCAAAGAAGTAGGATGGTTGTATTTTCTTTGTAAAATTTTCTTTTCGGTTGTATTGTTTGTGTTTCCCCCTTTGTGGATGAATTTTTCGGTTGTATTGTTTGTGTTTCCCCCTTTGTGGATGAATAATACTTGTCTTGCACTTGATTCTGTCTATCTCACTTTATTTCTTGTGTTCGCTTTGCTTTTATGTTGATATCATTCGATGTCGATCCTGCCTATTTTATTTTGTGTCTGTGCCGAACACCGAGCGAGGTGCACCGTGGTTATCCCCCCGGAGAGCGTTGTTAGACTCGATGCTGAAATGCCGTCGAGCTAGGAACGGTATCCGTCCACCTTGTTCGGTGTGCTATTCGGGTAAGACACGGTTTGGCGTCGAGGGACTTAATCGGATGACATCCTTGGTGTGGTAATATTGGTAGCGTATGCTAGAAGCTTTTCATGGTAGGGTCCACTGGCCGTTTATTTAGGTGTAATGATGTGAACTGCAGTGGGTAGTGGGATACACTCTGACGTAGCAGAATCTGGAGCGTTGATCTGTAAAAATAGCAGCGGTTGTGGACTTTTGTTTGGTTGGAAAAAGTAAACCTCTGTCACACGAAAGGTTGGTTATTATTTTATTCTGTTTGTGACTCCACTCCCTTTTACTGTGCCAAATAATCCCTTTTGTTTTTATCACACAATTTGCTGAAGAAAATATCTGTCTCTCTCTCTAAGGTATATTTTTCCCGCCAAAAACGAAAATCGTTCCGCCGCTCGAACTAGGGTTTCGTTGTAGTGTCGATAGACTTGCTGCTGTTCTCGCTTGCCTGTCCATAATGATAACTGTAAGTGTTTTTTCTTTATTTATCATTATTATTTTGTGGCGTTGGTATATGGTCTAGGTTGTCTATATATGTCTGATGGGTCTTATGTATTGGATTTGTGTTGATTGGGATGGTAGTAAAACGTAGGGTGTCTGGTTAATGTGAGTGGGGGGTGGTGGCTCTCGTTATGGTAATGTTGTTTTGATTTGGGTATTTGGTTAGTATATTGATAGAGTTTTGATAATGTTTGGTCAGGAAATTCTGTCCCAAAGTCTGGCCCAAGTGGGCACATTTATGGAAGAGGACTTTAAGAGGCTCGCCGGAATACCGGATAACATACACATTAGGCTGCCTGTTTCTGACGAGAAGGTGATGGGATTTGTTCCTGTCGGAGAAGTTGCTGTACGTTCTTCGGCATTCTTTACTGGGGGTCTTCGGCTTCCTTTTACTAGCTGGGTGGCGTCGTTCTTTGAGGCCGTCCGGATTGCTCCGGCCCAACTGGCCCTAAATGGTTACCGTACTCTGAATGGTATCCAAAGGTTATCGGAGTTGTCCGGAATACCTATTGAACTGAAGGACGTCTTCGGAGTCTATAGTTTGAGCTTTGAGCATCGCAGCTCGTATTTGAAGACCTTGCGTGCTTTTTGCCGGCTCGTTACCGGTTTGCCGGATACCAACAAAGAGCACAATCTTGGTATCGTTATTGCTTCTGGTGAATGGGGTTGTGCGGAACACCAGATTCCTGGACCGGCTACCAATGCTCCCACTATGCCAGACCTCGGCGCTCCTAATGTAGAGGCTCTGTTAGCTCTTTGGAAATGGTGGGGGCCTGGAGTGACGCCGGATCCTGCGAGCCGTACTGCTCCCATGCTGCTCGGGTACCCTATGGGGCCGTTTTCGAGGATGCGGACCTGCTGCTATCCTTTGCCAAAGCGTATTGGGCCCGAGTTCACGCTTTAGAGGTGCTGGAGCATGTAAAAGGGATGAGTGGTGTGGCCCGGGCAGAACGCATAGTTGATGCGACGGCCGGGGTAACTGAGACCACGGCTGCCTTGAACCGAGTCGATGCGGTCGTTCAAGAGCGTTTGGGGACGCAAATTGTTTCTCTTCGAGATATTCATTTTGCTGACGTCGTTGAGACCTCAGCGTCTGTTGACGGGTTATCGGATTAATGACTGAGTAGCTTGTTTTATCGTTTAATTTGTAGCTTGTATAAAAATATTCGTTTTTCTCTTTTCGTCTTTTCATTTCTTGCGGTTGAATATTCATCTCGTCTCCTTCTTCCCCGTTTTTTTTTTATAGGCACACGCTACTATGTCGCACCAGGCTGGTTCTCTAGGCCTAGTTAGCCCGGGGTTAGGACCTACTGGTGCTGCCCGGGACGAGGTCTCATCTGGTGCGGCTAGTGAGGTGCCTGCCAAGTGGCCTTACATCGTTTTGATGGGCAAAAATGTCAAGTTGATCGACCAATGTGCTCGACTTCGGGCCAAGCTGAAAACGCAGGCGGCCTCTTTTCGAGAATATGTTCGCCGTGCTGAGCATGTCGTTGATGTTCAGGAGCGTCGTTTGGATCGATATTGGCGTGTGAAGGAAAAATACTTCGGCAAATTAAAGTCGTTGGTTACCAAGGCCAACATGTTGGTGAAGTATTTTCAGCTATCTCGATCCAGATATGAGGCTTCTGCGGATTGGATCGAAGCCCGTAACCTTCCCTTCGATGATGCCCGCCACAAAGCGGCCTCGGATGCTCACGAGATTGCTAAAGGAGCCGAGTTCGCAGCGAGGCTTAAGACGCTGACCTGCGTTGGTGCTCATACGACCAATTTCGACGCACTCATCTCTGAGGAACGGTTTGATGGCGATGAGACAGATGGGGACACGACGACAGATGACGAAGAGGTTGAGCTCGGTCAGTTACCGTCGTGTTCCTCCTGTAGTAGTAGTTCTTAAATCCGTTTCTTCATTGTTGGTGATATCTCGTTGCCTCCGTAATGCGGGCGAGGACTATTTGTGTCTCTTTTTTTTTTCTTTTTTTTTTTTGTGTGTGTTCTGAGCTTCCCATTGTCGTACTGATATTTCATTGATTGGATTGATTTTCCTTTGTTGATTTCTTCGTTTGATATTGTGTCGCCTCTGTAATGTGGTCTATTTTCATTTGCTTTTTTCCTTTCTTTTCATTGTTTTTTCGCCATATGTTAATTATATCGTCTCCATAATGTGGGCCTGAATTGTTCTTCTTCTCTCTGTATTACTTTCCATCCCTGCTCATTGGATCGATAGGTACCTGCATATATTTGAGTATTCCTAGGCATTCTTTTAGACATGCCATGTTGGGAATTTCACAGTATTCATAGGCGTTCCTTTGAAAACACGCCATGTTGGGAATTTCATAGTATTCCTAGGCACTCGGCCATGTTGGGAATTTCATAGTATTCCTAGGCACTTGGCCATGTTGGGAATTTCACAGTATTTCTAGGCGTTCCTTTGAAAACACGCCATGTTGGGAATTTCATAGTATTCCTAGGCACTCGGCCATGTTGGGAATTTCACAGTATTCCTAGGCACTTGGCCATGTTGGGAATTTCACAGTATTCCTAGGCACTTGGCCATGTTGGGAATTTCACAGTATTCCTAGGCGTTCCTTTGAAAACACGCCATGTTGGGAATTTCACAGTATTCCTAGGCGTTCCTTTGAAAACACGCCATGTTGGGAATTTCATAGTATTCCTAGACACTCGGCCATGTTGGGAATTTCATAGTATTCCTAGGCACTCGGCCATGTTGGGAATTTCACAGTATTCCTAGGCACTTGGCCATGTTGGGAATTTCACAGTATTCCTAGGCGTTCCTTTGAAAACACGCCATGTTGGGAATTTCACAGTATTCCTAGGCGTTCCTTTGAAAACACGCCATGTTGGGAATTTCATAGTATTCCTAGGCACTCGGCCATGTTGGGAATTTCAGCTGCACTCGTTAGACAGCATAACAAGATATTTTATTCATGCAAAAGATGAAAGATAATGCCATTAAGCCGAAAGATACGAGATAATGTCATTAAACAGGAGGGGTAAGGTAGCACCTGTATTTGTAAGATAGCCTATACGTAGTACTTCTTTAGGTTAGCTACGTTCCAAGAATTCTTTTCTCCTCGGCTTTTGTCGAACATGACGCTTTTGAGTTTGTAGGTAACTGGGCTTGTTCTCTTAACGATCTCGTATGGTCCTTCCCAGGTGGGGCTCAATTTGCCATGTGTTTCGTTTCGGGTATAGACCGTTACACGTCGCAGCACCAGTTCTCCGACCGTAAACTCCTTGATCCCTTTCACCCTCTTGTCATACGTTTGTTTAACGCCTTGTTGATACTTAGCTAGCGTAAGAGCTGCTATCTCTCGTTTCTCGTCTAGCATGTCGAGTTCCTCTCTCATTCTTTATTCATTGCTTCCTTGCTCGACTAAAGTTGTTCGTAGTGTTGGTAGCCCGATTTCAGTCGGTATGACGGCCTCGACGCCGTAAGCTAAACTGAACGGGGTTTCTTTGGTGCCCGTCTTTGGTGTAGTTCGGCACGACCATAAAACGTTAAGTAGCCGCTCGGGCCATCTCCCCTTTGCTTGTTCAAGGGTTGTCTTGATGCCGTCTAGTACGGTTCGGTTTGATACCTCTGCCTGGCCGTTACCCTGTGGGTATGTTGGCGTCGAATAGAACTTTTGGATACCGAGTTCTTCATACCAAAGCTGCAAGTTGGCTTCCTTGAACTGGGTGCCATTATCTGCGACGATGGCGTACGGTATACCGAACCTTGTGATGATGTGCTCCCAGATGAACTGCTTGACATTACTGGCTTCAATTTCGCGGAGAGGTTTAGCCTCAACCCATTTGGTGAAGTAGTCCGTCGCCACGATCAGATATTCGACGCTGCCGGGTGCTCTATGAAGCTTCCCGACTATATCAATCGCCCATTGAGCGAATGGCCATGGTGCCGATACCGGGGTCATCATTGATGAGGGGAGCCGAGGTATCTTGGCGAATCGTTGGCACTTGTCGCAATGTTGGACGTATACATCGGCGTCTCGCTTGATATAGGGCCACCAATATCCTTGGGTGATTGCCTTGTTGGCAAGGGACCGCCCTTTGATGTGTGCTCCGCAGGATCCTTCATGGATTTCCTCCAATACCGGTAGCTGCATTTCGGACCGGACACACAGAAGATGGGGTCCTCGATAACTGGATTTGTACAGTTTATCGTCGTCGGACAGCCAGAAACGAGGAGCCTTTCTCGTAATTTTCAATGCTTTTATCTTATCTGCCGGGAGGGTTCCGCTCCGCAGGTAGTGAATCATGTCGTCCATCCAACCTAGTTCATATTGTTTTGATGTTACTCGGTCTATTCTTTTGGTTATGCTCAGGGTCGGCAGTAGTTCCACTGTGATCGACCGAGTGTCAGTTAATGTTAATGTCGAGGCTAGGGTGGCCAAGGCATCGGCATGTGCATTTTCAGTGCGGTTGATTTTTATTAGCTCGCACTGCTCGAAAGTAGTCATCAAGCTTTGGACTTTTTCCTGGTAGAGGATCATTCTATCATCCTTGGCTTGGTACTCGCCGATGGCTTGATTGACGATCAGCATGGAATCTGAACTTGCAATTAAGTGGGAGCACCCAAGGGACCGGGCAATGAGCATGCCATTTATCATGGCTTCGTATTCTGCCTCATTGTTGGTGGCTCGGAAGCCCAGTTTTATGCTTTTTTCGATGATTGCTCCCTCTTTAGACTTTAGGACGATTCCTGCTCCGGATCCGTCCTTGGTGGCTGATCCGTCGACATGTATCTGCCAGTGTGATTGTGGAGAGAGTGCCAAAGGCTCGTCATAGCCTTCGGTGAACTCCGCGACGAAATCGGCCAAGACTTGTCCCTTTATGGCATGACGGGGTACGAACTCGATATGAAATTGAGATAGTTCGACCCCCCAGGCGGCAACTCGACCGCTGATGTCTGTCCGTCGAAGTGACTCTTTGATATGAAATTTCATGTATATACGGACCTGATGAGCTATAAAATAGTGTGGCAATTTTCTGGATTCGACGACCAATGCCAGACACAGCTTTTCCAAGGGTAGGTAACGTGTTTCGGCTTCGACCAGAGTCTTGCTGACGAAGTAGATCGGAAATTGTTCGTGACCTTCTTCTCTTAGGATAACTGCGCTCACAGCTGTAGTGGAAACTGCTAGGTAACACGCCAGAATATCTCCTTTGTTCGGCCTTACTAGCAGTGGCAGCGTCCTCAAGTACTCATTGAGATTGTTGAATGAAGCTTCACATTCCGGGTCCCACTCGAATTTCTTATCCTTCTTGAGTGATTCAAAAAACGGCCGTCCCTTGTCTGCGGATCGGCTGATGAACCTGCTCAATGCGGCCATCATTCCCGTGAGCTCTTGTACCTGCTTCTTATTTTTGGGTGCTGCTAGGTTCCGTAGAGCTGCGATTTGATCGGGATTAGCCTCTATTCCTCGTCGGCTAACCATATGCCCCAAAAATTTCCCTTTGCTGATGCCGAACGCACACTTGCTCGCGTTGAGCTTTAGTTTGTGCTCGCCCAACGTTTGGAAGACGTCTCTAATGTCTTTGAGGTGGGATGTGGCCTTTTCGCTCTTAACGACCATGTCGTCAATGTATACCTCCATTGTTTTCCCTATATGATCTCGACATACCCTTGTTATCATCCTTTGGTATGTTGCCCCCGCATTGCGTAGGCCGAACGGCATTACTGTATAGCAATAATTTCCTAAAGGCGAGATAAACGATGTCTTTTCCTGATCCTCGTGGGCGAGGGGGATCTGATGGTATCCTGAGTATGCGTCAAGGAAGGTCATCCGTTCTGCTCCCGCAGTTGCATCCACCAATTGATCGATCCTTGGAAAGGAAAAGTGGTCCCTCGGGCAAGCTTTGTTGAGATTGGTGAAGTCTATACAGACTCTCTCCTTTCCATTCTTCTTTGGGACGACGACCGGGTTGGACAACCATTTTGGGTAGTAGACCTCCCTTATGGCTCCGGCTTCCAATAGCTTTTGCACTTCAACGATTATAGCTGCTCTGTGCTGTATGGACACTTTTTTGCTCCTCTGTGCTATCGGCTTGTATTCGGCGTTAACACTTAGGTGGTGGCATGCCGTATTAGGGTCTAGGCCCGGCATGTCTTTGGGACTCCAGGCGAATTTATCAATGTTGCTGAAAAGGAACGCTTCTAACTCCTCGGATTCCTGTTTTGGAAGGTTATCGCCGAGGAGGAAATAGTGCTCCTCGTCCATATCCGGGATATACACCTTCCTAAGTGTCTCTCCTACTTGTTCTTCGACAACCCTCTCGGTTTTGACTATGTGGTTGATCAGCTTCTTTGTGCTGGTGGGTTGTTCGACAACGATCAGCTGTGTTTGAAGGGCCGCGGTAATGTCCTCACAGCGCCTTGAATCCTCTTGGCATCCTCTGGCTGTCTCGATCTCTCCCCTATCATTTGTGTATTTGACTTTTTGGTGGTAGGTCGAGGGTATGGCCTTCATGGCATGTAACCAAGGTCGGCCCAATATTGCGTTGTGGCCGGAGTTGTCGTTGACTACTAAGAACTCCACGGGAACAGACATGGATCCAGTTGTAACATTGAGGATGATCTTACCCAACGGTTTAGTCGTTTCGGAGATGAATCCGATCAATGTGACATCGGTAGGCTGTAGATCTTGCAGCTTGAGTTCCATCTTGTCGAAGAGCTCCCTGTACATTATATCACAAGAGGCTCCTTGGTCGATAAGCACCCTGCTGACCGTGTCAAGGCCGATTTGAACACGGAGGTTAATGGCGTCTCCGTGGGGGTAAATCACTCCTTCGTCAAGGCCCGAGAAAGAAATGGGCGGATATTGTCGAGGTGTGCATTGTCGTTTAGAAGTCGACGACTGTGATGCCTTGGCTACTTGGCCAAAGTGCGCCAATTGCCGTTGTCGTGATCGATCCCCACCTGTGCTCTTGGGTCGTGACATGTGAACGACGTTGATTGTTTTGCCTTGCCGGTTGCCGGCTCCCTCGATGGCCAGTTGTTTTGCCTTGCCTTTATTCCCAGCGCCTTTGATGAACTTTGCTAAATATCCCGCATCGCCCCATAGGTTCATTTTCCATCGCAAGTTACGGCAGTGCTCAGTGAGATGGCCGTGATCCTCATGATATGCGCATAAGAGCTTGGAATCTCTCATACTGGGGGGAGAAGTGATCGGCGGTGGTCGGGAATACCAGCTTTCCCTGCATATATCCTTGAGGATATCTTCAGCAGATAGGTTGAAAGTGTATCGCAGCTCAACCGGTTCGTAGTTATTTCGGCGTTCCCTCTCTGGGAGCCAACCTTGTTGAAACGGTTTGGGGGACATTGGGTATGTGAGCTGGAGCGGCTTATGTTCGTTGGTCGGTGTTGGGTATGCGATCTAGAGCGGTTTGGGCTCGGGTTCTCGTGGTCGCTCTACCCTGCTACGGACCTCGGGACCTTTGTCCTTTCTGGTCGGTTGGAACGTTTCCCCCTGGTTATTCCTAACTCTTTTGCGACCCACATGTGCCTCTCGGACCGATTCTCTTCTTGGTAGAGTTCGGTTGAGGATACGCAGTTCGTCGTTTTTATCGGTGAGGTGGATACAATAGGCTAGCAGGGAATCAGTGGTCGGAAAATTTTTTCCTATGAACTTCCTTCTCGCCCAATAGCTATTAGGGATTGAGTTGATAAAGTTCTGGATGGCTATATTACTGGCGTACTGTGGAATCTGGTTTGCTACGTCGATGAAACGTATGCAGTAGTCGTTGAACCTTTCATTTGGCATCATCGTCATTTTTAGAAGGGTTTCAATACTAACCTTCTTCTTCCGATGAACAGCGTATCGGGTTGAGTACGCTCTTAGCAGCTCCGCCCAGTCTCTTATAGAGCTCCGTGGTAAGTTATGGTACCACGATGAAGCCTCTTGGCCCAAACTGTTTTTGAAAAACTTGCACATCATCGCATGGTCATCACTCCACAGCTCCATCTTCGTCTTTAGTGCCTTAGATGGTCAATGGGACAACTCCTTCCATCATAGAGCCTGAACTCGGGGATGACGAACCCCACAGGATTGCGGTACCGCGTGATCTGTTCGGTACATGGGGTTTTTTGGCATACGTTCCAAGCCTGTTGGAACGCTTCATCCGTGGCTTGGTAGGGGGGTGGATCCCCCCTGTTGTGGTGGTGGGCCGTATCCTCCCCCAATCATGTGTTCGGGATACCTATCGTCTTTCGGGTTTCTATCGAGGACATGTTCCGTATACGCATTTGGGTGGATGAAGGTTGGAGGGATTATTATCGGGACGTTGCCCCCTTGATGGGGCACTTCTTGATCTGGTCGCCGGCCCGCCACTTCCAAGGCGGCCCTATAGGCGGAATCTTCCACTTCACGACGTGGATCTTTGTCTGCGTTGGCAGGTTGAGTACCCGGTAGTCTGATGCCGGCTGCTGCCATGGCCGTCATACACGCTGCCAGCTGAGCTTGCAGCTGGGCGTTGTTCCTTTCATCAGCTATTGGAACGATGTGTTGTACTTCCACCGTGGGTGGTGTAATCATCCTTGGTGGGTGAGTCGGTAATCGGGACAACTGTTCGAGTTCATGACCTTCAGGCATACCAAGCCGGTCAGCTTCGTTTGTTTGTAAACGGGCACCAGAATTGACCGAGGCCGTTGGCAAAGGGACTCTTGAGCTCGGTCCTGCCTGGGATCCGGGTGTGCGTCTTCTTGCGCGCCTTAGTACGGGCAAGGCTTGTTCGTCTTCCGAGGACGTTTGGTATTCTTCGACAATCCCTTCAAGCTGTTGGGGTTGTTCGATCGGTTGTTCTCGGTGGACATTGGAGGTTGTCGGTTGGTTTTTGGACTGGATAGCGTCGTATCTATCGCGGATGGCGAGTAGATCGTCGAGGTCTTGCTGGCTAATCTACACGTGCTGGTTATTGGTTTCTACTATCTCGGGATGGGTTTCTTCTATATTGGTCACCATTGTCGCTCGTCTGGTAGAGTATTGGTATTCGAAGTCTAAGCTAGTTGGGAACTAGATGATTCCCGGAGACGGCGCCATTTGATAAAACCATAACTTTGGTCGGTCACGTTAGGCTTTTCAACAATAATATAATGGTAAATCAACTTATAAATAATGGACACTTCTTGATATTTATTATTGCTCGGATTATTATCCTTACTCGGACTATTACACTTGCTCGGATCAGTATCTCTGTATTACAATTGTGCTCGATTTAACTACTTAATCTCTCTTCTTGGTCTTTCTCCCCTTTTATTCGGTACTCGGCTTTATCTCTACTCGGTTTATTTCTTGGCGTGATAAGCTTTAACTTGTTTATCTCTTTTCTCAACTTCTCTCTATAATTTTTGAATAGATTTTCTGGTCCATTTCTATGGGGGGTAGTTGGTTATTTATAGGCCACTACGCCTTTTAGGATGTTGACAAATGTCCCAATCTCAGGTGGTTTCTCAGATATGGGTCCCTAGTTAAGTGGGCTTGGGCTTTTGGTAATATCTACCTTTATTATCCAATAAAAGGCATGTGATGACCCATTTAAGCGTTGGATAGCCATTTATAAAGTGGATTGATTATTACCCGAATAGAATATTCGGGTCTAATTTTTATGTTCTATCAGCGCGAGTCTCAGAAGCAAGCAATAATGAGCGTATTAGATTCTAAGAACAGATTGTCAAGTAATCGAATCGATCTTCAATTTTGTTTTATTCATCGATTGATCAAATTAATGACACTTAAAGTACACATTTTATTAAACGCGTCGTTAATTTCGAGTAATACAATATTATAAATACAAATTTATCATGATTCAGGTTTAGTTAATTTATACTCCATAGATACTGCTATGGGTGGGCGCGGTGCGGTTTGGTACGGGTTAAGGTCAACTATGGACGGATGCATGTAGGGGCATGGGAGATTACATGCCCCCCAAAATTTTCACCAAATGTAATTACGAAAATATTCTTAAATTTATATTAATCCATAATATCTCTTTTTTTTATACATATACTATACTTATAATTAACTTTTATTCATTTGTTAAGATGAATTTTTTTTCTATAAGGTTACAACAATACTTTATTCTAAACAAGAATTTTCGTATAAGTTTACAACAATACTAGTATCATAAACAAAAAACAAATAAATAAAGGGACAATTAACAAAAACATACCCTAGTTCTATTATATTACCAAAAACATACCTCCAAAAATTAAATTACAAAAAACATACCTATATATACTTATTATTTTTCTAATTCTAATCAAAGCATAATCTAACCTCTCTCTCTAACCGCAACTCTCTCTCTCTAATCGTACATCTCTCTCTCTAACACACGATAATCGTACATCTTTCTAACACATGCTAATCACCCATCTATCTCTCTCTCAAAATGACTAAAAACTCACAAAATATTCATATACTAATTATAAAATGTCATACCCTAATTTTAAAATGTCATACCCTAAATGTTCTGAATCACAATCAAATATCTAAAAAAGAGTTCATACCCCAATTTCAAAACTTCATACCCTAATTTTAAAACTTCATACCCTAATTTTAAAACTTCATACACTAATTTTAAAACTTCATACCCTAATTTTAAAACTTCATATCCTAATTTCAAAACTTCATACCCTAATTTTAAAACATCATACCCTACATATGAATTTCTCTCAATACTATACATATGTATTCTCCTCCTCCAACTTGAAACCCACAAGTTTTACAAGTCTCAAACCTCAATAAATAGAAAACAATCTAACCAATTTCATATATTTTTCATATATTACGGGATAAAAAACAATCTCACCAATTTCATATATTTTTCATATATTACGGGGTATCAACTAGTGTAATATTTATGTATTACGTATGTATATATATGTATTTATATGTATATGGATGTTTATATAATTTAGATGGTATTTGGTAGTTAGTGACGGATTTTCGTGTAGGAGGAGGGGAGAGAGATAGAGTGTGATATAAAAAAAAGATACAAACAACAATAGAGGAGAGAGAGACTAAGATCGGAGAGATAGATGTAGAGAACAATTGGTGAGAGAGAGAAGAATGGAGGAGAGAGAGAGTAAATGAGAGATAGAGAAATAAGAGAATAAACAGCATTAAATTTGTTTCGTATGTTTTTGATAGTTAAAATTGTAAGGGTATGTTTTTGGTAATTTAGTTTAAAAAGTATTATATTTTGTTAATTTATCCATAAATAAATTCATCTAGTCTCAAAGGCATTGAACGTTTTTTCAGAACAAATTAATTTGTTTATTGAAAGTGAATGTGATGATGTACCCCAGAACATATTTATAACTCAGATATAACTTAGATGTACTTGAATTGTGAACTGAACTGCTTATAATTAACATTTATTCATTTGGTAAGATGATTTGAAGGCATTAAAAAATTTTCCTAAACAAATTAATCTGTTTATTCTAGCGTTTGAAAAGATTTTATAGTTTGTTTTGTTTTTTTACTTTCTATTATATCGTGACGGTTTTTATTGTACGCTTATAACATTCAATATTCGTTCTGCCTATTTTGTTTGTAAGCAAATCGATCAAACTAGACAAACCGAACAACAAACGTCGAATGAATTATTAATTGGTTTGTTTTTTTCGGAAACCAGCTATGTAAACTAATTACATTAGTTTTGTTTTCAATTTAAATCAAACCAAATCGATTCTTCTAATTTATATACAAATATTATATGCATATATATTGATTTTAAAAAGTCTACTCGAACTTACTTATTCAAATATTATAACACATGATTCTAGTTTCACATGAACTTATAAATTTGACGGCACTAGTCTTCGTACGAATCTAAAATTCTGGATCCGCCCCTGACGGCCAACCCAAACCAAACCACGTAAAAAATAGCGGTTTGGTTTGGTGCGGGTTGGTAAATTTTTAAATTTCAACTCAAAACAAACCAACCCATTTAAAACGGTTTGGGTTGGGTTGGGTTCGCAGTTTTGTTTTTTAGTATTTAAATTTATAAAGTGCAAATTAACCGTAAATTATTTAGATAAACTGAAACTCGAAAAAAAAGTCAAAAAATTAAATATAATCATTCTCGAAACAACGCAGTAGCATACTACATACATACACGGACTGTTAGTCGAAAAAATATAATATTTTTTATTCATACCCATTACGCTGCTAAACAAAAATCGAAACAAACAATAAACGTGCAACACAAAACAATAAAGTATCCGAACCATTTAAATTGCAAATTAAAAGATGATTTAGACTAGTCAAATTGTAAATAAACTTAAGTGCCTGGTCAAAAGTTATTCCTTATTACTTATTAGAGTTAAATGTTTATCATGAATATTATTTAGTCTATATTTTTTACGGTTTGACGATTTGACCCACGGTTTAAAAATATGAAACCGAACCAATCCACATATATTAAATTAAATGCATTGCGGTACGGTGCGGTGCGGTTTGTTTTCAAATCTGTTAAAACTCAACCCAACCCACCACGAGTTGGTTTGGAACAATTCGATCTGGGTTTTTACCCTCGCCTAGATACTGCATTTGTAGAACTGATGTAGATAACATTATATTTCATTAATCTATTTGTGGATATTGTTTACTGTTCCAATGCTGGTTTATTTCTTAGGATATATGTTGTTATTACGGGTTTACAGGAAACTAACAAGTGAAACATTGTAAAATCTAAAATAATATTTTTTTAAGTAGTATGATAATTAATATGTAAGATAACCTTTACTAAAATCCTAACAAAATATGTATGATACAATTTTTGTCATCATACAGTAAAATTTGCATGATAACATGTCGAGATGAAGTTACTAGACAAGAATATATAATTTTTAAATAAATTATTTGTCTAATTTCTCAAAAAAAATAAAAAATCATATATATTTAATTATATTTCGGGTATCCCTATTTCGGGTATCTGACGGAATACCCGATTATATTTAAAATTAAACCCAATCCCGATAGAGTCGGGTTAGGATTAAATCGGGTCGGGTAAGTTTCAGGTTGGGGTCGGATTGGGTTGGGAGGCGGGATTGGGTCGAGTTTCGGGAAATTTTCTCAGCCTGAGTTTGGGGTAGTATGTTTTGGTAATTAGGTTCGACCAAATATATGTTTTGGACATGACCCTAAAAATGAATTAATTAATGCATAATTATGTTAAGTTTTTAAATCACTCATGTATTCAATGCGTGAGTTTTAAATTTTATTATTCAATAAAACTTAGGGGGCAATTAACAAAAACATACACTACCCCTATTATATTAACAAAAACATACCTTAATAATTTAAATTACTAAAAATATACATATATATATATATACTTATTATTTATTAATCTAATCTCTCTCTAACTTAACATATATCTCTCTCATCTAACATCTCTCTCTAATCTAACATCTCTCTCTAACCTAACATATATCTCTCTAATCGCACATATCTCTCTAACACACGATAATCGCACCTCTTTTTAACACGTGCTAATCACCCATCTCTCTCTAAAAATGATTAAAAACTCACAAAATATGCATATGATAATTATAAACGTCATACCCTAATTTTAAAACTTAATACCCTGATTTCAAAACTTTATACCCTAATTTCAAAAATTTCATACCCTAATTTCAAAACTTCATACTCCAATTTTAAAACTTCATATCCTAATTTCAAAATTTCATACCCTAATTTTAAAATTTAATATCCTAATTTCAAAACTTCATACCCTAATTTCAAAATTTCATAGCATAATTTTAAAACTGCATACCCTATATATGAATTTCTCTCAATATTGTACATATAGATTCTTCTCTTTCAACTTGAAACCCACAATGTTTACAATAGTCTCAAAACTCAATAAATAAAAAATAATCTCACAAATTTCATATATTATTTATATATTACGGGATATCAAATAGTGTAATATTTGTGTATTACGTATGTATATATCTGTATTTATATGTATATGGATATCTATATAATCTAGATGGTGTTCGATAGTTAGTGATGAGTTTTCGTGGTGGAGGAAGGGAGAGAGATAGAGTGAGATATTAAAGAAAGATACATAGAAGAATAGAGTAAGAGAGAGTAGTAAGATCAGAGAGATATAAAAGAGAAAAATTGGTGAGAGAGAAGAATGAAGAGATATATAGAAGAATTGATAAAAAATAAGAATGGAGGAGAGAGAGAGTAAGATGAGAGAGAGATAAATAAAAGAATAAACAGCATTAAATTTAAATTTGTTTGATATGTTTTTGATAATGAAAAGTTGTAAGGGTATGTTTTTTATAATTTAGTTTAAAAAATAGTATGTTTTGTTAATTTATGCTTTATTTTAAGAGTATAATAGAAATAAATAAAATAGTAGTATGTACCAATATTTAAGAGTATTTTATGATCCAGGTTTTTGTTAATTAAATATTATTTATATTTATACGTATATTTTCATCGTTTTATCAACAAATAAATCTCAATCAATCTCTCTTTCATTTTTCCGTGCAGAGATCAAACCAACAAAACTCTCAAACATATAACTAGGGATGGCAATTTCACAGATTTCAACCCGACCTGATTCGAGAAAATCTCACATTTTTACCCATTTGACCCGACCTGTTTGACCCGTTTTCAAAAAAATACTTTTTTTTTCTTTTTAAAAAATAAACCTCATAAATGTCAAAGATTTCGAAAAAAAATTGTTAGGTAGAGTAAAAAATTATTTTATTTAGAAAGATAATATAAAAAAACGTGATATTAAATACCACTTCACATTGATTTACAAATTTAAATTTTGCATTATTCTGTTTGACATTTCTATGTTTATTGAATTAATTCGTGAATTAAAACATTAATATATGTAAAAATGTAATATAAATGTAAGTATTTGGTCTTGTATACAAACTTGTTGAAGTTGAACTAATTATTGTGCTCGTGTCTGTGATAGAAAGAGTAAATGAGTAAGGCTGCAGATCCTGGTAAAATTTGATAAAAAAATAAAATTTATATATTTTAATTAATTTTTAAAAAATTAGCATTTCAGTCTCCTTATTTACGTGTGTGCATAGGGTTTGGGAAGGGAGATCAAGTGCTAGTATATGATCGGAATGATGTACAGGACTGGTGTACATATCTGGTTGCTTTTCTATAGTATTTTTTAGGTTGGAATGACATACACGAATAATGTAAATATAATTGTATTGTATTTGTGGGGTTGTAGTGACATACATGAATGGTGTAAATAACTAAATATAATAGTGTTGATATTTCGACCAATTCATGTAGTATTTGATTATAATAAAAACCGTGTATTTGATAGCTGAGCAGCGGCTGCAGCCCCTATTTGGCTACTTTGATAAATAAAAAATATGAAAAAACAATTTATTTTTTAAAAATAGTTTTCGGTCTCCATATTTATTAAAATTTGTGTTTCAATCCCTCATTTTTAAAGTCTCTGCTTCCCTTCCTTTTCGATTACATCCTAGCACAGTGACTGTAGATTTTTTTAAGTACTGCTAACTTTTATTCTTCTTTAACCAATTCGTTATTGCACGGATAGAGTACGGCTTGCACACTTTTTACGTACAGCTTAGTATTTTTTTCCAATAAAAATAAATAAAATTACAAGTTTTTATATATGAGAATTTAAATATTTCATAATCTATCAGTAGAATGAGACTGGTTATATTTGATTTATAGTTTAAGTAATAAAAAGGTAAAATATTATTATAAGCTCATTATAAAAATATTGCTATTAAAAATTCAGCAAAATATGATCATGCAAAAAACCGAACATATCGTATTATAATCATGACTTTTTTTGTTTTGATTTAAAAACCATAATTTGACCTTTTTTTTATATATATAAATAATACATATAACAAATTACATAATTCTTACAAAGATAAAGTGAAAGATTATATCGAAATAATTGAGGAAAAAAAAATATTTAGTGTATTATAGTATCTACTTTTAACGATTTAGGTACCAGACTACCAAATTTAACAATTGACGTACTGAACTATCATAATATTTACAATTCAGGTACTGCCGTTAATTTAGTTTGATGAAAATTAGTTTCACTTTTTATTTTGGTCATATTATTTGTAATTTGTATAAATTTAATCATGTCTTTTCGAAACATTACAATTTACAATGATTCTACCAAAAGACACACATATACATACATAATAAGTATTTCAGTTTAAAAAACATATTATTTGACTAGATTTTCTTTGATTTTTTTTTTTCTAAAATAAAAAAATTATAATTTTTTTTTACACTTTCTCAAAAACGAAAATAAAGTAAGTTTTAGATTTATGATATTCGAGCAAAATTATTTAAGGCCACATCACTATTTGTATACTTTCCTGAAAAAACGGCAAGAAATTTTTATTTTTATTTTTAAAGTATTCATTTTTTGTAAATATAATATATTTGTTAAGTATTTATAATTTCTTTGTATACACAAACATCGTCTAGACTTTACATTATTTGCAATAATATATATACATGCATTATATTATGCATATTTTTATACATACATTAATATAACATATATGTGTGTGTATTATATACATATATATGATATAATTATATATTTTTGAATTTATACTAAAATGAGACATTTCAGAAAATTAAGGGTTAGATTTATACAAGTTACAAATAATAAGACAAAAATAAAAAGTGAAACTAATTTCGATCCAACTAATTTAACAGCGGTACCTGAATTGTAAACATTATGATAGTTGAGTACGTCAATTGTTAACTTTTTTAGTCTGATACCTAAATCGTTAACAGCATGTAGTACAATACACTAAATGTATTTTTTCTCAATAATTGATGTATACCGGTCATACTTTAACTTAAATTGTACAATAGAAGTTCTTATTTTTTTGCTAACCGATGTATACCAATAATATTGTATCATATCTTGGTCTATATTCACTGCCATAGACGGGGGCTTGGCGAGGAGAGAGAGAGAGCGGAAGAGGACGAAAGGGAAGAAGGTGGGCGATCGCCGATCGGTAGAAAGATGAGGATAATCACGGACTTTTCAATTTCTTTTAGTTTTGTGTGTACGTATGTTTGTATGGATTTGTTGCTGAATGGTTCGTGAAGCGATCAAGTATATTTTTTTTGTGCGATTCCATTCTAATTTAAGTAAATAAATGTGATAATGACAATTTTATAAAATTATTTAATAATTTATTTTCATTTAAAGAAATTAGACAATTAGATTGGGAAAAAATATATTTAGTGTATTGTACTATCTGTTATTAACGATTTAGGTACCAGCCTACCAAAGTTAACAATTGACGTACTGAACTATCATAATGTTCACAATTCAGGCACCACCGTTAAATTAGTTGGATGTAAGTTAGTTTCACTTTTCATTTTGGTCCTATTCTTTGTAACTTGTATAAATCTAACTATTAATTTTCTGAAATGTCTCATTTTAGTATAAATTCAAAAATATATAATTATATCATATATATATATATATGTATATAATACACACACATATATATGTTATATTAATGTATGTATAAAAATATATATAGTATAATGTATGTATACATATTATTGTAAATAATGTAAATTCTAGATGATGTTTGTGTATAAAAAGAAATTATAAATACTTAACAAATATATTCTATTTACAAAAAATGAATGTTTTTAAAAAAAAACAACAATTTTCTTACCTTTTTTTATGAAATTATTCAAATAGTGATGTAGCCTTAAATAATTTTTGCTCGAATGTCATAAATCTAAAACTTATTTTATTTTCGTTTGAGAGAAAATGTAAAAAAAAAAATTATAATTTTTTTATTTTAGGAAAAAAAATCAAAGAAAATCTAGTCAAATAATATGTTTTTTAAACTGAGATACTTATTATCATTCTATTATAATAAGCCAACCCAAGAAAAATTGAGGCTGCTCAATTTAGCCACTTTTTTCCAAAAATACCATCACTCTATTTTAATAATTACCAATATACATAATCTAATTAATTAACTATTTGTCCTCAATATATTTTACTAATTACGGATGTATCCTAAATTAATTAACAATTCGTTTTAACCTCCGTAACTATAATAAATTATACAAAATCTGAATATTATGTTAAAAATAAAATATATTATGAGATTTATGTCATTACGCATCTCACACGCAACGCGTGGGCAACTTTTACTATTGTATGTATATGTACGTGTTTTAGTATAAACATTTGTAAATTGTAATGTTTCGAAAAGAATATAATGAAAATGAAAATTGAAACTAAACTAAATTAACGGCAGTACCTGAATTATGAATATTATGATAGTTTAGTACGTCAATTGTTAATTTTGATAGTCTGATAAATAAACCGTTAACAACAGATGAGTATACTAAACTAAATGTATTTTTTAACTGATTAGATTAAAACAAATTGAAATTAAAAACATAGACGTGTAATATGGGAAGCAGCCGGAGGTAGTATTTTTTAAATTATAAAAAAGTAAAGAAATTGATAAGAGATTTAAAAGAAAGGAAAATTAGAAATAGAAACTGGAAATCAGGAGACAAAACCCAATTGAAACAAATAAAAACCCAATCCATCAATCTTCCATATCCCAACAAAACTCATACTACATAACACAAACAAACACAGATAGATACATACATAAATATACATATACATATATATATATATATATATATATACATATAGAGAGATAGATATAGAGAGATGGATGAATCTCAATCCTCTTTAATCCAAAAACAAACAATAATGTTACAACAACAACAACAAATGACAAAACTCCAACAAGAACAACTTTCTTCTCTTTTCCAACAACAACAACAAGCCATCTCTCGCTTTCCTTCCAATATCGATGCCCATCTCGGTTTCCGACACAATAATAGCAACCTTAACCCTAATAATAATAATATTAGCAACATTGGTAACAATAATAGTATTGTTAGTGGTAATATTGGTAATTTGTTGCAACAGCAGCTGTTACAGAAGAAGGGTGCGAGGGCGAGTCAGCCGGAGGTACAGATGGCCTATCAGGACGCGTGGAAGGTTTGTCATCCGGATTTCGGTCGGCCTTTTTCTTCCCTCGAAGACGCCTGCGAAAGGTCTGTTTTATCTCTCCCTCTATAGGTATGTGTGTATCTATGTGTGTGTGTGTGTATGTGTAGATATAATAGTATTAAAAGCAAAATCTTAGCTATGCGATTTTGCAAGCTAAAAGCGGAAAAAGGAGTGTGTGTGTGTGTGACAGTGTGTGAGTAGATATAATATAAAAGGCGAAATCTTGGCTAATGCGTTTTTCCAAGAGCTAGGCTAAAGGTGTAAAAGCGTAAGATTTTAGGGGCCGAAAAGCAAGCCTTTTATGTATCTATGTTTCTATGTGTCATTGTATTTGTGTGTGTGTAGATAGTGTTTTAAATAGCACAATTTTAGCTAACTTGTTTCTATAAGAGCTATGCCAAAAGCGCCTTAAAAGTAGAAAAGCAAGCTTTGTCTCTGTTTCTATGATATTTGTATATTTGTATATGTGTGTGTGTGTGTGTGTGTGTGTAGATATAATTCAGTGTTTTAAGAAGTGAAATCTCAGCTAAAGCGTTTTTGCAAGAGCTATACTAGAAGTGTAAAAAGCGTAAGCTTTTAGCGGCCTAAAAAGCGGAAAAGTGAGCCTTTTAAGCTTTCTCTCTATGTATCTATGTTCGTTTGTGTGTGTAGATATAATTCAGTGTTTCAGAAAGCCAAATCTTAGCTAAAGCGAATCTGGAAGAGCTACACTGAGAGCGTAAAAAGCGTGAGTTTTTAGCGTCCTAAAAAGCGGGAAAACAAGCCTTTTAAGCTTTGAATCGAGCACCGGTAGGTATCTATGTATGTGTGTGTGTGTGTAGGCTAAGAAGCACATGTACGAGAATAAGCTGATTTTGAAATTTAACAGTACGGGTACAACAGATAGTTAGTTAGTGTATAGAGAAGATAATTCAAAACACTTTCGAGATGTCTCATATATAGTAATTAATTTATATTCTTGTTAAATATGGAAGTACCCAATTTGTATCCAAAGTGCAGGTAGTTGGCATTTTCGAAATATCTGTGCTTTATAGTATGCAGTGAAGATTTAGGAGTAGGCTGAAAAGGGTTACAGCGCATGCATATGCAGAGCATTTTGATATTATAGTAAAATATGTTGATTTACTTGATTATAGCAGTTTATCCCTGGCATAATCAGCAGGAGATGAACACGATGGAAACATTAGGGGCTTTACCCCTCCCATTTGATCAAAAAATGAAGAAATATAATATTTTTCTATGTATTATGATTAGATTCTCTAAAAAGTAGTGTTTCATCCTCTCCCATGCTATGAAAAAATAATTCATATAGAATATTAACCCTTCCTCTTTGAGTTTCCTAGTTCCGTCCCTGTTTGGCATATCTGTGTATATACATATTTGGTCTTCTATTGCTTATCGGGGAGAAGAGAAGTCAGTTTGTAAACTTATGGGTCCAAAATGAATTATTAAGAAGCTAGGGTTCCTTTGGCTTCAATGTTTGAGGTGATTAGTAGGATTATTTGGTTGATCAGTTGCAAAGAAGAGTTTTTTTTGGTTCTGCCTTCCCGATTTTAACCGGTCCTTTTCTTACCTCGAAGCAGAAGGTCTCCCTATCTCGTCCTCTCTCTATATATATGTTTTTTTGATGTTTTATAACCCTCACTTTGTAGGTCATTTAGCTTTAGAGGTTACTTAACCAGTTGGGGCAACCCACTTACTCCCTGTGTTATATATTTATGTATGTGTGTATGCATATTTGGAATGCGTTTGATGCCAAATCTTATAGTGAGAATCTATAATCAAGCAGTGATGCATAATTGGTTTATATCTGAACATATGTATTTCTTTTTCCGTGATTGTAGGAGCCATTATGCTAATGTATGGATTTAATGAACTGTTAAGAAGCTAGGTCTGGTTTGGCTACAATATCCTAAACGGATAAGCAGGGTTATTTGGTTGATTAGACTAAAAGATAAGTTTTCCTTTTGGGGGTTTTAGTCTAAAAAGGACAAGCTTTTCTGAACTGAGTGAGACCTGCTTTTGGTGTCTGAAATTGTTTTGGTTAAAAACTGCAGCAAAAGACGGCTTATGTATATATGTGTGAATATGGGGAGATTGTTTCTCACAAGTCAAGAAACTGGGATTTCAATTTAGCTGGTGAATATGAACTAGAGTAAACCAATGGCACCTTCGGTTGCAATTTTTAGCATAAATATAACTTCTTCTGCTTTAAAATTGTGCTGCAGCTGGTTGTCTGATTAGAAAACTGAGTTTCTTTTTGAATTTTAAGAACTTCAAGAGTTTAGGGGAAGAAGAAGGGGTGTACATTTGTCTTGGAGATGTTAGCAGTCGATTATGTATTTTGGTGGTCGGTGACAATGTACGCATATGGAGAACATGTGAATATTATAAAAAAGATGCTGATTATAGCATTTAAGCCCCTGCATAATACAGACAAAAATAAGTAAGCATAACGAATTCAGCTCCTCTATGATTGCTGGTTCCTTCACTGCATATATGAGAAATGCTTTTGGTTACTAAAATTTCTAGCAAACTCTGAATGAGAATGTAGGAATGGGTAATTGGTTCATGTATGCATATATGCTTGATCGTGTATATAAAGGAGCCATAATGCTAATTTATCAATCCGCACTATTCCGCAGTGAACTATTCGGGGACTAGGCTCCTTTGCCAACAAAAATTTAGTGAAATAAGTTGGCTTATTTGGTTGATGAGATGAGTTTTGTTGGTCTTACAGCTGCAATTTCTTAAACTGGATGAGACCGTTGAAATAAGCAATCTTATTCGTGTAGATCTTATTTTGATTCTCTGTTTAGGTGATTGAATTACTGCTTTTTGTGACTGAAGAAGCAGGGAATTTAAATCAAGTAAACAGCTTGTTTGGTTGCACCTTTGAAGAATTAATTATTATTGTTATTTTTTTTGTAAAAGAGCCGCAGTGCATTTGCTTTCCTGTTACAAAGCCGATCTTTTTGATTTTCCGTTTGAAGAGCTAATTTATGGGGAGAAGAAGGGTTTTCCTTTTCAGGGTGACTTTAATGGTTCATTATGTAGCTTTAGCAAAGCCAGGCAAACAATTTGTCTATACTGTTAGCTATGGCTGCTAGAAAGTTTTCGTCTTTTTGTATAACTTTTTATGTTTAGTTTAAATATTACTTTATTGGGTCTTTGTTTTAATGGAATTATCAAGGAGTGGTGTTGTTACAAGTATGACACCAATGATCAAATATAAAGACATTAGCTAGCAGGTCAAATATTGTCAAAGTAATTGGCAAAGATAGCTTTTGTTCATAGATGCAGTGGAACTGGGATGAAAAGTTAAATTGACTTCTGCTTAGTCAGGCCAGTTTCAGCTTTGTCTAGTTTAAGTTTATGCAATAAAGGCTTTAGAAAGAGTTTGGTGGCACAATACGATATGTTACGAGCCGCTTACCATAGAGGTTGCTGAAATCTACCGTGTTTATCCACTTATCCTCCTTATCCATTACCTGTATTAATGGCATTAGGTTGATTGAAAACATTCTTGACATTTTTGGTAGATTATCTAGGAGTGTTCTCACTCAATGTGACATCAAACTTAGCTGTGCTAATTAGAAGTTTGCATATGAATGTTCTCAAATTGATTATTGAAGGTACTTTTTCTTTAGTTCATCAAAAATTTATAATAATAGGATACAAGATAAATTCAGAGCGTCCTGCATAAGTGAGTTCAAACTAGCTAAGTAACATGGTCTTTACTTTATTCGTATTTGTTCACATAATACATTCGGAAATTATATTTCCTATTAAGTAACCCTCCATTAACCTATAACCAAGCTATCATTTAAAAATTGAGACAAAATAATCATTACTGATTCCAACCTGAGAAAACTTTCTTCCACAAGAAAAACGAGTATCCCGCTTTTGAAAAGAAATCTGTGGAGTAAAAAAAAGGATTACAGCGATATTCTTTTTATTGAGTTTATCTTTATGGCGCTATGTGGATATATGGGAGTTGGTTTCTTAATTTCATGGTAAAGAAGAGGAAAACAAAAAGAGCTTTGGTAACTTGTTCTTGTTAACAGTGTTTGGTAAAATGAATAGTTTCTATTATATGGTTCTAATCTATCAGGCTTAACTACATTAGTTGTAATGTTAACGGTTATCGAAATAGTTTGTGAAGGTAGTATCTCTTAATTTCAACACAGTGTTACAAAAGTTCGTAAAGGTACTAGCTTTTAGTTCACCAAAGTATCACAACATATTTACAAGAAGGGATGATAAATTAGAACATATAAAGCTGCAGCCTTGTTTACTCGACAATGAACTATGTTAATCTAAAAGGAAGTACTCATAAGGCAGCTTTAACGCTATCTTGCTTTTGTCTATTGAGGAAATTAAGATGATCTGATATAGGCTTAAATTATTGTAGGTCTGAACATTGGTAACTAAACACTAAAGGGACTGAATTGACACTCAAGGTTGAATTGAGTGGATGGATTAAGCAATGAGATTCCACACTTACCTTTTCTTGTCATCTTTTAAGCTAACAAACAAATATGCCTTTTCTGAGTTTTTATACAACCTTTTTAGCTACCACATTATAAAAAGCCTTTTTGGTTTGTTTAAGATAACGGATGTTACTTCCTATAAGGAAGATCAGTAATTTGGAGATCATGGCATTTACTGAATTATGATAATCTGAGTGGACTGTATTAACTTCTTGATTCTAGCTTGGAGTTTGCTCTCTGGAATGACTTTTCCAGCTTGTGTAACCAGTAGTATGTCTAATAGCATCTCTACTTCACTTTTTCAACATTTGGTAATTATGAATCTGTCTGCTTTCAGGTTGACTGCTACAGTCTACAGTTTGATGTAATTATATAATTAGGGTGGTTGGATGTGGTAGTAAAGGTGACTTTTGTAGACCGTTTTATTTAAATAAAATTTGTGTTTGATGGACCAATTAAATTTTTAATTATAATTTTGATGCAAAAGAGTGTATTTTTTCAAGTATGTTAATCCACACATTTTCACCAATGTATCTTTGTCACCTACTTTACGCTATAATCAAGTTCATCACTACAAATACAAATAAGTAATTTTGTTTTACATAGACCAACCACATCTAAAATGTTTTTACTTATTGCTTAAAAAAGTAAAATGTTTAACTTGATGATGAGCATAGTCAAACTTGGCTTCCTTTCTTTGTGATATTTTACTATAGGGTCGAAATCTATGTGAGTATCGTATCCGATGCCATATAGATACGATGCTACGGCAAAGTTCAAAGATTTAAGATACGATAAGGCTAGGATACGACAATTATATTATATATATATATATATATACGTATATCTATGTCTGTCTCTCTGTGTGTGTGTTTCTGTGTGTTCAATTGTATATAAATGGTAGCTACAAAATACTTTCACAAAATGAACTACGCACTATAGGGTCGAAATCTACGTATCGTATCCGATGCGGCGATGCCATATGGTTACGATGAGGCAAAGTTCAAAGATTTAGGATGCAATAAGGCTAGGATACGACAATTTTATATATATATATATATATATATATATATATGTATTATATATATGTATAGATATGTCTCTCTCTCTGTGTTTCTGTGTTTCTGTGTCTTAAATTGTATATAAATGGTGGCTACAAAATACTTTCACAAAATGAACTAAGCATAATATTTTTTAGCTACCTAAGCATAACCTACGAAATACACTTTTCCAAAAGGAGTGAGATCGGAGCGAAGAAGTGTCTCCTTTGTTGATCAGCCTTTTTTCTCTCATATTTAGGTGTTATATTGTATGTACTGAGCACATTTGTCGCTCTGTACTCATAATAACATGTATTGCCCATTACTTTAGTAAGCGTTAAAACTTTGCAGTTTGCACTAAAATTTTGAAATATATATATTGCCCCCGCTGTATCCAAAAACGTATTGCTGAAGTACCCGTGAAGTATTGGATTGGTCAGATCTTTGAAAAGTCAACGATTTTAAATTCTGCGTATCAAAGTATCCAAGGAGTATCAGTATCGTATTGGTATCCGATAAACCATTTTTTTTAGTATCCGTGCGACATAGGGTAGAGTTGAATAGTATTATACTGGTCTAGCCGTGATCCATATTACCAATGCTTATGAGAAGCATAATACAACCAAGGCAAAGTATAATTCAATTTTCTTTTAGGAGTTTCATGTTGGTAGCCTTTTCTCCTTCCGTTACGATAGCATACATTAGAAATAATTTTTAAGACGTCATTTTAAACTAGATGGGTTCTGATTCTGTTGTGGATTTCTCGTGTATATTATGCAAATTTTCGTTAAGAGTTCATTTTTTTTGTTTTTCTGAAATGTCTACAATACATGATGGATTTCTTTTATGTTTCCTGCTATATTATCCCAGTTTTCATTAAAATTTCATTTTGAACTGGATTTCATATAGGTGACGATTTCTTTCGCTATATTTCTCTTCATAAATATTCCCAGTGATGCATCGCTCTATTTCCCTTTGGTGGATCATTCGTTTCCTGTGTAAATTCAGAAGTTGATGTTTTCCTTCATAAAGTAACTTTTTATGCGTCCTTGACTGGATAAATGACTGAGTTCTAATAGTCAGTACCCAATCGTTGCAGGAAGAATGTTTTGCCACTTAGATTGTTTATTGATTAGTTTCTTTTGCTATTTGGCAAACTGCTAATCAACTAACCATGCCAATAATAACTGAATGTAATTTAAAAAAGGTCATCTTTATAAAACTCTTAAATTCTGTAATATCTTAATCTAAAAAGTTGTGCAGGCTTCTCCCATATCATGTAGTAGCAGACTATGAAGCCGAAGAGGACGACAGGATCCTAGAATCCGACACAACAGGCCAAATACTCTCTCGTTCCCAACAATGGGACAACAACATCGCTGCCAAAGTCGCTGAATTCACCGCCACTTTTGAAAAACAAGCCCTAGCCTTCAACATAATCTCTCGAAAACGCTCCCTCGGCGAATTCAGATCCGAAGAACGACTCATGATCGAACAAGCACTCTTACAAGAAGAGAAACAAGCAGTATATGAAGTCAAGACGGAGATAGAATCTAGAGAAAAGGCGGGACGTGAAGCGCAGCTACGCATCGCCGCGGCTATGGTCCAGGCTCGTGGGGATCCACAAAGGGGTCCACTTAGAGGGAGTGCGGTTGGGTCTCAGGGGAGTGACCATGAGATGATGAGTGAGAGAGAACATCATGGAGCTGAGGAGATGATGAATGGGTGGGGGAACAATGTCGGGAGAGAAGAGAGAGAGCCTTCAGAGGATTTCTTGAACGACGAAGAGACGGATAATGGAGAGACGAGCGGACAGCATGAGTGGCGCGGAGTGGGTGAGTTCGATCTGAATACAAGATGAATTCTTTTTCCCTTGATTTGTGTGATTTGTCATGGTAAGAGAATTTAGAACTTATTAATTCAGAACTTGTGGAGTTTTATTTATTTTAGAAAGATATGTAGTAAGCATGTAAGCTGAAGCCCCTTTGCCATTGTTTTATTTTACCCGAATTCAGTTAGTTTCTAAATCCAGTTGCAAGTGTTTCCGTCTTCGGTAGTTTACAACCAAAAGGTGTAATTTTATACTAGTTTTTACCAAGTAAATATATGAATCACGCTTCTCTTACCAAGTGTAGCATTGTAGCTAAATCGGAGCTTGTTTTTGCAGTGTTTGTCTTTCACCTTTTGACTCGGGTTTTTTTCCTTCTTAAAAGCTAAACTGCATTTCGTTGAACTGCGTAGAAAATGACTTGGTTTCTGGCCTGAAAAAGCTAGAAGCTTCAAGTTGGATAAGCAAGTTTTATTTCTCTTATACGGAAGCATATTCACCTTGTTGCTTAAAGGATGTAAAGTTCAAGCTTGAGTTGTTATCAGATCTCTATTGCCCCATGAAATATGTCATTACTTGACAGTAGTGGAAAAGATGAGGAGTAAGGCTTGTTTGGTTACATCTCTTAAGTGTCTTATTTTCTGCTTTGTTTTTCCTTTTTATTAGTTGCAGCATTTTGGTTGAAGGTTAAAGCTGTGGTCACCTTAAGTCAAACAAATTAGGAGTTTTAAGGTTAAAGCTGTGGTCACCTTAAGTCTTAGATATGTTAGCTTATTTGCTTAAAAGCTGTAGTCAAACAAGCCATTACCAAAAGCTATGTAATGCCACAATCCCCTGGTCTCACCCATGGGAACACAATTTAATGCCAAATGTACCATTGAAAATGCAGCTTCCTCAGGTGACCACTACAATACCATACCATTAACTCCCATTACTGCCACATACACTGCCAGCTACTTTTGTCTCCTATTTATATATTGTCATGGATATTCCATGGATATATAAATAAGAAAGAAGATGATTATTGATTGCAGTAGGGTTTTGTATATGGCTCTACCATTTGGCCTAGTAATGCTGTGGACATTCTACTATGGTTACAATAGATTGTTTGTTATATCAATGCAATTGCTAGTATTATAGTAGACGATAAAAAAAATGGAAGGAATTTAACGGTTTAATGAAGCCGTTGCGGTAAGTAGATCGTTTTGTTTACAAAGTAAAGCACAATCTCTTACCAGTCTATCGATTTCAACTGAGCCGTATTGGATTAGCATTTCTTTTGTTTATCATCTGAACCCACTGCTTAAATTACTAATATACCGTTAACCGTGATTTGACATGATCTTGATCTGAATTTGTCTCAAGTGTGATTGATTTTGGCATTGGTATGTTTTTAGTTCTGTTTTAAAAGGCTAGCTTCAAGCTTGAAAAGCTCGACCTCTCTTTTACGTGGAAAAACTTGAGATAGATTTTGGCGTTGGTAATGTTTCAACTTTGTTTTTAAATTTAGGCATTTTATGCTCAGAGAGTAGTGTTTAGTTTCCACGGTAGCTCTTGCAAAAACGCTTTATTAAGATAGGATAGATGTGAAACATGAGATCCCCAATGTAAAAAGAAGAAAATCTGAGGCGAAACTAAATGAAGACCATCGGGAGCCACGATATCCCTCATAACTCCAAAATTTACGACTTTATATCAATTTTTCTCATCTGAATTTTATTAAAAATGATAATTTGGTACCCCATGATTTATAACTTCATTTAGCATGAGTTTTTATGCAAATTCGGCACCCACTATCTATGGTTCCTAGCTTCACCCCCTAAAGAAAACATTAACACTAAGGAAACAACCTCGGAGTTGTTTCGGTCTGTAGTAACGGCACTTCTTAAAGCAGAAGCAATTATGTTCGTCTGAAAGGGAGCAATTGTAAAGTTTATGATTTTTTTTCTTGGATGGTGCAAAATAATTCAATTCTTCCCTATAGCAGCAACCCATAGTAATAGCATTGATACCCAACAACAGTACTATGAAAGAAACAAGAGAAGTACAGTGAAGAGCTGTACATGATATATGATACCCCTTGACCAAGGGTTTCCATCCACGAAAACACACACCAAAGCAAGAAAAGTGTATTGGACCTACAAATCATGTGCTCATTTGACAATGTTCGAATGTTGCTTAATGTCTTTTCTTTTAGACTTGTAGTGTAAACTTGACAGCTATTAAAGGTACGACGAACGAATTCAACTAAGTTCACATTTATTAAAATTTAATAAAATGGATTTCTTTTTATTCCGCTCAAGCAGATTACACCTTTTTAAAGATATGGGGGAGGTTATATAACATCAATTATTGTAGCTTCTTCTTTATTTTTTTTTCAAGAAATCTTTTACTTTTTTCAATTTTGCATAACATTTTTATACCCAACACAAAACAATAGATACCCCCATAAACTTCCTTATATTTTATTTTCAAATATTTTATGTTACTACCTTTGAAATTTGCCACCAAAGTTTATTGTAAAATATTATGGGGAAAGATTTTGGTTACTAATTTTTTATGCGGAACATAAAGCCATATTTATAATTTAAAGTTTGATTAAAGAAACCTATTAAAGTGACATTTTTCATGAAAATTAGATATAAATCCTCAAACTATGCATAAAAACCCCAAATAAGGTAGCAGTAGCTGCTCTAACCGACACTTAAATAACAATGGAGCTGGGGGAAAAAAATCATGTACAGTATTTTCATGTTGAGCGTTTAAAATATTTTGACTAAAAAACAACACACAACTTGGGCAATGAATATAATATAAAAAAGGAAATTTACAGCCACAAAATAGGATTCATTTAACTAGGATGAGGAATAATGCTAAAGATCACTATTAAATTTATAGATTTACACCTATTAATTACTCAGATAGATCATACTAGATGAAATGTTAGTTTCAATACTCGTTGTCTGTGAGCCCACATCACACACAATTAATACTTTGAATGCGAAAGACAATCATACTAGACAACTTGCCATTACTTTTGAATCTCTTGAAAGAATTTGTTTGTTACACAGTTAACCTATTTATTTTTTCTTTGAGTTTGTTGTAAACTAATGCTCACTGAGATTTTGTTAGTTTTCTGTCTGAAAAAGAATACAGCATTAGAAAAATTACAAGGAGTCAATATTTTGTTTTTCCGGTCCACAATAAGTATGAAAAAATAAAATTTAAGTTAATAGAACAAACAAGTGACCGTAGTAGACCGTTGCCTAGGAGCCCACATCATACACTATATTTATATACGAAACACAATCATTCAAGATTACTTACCAATTACCATTCTATTGCAAGGTTTTGTTTGCTTCACATTCCACGCTACTTCAATTTTCTTTTATAAGTTGTCGATTATATACCATGGAGGAACCATGATTTAAATGTGACTGTGCTTGAATCGCATGCTTATTATATTTTTTTTTATAAATTGAGAGGAGCTGAAAGCTTATAATTGTTGACTTTTCAACAAAATTAATTTTTCCCATTATGGACGGTGCTATAGTCCATTTTAAGTCGTACGTAAGTACTACTGTGGTTATATATATGGATGATCTTCTCAGAAGACTTGTGCTTATAAGAGTTGGGGTTTAATAGTTTTATGATATGAGAAAGCTAACATTAAGAACATGTTTAAACCAGGTTTATATTAAACTGGTTTCAAATGACAAAAGAAAAAGATCTTGAAAGTTAGAATCAGAACAAAACAAGTGATCTCCATACTATGAAGAAAATGTGACAAAAATGAATTTTCAAATAAAAAAAAAGAGAGTAAAATGTGACAATAATGGGGCCAAGACAGGCTGTAAAAATGCCTTTAAGGATGAAAATGGTGGCCAAATAGGATGCTTTGTATAAGCTTTTGGGAGGGAGATATAAACCCAAAGCATAGGCCCCCTTCACGTGATTTTGCAAGCTGTAATGTCAGGTTGAGGGGTAGCAGTGGCCAACTATGGAGACAAAATAAATAAATAAAAATCATAGGAAAAAGAATTTAGATGATGACATCAAAGAATGCACATTTAGTCATCCTAAATAGATTATGATTTGGTTATATTATAGTTTTTTTTCATATATATTTTTTAATTATATTTTTTAATCACTTTTCTATTTTATTTCTCAAATCTTTGTTAAAAAAATTATAAATTTTGATATTTTATAATTTTTTTTTGATATTTATTGTTTATTTTCATACTTCCTCCGCTCCCGATTAATTGTCCATTACGAAACTACGTGTAATTTTAACCGGCCAATAACTTGTATCAAAATTGTCGGAATGAAAATTTTCAAAAGTTAATCATACAGTTTAAAAATTAAATTATATGATTTAGTTTTAAAATTTTTTATTTCGACAATTTTGATACATGTTATAAGCTGATCAAAATTGCACGTAATTTTATACAGTACAATTAACTAAGAACGGATTGAATAATTTATAAGCTACTAGTATTAATAAATATAAAAAAAAAATAAAAAGTCAAATTTTATAGATTTTTTTTGAACAAGCATTTTAGAAATAAAATATAAATTTGATTAAAAAAATAATTATAAATTCATATGAAAAAACCGATAACATGATTAAAATATAATTAAAACATAACATGATTAAAACATAACTTATTTAACATTAACATGATCAAATGTCCATCCAAATTTTACATTTCAGACAAAAAAAAAAAATTAAGTTATATGAAAAATTGGCCACTAAGCAATAGGATAAGGTTAGAACAAGGTAAGGTCTAAAAATGTATGACTCAACCTGGTTTTTACTTCTTTTTTTAACATATTTGGATTGTAACCGACTTATTTTTTAACCAATACATTTGCAGGATGGACGTTACTTTTTGAAAGTATGCATTTGATACAAATTTTGGTGATTTAGGAAGTCGGGAGTCTAAACTTAATTAGTCGTATGCTAATCGGAATTCGGGGACATAAAGTGGACTTTATTTTTAGGCTTGTACTCCATACTTCATACAATGTTCTAATTATGCACTTGAAGGAATGGTGTGATTAGGTAGATTAATGACTAATTAACTTAGTTACATGCTAATAGGAATAGTGGTTATGAATTGGAATATATTTTTTCTAATTTGTTTCTAATTGTATTACTTTTATTTTTTAAGATTAAACCGACCAAATATATTAAAAAGAGGCAAAACCTCCGTTCAACAGAGCAAAAAATATACGAACTATAACGAGTTACGAACTAATGATGAATAAACTTAGGACTTAATCCTCAAATACTAACCTGGAACCTATCTCGGCTAATACTCTGATAGTATAACTTCGTTTAAAAGATCAGGCATCATAGGAATAATTTTCTTAAACACCAAGATAGCTTTTTCAAGCTAAAGAAGAGAAGACAAAACTAAAACAGTGAATTTATTGGTTGCATAACTACAATAAAAGTAGACTCACTAGTTCAGTTGTGTGGTTGTATTAAATAAGCTTAGAATTTTTTGATATTTTGTTTATATGTTGAACTTATCAGCTGAATAATTAAAAAAAAAATGACATAAATGAGTTAAGTTATATAAATTTAGGTTCTCTCTCCGTTTTGGAAACCAACTTATATTTGCAAATAATTATAACTTACAACAACTAACAGTCTTTTTTAGAAGCAAGACTATATTATACTCATCTTTACCAAACCAATCATTAAAGCCTCACTTGAAAGTATATAAGATACCTGATAACTGTCACATAAAATCTTGTGTTACTAAATAATGTCAAGCATTGTACAGGGATAAAGTACTAAACTACATTAATATTCGTGTTTTATTCCTAAGCTAAGACAACCTCAGTACCAGAAAAGGTAAAGTACCAATCTCCTAATCATCCGTTACAATAATACTATTCTAAGAATTAATTAAAAAAGTAGACTATAATCTATAGAGTACATATAACCTCATCTTCATGTTTAATGTCATCACTCCATTTTGATTTTTTTTTTCAGTTGTTCAATTTTCAAAATGACAGTCTTACATTGAATTTTTGTATTTTTCTTCAATTTCTTTTACCTCATAGTATCATTTATAGGATCATACATAGTACACACCGCATAAAAATAGCATTTAACAGGAAATAGCATCCAAAATATATCATAATAAAATAAATAATAAAATAACAGATATATCATATTATAGTAGGGAATCTTACTTTTTTAGATATTTTGTAGTTTGTACAATCAAATTCTCAGAAACTACATGAACAAAAATGAACATCAATAATCTGGACCGACTATGAACAAAATATATATCATGTAGTCAAAAATATACCCAATTGCTTAAAACTATGCTGCTAATTGAAAAACATGTACCGACTTAAAAGTACAATTACCCCTATTAAAAGAAACACGGATGATTATATCATTTGGCTAACATATAAAATGGGAGATTGATACGATTTTAAATTTCACATCATCAATATATCAATATGAAAAATAAATTATCCGACCTCAAAAGATCAATCTTTCATACGACCGATCCAACTTATCTAGTTAAAAGTTAGGATAGAAATAACCACAAATTGTAAAAGACATACTGTTTGTGAGAGAGCGAGATAAAATTGTAATTTTATCCGGTAACGTTTTCATCGGATTGGTTTTGGCTGATCTGAAAAATTCAAGTCAGCCTGCCTTGATTTTTCAAGGCAGCAAAAACCAATCCGGTTTAGATCCATTTAACATATTTTTGGATTAATTTATGGCTGTTATGTTTTTAGTATGTGACACAACCAAAATAATAGTGTATTAGATTCACGATAGTGTTAATCGTTTGATGTTCATTCTAAAATGCACTATTATTTAGAGTGTGTCAACAAATAGTATTTTTTAGTTTTAATTTTAAATTAATTTTATGGTAGATATTTTTGGGTTTATTAACATGCGTTAAGTTTTTAGTATTTTTTAGTTTTAATTTTGAATTAACTTTAGTGTATATATTTTTAGTTTCATTAATATGTGTTAAATTTTTAGTATATGACACTGCCTAAATAATGATAGACTAGTTTCACAATAATATTAATCGTTCGATATTGATTTCAAAATATTATCTTCAATTTTTCAAGTCCAACAAAAATGATCCGTTTTCATCCGGACAAATCTCACAATAAATATAATAAAACAGTGTAACATTAAACATGGCATTAATTATCGTTAGTGATAGTTTTGTCACAATTGTGATGAATGAATTTTATAGTATTAAAAAAGAATTCTACATATAACTTGAATGAAAGAGATATTTTTAGTTTATATATTATTAATTCCAGTAGTATAGTATAATGTGTGGTTGGGAGTTTCTGTCTAAGATACTGTCCTCCTCTTCCCAAACATATTATATATCACAAAAAAAAACCCCCAAAAACACACCTTACCCCTCCATTTCCAGACAAAATCCCCCACTCCATCTCTCTCTATATATATATATCCTCAAATGACAAACTTGTTCTAAACTAAACCCCTTTTTTTTTTGGAAAAAAAAAAAAAAACTCTTAACTCTCAAGATAGCAACATATATCCTCAAATGACAAACTTGTTGTAAACTAAACCCCTTTTTTTTTTTTTTTTTTTTCAAGAAAAAAAGAAAAACCCAACTCTCAAAATAGAAATATAAGTAAGAGTGAGTTAAACTAGTAGATAAAAGAGTGAGTGATAAAAAATGAGTAGTACATCGATGGCGATGAGCATGTCGGGTGGTACGGGGTCACCGTTTACGTTGTCGCAATGGCATGAGCTAGAACACCAAGCACTAATACTGAAATACTTGTTAGCAGGAATGCCAGTTCCACCTGATCTGCTTTTCCCTATTCAAAAGAGCTTTGACTCTCTCTCTTCTAGGTTCTTTCCCAACACACCATGTATGTCTCTACACCCTTTTTTTTCTATTCTATTTCTCTTGCTCTAAGTTGGTTTTCTTTGATGTTAAGGCCCCTCGCAATGTGTTCGAGTCTTATTAAAGCGATACGTGTGAAACTATTCTCTCCTAACAAGGATTTAAAAGGAAACAAATTTTTTAGCCCATTTTCATTGTGAGAAAAGAAAATTTAGTATACATATATATATGTTTTTTTTATCTCTAAGTTGGTTTCTTGGATGTTACCTATTAAGCCCATTTTCGTTGTATTTTCTTTTAATTTACCTTTCTTACCTGGTTTTTTTATCTCTTTATTTCTCTTGGTCTAAGTTGGTTTTTTTGGATGTTAAGGCCCACACTCTGTGCAAGGTTCGAGTCTTATTAAGGAAAAGGTTCGAGTATTGTTAAAGGGGATAGGCGTGAAAATCTTCTATTAGAAGGAAAAAAAAAACATCAGCCCATTTTCATTGTGAGAAAAGAAAATTCAGTATATTTTTTTTTATATCTCTATCTCTATATTTCTCTTGCTTTGGGTTGGTTTACTTGAATGTTAACCGTTAGCCCAAATTCATTGTGAAAAAAGAAGAAAATATACCTTTCTTTTTTTTCTATCTCTATACTTCTCTTGCTCTAGGTTGATTTTCTTGGATATTGGCCATTAGCCCATTTTCATTGTGTAATTTTTTTTTGTATATTTTTGTTAGTCTTTTTTTCTTTTCATTTATAATCAATAATTTCACAATTTGTAACCTATTTCTCTTTGTCTCTTGCACTAGGTTGGTTTTGGATGTTACCTTTGAGGCCAGTTTAATTGTAAAGTAAAAAATTGTCTGTCCTTTTCTTTTTCTTTCCCCTTTATCTTGCTCTGGGATGATTTTTGGATGTTACCCATTAGGCCATTTACACTCTGAAATTAAAAGCTTTTATCTTTTTTTTTTCTTTTGATAATAATTAACCCTTACCGCTGATCGAAGCAGGCGGTGAGGAGATATAGTAAGGTTTTTAACCACGTTGACGACATACTGCTCAATTTTTATTGGGTTGGTTCTAATTAGTTACTAGTAACACTGATTAGTGCTTTCTAAACTATTTTATCTGGGTTATTTCCCTTCAAATTAAGTTCTTATTCTAAGCCTTTTTAGTGTATCGAAAATAGAAAAAATGCGTGCAAGTAATGGGGACCAAGCTCAAAATAATGTGACAGATTGATGTACAAAACTGTGAATAACCCTCTATTTTAAGCTGTTTCATTTACTTTTGAATATAAGTTGGCTTATTTAATATACTCAGAAGAAAAATGGTGTTCAGCTGGATTAAATCTTTTGAGTTTTCAAGTTAGTTAGCTTGTTGTACTGATTGGGTTTTCTCTTTCTTAGATTTATTCTTTTGGGTGTTTCCTGTACCATTGAGCATTATCACTTTGAAATGGAAAGTTCTCATTTATTTGTTTGTTTTGGTTTTGGGGGGTTTAGAGGTACTGAAACCAAATGTTTTACTGTATAGGTTAAACTTCCAAATCATGATGTTATAAATAATGAACACTATTCTATCTCGTTTTTTTTTTCCTGTTTTAGTCCCCGAGTTATGATTCTTTTTATGTGGTGCATAAACTGTGAAATAGAAATGTTTGCTTGAGTCGCTAGTTAATGATTTTTGTTAAGCCGAGTCACAATCCGGAAAAAAGAAGCTATAATTTGGTTTAAAAGAACCATAATACACTCTTTTTAGAGTGTTTAATGTGGTGCATAATAAGCTAATGTTGGGTCCATCTTTTAACAAAAAACATGTCTAACTTAACACAGGAAAAGGAAGGCTCATCATACTCTAGCTTGTCTAGTTTGGGAAACTATAATAGCTCAGTTTTAAGGTCACAGCTAAGTTTACTGCATCTATAGGTCAAAAAGGTAGTAAGAAACAAACTGGGCTCCATAGATACAACCAAACAAACCCCAAGTGATTTACTCGTCTATAATATAACAAGGCATACAAAAAAGAATTGTACTCATTAATCAAGATAGGTAAATAGTTGGAAAACTAGTATGTTTCTCACAAACTGTTTTCAGATTTATTTTTTTCGGTGCAAAGTAAGATTTTTTATGGATCAAATTTCAGCCAAAATTTAATAGGATTTGAAAAGATGTTTCTGCCTGCTAATTACCATCAAATATGTTTTTTTCTACTAGGAAATATGTGATTTATTAGAAGTTGTGAAAATTTGAATTCTAGGACTCCGGAAAAGTTGTACCTTGTGGTCAAGCTAAAAAATGACTTCAGGTACAGGTATGTGTTTCTGTTTTTTGTGCAAAGTAACTATTTAAGGTGTTATCATGTCAACAATTTGAATAAATAAAAAATATACCCATTAGTAATACATCAAAAGAAAATACAAAAACCATTTTTTTTCCAAAACTGTTTTTGAGATTTGTGTGTGTAAATTTAGTTACTTTGCTAGGGGTTTATAATCTGTCATCCAAATGTGAAACTCCCTCACAAAAAGAGGGTACCCCTTAATCAAGATTAAATACTAGAAAACTAAGTCATCTCTTTTCTTCTGTACAGAATAAGTGATTCATTAGGAGTTCGTGTATTGGCTTGTTTTGTTGCAGCTTTTTAATCCCAGTATTTTTTTTTCTTGCTAATAAGTTATAGTGCGTTGGCTGGCCAGTTAAAGCTGAGAGGTTTTGGTTTCTTACCTGAAAAAGCAATAGTAAGTCAAAAGTAGTATTAACCAGCCCTTCTCATTCTCAAGTAGCCACTATTCTTGGCCCTAAGAAATAAAAAAACTGTATACTTTAATCAAATATACATGGAAAAGTTGTTTCCCTTTTACAGGTTCTCTTTTGAGTTGTTTTTCTTTATCAATATATGTGATGTACTTGAGTTAATGAAACTGTATTTCTGTATCTTGTTCAGTGCTTTCTTCTAGTCAGTGGTAATAATGATTGCTAGGTATTTGGCTACCAAACTTAATCTGTTATCTAAGTTTTTTTGTATATGATTTTAACTTCAGTTGATGCTGTTTTGGGTTTACTTCTTGGTACTTGATCAGAACAGGTAATAAAGTAGTATGTACTATGTTCTGTTACTAGATTCTGTGAATTATTGGCCCTTACTGGTGAAAGCTAAAGTAACTGTAGGTGTATGTATATAAGATGTTTTACCTGCAAAAAATGTTTGTGCTGTTTATTTTGAAATCTGAAAAGATAAATCATTCTTCACTGGCTATCTGATTGTTGTAACCTGACATCAAAACATTTTTCAAAATGGTTTTCATTATTCTGTAGTGACTGAGAAAGCATTGGATTTTTGTTTGAAATATTTGCATGCAAAACAACACTCATTGCAAAACCTCTCAAAATCGGTGTGTTAGTGCAGGAATTTCACATCAGGGGAATAAAATTTAAACAATTCAGTGAAACTTTATATTTTTAGAAAATAATGTTGAAAATACTGGGGATACCATGGACCCTTCCATCTACAAAATGACTCTGCCACTGCTAGCATCGAGCTATATTTTCAAATGGCAGGGAGTTTCTCCTAGATTTTTTAGGGAAGAAGAATAATACTAATACGACTTACAAAATTTGAACTTGTATAATTCTCTATCCATACCTTGGAACTACAACTTAGTTCCAAATGCCCGAACAATTTGTTTATCGCTTCAATGCACCATCTTCCATTCAATTGAAAGCAGGGGTGGAACGGGTTGCATGATCTGATGTACTTTCCTCTTTGTGTTAAGATTATTGTTTGCATTCAACTAGATTTTTACTATGAATTTTACTTAAAACTTGTCAATCTTACATATCACTTTAGCCCCGCCTTATTAACAAACAAACAAAACAAACTGCTTCCATCTTTCAGCACAAGTCGTGTTATTTTGGTGGTTAGATCACATTTTCCCTCCTATCATACAATTGTTGGATTCAATAGCCTGCTTTACTCATTAATGTATTGTCCATAGATACACACAAAACTCTACACAGATTTGTGAGGTGCTACCAAATGCCACACAACACGATAGATGTTTATAATTCTGCTGCAAATCCACACATTTATGTACAGATATGAGTCTGAATCTGTATAAACAAATATATTCCCTTTTTACATGACACTTTTCATAAATTTCTGCAGTGGGATATTGTTCCTTTTATGGGAAGAAAGTGGACCCAGAGCCAGGCAGGTGCAGGAGAACAGATGGTAAGAAATGGAGATGCGCAAAAGACTCATACGGAGACTCTAAGTACTGCGAGCGACACATGCACCGTGGCCGCAATCGTTCAAGAAAGCCTGTGGAACAACAACAACAACTACCTTCTCTAACCACTACTACTACCCCATCTCATCCCCCGCTATCAGCTACCACCCTCTCATCTGTTGCTGCTGCAATAAATGACAATAACAGTTATAATAACAGCAGCAACAGCATCAGTTGTGGACGCTACCAGAATCTTCCGGTGAACACCTTTGGAAGTAGTCAGGGGATTGGGACAACTAGTGAACAATCTCAGCTGCAGTTGGAAAATATTCCGTATGGGATCCCACATAAAGATTACAGGTACAACTAGCGTATCAAATAAAATAAGTTTCATTTTCTTATTGTTGGGATTAATTGCACCTTTATCTTGTGTCGTGGGTGATTAATAGATCCGTAGATTGGCTTTCTAGAATGTTTCCTGGTCTAGTATTATGAATTACTGTATCAGTTTATTTATCAAACAATTTCGGTGATAGTATTATAAATCACTGATCAGTTGATTAAACCCTGTTTGATTTCAGATTAAACCTTGTTTGATTTCAGCTTTGAGCTCAACCATTTTTTCTTTGTTTATTAAAAGAAAGACTGTTCTTACTTACCTACAAGCTTATTCGCTGCATTTAGTTGACCAGCTTAAAGACAGCTTTTCTAGTTTGCAGCTTAGGAATAGCTAAAAGCTACAAGCTGGATAAAATCGGCCTTTTCCCAGTCTCAAAATTCCAGCTTCTTTGCTTAAAAGCTGCAGCCAAACAAGCCCTTGTTTTATTTGATAAACATTTTTTAGTTTCAGTATTTAGGTTGAAACCAATTGAAATTTTACTTGTGTTAAAGAAAGATTATTGAGAGATCTGCAAACATAAAAAGTTGGTTATCCGTCTGAACCCTTTCCATGCTATACTATTAGGAACCACCAAACCAATCTTCAGATTAGTTTTTGCTGTTTTCTTTCGTGATAAAGATTGAAGGTTTCAAGTTTATATTATACCCTTGTGTAGTTTATATGCTCACCTTGTCAGTGTCATTGTTCATTCACTAAAGCTTATCTTTTTACGCGTCCATTGGGGCAAGGATTTAGTGGGGGGAAATGTGACGAAAAATACCATAATTTGTTGCTAATAGATTTTCGTCTCCGTTAAATTTTCCTAAAAGAAATTTTTGTACCAAAAAGACGGTTTTGTTTGACTAATTAACGAAGAGATGGTAAAAGCGTTGCTAGTACTCTTCTACAACGGCCTCTGCAAGACCATAAAATTTATGGGTTATTGACCCTTAAGGGAACAGTGTTACTCTAGGTAATGGAAGCTATTTACTATATAGCAGTGCTCAAATATATAGTTAAGCATCTGGTCTTCAGGCTTTAACTGTATTATTTCAGCTATTTGCTTTAAGGTGTAGAGACAAAAGTCATCTTATGTTGTAGAACTAAAATATAATGTTTGCTCACATTGTGTAATCCTCCAGCGGTAAATGTCTCTCTTTCTCTCTCTTCCGAAGTTGTCCTATATTTCATTTGAGGGTTCCTCCTCTTCTGTTTCTCGATCCTACTTGAAACATGGATACGTAATTAAATTTATACCAAAACATGGATACGTAAATTAATTTATACCATAAAGAAGTCCTCAACTTTTAACGTGTAAGGCTCGAAATTCGAGCTGCAACTTTCGTAAAATGCAACATGACTTCCCTTTTTTTCTGCATTAGTCGTTGCAATACTCTTGCCTAAAATGGTTTTCCTCATATGAGTAATGTTTTGTAGATTTATATCTGCGTACATCTCATTCACAAACTGATGATGATCTCAAATTCACTTAAGTCCTTTATCTCTTTGCTCCATTTTATGCTTCATTTATCCCATTATGATGTACAGTTTTTTAGTTTGTATCCACATACCAACTCTTTCTGGTTTCCGGTGAGTTTAGCTCACATTTGCATGCTATGTGATTGAAGCTCACCTTTGGTCTTGGCTCTGCCAGTACAACCATTTTTTTTAATCTAATTTCCGTTGCAATTTTCTCTTTTACTCTATGCTAGATTTTTTCACCTTGTCAAATTTGTATCAGAGTATACAAGCATTAGTGATTACTCATAAATCTTACTGTTCCCCATAGATTATTTTTTGGTTTGAAGCAATATATTGGAGAAGTATTCTAATGTACCGAAATTAGATAAAATACTTCCTTAACAGTACGAACCGTCTTATTCTGCATCTTCCTTATGCTTGTAAGATCTATTTCAATTTTATACCACAAAGCAGGTGTATTTTAGTTTTTTCAGCTCTGCTAAGATTTATAGAGTTGGCACTTGGCAGGTACCTTTATGGACTAAAATCTGATGTGGGAGAACACAGTTTCTTTTCAGAATCTTCTGGAAAATCTCTCCAAATCGATTCATCTCTCGACAGTTCTTGGCCGTTGTCCTCTTCTCAAGTATCTCTTTTTCCTAATTCTAAATCCAATGACTACTCAATGCTGCAACATGATTATCCTCAACATTCATTTCTCGAAAATGAACAGAGTGGTAATTTAGTTAGACCCTTCTTTGAGGAGTTGTCAAAGACAAAATGTGGTTGGCCCAGTGATCTTGAAAATGAAATATCGAAACGCTCCTCATTTTCGTCCACTCAGCTCTCGATTTCCATTCCTATGGGATCTTCTGATTTATCCGGAACTAGTTCCCGTTCTCCCCCTTGGTAAGTTTCTATTTATTTATATTTTGAAGGAAACTGGTGATCTAAATAAAATTGGGCTGTACTTGGTTGCAGCTTTAAGCTTTTCAACTTAGATCTGTTGCCTTTTTTTTTTCCTTCTTAAAAGCTAGACTGCATTTATTCTGCTAGTATTTTGGTATGACTTTTAGGATGAATGTACCAACTTTTTTTACGCGATCTTTCAAGGATAATTTACTTAAAGGCTGCAACCAAACAAGGTCTTAGGCCTTGATGGGTTGCAGCTTTTGAGCTCGGAAATTTGCCTTTTTGTATAGAAGCTAGGGTGCATTTGGTTGATCAGTTTAAAAACTGAGGTTTTGGGTTTCTTGCTTGAAAAATAGAAGTTTTAAGCTGGATAAATCTTAAGGTATTTCTGACCTTGAAATTATTTAACTAATTTGCTTAATAACTACAATCAAACAAGCCCGTACTGGAATTAAACATGATAGAATGATGTGAATTGTGATAGCATGCTCAGAACCCTGTTTCCAGTCGGTCATACCATTTAAAATTATGATTATCTCTTTAATTGGACCATGCATTGAATTAAATACGATACAAGAAGTTTACCATACAAAAATGCAATGGCACTAATAGCATTCAGTAGTAGTAGTAGTAGTAGTAGTGTAGTACATTAATGAACAGTAAATGGCATATGCGAATCCCATTTTTCCAACAAGAATTCAGATACATCTGTAAAATATGATTAGTTTTTTTCGCTAGACCATGCATGATGCATTGAAATAAGTACGGTAGGCGAAGTTCACATTACCATAATCCAATGACAAGAATAGCATTTTATGAATTTCCTAGCTGGAAAGCAGTATTTATTAGTTGGCTTAGATATCTCAATAAATGGAATTTTCAGAATCAGATTTTCCTCGACTCTGATTGATATTGTGGAATGTCAGCTTGTTTAAGTCTCGGTTAAACTGGTCAACTTGAGTTCATTCAGCGTAAAACATTGCTTTGTCCAGGCAAAAAAGAATCCAAAATTACTTGTATGCTAAGCAAATTTCATGTGACGAAAAACAAAAGAAAAAGGATGCTACTAACTGAGCTTAACTTTTTGTGTTTACTCGTGCTTTTGTTTATCCAATATCTTGCAGAGGATTTAAATGGACTAAAGCCGCATGTTTGGCTGAAAAAATGAATTTGTTGATTTGGCTGGCTTTAGGGGACGTACAACTCTCCGCCTTTGTTTGGCAGTTTTATTTTAATGGTTGCAAAGTGCAGAGTTATTATTTTTAGACAATCGTGTAACTTTGTGGGCTTATTGTACTCTTGCCATTGTATTTGCGAGCTCCAAGGTCTGTAATAAGCCAATTTCTGTGCACTTTTATTTGATGCATCCACATTTTTGTGGTTACATGCTCTTTGGGATACGATGATAAGCATTTTGTGGTTGAAATGAAGATTGCAACATCTTGTTTTAAACAGCATGCTATAATATTTATTATACGTTATCATGTATATTTACTGTTCGGTTTAAGTATGCAAATAGTGGCAGGCTAGTCAGGGTGTATCTATGCCCTCTCGATTAATTTCTGATTTTACACCTTTTGATCTTTAGGAAATGTTCTCTAAAACTGCAGTGGTGTTTGGTTTGGAAGATTGTAGTTATTTATTACTTTTGTTATTCAACTTTACTCGTCTAATTCAGTTTTGGTGGAGAATTGATATGACAAAAAAGGAAGCATGGCTTTTCAATTTTTGCGTAGGGAAACCAAATTTATATCTTAAGCATAGGGAATTCAAGTTACAAATCAATAGTAAAGATTACAACCTTTACAAGCTCAAAAGCCAAAATCCTAGCTCGCTACTATAAAAACAGCAGAAAACTGGCCTATTAACATGTCGAAACCATATTAATGCACAAGCCTTCAAATGAATTGCACTTCACTACATAGCAGCCTTGCTGGAGTTGTTCCACTTCCATAAATCCGATCATTTCATTCCTTTAAATTTTATAAAAAGCAATTGAAAAAAATAAGCTCACCTCTTTTTGCTACATTAAATCCCACTTTAAATTTATTCACAACCCATCTAACCCAATCACTCCAATATCCGAGCTTCATTATTACCATCAAATCTTAACACATTCCCTATCATTTCAGCAGAATAGGCACAACTAAAGGACAAATGGTCAAGAGTTTGAAAATAAATGCAAATTGCAGAGAAAGCTTTCAGTAACTAAATTTGACAAAGCTTTCAGCAAAGAATAAATGAACATTTACCGATTCTAGGCCTTTTCCAACCAAGTTATACCAAATTACTTTCATCTAATTGAGCATACTTAAAAACCTGCGCTATCAGATAGCCATATAGGCACATCATCATCATTTGTGCTAGGCCGATGAAAATTTTGTTTCAAATTTACCATTTCAATCATATAATTAGAGTGGGAATAAGGACTAAACCAATTCTCGTTATTAACAATGGAGCTAACTTTAACCTTTCTCGGGAGACCAGAATTATAAATAACGAGATGCTATAATATAGAACATATAGGATCTTGAGGCAACTAATGATAAAACCATAGAGAAATACAGGTACCAATGCCCACTCTATAGGTGATAATCCTTCAAAAAAAAAAAAACACTCAAGTTTTAATAGGGAATTTACATCCCAAAGCAGTTACCTTTTAAATAATTTGCATCAATCATTTTTATTCCAAGCAGAACTATAATTAGGATTTACAATGTCCAACCAAATCCATTTTAGACAAGAGGGCATTATTCCAGTCCTTTTAAACTTAATACCCAAACCACTCTTACCAAGAGGAAGGGTTGCGGTATCCCATTAAACTTTTGCACCAGAAAAATCAGTGGCATTACTCTGCTATGAGAACATTTTCATAGAATGTTTTATCTTTTTGTACACAACAAGTAGTAAAATAAATTGGCTGCACCAAAAGATTTACACACTATTAAGCACATGCTTAATAAGTTTGACCATTTTAGCAAAATAAAATAAAATATAACAGTCCGATTGGAGACCCTAGAAGTCACTTTTTTTAGTGAGGGAACAATCATTAATCTTTAGCTTAGTAGTAACCAACGGTACCCCTTAATACCTCACATATTGGGAGCAGAATAATAAAAAAGTACTCATAAGTCATAATATGGGCTTTGATGACATCATTAACACCACAGAAAAAAAAATATTACTTTTGGAACCATCTTCTCTGCATAAGATGAGGCTGATGAGTAAGTCATCTGCGAAATAGAGGTGACAAAGCTTAATTATCTCACATTGCCAATGATAATCCTAGTGAGCAAAACTGGTAGCTTTCTTCAAAATACAAGATTATAACATTTATACCAATCGCAAAGGAGCTAAGGATACATGGAATCTCCATGCCTACGAAATCCGTTTAAAACCTTATTCACCCTCTAAGGTTTAGCCAACCGAGCCAAAAAATACTATTTAAATGTTTTTAGTCTACTCACTAAAATTTATATCACTCTCAGAGTTAATGTTCATGTTTCCTCACTGAATAGGAAGAATCCTTATAAGACTCGATAAGCATGTCAAAACTGTTTTATAACCAGAAATATGCAAAATAGCGTTGCATTAATCTAGATGAGATCACATGAACTTATCTTGGTTTGTTCTTGTTTGTTTGGGTCATGGCGAAACGCCTTAAATTACTGATGTGGGTTGGTGTAAAGACTATTTGAGAGTATAACTTCCATATGTACACTTAAATATATGTATACAACTTTTTCGGGATTTTTGTGAATGTAAGCTGAGAGATAAACTTACTTTTCCCGAGATCACTTTTTAACACGACATGAAACTAGATAATAGTCGGAAATTGGAGTATCTAGTAGATTGATAGGATGAGGAGTTATAAGTTGGAAAACATAAATTAAATTTACTCAATTTTTAAAAGGAAGATATAACGACAACGGGTGAGATTAGAAACCGGTCATACTTGCATAATTTTAAAAGTTTTCATGCTATTCTGCTTTCGGGTTTTACTTATTTGCCACGTTTATAGAACTTCAAAAGAAGCAAAATTGAAAAAAGACGGCAAAGAAGAAAGAACAAAAATGAAAAAGGAAAAAAGCAAGCATCTCATAAGATAAAAAAGAAAGGGAAGTATTCGTATAAAGGATGTCTTATCATATGTGACGTAAACCGAAATCGTAAATTTGTTATTGAATATGTATGCCCAGAAAGAGAAAAGATCTAGAATCCTTATCTTCAAAAAGAAATAATTTGATTACTAATGAATCAAATTGACTTCATATTCCCCCCCCCCCCCCCCCCCCAAAAAAAAACTGTGTTCCTACGACACAGCTAAATGAGATTTGAGAGCATATTTAGATGATGTTTGGAGGACAAGAAGCTAGAAGCACATTCGAAATAGACTTGACTAGCCATAATTATTAAACTGTACCAATAAACTAGCATGAGCTTAAATGTTGTGGGTCTTAACAAAATCTCATTATGTTTTAATTGGAGTTAAGGAGGATGGAGATTGTACGAAAATACGTTGTCTGACAATTTATTTTTTTGCCTTAGTTTTTGATTACCTGGAGAGAATGATAAATAACTTCAGCACCTCGGTGAAGGCAAAGATTCGATTACGATGAGGGTTTAGTGATTTGTTCAAAAGTGATTTCTCAAATGTTTGTCTAACCCGTGAGATTGTCTAAATGAGCATACATCATAATTTAAGAGGAGTCTTGATTATTGGCCTTCATTTCCGTCCAAGTAAATTAGTCGAAGTCGAATGGGATCCTTTGTTTGGAGGCGTGTATAATAATATTGTTCTAATATTGGGTTATAATCTAGTTGATATTAAAAAGTCTAATGTACATTTTCTAAAATGTTTTGATGATCTAGATTTTACATGTTTGTGGTTGGTGTCTTGCTAAACCCTCACAAAACAATACTCAGTACTTTAAGAACACTCGAAGGTTTAACGGCTTGTCGTACGAGCTAAGTGCAATCGTGACTTAGACAAAGGTACGATATTTTTTTATTTTCTTTTAGGATTAGTTTCATAAAGACGCTGTCAAGGTCGACTTATTCGAACATTGATACATTTTGTTTTGCTTTTGCGGGTTTTGAATGAGGTGTTGTTTTCTGCATGCTACTTACTAGAGCCGGCCCAAGTTTTTCTTTTTTTAGTGGGTTGCATAGCGGGAAAAATTATTATTTTGCCATTCAAATAAAACCTCGAAAAAACATAATATAAAATTTTCTTTTTCTCGGAAGTTATTTACGGTTTGGGTGGGTTGCCCATCCACTAGGACTATTAGCAACCACTCAAGATCGGCTCTGCTACTTACTCCCCCATGTCATATCTTGTGTCCCTTTCTTGAATATATGTGCGGATATTATAATGAAAGTGCATAATTGTTTAGAAACGGAGAGAATATAAAGGAACGAGATCATGCTTTTGACTTCCCGATAGCTCTAAGTTCTATAGTCTATACAGCTTATATCGAATAATAATGATATGGTATTACTGTGGGAAGCTTTTATATTAGTTTATTTGTTTTCTTTTTCCTTTCCTCGTCTTGAGATTCAGAATCTAAAACTATACACAAACATGAATTCAGGTTCCTTTCTTTTATCAATTAAGATTTTGAGTTTCTAGCCAAAAGGTTAGAAGTTAGAACAAATATGATATTCTCCCAACTGACAGACGAGATTGTTTCAATTTTATTTTGATTTCGCTTATACCCAAAATCAAACATAAGTTACATAACCATTCCCAACCCTAATTGAATACATGAGTTTGCAACATAAGTTATTATGTGGATGGCCTTTTTACCACCAAACTGATCTAATGCATATCAGAATTACTAGTACCGACAAAGAAACCAGAGGTCTGTTTTAAATAAATAAAAATAATAATCGTACGCAACAAAACACATGACAAGTGACCAAAGAAAACAACACGACATACTGATGTACTCACACTGACCACCGTCACTATGACCAGAGTAAGATTTAAGGTATCTTTCGCAAGTTTCCCAGTCTCGTTAATATGGGATCTTAAGCAAGAACAAGAACTTGAGATGGCACCCAAGAGAGAAGGCAGAAGTGAGATAGGTGCCAAAGTGTTAATTAACCTAGGCATTTAACTATTAGAAATAACAAGCTAAATAGTACAGTATAATTTATCAATCCAAGAGTAAAATCCATATATTACACTTAAATAGTAAGTACTTAATAGAACAAGGAACATGACTTTAAGTTAAACAAGAAATAAACAGAAGGGTAGTCAAGTGCGTCTCTTAACTCGACTCCCAGTACCAGGATTAGCAAACACTAATCCGGATAAATAGAACTACAATACTTATGAACAAAAGTCTTACTATAACCTTCAGTTTCAATCAAACATAAATATATCATGGACACGACACTTCTTTCCCTAGACAATCACACTTCTTTGGATGTACTTTGTAGATATAGCAACTTCCTTCTTCAATTTCCCATTATATACACAGATAGCTATATTTCTTCTTAGAAAATTTCTCCTTTCCCATCTAGCTTTTCAGCTCTTTTCTTATAACTAATCCACATCCTCAAACTTTGTTACTGCATCGAAGAATGAACATTTTTTCTCTTCATCCTAAAACAAGACACAGATATTCAGCCTAAATCGCATAAACATCACCGACAGATACAACTGCTTCAAACAGAACGAAGGGGAGGGCAAGCCACATTAATTTACTATAGAAAAAAATGTTGTTTAGTACACCAACATATTTGCTATTACCAATTAAGTACCCCATCAAAATAATTAACGGAAGTCAAGCTTATATAGATGGCAGACCACTGATTGGGATGAATTTTGTAGTTTGGGTACTAATTTGGTAAAATTAATAGGTTGGGTATTGAATTGGTAGAACGAAAAAGTTCTTTTTATTAAAAAGTCATTTTTACAAAAAAAAAGTTATTTTTTCTAAAAAAGTTTTGTTAAAAAATGTATTTTTCCAAACAAAACGTATTTAGACCTACACATAGCTAATAAGGTTTTCATTTTCTCCATCAGAAATTGTGAAGTTGCAAATTAAACTGAATTCTAGTCTCCTTATTGGCAACCCTCTTATTTTCTAACTTTCAGTATCTAGTAAACTATATAAAACATATGAATATGCAACAATACTTCAAACCTAGTAGTCTCTAAGACTCTAAACTTTATATGCAACTTATCAGAGATGCTACCATCCTGAATAGCAATTCTACGACCATCAAGAATGTCGAGGGTCTTATTTTTTTTAGACTCTGGGTATCCCTCCGTTACAACATCTGTTGGAAAGTATTTAAAGGGATCGGGAAGGCTAAAAACGAAAACACACGAACCGAAATATAAAAGGGGAAAAAAAACTTTTTATATATATTTTTTTTTTTTTTTTTTTTGGTTGTGATACAAATGGTGGAATTACCACCTATTTATACTATTTCTCCACCACAAACAACGGTGGAGATCAAAACAATCTGACGGTCCAAAATCGTCTATAGAATTTTCTAAGCATATTCTTTATAATATTCTACTCAAGGACTATTCTAGATACTTTTAGAACTTGTAGAATAATCTAGAAATTGGACTAGCTTATTCTAATTACATAGAAGCCCCAAAAACTTATTAGCCCAACAAAAATAAACTAATGGACCAAATAAAACCAAACAACTTATAATTTCAACACTCCCCTTAACCTTGTTTGGTAAGTCCGAGCAAATTTCTCAATCTTCGAAAGTCTTCGTACTTGAGCGCCTTTGTAAAAATATCCGCAACTTGATCTTGGGACTTCGTATACTTCACTTCAACATCATTTCTTTCAATACATTCACGAATAAAATGATAGCGCGTATCGATGTGCTTACTTCGGTCATGGAACACGGGATTCTTAGCGAGGGCTATCGCGGACTTATTATCAACAAATACTTTTGTCGCTTCATTTTGTGGCATCCCCAATTCCTTCAATAAATTTCGTAATCAAATTGCATGGCAAATACACGAATTAGCGGCAACATACTCGGCTTCACAAGTAGAAAGTGTCACGATGGGTTGTTTTTTCGAATTCCAAGTAAAAGCCGTATCCCCCATATAAAAAACAAATCCACTAGTACTTTTTCGATCGTCTATATCGCCTCCCCAATCGCTATCACTATAGCCAATCAACTCAAAATTATTAGAAAACGAATAATTCAACCCAAAATCAACCGTACCTTTTATATAACGGAGGATTCGTTTCGCGGCCTTCCAATGCATCAAAGTTGGAGCTTCCATATAGCGGCTTATAAGACCAACTCCATACAAAATATCCGGTCTCGTAATAGTTAAGTATCGTAAGCTTCCAACTAAACTTTTGAAAAATGTTGGGTCCACACTTTCGTCTTCAAAGTATTTCGACAACTTTGTAGCGCAATCCACCGGCGTATTTATCGGCTTACACCCTTCCATTTTAAACCTTTTAAGAATATTTTTTGCATAACCTTCTTGCGAAATAAAAATTCCCTTTTCGTTTTGTTTCACTTCAATTCCAAGGTAATACGACATAAGCCCAATATCCGTCATTTCAAATTCCCAACTCATTACCCTTTTAAAATCCTCAAATAATTTTGGATTGTTTCCCGTAAAAATCAAATCATCAACATAAAGGCAAACAATCAACACATCACCATTTTTATCCATTTTCTCATAAAGAGAATGCTCATGGGGACATTTTATAAAATCATTTTCTTGGAAATACTTATCAATCCTAGTATTCCAAGCTCGGGGGGCTTGTTTTAAACCGTAAAGCGCTTTTTTCAATTTTAAAACTTTATTTTCATGCCCTTTAATTTCATAACCCGGTGGTTGTTGCAAATAAACTTCTTCTTCTAAGTTGCCATTTAAAAATGCCGATTTCACATCCATTTGATTTATTTTCCATTTATTTTGAGCGGCTAAAGAAATTAAAAATCTTATAGTTTCAAGACGGGCTACGGGAGCGAATACCTCGTCATAATCGATGCCGGCCTTTTGGTTGTATCCTTTTGCGACCAACCTTGCTTTATATTTTTCGGTTTCTCCTCTTGCATTCTTTTTCTCCTTATAAACCCACTTAGCGCCAATAGCTTTGTGGCCTTTCGGTAAATCCGCCAATTCCCATGTATCATTTTTTATTATCGAGTTCATTTCTTCATCCATGGCATTCCTCCAATTTTTATTTTGCATTGCTTCTCCAAGACCTATAGGTTCACACCCCGCAAATAGACAAAAAAGAGTAATATTATCAATAGGTTCGGTTACCTCGTATAACTCTTGTAAGGTCCGGTAACGCGGTGGTCTTTCGCTCAAACTTTCATCAATCGGGGATACTTGGCCTTGTGATTGGGGTGATGAAGGTGGAGTATTTGGCTCTTCTTCTCTTTCAACTTGCTCATCATCTTCATCGCTATAATAAGGGAAAAAATCATAGTCTTCATCCGTTTTGTACCATTCCCATGTTCCCTCTTCATCGAATTCAACATCTCGGCTCACGACAAATTTCCCATTGTCCGGATTATATAGCTTATAGCCTTTCGCCCTCGAATCGTAACCGATGAAAATAAACTTTTCGCTTTTATCATCTAGTTTGGACCTTTTTTGGTCCGGGACATGAGCATACGCAATGCTTCCAAAAACTCTCAAATGAGATATAACCGGCTTTCTTTCGCTCCATGCTTCTTCGGGGGTTTTACCCCAAACACTTCGAGACGGGGAACGGTTCGATAGATAAACCGCACTATCAACCGCTTCGGTCCAAAACTCTTTTGGAACATTTTTACTTTTAAGCATGCTACGGGCCATATTTAAAAGAGATCGATTTTTTCTTTCAACAACCCCGTTTTGTTGTGGGGTATAAGGAACCGTCAAAGGACGAAAGATTCCATTTTCTTCACAATATTTTTCAAAATCATTCGAGGTAAATTCTCCCCCTCGATCCGATCTCATAGCCTTTATTTTTTGGCCGCTTTCATTTTCAACAAGTGCTTTAAATTTTTTGAAAGCATCAAAAACATCGGATTTTTGTTTCAAAAAATAAGCCCAAGTCTTTCGACTAAAATCATCAATAAAAAGGGCAAAATAATTACTTTTTCCGAGAGAACTTGGCTTAATAGGGCCGCAAATATCTGTATGTACAAGTTCTAACGGCCTTTTAGCTCTTGTACTTGCTTCTTTCGGAAAACTTTTTCTCGGTTGTTTTCCAAACAAGCATCCTTCACATAGTTCATCAACATGATCGATATGGGGTAGACCTTTCACCATATTTTTATTACTCAACAACTTTAATCCCCCAAAATTAAGATGGCCAAATCTCAAATGCCAAAGCCACGTTGTTTCTTTAAAACACGCTTTCAAATATTTAGCCCCACCATTATTTATTTTCAACGAAAACATTCTATTTTTCGACATCGGGACTTTTGCAACCAAATTTCCATTTTTATCTCGCAATAAAAGACTAAGATTCTTCATATGGATATCATAGCCTTTTTCCAAAAGTTGTCCCAAACTCAAAATATTAGATTTCATATTTGGCACATAATAAACATTTGAGATAAAATCATTTTCTCCATTTTTCAATTAGATTAAAACTTTCCCTTTTCCTTTTACCGGAATTTTAGATTCATCACCAAAATATATATCCCCATTTACCGTTTCATCAAGCTCGGTAAATATATTTTTATTTCCGCACATATGGTTGCTAGCCCCCGTGTCTAAATACCACGTATTATTTTCTCCATTTTCATTTCCTTTATGCGCAAATAAAAGTGTAGACCGTTCATCATTTTCTTTAGCAAAATTGGACCTTTCCTCAACTTTATTAGAACCGGATCTACACTCTGAAGCGTAATGACCAAATTTTTGACAATTATAACATTTTATTTGAGATTTATCATACCTCGGTTTCCCACTTTGATTAAAATTTTCCCCTCTTCCACGGCCTCTCGTCGGGTAAGAGTTTTGTCTCCTTTCTTCCTTTTCGAAATAGTTGTAACCACCTCGGCCATAACTTTGACCTCGGCCTCTTCCTCGTTGGCTTTTCGGGTTGCCAAAACTTTTCTTGTTCATGCTAAACTTCGTTTGGAGAGCTTGTTCGAGCAGCTCTTCTTTGACAACTCTTTTGTTGAGTTTGTCTTAATGGGCTTGGAGCGAGCCCAAAAGTTGATCCACGGTCATAGATTTTACGTCTTTAGATTTCTCGATGGCCACAACAATATAATCCCACTTAGAATCTAAAGACCGTAGAATTTTTTCGACAACACGAGTGTCATCTAAATCTTCTTCGCATCTTTTCATTTGATTGACGACCGTTTGAACTCGAGAAAAATAGTCGTCAACCGATTCAGAGGCTTTCATACGTAACGCCTCAAAATCACCACGTAAGATTTGTAGTCGAACCTTTTTCACCTTGTCAACTCCTTTAAAAGAGTTTTTCAAGATATCCCACGCTTGTTTACTCGTGGTTGCACACGCCACCTTTTGTAACATCACTTCATCCAAAGCTTGATGGATGATGGTGAGAGCCTTCCGATCCTTCTTCTTCAATTCCTTCAACGTCTCCCTTTGGGCTTGAGTTTGGGTGGCGCCTACTCCAGGTTCGTCATACCCTCTCTCTACGATTTCCCATACGTCTTGGGAACCGAGGAACACTTTCATTCGTATGTTCCAATTATCGTAAAAATCCTTCTTAAGTGTGGGGATGAAGGGGGTCATACCTCCGGCCATTTTGGGACCGACAGGCTCTGATACCACTGTTGGAAAGTATTTAAAGGGATCGGGAAGGCTAAAAACGAAAACACACGAACCGAAATATAAAAGGGGAAAAAAAACTTTTTATATATATTTTTTCTTCTTTTTTTTTTGGTTGTTATACAAATGGTGGAATTACCACCTATTTATACTATTTCTCCACCACAAACAACGGTGGAGATCAAAACATTCTGACGGTCCAAAATCGTCTATAGAATTTTCTAAGCATATTCTTTATAATATTCTACTGAAGGATTATTCTAGATACTTTTAGAACTTGTAGAATAATCTAGAAATTGGACTAGCTTATTCTAATTACATAGAAGCCCCAAAAACTTATTAGCCCAACAAAAATAAACTAATGGACCAAATAAAACCAAACAACTTATAATTTCAACAACATCAATATCCTTTGGCTTCTTCCATGGACAAGTTAATCATACCAGGTTGACTATGTGAAGATACCACAAAGCATGCAACTATGTTCCAAAATACAATATTTACAAGAATTATATTTTTTTATTGGTAGGTTCATATTTGAGGATAAAAGATTAATAAGTTTGATGAGAAAGAGCCAGAGAGGATGTTCATCTTTTGCGCTGTTAAACGGGTAAAGGAGTAATCTTTAAAAAAAAACTATTTGATGCCAGCGGGGGCTGTTTCTTTATATACTTTTCGCACTTTAGAGGCATTTGATTCTTAGATTTTTACCCACTAAAATCGGAGCAATTACGAATCCTTCCCATATTGACCATAAAACTAACCTGCAAAAGCGGTATTTCCTTCCTCACCATCATCATCAAGTGAAGCTACATCCTCATCCTACACCAACAGCAACATGATAAGAAAATTCCACAGCAAACCAGAACTCATTCTAACCCAAAAATTTCAAATCAGGTTTTTTTAATGGTAAACCTCGGAAAATTACACCGTGCTTTTGTACGTGTAAGTGGGGAAGAAAATGGAAAATTGGTTCTTCCCATTGATAAATAACAATGTCGTCTCAGTAGAGGGATCATCAAACATGTAATCATTCCCGTATTAGCTGTTATAAATGGTTCATTTTATTAACTATAGTGAGTACATAACAACAGATTCTTAATTACCCCTTGCTTACTTTAAACCAAAGCATTAGTTGAAGGCATCGTTAGCAAGTTCCATTAAAACTAGTAATGTTTGATACCGGATTAAACAAACAGCCTACGAACTCTGTTGTTTGTAATTCTGCCAATGATTCTAAAAATACCCCTAATTATAATTTCTTACTGTACTAAATTGCAGTAAGCACGTACACAGGTTTTATTAAAGCTAGGATCAATAGAATTTCATTAATCAAGGTTGTAACATTTTTACTACTTCCAAACCAACATGATGCAACTATACTAATTGTAAACAGTCCTTAGAAATGCATTCAAAAGGAAAATTGTGCATTTATAGGAAAGATGCCAAGATATAAACTCCAATCCCTCCGTGTAAAACGAAAACCGGAAAAAAAGTTGTAAATGCAAATGTGGCAATTAACAAAATAAACTAACGAACTAGCATGAAATACTTGGTGGTCTCTCTCACCTCGCATGGAGCCGTATGAATGAACCAACGTCCAGATTCAAGTTGACGAAGTTCTATCAATCTGCATATGGCAATTGAACGAGTTAACGTTCCAAAAGATATGCTTCTGTCGCGTCCGAGAGGCTTTTCAATCTGTCAAACCATAATAAACACAACATATTGTTAGCAAAAAAAAACGTGAATAGAAAATAGGAACCAAATTGAAAAAAAATCACATGAAACCAGGGGTAGAAAATGATATCACTAAAATGGCATTCGGTACTTTAATAGTTAGGAAAACTGATTTTTTCTCAGCCACATGATTTTAAAGTAAACTATCCAATGGTCCAAATTGAAAGCACAAATGCATATCTGTTTGTATGGTAATTCTATGGGGTTTTTTCTTGAGGGTCGTCTTCTTTGAAGATCCATGTCAGTAAATATGCCCACTATATTCTATTTCTCTTTCTACTTCATTCATTTTTGCAAAATTAAAGTACAAAATTATGCAAACTTATTACAATAAGAAATACATTATTGATTTACACAAGTATTAGATTTTGTTAGAGTATTTTTAAACTCACCATTAGAATAGAAGTATGATGATCAAGTTGTAAGTTTATTACTATATTATATATATTATTACGTTATAAAAACATTATTAACATAATAGTTAGGACATTTCTACATGATGATTATTCACGATAAACTATTATGGGTGTATCGAAACACATACCTTTTAGGTGGAAGTACGATAAGCTCGATACTTGAGAGTTGAGTTCGGAGGGAAGATAGATCGTCGGCGTGGAGACTTGGATTTCTGTTCTTAGCCTATGACTACACTACTTTATGTGTTGTTTATGTGTGTGTATGTGACACAATTGTGATGATATTGTGTAATTTATATAGTTAGGAGGAGCACTCCAGACTTTTGATATATTTTCGATCTCTATCGTCCATCAAAATAGGATCAATCTTAACCGTTCATTATGGTGGAAATACATAGAGTTTTTTAACTCACAATTCATTATCAAAGTCATAAAACCATATAACTTATGAATGTTAAGTGACCAACTAATGACCAAGAATTATTGTGTAATAAGTGGAGATTAATTCTTACATTCTCCCACTTGGTCTATTGAACATTTCATAAGCAATCATAAGTGTGCAATTTAATTATGACATACTTTACAAAACAAATCGTCAATAAGAGTTATGGCGGTTCCATACCACATCAAGAGTATGGTTCCTTCCATGTACTACTATACTAACAACTTATTTAGCAACGCCTTTAACGCGAGTTATCGTAATGGTCCAATAATGTCTTTAAGAAAAGACAGTTTCAGTAAACGTACATAACTTTTCATTTTTGTACGTACATAAGTGGACAACAGGAACAATAGAAACAATAATAAATGAGATCTCTAACAAAATGATGTTAACAAAATATTAATTGTCTTTTGTAGATATCGTTAATGTAACGACCCGGCCCCACGGACCGAACCGCCATGCCCGTATCAATAATATTATCCGTTTTGGCACAACTTCCCAGGTGGGTCAGCCATCCTGGTACTACTCCAAGTTAAGCACGCTTAACTGTGGAGTTTCGTTCTCGCTATTGTGCCGCACGGCTTTAAAAGATCTTGTTGATAGGAAATGGATTTTTAAGCTCATATACCACACGGGTACTCTCATATCTGGGCGATGTGGGACTGACGCACAACACGCACCACAGAAATTCCTTCCTGGAAATCTGGGTAGTCACAGTTAAGGTATATACGATCATTATGTGTTTATTGATACTATTGTTTCCGAATTAGTCTTGAAAACTTGGCATTAATATTATGTGAACTCAACACCATTTGAATGCTAATTGTCAAGAATAATTGCAAACATTTATTTTCAGCAACTTAGCCATAAGCTCGACATAATAGAAGTTCTGAAATTAATTCGCAACTATTATTATGAGTTTTGTACTCAAATAATTATATAACTTTTCTTGATGATACATTAGGAATGTAATAATAAATTCATTCACTTATGTCATAAAATTGCTCCAATTTTATATTGAACAATAAGACATAAATTGCATAATACTTTATTGAGAAATATAACTTATAATTTCTTCATAAATTTATTGAGCAATAAGACATAAAATTGATCAATGCCTTTATTGATCATTACAGCACATATTAGCATCATAAGACTCATAAAATTTAATAAGCAATAAACCATTGTGAAATATTTATTTATTACATTTCCTTTCTATGTATCACATCAATGATACGTGAGCATCAAATATTTATATTCTTGCAAACATAAAACATAATTAGGCATATTTAATATTATGTAAAAAGTAATCCATCCCGAATAATGATTATTTGTGCGTTGTCTATAATAATATGTGTTTCAATTACAACTAATAGTTACAACACATAAGAATTAGTTTGTAATACTATTAATGAGTCGTAAAACTCTTTTAAAACCTTTTATCATTTAGAAACCATTTTAAAAACCTATTTACAATTCATTATGGGTCTACTAACTCACTTACATGAATATGACCATTAGTAAAATAATTGGTTACAAAAACAAAAAAGATAATGGATATAACAAACGTTTACTCCCACTAATCTAGTGGTTACTTCAAAAGAATAAATTATGAACACAAATTAAGTTACATATTTATTTGAAGTCAAAGAAAATAGTAGTTTAATTAAATCTTGACAATGAGCTTATTTAAAAATTATTAACTACTCCTACTAATCCTACCCCTACTATAGAAGTATATGGTTAAATAATACATTAATAATGAAACGAGTAATTATCTCCCACTTGTTTAACCATTACTTTAAACCTTATGGTAAATAATATATAACTTGATGTGGGTGTAATTATATATTTATTCTTTAATAGGTTATAGTGGATGTACTGAATAATATAATTCTCCCACTAATTTTACCGTAACTTCATCGATAAGTAAAACTCCTTTATTTAATAATTTTATTTCAAAAAAATCATTACTATAATTATTAAAAGTATCAATCTACATGCACGTAATGGGATTGAAAAACGTTCATTTTCTTTTAGATCTAACAGCATAAAATTAGGTTCAACTAAAAACTTTTCGTTTACTAGCAAACTAATATGCGACATTTAAAGAAAATATGAACAAGAAGGCAAGAATTGAGTAAAAGCTCACGAATTTGAACTTTGAGATTTAATGAGTTTAATCATATTAAAAGAATATCTCAACTAGTATTACTATATTTCTCCTTTCAAAATATTAAACAATCACTGTTTTCTTACGGAGAAATCATCATGTAACACTGCATAACATTTTCATTCTTTTCTACTTTCATCAAGTAAATTTGTTATCCGTGGGTATCCAAATTCAACTGAACCAATAACTATATTAGATTGGTAGAACTTAAGACCAACAACTTGTATTTTAACAACACTTTTAAATCAAGCATAACATTTTGCAAGACAGTTTATAACTAATGAAATATGTCAATAAAATAGACCATTTTGAAAAATTAACTAAGAAAATATGGCATCTTTATTTGAGCCATATTTTTATTCTTAATGTTAAATTTTAGTTTGGTGGTGGTGGGAGTGGTTCTTTAATGTTTGAATATTTATATTTATAAATATAGATATACATATATACATGTGTTTTTTAGGTAAAACAATGTATGTGTTGTAAATCATTTACTATATGAATGTTACAAGACTTTAGGTCTTCACATATAGCTTAGTGGGAGTTACCAATTTATGTACTAATGGTTATTATGTGTAAGTTACCTCAACCTCTACAATATATAAAGGGGTGAGGGTTGTATATTGTATGAGGGACATTCATTCGTTAATACAAGAGCTACGTCTTCTCTCTCTATATATACATATATACGTATGGGCTAATTCGCTTAAAACACGTTATCGGCACTTTGCTTAACGACGGAATAAAGAAATAGCTAGATAATTTCATTAAAAGTGAGTATACGGATCTATTTCTTCCTCGACGAGTTAGGAAGAGAGTTTATTGGGTTGTTAGATCACATATCGATCATCCTTTTTGTATTTCCGAATTAAGGTACACAATTTCTACTTGTAATAAAACGTAGAAATTGCATGATTAATCTATAATAAAACCGGAAATCTCAAGTTTAAGATTTATATCACATGATGGATGTTTTTTTGATGAAAAATTGCTATTGGAACCCATGTATGTCACTTATAAAACGAGTTATAACTTGTATAGTTAGACATAATAAACTGTCGGACCTAAACTGTCATTTTTAGAACATTGGAGGACTAATCTGTGACTTACCGAAACTTTAGGGTCTCTCTGTAAATCTCCTGAAACTATAGGACCAGCACTGAAATTACCCTTAAAATGCATATAGTTTCCTGTATTTACACTCGTAGTCCCTGTAGTTACTCCTTATACACAGAATAGTATATATGTACGAGTTTACCCATTGTTTAGTCCGAAAATACTTATTTACATGCAAATGATCTAAGATTTAATTGCTACAACTTCTAAAATTTGTAGAAATCTTGTAGAAAATACTTCTTGCATAATAATATTAATTGCTTGTGTGACATTAAGTAAATTTAGCCTCTTAGCATGCCATCATTTATTGCCCTAAAATAGGTGTAACTTATGTGATATAATTAAACCACATCAAAATGGCAAGAGTCACACTTGAGCTAATAATTTCTTCAAGATCGAACATTTTTTATGTATATTTTGAGTTGAAATTTGCGAAATCATATATTTTCACATTTAAGTTGGAAAAATTATGAATCTTCTCCAAATAGGCTCACCTATTTGGATACGATGTCTAGGAAAGATACAGGCGGATAGTTCCTATCCTAATGAGGTCGGGTTTTAAGTGGCATTCGTGCCCTCCACCCTCACCGTCTTTCCTGGTCGTTTTTCAAGTAGAGCTACCGAAAGGGGTTGACTAAATAATAATTTCCCCGAGTGTGTTTATATAGTGATGTATGTTTCACCGAATTGGTGTTTCAGTATCGACCCGTCGTTCGATCAATGAGAACCGATTCACATGAGAAGCAAAACTAATGTTTTCGAACCTGTCGTTTCGAAAAATGTTTGTGCCTTGTTGAGTCTTTATACTCCAGGTCATGTCGTACCTTGTTGAGTTATAAGATATTCGAGAAAAACAGTGTTATCTGGTAATAGCTCATGAAAGAATTAAAATTTCTTTACATAGCCTCCATTCAATACGACCAAAAGCGTATTTTAGAGGAGTTGAAATGTCTTTTAAGTGGTTGCTACCACATTCTTTAAAGCATTTAAAGTTACCTTATCATTTCGCCTGTCGTCAAAATGATAAATGATTTAGATGCTAAGACATGATTGTCTATACTATCATTCGCCTGTCGTCGATTGATAAGAGCATTTTGATATTGTGGCATTGACCGGATGAGATATTCCTGGGTCAAAAGACGATGCTTGATTTATAATCGCATCGCATTTGGATTCTCTCTGAGAATATATTTCATGATTAATCCGAAATTTATGCCATTAATGCTCACTTTGAAAGACTAGTATGTGTAAAGATCATGAGATGAACTCGTAGAATTCTTGTAAAGAATTGAAGGAGTTATTGTGGACTTATCCAACCATACAACGGACCATAAATATAAATGGTTATGGTTGATGCATCGACAATAAGGTCACATGATTATTGTTGTCCACAGAAATGCAGCATTTCCCAAACTTTTAGCCTTATCATTAAGTTGATGGCTCATGATCCGAATTATCCTGAAAAGTCTAGTCGACTTGATAATTCCGAAGACTTAAAAAATCAAAATTTCGATTTGAATTACTTGAGTTTGGAAATTGAAATTGAACATCCTGTCGATTATGTTCAGACCCGAATGGACTCACTGAAAGTTTGATGATGCGACTGTAAATGATTGCACGCACTTCTTGGTCTTGCGCACCAAGATTTATATTTCCATGTGGGGTCATGCTATTTTGCTGCATTGGTCCGTCTGAGGCCCATAGTCACTCAAAACACTAAATGCGTACCAGTTGGTTACTGGTTATGAGCCAGACGCCTCATATGAACGCGTGTTTGAGTGCTTAATATTTTGATTGAGCCGTTATAGCGTTCAAAATATGGACCTCTGAATGGGACATAAGTCGATTATGAATCCCATGCCTATCATTGGATAGAGTTACCTTGGCAAGCGATCTCTTTACCGCATGATATGCGAAAGTGACATCACCAAGACTGCTCTCCCCGTCGTTAGGGGGAGATTTGCACGTTACCGTTGATAAGAAACGACATGAAGTAACATGGCATAACCCACTCAGTCTTAGCTTGATCCCCAAAACTGCACTTAGTGATAAGTAAGTGCATAAACTCCCTCAAGTCTAACTAAATGCCAAACGCATTTAATGACTTTATGAGATGTCACGAGATCATTTATACCTGCTGCAAAATACTTGCAAGGATAGACGTCCCTGTCGGATGCCGTGTTCCTGTCGTAACACGTTTCTTTGGCCGAACCCGCCAAGCAAATGACGTTGCCGTCAGTCTGTCGTCCTTCCCAAGATATGAGGAAGTTGACCGGTTCTAAATTCGTTCAGCCCCAGAGGTGGTGAACTGAAACTCGTTTATCGCACGAGATTATAAAGGATCAAGGAGATGTGTGATTCCTCCTCATCCTGAGAATCTCAAAATATCTGTCGATCAAGATATCTTAGACGACATTGAAGCGAAACGAGACTGTCATTGCTTACTTGTTCATATATTCGGTGACGACTGATAATATGAGCAAATTATGACAGGGAACCACATATCGTTGCCTGAAGTCAACAAAGATCAGACTGACCAAATGGAAACTTACATTCCAAGGAAAATTCCTTAGCGAAACAAAGTGTGTGTGGACCTGTCGTTCCAACAACACCCCATGTCTAAACGAGTTTGTTTATTCGGGCATTCGTAAGGAAGTGTGATGAGAATAATGAGGATATACATTGCTCGCCTCCTAGCGCAAGGTTTCTCTCACACCTTGGAATTGATTACGAGATGGTTTATTTTCTCGTAATGGATGTTATACGATCCCCTACTTTATCAGTTTAGTAGTTTCCGAAAAACTGAGTATGCAGCCATGAATGTGGTCATATTTTATCTATGTGGGGATTTAAACAAGCGATGTGGATGAAGGTCCCTGTGTGACTTTATATGCTTGAATCAAGTAGTTCCTGACCACGGAATACGTTCTCAATTGTCTGAGACGTTCACTATACGGATTAATATAATCCGAGAGGATGTGGTATACCCGTCTAAGTGAGTACTTGATCAGCTTGGGATACTTGAACAAAGTATTATGCCCTTGCGTGTTTTGAAGCAATCCACGTTTTGGATTTTCCGTTCGAGATGCAGGATCTTGGGAAGACACGGTAGTGACTCGGCCTGATGATCGAGTCTCATAAAGATTGAATCTAAGTCCATGATTCAGACTACACCTAGAAGGTGTTATGACGTTTTAGTCATCATGACGCTAAGTCGTCAGATTCTCCCATGATCGTTCGATCACTAGACATTGATATAGACCCAGTCCGTCCCTGATGAGACGATAAAGAGATATTGAACCATGATGTTCATATCTAAGTACAATAAGCGCATTATTGTACTTGGTCTAATGTGCTAGGACGAACATCTCGTCTGCTGTGAATGGTATAGCTCGACACATCATCGCGCTAACAGCTGCCATCGAAATGGCATAAAAGACATTTTCCCATTACCTTAAGCTACTATGGAAAAGGGCTTGTTTATCCCATTTGCATCATCGAGTTGGCCTACCCTCATTGGCATTCGAAATAACGTGACCCTTATCGGTTACGCCGATGCAGGTAACTTATCAGACCCGCATAAGGGACGTTCCCAATCTGGTTATGTCTTTACCATCGGGAACACGACAATATCTTGATGGTCTCGTAAACCGATCATAGTGGCTACTTCGATGAACCACTCTAAGCTACTCGTGCTCTACGAGGCGACTAGAAAGTGTGTATGGCTTCGAGCAGTTATTGGCCATATTAGAAGTACATGTGATCCAACTTACGATCTTGATGAACCAGTTGTCATTTATGAGGACAACACCGCTATTATTGATCAAGCGAAACATGGTTACATCAAAGGTGATGCCACTAAACATATCTCGCCAAAGTTGTTTTTTACACATGAACAACAAGCGCTTCAAAGGATTGAAGTGAAGCATATTGGATCCAAGAACAATCATGCAGACTTGTTCACCAAGTCACTGCCAAAATATTCGTTCCAAAAACATGTTAGAGCGATCAGACTTAGGAAGCTCTCCGAGCTTTCCTAAACAACATGTTTCCATGCACCCTGTTGTGTGCAAGTGAGGGGGAGCATCCTGACGTATGCTTATCACCCTGTTGTGTGTATCCTCACATATGCTTAGCACCCTGTTGCGTGCAAGTTCTCACTAGTTATTATTCCCGCACCCAGTAGTGTGCATGTGAGGGGGAGCATCCTGATGAATGCTTGTGTACGCTTTTTGTCCTTAGTTCAAGGGTTTGTCCCACTGGGTTTACCTTGACAAGGTTTTTAGCGAGACATATTTCTAATCCCATTCTCATTTATGATTGCCGAAATCAGGGGGAGTATCCAGTTGTATACTTCTAACCATCGTGCACTCTTTTGTCCTTCGATTAGAGTTTTGTCCCACAGGGTTTTCTCTAACAAGGTTTTAATGAGACACACCGTGTATGGTTATTTCCCCCACTACTACTGATAGTTGTGTACTCTTTTGTCCTTCGACCAAGTTTTTCCCACTGGGTTTTCTTGGCAAGGTTTTTGACGAGGCACATATGTTCTAGTCAGTACATTCACGCACTTGTATAGTGTTTTTCGGCTCACTCCATTCAACAACACCATTTTGTCATATGGTCCAGTTTTTGTCCCTTATCGGGTTTTCCGGAACCAATGTTTTATGTGTTGGCATCTGTGAATGAACATTTGAAGATGGAGAAGATCAAGTGAAGTAAAGTCTATTTCGCACATCCAAGGGGGAGTGTTGTAAATCATTTACTATATGAATGTTACAAGACTTTAGGTCTTCACATATAGCTTAGTGGGAGTTACCAATTTATGTACTAATGGTTATTATGTGTAAGTTACCTCAACCTCTACAATATATAAAGGGGTGAGAGTTGTATATTGTATGAGGGACATTCATTCGTTAATACAAGAGCTACGTCTTCTCTCTCTATATATACATATATACGTATGGGTTATTCGCTTAAAACAGTATGTTTATTATTTAAGTATGCATGCATTTTTTAGGTACAAATATATCTATATATGGACGTATATATTTATATATATATATATATATATATATATATATATATATATATATATATATATATATATATATATACAAATATTACTATATTTATATACGATTTTGTTTTTTTATATATTTAATATACTATCAAGAGTAATTTTTTATATATATTTTCATTAATAGACAAAATTATGTCTTTTACTTTATAATTGAACATTATATTTGTAGTATTATAATTCAAACCCATAAAATTTGTTTTACATATTTTGAAAAAATATTGTATATTTTTTAATGCAATTACCGAATTTTTTTATGTGTTTATTTGAATATACTTTTGTTTTTTTATTTGAAAATATATAGTGTTTTACATATAATTTGTATTTGAATATATATATATATATATATATATATATATATATATTATTTAATATAGTGTTTATATATTTGTTATACTTATTACTTTTATTTTTACTTATTTAATTAAATAATTGGAAAAATGACAATTTTGTAAATTACTTGATATACAGAGGGCAAAATAGTAAAATGTCACTAAAAGGGTGATGACATCGTCAAATTTGGACGGAATTGTAGTACTGGACCGAATTCAATAGTACATGGCGGTATTTAGTAATTTTGAAATTACAGAACGACGATCGTTAAAAATTGGTAGTACATGGTAGTAATTGGGTATTAACCCGAATCATAAAGGCTTTGTCATTGAAAATTTTGATATATTAAATCTACATAATTAATCATGACAGTAGATTCTTACCCCTATTAGAAATATTTATCTAACCATCTAAAATCAATATAAACCGGATATACAAAAGTCGGAAAAGGACAAAGAAATAGAAAAAAATCTTTTAAAAGAAAAAAAATCATAAAAAACCCGAAAACGCAAAAAAGATCATTTCGACCGATTCTAAAACAATCTAAACAATATAAATGACCCTAAATTAAAACAACCTTAGTCGTTTAAAATATTTCTAAAATAGTCTAAACGACAAAAACACTGGACACTCCCTCAAGCTAAACATTTTATGATCATTAAAAAAACAGACCGAGTTATTTAAAAGCAACATGAGTAATTTTTACAACAGTCTGACTACTTTTAAAAACAGTTTGAATCGTTTTAAAAATAATTTATGGTCATTTAAAAACATATTAAGTCATTTAAAACAATCAAATTAACGAAAACAGTCTTACATAAAAAAAAAATTATGTACTTTTTTGCGGTTTTGTTCATTTGAAAGGACCATATACTAATAAATAAACATTTTTAAGCAATTAGTTATAACTGAAGGACTAAAAATATTATTTTATAAACTAGTGGACTGATTATATAATTTAACCAAACTATTGGAAATTACAAACCAGTCCCTCGTCTCATATGTGAATCTATGTCGTTAGGGAGAGAGGGGGTCTGCTCCGCCGCTCCTACGTTCGTCGATGGGCGAATGAGGACGATATATGCATTTATATATATAGATATAGATATATATCGATAGAGCAATGTGGTTGTTACAAGTGGTTGAAACTCTATTATACCACGCTAACCTCCAATGTTCGATTCTTGCCGCATGCGAAGCAACTTACCTCCAAAAACTCCAAAATAGAGTTATTAATTAGAGTTAATTAAGGATTGATGCATAAAATTTTATTCGTATTTTTTCGGGGTTTTGCCTTTTTTAAGTTTTTTTGGATTTTTTTCTTCAGAATTTTTTATATTTTTTTTATATTTTTCCATTTTGATTTTCTGATTTTTTAACATTTTTTAGATTTTTATTGGTTAATTAGGGAAAATTGACCAATACTTAAATAGTTTTAGTTTCATAAACCAATTTTAATTAGCTGTAAATAAGTTAACAATCCAAATTTACCCGACATTATTTCCACTTGTAACCATTTGTAGGATGTGTTGCACCAGAATACTTCTTTGTTAATATCAGTAGTAAATATTTATCAATTTCTCTCGCAAATATCTGATGAATATCGAAAAGGTCCCTCCCAATTTCTCCTTTACGCACGAAAAATCATACCTTTGTAACTTGATTAAAACTCATTTTAATAAAGAACAAACAACAAGATGGAAATTGGAAAAACGAGGTTTGTGTAGTGTTAGACGTGAGTTATTTATTATATACTCCTTGAGAAATTTTTAGCTAGACCCGTCCTACCACGTCAGATTAATAACGTGGTGTGACAACCCAATAATTGAGATACATGTGTGCATATAAATAGAATACAACTCATACATAAAATTAAACGTTTAAAATTCATTAAATCCATCAAATACCATTCTTCTCTATCCTTATTTTCTTTTCTAACAAAACCCCATCTTCGTAACTTAGAACAATCATCAAATATATCAACCCTCTTTTCTTTTAATTACTACTATGAAATAACTTCTATGTTTATGTTTCTTGAATGATGAGGCCATTAAATTTTTTAATTTAAATTCTTCATAGCAAAAAAATAAAAAATAGTGTTTTTTTTCCTTTTTAAACAAAAAATCTGTGAGATTTAATACATTAGATTAAACAATAACTAATTTTATTTTTCATTATTAGTTGTATAGGTAAAGGTCCTTAATTTTTGAGGAGAAACATTAATGCTAATTTTTTGTAGTTTTTAGTTTTAATTAACATTAGGGTTTTTTTTTTTTAGGGAAAACAATTATATGAACCCGGTCAACTATTTTAGTGGGTGTGCCAACTAATCATATTTTTTAATTTGTATTTTGAATTAATTTTAGTTTAGTTATTTTTGGGTTTATTAAGAAGTGTTGGGTTTTAGTGTGTGACAACACAAACTTAAATTTAGTACACCGGATTTACGGCAGTGTTTCTCTTATTTTAGGGTTCACTAATATGTATTAGGTTTTAGTAAAAACAATTATATGAACCCAATTCACTATTATTTAGAATGTGTCAACCAATAAGATCTTTTGTTTTAATTTTTAATTAATTTTATGATAGTTATATTTGAGTTCATTAATAGGTGTTGAATTTTTAGTGGGTGTCATAACTTAAATAATAGCCAACCGGGTTCACGATAGTGTTACTCAGGTTTTACTATGTTCGTTTATAAAAAATCAGATAATAAGGTTAAGTTTCAATATCAATGAGTTTAAAATATTATTTCTTTTTTAATTAGTATTTATGTTATTTTAACTTAATTTTCCTCATAAACTTAATTTATAAATGAATAAATTTTAAAGATTAGCATTTTATTATATTTAATACATAAAGAACAAAAATGGTAGACGATGGGATGAGATAATCCCGTGAGTTAGTGTTAGTGGGTATAAAACTTGGTCAACTGTCGTTTAATTGTGTACTATTAATATTAAACCCACTTTTTACATTTTCTCCACATGTCTAAAAATTATTGGGTTGTTACACTACGTCATTAATATGAATATGATGTGGTAGGTCCGATTCACATAAAAGTTACTATGTACTCCTTAGCTTATGTATCATGATTGTTGTCAATTTGAGGTTTTAATTGTTTTTAAAACCCAATCCAATGGGAAAAAGAACCCCAATTATGCATGAAAAAAAAATAGTTGTTCACATAAACTTATCAAATTATATATATATAATTATTAGTTGTTCACGGAAACAAATCCAATAATTCAAAAGGAAAAATACCCAATTGGATTCCAAAATTTGATTAATTTGATATTTTTTTGGTAAGTTATTAATTTGATTTGATTGAAGATGGCAAAAGGGTTTTGAGGAATTTGATCTCTAATATTTTTTTACAGAATCATTCGAATGAATATACAAAATGGCCTGTACACATATTGCTTATGAGAAAGGATTGTGAGCATTCACATTAGTTTCATTAAAAAAAATTCAAATGAAAAGTGAAAATTCAATTTTTTTTTTTGTATTTAGAGAGTTATGTACAATTTATATCCTCATCAAAACACCATCTTTATCAATAATTAACTATTTTAACATTATATTTTAATATAAAATTAATATTTGAGTGAATAATATACATATGATTAAAGTGAAGTCTATTAATTTTCAATCGATGAGCATAACTATTTACTTTCTATTTGTAAAGAGACACAATGGTATTCTCTAAAGAGTTGTTTGTGAGTTTGATGTAAAAGATTTTTTTAGATGAAAGTTATCGATTATAGAGAAAGTAAAATTTGATAAGTGAGATGTGAATACTTTTAACATATAATATGAGAAGAGAGATAGATTTTAGGATTCACTCACCTAATACAAGTTGTATATGAGCCGTTCAATATTAATGGATGGACATGATTCAATTGCCGCTGCAACAATTAATGGACTATTTCTCCCCCGAGTCTCGTTATTGCCTTTTGAATTTACTATATAAATGTGGAATGGAAGACAAAAAAATATAAATAGCTTCACATGAAGAATTGTAGGCTTTATAAGATCCTATTTTCTCCAATAATTTTATCAAATTAAAATATATGAGTATATACATCTTACCTCTCAAAAGAGCAACATTATCTTACACGTGTTGTACGTATTCTTCAAAGAATATATAAAAAATATAGTTTTCATTTACAAACTTTTCTGATGTTTCTTTTTCTATAGTTTCTTAGTTTTCATTTACAAACTTTTCTATAGCTTTAATTTATTTCCAAATTTTTATAGTTTTCATGTACATTTTTTTTTTTCATTTACAAGCGTATAGAATGATGCTTTTATTCCTTATGCTCGAAAAAATGAAATTTGGTAAATGTCAATTTGGTCGAATTTACTTATACTTTATGTTAAATTATTGGTTATTTAGGTTAGCGAATACTTCAATTTTTTTTTAAATAAATATTTAAATAATAAGTTAATGATAATACAACGAAATTTTTAAATAAATGAAGACCGAATATGTAAGCATTTATAACACTTTTAATGGGGTGGAAACTGGGAGATTATTGAGTTTTGGAAAATTCATGGTCAGATTGACCTAATTTTGTGTTCAATCAAGACATAATTTTGTATTAAGAGTGTAGTGTTTGTCATATTTCACAAACGTTTAGTTGTGACAGTTGTTGCGAAAAAATAACAAATACTACTATATATATGCAAGTGGTGACTCTAGTATATATGTCTGCAGATTCATGTTTCTCATAATATACATGATCAGAAGGGAGGCAAACCTTTTGAAGCATCCAAGAGACCAGATCCTTGTTCATCTCATTTCAAATTACTCTCTGGTAAGAATTTTATGTTGGAAATGCATGAGTTGATAAGAATTACTAGCTAGTGACTTCACTGATTAAAAAAATCTAATGTTTTTCAGGCAGGGCCGAGCCCATGCCTAAGTCCTCCCAAAAAATTATGAATTTAGAGTACTCGGCATTTTGGAAAATATATTTTCATTTTTTTAACATATAAATATACGAAGCATTGTTTCCTTGAAGGACGTGGGTTCAATCCTTGCTAGCTAGTAACATTTTAGTACAAAAAAATTTCAATTGTTACTAAATGAAATTAAATAAAATACGTCTCATTTCGGTAAAGGCCCATGGCCTAATCGGAAATTCTGCCTACACACTATTTTCATAATATAAGCTTATTGCCTTGTAGTTATAGTTTGTATGAAACTCTTATGATACGTCCATGATGACAATTTGCTCAATAATCGAAATCGATAAGTGCATAACGATTGAAAAGAAGAAAAAAGAAACCAGAATGAACAAAATGTACATTGGTTTGTTAGCTACGAATAGTTCATAAGGCCAACCATGTCTAAAAAAAATTAAAAAATTATCACCAAAAGCAAGAGAATCATTGTTTTCTAAATGCTAAATAGACTAAAAAAATGTAAAAAGTAAAAGAAATAATTGCCTCAAACAAGTTTATGTATACAAAAATTCCCTTAAAAGTGGGTTACTATAGTGTGGGTTACTGTAACAACTCCAGAGCTAGAACTCACACTAAAAACCGATTATCTAATTGTACATTTCTTAAAAAGTTATAAACAACACAAAGGTATACTACCAATGTGTGATAGTGTATCTTACCTACATTAGCCTTATAATCATTACAATCCATCAAGCTCTGCAACATGCGACCACGCATGCAGACTTTGCACTAATCTCTAGCCCCGATCGAACACTGCAATCCCGGTGTCACCAATTTTGCGCCACATGGATGGGCTTTACACTAGTAGACTAGCCCCGATCGAACACTGCAGTCCCGACATTTCCCTTTTTTCGCACTGTGTGACACATCTATTGAATTGTGGTGTCGGCTCTGATACCAAGTGTAAAACCCCATAGCTATAACTCACCATAGAAACCGGTTATCTAAAACATGATGTTTATAGAGTTATAAACACCGAAATGTAGCTTATACTATCGATCTTTGATAATGTAGCTTACACTATATTAGCCTAAAGATCATTACAGTACTTATGCCCTTCAACAACCGGTTAATTTCGATAGCAATCATTATTATGCATTCCATTTTTTTGTATTTTATAAAATATTTCATTCTTGGTGGTTGATTTTTTACTATTATGAATTTACATTAGTATTTTTAAAAAATGAATAAAGTCAATATAGCTTGTCGTAATTAATAACTGATTGTGACAAAAAGTTAGCTAAGTTAATTTTTTTATCTTATATCAAAAAGTTAAGATCGCAAATGTTGTTGGAAAAATTAGCAAAAGACTCAAGTCACCCTCTACAAATTGCATACTTACTTAACAAATGTGTGTAGTTTAAGTTTGAAATGAGTTTAAAAGTTAAACTTTTTAATTAGTTTTTGACATAAAAAGTTTAGCTAGATGACTCATCTAGTTTCACCTTGTAATAATCCGGCTCTATACTCAAATATGAAAATATCTATCAACAAGACCATTATTTGACCTGATTAATGCAACGAATAAATCTAACTCTATTTTATTTGTAGGAATTGAGGAGAAATTGTGATAAAAAAATCTAAAGCGGCCGCCGCAGAGATTAATATTTGTTTTGATATTATGATTACTCAAAGAGAGAGAAACCTGAGGTCATTTACTAGTTGAGTAACAAATTTACGTATTGTAAATTAGGTCAAAAGAGCAATAACCCTTCGTTTTTTTATTTCTTGGGCTGAATTTGTTAGAGTTGGGCTTACTCGTTCTTACAAATTCATCCGAGGGTAAGAACAAGTAAGCACAACTCTAACAAATTCAGCCCAAGAACGAAAACAACGAAGGGTTATTGCTCTTTTGACCTAACTTTCAACGCGTAAATTTGTTCCTCAACTAGTAAATGACCTAAGGTTTCTCGCTTTAAGTAATCACAATGTGAAAACAAATATTAGTCTCTGCGGCGGCCGCTTTAGTTTTTTTTTGCCACAATTTCTCCTCAATCCCTTCACATAAAATAGAGTTAAATTTATTAGTTGTATTAATTAGGTCAAATAATGGTCTTGTTGACATATTTTTTCACTTTTCAGTATAGAGCCGGATTATTTCAAGCTGTCAAAATGAAACTAGATGGGTTCATCTAGCTAAACTTTTTAGGCCAAAAAACTAATTAAGAAGCTTAACTAATAAACTCATTTCAAACTTGAACTACCCACATTTGTTAAGTAAAGTATGCAATTTGTAGAGTGAGACTTTGATCTTTTGATAATTTTTCCAAGAACATTTTGTTGTTAATATACTAAAAGAAATTCTTGTTTTTATTAGTATTTCATTTAATAAAGATTATTTCATTTTATGAGTTTTAATGAGCAATGGTTATTTAGTTTGTTTACACACGGAAAATTAGACCATTGGTGCTAAAATAATATAACTTATATGTTTAAAATTTTAAATGGAATTGAACACACCATCAGTAGAATTGTGACACATGATTTGCGTAACTCTATCTTGAGTACATGAAACGGTTGAATTTCAACTCTTTGTGTGTATTAAACAGAAATGCATTAAGTTTGTGATTCTTGCGATGACTACAAATAATTATTAATACCTTATGATCATGAGAAATGTTTATTCTCTTAATCCGAATATTATTAATGTGATATGTGTATTTAATATTTGTCGTTTTTATTCATAAGATAAACAATTTAACTTAGCTAACTTTTTATCAGTTATCAATTATGACTAGCTATATTGACTTTGTTCATTTTTTTAAAATACTAACGCAAATTCCCAATAGTAAAATATCAACCACCGAGAATGAAGTATTTTATAAACACAAAAAATTGGAATACATAGTAACGATTGCTATCGAAATTAACCGGTTGTTGGGGGGCATAGTTGTTCAATGGTTTAGTCTAGAAAAAATCTATCCCATTTTCCTGCATTCGGTTCGCTTCCTCTGCAGTTGTATGTGCAAGGAAAAAATCCATCTATCTCAAGGCCGGAGAGGGTTTCCCCTTGGAAAATCGAACCCTTTTCAGTGGTTGGCCGTGCTAGCCTTTGCAAACCAGCAACCAACAAAAGACCCAGAACCCTTGAAATGAGCGCTTCAAGGTTTTGTACTGGCAGGAAGTTCAATAATGTTTTAGTACACAGAGGTAAAAATTCCCTCATTCGATTGTTTGTGTTTCCTATGTGAGTTAAATATGTTAATTTCTTTTGTAATTATCCCCTCCTCTCTCAGAATTACTACAAGATTGTTGGATGTTTGGGACGCAACTTAGTATTTTGTGATGATCTTGCATCGTGGAAGAAAAGGTTAGCTATTAATCCAATTTTTAATTAAGTGTTAATTTCATAAAACAACAGAGTATATTAGATGAACTGATAACAAGGGTAGAAAAATCATGCTTTTAATTACTAACTTATAGGCTTTTTAGGAAATAAACCTTAGTTAGATAGAGCCAATGTAATCCATTTTTTTTGCTGAAAAAAAAAATAGTTGTCGGTGCATTCCATCTGTTGTTTTAGTTGTAGGAATATTTGATCTTCAATGTAATGCATATAGCTGCAGAAAGAGTTGATCATACAACTCTGAAGCTGCTTGTATTTATAGAAATACAAGAAAGAAGGAAAAAGTTGTATGCACCCTTAGCATTTCTGCATCACTTTACATTAGTGACAGCAAAATTAGTTTCTATGCGTGTTGAAATAATAGTTCATTTACTTTATCTCAGTTTCTAGTTTAGTCGTTTGAAGATATAATTTATGTTTCAGAATTTTAAACTGCAGTTCTGTACAAATGTTGTGTAATCCATGCACAGTGTGTATCTTGAATATACATATGCATGTACATAGTTTCTTGTTTCTAACATTAGCTAGTTAATTTGCATTCATTCACTTGAATATAATAGTCGAAAATCACTTGTCTGTTCTAATTTTCAAATCACAATAGAAAACATAACTAAATACTAAAGTCGAAAATCACTTTTTGTTCTGATATGATTCACAGAATCCTGGTGTATTTATGCAGTTGCCTGATTTACGTAGCTGTTGCACCGGTGTCCTATCGGAAGAACTGTCGGAGGTTGGAGAGTGTGGTCCAGTTGAAGAACTTCTGATTTAGTTCTACTGTCCAATCTGTGTATGCTAGATTGTCGCTTATATAGAGAATATTGTTAGCAAAAAAATGTTTCGTCATCCATATGATAGTATTCTTAAATTTTGTAATAATGATCTTTCTCCCACGCCTATAATTAATGGATTAATAGTAAGCTTGGAATAGTTCAATTTTAGTATGAAAACCATGTTGTTAACGTAGAGTTAACCAGCCCTAAAATCTCTCTCAATCTAATTATATCCTCCGTAAATCATTCTCTCATCTTTTATTATTGATGCACTATAATTATATATCGATCCTTAAATTTTTTTCTTCAACCTAGTTTTATTTTTCTTCAAAATATTACAAACCACTATTTATATTATGATTGAATAGTATTAGTAGATATACGTTTATATCAATTTTATCTTTCCTTACAAATCGCTCATGTTAACATATATTTAATTTTTAGTTTATTCACCTTCTTAATTATATTAATAGTTAACAAAGAAATATTGTTAATTACATGTTTTTTCATTATTTTTTTTTGCTAGAAAGCTAATAGCAAATTCCAATTTTTACAAGATCAAAATAGTCAAAATGATGTTATTGCCAGGAAAAATAAAGCCGTAGAATAAGCAAAGATTTATTTGAATGCTACGGAAAATACCACTTGAAACTAATTTTCTAGTTTTACAAAAAAAATGCTTCAAGTGTATATATATATCTTATTTATCTGTTCAAGAGAAACTTACCAAAAAATAGAAGTGTACAGCGCTTAATGAACAAATCCATAGTTCTTCATAACACGAGAAAAAAAAATATACTTCTTATGATCAAACTCCGGATACAACTCTCAACAACTATCATATTTCGGCATTTAAGCCTTTAATTTTAGTAGCTCACTCAAAGAGAATCTTATTTAACCACTTAAAAAAATGATAAGTTTTTTTTTTTTTTAGAGCAACAACCCAAAAACTTATACTGACCGAAAACCATATTTACAACTTTTGAACCTTGCGACTTACATACAACCCACAAGGCCTAAACTATGATAACTGAAGAAATTATAAAATTCCAAAATACACTACAACCTACTATGATTGTTAACAAATTACAAAGACATTGAAGTTCACCAAACTAAATCTTATTAGACTTTCCTACACATGAACTTATTCCCTTGTATGAAGAGAACTGCAAAAGAACTTTTATTAAAACCTTGTTTGAACCCTATATCCCCGAATGGTCAGTAAGGGACAGAAATTTTGCCCTTCTTCTTTGACTTTAAATCCGTGTCCGAGTGAAAAGCATTCTCCTCCGGGGAAAAAACCTCGGAATCAAGAACATATAAATTAAAGTGGTAATTAATCTCCCATTATATTTTCTGAATAGTTGGTGTACGAGTGACTATAATAATGAGGAACTTCCTAACTACCAACTCAAGTTGTTTCAACTTTTTTCTTCTTATTTTCCCCTTTTTTTTTATAGCCAATTTACCAATAGATGTCATCGCCTGCTCACCATTTTTATGAGGTATATTTTCAATATTGTCCGTAATTTAGGATATATTCACTTTTTACTTTGGTGTAAAAGCAACAGCTAGCATTGGGACAAAGGCTCAATAAGGATGCCCTGATTTCACTTTTTACAACACTTTGATGTATGCACATCTAAGTCATCCCCACCTTCTAGATCCGCACATACTCCACCACCCTCTTTACTAATATCATTGACAAAATCAATATTTTCCAACCGACTGTCATGGTCATTAACTCATTATCATCTACATTATCTATAACGATCCGGTTCTCCGACCAGACCGTCACCATCTGCTTCTTACCACAAATATTGTCCGTTTTGGCCCAATTTCGATATCGTTTCATGGCCCGTACCTTGGTGATAAAAAAGATGATATTTCTAACTTATATACCATATATATACTACATATCTAGGCGATGTGTGATATCTCACTTCTCTTTATCACGGTTTTTTTCTACGAAAATATGGGTTTTTATACTCTTTCCCCCTTTAGGCACGACGTTCTTGTCAGGCACGCCGTCCTTCCGGAGTTGTCAGTGCCCATATCGGTTAGATAGCGGCTCTGATACCAATAAAACGATCCGGTCATCCGATCAGACCGCAATCATCTGCTTCTTTCCATCAATATTGTCCGTTTTGACCCAATTTCGTACTCTATTCTTGGCTCGCACAGCTTTAAAAAGCATTAGTGATAAGAAGGAGGATACTGCTAATTTATATACTATATAGGTACTACATATCTAAGCGATATGGGATAGCTCACTTCTTTTTACCATAGTATTTTCCTACGAAAATCCAGATTTTTACATTATTATTATCACTTTCAACTTTCACGAGACGGACGAGAGACCCAGAAGAATTATTTAGAGTCACTACTTCACATGAAGGGACTTCCAATTTACCACAATCAACATTAACGTTAGGTACAAGCAAGTCCTCTATTGAATCGACCATATTACTCAGTTTTTTATCATCACAATTTTTCTCCTTGTCTCAGTGGACTCCATCAAACTAGGCAACACACTCTTGTTACTTTCCAAAGCAGTCGAGTTCATCTTTTTAGGCCGATAATAAGTCTTTGCAGTTGTTTTCGGAAAAACAGTTTGCTTGTGTGGATAGGTGTCGATATTTGCCTCAACTATCTCATAACCAAGTCTTCTTCTTTTTTATGTTATGTGTACATTTGTGGCTTTTTTTTTTGCACTCACTTGAGTCATGTCCTTGTAAAGCAAAAAATTAGTGTAATATCTTGGAGCTCTCTCATATTCAACATATATAATGCCAAAAACTTTTATCAAATGATTGACCTATCCAAACATATCATTTCCTTTCTCTCAACAAATCAAGCTCTACACATTCCCTAGAATAATCTGCCCGGGAATGTGTTAGAGTGGGTACATATGCCCTTAGAATTTTTTCAAATGATTGTGTCATTGTGTTAAAATATGAAGTAACACAATAGTTTAATGGTAATAGCGGCAAACACAACCACACTGCGGCAATAGAAGATTTAGTATAAAGAGAAAAATCGTCGGTCCAATTAAAAAGCCTAAACAATACTCCGTCCATTTCATGAGAAGACCGTGTCCAAATTATAGTCCTTAGCATTAGCCAATTTAATCGATATATGCGTATAATCTATTAGTGCATTTATAGTCCAAACACTGTTATAGTCTTTGAGAATATTTTACGGCTGAATTTTTACACTGGACCTTCCTTCGAACAACTGGATTTTCTAAATGTTACAAGTAATTGTTGAATGGCTCACCCAATCTTTTCTAACACTAAAATCTTTCATTCTTGCATAATTGTTATAAAATTCATATGCAGTTTCGTTCAAGTCAAATTCCATATAAACCTATCATTGGCGTGTTTTTGTACGTAGTTAGTTTTTGGGAGTCCAAACTTATAATAACTTATGTTCTATACCCCCTTCGTTGCCCATTACCTATTTAATTCAAAATATTTGTTCAAAAAAGTTGAAAAAAACTCTACAATCACAATTACAGATATATCAATACATTTTAATAATTATTTTTAAAAGAAAAATCACATGCAATTTATTATGGAATAAATATAAAAATTAGTGTAAAATACACATTAAATCTTAAAAAATCATCTAAATCAATTGTATTTCCAAATGTTATGAAATTTGCCTATAGTATATTATAAAATCTAATAAAATTGTGAAACAAGTTGTGAAGAATTATAAATTGAATGAAAATAGCCAAGAGGCACGAAATGAGTCAAAGAATGGGGCTAGAAGATCCGGACTCATATTTTGGTTGCACAATGATCATACTCCTCATCAATATTTTATCTTATTGTTCAATCTTATTGGAGTCTTGCTTCCCGTTTGCAGTTCCATTATACTCTTCATAAAAAAAGAAATCAGAACTAATTCTTTATATGAAAATTTGTTAACTCAATGCAAAGTATGTGCAAAATTTCGTATATGTATAAGATTACTAATATTTGACAAAGCAAACTTTCATGATTGTAAAGATATTGTAGAGGATTTTGAAGATATAAACAAAGTAAAAGACACAAAAAATAAAGTTGTAAAATTATTTAACATACTTGTGATCTATAAATGTATACAAAAAAATAACTCACTAATGATATTAGAATTTCTCCCTACAATTTATAAGATATTATCTAGTCCTTGCCTGAAGGTATCCACGTTGTGGAGATGTCACTGATTGATCATTTTTATGAGTGGAATACTAAGATATTAAACACATTGGATAACAAACTTTAATTTGGTCAATCAAATTAAAATGTTTAAACAAATAAAATAAGGTGGTTGATACTTGATATTAGTCTAAGAAGTTGCATCTGTGGAAATTTTTGTTTTTTCAACCTAAAAGAACTTTTTGAGACTGATTAATACAATTGAATTATTAATGAGAATATCTTGACTCATAATTGAATTTACAAGTTGACGAAAATGCAAAATAACATATCAATCTCTTCACTTGTCTAAATTTGTTCAATCTTAAACCTAAGACAAGCTGTACGTAGGTTCTCCAATAATATCTCGTTTTTTGCTTAGTTCTTTTCTCGATGAGTGCGGATAAAATTGTTAAAAGCTAAACTAAAAAGAAAAATATGTATCAAAATACATAAAAGTACTATTTTGAGTTCCAAACACTGATCTTGTTAGGTGACCATCTCAGTCTTGAGCCAGCCAACTTAAAAAAAAAATTCACTACTAAATATGTAATGGCATCCATTCTTACCATCAAAAAGAAATTTTTTGTAGTTGTTGCAGAGCTTCATAAGAAAACTTCTAAAAATTTGTTGAAGCCCCTTTGACAAAAAAAGCATCCGCTTAATGGTATGTATTTTGCATTATTATCAACCTGAGTGTGAGCATGTCGGCTTCGTCTTTTGCCCTTTCGCTCTTTTGCTCTGACATTAATCTTTAATGAAGTATCCTTTGTGACTTAGTTACCCCATTGGATCATTATTGAAACCTCATTTTGGAGCAAAGTCTACTAAAATGATAATTCTCATGTTTTCCACCAAATGAGAATTTCCATAACCAGCCCCACGAAGTACCAAAGTAGCCACACAACTCAAATCACATCTCATTTATCAGAAAGCTCAAATCAGAAATTTGGTTTAAGAGAAGCACTTCTCCAATCTAAAACTCATCTTAGTAGTTTCCCCAATTCAAAGTAATATTACCAACAGATATGCTGACAAATACTTCTAAAAGAGGGGGCAAACACTGATAAATTCTTGTAAAAATAAAGTTTAAAAAGCCCTTCTGATAAAAGGCACACAAATAGTTACTAATCCCAAGATTCTGAGAGAGAAATCTTCTCAAACACCTCCATAGATTTCAAGTAAATTCCCCACTTGTTGTAATGGTACATCCCGCTAAAGCATTTAGCATCATTATACCTCCAGAACGGCATATAACACAATTTTTATTATTCACAATTTAAAGAGAGAAATCTCCATCTAAACAAGGGGTGACATTTACTTTTGACATTATAATAACCAAAGATGACATGTAGGGAAAACCACATTTTTAAGGGTTAGAGAGAAGCCTGTAGTTACAATACAGATAAAAATCCAGAGCAACCACTCAAACATTAAACAAATACTACAAAAATACATTATAAGCTCTAGATAGAAACTTTCCAAGTTTTGATAATAACATAATTCCGTCTTGAAGTAGAAATGTTTTTAATCATTTCCATCTTAGTTTTAATCATAAAATCCATTTGAGTAGTGATGGAACTAATATCAGAATCTCTATCATTATGGTTTCTAGCATTTTTCTCTTTTTCTATAAAAAAAGTCTCTCTCTTTACCCCTAATCCTAGCCGCCGCCCGCCTTAGATAGAGATAATGCTTTGGCGCCCCTCTATCCCTGAGCTTCATAACATGGTACACTGATCATCTCTTCCTGTTTGTATCCGGAATTTTCTTTTGGATCTTTTTTCTTCCCCCAGTTTTCTACATCTTTCAACGGTTTGCTCCTCTTGTTTGAAATGAGTAGATCTAATCCTACTCGCCTCTCCGATTCCGTTACTTATGAGTTGTGGTTCAAAAGGTTAGATCCGGTATATGAGATTTTGGTGCGTTGTTGATATATACGGAGCTCCGCGGGTTCTTTACAACCAAAAATACTAATTCGCTGCACTATTAATTAGCCGGAGGATTGAAGGTTCGGTTAAGACTAAAACCAAGTTGAGACTAATATTTCTATTCAAATTAAAGTGACGTTGATTTGATTGACGTTCATTAAAATATCAAAAAACAGTATTCTCCGAATATTGAATACAAAAATTTAAAATCACAAAAAGATCGTTAATTGCTGTCACAAGTTTTGTAACAGTTATAACAAGTTTCTAAAATGTGTAAAATAACATATGAAAGTCTTTTTTTCTTCTTCTTAGCACTATAACCCTTTTATTTTATCAAAGTTTTCATTGTTGATTTAAATTGTAATAAGGTCGTTACGATCATCTATTATTAAAGAAATAGTACGTTTACGCACCAATTTATATATAAAAAAAAGGTTTCTAGCATATCTTTCTCTCCAAATAAGGTAAACACTGCAATAAAAAATGAGTTTCTCCAGTCCAATATAGCAGCAGATATGACAAAGCCATAACTTTGGTCGGTATCGTTAGGCTTTTCAATAATAATATATAATGAATTGACAATAAACGATGAACACTTCTTGATCTTTATTATCATTCGGCAATTGCCCTTGTTCGGACTACAACTTTTATCACTATATTTATGCTCGGATTCGCTGTTTGACCCGGAATGTGATCTTTCTCTTCTTTTCGGTGCTCGATTTTCTATCTTGCTCGGTTAGGCTCTTGATGTGATACGTTCTGACAAGTTTTTATCTTTTCTCTCCTTCTCTCTATATTTTTTAGATGTGTTTTCTGGTCCGTTTCTTAGGGGGGATACTTGGCTATTTATAGGCAATTATGCCTTCTAGGATGTTGACAAATGTCTCCATCTCATGAGATTTTTCAGACATGGGTCCCTAGTTAAGTGGGCTTGGGCTTTTAGTAATATCCACTCTTATTCTTAAAGAAAGGCATGTGATAGCCCATTCAAGCATTGGATACCCCTCTATGATGGGTGGGTCGATTCGTACCCGAATAGCTAGTATGACTGTTATTGGCGAGAATGCATACCTTGCCCGGTAGAATGAATGCTTGGTCGTCATGAACGACTCATTTGAAGCTCAGTTAGCTAGCTCTGCTCGGGAGACTGCCTCTCGGTCTGGCAGTTCTGTTGTCCCACCCACTGATCCTTGATTAGATTAGTCTATTTTTCTGATGTATTTTCCGTTTTGGAACTTGTATTTGAACAGTTGTATCTTTTCGTATTTCGTGCCTTTGTCTTGTGAACCGTTGCAACGCCTCGTACTTTGTGCCTTTTTATTTTTTGTACCCTTGAATTTCTTTATAAATGCTCCCTATTGCCTGTACTTCATTATCCAATCTCCTTTTCTCTCTCTTGTTTCTTCTAACTTGCTTTTGTTTGAGATGGCTCCCATCACTAGATCTGCCTCCAAAAAGAAAGCCCTTCTGGAAGAGGAGCCTACCTTCTTGCTACCCCGTCCCCCTGGTTTCGGGGAAGAGGATTTAACTCCTCTTCAGTTAAAAGAAATTGAGATATCGTGGCTGAAGCATGATCTTAAGTGTGCTCAGACCGAAATGAGGCGGTTCAAACAGTATTGGAAGGAGGAGAGCGCTGCTCGTTTTGAAGCCGAGCAGAAGTGCAGGTCTCAATCTCATGCTGTTAAACAAGTGGAGATTGGCATTTCTCATTTGATTAGGGAAAAAGAGCGTCTGGAGGAGCTACTGGCGAAGAAGGATGCTGATATGGGGGGTAGTTCGAAGAAGTAGGATGGGTGTTGTATTTTCTTGTAAACTTTTCTTTTCCTGTTGTATTGTTTGTTTGTATCCCCCTTTGTGGATGAATAAAACTTGTGTTTTGCAACTCGATCCTGTCTATTTTATTTGCTTTGCCTTTATGTTGATATCATTCGATGTCTCTTAGTATCGGACACCGAGCACGGTGCACCGTGGTTATCCCCCCGGAGAGCGTTGTTAGACTTGATGCTTAAATGCCGTCGAGCTAGGAACGGTCTCCGTCCACCTTGTTCGGTGTGCTATTCGGGTAATACACGGTTTGGCGTCGAGGAACTTAATAGGAGGACATCCTCGGTTTGGTAATATTGGTAGCGTATGCTGGAAGATTTTCGTGGTAGGGTCCATTGGCCGTTTATTTAGATGTAATGATGTGAACTGCCTTGGGTAGTGGGATACATTATCTAACTTGGCAAGATCTGGAGCGTTGATTTGTTGAAAATAGCAGCAGTTGGGGATTTTTCTGTGGGTGGGAAAAAGGTAAACCTCTGTCACACGAAAGGACAGTTATTATTTTATTCTTTCTGTGGCTTCACTCCTTTTAACTGTACTAAGTTATCCCTTTGGTTTTTATCTCATAATTTGCTGAAAAAATATCTCTTATTTTCTCACTCTAGGGTTTGTTCTTCCCGCCAAATTTTTTTTTCTGCCTCTCTATCTAGGGTTTCGTCTGGTTGTTGATAGATTTGCTGCTGTTCTCGCCTGCTTGCTCTCGAATATGACTGTAAGGTTTTTCGAAATATCTGTATTTGATTTGTTGTTGTGGTCATGTATGTGGCGTTGATATATGGTCGTGTTTGCCTATATATGTTTATTTAGGAGGTTGTGGTCATGTATAGGATTTTTGTTGCATCGGAAAACTTTTGGATTTCTGGTAATTGGGGGGGGGGGGGGGGGCTCTCATCGTTTGATTTGTGTTTGGGTAGTATATTGATTAAGTGTTTATGATGTTTGGATAGGATATTCTGATCCAATGCCTGGCCCAAGTTGGCCCATTTGTGGAGGAAGATTTTAAGAGGTCGGCCGGAATACCCGCCGACATACGTATTCGGCTGCCTGTCTCCGATGAGGAGGTCATGGGATTTGTTCCGGCCGGCGAGGTAGCCGTTCGTTCTTCGGCGTTTTTTACTGGAGGTCTTAGACTTCCTTTTACTGATTGGGTGGTTTCGTTCTTTGAGGCCGTCCAGATCGCTCCAGCCCAACTAGCCTTGAATGGTTACCGCACGCTGAACGGTATTCAAAGGTTGTCGGAGTTATCCGGGATACCTATCGAACTGAAAGATGTATTCGGGGTCTACAGTTTGAGTTTCGAGCGTCGCAGCTCGTATCTGAAGACTTTGCGCTCCTTCTCTCGGCTTGTCATCGGCCTTTCCGATACTAACAAAGAGCATAACCTCGGCGTCGTTATTGCTTCCGGAGAATGGGGTTGTGCTGGGCACCAGATTCCGGGACCTGCCATGACGGCTCCCGATATTCCAGACCTAGGTGCTCCCAATGTTGAAGCGCTGTTAGCTCTTTGGAACTGGTGGGGGCCTGGACCGACGAGGGATCCGGCGAGCCGTACTGCTCCCATGTTGTTAGGTTATCCTGCGGGTCCGGTGACCAAGGGCAATCCGGCGCCCGAGATTCCCCTAGAGACTGAGGAGGACTTCCTCAAAATTGTTAAGGCGCGAAACGCTTATCGGGGAGGGAGAAGGCCTGTTCGTTCTAAGCGCCGAGCATCGGACCCCGCTATTGGTACCCCAAAGAGGGCTAAAGGGACTGAGACCTCGGTGAGTGAGGAAGGTGCCGATGTTGGTACTGGAGTGCCGGTGGTTGCTTCTTTCCAGGGTGATACCACCGAGGGGGTTTCTACTCATGCCGATGTACGTGTATATTATTATTTTTGTGTGTGTGTGTGTGTGTGTGAATTGTTTCTTTTAATTCTCTTGTTCGTCGCTTTATTTGTCATCCTGTTTCAGCTACTGACTTCTTCATTGGTTACCCTTGCTCTGGCCCGGTCTATGGGTATTATTGTGTTTCAGGGGTCGTTCGACAACATATTCGGACATATCAACCTCCTGGTGAACATGGGCGAGGATACGATGACCCTTTCTGTCAGCTCGCCTATCCGTACTGAGGACCCGATAGATCTGCCTGTTTGCTCGCCCATCCGTATTGAGGAGGTGACCGAGCATAGGGCCCCTGAGACCGGTCCTTTGGAGGAGGTGAGGGAGGAAGTGGAGGTGGAAGCCGACAAAAAGACTGCCGTGGAGGTAGTGGTGGGTGGCGAGGATGAGGTTGTCGAGGGACCTGAAAAGGTGTTGGTGGACGGGGTTGCAATGACCCGTTACATTGATCGGTGTGGGGGTGAACTGTTGGAGCAACTCCGAGTCTTGAGGATGGGGTATACTGCTCTTAAGCCCCTCGTCTTCAAGGATGCAGAGAAAGTAGTTGTTCGGCCTGTAATGTCGGTTATAGAGCAGGCCAGCACTGATGCGCTTCGGGTATGTTGCGCACGTATTTTGTTATATAGGTCGTGATGCTCTTATTTTGGGTGGTCTCTGATGTTTCTAAATACAGGTTTTCATGGATATCGTGGTGTTAAGGGATCAGCTGTCAGCATTAGAGGCTGAGAAAGAGAAGCTGATGGCCGAAAATAAAGCAATGGCCGAGGATAAAGCGCAGAAAGTGAAGTTGGTCTCCGAGCTAGAGGCGGAGAACAAGAAGCTGCTGGCCGAAAGTAAAACAACGACCGAGGAGAAAGCCCAGATGGCTAAGTTGGCCTCTGATTATGAGAAATTGGTGGGAGACAACTTACGCCTGACCGAGGAAGTCGAGAAGTTGGGGGCCGAGAAAGAGCATTTGGTCGAAAAATACGACCTACTGGAGGCCGATAACTTGCTCATGGCGGAGGATGTGGATGCCGAAACATCGGAGGTTGCTGCTCTGAAAGTAGAGCAAGCAGATGAACGGAAAAAGTTTGCAATGACGGCTAACTTTTCCGTCTTTTGCGCTCATGTCCGCGCTCTAAACTTCGCTAAGGTACTACTGTCGGACCGGGCATGGTCGAAGTTGGTGTATCCCTGTCCGCAAGGTTCCCCTCCTAAGCCTCTAGATTGGGCCAATCTTCGGGATGAGGAGCTCCCACGGCTACCGGGGCATACTACATCAACGGCGCTCCGTCCCCATTCCGGGTCGGTTCCCTCGACTCCTCAGTCTGCTGCTGCTGCTGTTACTCCCCCACCCGCATCCCCTCAGGTGGAGCCTTGACCATTTACTTGCGGCATTTTTTATGTAACTTAGTGTAAAATCTTTTGGTACCTGAACTGTGAGTCTCTTCTGTAACTAGAAAGATAATTCTTTTGGGAAATGATAATTTAGGTACTACGTTTTCTTTCTGTTTGGCTTTCCTTGTTAATTTCCTTGTTTATGGGTCGTCATCTTTTGAAGGATGTAAACAACAAAATCTTGTCAGGTACCTGTTAACCCCCTTGCCATGGTGGTATGGACCACGCCTAGTCGTAGTGTAGGCGATGTTATAGATGGTCTTGAAAGATCTAAGGCGTCGCTAACTTCTGAATTGAATTCTCCTCGTCGTGAAATCGAGGGTCTGAATATTCATATTTCAAACTTGTCGATTCGATTACATGACTTGGGAGAGAAGTTCAGCAAGAAGACCGCCCATTATACGGCAAACAAGGGAAAAGCGAAAGAGCTTCTTGGTGCGCTTCGGTGCTCTCGTGATGAAGCCTGAGGCCGGGTGACGAGCTTGAACTTGGTTCTAAGGGCCGTTTTCGAGGACGCGGACCTGTTACTATCCTTCGCCAAAGCGTATTGGGCCCGAAGACGCCCATTAGAGGTGCTCGAGCATGTAAAAGGGATGCGTGGTGTTGCCCGGGCAGAGCGCATGGGTGATGCTATGGCCGGGGTAACTGAGACCATGGCTGCCTTGAACCGAGTGGATGCGGTCGTGCAGGAACGTTTGGGGACGCAAATTGTCTCTCTGCGAGATATTCATTTCAATGATGCCGTAGAGACCTCAGCGTCTGTTGAGGGGTTATCGGATTAATGATTGAGTAGCTTGTTTTTTCATTTTACTTGTAGCTTGTATAAAAAATCTTCGTTCTTCTACTTCCATGTCTTTTCTTTATTTGCGGATGAATATTCATCTCTTCCCTTCCCCATTTTTTTTTATAGGCACATGCTACTATGTCGCACCAGGCTGGTTCTCCATGCCTAGTTAGTCCGGGGCTAGGACCTACTGGTGCTGCCCGGGACGAGGTCTCATCTGGTGCGGCTAGTGAAGGGCATGCCCATTGGTCTTACATCGTTTTAGTGGGTAAAAATGTCCAGTTGCTCGATCAGTGTGCCCGACTTAAGGCCAAGTTAAAAACCCAGGCGTCCTCTTTCCATGAATATGTTCGTCGTGCCGAGCATGTGGTTTAGGTTCAGGAGCATCGTTTAGATAGGTATTGGCGCGTAAAGGAAAAATACCTCGGTAAGCTAAAATCGCTGGTAACCCAAGCCAATATGTTGGTGAAGTATTTCCGTCTGTCCCGATCCAGATACGATGCTTCTGCGGCCATGATCGAAACTCGTAAGCTTCCCTTCGATGATGATCATCGTAAAGCCGCCTCGGATGCTCATGAGATCGCGAAAGGAGCCGAGTTCTCCGCGCGGCTTAAGACGCTTACATGTGTTGGTGCTCATACGACCAACTTTGATGCCCTCATTTCTGAGGAGCGTTTTGATGGCGAGGAGACCGATGGGGATACGGCGATGGATGACGAAGAGGTAGAGCTCGGTCAATTGTCGTCGTGCTCCTCATGTAGTAGTAGTTCTTAAATCAATTTCGTTAAGGTTGGTTGTACCTTGTTGCCTCCGTAATGCGGGCGAGGACTATTTGTCTTATTTCTTTCTTCTTGTTTTCGGATCTTCTCATTGTCGTACTGATACTTCATTGATTGGATTGATTTTTCTTTTCTGATTTCTTCGTTCGATGTTTCATTGCCTCCGTAATGTGGGCTAACACTATTTGCTTTATTTCTTTCTTCTTGTTTTCCCTGTTTCCTTGATGGAGTTGGTACCTGCATAAGTGGGACTGAGCTATTATTTCATATGCCTCCGGTTACGTTGGAGGACTTTCAATGTTCCTAGGCAATAAGTCATACATGCCGTTTAGGAATTTCATATGCCTCCGGTTACGTTGGAGGACTTTCAGTGTTCCTAGGCAATAAGTCATACATGCCGTTTAGGAATTTCTTATGCCCCCGATTACGTTGGAGGACTTTCAATGTTCCTAGGCAATAAGTCATACATGCCGTTTAGGAATTTCTTATGCCCCCGGTTACGTTGAAGGACTTTCAATGTTCCTAGGAAATAAGTCATACATGCCGTTTAGGAATTTCTTATGCCCCCGGTTACGTTGGAGGACTTTCAATGTTCCTAGGCAATAAGTCATACATGCCGTTTAGGAATTTCTTATGCCCCCGGTTACGTTGGAGGACTTTCAATGTTCCTAGGCAATAAGTCATACATGCCGTTTAGGAATTTCTTATGCCCCCGGTTACGTTGGAGGACTTTCAATGTTCCTAGGCAATAAGTCATACATGCCGTTTAGGAATTTCTTATGCCCCCGGTTACGTTGGAGGACTTTCAATGTTCCTAGACAATAAGTCATACATGCCGTTTAGGAATTTCATATGCCTCCGGTTACGTTGGAGGATTTTCAATGTTCTTAGGCAATAAGTCATACATGCCGTTTAGGAATTTCTTATGCCCCCGGTTACGTTGGAGGACTTTCAATGTTCCTAGGCAATAAGTCATACATGCCGTTTAGGAATTTCATATGCCTCCGGTTACGTTGGAGGATTTTCAATGTTCCTATGCAATAAGTCATACATGCCGTTTAGGAATTTCTTATGCCCCCGGTTACGTTGGAGGACTTTTAGTATTCCTCAACCCTGGTAAATAGCAAAATATCTTATGAATTCAGAAATAATGTCATGACAAAGTAGAGGTACGTTGTGACCTGTACTGGAAGCCAATTCATACGTAGTACTTCTTGAGATTCGTCACGTTCCAAGAATTCTTTTCTCCTCGGCTATTCTCGAATAGAACGCTTTTGATCTTATAGGTGGTCGGGTTTGTTCTTTTGACTATTTCGTAGGGGCCTTCCCAGGTAGGGCTCAGTTTGCCGTGTATCTCGTTCCTGGTATAGACAGTTACTCGCCGTAACACCAGCTCTCCCACCATAAATTCCTTAGTCCCTTTCACCCTTTTGTCATAGGTTTGCTTGACGCTTTGCTGGTACTTTGCTAGTGTAAGGGATGCTATCTCTCGTTTCTCGTCCAGCATGTCGAGTTCTTCTCTCATCCTTTGTTCATTGTTTCCCTGCTCGACTAGAATTGTTCGGAGTGTGGGTAGCCCGATTTTCGTTGGTATGACGGCCTCGACGCCATACGCTAAACTGAACGGGGTTTCCTTGGTGCCCGTCTTTGGAGTAGTTCGGCAAGACCATAAGATGTTGAGCAGTCGCTCGGGCCATCTTCCCTTCGCCTGTTTGAGGGTCGTCTTGATACCATCCAGGACAGTTCGGTTCGTAACCTCGGCTTGTCCATTACCCTGTGGGTATGTCGGGGTCGAATAGAATTTCCGGATACCGAGTTCTTCGTACCAAAGCTGCAGCTTGGCGTCCTTGAACTGGGTGCCGTTGTCTGCCACAATGGCGTATGATATGCCGAACCTAGTGATGATATACTCCCAGATGAATTGTTTAACGTTGCTGGCTTTAATCTCTCGGAGAGGCTTAGCCTCGACCCATTTGGTAAAGTAGTCCGTCGCTACGATCAGATATTCCACGCTGCTGGGTGCCCTGGGAAGTTTCCTGACAATATCAATTGCCCATTGCGCGAATGGCCAGGGTGCCGATACCGGGGTCATCATCGATGATGGGAGACGAGGTATTTTGGCGAATCTTTGGCACTTGTCACATCTTTGGACATAAATGTCTGCATCTCGTTTGATATAAGGCCACCAATATCCTTGAGTGATTGCCTTGTTGGCGAGGGATCGTCCTTTGATGTGTGCTCCGCAGGACCCTTCGTGGACCTCTTCCAGGACAGGCTGTTGCAGTTCGGGCCGGACGCACAAAAGGTGAGGGCCTCGGTAACTGGATTTATACAGCTTGTCGTCCTCAGATAGCCAGAACCGAGGGGCTTTTCTTGTGACCTTCAACGCTTTTATCTTGTCTGCCGGGAGCATCCCGTTTCGCAGATAGTGAACCATGTCGTCCATCCATCCTAGCTTGTATTGTACTGATGTCACTCGGTCTATTCTTTTAGTTATGCTCGGGGCTTCCAAAAGCTCCACTGTGATCATCCGAGTGTTGGTCAATGTTAATGTCGAGGCTAGGGTGGCCAAGGCGTCGGCATGTGCGTTTTTGGTGCGATTGATTCTTATTAGTTTGCATTGTGCGAACATGACCATTATGCTCTGGACTTTCTCTTGGTAGAGGATCATTCGGTCGTCCTTGGCTTGGTATTCACCAGTAGCCTGGTTGACGATTAGCATGGAGTCGGAGCTAGCAATCAAGTGGGTGCATCCGAGGGATCGGGCGATGAGCATGCCATTGATCATGGCTTCGTATTCCGCCTCATTGTTAGTAGCTCGGAAGCCCAACTTGATGCTTTTCTCGATGATCGCCCCTTCTCTGGACTTGAGGATGATGCCTGCTCCCGATCCGTCCTTGGTGGACGATCCGTCGACATGTATCTCCCAGTGCGACTGTGGTGAAATGGTCAGGGGCTCGTCATACCCTTCGGTGAACTCAGCGACGAAATTAGCCAACATCTGTCCCTTTATGGCGTGTCGGGGTGCGAATTCGATATGAAATTGGGATAGCTCGACCCCCCATGCCGCCACCCGATCGCTAATGTCCGTCCATCGAAGGGACTCCTTAACGTGGAACTTCGTGTAGACTTGGACTTTGTGAGCTATGAAGTAGTGTGGCAGTTTCCGGGTAGCAACGACCAATGCCAAACACAACTTTTCCAACGGTAGGTAGCGTGTTTCGGCCTCGACCAAAGTCTTGCTGACGAAGTAGATTGGGAATTGTTCGCGTCCTTCTTCTCTTAGGATGACTGCGCTCATGGTTGTAGTGGAAACTGCTAGGTAGCAGGCCAGAATATCTCCTTTATTCGGCCTCACTAGCAGTGGCAGCGTCCTTAGATACTCTTTGAGGTTATTGAATGACTCCTCACACGCCGGGTCCCATACGAACTTTTTATCCTTCTTGAGGGTCTCAAAAAATGGTCGTCCCTTATCTGCGGATCGACTGATGAACCTGCTTAGTGCGGCCATCATCCCCGTGAGCTCTTGCACCTGCTTCTTATTCTTGGGTGCTGCTAGGTTTTGCAGAGCCGTTATCTGGTCGGGGTTAGCCTCTATTCCTCTTTGGCTGACCATATGCCCCAAAAACTTCCCTTTGCTGATGCCGAATGCACATTTTCCAGCATTTAGCTTTACTTTGTGCCCGCCCAGCGTTTGGAAGACGTCTTTAATGTCCTGGAGGTGGAAACTGGC